>OY987326.1:177301712-178700240 GCA_963920685.1 Polydrusus tereticollis
TTGGGGGTTTTGTTTAAACGGCTTTCTCGGGATATTCTTTCTCAGAACTCTTTAGGCGCCACTTAGAACACACATCAGAATTGCCGAAAACAAATCGCACTAATTTTTGGAGAGCCACGTGCGAAAAGTTGTATTTATTTATAACAATTGGGGGTTTTGTTTAAACGGCTTTCTCGGGATATTCTTTCTCAGAACTCTTTAGGCGCCACTTAGAACTCACATCAGAATTGCCGAAAACAAATCGCACTAATTTTTGGAGAGCCACGTGCGAAAAGTTGTATTTATTTATAACAATTGGGGGTTTTGTTTAAACGGCTTTCTCGGGATATTCTTTCTCAGAACTCTTTAGGCGCCACTTAGAACTCACATCAGAATTGCCGAAAACAAATCGCACTAATTTTTGGAGAGCCACGTGCGAAAAGTTGTATTTATTTATAACAATTGGGGGTTTTGTTTAAACGGCTTTCTCGGGATATTCTTTCTCAGAACTCTTTAGGCGCCACTTAGAACTCACATCAGAATTGCCGAAAACAAATCGCACTAATTTTTGGAGAGCCACGTGCGAAAAGTTGTATTTATTTATAACAATTGGGGGTTTTGTTTAAACGGCTTTCTCGGGATATTCTTTCTCAGAACTCTTTAGGCGCCACTTAGAACTCGCATCAGAATTGCCGAAAACAAATCGCACTAATTTTTGGAGAGCCACGTGCGAAAAGTTGTATTTATTTATAACAATTGGGGGTTTTGTTTAAACGGCTTTCTCGGGATATTCTTTCTCAGAACTCTTTAGGCGCCACTTAGAACACACATCAGAATTGCCGAAAACAAATCGCACTAATTTTTGGAGAGCCACGTGCGAAAAGTTGTATTTATTTATAACAATTGGGGGTTTTGTTTAAACGGCTTTCTCGGGATATTCTTTCTCAGAACTCTTTAGGCGCCACTTAGAACTCACATCAGAATTGCCGAAAACAAATCGCACTAATTTTTGGAGAGCCACGTGCGAAAAGTTGTATTTATTTATAACAATTGGGGGTTTTGTTTAAACGGCTTTCTCTATCTGTACTTTCTTACAGCTCACTAGGCGCTACTTAGAACTCATATCACAACTATAATCATCGAAAAGACGCTTAAACTAGTTTCTTCTTATCTGACTACTTTTTTGGGCCTTCTCTCCCTTTAGTCTGGCTAATCGTAAGAACAATATGCAAAAATAGTCAGGAACTCTAGAACTCTTTAGTCCTTACCAAAAAATGCTTTCAGAACTATTTTTAATAAATAAAACGGCGCGGCGTGAAGTTAGCGCCTCTTTTTTTTTTTTTTTAATTATTCATTTATTTTCATGGAACTCTTCAAATTTTTAGTCAAGAACTCTAGAACTATTCCATATCTACTTGGAACTCACAAGAAAACGTGAGTTTAGGAAAAAAACGGCGCTAAATTCACATAAGTTACCGCGAGGCATTGTCGAGTGCCTTGGAGGGCGGAAGTGTTGTTGATTCAATTTACACTGACTTCTCCAAGGCATTCGACAAGGTTGATGTGGGCCTGCTTGCTCGTAAGCTTGAAGCATATGGTGTTGGCGGAGTCATGTTGCGGTGGATTGATTCGTATCTCACTGATAGGGCACAGATTGTCAAGGTTAAATCTTGCAGGTCTCAAACCTTCAATGCTACCTCAGGTGTACCGCAGGGGGGGGCACCTGGCGCCTTTGTTGTTCAATATATTCATAAATGATGTCACTCAGTGTTTTCTACATTGCAAGTTTCTATTGTACGCTGACGACTTAAAGATGTACATCACTGTTAATGATTGGCAGGCGGTTCAATATCTGCAGGAAGATTTGAACCGTTTTCAACAGTGGTGTGTCGACAACTACATGTATCTTAATATAGAGAAATGCCAATATATACAATTCTCAAAAAAGAATGACTCAGTATTGAATTCCTATAATATTAATAACCATACATTAAAAAATGTCAATATTGTTAGAGACTTGGGAGTCTACTTTGACTCTAAACTTTCATTTAGTTATCATATTGAGTATTGCTGTAATAAAGCATTTAAAATGCTAGGTTTCCTGAAAAGACATACTAAGGACTTCAATAACATTTTTGCCCTTAAAATCTTGTATAACTCCTTAGTCAGATCACAATTGGAGAACTGTACAACGGTATGGTCTCCATATTTTGCAACATATAATGATGCGATTGAACGCGTTCAGAAAAAATTTCTATACTACATAGCTTTCAAACTACACCTACCTAAGGAACATATTAACTGTGGCGATCTGTTGAAACTTTTGAATTTGGAAACACTTCAGAAACGCAGATTTGATTTCGATAGGTATAGTCTTTCTATGGAAACTTGTGAATGGTGTTATTGACTCGCCAGATCTTTTACTTCTTTTAAACTTTCATACTCCTATGGTCACACTAAGAAATAACTTAACTTTTTATAACAATTTTCATCGTACTTTGTATGGCCAACAATCTCCTATGGACAGAATAATGTCATGCACATGCACCCCTGGGGAAGAGTGACCATGTGGTTTTCACGGCTAGGACCCAGCTCCAAGTAATCACCCAGCCTACTCACAAGGTTTACAAAAGGCAGTTTTGGAGAGCTGACTATGTGACCATCAATAACACACTTCAACAAGAACTACATCAAGTATCAAACACAATCAATATCGACAATTTCTACAAAGCAATAACCACAACACTTAATGCACACTTACCCATTAAACCCCAAAAGATTAACACCCAAAAGCCATGGCTAACCAGAGATGTCTTTAAGAATATTCAGAAGAAACGGGATCTTTGGCACAAATATAAGAACTGCAATACTGAGGAAAATTACAGAAAGTTTCAACAACAAAACAACAAGACTAAAATGAGTGTAGTATCAGCTAGAAAGACCTATGAGCACAATCTATTGTCCAATAATAAACAGTTTTATTCCTACATAAATCGCACACTTAACACCAAACTCAACAATTTCAGCATAATTGACAAAACAACCCACCAGCCAATCGAATCAAGTCTAGAAATAGCTGAATGCTTTGCCGAGCAGTTTGAAAGTGTCTTTACAAGGCTAGGTCCGAACACAGCCCCGCCCACACTTCCTTTGGAGACCTACTCTAGATCAGCAATTTCGAACATCATATTTACGCCGGAAAAAGTGAAAAATGCCATTGAATCACTAAAACTTAACTCAAGTCCAGGGCTTGACGGTATTCCAGCAGTATTTCTCAAGAACTGTGTAGAAACTATTAAAGAACCGTTGGCTGACCTGCTTAACAAAATTATTAGCACAGGAGAGTTTCCCGACATATGGAAGAAAGCCATTGTTGCACCAATATATAAAAAAGGAAACAAACAACATGCTGAAAACTACAGACCAATCAGTTTAACAAATGTTCTGTGTAAATGTATGGAGAAAATAATAACCAGAGAACTTACAGAATTTTTCATACTGACACACGCTATCCCTGATCAGCAACATGGTTTTCTCCCGAGAAAGTCAACATTTACAAATCTCTTAACCAGACTAAACGAATGGACGTTGGCTGATGATGATCAAAATCCAACTGATGTTATTTACCTAGACTTCGAAAAAGCATTTGATAAAATACCAACAAAGTTCCTAAGCTACAAATTGAACCATTTTGGTGTGAGGGGTAATCTACTAAGGCTTATTGCAGAGGGCTTCCTTGGGAATAGAACATTCCAGGTACGTGTGGACTCTACGCTCTCACAAGATCACAGAGTACGCAGTGGTGTCCCCCAGGGATCAGTCCTGGGGCCACTTCTGTTTATTGTATATTTAAGCGACCTTTACCAAGGGCTAAAAACCAAGAATGCATCATTCGCAGACGATGGAAATGTATATGCGAACCCACTACTTGAATATGAGGATCTACAAACCGATTTAAACAGCATTAAAAGATGGACCCTGGATTGGAAAATGCCCTTGAATGATACCAAATGCACTGTCCTGCATATTGGCCAAAACAACCCTAAACTGAACTATCACTTTGAACAAACACAAATATTATCAGTAACAAAGCAAAAAGATCTGGGAATCATAATCTCTTCTGACCTAAAATGGGAAACTCACATAACACAAATATGCAAAAAAGCAAATTCGATGATATACCTAATACAAAGATCATTCAAAGATCTCTCAAAAGAAATGATCTTAAAGTTATACAGATCATACGTAAGACCGAAGCTTGAGTATGCCCAGGCCATCTGGAGTCCATATTATGTGAAAGATATAGAGCAGATAGAAAGAGTGCAAAGACGAATAACCAAATTACCACAAGAACTTAAAGACCTAACATATGTGGAACGACTGGAAGAGTTAAATCTTACAACCTTAAAAGTACGACGATCCAGGGGTGATCTTGTAGAGACATTTAAGATACTAAATAATCACTATGCATGTAACTTAAGGGAAATCTACCACCTTAACCACAACATCAATTTAAGGGGACATAATATAAGGTTGTCCAAGGAAAAGTGCAACAAGCTGCTCCGAAGAAATTTCCTGACTAATAGAGTTGTCTACCACTGGAATGGTCTAAGTGGCAACACTGTAAACTCCACTAGCAAGAATCAATTTAAGAACCGCCTGGACCAAGAAATAAAAAATTGGAGTGTATCCTTTGTGCATTACTCTGTGTAGACTGTAGATTGGTTAAGGGATGGAATGATAAGAGTGTGATTAATTTTAAATGCTGAGATTTGGGATTGTGATACCTACTTGAAAAGATTCAGCAGTCTCATCGGACATCCGCCTACTGCTGATTACCATAATAATAATAATAATAATAATAATAATAATAATATCTTTAACTCAACCGTTAACAAATTGAAGGGTTTCTTACGCAGAGTACCTATTGATGTGAACTGAAATGTATTTTTTTTTCTCTCTTTATTGTTTGTTTGCTGATCTGTGTATTTGTTTTTATAGTGTGACAGTTAATGATTTGTATTGTGATGTATAGCGTACAAGCTTAAGCTTGGTTTTTATATTTTTATATTTTGAGAGTTTTGTTCTTCTATGATAATATATGTATGCATTTTTTGTAAATTGGGTGTTAGCCCGTTGAATGAATAAATAAAAATAAAATAAATAAATACGGTATCAAATGGATGGTTGTCCCGCCCGTAATTCTATTATGGTTAGGGAATGGAATACTTGCAAAATATTATTGGCTGACGTCATCTAATCCTTTGGCCAGCCAGGTCTTCTGACCTTTCGCCAAACGACTTCTTTCTGTGGGGTCACAGCCTTTTTTCTTATAAACATATTTTAAAATTATCATTATCTTTAAAAATGATGACATCAACTGTATTCTGTCTAACAGCAGTTGCTGTCTGTTGTTGCTACTTTTTGTTCAACAAATCGGTAAATAACTAATACTTTCGCATATTTTTTCGAAACTGCCGTATCACAAGTTGTTCCACAGCCGTTATTTTTTCAGGGTCAAAAGAAGAAACATGGGTAAGTTCTTATTACCAAAGGCACATTCAAACAAGAGACATTATAGCCCATAAACTCCCAAGTTCTTATTACCCCAACTCTGGCAGTAAGAACTTGATAGTGGGGTAATAAAAACTCGCAATAATAAGATTTAATGTTTGTTAATTTTTCTTTTTACATACAAAATGTCCACCACTAAAAATATTTAAAAGAAAAAGCGATATCATAAACGATTTTTTTCTTATAATTTAGATTCAAAGTCAAATCATCGATTTTTTAATCTTATTACCCCAGGCTCCCCTACAATGCAGTCTTTCTCCACAGTTTATACTGTGGAGGAAGACTGCATTGTTTAATTTACACAATAAATATGCTACGCAATTAGGTTTATGTATTGATTTTAAATTAAAATATGTTTTTCAGGCAGTAGTGTTAGGCACAGAGTGTTAGGGTTATACTATATTCAGGGCCGTATTTTGTCATGTCGAGGTCCCTGGCTATTTTGATCTCACCAGATTTTTGAAAGCTAAAAAATAACACAGCAGACAATATTTTTAGAACTAAACTAAACCTTTCTAAGTGTGGGTTAGTTTTAGCGTAAAAATAAGCTAGAACAAAAAAATCTAAGAAAAGGACAAAAATTAAACATTTATTGGGTAATAGAGGTAAAAATTGATGTCTCGAAATTAAAAAGAAATCTACATTTGCAAACAAATAGTTAATTTACATCGATACCTGTGGCTTTTTTTAAAAATGTTTAATTGGCAAATTTATAATAGTAGATTATACCACGAGTCAATAATGATAGCTATTATTCCCGAGGAATATTTACGAACCGAGCCGCGTAAGCGGCGAGGGAGTAAATATTCTGAGGTAATAATAGCCATTATTGTGAGTAGTATACTCTACTTTATCTACGACTAATTTATTAATATTAGATTTTTAATGAACAACTTTATTTGTCAATAACATTAAAATTAGTAATAGTACAATTAATTAACTGTATTGGTCGAGAACTATGAATAAGTTTGGAAGAGTTTTCAATACAAATATTTGGAATGTCGGTTGCTGCAAAGGAAGAAGATGCTTCATTACTATTTATTTGTTTAGTAATAGTATCTGCTGTAGTTGTCTTGTTTCTCATAGACTGATCAATGTAACATTCAGCTACTTGTGTAGATTTCCAGCCCCCATGACGCTTTAATCCAGTTATATCGCCTCCTTCATCAATGTACAAAGTGGCAGATGATCTGCGATAACAATGGCCGGTATAAGTTTGAGGATTTGGCAAGTTTAAATATTTGGCAATTTGTCTACCAATGTCTGCAAATTTGTTTTTTCCTATACGTTGTATTGTACATTTGGATTTTTGATAATTTAGAAAGAATGAATTGATTTTTACATGTGACGGGCGGAGATCGATGTACTTCTTTATAATGTTGTAAAACGTACTGTTTATGGCGAATGTTCGTACAATTTTGGTTTTAGTCTTGGGTATTGTTATTAAGAAGTTTGTTTGAAGATCCTTTACGTCTTCTATATTCATTTCATAAAGCTCGTTTGACCGGCATGCGCCCATAATTCCAATAATTAATATAACCTGAAGCAAATAAGAATATGAGTTTTTTAATAGATTAGATTAAATACCTATGTATCTTTACCTTATGTAAAAGAAAAACTTCATCAGGAGCTTTGTCAATAAATGTCTTAATTTCTTTCGAGGTCAGAGTGGAAGATTTCTTTGCTTGAAATCCTTCAGATTTTCTTTTTAAAAACGCTCGTAGTTTTCCATATTTTTCCAGATCAACGTCATGGTTTATTCTCAACATAGATTTAATTATTGAATAAAATGACCATAATAAAGATGGTTTGTATTTTGCACTTAGTTCAGCGAAATAGGCTAGTAGAACATTTTCGGAAAATGAATTTGTGTTATTTCGAAGACGCCATTCGTTGAAGGTTGCGTATGTTTTATTATAAATAGATTTCGATGTTTCCGGTATTAAGGTAGATGTTGTTGCTGTAGCTAGTTGTACAATTTCTGGAGGTGTACAAGTAAAAGCCTCTTCATTTTCATCCATCCCAATACTAAAGCTGGATTTATAAACTCAAAAAGTTGGCGAGGTTGAGTTTCAGTTGGTGTTGGAAATAGGAGTTCAATTTAAACTAAAGGGAACACTCAGTTCCATTTATACACTCGTTCATGTTGTTCATGTAAAGCTCATGTAAGGTTCGAAAACTTCCCGGGTAGTTCGAGATAACCAATTTTTATGCTTGGAGTTCGGAATATCTAACCTCACAAACTTGATCATAACTTCAACCTCACCAACTTTTCGAGTTTATAAATCCAGCTTTTTATACATACACACTACGCGTTTGACAGTGACACTTTTGACTTGGTGTATTTTGTTTCCATGGTATTATTTGATTTGAGAAATTTTGTGATTGGAGCGGGAATAAGGACTATTAATCCCTTGTCATTATTCCCTAAGGGATTAATAGGTGGCATTATATTGCGAAAACCACAACTATACTTACATTATACATTAGTCGTAGATAAAATATTTTTTCTACAAACGAACAAACGTGTTAAAAAAGGAACTTTTACCACTGTCTACTAGCCTTAAAAATGTTACTTTAAGGCACTAGTGCCTTAAAATACCTACTTTAAAGCACTAGTGTTAAAAGTAAAATGTTAATTTTTTCAAAAAAGCGTCAAAAAACATTTTTATTTTATTTATTTTCACTTATATTAATAGTACATTTTGAAAAATTTGAAATATGAATTCCTTCCTCAGTTCTGCTGTTCTTCGCGGTTTAGGAGGATTGAACAGAAACAGCAGCATGTCCAGTTGATGTTGAAGCATCATCGGCTGATGTCGTTTATACTGTAAGACATTTTCGAGCAATAGAATTTTTATTTTCCAAGGAATCCACGATGTACCCTTCCGCAACGGTTAAGGATTTCCATCCCCCATGCCGCTTAATTGTCGTCAAATTTTCTCCAGCATCGGCAAGTAAGCTCGCAGAGGAACGGCGAAAGCAATGCCCCGTATAGAGTGTTGAATTTGGAAGTTGCAGAGATCTTGCTATAGCAGCAGGAAATTTTTCGAACGTATTAATTCCGACCGGATTTCTGGTACATTTACCTTTTACATATTTTAAGAAGAGCCGCTGATGTACGACATCTGCTGGACAAAGATCAGTATATTTTCGATAAAAATCCAAATAAAATTTTTCAACGATAGTGAAATTTCGTCTAGTAAAAATTTTTGATTTTTTGGCCTGGTAACCCTCTCCATGACGTTTCAAGTAGGCAATCAATTTAAAATGTTTGCTGATATCTACGTCGTTATTTACACGTAGCATAGCTTTGATCATTGAATAATGGGACCAAAGAGAAGATGACTTCCATACCTTTGCCTTTTTCTCAAAATAGGTCAGGCATATGTTTTCGGAATACTTTCCAGAAACGCCTTTGTTTTCACGCCATTTTATAAATTTATTATGAGCAATCTCACATTGAATTCTTGATTTTCGTGGCGGTAAATCCAAGGTAGCTCTGTTAGCAGCTTCTTCTATGTCTTTAAGTTGATCGATTTCTTGTACCCAGGTAGCAAGGTGACGTATTTAAGACGTCGATTATTGATCATCAGTGACGTCATAAATTACGTAAATGAAACGCTAAAAAGACGTGCGTAAGTCACAGACCAATGACGTCTTTTTTGACGTAAAAAAGACGTAATCTTAAGACGTCTTTGTAGGTGCAGAAAACGTCATTAAACGTCATAATTTTTTTTCTGCGGTATTCAAAACTGCACATTTCCGAATTGACTTGGGTGCGAAAGAAACTTTTTGCAATTATAGGCTGTAAAATAAGCACTCCGTTTTCCAGAAAATGATTGAATTATTATATTTTAACACCTTATATTCTTAAATTATTTCCTAACTCTATGATTTTTTTAAACATCCCGTATCAATATAACGAACATTTACTAAAAACTTATTCCTAAGATAGTACATAATACATAACAGGGGTAACAAAAATACGTATGTATATTTTATGTACAAAATCCTTTTAATGATAAATTAAATATTACAACTTTCATGTGTATGGAGAATTGGAAAAGACACTAACTTATCATCAGTTGTAGGAAGTATCATCATTTTTGCTACAATATCATCTAGTGACCAATATTCTACATAATATTCTGATATATTTTCAATAAAATAAATGTTCAATGACTTTGAGTCGATTGGATATAAATATAATGATTTATAAACACGAGATTGTTTTCCAATTATCCTTTAATCAGACCTATGATCAAACTCACAAGTTAACGCGAGCCGTTAATTTCAAAATTAAAGTGAGTGGGTTAAAATCCAATGCTATTTTCCATTTTGGTATGATGCAACTACAGTTAACGGTCGTGTTAATTCTCGATCTCGTCATCCTAAACAGGAGTGACGCAATCCTTAAAGTGAGTACTTTAGCATATTTGAGCCAATCAGGGACGAGTTCGGTTATCAATCGCGGAAATTTTGAAGATTGTTTGGAAATGTCAAGTTGTCAAGCGGTCAATGAACTTTTGCGAGCGGGTGACGGCCAACGACTTAACACATAAGTCGATGGTGACGGCCACAGCTGGGTTTTATTCACATATTTGTTGATTTTGGGCGATTTTTGCTTCAAAAATTAGTAATCGAATAGTTTTTGGTGAAAAATGCAACGTTTGTTAGATGTATTAGCTCGTTTTTTATAAAGAAATGGAAAAATATTAATAACGGTTAGTTAAAAACACAATTGTAAGTACATTGTTGGTATAGATTTTTACAAAGGATTTTACTTTCAGATTATTTTACTTTAAAAATCTTGAAATTACTGAACAAAGTTGATTTGATTTGATTTACAACTCCCTTATAGTGACTTTTATACCTTTTAGATCATAACAAAACATGAGAGGAGAGAATTTCGAGGAGATTTCCTTCTATTTACCTAAATCCATACCAGCTACTGAATTACACGTAGAAGTGAATAAAATATAAGAATTATACCATTTTTTAATATTTATTGAAGCCTTCAAATAGTTTCCTATAATTTACAAGCTGAAAAATACATGATGTTAAAGTTAAATTCAGCTTTGGCAACAATTTATACCTAATAGAGGTAAGTTTTTAAACTAGGTAGCTAGATACTAGATAATTATTAAAACCTGGATCAACCAAGTATTGTTTCGTACAAATTACACAACTTGTGTTGTATTTATAGATCTTTTAGTAGGTACCTAATGTTTATAAAAAATTGAACCACTAGGGTCACAATTCAAAAGCCCAGGTAGGAATACAAAAGTGAGAGTAAGGGCTTTGTCCCTTGGTATTCGTTGGGCTTTGATCCATTTCTCTAAAATATTTACAACAGTTTTAAAGTTAGAAATAGAATAGAGAGTAGATATTTTTGTTGTTTACTTACCTAAGTGATTGTAAAAATATCTCATAAGGTAAGGATTCAGGTTAGTTATCCTATCTATCCTATGCAGAGCATTCCTTTGTTTATTTTTAATAAAAATATCAACATTCTATCTTATTAAACCTTTTTTTTACCATTTTATTAATAATTTGATTAGATCGAGATGATGTCTACTAGTATTAAAAAAACATTCAGTCCTATTTTTATACCTACCAGTATCCTAACAAAGAACATATGCACCTGTAAAATTCAGAAACTAAAATATTACTATCGAGGAATGGTAGCCTAGAGCAAAGTTAATACTAGAAATATTTAAATAAGTTCGAATGTTATTTTACTATTTTTTGTTTGTAGGCAAATGAGGCAGAAGCAGCTGGATGCAATACGAAGAACTAGTATAGAATGGGCAGGATTAGAAATTGAGATGTAGAAGAAAAGAATGCCAGTAAAGTCGCGACAGGAACAGGGTACAGCCCCATATTTATAATAAAAATATTAAATTATAGAAATTACTTTTAGATAACTTTAGGTATACTAAAATTCTAAAAGAATCGCTTAACATAACAGCATTGTTTAAAAACATTACTCTTTTTATATTTCCTGTATGAAGGTATCTCTGAGACTTCCTTAAAATTTTATCGCAAAAACAGTAGGTATAGTATCTTTCGGTTTAGAAAGAAGTTAGTTGAGGTTACATTTTTATGGCATGTATCACATTCTAGTTACTTTTATTTTAGGTGGAGATATATGTTGATTTAGGACCGGATTTAATATATTTTTTTTTTATATTAATTAAAATGCGACGAGGTCAGTAACGAACAAGGTCAACTCTAAATTATTAAAGACATGTTAAGGGGTTTTAAAATATTAATTGGTTAAATTACCACGTTTTTCCGGAGGTACAGGGAACAGTATACTTATGATTTCCTGATCGAAAATTTTCTAGTTTTCACACTAATTTTAATATTACATAAAGAAGCTGTCTCAAAACATCACCAAAAGGATTAAACAATCAAGGTTACAGTTTTATAATAATTATCAAATAATAAATAAAATACTCCCTAATACGATTTTGTTTTGAACAAGTTTCTTTTGAGTTTTGGGTTACTTTTTTTAGTAAGCAGAAAGTGACACATATAAAATTCTAACGTTAACTAACTTCTTTTTAACCTGAAAAATATTATAGCTTTGTCCTGAAACCAAAATACAAAAAAATTTAGCAAGTTCTTGATACGATATTATTTTAGTCTTGACAATCGTGTTGAATATTATTAGCAGTACCTACCTACCAGATTTTGTAAAAATTGTAAATGTGATTTTGCTCGCTAATAAATAAATAAGTAACAACGAAAATAGTTTATATAATGGTTTTACTAAATTAATATCTAAAATTACAGGAGTAACTTAATTGTTAAACCAAATTTACATTTTATAACGTAAAATTACAACTGGAAGCAGCAAACTAGTGTCATGTCTCATGGCTTTGTGTTTCATGTGGTGGGGTTTTCTCTATCTACTGCAACTAGATATTCCAAAAACCTAAAATTGTTAACAGCTTTTTACAAATTAATTTTTTACCTAGTTACAGGGCATCCTGGAATGTCACTCCTGAAGTTTCCCATTTGACAAACCTACTTTTATGATTGCTCAAAAAAGGTTTGTTGAATGAGAATTTTGGAATGAAATTCAAAAATAAATCAAGTTTATTTTAACATATTTTTAAATTGTATAGTAATTATCCCCATGGCAGAAAGCAAAAACTAAAATGTCTACACATTACTAACGTCGAATAAGATACTATGTAGTTTATAGTAGATGAAAGCGAGACCTTTTATGTAGGGTTGTAACAGGCACTTTAATATGTACTGAGATAGAAAAGTGGGAATTTTTAGCTGTATAAATGCCTATCTGCAGTTTTTTCTCCAGCCTAGTCCTAGAGTTATTCAAACTACTATCCTCTGCAGACCAAAAACTTGCCCTGACTGGCTTGCACAGCCTCATGTCAGGACTGCATAGGACATCACTGAGTGGAAGATGGCAAATATATACCATCCTCATTGTAACCTCTGACACACAATTTTTGGCCATGGCTTTTATATATAAGTTATTAAATGGTCTTCTCCCATCTTACCTTGGTGGATTTATTGCCCATAACAGTGATGTACATAATTACCCTACTCGAAATAGAAATGATTTTTATATCAAGAGGACTAATTCCAGGAGAGCTATGAATTCTTTATTTTTCAAAGGTCTTAAAGAGTACAATGATCTACCGAGATATGTCAAGGAGTGTTCATCGATTAATAGTTTTAAAAGAGAGCTTAGGACATTTTTTAGAAGTTAAGATAGGCTTTTCCGATATGATGATGTTTTGTAGCCTGAAATATAGATTTTATTTGAGTTTCTAGTGTTATATCTGAAGTATATTAAAACTTGTAGGAGTGTTTTTTAACAAACATCAGTGCACTAAGAATCAGAATACCTGGAAGTGTGAGAATCTAATGCTGCCGAAAGGTTTCTTTGCATGACTCAAGTGGGCTTAAGGAGTAGATTTTACGAATAATTTTTTTTTGAAGAATAAATAATCTTTGAAGTTCTGAGTAGTTTGTCCTCAGTAAAGCACAAAAAGAGTTAAGTGGCTGTGGGCCAAAAAATAATATATATTTAACAATTGTTTGGGGTTCATAAAGGTTTTTAAGTTGACAAAGGCATAATAAGCAGTTTAGTTTTGCAGCAACATTGTCTACATGGGCTGTTTACTTTAATTGTGAGTCTAGGTGAAGACCCAGAAACTTGCATTGTTCTACTCTTGTAATAAAATTATTATTCAATTTTAAGTATAAATCAGGAACCTGCTGCTTTTTATAGAATGCCATGTAATGGGTTTTATTTGTGTTAACAACTAGATGATTTGTTTGGCACCAAACAGAAAATCTAAGCAGAATTGTATAAGTTATTTCAAGTAGTTGATTAAGTGTAGAAGCAGGTATGACTACTGTTGCATCATTTTTTCAAATCGTTTATAAATAATGCAAAAAGCAAGGGAGAGATTACGCCTCTTTAGGGAACGCCCTATCTGATATTTAGTTTCTCCGAATAGGAGCCCTAAAGTTTTACTCTTATTTGGCGATTAGAGAAAAATGATTCCAGCCAGTCAGAAATATTACCACGTATTCCCATAGCATGCAACTTTCTGAGCAAGATGGCAGTGTCGACGCAGTCAAACGCTGGGCTAAGATATGGAGTGATATTTTGGGGTAGTTCAACGGAAATACACAGAATTATAGTCATGCAAAAAAGGTGCATCCGAAATATTTTTAGGATGAAACAGCAGGAAAGTTGTAGATCTGTTTTTGTAGAAAAAAATATTCTGACGGTAATAGGTATGTACATTTTGGACTCTGTAATATTTGTATTTGATAATAGGGATCTTTTCCTCGATTTTAATGTGAAACATGATTATGACACTCGCCATAAAAGTAATTTAGTACCAGAAAATTATAACTATACTTACATACCTCCAAAAAAATGTAAAATACTGCATCATAAAAATTTTTAATTGTTTCTCAGACGAAATTAGAAACCTGCCAAAGAATAAACTAAAATATACCTTAACAAAATATCTAGTCAGTAAGGCCTTCTACAACCTTAATGAATTCTTTGATGATCCTGATAAAGGAATAATTCAGTGTTAAATTTTAAATGTTTGTTACAATTTTAAGCATGTGTAATTTTATCAAAATTGTCATTGTCTAAATGTAATGTAATTACAAATTTAAAATGGTTATTTACAAAAATCTCTCCAGACATTGTTCAACAGCACCTATTGGTTTTTTTTTTATTATGTTTATAGTAAATGTAAGCATCTTATTATTGAACAAATAAATACTATTGTATTGTATTGTATTAAATCCAAAAACAGAGCTATAGTATAGTAATTAGAATCTATTGTTTTATAAATATATTCCAAGAGATCGTAAGCAGCTGTGCTAGTAGAGAAGTTTGAGCAATACTAATAAAAAATCAGGTAGGTACTATATTTTAAGACGGGACCTACCTTCACATTATTAGATAATGATCCTTTTATTAGTGAATAAAATTGAATCGAGTTTAATCACATTGGAATCTTCGTGAGTCCTGATATGTGCTGGTAATTTTAGGTTGGTCATATCCTATAACATCACATTATATCACTGAGAAAAAGGCTAAAATAAAAAAAAACTAAAATTATACAATACATACTTTGCTTTCACTGCGAATAATCTCTTGAGTTATCTGTCTAGTTGAAAAGCATCTCATACCATAATCTCTTTTTTTCTAAGTGAGTTTTCTGACACAAGTTGTTCTCAATTTCTGTTAAGCAGATAAATTATTGAGTACCTACTTTAATTTTCATGCAGCAACCACATTCTACTGATGTTAATACATAAGTGTAAGCCGGATACTACAAATACAAATACTAATAATCTTTATTCCCACTAGGAGCCCTAAAGTAATTAAAAGTATATTTAATATGAAGTACCTAGTAGGTAAATACAAATAATTGTTTAGTAACTAACCTCTTTACCTATCAAATATTTTCTTTTACCATTTTCTTGGTGAAAACTTGTCACAGTTACCAATTGAAATAAACTTTGTCTTGTGTCTGTGTTCTTTACTGGTTAATACTTTGATTCCAATCCATATTCTAAAAAAAACAGCTGTAATAATGTAAATATGAAAACAAGCATTCAATTGAAATATATAAATAGGTACTTACGACATAAAATAATGTATCTCGAACGCACACTATAAAACTTTCTCTCTAAAATCTAAAATCTATACTATTTTTAGGTTAAGAATTCTGACACTTAAATCTGACAATCACATCCGATAACTTTAACAGCTCAGCTGTTTCTTCACCACAGTGAAAAATCAACAAGTAGGCTGTTTTCGGTTGTTGTCATGGAAACACTCACGTTAAAAGTTAAAGTGAGCATTTGATCATAGGGCTGAATGGCGGCCAAAATACCTCTCTTTTTCGGGGCGTCACCCAGTTTGAGTGTGCAATGGCTACACCCTCGCCGTCATTTTTCTCGAACTCGATAATCTGCTACATATATTATTATATTAATATATTCCTCTATAGCACAAAATATATAAAAACTAAATCACTATAAACTTTTCACTTTTGCCGAATGGTCGACTGCCATTCAGCGCCAACAACAGAACACCAATGCGTTCTGCCTTCTGTCAGACTGCCACAATCAGAGCAAAGAAATGTCATAAAACGGAGCGCGGGTAATTTAAATTTGATATTTGCAGACTTTTAATAACAAAATATTCGTTTTTGCACATTTTACATACATAAATGATTAATTTGAAATGGTAATATTTTTAAAGTTTTTTGCATTGGTATTATTAACATAAAAATGTAAAAAAATAATATAGTATAGGGTCTTATATATTAAAAGTTTTATGAGACGTGCCCTTAACTGTAAGAAAAAAAACTATTCTCAGGCGTTTTACTTTAAAACTCTGTCCCACTATATTTTCAAAAAACTTGGATAACGAAATTTTGACGTTTATAGTACTTTCTAATGATACGTATAAATCAATAAATGACTAAAAATCGACGTGTTTATTACGTAAAATTATGACGTATAATACACGTTATTTTGACGTCATTTCGCGACCAAAAGACGTCAAGTGACTAAAAATCCCCAATATTCGACGTTATAAAGACGTCATCCTGCTACCTGGGTATTTCTTGCATTTTTGGCAAATCACAACAGCCAGCGCTAGCATTTTAAAAAAATGACAGGACCTTTCAAATTTTCGATTTTTCTGTAGACAAATCAGCCAACAATGATGGTTGCTAGGTTTTATTGACAAATGTGAACTAATTTAATATAAATATACGATGCTATTAGAAACTACCTGGATGTAAGAGATTCTAAACATTTAATTTTAATTTTTTTTTAATTTAATTAATTATTGTATGGTTTTTATGGCCGTTTGTAGACAAAATATTGTACCTATATTTGTGTTAAAAGTATTTTTAAGGCACTCTTGTGGTGCCCTAAAAATGAACTTTTAAAACTTATATCATAAGTAACTATTCCTTAATGTCAATTTCTTTAACAATCTCACAAATCACCGAAATAAATTTATTTATATTTATTTCGGTGATTTGTGAACAATCTCTTCCCCAGCTACCAGTTTAATGATGGCCGACGACATATGTCATTTCTAGTAACATTTTTTTATAAAATTTAAATTTGCTCAGGACGGGAGTTAGATATTTATTACCAATTATAAATAATTTTTGTATAATCAAAAAACGAATCTGAAAGTGAAATAAAAAAAACAAGGTTTATGTCAGTACAAAATATTAAATAAAAATAAATTTTGAAGTTACCAAACCCTCTTCACTACTTGGCCAGATTTTTTTGGAATCATGTTATTTGAGGCGTATTACAAACCTAAATGTGCTAAATACAATAAAAAATATCAGAGCAGGAGGCGAGATTGTTGGCGACATGTACTTTTTTGTGTTCGTGAGAAATATAGTTGACGATTAAAAGTCGTCCTACAGGATACGTATATATGATAACGTTAAGGGGTTTTACCCCCAATAAAACTCGAAAATACTGAAATTGATTATTTATTCAATATCGTCGTCTCACAAAAGCAATCGCGCGCTCGACAAATTTATTCAGACTGTCCTGCGCTTCTTCTGCCTCGCCCATCCTGTCTGAGCATGTGCAGCGTTTCTGTTACATATGTGGAGCTACGGCGGGGAAAGACCGCTAACATAATAATATATGGCAGATTAAAGAGAAAAAAAAAGTTTTATGGAAGTAGTCCATCTCACAGTGGAGTAATATTTTATTTATGGAATAAAACACAAAGTCTGCTCCACTAATTTAATGAAAAAAGTTCATATTAAAATCCCATACTTGTTTCGAAGGCATAAACCTTCATCTTCAGTGGGTTATTATTAAGATGTTATTAATTTATGAATGACATTGTTAAATTTTTAAACTAATGTTGCAGAAAATTAATTTAAGAAAACATATGTAACGTTAATTAAACTAATACATTTTGACTAATAAAAATAAAAATTTTATAAATAAAATGAATTCGAATCAAATTTTATTTTATTTTAAACTTATTAAAAAACCCAAATTTGACTGGGAAATTGAAATAGGGTACGACCATCATGGTGGAGTCGTACCAAAAAAATGTATTAGTTTAATTAACGTTACATATGTTTTCTTAAATAAATTTTCTGCAACATTAGTTTAAAAATTTAACAATGTCATTGGTCTCTTCATAAATTAATAACATCTTAATAATAACCCACTGAAGATGAAGGTTTATGCCTTCGAAACATGTATGGGATTTTAATATGAACTTATTCCATAAATAAAAGAAAAAAAAAGGCCATAGTAGAACAAAATAACAATAGTTGCATAGCCTAAAAAAGAAGTAAATTCAAAAGTATTTTATAAGCTATAAGTTTATTTCGGCACGATAAACTCGTTAAAATCATAATCTTCGCCCCAAAACGTAAGTTCCTATATAATCAATTAATTTTGAGGTAACATTTGTGTAACACATAATGGTTAAACAAAGTATGTTCACTTACTTTTCAATAAAAAGAGACACTTTTAGATCCACAAAGTCCAATAATTTATCAGTAAAATGTCTAATAAGCACAAAATAAACCATATAATGGAAAAGCACTATCTCAAAACACACAAAATTATTCCTAAAAACAAACTTTTATTTCAACGTGATAAGTCAAAATCGGAATGTGCTGTGACGGGACGGCTCAGACGGATCTGTAAATCAGTTGTAAATTTCGAATGTGATCTAATGAAAGATGAATAGACAGACGTATTGTAGACTGACGAAGATAGATATTGGTGCAAAGGCGTAAGAAAAAGATGCATATCTACACAACACTCTAAGCGGTGATTGAAGACAGTGTTAGTGTGGTGCACCACTTGCAGCAGATATTTCACCTTCACCTGTTGACGCTTGTCCCGCGAAATGGATGTGCGGTATATTTATCTTTGTCGCGCACTTGTAAATATATGGTCATTTATTTATATATCCATCTCTCATCAACACAGCGATTGCCAGTGTTCCCGAGATGTGTTTTTTTGGATTAAGGGACTTTTAAACCACAGGTTGGTAAACATGTTTGAAATATGGCGTCGGCCGCCATTAAACTGGTAGCTGGCGTAGGGAATATATCGCCTTAACAAAACTTGGAAACAAAAACTGCAGTGGGCCCTAACGCATTGCGCCTACTCTTTTATTGGTAGTTACGACACTGTTCCCAGGTGACATTTCGAAAACGGAACAGACATTTAATAAGAACATAGTTTCCCCCTAGTTAGGGCGGGTGAAATAATAACGTAATATTAGATTTCTGGTCCTAAAAAAATTTCACTGGTATATACTATATGTACCTAATATCGAGTATAATATTAATAATTTTTTTATGTTTATATTTTGTATATTTATTTTTAGGGAGGAAACAATGCTGGCCATACTATTGTGGTTAATGGTGTTGAGTATGACTTCCATTTATTGCCCAGTGGTATCATTCAACCAAATGCAAAATCCGTTATTGGTAAGCTTATTTTTTACATCTTTGACCACTAGCTAATGCTAATACGTAAACCATTACAAGTAACGTTTTTTTATGACAATATAAATGTAAATGTTTAGTTCGTTTTACCTTTATTTATTTATTTTCCCTGTGATTTCTACGTTTTTATTATGATTGTAATCACATATCTATAAAAGATACCACAAAACTTAAAAAAATACTTAACATTTAAACTTAAAAATAATGTTATAGGAATTGTCGAAATAGCTGTGCGGTCGGATTCAAGGGCGCATGCTTATCAGAAAAATCGCACAAATATTCGTAAAATGTTGAAAGTCATTCAAGATTCTCGCCCTCCAGATTTTAAATCTTGCGAATTTGCAAAGTCTTAAAATTTCGTTCTGACCAAAGACATTAGAACTATAGACGAAACGATTCATTCGTAATTCCCATAAAAGTATCGACTATTATTGTTTTAAAATAATTCCCGAGTGCGCGAGAGAAAGGTAGATCTCTTAGACCTGATCGGGCAACGTTGTAAACCTTCCGTTGGTGTAGAGTGTAGAGGTTAAAACCTAACAACAATGTATGAAAATAATGCAATAACTTTTACTCGTTTACGGTTAAGTAGCTACCATGAGTTATTTATCAATATCTACTCTTAATTGTTTCTAAGTATAACAAAACTTTTTTAATTGTGCGTAAAAGCTTTAATAAAGAAGGTTCTACCACAGCATTACTAAACGAACCCATACACTACACCAATGCTTTCTATATAATAATAACCTAACCATACTTACCGATGAAATGATAAACTTTGATTAAAATGATCAACTTTTTTACACACTACACAGGCATGAACCATGATTGTTTATTTCTACACTAATGTTTAGACAAATACACAAAGAAATCAAAAATAAATTGCAAAAAGGGCACAAAAGCACGAACTAGCTGTTTGGACAGACTGCCAACGTCGCAATCGCTATCGTCATTCTTAAAATCTCTCTGGTTGTAAAATCGCATTACAATGTTGCCGTAGTGCCTGAGATATATAACAATAATGCTAACACTTTTTAAAGTTTTTAACAGTTTTTAATAAAATATCCGCATAACATTACAAGCATGAATGCATAATTTGATACGCAAACCTTAACTTTTTTGTATATAGGTTCTGGACGTTACTGCAATTACTAACTCAATCTTTTAAAAACAGTTTTCCCTAATATTTCTAACAGACAGATAAAACCGGCTAAGGTCCAATTTTGAGCGACAATGATGAATAATAAAGAGGGCATGATGATTTACCGCATAAAAATGTAAACAATTTGGTCTACTAGTTATAATGTCTTTGGTTCTGACAGTTTTACCGCCAAAAAAATATTTGAAATTGACCAATCAGCGCATTATTCGCAATTCGCAGTTTGTGATTCGCATCTATATGAACTATATCACTATATATGAACGCACTCTATTTTCGTGCCTTAACATTAGACCATAAAATCGGCTTAAAATAAAAACTAGAGATCTCTCTCAGATAACCAGTTATACAAAAATTCCATATGGCATCATTGGGCTGGAAAGAGTTTGGATGTTTAGGTCACTACCTTATTTATAATTGTCGAAGATTATTGTTAAAAAGTATTATACAACGGTGTCGAGATCTTATTAAATCGCTTCTCATCTAACCACCTGACACATAATTAGCATAATTTGAATCACTTTTAACAGTAAATTATACACTAATTCAGCGGTTCTCAAACTTTTTTGGTGACGGAACCCTTTTGGGAAGCAAAATACTTGATGGAACCCTACAATAAAACAATAGTTTTTAAAAGTGTATTCTTTATTAATAAGCATAATAAAAGTACAATGTAACAGTTACTAATTATTACTTACTTTACCACATGGCAAGTACAATAATAGAAGATATTAAAAAAGAAAAAATCTAACTAATGGGAGGTATGAAACTGTTTTTTATTTTTCATCAATTGGTTGATATCAGGTTTGATAGAAGACAGTTGAAGTCTCATATCAGGTTCGGCGTCCAGTCTATTGCGATATTTTGTTTTCGTGGCTGCATAGGTTGAGAATCCTGTTTCGCACAAATATGTTGTTGGGAACGGGAGAAGAATATTCAGAGCCATTTTGCCAGGCATTGGATATTCATCACGGATTCTGCACCAAAAATCGTTGAGAGGCGTCGTTTTGAACAGTGACTCCATACTTGTGTCTGATGACATTTCTAAAAGAGATTCATATATCTCGTTTGACATACTTTCGGGCTTTTCCAAGTTGGGTAAAAAAGGATTATGAATCCATGAATTTAGTTTCATTTTTGTATTCTGTTCTTCGGGAAAATACTTTTCAAAAGATGCGCGCATCGAACTGAGATATTGGACCAATTCTTCAAACACATCATCTTGAAACATTTCTGAGTCGTTATCGCTAACAAACTCACTGAGTGACGTAAAGCTTTCTATTTCTTTCTTACCAACGCAAATAATCCAAAAATCTAATTTTCTTTTGAAGGCAGTTATTTTATTATTGGCCTGAAACACTGTTGTCTGTTTACCTTGCAATGATAAATTCAATTCGTTCAGTTTTTGAAAGATATCCGCCATAAAAGACAATCGGAACAACCAAGTTTTATCATACAAACGGTCCTTCAAATTAAAAGAAGTATCTGCTGAAAGAAACATTTGTAACTCGGCTCTAAGTTCAAATAGCCTTGTTAAAGTTTTACCCCGAGACAGCCATCGCACTTCTGTATGGAGCAGCAGTGTTTTATGTTTGCTGCCATAATCTTCACACAATAGTGAGAACAATCGGGATTGTAGTGGTCGTGATTTGATAAAATTAATTATTTTTACCGCTTCATCCATAACTAATTTTAGATGTGACGGCATTTGCTTCATCGCAAGTGCTTGTCTATGCAGAATACAATGGCTGGAACTACAATTAGGCGCTTTATTTTTTATTCGTGACACTGCTCCTGCTGTTTTACCTGTCATCGCCTTGGCCCCATCTGTACAAATGTCAATGCAATTGTTCCAACTGAGATTATTTTCTTCAAAAAATATATTTATTTTATTAAAAATTTCTTCCCCGGTAGTGTTTGTGAGCAGCGGTGAACACATAAGCATGTCTTCTTCAAAAGAACTTTCATATGGATATCTCACGATAACCAGCAAGATAGCCAAACTAGCGACATCAGTTGACTCGTCCATTTGCAAGGCGAATCGTGTTTTTTGTAGACGTGTAACTAGTTCTTGTTTGACGTAGCTTGCCAGATCATGGATTCGCCGTGAAAGAGTATCGTTTGATAGCGGCACAGTAGAAAGATGCTTTGCAGATTTTTCATCGAGCATACATTTTGTTATGTCTAATACACATGGCTTTATTAAATTCTCAGCGATAGTGTGCGCTTCACCTGCTTGTGCAATGCGATAGCTAACTAAATATGATGCCTCTGTGGCCTTTTCGTTGATAGTTTTTGTTACATGCATCATATTTTTTTGACTTTCCAATAACTGATCTTTTTTACGAACAAAAAATTCTTTATTCTTGTCTTTAGACTCGGGGTGACAGTTTGTAAATGTCGGCGCAATTTGGCAGGTGCCATGGAACTATTAGGAAGCAGTTTACTACATAGCATGCAGAGAGGTGAGCCGTTGGAATCAACAAATCCGAAACTGATATATGATTCATCATACTTCCTTTTTTTCGTCTTTGAAACCGTCGAGCTTGACGTCGTGGCATCATCGTCTGGATCGGTGATTGCTATATTCTCCGCGCGTACTGCTTTTGACCATTCAGCGTCATTAGAAGATGTTGTTGCAACACGTTTAACACCTTTAAGCCAACGTTCCATTCTTCTTTATTTATAATGTTACACGTCAGGATGGTGGGGTCTAAATAATGCATAATCGTTACTGCGTATAAGAGACTAAGTTTAGTACAATGAAGAAATGTATAAAACTGAGACAACAGAATACAGCAGGCAGTAGAACAATGAACACTAGTTTCTCGCTAGCGAGCTTGTAAGTAAGTAGGTAGGTAGGAACTTATCGCTCCGAACGCTAATCGTCAACTGACTGACGAGGCGCGACGCGCGATCGCCGCTTTTATACTTAGTCCTAGACTCGATCTCGAATATTCTCGAAAATACTCGAGTCGGCGCCTTTGATAAACAAAAAGCAAAAATAAAAAGAGAAATATAAAAATTGCGTTGTAAACAATTCAGAGGCGGCTTTTATCAAAGGGACTGCGCGCTCACAAGTATACAAGTATGCATGTTGATACCAAACTTATGAGATATTGTACCAGCTATTGTAACACATGTTTATACAAATACAAATAAATAAATAAATATACCTACGCGCGGCCGCGGAGTCAAAACGTTCGACCAGAGAGAGGTGCTTTGATTTTTTTTCTAAATTCTTGAGGAACCCCTACAGAGGTATCGCGGAACCCTAGGGTTCCGCGGAACACACTTAGAGTATAGCTGCACTAATTGATCATTCGATCATCAGCGATATGTTTAGATTACAGGTACATGTTAATATGTTAGCGACAGAATTATTTCAAATGAATGGTCTCATATTTAGTAAAATCATAGGAAAGTATTTCGTTTAATCTTAAAAAAAAATACGTTCAAATCAGCAAAGGTTGAGTTGCATGAGCGATATAGCCCCAAAAGCCCCAATCTGTCTCCATTAAACGGAAGGCCAATATCAACTTCACACGAGAACTCCACTGATGCAAACCTGCCTAAGTATATTTGTTTAGTTTCCCCGAACTTACTGACACACCTTCGTGACTTCTGCCAGATCTACAAAAAGTGGACACCATGCTAGTTCTTATTAACTAAAATTCCTCAAATATTTTTCTGTTTTCTATAAAGTTTCTTAAAAAGTTTCCAAAAAATTCCATAATATCCATAAATTGCCTACATTTCCTTATTATTATTGATAGATAATATGATTTGCCTACGAATTTCCTAAGATTCCTAATAATTTTCTATGAATTTCCCAACATTTCGGATAAATATGTACAGGGACATTTTTTTAAGTCTCACATGATTGGCGATTTTTCTGCTGACTATAATAAAAAACAAATTACATATTACTCAATGATTGACAAGGAACCCAAATTTAATGTCAAAAGATATATAGTTTACAAATTTGACAGATACGACGCCATTTTAAATTTTTTTAAATGGAAACCCTCATAAATATCTACACGAGTGAATTGCATTTCGCGGTCCGATTTCAAAAACCTATAGTTGTTGATATTCATTTTCATTCGTTTCGGAAATACCGGGGTTTCTAAACTGCCTTCATCGATTTTGTCTTTTGAGTGTCTCACCCTTTTAATAAATAGACCTTTTAAGCTGAAAACCCCAATTCTTTTCACTATCATCGGCTAAAATCAAATACGACAGATGCCAAAAAATGACGGCTACGATTTACAAGACAAAATCGATGTAGGCAATTTAGAAATCCCCGTATTTCCGAAACGGCTGAAAACAAATAACAGCAACAATGTTTTTGAAATCGGACCGCGAAATGCAATTCACTCGTGTGGTTATTTATGAGGGTTGCTATTTAAAAAATTAAAAATGGCGTCGTAGCTGTCAATTTCTCACATCTGTCGTATTTAATTATAGCGTAAATAGTTTGGTCACGAGAAATTATGTTACTGGGGGTTTCAGCTTAAAAGATCTATTTATTAAAGGGGTGAGACACTTAAAAGACAAAATCGATGAAAGCAAAAGCAAAACGGCTGAAAATAAATATTAACAACTATAATATGTTTTTGAAATCAGATCGTGAAATGCAATTCACTCGTGTGGTTATTTATGAGGGTTGCCATTTAAAAAAATTCAAAATGGCGTCGTCTCTGTCAAATTTGTGAAATTTTTAACATTCAATTTGGCATCTTTGTCAAAAATCAATCAAGAAATATGCATTTGTTTTTTTATTATAGTCAGCAGGAAAATCACAAATCAGGTGAGACACTTAAAAAAATGTCCCTTATATACTATCTTGAGACACCCGTCGAGAGAAACCCATTCTCGATAATATTGATTTTAAATATTTTTCTGTGAAATTGTTTAAATAGTTAATGCGCCGAAATAATTCATTTGTGCTTAGGCTTACCAAAAAGGCGTGGCCCCCCTCGCATGACCTGCACTTAAATTTTTATCATTCATTAAATAAAAAATTATTTCTGCACACATTTTTATATTTTTAAGAAAATATTATCTTCATTTAGGCCAAGGTCACGATGAGATACCGTGAACACGTCTTGTAGTGTAAATTATAAATTTATCTTATATCTTGGCGACATTATTAGTGTTTGTTTTAATGATTTTAAACCTTGTCTTAAAAACTTATTCTTACCATATACTTTCTTCGATTTAAACCTGCCATCTCTCATCTTCGCGAATTGAATCATTTAGTTTTCATCTACTATTTTAGCGATAATTTACGAGCCTTCTTCAACGCTTATCAGTCAATTGTTGAAGTGGGAGTCATTGAACTTCTAGGATAACTCGTGGTGACAAATCTAATTTCATTTGGATCTATATCTTGAAATGCTTGGTGAATCCGATGTAGCAACTCTTCTCTCGAATTTACTCGTGATTTATAAATTTGTTCTTTAAACACACCCCACTGGTAAAAATCGAATGGATTAGAATCGTGCGATCTCGGAGGCCAATTCTGATATCAACAGTGACATGACACCGAATGGGAATAACTTTTTCAACTACCTAAATACTTATACGGGGTGTTCTTAAATATCATGTACATTGGCTTATTTCATGACTAGAAATTCATATTAACATTGGTCCGCAAACGCTTCGTTACCGATCTACAGGGTGTCAAAATTTTAAGATTTAGACCTAGGGGGCCATGACTGAGGTCCACCCCGTCCTATCCACTTGTTCTCATACACTTCATTTAAATAGTACCGAGCCAAAATAGAAAATAGGAAATGCTTGTTGCAAAAAGTGTCTGCATGAGTGACCATCAAGTCGACCAGGCAAGAAGAATGGACCAATCAAATGATCCCCAATTATACCACCCCATACATATTTAATGGGAACTGCTTTTGAAAATGCATTTCTACAATTCCATGTGGATTTCCTTTAGCCCATATGTGGTTGTTGTGAAAACTTAAAATTGAATTCCTGGAAAAATCGGTTCGTCGGTAAAAAGGATTTTGCAATCAAAATTGGGGTTTACTGCTAGCCCATTAACGTACCACTGTCAGAAATTAATCCTTAAAGGGAAATTTTGAGGAGGGAGCGTCTGCACCCTTTGAATGTGGTAAGGGTATAGCAGAGAATCACGCAGGATACACCAAACAACTTGATGACAAATATTTAAATGTTCACAGATTTTTCTGGCGCTAGTTCCTGAATTTTCTTCTATTCCATTTAGAACAGTTTCCTCGGTCTGTGGTGTTCTGACAGCACGTGGTCTACCTGCATTATTGGTATTCTTATTAAGAGTTCCAGTTTCTACAAGACGCCTATGAGTATTCGAGAATATTCGGTGATTAGGTATCATTCTATTGGGATAACGCTCCATGTACACTGTACAGACGTCTGGCTTCTCTTGCATTTCCATTTGCTAGACCATAAATGAAATGCATCTTGGCCATATCAGAATTCGTAAAATTTTGTATTGTTACGTGATTATAACGAGTATTTAAAACACTTTTACACCTTACAGTTTAGAACTTAAACCTTTAATTTATAAATTCACGCAGACACAATTTACGATTTCAAATGCGAACTGTCAAAATTAATAAAAACAAGAAACTATCCAAATAAAGCCAGAGCCTACTAGACCATTTTAAAAATTTTAATTTCATCTGTTTTCTTGTCTCGATAATGGTCGCAGATACGAAAAAATTATTAAAGACTAAAAATATTTTAAACAAAAAATAATTCGTTTCGTATTTTAGACTCTACCAGCGGCGCACCGCACAAAACTTCAGGGGGAGAAAAGGGGGCATGGCCCCTAAAATAATATATCCCTGTTGATTCTGACAACTATTTGGCACGCCCAAAGATGTAAGTCCTACAGCACAAGCTAAGTTCCAAATTTGAGCTAAATATCTCAAAAACTGTAAGAAAAAACTATAAAGAAAAAAGCTTAAAAAATATTAAAATTTCAACAACTTATAGATCGGTAACGAACCGTTTGCGTACCAATGTTTATATGAATTTTAAGTCATGAAATAAGCCAAAGAATTACCCCCTTCCCTATGTAGATATATTTAGGAATACCCTGTATATGTAAGAAACCCGACGAGTTAGGTATATTTAAATGAAGAAAACGTTTTAGCAGCTTTTCAAACTAGTAATAATATTTAGGGTTTTTTATTTGTAAACATCTACTTTTACACATTTTTTCAAATAATCTAACTAACTGCATTTTTAGATAACCCTGTATATGGCATCTAAGATTTGGCCGTAGCGTAAAAATTTCAGTGCCTTAGTATTTAGTATACAAACTTCTAAATTAAATTATTAAATTTATAGTAATTATTATTAATTATAGTTTAAGATTTAAGATTTCTCTTGCTTAGCAGCTAGTTCAAGCTTAAAACAAAAAAAAATATTCTGTCACGTTGAATTCGCAACGATATTCTTTTTAAAACTCTAGGAGCTTGATTTGAGAAGTCGTTAGTTTGATGCCAATCTACGTTATTTTGAAATCGGCGAGTTTTAACTATAAAACTATAATGTATATTATGCACTAACATACGACACGCGTCTTCGTTGTTTTCCATACTCATGTACGTGCAAACGAAAGGACGGACCGATTACAGTTGCGAAATAATTAGTGATCTGTTCTTTATCTTCTCCAATTTTAAACCGCTTGACGTTCTGGTTCCCAGGAGCGGATCCAGAACCTCGTTTGGGGGAGGGTCATTCACAGAAAAGTAATATATTTCACTTTTGTGTATTAATGCTATTATTATATAATAAATCTCCAAAATAATAAAAGAAGTTTTCATAAATACATTTTATATAAAACCCAGACGAAAAGAGCTTATTACATAACCCATTTTAGCCTGTTTGCGTTATGTCATATATTATATTATCGTACTGAGTGATGTAATGAACTCAACACATCACTCAGTGATGCAATGAACTTATTATATTCCTCATTTTTAATCAAACTATGATTTTTTTTGTTCCGTCAGTCACTGTCACTTTTTGTGTAATGTCACTGCATAAATATGAAAACCATTTTGACGACATAAAAAAAATCATAAAAAACCAAAATTCTGGGTCTTATATAAAATGTTGTATATTACACGTACGGTAAGGCTCATTAGAGCACTCGTGAGGTTATTACCAATATTCCCCACTCGTTACTGTAATGAAGCTCATACCGTACTAGTAATATAAATAACTATTACGGATCAATATAGTTAAATTTTATCATGCATTGGAAAATAATATGATCCCCTACTTTCTTAACACCCTTAATTAAAAATATTCTCAATAGTGGAAAACCATGTGAAATCCAGACAGTCATACAAACACTTACATACATGACATATACCTACAGGTAGGTATACAAATACATACGCTTCAAAATATAAGTATATATTTTATTTAACAGCTGATCTGTTACTTCTATTCCAAATTCTTAAGTATTTACCTATTATATATTATTAACCAACGTTGACATACGCTCGCGCTTTCAGCGAAAATATCGTATCATAATGCCAATTTTATTAAAATGTGGACTATAAGCTGCCGTACACAGTAGACAATATAATTATTGGTTTAATTTACAAAAAACTGTTGTTTTTTTATTTTTTTTAATAATAAGTTATTAGATCCGCTGAAAGCATTCCTCTACGCATATTCAAAATTATAGAGTAATTTACCACAAAATTTCTAAATGCTTTATGCTTTACGGCTTAATACCAAACTACACGACATTTTACTATTCCCTTTCTGCCTAAAAACAATAATTAAACAAAGGACTAAAACGACTTCAACAAAAGCAAAGTGGCGGATCCAGAATATGGACAGGGGGGGGGGTCCATACCCCCATTGAACTGACTGAAGACGAAATTCTTTAAGAATTTAAAAAAAACACCTTGAAAACTCACTGAGAATTGAAAATTTGCTTTTTAATTTTGAATAAATCATGTCATTAATAAATAGATGAAGTTTTGAGATTTCCTATTAAAAAGTTATATATATACCCATCGACTTAACCCAAGACCCAAGATGGACGTAGCCAGTCATTCATAAAAAGGTCTATCGTCTGTCTCAAACAATCAACAGGAAAGGGGGTGAGGGGTATTTACTGCGTCTTCTACTTAGAAGCTGGACTCAAACTGCGATGAGACAAAAGGCGTAACGCTGCACACATCGTTGGTTATAATTTTTTTTTGTGTTTCTCTGTTTGTTTGGGGGGGGGGTCATGACCCCCTTGACCCTCCCCCTGGATCCGCGCTTGCAGTGGTTCCTGAAGACTCGACCATTTGAATAAAGCAAGGTAAGTAGATTTATTTTATACAAAGTAAAATACCTAGTGCATTTAGATTGTTCATTCCTTTTGTGTTTGTATACATAGTAAAAGGAAAACGTAACATGTTACTACCCAATACATGTCGGGATAGTAATGCCCGCCATACCAGGAAGTTAATAATCTAACCTATTAGACGTTCTTGCCGTTATAGTGATTTTTACATACATAGAACCCTTAGCTTTTTTAAGGATTTTATAATTTGGTTGAAAATGATGCAATCTTGTAATAATAAAAGATAAAACTGCGTCCCACGTGGATAATTTTAACACACTGAAAAGGGATTTTTATAGGTATTTCCTGGAGTTTATTGACACAGATTGTAAATTATGCTAACTTATTCTTCAGATCCAGTTTTCATGTTTTTTTAAGTTTCAGGATTATTTGCTTCATTAGACATGGGATTAGGTTTAGAGAAATCTGCCTAACATGGGGTTAGAAATTCACATTTTGAAAGCCTATGGCTTATAATAATATGTTAAAAGAAATGTACTGTATACATAAACGATTATAGATTTTGAACGGAAAAGTTGAGAGAAAAGTAAAGAAATATAGATTGAAGCAGGTATCATAAATATATCTGGCATTTGATAAGTTTACTCCTGGAGAAATTAATAAAATTTGTTGTATTTTTAGCCATAGAGGACCTTATAAAATTGTGCGGTATGCCCCAAAACATTATTGATGTTTTAGTAGGTAAATATATGTTTGTATATTGTCTCAAAATAAACTTTGTTTAAATATAGTTGTACTTTTAATTTCGCCCTATTTAATCTTAATATTTTGATATATAACGAAATAATCGTAAAGTTTAAAAAAAAATTGTAGTTGTTATATGTTGAGAACTTATATTTCTTATTTTGAATTATTATTATTAAACATAAATGTACATTCGTATCGAGTATTTTCATGTTGTACGCCAATCATACAGTTTCTATTTTTGCATAGGAGAAAAAATAAAATTATAAAGTTTACTAGTTTTCCTGAAAGGCTCAAGATGTTTTCGAAAAATCTAAAAATTACTGTTGGTGTTTTAGGGAAAACTACAATTTTTGTATTTTAAGCAGTTTTTCTTTGCAAGAATCGACAACTGTAAGGAGGACTTAAATCATGGAAACACACAGTACAATATGTACATTTGTTAATGAAAAAATTTGTTTAAAATCAGGAAATCTAGGGTTTCCATATAAGATTTGAACGATCTCGTAAATGGAAAAAAATTGTCTCTCAGTTTGAGATATTTATTATTTAATATAAAACCTATTTTCACACCAACTAAAGTAAGACCTATTTTAGTACGAGATATTTTCTTTTATTCTAAGTGCACAAACACAAAAACATTTTTTGTCACTTTGAGATCCTATTTCTTCGCCACATATGAAAGTCAATATGCTCTTGATTAGAAGCCAACATTTCTATGTGCGTAGTAGTTAGAGTTCAAATATGTTATGCAAAAATGGACATTAATTATCATGAAAACGGTAACAGGTAGGCGTAGGAAAATAATAAGAAAATGTGTTAAGGAACCAATAGAGATTGCAAAAATAAGTTTATATTATACATTGTGTTCCGTTAAAAATATTAAATTTCCTACTACTTTCTGGTAGAAGCGGCAACACCGCAATTACGAAAATATTTAAGTTGGATAGGGCATACCCGTTTATGCATAAAACGTATAATGTTCCATCAATTGTGAATCGCCCTGTCCTCTTGCAATTTGCATAACTGCTGATTATCAAGAAAAAATGTTATTTTCATAAACATTTTATGAAGGATATTTAATTTTTATTTTCACATATAAAATTGCGGCACTTTCGTTAAGATAACATCAGTACAAACAGATAAGCTAGTTAAGTATTTCCTCAATTTTTTTGAATTAGTAACAATTATTATATTTGGAATGGAAACATTATTGTTGTGAAATGCTACTCAAATAACGACAAACAAATCTACACGTGCTAAGTTAAGGTTTAATAATAAATAGTTTAATTACATCATTCACATTACACCGGGTGACCCCGAACATTACATATATACCGGGTGTCAACGGAATCATTATAGTAAAGTAGGTACCAAGGTATACCGTTTGACTTAATGACTGCAATAAAACCCTGCAATAAAACCCCTCATAAACTCGGCTATCGTTTTCGCCTAGACGCAGAGACGTATTAATGCCAGTTTATAATAACAATAGATAGGTACATTACTTGAGGGGTTCTCAAAATTAATAAATTATCTAATTAAGGTTTTCTAGAAACAACTTAATTATTAGGATATTTTTGAAAACTTTTTAGTTACAGGTACCTGTTTATATATAGCTTATATAAATAGTAAACATAATATTCGAAATAGATTAGTACCCATCTAATTTGAAACAGTGTGCAATGTGACAGAATGACGTGGTGGTGATAGACTTGGTCTAGATAACGTGGTAGCGTGGAGACCAAGCCAGTCACATTCCGCACAATTTAATGGAGACGTATCCCTATCTATCCTATAATCTGAATCGGGGCAAAAGCACTCTTGAAGAATCTGGAAGATCAGACGGTCACTAGCAGTATCTCGAAGTTCTGATATCGTCGGATGTAGCCATTAATTAACATTGTTAGTACCTATTCAGATGCACTTACCAACCTGGACCTCGTCTGAAGCTAACATTCAGTTGTAGCTGGGGGAAGGATCCCTTACTCCTCTGGTCAGCAGGCACACGTAGAGTATAACCCGCGTCCGCGAGACTACCGCGATTCGCAGAATCCTCGTTAAGTGAACATTATAAGTAGTTTGGTCAAGAATTCTTATTAGCCAAATAAAACAACTACTTTCTCAAAACACTTAAAATCTATTTAACAAAGAAAAGAAAGTGATATTTTACAAAAAAAAGTCTTAAAGATATTTACAAAGAAATATGTACATCTAGTGAAAAAGAGAGGTTTCGAAACTAAAGCCCAACTAAATCCTTATTCAGTATTCAAACTGAATAATCGACATGCGTTTAATAAAAATCCCCAATAAAAATAAAGGATAATTAATGAAAATCAATTATGAATGCAAAATCCCCAATAAAAGAAATAAATTAATGACAATAATTAATTTTGAATGTAAAATCCCCAATAAAAGAAATGAAGAAGTAGAACAGAATGAACTACCAGATGGTACAGATCTTACCCCAAAACACTGATTAATCAACAAGAGATTAAATTGAACTTTATAAAATTAAGAAAAGCATCACTTAACACGAGAATTAGTAAGTCGACCAGAAAGCTCGGTACAAATTTCGGAACTGATTTTACTGCGTTCTAGCAAAGAACTTGTAACCTATAGTATACACCCCCTTGTCTTCCAAAATCCCAATCTTTCAACTTTAATCCAATCAAAACTCCCAAAGCAAGCAATGGTCGTTCCCGCGTCTCGTACTGATGGTACTTTAACCAATGACCAGTGTAATTGCACTTTAACCCTCCTTGACCATCCCCTTAATATTTAGGCTGTTTGCCGATAGATGGCTCACCTAATCCACGAAAAGGATGTGATTGAAAATATTGATTCCCTCTCATAGAAAATGACTTAAACCTATAATTTATATAAAACAACAAAGTCTTAATCTAATTATATCTAAAAAGAGCTAGACATGTTAAAAAAACCTACAAGGTCGTTTTTGCTTGTTTCCTGTTTTATTCAGGTGTTACGTAGGAAAAATAAACAGATCTAGGACTTTTGTACAACGTGTATAGGGCAGATACCGGTTTCAGTCGCAACTGTATCTATTTTTCCTTTTAATTCTAAACTATATGATTCAATTCCCGCGCATTCTTTGTTTTCGAGAAACGTTGCATGTAATAGGAAAACATGTGTTGTCCTTCTGTAAACTATCCTTGTATAGACGGGTATTTCTTAACAAAGAGACATCATTTTTCAAGAGATTTTATGTTTTAATTGTCTATAGAGAATATTTTTTCTTTAAATACAAAACGTGACAACCCCTAAAGATATTTTATGAGTATTGACTGTAGTCAGGAAATACCGTGACAAATGAGTTTTCGTCCGAAAAGAAGTTTAGATTTATATTACCGAAAAATGTTCGGTACTTTAATTTAATGTTTAATCTTTCAAAAGATAATAAAACCTTCCTTCAATTACGTGCCACATGTTTACGTATTCCCTGGGAAAGTTATTTACAGCAAAGCAAGCTTTTTTAAAATACAGATGAAATAAAATAAAATATTCTCTGCTGTTACAGCAACAAGTTAATATTAAAAGTATGTGGAGACCGTGGGAATCTGTATTACAATGACATTTCATTTAACTACAAAATCCGTCCCTGTGCAAAGCTTTTACCCCTTATCTCATTTCATTTTAGTAATATAAACAGTGATGCCAGCTCGGACCAGGTAGATTAGGCTGGTTGGCAGGCTCATCGATAGTTTTATATGGGTAATTTTACCACTAAATTATTTAAAAACGTAGGTTTGGCAATCGAACAGGTAAACAGGGGTTCTTTGGGTATTTACAATATAATGAAACTATTATTAAGCCATTAAGGGGTTTTATTGCAGTCATTAAACCAAACGGTATACCTTGGTACACACTTTACATAGCAACACAGCGTTATGTTAAAAGGTATTTTAATCGAATTTGGGTTATATGTCTGAGTGAGATCTTAATTTTTACCTAACAATCAAATGGACATCACATCGGTTTTTATCGGAAGTTACGCCATTTTGGTTATGACACCAGTTTATTTTTTCGACATTTTCTCCTAAAACATTTTTTAAATTATTTACATTAATGGTGTTAACCGCTCTTTTAATTCTCGCTGTTAGGTCGTCTAATGACGTCGCTGCAGTGGCATACACTTTTGATTTCACATATCCTCATAGAAAAAAATCAAGCGGGTTAAGTCCAGTGATCGGGCAGGCCATCGTATTGGCCCGTTTGTTCCAATCCATCTGTTGCCAAATATATCATTTAAAAAGTTTACGGCAATCCTTAAGCTATGCGCAGGGACGCCGTCTTGCTGGTAAAAAATTTCGTTTATTGCATTTAAAGGTAAGCTATCCACAAATTTTTCGACGATATTTTGAAGAATATTTAAATATCGAACAAAATTTAAATGATCAAATAGAATACTGGACCAACCGTTCTCGTTCCCACCCAGACACTTAAACCAAAACGCTCCTGAAAAGCGCCCTCTCTAACTAAGTGTGGACTTTGAACGGCCCAGAACCCTGTATTATTCCTAATAAACATACCCATGTTTGTAAATCTTGCCTCATCGGACAATATTATGTTTCGATGGAAACCGTTATTGCCATTGTTCTTTCCTGAAAACCAATTGTAGTATTGTAGTCTTCTGACAGGGTCGTTTTCACATAAGCGCATCTCCCTTGTCTATGGTCGTTTTCTCCCAAATTGTGGTGAACCTGGTATTTAAAAGGCTTAAAACCATGCTTTTCTCATATTCTTCTTACGCTTTCGTGGCTAATATTACATTGTTGTCCTATTTCTCGCAAGTAAAATGTAGGATCTATAGCCAGCAAATACATTTATTTCAGCTTCTTCGCTTACAACAAAGTTCTTATCGTCCTCTTGATCATTGTTTCTTTCTGATTTTAACTTTTTTTCTAGTCATGAGAAATAATTTAAACTAGGCGATTCACGATCTGGATAGCACTCTCTGTACAATGTTTTAGCTTAACGGGTAGTTTTGTGACTTCATCCGTAAACAATTAACATATCAATTTGTTCTTCTCTTGTAAATTTAGTCATTTTATTGTTATTTGATCGAACTATACATCAAACTCACACTCAAAAGCATGAAAACGACCAAACATTTTATTACAAAATAACATACTCTGTTTTGATTTACTATTTTGTTTTGCACAGCCAACTTAGGTTAGTTCAAGTTAAATAACCTTTTCTGTTTTCATTAAAGAATGCATCGATTTCTTTTTATTGTTTTAAACTGAAGCAAAAAGCATTTTAATTCCTAAAAGGGTTTTAGATGGTTAAGGATACTTTAGCCTTTCATATTAAATAATGAAATTTGAATCATTTCAAAAATTACGTGCTAGGGGTGAAGACACAAATTTTCTTAAAAATATAAAATTATATACAGGGTGTAATTTAATTGAGTGCCGATACTTAAGGGTGATAATCTATGAATGATTCTAAGATAAAAAGTTCATATGGACATATGTCCTAAACCTCTTCATTTTTGAGCTACAGGGTGTTAACATTTTAAGAAAAATATAACCTTTTTATATAAATCACTCTTAGATATTTTTATGAAATTTTGTACATACCTTTTAATCAATAAGGAGCATTTTTTGACCTAACAGATTTATAAAAATTTTTACCAGTGACGTCCGTACGGGGTTTGAACTGAATATTTTTAAAGAAAAAATGGATACGCCACTGCTTTTTCTAAAAACGAAACTTACTTTTGAAATTCTCATTTATTTTAAAGCAAATTTCGTTTATAGACTTACTTTTGTACGACGCACCGTTTTCGCGTAAAAAATAAAAACAAAAAAAAATAAAAAATTTTATTTCAAAAATCGCGATTAATTTAAAAGGAAAAATTCCAAACCTTAAATCGAAAGCGAAATGACAAGAGAAGATAAACAGAATAAAGAACCCACATTATTTACAGTAGTTGTTCGAAGTGTCGTCCACCCACACGTATGCAAGCATGGACTCTTCTTCCCATAGACTGACGCACATTTTCGAAGATTTCCGGGGTGTTTCTTATGGTTTGGCAGCATACTAATATACGATTTCGTAACTCTTCTTCGGTATGAATCGGCACTTGGTACACTAAGCTTTTCAGATGCCCCCAGAAAAAATAGTCTAAACTGTTAAGGTCCGGAGATCTAGGTGGCCATGGCTGCGTTCCTCCGCGACCTATCCACCGATTGCGATAGGTGTGATTTAAAAATTCACGCACTCGTAAGCTAAAATGTGGAGGCGCACCATCGTGCATTAGCCACATCTGGTTTCTTAATAATAATGGAAGGTCTTCAAGCATTGGCGGCAGATCTTCTTCAAGAAAGTGTAAATATGATTGTCCATCAAGTCTTCTTGGGAGAAAAAATGGGCCTATCAAATAATCATCAATAATGCCAGCCCAAACATTTATTGAGAACTGTTCTTGATGATTTGATTCTACAATTGCATACGGGTTTTCATCCGCCCATAAATGGTTATTATGGAAATTTCTTATTGAGTTTCGAGAAAAATTAGCTTCGTCGGTAAAAAGAATGTGCCTGTCAAATAACGGATTTTCCATCAGGTTTTGAAGAAACCACACACAGAAATTAATGCGCATCGGGAAATCTCTAGGGAGTAATGCCTGGACTCTTTGAATGTGATATGGGTATAATAAATTTTCGATGAGAATTTTCCAAACAAGAAAATGTGAAACATTAAATGTTGCCGCGATTTTCCTCGTGCTACTTTCGGGGTTCTCCTCAATTTCGTGTAAAATTCCTTCTTCAAGTTCCGGTGTTCTTACTGTTTGATGGACTCCTTTAGCACTGTGGTCTACTTTTAAAGTTCCGGTCTCGTGGAGACGTCTATGAATCCTAGAAAATGTTCTCGGATCGGGTAGTACGCGATTTGGATACCGCTCTTGGTATATCCGCCTGGCTTCGTATGCATTACCGTCTGCAAGCCCATAAATAAAATGCATGTCAGTTAATTCACTGTTTGTAAAATTTACCATTCTTTTATTATAATTTAACGTCTTACTGTAATAATAATTATTTAATAATGCAAAATCAATGCCAGGCCTTTTGTCTTTATGAAAAGAAACGTCAAAATTGATGTAGCTTTACCCAGCCTACTGATTTTTATTTGATTTGCTTTAAGAGGGCATTTAATATGGTTACCGTTTTTTTCTTTTCAAACGTTCAGTTGAATGTCACTGGTGAGTAGAAAATAAATTGTTGTCCCAAAAAAAGTGTTTCCACTCATGGTGGGTGCCAACCAAATTCAACAAAATAAATAAAAGCAGTCTCAATGAACCGAAGAAAAAAATGTTTTTTTTGTTTTTATTTTTTTACGCGAAAACGGTGCGTCGTACAAAAGTAAGTCCATAAACGAAATTTGCTTTAAAATAAATGGGAATTTCAAAAGTAAGTTTCGTTTTTAGAAAAAGCAGTGGCGTATCCATTTTTTCTTTAAAAATATTCAGTTCAAACCCCGTACGGACGTCACTGGTAAAAATTTTTATAAATCTGTTAGGTCAAAAAATGCTCCTTATTGATTAAAAGGTATGTACAAAATTTCATAAAAATATCTAAGAGTGATTTATATAAAAAGGTTATATTTTTCTTAAAATGTTAACACCCTGTAGCTCAAAAATGAAGAGGTTTAGGACATATGTCCATATGAACTTTTTATCTTAGAATCATTCATAGATTATCACCCTTAAGTATCGGCACTCAATTAAATTACACCCTGTATAGGTATTCAAAAACTGAAGAAAAAAAATTTAAATGTCTGTGCTTAAAGAATTTTGAAAGGGTCCAATTTGACAGCTTTTATTACTATTTTCCCCGTATCAATTGCATACGTTGCTTTACTTTACAGACGCCATTTTGAATTTTGTAAAATGGCTCATAATCCGCCATTTTAAAAATAAATGTCACTAAAAAAAATGGCGTAACTTGCGGTAAAACCGAATTAATTTGGTTTTCAGGTAAAAATTAAGCTCCCGCTCAAACATGGCAGTAACCAAAATTTGATTAAAATATCTTTTAACATGACGCTGTGGTGCTTTGTACAATGATTTCGTTGACACCCGTATATTGTCACATATTTGAAATCAGCTTAGGTTCCACATTCGAAAAATACAGTGTGTGTATAAAGTCTGGAAACGGCTTAATAACAACACGATTTATTGGCCGATTTAAACCAAATTTGGTACAGTTTTGTAAAAGGATCTGACGCACCGAATGACGATATTGGCGTTGTTGCCAGCTTTTTAGTTTGTCTGGAATTCGAACGAATTTTATATTTTTAAATGTAACACCCTGCATATTTTTTCATTTATAGTTTTTACTTTAAATTTGTTACACTTTTAGTAAAACATACTTTGTTGCTAATATCAGTAGTTTTCGAAATAATGACGTGTTTTGAAAATATTAACAAATTGTGTTTTATTTATTAATAAATAAAACACCTGTTCAGTTTTGATGTAAAGTCATAAAAGCTGTCATTTTTACATGCAAAAATGTCTTGAACTGAAATTGAAAGAATTACCTACAATTGGTTGATAGGGTCAGGTCTTACGAAGAGGTTAAAAATCTATTTAATGACGCATTTCCAAACCGAAATCCAATTTCAAAAGCAACTATTCTAAAAACTGTCCGACGCGCGACGGTTCGAATAAACTGGAGATTGTAGAGATAGGCCACGATCAGGACGACCAGCAGTAGTAGATGAAGAGAAAAGTTTAGAAATTTTACAACATGTTTGTTCATTAAGAAAAATTTCTCAAGTAAGTGACGCCTGCTTCAAATCCGTCCATAATGTTTTAGTAAAACATAAATACATATCACCCTTTCAAAATACATGTAGTTCAAGAGTTATCAGAAGATGAATTTGAGCGAATAATTGAATTTTGTGATATTATGATGTCAAGGTGTGATCAAATAACCAGTTTTTCAAATCTATAGTGTTTTCGGACAAAGCAACATTTATGTTAAATGGTAAAGTCAATAGACACAACTGCAGGTTTTGGGCAAATGAAAATCCCCACTGGATGAGAGAAGGTCATACACAACGCCCTGGAAAATAGAATGTGTGAGCTGGGCTTCTGGGTAACCACAAGATCGGTCCATTTTTTATTGATGTAAATTTGATATCACAACTTTACCTTGAGCTCTTGGAAACGCAAATAGTGCCTACTATACGAAATGTGATGGGTACAAATTATGCAAGTACATTCTTCCAACAGGACGGAGCTCCTCCCCACTTTGGTCGAAACGTGCGCGAATTTTTAAACAACACTTTTCCGAATAGGTGGATCGGTAGAGGGGGTACAATCGAGTGGCCACCTAGGTCCCCTGATTTGTCGCCTAACGACTACTTTTTATGGGGACACTTTAAGAACAGAGTTTATACCACAAAACCTTAAGATTTGGCCGATTTGCAGCGTCGAATTTCGGACGAATTTGAATTAATAACGCCAGAAATTATTTACAACACAATTTAAAAATTTTATTTTCAATTAGCACACTGTCAAGCTGTGCAGGGAAAACAGTTTGAACATTTAATATAAATAATATATTTTTTCTAAATTGTACTCGTTATTTCGAAAACTACTGATATTAGGAACAAAGTAATTATGTTATACCAAAAGTCTAACAAATTTAAAGTAAAAACTATAACGGAAAAAATATACAGGGTGTTACATCTAAAAATATAAAATTCGTTCGAATTCCAGACAAACTAAAAATCTGGCAACAACGCCACTATCGTATACTATATATTATACATGAAACGTTCATATACAGTCGGCACGGTGGATTTTTGGCGATGCGTCTTTACGTCCACGTGACTAAAACCATATGAATCTAACCAAAATTACGAGATTCAAAAAGCAAAGATCCACCTTGCCGACTTTACGTTGCTTATTAAAAGACAACCTTAGCCTTAGTTTATGTAGAAATGTTTTTGTTTGGTTCCCAAAAAATGCTTTTGCCATTTAGCGTTACCAACTGGTTATTATTTTTATAAGCACCCATTTTGGGTCAGTTTATTAATAAGTAGTATGTTACAGTATTTCAACGCTAATCCCCAAGGTGCTAGATCATCATTCATCAGTAATCATTTAAATTCCCTTTATAGGCAATATTTAAACAACTAGGCCATCAAAAATATAAATACATACTGTTGTGTTCTAATGCGTTTACATAATTTGTTTTGTCAATATTTTTTCAATCTTATACTAACATACCTTTCCTCTAATTTTCGAGCTTTTATCATTGACATGCTTTTACCCGCTCCTATAATAAATAAGGGAAAATGGTTTATTTATAGTTAGGCGCGCGAACGACATCTCTGATTGCGACACCTTTTGTTTCACGGAAAAGTGGAGCTGTAATGTAAAAACCGCAAGTATCTATCTTTACTAGTTACCGAAATACCCTGCAATTACATCGAAAGATGGACACTCTGTACAGTTTGGTAACTAAAAACGATTGAGAAAGTAATAAAAATAGTTAAAAAGCACTCTTCGTGATTGATGTCCTATCAACTATTCTAATCAAGAAATTATTAAGATAGAATTGTAAATTATATGTAGAATAGAAGAAAATAATATGAGGGAAAAGTAAAACGCCACAAAAATGAAATACCTAATGTATTTTTCTGACTTTAAAAATAGAACGAATTTAAGGTTGTTGGAAACTCCCCGTTATATAATATCACAATATTTATAAGGTAGAGTGCCAAGTCCATTGATATTTTAATTTTACTGGCACGCGGTAATACGAATCAATTAACAAGAATATCGGTGTGGTTTAAAAATACAATTCAGACTAAATACCGTTTTTAAGTAATATGTAATTTTAAAAACATAATGATTGTTTTTAAAAAAAGTCAATATGTAAATGTAATCAATGTAACATTTTATCTACATGACAGTAAAACCGCAAACATAATATGATGCTGGTTATTAACGTCTTCGATAATGACACGATAGAGACAAAAAAAATATACGGGTGTAGGGGTTTTTAATCAGTGGCGTAGCCAGCATTTTGGGGCGGGAGGGGCGCAGACTGCGCAGCTAAAGCGCCGCAGACAAAAAATTTTTGGGACCACGCCCAAATTTCGTAGGAATTTACCTTCATGCTCCCTAGGATAGGAAACAGGGGTTGGCCCCAAATGAAGTTACAATCCGCTATATAAAAATAAATAAATTAAATATGATGGGACGCTCTCAAAACCGGTTTTATTAAGTTTATTCTGATCGCTCTTCTTTACTAAAAATAAAATAAGACCGATATTGTTTTTTAAGAATTATTTACCACCTACCAACGAATATCATTAAACACCTTTAGTTTTGCAAGTTCAGGAAAGCTCTGAGGCATTTCTGCAAGATCACGCTTTCTACACCCTATAAGAAATCTGTCAAGCCACATTTTAATCAATACCCTATAATATTATAGTGGGTGGCCCATTTGTGCGACAATGTAATACAGGGTGGCCCTCGGGGTGGCCGTTTAGTGTGGCAAAGTAGAATAGCTCCGTTTGTATTTATAATATACAAAAAATGTTAATATAAAAGTTGAACGAGAGTAAGTGAGTTAGAACGTAAAACTATTTTTGACTCAACAAAGAGGAACAATAATTTTTTTTAAAAAAACAACACCCTGTATATTTTGGCACTTTTAAATTCTCCTCGATATTCCGCGTATTTTGGCTCAACAAAGAGGAACAATAATTTTTTTTTAAAAAAGAACACCCTGTATATTTTGGCACTTTTAAATTCTCCTCGATATTCCGCGTATTGTGGCGAACATAGTTTTTAATTATTTTACAATGTTGCCAAGTTATTTAAAAATATTCTTTTTTGGAAGAAAAAACTTGACACTTTAAAATTTGAAATAAAATATAATTGAATTAACTCAAGACATTCGAAACATTCTCGAGGGTATCAAAGATAAAGACTAATTTAAGACTTAACACCCTCAGAACATTCCATATTTTGTACAGGGTGTACTCTACAAATGTCAACTTTTCACATTTTAACATTTTTTTTTTTCAAATGGAACACCCTGTATTTTAATATTCTATCTTGTAGAGTTTTTTGCCTTCTGCAACTTTTGTTAAAAGGTTCATTAGTTATTTTTGCTTATTTTTGCGTATTATTTTTTTTTAATAAAAAGTGAGATAAATGTTTTTTTTTTTAATTTTACTTATTTGAGGTGCTTTAATCAGTTTAGCTAACTGCTTACATAAGCTATCTAATCAAATGTTTAAAGTGTCCTCCATTAGCCTCTATACACTTCTGGACACGATCTTCAAATTCTTTGCTTAAACTGCGACATATTTTGGGAGTAATCGCTTGGAAACAATTTCTTATGCGAATTTTCATGTCTTCTTTAGTTGTCGGAGACATTTTGTACACCTGATCTTTAACAAATCCCAATATAGAAAAATCCATTTTTGTCATGTCCGGCGATCTAGCTGGTCATGATACAGGTCCTCCTCTTCCAATCCATTGCTGACCATAAGTTTCGTCTAAGAATTCCCTAATGAGCCTTGTGGAGTGCACCGGGGCTCTATTATGAAGAAACCACATGCGTTCTTGAACTATGTTCGGTATATGGGCAATAAGCTGTGGTAAATCATTTTGGAGAAAGTCCAAATGGATCTGTCCTGTTGGAGTTCCCTCGAAGAAATGTGGACCAAGTACGTAGTCTCCTACAATTCCTCCCCAAACGTTTAGGGACCCTCTGTTTTGTGAGTAAAATCTAACAAAATAAGGATTGGTAGTGGCATAATAATGAAAATTATGTCTATTGACGTTTCCATTTTTATGGAAGGTAGCTTCGTCGCAAAAAAAAAACTAAATGTGCCAAATTATGCTGCTCCCTTATTTTATTTTGCGCCCACGCACAAAATTCAAGTCGCCTACCATAGTCCTCATTATTAAGCTCTTGCAGCAACTGGACGTGGTAAGGATGTAATTTGTTTGAGTTGATTATTTTTTGAACCGCCGTTCGTCCAATGTCCAGTTGTTGTGAAAGAGGACGCTGACCAATGTGAGGATTCTCAGTAATACTAAACAGAACGTTGAATTAATTTTCTTCGGTGCATACCCGTTTTCTTCGGTAATTTTTTTTATTAGCCACACTTCCTGTAGTTTCAAGTCTTTCCATTAGCTTTTCGAATGTCTTTTTATCAGGGTGTCTTCGCTCTGGGTATCATTCTTCATAAATTCTTGTAGCTCATAAAGCATTTTTATCACATGCACCAAAAACATAAATCATATCGATCATTAATTTCTACATTTGAATAATTAATTTTTGTCACAATATAAATTTATCTTGATAAGCAGTAAGAAATAAAATGGCAATGACATCTTAATAAAATTTTACTATGGCTTTTGCTATTATTTGCTTTTGTCTGTCATGGCTAACTATAAAATAACATTAAAAAAAAAATATTTTTCTCAGACTTTTTATTAAAAATAGCTATTTATGCCATCAGTTACGAAATGCCTAATTTTGTGTAACGCGTGAGATTTTTGCGGAACGAACGAAGTGAGTTTCGCAAAAACTCACAAGTTACACAAAATTTCATTTCGTAACGTATTGCATACAAGATTTTTTCTAATTTTGAAGAAAGTAATAACAAAATAAAAATTTAATATAATTGATAAAAATTTGGAAAACATAAATTTAGTTTTTCTAATTTTGACATATAACTGATGGCATAAATAGCTATTGTTGCTGTTACTTCATGTTAGTTGTCAGTTTGACATTTTGTAAAAAAGTCTAGACGGAAGGTTTTTATCGAGATTGATATATTTTTAGTTTTATTTTTAAAAAATGAGTCATTCAAGTTCTAAAGAGCTACCAAGCGATGTTGAAGAGGCAGCAGGTAATGCTCTATTATCAGTAATTCCCAAAAAGTCAAAGGCAGTTTATGATTTGGCATACGAAAAATTTGTTACGTGGTGTGATGAGAAGAAAATTAAACATGTTAATGAGAAAGTTTTACTTGCATATTTTGAGGGTAAGAAAGATCTAAAAGTTTCCACATTATGGACACTTTACTCAATGTTAAGGTCTGAACTAAATCTGAAAAGAAATATTGATATTAAAAAATATACAAATTTGGTAGCATATATTAAAAGGCAAGCGGACGGGTACAGTGCTAAAAAGTCAAAAGTTTTTATTAAAAAAGATTTTGCCAAATTTTTATTGGAAGCTGATGACAAAGAATACTTAATGGCTAAGGTTGCAATGATAATTGGAATGGCAGGAGCATGCAGAAAAGCAGAATTAACATTTCTTCCAGTTGAAAATGTTATAGACGAAGGAAGCCATTTTCGTGTTGATATCCCACCTTCAAAAACAAAAGTTATACGGCAGTGTGCAATTCCCACTGGAGACATTGAAAATACGAATCTTGTTGAAATATTAAGAAAATATATTAAGTTGCGTCCCCAGATTCTTAAACACAACAGATTTTTTGTAAAATATGCGAATGGAAAATGTACCAGAAATCCTGTGGGAATTAACACATTTAGCAGTCTGCCAAAAGTTATTGCACAATTTCTTGGTCTTTCAAATCCTGTTCTATATACTGGCCACTGCTTCAGAAGAAGCTCTGCCACTTTCCTAGCAGACAGTGGCGCTGATCTTTTAAAATTAAAGAGGCACGGAGGTTGGAAATCTAGCTCTGTTGCGGAGGGATATGTTGAAAATTCCATGAATAATAAAAAACTTATAGCGCAAGAAATATTTGGTGAAACATCTAATGCAATGTGCGTCGCTTCCCAAATAACAGCAAGTTCGAGCAATGAAAAAAATATGTCGTCGGGAATTAATTTGAATAATTGCAATAATTGTGTTATCAATATTTATAATAATTAATTAATTTATAATTTATGTTTTTAACTTGTATTATAACAGTTTAATAAATAGAATAATTCTTTTTGTCACTAATTTTGAAATACATTTTTCGTCACCAATTGCATGAAATTTTACTTTATGCAACTAGTTACAAAAAGTAAGACATTTCATAATGTCAATCAGTTTTAAAAAGTGTCACTTTATATGTCAAAATTAGAAAAAAAATATTACGTCAAAATGATCAAAAATAACTAATGAACCTTTTAACAAAAGTTGTAGAGGACAAAGAACTCTACAAGATAAAATATTAAAATACAGGGTGTTCCATTTGAAAAAAAGAGTAAATTATTATTAAAATGTGAAAAGTTGACACATTTGTAGAGCACACCCTGTACAAAATATGGAATGTTTTGAGGGTCTGAAGTCTTGAATTAGTCTTAATCTTTGATGCCCTCGAGACTGTTTCGAATGTCTCGAGTTAATTCAATTATATTTCAAATTTTAAGGTGCCAAGCTCTTTCTTCCAAAAAAGAATATTTTTAAATAACTTGGCAACATTGCAAAATAATTTAAAACTATGTTTCCACGATACGCGGAATATCGAGGGTAATTTAAAAGTGCAAAAATGTACAGGGTGTTCTTTTAAAAGAAAAATTCTTGTTCCTCTTTGTTAAGCCACCCTATAGAGTCAAACATAGTTTTACGTTCTAACTCACTTACTCTCGTTCAACTTTTATATTAACACTTTTTGTGTATTATAAATACAAACGGAGCTATTCTACTAAAGTAGGACAAAAAACGATTTATTTATTTAAATGGAGCACCCTATACATTTTATCATTCTTAATTTTCCCACGAAATTATCCATATGTCCCCATATTTGTTTTTTAATTTTTGTACAACGTTGCCAAACAAAATGAAAAATTCTTAAAATTAGGATAGAAGAACTATTATAAATCATAAACTTATTAAATTATTGTACATGTATAAAAAAAAATTGGACACTATTAAAAACAAATGCCTGAGATTCTGTATAGGATACCTGAGAAGTACTCCGATAAACGCAATGGAAATGGAAACTCTGGAACCACCCCTGGAGCTCAGACGAAATTTTATAAGCGACAAATATCTCCTTAAACACTTAATCACAAAGATATCTAACCTTACCGTTCTCGTTCTTACAGACAAGTATTGGATTCATAAAAGTAAAATTCCAAATTTGGTCCAAAGCTACATGTGGCTAACCAATGTCAAAGATATAATCCATCAATCCCAAATTCTTCCTTGCTTTGCACTTCATTATGAAGATTACGATATTGAAATTGACGTTCAAATAATATCAAATGATATCAATCTGGAGTCGCCCGAAGAAGTTAAATACAGATTTTTAGAAAAGTTAAATACAATATGGCAAGGATATGAGCATATTTATACGGATGGATCCTTAATCAACAAAAAAACGGGATGCGCATACTTTCATTTAAATGTTAGTGTTCAACAAAAATTTAAACTACCAAAATATACTTCAATATACTCTGCAGAACTATTGGCTATTAGGGAAGCCATGAGTTACTGTCTGGATTTCGAGACAAACTATAAATTTGTAATTTTCTCCGATTGTAAAAGCGCTTTAGAAAAAATTAAGTATAGCAATTTTAAAAATAACACAAATCACATTATCTGCGACATTATTCATTTAAATAAACTACTTAAAGACCGCCAAAAGTATATTCATTTAGTTTGGGTAAAAGCCCATATAGGCATAAACGCAAATGAAATAGTCGACAAACTGGCAAAACAGGCGGTCGACGATGGCCTCATTAAAAATATTTATCTTCCGTACACCGATCTATTACCATTGATTAAAAATAAATTATTCTCAGATTGGTTTATTTTGCAACAAATATCTCAAACCGGTAAATATTACATGTCACTACAATCGGAGGAAAGTAAACGAAAGATTTGGTTTCACTCAGTATCTAATAGAAATTTCGTGCGAACTATTTGTAGACTCAGAACATCACATGTTTTGGTTCCTTCCTACTTATGTAAAATAGGGAAAAAGATCAATAGTAACTGTGAGTGTGGAGAGATGGGGAGTCCACAACATTGTATACTTGAATGTGAGATGTTTCAACAACAAAATACTGAACTATTTAGTAAACTTAAGGAATTTAGCCCACTCCCGACAAACTTATCAAACCTTCTGGCTTCCGAGAATATCGCTATTTATAAGATATTATATGATCATATAAATAAAATTAATTTGAAGCTTTGATTTTTATTATTGTAATCATAACATAGTATCTAGTCATTATTTGTTAAAAAAAAAAAAAAAAAGAAAAAAAAAAGAAAGAAAAAAAAAAAGAAAAAAGAAATATTAATAATAATTAGAGGTTAGAATTAGTTAGAGAGTAGTATTAACGATAGATCAATTAATGGGTGAATAATTTATCAGAATTGTTTTGGGTTAAGTATTGAAGAAAAGTCCAAATAACTGTAACTCCATCATAGGAAAGATAAAGCTGGCCATTTGGTTTAAACCAGTGCCAAAAACGTACATACACACACACACATTGTACATGGTGTTTTTGTCGACCTCCGAATATAGATAATTTTATAATACAACTGTTTTTTCAAATACAACACCCTATTTTTATGAGGCTCATCATATAGAGAGTTTAATTCTATTTTATTCTTGATAAGCCATCCCTATTTTTATTTTAATTTTCGTAAAAAAGCCTATTTTCCTTCTTCTAGTTAGCCATGACCCGGAAAACCAAAATAAAAGTAGTTACAATTTTTAATGTCCACTTGAAATAACTTAAGCTAATACATACAACATTATACGTAATTATCTATACAGGGTGTCCCAGAATATGTGGGCAATATCCTGGATTTGGATACAATATGAAAAAATAATATAACAAGTTCCCATAAAAAAATTTCCTACAGGACCTCCCTACTGAGATATCAGCCCCTGAAGGACGCCTCTGGAAATCGGTTTATCTTGAATAATTATTAAATTACTTGGTGTAATTTAATAATTTTTTAGTATGATGGTTGCTAGGTAAGTCTCTTCAAAATGAACCATTTTAATTTTATTCGGCTTATTTAGTTTTCCAGGGACGGACTAGCTTGAACAGAATAATGCTTATTTTTTTTACATCCTGTATGATAGAGGCATATCAATAATACCATTGAATAGCTGAAACCTTAAACTAAAAAAAAAGTACTCTTCATCGACATCGATAAAGTAAACCGTTTACGAGAAAAAATTTTTTGTTCCGTATGCCTTTTTTTATGAAATATTCGATAAATACCTTATTTTTACTGATTCATTTTGTACGTCGGTTCAACATGAGCTCCTTCTACTGCAATGCATTCCCTACATCTTTTAATTGTAGATTGTTGGATCCTCCACAATGCGCCAACATTATTCCTTATTTCGCGACAATGGAAGTTCATCAGTTCCAATAAGTGTTCCCGATTTTGTATTGGATTGGCGTATAATAAATATTTTACATAGTCCCACAAAAAAATCTAATGGATTTAGGTCTGGTGATCGAGGAGGCCAAGCCACTGGTCCTCCCCTTCCTATCCATTGATTTTCGAAGACCCTGTTTAGGTGTTCTCGGACTACTAGACTAAAATGTGGCGGAGCCCCATCATGCATGAACCACATATTATGTCGTAGTTGCAGAGGTAGATCTTCTAAAAGTTCTGGCAGATTGTTTTGAAGAAATTCCAAATACCTTTCTCCATTTAACCTTCTTGGCAATACAAATGGTCCAATTAAGTGTTGTCTGATAATTCCGGCCCACACGTTGATGGGTTCAAATTGGTGCTGATGATGCGTTACAATAGAAGCATGGGGATTTTCCTCTGCCCATAAATGTAAATTATGAGAATTTATGATGCCGTTTTTGGAAAACCCAGCTTCGTCCGTGAAGAGAACTGAACCAATGAAATTTGCATCGTTTCTGTGCCGATCAAGAAGCGCGTGGACTTTTTGAAGGTGGTACGGATGTAACTGTTGCTCTGTAAGGATTCTAAACACCATTGATTTTTAACAATCAAATTCGGCAGCCAATTTTCGAACACTTGCAGCAGGATCTACTTCGACGGCATTAAGGATGTTTTCTTCAAGACCATCAACGCGATGGTTTTGATTTTCACAATTGTGACTGGCTTTGTCAAACTTTCCTAAAATTATTTACGACCTAAATACTTTAAATCAAATCTTTATCATCCGATAAGTACAAATTAAAAATAAAACAACTTAGTTTTTACCTGTCTCTCTTAAACGACGATCTACTCTTTCAAAGGTTTTTCTGTCAGGAATTCTTCTGTTTGAAAATCGTTCTTCATAAAGCCTTCGGGCTTCTAAGGCATTACATGATGCAAGCCCATACATTAAATGCATGTCGGCATATTCCTCAAACGTAATTCCATACCAAAACGAAGCAAAGAAATAAGATCAAAAACTTAAACACACTCAATTTCCAACTGACACTGTCGTACTTATTATTTATTTTAACTGGTACATATCAACTAAATCATATCAACAAAATAAGGTATTTATCGAATATTTCATAAAAAAAGGCATATGGAACAAAAAATTTTTTCTCGTAAACGGTTTACATTATCGATGTCGATGAAGAGTACTTTTTTTTTAGTTTAAGGTTTCAGCTATTCAATAGTATTATTGATATGCCTCTATCATACAGGATGTAAAAAAAATAAGCATTATTCTGTTCAAGCTAGTCCGTCCCTGGAAAACTAAATAAGCCGAATAAAATTAAAATGGTTCATTTTGAGGAGACTTACCTAGCAACCATCATACTGAAAAATTATTAAATTACACCAAGTAATTTAAGAATTATTCAAGATAAACCGATTTCCAGGTCCTTCAGGGGCTGATATCTCAGTAGGGAGGGCCTGTAGAAAATTTTTTTATGGGAACTTGTCATATTATTTTTTCATATTGTATCCAAATCCGGGAGATTGCCCACATATTCTGGGACACCCGGTATAAATGTTCAAGGTGGCCCCCATTTACTTCGAAACACATTTCCACTGCAATATTTTGAAAACAATACTTAGAGTTTAGGAGACATTTTGTATTTTAGATTTTCTTATTGAGAAATATTAGATAATTTAGTACTATAGAATTTTTAGCGAGTAAACCAGCAAGAATCTTATCTTATTACTGTATTTGCGTGCGGAAAAGTAACACTTTTCGCACTTGTTAGGAAAATACTATATCATATGAATGATATGCGAAGTAAAGTGGAAAATGCAAGAATAGTAGTTTTCGATTAAGCTTGTTAAAAAATTAAAAATGGACAATATAATAAAATATAACGATGTTTAGCGTATGTTTCTTAACGGGAAACAAGAGATTAAACGAAATGGACCCCTTAATCCGAAAAGTCACGACAAAATGTAATATAAATATATATTCTAAGTAGAGTTGGATTTGCGATTGTGATATAAAAAATTAACTATTTTGTGTTATTATAGTAATTTGTTTGAAAATACTTTTTGTGTTAAAATTTTAAAATATTGTTTTACATGAAAAACATTTTAGTTCAAGGTTGAAGTTCTAAGCAGTTTGGTAAGTAGATACCGTACCTAGAGTATTTAAAAAACATAAAAAATGATACTTTGCATAATATAAAAAAAAAAAAGCAAATTGTGCAGCAAGAAGAAATTGTAACCATACAAGCCAAAATGTATTCATACATTAAGGACCAGGAGATCATGAAACAGGCGTTGAATTCTGTTGTGATATTCAAGGAAACTTAGAAGATTAAACCCCATTTAGGGCAAGACTTATTCTTTTTTTGGATGAAGCAACATTTTCATCAAATGGCACAGTCTCTACCCAAAATTGCTGTTGGTGTAGTGATATAAATCCTAATTTCATAATCAAAACTCGGAACCAGTATGCATTCAAAACAAATATGTGGTGTGGAATTTATAAAAATGAAATAATTGGACCTTTTTTTTTTAAGTACCTTTAAATGCGTCTCGTTAGTTACTCTTTCTAGAGAATGGAATAATGACCTTCCCCAACAGGATGGCGTCTCATGCCACAGCAGGTTAGATGTAAGGCAACACCTTAAAAATTGTTTTAATGGAAGAGGTATACATCGGTTTTCGGAACTTTGTTGACCACCTTTGTCTCAAGATTTGACCCCACTCGATTTTTCTTTTGTGGGGTTATTTAAAACAACAGAGGGTCATTTACAAATGTTGCCCATATATAAAGAATCATTATTGAGACGGTTTAGAATATAGCTCCGGTTGTGGTTAGAAACGTATTGAGGGAATATTGTGATAGAACAATTACCTGAATGGACAGAGAAGGCTGATATGTTGAGGCATTAAATTGAGGGATGAGTTAACATTGTTTGTAATAATGTTCGTTACAATACCATAATATTAAATATTAATATGACATTATTAATTTAAGAAGTTTGGGTAAAGTAAAAAATAATAGTTTTTTAAGGTCGGTGGATATGATTACATATTTGAACGTATTTTTATTTAATGGTGTATTATTTAAATTTTTAGAAATTTCGTTTTTATAGAATTTACTTTTTATTTTCGGAGCAGACCGGAAAGGTTATCATGTTGTTAATAAAGAGACAAGATAAATGTTGGACGTTGAATATTGAATTAAATTAAATTTATTATTGTTTCAAATAGTTGATTGTAATTACATTAAAGGTACTTTACTCTTGCATCCCATACATATTTATTGACATAGTTTTCTATATTATGTCGTCCACTTAAGTAGATACTGTATATTAACTATCTTATAATTTAATTTAATGTTTAATATTTCTATCATTAATTAGGTTTTCTTTTAGGCTGAAAACCCCAATTCTGTTCACAGTAACATAATTTCCCGTGACCAAGCCGTTTACGCTATAATCAAATTCGACAGATGTCAAAAAGGTCTGAGACACTTAAAGGACAAAATCGTTGAAGGCAATGTAGGAACCCCCGTATTTCCGAAACGGCTAAAAATAAATATCAACAACTACCTATATGTTTTTGAAAACGGATCGCCAAATGCAATTCAATCGTGTGATTATTGATTATGATGATTTGCGAAACGGCTGTAGTTATTTATGAGGGTTGCCATTTAAATAAAATGAAAATGACGTCGTATCTGTCAAATTTGTGAACCTATATGTTCTTTGACAATTAATTTGGCTTCCTTGTCGAAAATCATTGAGAAATATTCTATTTGTGTTTTTATTATAGTCAGCAGGAAAATCGCCAATCGGGTCACACACCTAAAGGAATATCCCTGTACATCATTTTTGTTTTAACTTTTCATCAATGAGAGGTATTTAAATTCGATTTTTACTACGGGACTAAGAATGTGACAAAGAATAAAAAAATGTAAAGAAATTCAATTTAATAAGAAACAAGTTTTATCTATTACGACTAAACGACTCCCCTGTATAACTTACTCATACTTACAGACAATAATTTAATTTTCATGGTAAAACCTTTATATTGCACTTATTGCTTAATGCGTAAATTAAGGAAATATTTAGCGGTTACGATACTTTTTGAATGCTCTCTACTTTCTGTGCTAGCACTTATTTTTTCTTTTTTTCAACTCTTTCAATTTGCATTTAATAATATTTGTATTGGTGTTTTTTTTTTATTTTGAATTTATTACTAGGTTCATATTTATTTTCTGTGTATCAAATTTCATCCTACCTAACAGGTTTAGTTTTCTCGAGATATCCCGTTTTCAAATATACCCTCCTCACTGCTTTGACGAAACCCCGAGAGAAACCCCAAAAACGAAATATGTGTAATAGAGTCGGACATTTTGGTATGATCAATAAAAAGCTAGGGTCGGCTTTCGAATTCATAAATTTTCTATATTTGTTTAAAAAACTAATTATTAAGAAAATAGTCATAAACATTACATAAAGAAAACCGATAAACCATCCGCTGCAGGACTTTCCTCGACTCGCTGTAGACGAAGTAAAGTCCCTAGTTAGTGTCTTGAATACTAAAAAAGCCCCGGCTTTTGACGGTTTAAGAAATGCGGCGTTGCGAGACCTACCAGACCGAGCTTTGGGGAATATAGCAAACATATCCCAGGCTATAATCGAAGAAGGCCACTTTCCGCGCTCCTGGAAGCACGCCAAAGTCATATTAATACTTAAAAAGGGCGAGGACCCAACGGTACCATCGAGTTACAGACCGATTAGTCTGTTATCCAGCCTAGGGAAAATTGCCGAGGAAATCATTTTAAGTCGTCTAAATGACTTTATATTTGCACGCAATGTTTTGCCTAACGAACAGTTCGGTTTTCGGGCCGAACATTGCACAGTTAGGCAAACGACGCGTTTAACATCTAACATTGTAAAAGGCTTTAACAGGAGAGCGCACACGGGAGCGGTTTTCTTCGACGTAAGTAAAGCTTTCGATAAGGTATGGCATAACGGTCTGTTACTAAAGTTGATAAGGCTCGAAGCTCCGAACTACCTTGTCAAGGTAGTTGGCTCATTTCTTGAGAATAGAAGTTTTGCGGTTTCGTCAGAGAACGCACTTTCTTTGAAAAAATGCATCAAGGCGGGAGTGTCGCAAGGCTCACCTCTCTCTCCGATGTTGTATAACATTTACACTCATGATATTCCGCGAGATAGATTCACGCAGCTCTATCTTTTCGCTGACGATACAGCAATTACTTCGACTACCAAATCACCGCGCATTGTCGTCAGCCGGATGCAGCGTCACGTAATCAAGCTGGAAAATGGCTTTCGGTTTGGAAGATTCGCCTGAATCCTACAAACAAGGCTCAAAGTCAACGGAGTCCAAGTAAATTGGTGCCAGGAAGTGAAGTACCTGGGACTTATCTTTGACCAAAGACTTAACTGGAGGCTCAATTTAATAAATAGAGTGAAGCTTGCATTGCGACAGTTAGGCTCTATCTACCCCCTGCTTCACAGGCGGAGTAGACTTGCAAATAGGACAAAGGTCAACCTCTACAAGGCATTGGTCAGGCCGCTTCTCACCTATGGCGCACCTTCGTGGTGCAACATAAGCAGAGCGGAACTGAATAAGTTCCAGGTAATTCAGAATAGGGCGCTGAAAATTATCGCAGATGTCCCGAGGTACACTATGAATCGCGTGTTGCACCAGGACTTTGGCATACCAACTATTAGTGAGTTCTTTTTAAAAATCATTACCAACTATTACGGACGTACGGACGTTTCGACAAACCCACTTATTACTGACTCACATACGAGAGCGAGACAAAATGCGACCTACACACTACCTAAAGACTGGCTCCCCGTCGGTCTGTAGTAGAGAACCACTAATAGTAGAGAGGCACTATCACTTTCCTAGATAACGGTAAAAGGCGCCAAGAATATGCAAACCAAAATCTTCAATCATAACACATACGGCGCGGCATACTCAACAAAGGCAACAGCTGATAGCAATAGTTTCTTTTTGCGAAAATACCTAAAAAGTAGTCGAAGAATCAAAAGATGTTAAAGGGATTCCCTGACGTAAAACCCCATTCATGAACGAATGACATAAAGAAAACCTTTTAAGCAGTATTTGAAACACTGGTATCAAATATACTAAATTAAAACTAATTAACAGTCAACAGTGAATTATTATTCAATTCTTTACGGACTGAAAAGGTTTATTACATTTGATTCAAATATTTCTTTAAAAACCCATTAAATTTTCCGTTAGAGTTAACCATTCCAATATTTTCATTTAATTAATATCTTAATGTATATTTTTTAATATACTACTTGTTTTTTTTTGGTCCATTAAAAGTGTTTTAATTAAATTGTGGCAAAACGTGTAAGTACTCTTATCCTACATCTACTATTGAACATTAGGAAGAGTTACTAAAAACGAAAATAACCAGAATTGATCCCCAAGCGTCAATAAATTACTAACATTATTCCCTAAAATTTTCCCGATTTAACCGCCTTCTCTTATAATAAGTGAAACCCCTATATATAGGGACTCGAATTCCAGTCACATTTTATACAGGGTGTCTCACGGTGACCGTCTATTCGAATATTTCGGAAAGTGATGCGATTTGAATCCTGCAAATTTGGATAATGAGGTTCTCGGGAACGCTCTCTTCAGATAAAATAAAGCGACGACCTTATGCGTGTTTGTTCTTCTCAAATTTTGACCTTTAACAGGGTGTCGCCCAAAATTCAAAGATAAAAGAGTGAAACTCGTAATTTCGATTGTGGAATTAGATATTATTGTGTTTGTGCTTGATAATAATGAATTGTAAAAATGAAATTTTAGATACAGGGAAAGGGAAAAATTTTTGATTGAAATGCGAATACCTTTCGTTGAAAATTCTGCATGTTTAACTTTTCTGTTGCACTCGCCATGAATAAAAAGTAAATTTAATATGTCAGCTCTTGTATACGTATTATTTTCCATTTTTCGACAATATTTCTCTCGAATAAACTCGGTATCAAAACGTCGATAAATAATTAATTGCAACTGAACATGACACGCGTCTGTAGATATTATTACTTTGTTTATCATGGCCTTCTTGCCAAAAATCAATAGGACAGATAGGAAATGTTCTCGCCTATCCATTGAATGAACCAGCAACGTAGAATCGTATTTAAAAAATTAATTTTCGTTATTGAGGTTAATAATATCTAATACCAATTTCCAGTTTCACCCTTTTATCTTTGAAAATATATTCTAGGTCAAAATTAGAGTGATACAATTTTTTTTTTTAGAAACAGAAAAATAGTGTAGGGTACAAGAACTTTTAACTAAAGTTATTGGAAATGAAGAAGGGAACACAAAAAATATATTATGCAGGTTGATACATTTAAAATAAGCAAGTTTGAGACAAATTCTGGTATAACTGGAAGTCGCAAGGGATCGCTGTTATTTCATCTGAAAAGAGCGTCTTTGAAAACCCCATTATCCAAATTTGCAAGATTCAAATCGCATTACTTACGGAAATATTCTAATGGACGGTTACCGTGAGCCACCCTGTATACGACCTGTATTGTGTTAAAACGTCTGACAAATATTATTCGAATATTGTTTTTCATTAAATGTTAATAAAACGATATCATGTTTAAAAAAATTGTTTAACACCCGGTATTTAGAAAACAAAGCGTCAATCGAAAAAAAAATTATACCACATTTTCTTCTTACAATTACGTAAGTATTCACCAGTTCCATTCTTTGGCCGAGGTTAGAAAACACCCTGTATATGCAGAAAGGAATGTAATCTAACATGGACGTTAAATTGTCTAGTTTTACTTTTGTTGTGCGATTTTTGCATTCCAATAACGGAATAGACTGATCTGAAATGAACAAGCTGTTTCCCCTTTTTTAGAATATTACAAGATTCCCATGGTCCTACTTCACTAAAGCTTTTGGGAGTAAATACCATGAAATGGATATCTTTTGAAATATTCAACTAGGTCATTTATTTCCATGTGTACAACAGTGTATGAGGTTTGTGGCAACTCCCTTCGATCATTGTTTCTATGTTTTTAAGAACATAAAGTTTTTATTTAGTTTATTTCTTCTTGCATATTCAAAAAAAATGCAGCTACATATCACTAGTGACGTTTTAATAAGAAATATAATAATAAATAAATATTTATTTCATCAAACAATAATAATAATAGATACAATACAATTTCATCGATTAATACAATAAAATTAACAATATATTACATTCCATATAATCGGAGAGAAAAAAAAATAGGAGGAAATAAATATTAGAAAATTAATCTAGGTGTGTCTTGTATATGGTTTATGTAATCCATATAGAAATTACTAAGTTTATAATAAACTTGTCAGCATTTCTAATTGGATGACTTAATCTTAATAAACTAGTCAATCTGGGGAACAATAACAAACAAATTAATAAAATAAAAAAACAAAAGAAAATATATGCTTTTTTCAATCCATGGCAGTAACAAAAAAAAAACCAAAAACGTGCACAAAGAGAGAAAAAGAAAGAAAACGCACATATACCACGGACATATATTCCATAATAAACAGAGAGAGAAGGATAAATTAATATGTTTCAAAATTGATATCATTTTCAATTAGCCATCCTGTTAATTTATACTTAAATGTTTTTCGTGTGGATTCGTTCTTTAGGACAAGAGGAAGTAAGTTGAAAATTCTCGGTGCCACATACTCGAAAGAACGTTGTCCTACAGTTTGGTTACTTCTAGGAGTAAAGACTCCTAAATTTAGTTTTGTTCTTGTGTCATGTCCGTGTGTAGTTTTAATGAGGTAGTCATTTTGAGATTTTAACGAGTAAAGGAGGGCATCTTTGAGGTATAGCTTTCTTGTATTTAAAATTTTTGATGTTTTAAATAGTAGTTCAGTTGGAAACTTTAGTGGAAGACCTAGAATTAATTTTATAATGCGCTTCTGAATTATTTCTAAAGGTTTTACAGTCGTAAAATGTGCACCACCCCAACCAATTACACCGTAAGCCAAGACGGACTGAACCAGTGAATAATAAAGCGCATAGAGTTGTTTATTGTTAAGGATCTCTTTAAGTTTCTTAAACATATAAATTAGAGAGCGCAGTTTTTTTGTTATGCTTTGTATATGTAAGTTCCACCGTAGGAATGGATCTATAAGAATACCTAAATATTTTACTGATTCAGTATTTAAAACTGTCCAATATTGATGTCTGTGGCTTAGATAAACGTTCATATCTTTTTCTGTGGGTTGTCTATTCTTATAGTTACTAAAATAAATTATATTTGACTTTTTAAAGTTAATCGAGAGTAAATTTTGGTCGAGCCATTGAACAATTTTTTTCGTATCTTGATCGATGATCTGTTTAACCTCATCCCATGTATTTCCAGTAGCGTATAGCACAGTGTCATCAGCATATGAGAGTATAAAGCTTTGAACGAATATTAACAGCCTTTGGTATTTGCAGATTGCGCCATCTCTCAAGCGAAAATCAGAAACATTGCGTCGCACTTAGACCGTGTAAAAATCACGAAATCTCAATAGGTGTCACTTTGACCTTATAGAAGTTAATACTCCTCAATTGTCACTTGAACCAAAAAGGATTACTATGATTAAATTCAGTTTAGCTCATAGAATTCATCAATTCTATAAGCTAAACTAAAACCGCTTTCTTTATAAATTCATATTATAATATAATTTAGATGTTTCGTCGTCTCTGTGATACGTCGAAAAAAAAACATAGAGTAATAAGTGTGGTAAAAATTAAATTAATTATTGATTTATATATGTCGATTTAAAATTGTCGTGGTGTGCAAATAACAGGGAATACTTATGTAATTTATTAGTTTGTTTATTTTCATTTAAAACAATTATTATCGGTATATTAGCTGGTTCAGGCATGGCACAAAAAGGTACCTGTCTGTAACGATTTTAATACTTTATTTTCTCGGCTATCTATTATGACGACATGCTCGTTATTACTTCGGCAATGTCGGCATGGAATTAGACAATAAATCTAGCGAAAGTTTTAATTGTATTTCTTAATGTTTAGAATAAATATATCGATATTCAAAAAAGTGTTATTTCGTTTTGGACGTAGTAACCTTTAATGAATATGTACCAGGCGGGCCACTAAGAATGGACGCCGGCTGTATCTCAAAGACCGATAATTGTACAACTTTGGGAAAAAATATTTTTAGTAAAAGTGGCCAGGTGAAATGTCTGTTAATAATTTTTAAGTTTCTATATTGGCCGCTAGAGAGCGTATCACAGTGGCGGCTCGTGGGTGTATAAGGGGGCGAGGCTACAAAATAGCGCCGCAGGCGAAAATTTTTCGCGATTTCAAGGTCATTGGCTTAAAATGAATAGTTAGGAATTCAACCAGCAATATAATTATTTTGAAATACTAGGTTTCACGAGAAAAATATTCAATTTGCAAGGTCAGGGTCAATTTCTCTCAGTGCATCCGCTATTGTGTCTCTATTTTGCTCTTGTAAGATCTAAGTACTACAGAAAAAACGAAATATATCAGTGATATAGTTTAATAATCAACTTTTTTATGTACGAATACGCTCAAACATCGACAAATTTTAAGGCGTACCCGACGAATGTCTGACAAAAACTGCCGTTTCTAACGGTACCCTTCAAAATATCTAAAACTATGTCCTATTTAAATTCTAAGCATCTATATGTTTACATTAACACCATAAAAACTAATGGCTTTATGCCAGTCAGTATTTTAACCCGCAGACCCGCCTCGAAAATCTGAAATCACGATAGGTTAACAATCATAAACGAATGGCACGCGTCGTAACTCGTAACCTAACGGCATAGACCAAGGTGTAAGTCTGTGTACTGTACCTAACGGCAAAGGGCTTTCTAATAAGCCGACACCTGATCCTTTGAGAAGAAAATATAGATGAGCCTGTTAACAATAAAACATTGCCAAGTTTCAAATAGGCACTAGGCACCCATCTGTAATCTTTAATTTGTATCTGTTTTTTCGTTTTTTGTTGTTGGGATTTAATTGCATATTTATTAATAATATCTTATAGAACAATAAAAACATTTACTATCAATCATTTCTAACTTATTTTTTTATGTTTTTAAAAATAAAACATTTAAATAATAAGTAAATAAGTCAATAAGTGTCCTTGTTCAATCAACATTTGGCAACATGCAAGTCATTGCAAGCTACTGTAAAAATAATACGATATAGGCCCAAATAAGTGAGCCTCACTCGCCTGCAAAATTTTACTTTTTTTCCTGTTGTGCGCGATTAAAGCGGTGGAGGTGCCGGGTTGGAGAGCATAGCGTTTTATAAGCGATTTGTGACGTAAAGAAAGCTCAAGTTTTTGGGATTACAATTTTCTTTTTATGCGGTCGGGCAACGATTTCAGATTTTAAAATTAATGTTGGATGGGGTGCGCGCTAATTTTAAAAGATAATATGTTGAACTTTGATGGTAATTCGATGTTCTATTGTTTTGATACTTTTAATGATTGGAAATTAGTTAAAAAACGTTTTATATTTAAATAAATAATTTATCAATTTTACATGTGAGGCCCGGCCTCAGTTGCTTTATACGACGAGCCGCCACTGGCGTATCACTAATTACAAATAAACAGATAGAGTCACCAGGAGCGCCAAATGCGTAAAAATGGGCCGTAGGGGAATATTTTTGGAGACCACGTCCAAATTTCGTCGTTTTTGTCTACTATTCTAATATTTGCATTGAGCAGAATGTTTCATAAATTATTTAGTTTCACGTCCATTATATTTCTATGCAAGAAGATAGGCTTGAGAAAATGTGAAGCACATATTCTTTATTCATGCTAATGATATTATGTAGTATCATATTTTTTTTGGTTATGACCCCCCAATACGACGAGTTTATACAGTGAGGACATAAAGTCTGGAAAACTACCTTTTGCAAGTAAACGAAGCACCTGAATAAAAAACGCTCGGACACGTCGATTTTATTTAATTGTCTTCTATCTTCTAAGATTTCTGAGATATATACAGGGTGCTTCAAGAAAGCTGGGCAGCTGTTAACTTCTTTTTTTTTTTAATGGAACACCCTGTATATTATTGCATTTTTGGATTCTACGGACAATTCTAAGTATATTTCATATAGGATGTCCTATACCTAAATTCAATTGTTTTTAAAATATTGCCAGTGGAAATTATACATTTTTTCATTAAGAGAAAAACCAAGATACAACGTAAAATCTAGGAGAAATGTAGTAACTTGATGTCACTTTGACTCGTTGTCACTATGACAACTGTGCCAATTTTTAACATACTGTAGGACAGTTCTGTTACTGTTAAGTTATTAAAAATGCTCTCGGAGCGAGAAAGAATGGAAATTCTGATGATGTTTGGCTGGGGAGATCGCCAAAGACATTTGGGCGAAGTTTGTGAACTTTTTAATAACACATATCCAGAGCGCGGACAAGAAATTACGATATCTAACAGTCAGCAAAATTGTCAATAAATTCCTTGAACATGGTTGTGTAAAAGATCTTCCCAGGGCAGGTAGGCCGAAACTAGATGATAATAAGAAATTAGATGTTTTACTCAGTTATAACGAAAATCCACATTTACCTACAAGTCAAGCAGCATCAGATTTGTCCATTGGTCAAACATCGGTAAAAAATATTTTAAAAAAGGCAAAGTATCATCCATACAAAATAAGATTAATACATGAATTAAATGAAGACGACTATGACCGCCGAATTCAGTTTTGCGAAAATATGCAAGAGCGGTGCAATATAGATCCATTTTTTTGTAGAAATATTTTATTTTCCGATGAAGCTACCTTTTTTCTTAATGGTACTGTCAACCGACAAAACTGTAGATACTGGTCCACAGAGAATACTCATTGGGCTCAAGTGGCTCATACGCAACATCCCGAAAAAATCAATGTTTGGGCTGGAATATTTCAAGACAGGATTATAGGTCCGTATTTTTTCGACGTTAACTTAAACTGCGAAATTTATCTTGACTTTCTGCAACTAGAGTTGATTCCTGCCTTAGTTCAACTGTATCCAGGTAATGAGCCTGATATACCAACTCCAACTATGTGGTTTCAACAAGATGGAGCACCACCTCACTACGCGCTTACTGTTCGGCAGTATCTCAATGAGATATTTCCTAACAGGTGGATAGGACGTCGTGGCCCCGTAGAATGGCCGGCCAGGTCTCCGGATTTGACTCCCCTAGATTATTTTCTGTGGGGATATTTAAAAACCAAAGTTTATTTCAACAGACCTCCTAATATCGATGCTCTGAAAAATCGTATAAGAGATGAAATTCGACAAATCCCACCTTTTTTCATTTGAAACGTGCAACAAGAGTTCATCGATCGGTTAGGATATTGCCAGGAAGTTAACGGATAACAGTTTCAGCATTTGTTACGTTAAAATGTGTCATTTAAGTTATTGTCATTAAAAATTCAGTAAACTAGTAAGGTGTGTTTTATTTTAAAAACAATTGAATTTAGGTATAGGATATCCTATATGAAATATACTTAGAATTGTCCGTAGAATCCAAAAATGCAATAATATACAGGGTGTTCCATTAAAAAAAAAAGTTAACAGCTGCCCAGCTTTCTTGAAGCACCCTGTATATATCTCAGAAATCTTAGAAGATAAAAGACAATTAAATAAAATCGACGTGTCCGAGCGTTTTTTATTCAGGTACTTCGTTTACTTGCAAAAGGTAGTTTTCCAGACTTTATGTCCTCACTGTATGTTGCAAAATGGCGACAAATGGTAAAAATGGCGGTAAATTACGGCGGAACATTCAAATATTTTTTCCAGATTTTTTAAGAATTTTGTTTTCTATTAAGCAGTTACCAATTAATTATTGTGATTGGGTAGGGCTTTGCACATTTTTTTCAATTAAGAAAGAAACTAGTGATTTTCGTATTAACTGCATATTTTTCTTCAAGTTGCAGAGCGTTTTCGGCCTTAGGCCATCATCAGTGCTTCGTTGTTAAGAAACAGGAACAAATCATTAATAAAACTCGGATGTGACATGGGCACGACAGTATAAAAATTGTTTATATAAAACATTAATTGAATAAAACGAACACTGGGGATTGAGAATCAATCAGCCCTATGATCAAACACACAAGTTAACTGTTAACGTATCGTTTCCATGACAACAACCGAAAAAAGCCTACTTGTTACTTTTTCACTGCGGTTGAAAAACAGGTAATTTTGAAGTTAGCGTCCAGAGTTAACTTGTGTGTTTGATCATAGGTCTGATTATCTGTTAATTAACGTTTTTATTTAGTTTTGTGTTTTACGCGTGCTTGCAAAAAGATTTTTTTCGACTTGACAGTCGTTCCTGGTTAATTGTGTTGCGAGATTAAGTTTTAACGCGCTTTAGACAGAAAACTCCTCGCTCATTTGACACTGATGTGGGTGACGAGCTAGTCAAGTCAAATAGGTATATCTTTAATAATAATAAAATAAATCAAGTTTTAGTTGACTGAGGTATAATTATGCTTCTTGGAAATATCATGCTTTTTGGAGAGCCCGGAACAGTTCGCACTACGGATTTTGATTTTTTCCTTTTTAATTTGAAAATAAATTTTTTTACCAATATAGCAGTTTAATTTTGGTTTTACCACAGATCTACACAGCTACACAGATCGGTGGTTTCGCTTTTCGTACGCCATGCATAGTTTTGATACCATTTTTCTGAAAATGACCTAATACTCCCCTTGCATCTCTCCCGTGTCAATTAAATTAAATATTTTAGGGGTCGGGCGATCATTGTTTTTCAATTTAATTTGTTCATTTAATGACGAAAATTCCCATTTTAACCTTAAAATATATTGAATAAGATATAAGATTACGTTTAACCTCAATTTTAACTTGGTTTTTCATGTCGTGGTGTGCGTTGTAACGGTTTATTTTTGGTACTAGAAAGGAAAGCCTATTCTTGTTCACGTGTGCGAAATAATGATTAAATCAATAACATTTTCTCTCAGAAAACTGTTAGTATTGATGAAATGAAACTAACCAAAATATATTTAAATGTTATAATGGTGTAGTGTAAAGATTATTATGTTGCCTTCACCTTCTTGTCAAGAATTTTGTTGACATTTCACTATATTTTAATTTACAAAACTACTTATCAAACATCTGCCTAGTAAACATACCGGGCTGGATATATCACTTTTAGGGCCGGTACTTTCGCACCTGATTAAATTGTTGATTTGGTAACGGCATACTAAATTCTAATCGGTGTTAAAATTCCCGATTAACTTTAGTTGGATACTTTCGATCTAATCTAGACACACGGTTAGCTAATTGTGTCACAGAAGAAAAAAAATGGTTGAGCCCGTACTCTTCTTTTTTTAATTTAGGCAGTTATACACAAATTTTAGCCCGTAGTTCAAATAACCCTTTTTTCAACTGTAACTGTCAAATTTTAAATAATTTTAAAGTTTTAAAAATTTAAAATATTATATTTATTATCTTTTCATTGCTGTTATTTTGCGAGCTTTGTGTTTTCAAAAGTTTGGGAAATCATTTAAAAGAAAAAGCCTGGTGTAAGTATTCGTTATGGCAGAAGAGAAAGGTAAAAAGAGAGGAGAAAATTTTTCGGCAAGCGAAATTAACTGTTTACTGCCAGAAATATGTATTATTGAATGCAAGAAAACTGACGGGGTTTCCTTAAAGGAAAAGCAAAATGCGTGGAAAAAAGTGCACTTCAGTTTTATAGCGCAAAATAAAGATCTACATAGAGATCTACTTTGTTTAAAACTCAAATACGAGAACATTAAAAGAAATTTGAAAAAAAAATATCTCAAAATACCTGGTAGTGGTCCACCAAACGAAAAAATATTGCTTTGGTATGAGGAACAATTGTATGCAGTACTACAATTAAGCATTGATGGATTGGAACTAGGGGTGGGCGATTATCAAAAGTTATAATCGATTATCGATTATGAAAAATAATCGATAATTTCGATTTAATCGATTAATCGGAAAATCGATTATTTCGATTAATCGATTATTTCGATTTAATCGATTAATCGGAAAATCGATTATTTCGATTAATCGATTATTTCGATTAATCGATTATTTCGATTAATCGATTATTTCGATTAATCGATGTTTCGATTAATCGATGTTTCGATTAATCGATGTTTCGATTAATCGATTATTTCGATTTAATCGATTAATCGGAAAATCGATTATTTCGATTAATCGATTATTTCGATTAATCGATTATTTCGATTAATCGATTATTTCGATTAATCGATTATTTCGATTAATCGGTATTTCGATTAATCGATGTTTCGATTAATCGATTATTTCGATTAATCGATTTTTTCCATTAATCGATCTTATTATATTTATCATTTTGGATAAATTCGATGTAATCGGTATATCGATTATTTAGATTAATCGATAAATCGGACAGGCAATAAATTTATTGTCCAATAATTTATTTGGTCCTTGTCGATTAGGCAATTTTTATTTAATTAAAACAATCTCCTTTTATGGGAAAAATTATAATATAACAATATTATGTTTAAGCAACGTTTCACTTTTTTTCAACTTTAGAATAAGAGTAAAAAGCTGTTTTTATTTGTATATATTTTAAGTAATAATTATTTTCATTTTTATTGCGCTATTTCGCCTACTTTTAATTTCCATCGATGGCTATTTTTGCAAATAAATCGAAAACGGTCACAGATACGAGAATAGTACAAGAGACAAGAACGCTAAACAAGGGAACAGAGAGTTCAAATTTCATACCGGAATTCATACAGGGAGCCCCAAAAAAAGTTCTGAAAGATAAAATTGTAGCGGATTCAAGAAAATGTAACACCCTGTATACTGCGACCAACAATTTTGATACTTTATTGTAGAGATTCTAAAAAATGGTTGTTGTTCCAAATTTGAAACAATTATCAGAGAATATAAGAGAGAAAACGCAAGATACGAGAAAAAAAATTAAAACTTTGCCACCCTGTATAACGAAAATAACGCGTTTTAGACCATGCATATATTTACATTTTTTTCTTATTTTGACGAGTACTAACTATCACCCCCTGAAATATCTGCATACCATTAATTAACACCCTGTATACTAGTAGAAATACGGGCGCAGTACACGTAACTGTTATTGTATAGAGTAATAATTAATTGTGCAGTATATTAATTAATATTTCACCAGCAACTTCAAAATCATTCAATAACATAATAATTTATATTTTCGATTATCGGGTAAAAATTTATTTACACTCGATTTTACAATCGACTAATCAGAAAATCGGAAAATCGATTAATCGGAAAATCGATTAATCGAAAAATCGATTAATTGGAAAATCGATTAATCGAAAAATCGATTAATTGAAAAATCGATTAATCGGAAAATCGATTAATCGAAAAATCGATTAATTGAAAAATCGATTAATCGGAAAATCGATTAATCGGAAAATCGATTAATCGGAAAATCGATTAATCGAACAATCGATTAATCGATTAAAATTTTTCTTAAATCGAAAAATCGATTAATCGATTATATATCGATTAATCGATTATTTTGCCCACCCCTAATTGGAACCCCAAGGAGATTGTGATATTCCAAATGTTGCTTCAGGTATGTTGGCATAGTTGCATAATATGAATATATTAAGAATTACTTGTAGGTAGGGGTTTAGGTATTTATTGTTTCAGATCTCATTATTCTTTAATTATTTTCAGATGGTTCCCAGGGTGCTACTTTTGATGTAGAAGTTATCAAGGATTTCGCTGATTTTGAATATGAAGTAAGGATCTATAATAAAAAATTGTTTTGGTGGTAATAAGTCTATTGTTAAAACCAATGTCTTGGCGAACAATTTAAACCTCCTTTTATAATTTTTTTTAGGGGCAAGATGAAAAACCAAGTAGAAAACAGGGCAAAAATCAAAACTGTTCCGAAAGTAGAGAACTTGTAATGGACGTTGCTAAAAGTCAAGCATCAAACTTAACGGTCTATTTTTTATTATTATATTAGTAGATGTATACACAAAATTTCTAAAATTTTTTAGACCAACATAATTTTTTATTAAATTAAAAAATATAAAAAATAAAGACAGTTTTTGCTTATTCATTAGCGCGTTTTTTAAGTATATGTATATTATATAAAAATTAACATCCTGGAAATTTTGCAACTATATTTTTTTATACTCGATAACAATTATCATCAAAAGTTTATTTCAAATATTTATAATAAACATGTTATATAGTATGTTATTCTTCAATAAACTTCATAAATCCGCTGAAGAGGTGTTTGCTAGGGGAAAATATTTTTCATTTAAAAGTATTTAAAATTATGAATATTTAAGAACATTTTTTATAAACAGGTGCAAGTATACAATAAACGCTACTTTATTGATGTTAGATATAATAAAATTCTGGAAAACATTAAATATATAATTTATTCACAATAATATTAAATATTATTAATTAGCCTAACTAGACGTCAAAATCTAAATTTATAGTAGTAACTATACTTTTTATTTTATATTTAAGTCTCAAATAGTCAATACATGTATAAAATTTTAGCCAAAATCAGGATGGAATCTTAAAAAAAGAAAAAGCACTGTTACAGCTGAAGAAAGAAAAAATAGCTTACATTCTTTCGAAGTCTTGTCCGAGACAAAAACTGAATTAGCGTTAACTCAAAAAAAATGCTTTGAAGTGGAGCTTCAAATGAAGATAGATGAGGAGAATAAAAACAAGGAAGAATGGATTATTAAAAAACAAATATTAGAATTGGAACTAAAATACAGGGAAGAACAATTAGCACAACTAAGAGACCAAAGAAGAAGACAGGAAGCAATTCATGTTTTAGACGAGCAGGAGATGAAACTTAAAATTGACATACTAAAATGTGACCTTAATCATAAATTACAGTTATCAAGAACCACTTAAAAGTGCAAAACCTGTTTTTTAAGTTTATACTAGGGGATAGGAGTGTTTTCATCTTTTGCACCAACTGTAATTCTATTTTATAGTAGAGATTATTTAAAAAGACGGAAAGGGTAATAAAACGTGCAACAAAGAAAGCTACAGCTTTTAATCTTCTTTCTTTCTTTTAAACAAATCATAGGCATGAAATTAGCAAGTACCAACCCTTAATTGCCTCTTTGTCAGGTGTGAGCAATTAAAGCGGGACAAAGAACCTTTTTCCAAAAATTCAGGTACGGGCAAGGAATTTTGTGGTTTATTCGACATTCGACTTGTTTAACGCTGAGACACGGAAAATTATTTAAACGTTTTGAAGTATTTTTGGAATGAAAAATAAAATACCCTTCAGCCAATTCAGCTGTGAAATGCACTGCAGCAGCCTGTAAGATTAGTGAGAAAACTGTAGCCAGGATCCAACCAAAAAATTATGCGATTTTTATATTACATAATATATAAGGATTGTAATTGAAATAAATGTAAATTGAATACCCTGTAGCATTCTTTGTTGCACGTTTTATTGAGGTTTCTTCTTAAATAATCTCTACTATATATAGGTACTTGCTTTAATATTTGTGTTTAAATTTATAGAAATTAAATACTAGAGAAGTAATTTATTTGTTTTCTGTTATTAAAGGCGTCCTTTTCATATAACTACCTAAATAAGCTATAACAATGTCTGAAAATAATTGATGTATGTTTGAATTATATAAATATTCCAGTAATTTTCTTGATTTATTGGACGAAAAACATCATTATCATCATCAATTTCATCATGATATCCATCATTAATCACTTTATCTCTATTTTTAACAGCTATATTATGTAAGATAGCAGTGGCTACTATGATTTTCTGGGCCAAAACAGTTTTGCATCTGAGTCCAATAGTTAAGACAGCAAATCTTCTTTTCCATATTCCTATAGTCCGCTCAACAATACTTCTAGTAGATATATGGGATCTATTATAGAGTTCTTCTGCTGGAGTATTTGGGTTTGGAACTGGGGTCATTAAATAATTACTTAGTGCATAAGCACTTTCTCCTTATAACACCCTATCATTAAATTCTCCGGCCTCCAACCTTTGTTTTATAAGGGAATTTCTAAAGATCTGACTATCATGTGTTGATCCTGGCCAGCGTGCTACCATGTCAAATATGTAATTGTAGCCGTTACATATTACTTGAGTATTTAGTGAAAAGTAGCCTTTTCTATTTCTAAATATTTCTGCCTCAGGTCCTCCTAAAATTATTTTTTTTTCAAACTACAGCACTAATCTGTATCTGACATACATAACAGAGTCATTGCGGTTGAATCAGATTCAGATGATTAGGATAGAAAATGCACTTAAATGTCTGAAATTTTCTTTCATCCATTTTGATTTTTGTTATAACATGAAATTTGTGATATTTTGATTTAAAAAAATTTTGAAATTAGAAAACACAGGATTTAGTTTGTCGTAGATTTGATTTACCTCGTGACTGTGGAGGAATATGAGTACCATCCACAGCCCCAATTACATTTGGAAATTGAGCCAATCTATAAAATCCGGCAGATATTTCTGTTTTGCTTTCTTCACCATCTGGAAAGTTTATTACCCTTTGTCGAAGAGTCAATAGTGCATCTGTTACACGTTTTATGATTCGGCCTGCAGTGGTCTTATGAATGCCTCCAAAATCTCCTGTGGCCACATAAAACTGACCGGTAGCATAAAAACGTATCGTCAGTAATAGTTGAGTAGTTGGGTCGATTTCGTGATATCTTGAAAAAAATCTGAATGAAAACAGTACTGACCAAAAATATGTCAGTGATTATTGACCATTTGTTTAATTTTTTTTATATAGTAGGTACCAGTAAGTAACGATATGATCTAATAAATATCTGCCCAAGTCTACACATATTTTTTTAAATATAAACCTTTTAACTTTATCATATACCTATTATAGGTTATTTTGTGCAGGTAAAGTAGGTATTCATTAAAATTCTCTTTTCATGGCTTGAGACTTGAGTCTTTTTATATTATGGTCACCACCATTGAAGGCATTTATTTTAATAATAATTGAATAAACATTTATTTTATGAAACTAGCTATTGGCCTTTTTTTCATAAAATATACCTATGTACCCACTTCTCACATATTCAAAAGAAATATTAAATACTCAAAAGAAGTATATTCGTTATGGTATCTTTCCTAAGACGAAACCTTTTTAAAAACTCGTCATCAGTCTATAATATAAAGTGATTTGGCCTATCTCTCACTGTATACGTTGGAAAATCGTGAATAAAATCTATTATATCTTCATCATTATCATCAAATTCGTCTATCATTTCATTTAAATCCATTTTTAATAATCCACAAAGAAATAAAGATCACGACCAGACAAAATGTCATTGGAGTGAGGTCAGGAATCCCTGATCAAATACAGTAACCGATGGTATAACCCGTTGTCAAATTTAATAAAAGACACGCCCACTTTTAACCGTGATTATCATTTAACCGCTGTACAAAGTACTGAAATATGTCTGGTTAAAGTTAATCAAGTATTAAACCAATCTAATCAGGTTCGAAAGTACCGGGCCTTAACGTTGCACTGTTACATAACTCTCTCTTTGCGCGTAGGAGTAGTTTTCCACTCTTGTAACACTTTTTGTGGCCCTGGCTCTCTGCGATCTTTTTGGAATAATCGTTTACCTCAATTAGCAGGCAAGGCTTGTGTTTTACCTAAAATAAGGGTACCAATTTAAATCCTGTGACCTGAGACTGAGATTTTGTGGAATTTTGCTTTCTGGTGTACGTAAGCTTATTTATGTATTTATTGGTTGTTGAACTGTCTCTAGCTGGTAGATAGCAGGTTACTAAAGTGGACTACTTACCTTATCTGTCATTTTGATTCCATATCCCCCTTGGCGTTGAAACCTGATTCTCCTCCCTTGTTGAGAATACCATGTCGTGGGCGTTTAACCTACAAACAAGACAGCTATAAACTGTGTAATTGTAATGAAATCTAATACTTACTGCCATGGGATGTGTTCCATACGTTTCCTGGAGAAATGGTGGATTTTTCGTAGTGGTTTTCTCTCTGTTTTTCGTAGATTGAATTGTTACTCTGTCGGCTGATTTGACGCGGGACGTTTTGCTGAATTTTCGGTCGATTAACGGTCTTAGCAGTGGACGTTAATTTTGATCCCTTGAATCGAACTATCTTATTGATATTTTATTGATTGCTATCGGGCGATTTTTACCAGCCAAAAAGCATTGTATTGTAATTTTCATATCGTTATTTGGTTTGGAGCTATCTGTGTATCTATTTAGAGCTGGTTTATTGGTTTAAAATCATGTTGTTTCTAGATTGACATCTATCGACGTTCGCGAGATCGATCAATTTCTTCGAAAGGGGAGGAGCCTGCCATATCTAGTGACTATATTTAGTTTTATTTCTTTCGTGTATTTTGGCTTATATACTAGTCGACTTCGGTTTGTTATAAGTTATAATGTTCATATATTAGTTACTTGAATGACTTTCCGGCTTTTCTCGCCGCACAGAGTGACGCAAGGTTACCCAATGTTTCGTTTATCCCTGCCTTTATTATTCTTCTGTTTGGATTGCTTTGTATCGGGTACGTTGATTTCATTGAATTTTGTGAGAGTTAAATATTTGAATTTTAGTGATTTTTGGATTGCCCGGAAGTTGTTTATTTTGTTGGTACCACTGTTAGCTGTTCTCGTCATGCCTTGTGCAATTTTTCCCGGACATGTCACTTTTCTGACCCGCCTTCGACGTGGAACGTTGTGCCCGCAAATATAACACGTGTGTGGATTTTGGGCCAAGTTCCCCAAGGATAGTCAAAATGATCGAACAATAGAAAAAGTAGTCAGGGCGCATGCGCCACGCGCATGGTTCAGACTAAAATAATATCCCTATTATTACATGACGTTACAGATTATTACCAAAAAAAAAATAATCGCAAAGTAATTTACTACTTGAACTTAGAGGGTTATACAAGTAGGGAATGTCGGTTTGTACGCTGTGTATGACAATAAAACTAAACTATAATCTGTATTCAGCGTATAATTTTGGGGAAGTTTAGCCAAGCGCTTTCGGCTCAACACTGAGTCATCATCAGGGCTTAGGCTACGTCATGGTCAGAGGTCACCTAAAGTAGGAAAATATCGATTCGGGAATTTTCTTTTTTTTTGCAACATTATTGGAAAGTTCTATTAAAATTATTTTGCTCTTTCATTTTTTTTTTTTTACCGTATGGTTTAAGCGAGGGTTTAAGAAAAAAAATGAAAAAGCAAAATAATTTTAATAGAACTTTCCTCGGAACTTTCCAATAATGTTGCGAAAAAGAAAATTCCCGAGAGTCGATATTTTCCTACTTTAGGTGACCTCTGACCATGACGTAGCCTAAGCCCTGATGATGACTCAGTGTTGAGCCGAAAGCGCTTGGCTGAACTTTCCCAAAATTATACGCTGAATACAGATTATAGTTTAGTTTTAGAGGGTTATAATTGAGAAATCGCGTTGCCGTAACTGCGCATGCGCCACCCACACGCCGATTCGGAATCTCCAAACAGGGTACTTTATTTAGATTTTAAATCACTTAACTGAGGTCCTAATCTTAAAAAAAAAAACCAAACCGGATGCTTCAAATCAAGAATAATCACAAAAGCTCCAAAACCAACAGATCGATAGACAAAATCTTTTCTGTCCATAATGAATATTAGACATAACCATAACCCCACTGTAAATATAGCGGCAGGTACGAAGTTGCCGACCCTGGTTTTAACTTCGATACATGGTGTTTGTTTGGTTGCATTTAAAAAGAAATAAGTAATAAAAATTGACCCGAAGCACAACAAATTAATACGTACTCAATGCCAAATCAATCAATACTTTTGTTACAGGAAATGGGGTAGTTATTCACTTACCACAGCTATTTGATGAAATCGAAAAAAACGAGAAAAAAGGAATGAGAAACTGGGAGGAAAGACTCATAATATCAGACAGGTATGCAAAAAGCCGACTACGGCAATAAATGGAAATTATAGTATATTTATAAATAAGGTTTTGACAGGCGCCAGTAAGGCCCAAGCGTCATGTTGGGTGTCCAAACCGTGATAAATATAATATTTTTCCACTATACTAACGTTTTAATATAATACTATATGTGATTGTCCGTGTATTAATTAGGTAAATATTTTTTTCTACGACCATTGAATATTACGAGTGTTATACAAGATGTCCCAGATAAGAACGCACTCTACAGGGATACATCGGACATACAGAGATAACTAAATTAGAGAAAAGTTGCGTCATGTTTCAAATTTAAAAAATCCCGACTATTTCCGAAGATATTCGGGAAACCCCGAATTTTAGCGATATCGTTCTTATTATTGGCTTCTGATTCTATTTGAAGAGATATGTCAAAATAAATTTTAAAGTTTAACAAAATTTTCAATCGGACGTTTCGTTTTTTCGCAACCATCATCAACTTTGTTTTTTAAAATAGTCCAAAAATTGTATTTTACACTTTAAAAACTCTACTTTTTATTTTGAATCCAACGACATATCATACTTTCTTTTTGTTAGACGTTTTGGAATAAAAAACACTCATCATCAAGGTGAATAAGCACCTTATTTACAATAATATTAGATTAATTTTTAAATGCAAAAATACTAAACATGATGGCACATAATAAGAATAAACTAATAATAAACAACCATTAGAAATATATGAACAATTTAGAGATTATAGAAGCTTATCTAAAAAATCTTTTTGTAGTCTATTTCAGAAAGGTGTAGAGTAATAAAATGGGAAATTCCGTCCAGTTCGGCTCAATTTCGGTGTCGGCCATAGGCGCAGGTAAACTTTGTGCATTTAATTATTTATGATAACTAACCAAACATTTTAGATAATTAGGTTAACGGGTATTAAGATAAAATAGTATTGTTTGTAATATTAAAATTTCAAGTAATTGCCTAAGAGGATTAGGAAAGGTATGTTTTCTGGTCTGCAGTGTCAAAATCGAAATATTGTGTAGGGATTAGTTAGGTAGTAGATTATAAAGTTACGTTTTGCGTTTAACAGGTACCATTTAGCAGGTACCGAGTTTGGCTCTGGACTCTTTGACTGTATCATATAAATAGGTGGTAATTTGGAATAAGCTTCATATATCGTCTGTGTGTATGACCTCAATAAGTATATTTGTTTAGTTTAACGCATCAGTTGTTAATATATATATTGTATATAGTGTTCGCAGTATTATAAGATTAGTAATAAAATGCGACATTCACACCAACAAAAAGATGTTCCAATAATTCTCCACTATCGGTGAGTGAAAAAGTTATTATTTTAAATGTACATGATTGCATAAAATACGATTATCCGAATTTTACTCTACAAGAAACTGTCAACTGTTCCCGAATGACTGGAGTTGGAAAGTCCATCGTTTTTAAATTATTGCAGGAGAGAAAGACAGCAGGGTCAAGTGGAACCTCCCAAGAAAAGTCCAGGCAGACCACTAAAGGTCCTTGATGAAGACACCAATAGTGTAGTTCGAAGAAAAGTTCACTCTTTTTATTTAAAAAAAAAAATACCCACCCTAGATAAGATTCTAATGGAGCTTGGCCAGAATGACAGTATTCCGTTTATAACTAGAAAACTTTTATGGACCACTTTAAAAAATATGGATTTTGTCTGGGAAAAGCATAACCGTAAATCACTTTTACTGGAAAGCGATGAAATTGTTTGCTGGTGACGAAAATACTTGAGAAGTATAAAGCAGTACAGAAGAGAGCAGAAGAAAATATTTTATTTTGATGAGACGTGGATTAATAAAGGTTATATATAGTACCAAAATTGTGGCAAGACAAAAATATAACCAGTGCTCGCCAAGCTTTCATGGAAGGCCTGTCAACGGGTATTAAGGTGCCTTCAGGTAAAGGGAAGAGACTAATAATCGTCCATATTGGAAGCGAAGAGGGATTTTTAAAAGAAGGTTTGCTAACCTTTCAGTCATTCAATACGGGAGATTACCACAAGGACATGAATTCGAATGTTTTTGAGGACTATTTTGGTGAAATGATAAAATATCTTCCAGCTGATTCAGTAGTAGTTATGGTTAACGCAAGCTATCATTTACGACGCACAGAGAAGACTCCAACTTCATCTTGGAGAAAACAAGAAATTATCGACTGGTTAACCACCAAAAGTATTGAATTTGAAGATAATTTGATAAAGAAGGAACTATTAGCTATAGCAAATTAACACAAACATCGTTATATGAAATATGCCGTGGAAGATAGGTATAGCAGAAAAACATAGTGTAACTGTGCTGCGCACACCGCCATATCATTGCGAACGAAATCCTATAGAACTTATATGGGCGCAAGTGAAAGGATTTGTAGCAAGACACAACACGACATTCAAAATGAAAGACGTTAAGCTACTGTTTGATCAAGCCATTAAGGAAGTGACACCAGAGAACTGGCGAAAAGCAGTCCATCATGTCATTAAAGAAGAGGAGAAAATGTGGGAGCTTAAGCACCTGATCGATCGGACCGTCGACCTGTTAATTATAACGTCAAGAGGAGATAACAGTTCCTCAGATGACGAAAAATATTATGATTTTTTATAATTTAATTTCTGTATAATATATTTTTTGTATTTTGTATTTTTTTTTATAATGTTTAATAAAAAATTAGTGTACCTAATACTATGTTCATAATGCCTAAATTTTATTCTGTTAAAATAAAGTTCTTTCCTTTCTACGAGTATAATTTAACTTCTGTATAATGTATTTTTTTAAAAATGTTTAATAAAAAATAAGTGTAGCTAATACTATGTACATAATGCCTAATTTTTATTTTGTTAAAATAAAATTCTTTCCTTTTTACGAATATCCTACCGGCACGCCTTTGTCACACCATTTTCAGTGTTTGTGAATGGATAACAATAGGCAAAACCCATAAATTGACCCAAACCCGCATGGTACTACCTGCACTTGATAAAAAGAAAGAATTTTGCAATGAAATCAATGCCAAATTATGAAAGTGGCTTAAATATTCGTTGGGTCACTCTGTAGTCCCTTTGCATACCTAATAAGCTTTTATTACTCTACACCTTTCTGAAATAAACTATAGTATTTATTTCTTAATATTTTTATAATTAAGATTATTTTTCATTCTTAAAGATTCCACCCTCTAACCTGAAACTAACCTAAACAATTTCTTCCATAACGTTATTTTACTATTCTGGAGTTATTCTTCCTATTGCGGTTCGAACTGCAGCTTCTAACTCATCATTATTTTGAAAAGTATTCCAGTAAACTTGCGAATCCTGAGAAAAAAGTCCATCAGTTTAATATCTGGGGTTCGCGGAGGCCAGTTTATGGGACCACGAGTGATAATTAAATTGTTTTGAAAGCGTTCTCTCAAATATTCCATATTATTTCTGGAATTATGAGGAGGAGCCCAATCTTGTTGAAACCACATATATTGGTTACTGCTAGAGGAAGGTCGTCAAGAATTTGAAAATTGTCCGTATTTTCCGAATTTAGTGTTTCTTTATAAATTAAGGATCCAATAATTATTCGTGTTCCCAAAATACCGTACTACATGTTAAATCCAAAACGATGTTGATGTCTGGATGTGTGACTCGATTTTAATTTTGTGTTGACCACGATTGTTGACCAATAATAACTATTTGTTCTGTTCAAGATAATAATAATAGCTTTTGTCTGTCCAAAGAACTTTATTGGAAAAATGTCGGTTTTCATTGCCTTGCCTAGTAAACCACTCGCAAAAAGTCATTCTGCGCTCGTAATCGCCTGTTAAAGTTTTTTTAGACAAGCTTCTATAGTTTCTAAATACTTCATGGTTTATTGTTATTAGTTTTTTTTTTATTATGTGCCATCATGTTTAATATTTATGCATTTGAAAATTAATCTAATAAAAATATTATTTAAAATAATCACTTGCATTGATTATGAGTTTTTTTTGTCCGGAACTAAAATAAGTGTGATGTATCGTTGGACTGGAGAGTAAAAAGTAGAGTTTATAAGGCGTGAAATACAATTTTTGTACTATTTTAAAAAACGAAGTTGATGGTTGCAAAAAATCGAAACGTCGGATTAAAAATTTAATTAAACCTTATTGTAGAGGATAAAAAGTGGCAATGAGAATGTAAAATTTATTTTGACGTATCTTTTCAAATAGAATCAGAAAACAATAAGAACAATATCGCAAAAATTCAGGTTTTCCCGGATTTAAATTTAAAAGTATGATGTTTCAAAGTTCAGTAATGCGCAACTTTTCTGTAATTTAATCATCTCTGTATGTCCGATTATTTACGAGGTCCCTGTAGATTATATTCTTATCTGGTATACCCTGTATATTTAACAATGCCATTCATAATCCACAGTGTGAGCTATAACCGTAAAGACCCAGAAAAGTAAGTGAAGATATGAGCTTATATCTCCACAGTTTGCGACCAATCATAACATTGCATCGAATAATAATTTGGTTGACGTCTAAAAAGTTTTAACCAATAACAAAATACAAAAAAAAAGATCGCTACTGGGTAAATTATCAAGAAATTTTTTGTGACTGTAAATTGGGTGTTTTAAATACTTAAAATCGAGTTAATGGTTGTAGAAAAAGTATATTGTTTTCCTCGCAAGTAATAGCTGTCACATACTTATCACATAATATACTAATTATGTCATTTTCTTATCAATCAAGCTATCTATTCTAATGTGCCATAAGACTGACGGGTTATGAGGCAACTGTCTAAACAAAAGAAGAATACGAAATTGCCTAACCACATACCTTATTTTATGTTCATACCTATACCATTGCCTTTGACAGACGCAGACGTAATAATTTAATCAGCTGTTTTCATTAATGGTCAATAATGAAGCAAGAGGTAAAGAAAAACAATTTCTCAGGCTAATAAACGGTCAATAATGATTGTTTCTGTAGTTCGTTTATTTTTACGATTAACCTGTAATAATATTGAAATATTTATACAGCTAAATGCGTCTTTGCCTCTTAGTTTTTTCTTTAAATACCTATGCATTTAGGTTAGTTCCAAACCAACTTATATCTATTTATTAAAATACAGTGTCAACAGCATTGCTATTTACAGACACACAAATACATTCACCAGTACAGCCAATTAGTAAATCTACAACGAAAGTAATTCGGCATGATTGATATTGGCCGGTGCGTCATGGATTAACGATATTTACGTGATTTACAACTCCCCCATCTTTATTTATATAACCTTAAAAGTAAAAGTAAATAAAAACATAATAGAGTGACTCCGGGCTTGCGCAATACGTCTCGAATTCAAAGTAACGTGCTAGAGAGAGACAAAAGTTTTTAGAAGAGTTGTCAATTGATTGCAAACTCATCGTTTTAATTTGTCAACTTTAGTTTGTTTTTAAACGTTTTTCTGCCTTGAAATTCAATTAAACCCTAAAAACTGATCATTTCAGAGCTATTTTTATCGTATTTTCGTGTTGGCGATAAGTATTTATGGATATTTGATATTATTTATTCATTATGAACGCCAGCCACGAAAATTTTGACGTTTATTAACTTACACCTTGTTTTGTTTTCTCTCGTAATTTTGATTAGATTCATATGGTTTTAGTCACGTGCAAGTAATAACGCATCGCATGCGCATACATCCGCTGTGCCGACTTTATGTTCATTTTGCACATCTATATCACTCGCAAACCTGTTAAAGAATCACGCATAAATACCATACAATGTAGAAATTGAGCTAACAATTCAAAACGATCGACATTCTGGTTTAAAACTTTAAAAATATATAGACGCAGCTTAACGTCTTGATTCATCTTTTTTACTTACTGTATTCTAATTCTACCTCTATTCTAAAAATATTAAGTAATACAAGGTAGCCAAAACCTTTTTCCAGATAGAAATCAATTTTGCGAAACAAATAAGTAGGTACTTTAATAATCTTGCGCTGAATTCTTTCAAGAGATTTATTTTATACAATATACTGAGGTGACCATATACCACAACCATAATACTCCAACTTGGGCAATACCATAGCATTAAATAATCATAGTGTTGAACATCAATATTCATGGCAGATCTCAATACAAATCCCTTAGTTTTGTATCCGTCAGCAATGGTGGCGTTCATCGAAACGTAGCGCTCGTGTAAACTCCATTCCACAATAATTTGTTGATTTCTCGACCGCAATAAAATTTAAATGACAATCCTCAGTCGTAATCCCAACCATAAATAAGTTGCCTGACAAATATCTATTGTGTAGGCACCGGACCTTTTGAAAGGGTACAGGTCCTGATTACCTACTAATTTTAATAGTTTCGGTTAGCTATTTTCAACAAAACAACAAATATAAAATAATAGGTAAGTATCTGTATTTTAATCATGTAATTATATAGCTATTAATATTTATACAAAAATACTAATCTACAATATTATAATAATACAGTATTTAACTTAACCTACTCTATATTTAACTCTGTTTCACTATCACTATCGTCTTCATCTATGCCTAAACTAATTATTAAGGGCCTTACGTTACTATTAATTATGTTATAGGAATCTTCGACTTGGATCACGTGTCTCACAGAATTTTTCCAACTTTCTACTGGGATATTATTTACACATTTTTTAATTAATTCTATAATAGAACTACTTAGTGTAGGAGATGTGTTTTCTCTTCTAATCATCGTCTTTAACTGGCTCCATATATTATGTTCTATTGGGTTAAAAATACAATACGGAGGCAGGCGTAAAACTGTGTGACCATTAGCACTTGCGAGATTGTCAGAAATATATTCTTTTTCAATATTGAATGTTTTTAAAACATTTAAAATGTCCTTTTTTGTATAGGTTTCCTCGAAATATATATTATTTTCCATCATATAGTTTTGAATTTCCACTTTTGTATTATTTGAATTCGGCACTTTACTTAGTTGGCGACTGTGGTAACTACCGTTGTCCATCACAATAACACTATTTTTGGGTACATTTGGAAGCAGACGATTCTGAAACCAATCTTCAAACAATGTAGGTAGCATCCGTGTCTTGATGGTAATCCAAAGATGAATTGGCAATTTTCTTCGCAGATAATAATAGAGCGTTCGGAATGAATCCATTTTCTGAACCAGCATGTAATATCGTAATTCTTTGTCCTTTGTTTGAGGGAGCTTTAGTTTGACATTTGATTGTTGAATCGCTCCAACCTTTTTTAGGAGTGTCGTGGGTATCAAACCAAGTTTCGTCCAAGTATATAATTTAACGATTTTCTTCCCTACATTGTCAATGGTACGATATTTAAAACCCGTTGCTTTTACTATTCTTCAAAGGCTTGTCCTGCCACATGAAATGTCGGTTTCGTCTGCTGTAAGTACCTTTTTTAGCGTATCTATTGTTGGGACTATTTGTTTACTGTACATGTCATAAATTTTCCTCCGAATCAAGTCTTTATCAGCTTCTTCGATGCTTCTCAATTTTCCGTTGTCACACCGTTTTTTCCTTGGCTGGATGGGTTTGGTCACTATATCTTTTACTGTCGTTAATGCAACTTTGGTCAAAATACTCGTTTCACTAAAACTTGCACTCCGGTCATACCCTTTTTCTAAAAGGGCACAGTAAACGTTCTTTATGATGTTTTTGGCATGAATTGATAAATGTTTTTTCTTCGTTACACCATAATTTCCAGAAGCAATTGCAACGCGTCTTTCGCTGTTATTAAAGATTAATTAATTATTATTATTTTTTTTTTTAAGTTAGAAAATTTATTTAAATTAAGTTACAAGAGGAAAAATTAAAGTGAAGCCAAAACCACGAAGCCAAGCTGAGGTGAGAGGCTGAGGGACCGCGTGCAAATGCCCTAGCTCTATTGCCAGAGAGTAGGGGGGGGGGGGGTTTAAATAGGGCGCCACCGTTTTGCAGCCAGGCCAAAACGGAAACCTCCAAGATGGTGCTGGGGCCTCACTCTCAACTGGACTTTACAACTTAGGTAGAAAAAAAAATAAAAGAAAACCACAGGGGGAGCTGTACAAGTAAAACAAAAGAATTAATTAAAATTAATGCTGGCTTTATTCAATAAATAGAAATAAAAATAGAGAAATATGGGGGTTGGTACTAAACCTAAACTTAACCTGTTGTGAAGGCGTTCAATACAGACGACGTCCCAAGGGTGATGTCCAAAGGGACAGATCAATCAAGATCAGAAGATCAGGAGATCAGAAGAAGAGATCTGAAGAGAAGAAGATGGAGAAGAAAAGAAGAAGGCAGGAGAAAGAAGAAGACCCTGTTAAAAAAAAGAAAGCATTAGCTGATGGCTTATTAATAAAAAAAAATTACCTAGTTCCTTTCCCCTTTGTACAATAAATTTATAATAAAGTAATTAAATTAAAATGGCAAAACCAACCAAGTGTAAATAAACAAAAGGAAAAAGGAACTATATAAAAAAATTAAAGAAACTATAAAAAATGTCAAATTATAAGCAACAATTAAATTTAAATTATTTTGAATTAAATTGAATTTGAATTAAATTAAATTTTAATTAAATTAATTTTGAAAAATATAAATAAAAATAATTAAAGTCACAAACCAAGTTTTGGTTTGAGATAAAAAAAATTATAAAATTATATTCAGGGACGTTAATATAGCGATTAAATATTTTAATTAAGCTTAAAGAGCCAAAAACTTAAAATAATATTAATTTATTAAGCCAGCACGTACGCCTATGTACTAAGGTTACATCATAAAATAAAAAAATCAATTATGTACACACATAAGGAAAATATACAACTATATAACATATAGCACAAGTAATGTCAACATATTAGTTATCAATTAGCAAGCCAATCAATAATTTATTAAAGCTAGGTCATAATAAACAAAGGTAATTACATAATCAGGATATGCCGCTATTAAAGAGAGCAATACAAACAAAAAAAATGTCCACTCAAGAACCATCTTGACAAATTGGTGAATTTATAATAATTATAATAATCAAATAAGGCTCCATTATAAAAATAAACGAAATGATTAACACTCGAACATCTCAAATTTAATCAAATAATTTATTCGATGAGGAGTGAATGCTGTGTAACTACATTGTTTAAGTTACTTTACGTCTGTAGACAATAAAAGATTTACAGTCTGCTTGCTAATCTCAACGATAAATTATGTTTGATTTGATTTTGACACACTTAATAATATTTTATATTTCGGGCACACCCTCTATGGCAAGAATTAAGATACCATGTCACACTTCAAGCAAACTTGTGCTATATAAAACAAAGAAAACGTACCAAAATAAAGCAGTAAGTTGGACCCCGTTATGAAGAAAAAAATTATAGTTTAAATAAAGTTAATTAAATTTCAAGGTCAAGATTAATTGCATTTAAACCAAATTGACAGTAAACAGGTAACAAAAAAAATCCTATAGCATAGGTAAAATGGGGTCCACTTATTCGTAAAACAATAAAGAATTCCAATTACTTAGCCAACGAGACCAATTCTACTCGGTCATAAGTACAAAAGCACATTTATCTGACAAAGCATGTGGTGTTAACTTATAGCGATTTTGAAGCAATATACAGTGAAAAAAAAAATGAATTACGCTTACCTAAGGGAGCTGTAGGGTCTTTAAAATTGAAATTGGGGGTTCCAACGTTGGTGAATGCTCTGATGGTCAGCCCCTTCACGGTCTTAGTGACCCGACTTAACTAAAAGAGAGCCCCAGATGGTGTTTTTAGGAGAACAGTTGAAAAATTGACAAAGAAACGGCATGGTATATAAAAAAAAAACCTACCTTCAAACAGCGAACAACTTTGACAAAAAAATCCCACGATGTGGCTTTCTGTGGCCCCAGAAACCAAAAATGAACAAGCAAACTAAAGGGGCACAGGCACAGAAAGTGACGCTTCAAGATCCCAAATCCTGGAAAACAGATGGCTTGAATAGCCCTGGATCTAGAAACGCCTGCTGCCTCGTTGAACGCTGGAAGTTAAGTGAAGTCACTGCATGGAGAATTTTAGGTTAAAAGTTGAAAAATGTGCCGAAAGCGAATTTAGGGCGACACCCACTTCCGGGCAGAACCACAGAACAATAAAGGTTAGGTCAGAACTACCTGCTCGCTCCGAAAGAGAGAGACCAGTTCACACACTGGCGGCGACACGGAATGAAGTGTTTAGAGCAATGCCCATTCAATTGCAGATACTCCAAGCCAAGAGAAATGAAACAGATGCACCCAAATTCAGTTTTACATAAGAAGTAAATTCGTAAATCCTACAATTCATTAAAAATTATTTAAAGAAAACCCAAGTCCTAAGATATCCCTGCCATTCTCGGAGCAAACGGCCATTGAAGTTTGGCTGCCGTATATTATGGCCCAAACTTGTTCCAGAAGAAGAATTTTAACCTAGAAAATTCATTAGTCGATTTGACAGGTGATCATAAAAATTAGAAACAAACAAATATTTTAGGAATACATAATAAAATACTAGTATAACTCTCGGATAGTGTATTCCAGGGATATATGTGATTTAAACATGAGGATAATGTAGCCTGCTTCGTCAAAGACAACGAAAACAGAGGCCGTTGACCTTGGGTATGTACTTACTTAGAAGGTATTTGTAGGAGCTAGGTCAGACCAAACTATTAAAACTGTTGAGGAACTTATTTATGAAGAGTATACGGGGAACCAAGCATCGTTTTAAACAGGCAAGGTATGTATTTACTTTATACAGGGTCATTTGTTAAAAGACACCATCACAAATCACCGAAATAAATTTAGATACGCAACTGGACTCTTAGAACTGTCAAAAACTAATTGGCGCTGATAGTATTTGCGATCCGAAACACGCGAGAAAGAAAGGAATCTGTTGGGGCAACTATGGGTAAAAATAAAGAATACTGTTTTACCAACTTTTGATAAAATCTGTTTTATCGGTAGGTATTGGTGCCGCTTTAAAATTTAACATATTCCTTGGTTTAAATATTCAATATTTTCTTTCATTTTTAGTTCAGGGATACACGTTATTTGTAACTCTTATTTTTAAGTTTGGAGTAAATACCTTGTTGGTAAAGTAACAAATAACGTATATCTAAAAGCTCAAATAGAAAGCAGCAAAAAACGAATTATTTAAACCAAGCAATACCTACCTATTTAAAAAAATACAGCTAACTAAAATAAAGCGAAATAGGTAATAAAACATTAATTTAATGATAAAAAATTATCGGATCTCTTTTTGGCAAGCGGTGTCGCATGTCATGTTTATTTAAACAGTTTGGAACACAACATTTTTTAGGTTTTAACAGGAGGTGCGTAGTCTTCCATAACGGAAATAAATACGCGAACTTTAACTAAACAAACCGAGAACACACTAAAACTAAACAAAAAGTCAAAACAACACAACTATTAAAAATCACGCTAATAGTATACACAGAGACCGAACGATCACAAACTGCATTAGAATTCAACACAACTTAAAAGAAAATCGAGAATAGAAAATTGACAATACACTTCAAATTTTTGACAACAACGAAATCTGGGAGGGTGCTTCTTCTCGATCGCAAATCGCAAATGAACGTGGTGCCCTCATACGAACTTAACTAAACCAAATTGTGCGATGCCACTACCGGCGCCATCTACGAAATGCGATCCAAACAAAATAATAATGTTTGGCGGGAACGCCCAGCTTACGTATCTAAATTTATTTCGGTGATTTGTGGACACCATACACATTAGATTAAATTAGTTCATTTGTGACAAAATCGGATTGTCACACAATATTATCTGAAGTTTCACACAGATCTGACATATTTTGGATGCTCGATAACACACACGAAAATATCTTTAACGCACAGCTTGACAAACACCAAACGACTGATGAACTAATATGAAAAGACTCTGCTTTATATTGAACACCTGCAATTTGCCATTAACCTACCTAATATACCAATATAATAACATAATTAGTAGTAACGTAAGGCCCTTAATAATTAGTTTAGGCATAGATGATATTATAATATTGTAGATTAGTATTTTTGTATAAATATTAATAGCTATTTAATTACATGATTAAAATAAAGATACTTACCTATTAGTTTATATTTGTTGTTTTGTTGAAATAGCTAACCTAAACTATTAAAATTAGTAGGTAATCAGGACCTGTACCCTTTCAAAAGGCACTTATTTATGGCTGGATTTAAATTTTATTGCGGTCGGGAAAACAACGAATTATTGTGGAATGGAGTATAGCGCTACTTCACATTAGGTGGTTTTCATTCATACTCGCTGAGCGATTACTGTGAGTGGAAGAGAGAAAGAACCACGAGTCGTATTCTTTTTACCACTTTGGATCGATTTAGCTAAGCTAAAGTGAACTGATTTGTGTTCTTCTTGTAAAAATATCACTTACCCTCATAACACGGCTATGAAGTAACGCTACGTTCTTGTGAACCCGACCAATGTTAAGGTGCGTTTAGACTTGAGCACGAATGCCCTGATCCCCCGCGAATGCTCAATTGTAAACGGCTAAACGCGCACGCTCGCTCTGAGTCTCATGTGTGCGAATAGTCGCGAACGCGAGTCGCATAATGTCGGTCTCCGGTCGTGCTCAAAGGGATTTTATTGTAGGCGAATGCTCAGTTTGAACGGGAAATTCGTTTGTTTGTGCGTGTGTGGAAATTTTTTTTTATTAATTTATATTTGTCATCGCTAACTAGTATCATGGAGTGGACCAACGATTTATCATTATTATTGATACAAGACTACGAAAAGCTGCCTATTGTATGGGATGTAAAACATCCCCAGTATTATTCAAAGACAGGCCAGAACTGCTTAATAAAATTATCATCAGCAAAGTCAAAGCTAGACGCTCTCTGGGCGATATTGCTCTTCTAAAATGTGTATTTTTTTCATAATTTTTGGCGTTATTAAATTTAGCAAAAATTCGAGATCGATTTTGATCATCCTTGTAAAGTTTTGGAACTGATCATAGCCACTTTCCGACACTAAATTGTTTAATAAATTATATCGGTTTGTAAACAGTTGCGTTTCCCACCAACGACGACGTTTTCAAGTGTTCGTACTGTTCTTCTTTTTAATTAAACTGTATATCACAATGAATGCAGCCACGGCTATTTCTTGGTCGTCCATTGTTCACTCCTCTGTTCGCGAACAAGTGGATCAACCCATTCGTCAGAAAAATAAATTTCATTTAAACGGTGCCGCGAGCACGAACGAATGCCGTGCGCGTATGCTCAGTACGTGCGTGCTTAAGTCTAAACGCACATTTAAGGCGCGCGTAGACTTGAGCACGTACGAGCTGAGCATACACGCACGACATTCGTTCGCGCTTACCAGCAGCTTTTAAATTAAAATTTATGTTGTGACGCATAGCCTGATCCAGTTGTTTCCGAACACGAGGCTATTTACAATGGACAAGACAGAAGCGGCCACACATGCAAACGTTTAGACATCTTTTTTTGTGCTTTCACACTGCCTTAATTTTGAACATATAATTGTTAATGAGTTCTTGCCATGCTTTTTTTTGTTTTATAATAAAATTCTGGGTGCTTAATATTCCATAAAATAGGCAACGTAAAAGCATTAAAACTGTATCATTACTCCACTCCATGGGTAAAGTAACATTTAAAGTCCTACACACGTGAAAGCTCAAGTCTAAATGCATATTTAGCTTAAACAGTAGGCCCACAACACGCGCACAATCGTTGATCAGTCCTACTGACATATGTGAATAAAAAAATACTGTTAAATTTAAAATTTAAGTAGAAAACATCTGTTGGCGATTGAACCCAAAATCACGCAGTTTTGCGCACAGTTTGGTATGTGAAAATCGGCCTTTACAGCTTCATCAGAAGTAACACCCAAGTCCTTCTGAATTCGTTGCACGCTAATAATCTTCCTGTATGCCATCATTCTCTATCAACACATTCAGAATAATTTTATAGTCATTCGCGAATAGCTGTTTAGAATATTTTTCCATCCTACCCCATCCAATAATTGCTATTGTAAACAAGATACAACGTATGCGACAACTTGGGGAGTGACAGTCTGTCCGTGTTCATTCTGGAATCTTGATCCAAGGAGTGGGCAGCGCAGACAGTATCCTGTAGGAGACGTATCTGATGCTGGTTCAAATGGATTGGGGGCACCGCGGTATACATAATTTGCGCAACTGCACCAAAAGGGTTAAGTTCACTGTTCGTCGCGCTTTGTGGTAAGCAGGAGGTGTTAATAAAAATACTCTACCGGGGTAACATCAGTTGGTTATAATGGTTCAGAACCAACGTTGAACTGTAGCTCCCGCCTGGCTGAAATTACCAAGGCATTAAGTAGTGTTGGCAAAAAAGTTGGCTCACTTTTTTGGTTACAAGCAATAAAATGACCTAGTAATTTATCTGGAAAATACCGACAAGTACCTACTTATCTGTTTTTTTTTTAGGGCTCATTTGGTATTTGACCTCCATCAAGCTGTAGACGGTCTTCAAGAACAAGAAAATAACCAAAAAGGTCAGGGACTTGGAACAACCAAAAAGGGCATTGGCCCAACTTATTCGTCAAAGGCCACCAGAAATGGTATTAGGGTTGGTGATCTTTTGGGAGATTTTGATAAATTCCGAGAAAAGTAAGTGCTATTTGTATATTTGTAATCATGCAGGCTACTGATTCATCCACACATAAAACTGTTACCTTAAACCTTAAACAAATCGAGGCAACGGCGAAGATAGCTTTTTAGTAGGAAACATAGCGGTCAATTAATAGTATAATATTGCTCTTACCTTGAACTGACGTAGATTGAACATCATGGGCATTTTGAGTTCTGTGAATGCACCATGAAGACGTTGCCAAATGTACTTTATTTCTGTACAACAGGGCAAAAAATTGCGGTACAAAATTATACGGTATAATATGATAAAATTATCACAAATTTTACTAGAAAGTTGCAAAATATGCATTGAACTCCTAAATTGCAAGTGTTTTTAAATTATTACATTTCGTTTTCTAGTTCTACTAGGTTGCGATGGCCTCTTGTCTTCTACATATATCTAGCCAGCTTAACGTGGGCTTCGCACCACACTCCTCAGTCACGACATCCATCCCGGCCTGCACCTCCCAAGGGCTACCACCCCTGGTTGCGTACGGCCTTAAATTGTCAGTTGTGACCTCCCGGCCTCTTACCGGCGGGGTTTTTGGGTGCCGATACATTTTTCACTTATTTTGCACGACGTCAGACTGCAACGCTATGTCGAACCACTAAAATCCAAATGGAGTCTAACTGTTTGCCGGGCGCGGGGATCGTTTTATGAAGATTTTTTTTTAATAAAACATTGCTGGTGTTTTACCTATTAAAACGAATCTACTAGACTAACCATTAATTTTTCTCTAATAAATCTTAAAAACCTAATATACACCTAGTGACCTTTATGAAAGTTGTTCAGTAATTATTTCCCACATTTCTCCCTGCATGATTTTTTTCTGTCGGATTCTACTGGGAAAACTCTGAATTTTTTGTATTTCAAATTTTTATTTATATAAAATTGTAACAAACTTTATAATAACAAAATAAATAGCCTAGAAAATTGAACAACTTAGCATCGGAATAATAAACAAGTGAAACCTTTTCAGTGGATCATGTGTTCAAAATTACCACCTTTTTGTGTCAAGCAGAGCGCCAGTCAATCCCTGAATCCGTCTACAGCGTTTAAAAGGAAGTCCTCTGTAGTGGCCCGAATTTCAGCACTAATTCTGACTTTTAAAGATTCTAAGTCAATTGGACGGTTAACGTAGACTTTGTTCTTTAAGTGTCCCCACAAAAAGAAATCGAGCGGGGTTAAGTCCGGGGATTGCGCTGACCAGTCAATAGCACCTCTTCTGCCTATCTAACGTCCTGGACATTTTTCGCTTATGTATTGTCTAACATTTGCCTCATAATGCGCAGGTGCTCCATCTTGCTGGAACCATACCTGTTCGTTTATACCATTATTTTCACCCGGTAAACCATTCTGCAAGACGGAATTATGTGATTCCTGAGGAGGTTCAGATATTTTTCGGCATTCAAATTACCACCTATGGAAAAAGGTCCCACAATATGTCTACCAACTATGCCCGCCCAAACATTAACTTTTTCGGGCCTCTGAGTATGACCATCCTGGAACCAGTCTCAGCAGACCAATAACGATAATTGTGTCTATTAATAATGCCATTTAAATGAAAAGTAGCTTCATCCGAGAAAATGGTATTTGTTGCGAAGTTATTATCGTTACTACATCTTTCCATCATCACCTCACAAAATTCAGCTCTTCTATCAAAATCGTCCTCGTTTATCTCGTGCAACAACTCTATCTTGTAGGGATGCAACTTCTCCTGCTTAAACAAATTTTTTACTGGCTGATGAGTATGAGACACATTAAAATTTGTTGCCATGGGCCTGGATGATTGTGTTGGATTTTCATGTAATAAGAGCATGATATTCAAAGCTTTGTCTCCCCCGGTTGCTGTTTTAGGTCGACCTGATCTAGCGGCTTCCCTAACACTGCCTGTTTCTCGAAATTTCTTTACCACTTGACACACCGTTGACTGATTTATTGGAGGCCTATTTGGATATAATTCATTGAAAAGTTGACAAACCTAATCTTGCGATCTCTTCATATTTCCGTAACCGCTCATTATTAAAATTTCAACTCGTTGTTTCTCATTCAAATAAACCATAGTGTAAACAAATTAGAAATCAGACAACAGAAAATTAAACAGGAACTCAAGATTGACACCTCTTAGGTCGCTGTCATGAAAATACCTTGACTCAACTGATGGGTATTAGGTAGGAATAATTATAATTAGGAAGTTTTTTATTTCTGAGCTGTCATTTTCTCGGAAACTCTTGCAGATAGGTGAACATTTTAAATACAAAAAATTCAGAGTTTTTCCAGAAGAATCCAAATATGCAATCATATGCAGAGTGTTGAACACAAGTTACATGAATTATGCGCGACTTTTTTGCCACTCTGTATAATAATAACTCTATCCATTGATGTCCTTTAGATTGTTCAAGCTGACCATACGCTTTCACTCGTTTCGTGTTCTGCTTTTACCACTACACATGATCCAACAGTTTGGTTCTCTTTAGTCTTTAGACTTGGTGTCGATTCTCTAGCAGCTGTAGAGGTTATTTGTAGTCGGGCTTCATGCTTGCTGACATACATTTTGATTTTTTTTCACTGTTGCAATTCCAAGGTCTCGATGAAGATCAGAGTCGCGAACATATCAAGGAGTCTCACTATGACAGTTAATGTTCCATGTAGCTATTCGTAGGTCACGTTCTTTCATGACATTTATTGGTTTTTGGGTATAATTCCAGTGTTTCTGGCCTCTATTGTGTCGAGCTCCTCATTTACTCATTTAAGTATCGTTATCGTATTCTGTATTATCTGCATTATGGATTGTTGTTCCTTTTTTAACTGCTGCCGTTAAAACTTTATCCTCAATTTGGACCGGTTCGGTTGTGCATTTAGTATTAATTGTATTTATGTGTACAAATTGTCTTTTTTTCCGGTCTACGAATTTGTAAGCGTGCTTAGATGCTTTAAATGCTGTAAGTATGGGCATACCGCTAGCAACTGTGTTAATGCAAGTTATGTTTGCCCTAATTGCAGCGGCGAGCATGATTTCAAAAACTGCACGACCCTAGCAAAAACCTGCACGAATTGTAAATATGCCAAAGATGTTTTAAAAATTCTGGACATCGATTATCACCACACTGTATTTGACCGTAAATGTAGATGTTATCAACGAGAGGTAGACAAAGCCAAACAAAAAATTAGATACGATTAGCAACTAAAAATCGCAGGAGGCGAATCACTGTTGTTATGTTTAAATATAGCGGGCTTAAGCAATAGAATGGTAGAGATTAGCAACTTGTTACATAGAAAGGATCCTTTGGTAGTATGCCTGACGGAAACCCATATCACAGGGGTGTTTCAGAATAACGAGATCTCGGTTCATGGCTACAAACATTTTGTGTGTTTTTCGCATAGTCGTCATACTGGTGGTGTCATAATTTATGTGAAAGACCATATACCTACAACTGTTGTAAGGTGTGTAGCAAACGTTGGAGCTTATTGGGCTATACTTGTAAAAATAAAGCTGATCCATCAGGATATTGTTGTGGGGGCCTTATATCGTTCGCCGAATAGTGCTGCAGACGTATTTTTAAAATTTATGGAAGATATAATCAACGATACTACTGTGACTTCATGTAGCTGTGTTTTTGCCGGAGATTTTAACATAAACTGGCATTCCGATAGCGCTAATAAAAGAAGATTGGAAGCGATAAGTAACGATGCTGGTTTTAGACAGATAGTTCAGAGTGATACACGTGTGACCATGGATAGTACTTCACTAATAGATCTCATATTTACTAATGATTACAATTTAAAAGAGGCATCAGGAGTTTTTCCACAAATTTCAGATCACAGGACTATTGGATCTTTCCTTAAACAAGAAAACTGTCCAAAAAAACTTGAAAATAAAAGGATTCGGAATCTTAACGAGCAAAACATGAACCAAATTAAAATTAAACTAATAGAAAAAAATTGGAACTATACCAGCACAAATGTAGATAAATTGTATGCAGATTTTTTAAATAACATTGTTGAAACAGTTGATAGTGTAGCACCGATAAAAAACATAAACATGTGCACAACCCCTTGGATGACTAACAAAATTAAAATTGCACAAAATGAAAGAGATAATGCATATAAAAAATTTAAATTAACAAAATCCGAAAGTGATTGGAGGGACTACAAAAGTAAACGTAACAATGTGGTTGGAGTCATTAGAAGTGAAAAAAATGCATTTTACGAAGAAAATATAGATAGGTGTAAAGGAAACAGTAAAAAAATGTGGCGAACTCTAAAGGACTTGGTGGGCAGCAATAAAAACCAGGGGAGTGTTTTCGAAAACGTTAAGTTTCCACAGAATATGGGCAAGTTAGAAGATAACTTTAACAACTTCTATGCAGACAGTATTATAGAAATAGCACAAAGTATCCCGATTCAACCACCAAAATTTGACACCGAAAATTATCTCCCCCTTGGGGTAAACCTTGACAGGTTTGATTCCATAAATTTATCTCAGCTGAGAAAAATTGTTATGCAATTAAAAAACAAATCGACAGCTGATGATGTATGCAATATTAAGCTTCTAAAAAATGTCTTCGATCAGGTGGGGTATCCATTGCTTCACTTGATAAACACCTCACTGTCATCTGGACGAGTCCCAAGAGATGCTAAAGTAAGTGTAATAGTACCAATACCTAAAACGCATGACCCAATAAAACCTGAAGAATTTCGGCCAATTAATCTGCTGCCAGTTGTCGATAAAATTCTGGAAATAGTTGTGTGTAGACAGTTGCGTACATACTTTGAAGGACAGAGCTTCATCTTCTCGGGCCAGTCCGGATTTCGGGAGAAACACTCGTGTGAGTCTTCACTGCAGTATGTTTGCACCAAATGGCGTAAAGACATTAGTGACGGGAATGTTACAGTAAGTGTTTTCATAGACCTCAAACGTGCGTTCGAAACGATCAACCGAGATGATTTAATTAAAAAGCTCTTGAGCTACGGAGTGACGTCATACGCAATTCAGTGGCTTAAAGACTATCTTAGCGAGAGATACCATAAGACAAAAGTGAACGATAAAATCTCGGGTCCGGCTAGGAATGATATCGGTGTCCCCCAGGGAAGCGTGTTAGGCCCACTTCTATTTATCATTTATATTAATGACCTTCACAAAATTTTAAAAAAATCTTATTTAAACTTATTTGCGGACGACACGCTTCTCTCAACTACAGGAAAGGACTATGACCAAATTGTAAATGATATCAACTCAGAACTATCCTTGTTATATAACTGGCTGTGCGTAAACAAATTAAAGTTGAATTCGGAAAAAACGAAATATATGGTTCTGGGTAGCAAGCTTCATTGTAAGTCTTTTATAGATAAAAATTATAATATTCTTATTAATAATGATACACTTGACATGGTAAATCAAATAAAATACTTAGGGGTAATTCTTGATCCTCAGTTGGTCTTTTCAGCTCATATCGAGTTTATATGTAAAAAAATTGGTAAAAAAATAGGATTTTTTCATAGGATATCAGAAAATTTAAGTCATTGGTCTAAATTGTTAATTTATAATACAATTATTTATCCGCACTTTACTTATTGTAATTCTTTATTAATGGCCTGTAATAAAGAAGAAATAAATCGTTTACAGCTATTGCAAAATAAAGCAATGCGAATTATCTTAGGATGTAACAAGTATACCCCCATTAAACTAATGTTAAATACTTTAAATTGGCTTAATATAGAGCAGAGTATTGAAGTGTCAAATATAATGATAATATTTAAAGTAAAAAATAATTTAATGCCACCGTATCTAAAAAATTACTTGATCCCAAGATCTGAAAAACATTATTACGATATCCGCTCTAAGGATAATTTTAGTATTCCATTTGAGCGAAATTCTTATATGCAAAAACATGTATTTGGAAACGGCCTGCGACTTTTTAATGCTCTACCCACTGAGCTGAAGTCAATAAAAAACTTAAAAGTATTTCTTAAGAAAATTAAACTACACTATTTGAAGGATACATAAAGGCGTTGAATTGGTTTTTCAAAGTATGATAAGATACAGATAAAAAGTGGTACCTACGTACAAATAATGTATATTGTGAATATTTGTTTTTGTTGAAATGTAAATGTCTGCAGTAGCCAAGTGCTAAATAAACTAAATATTTATTTATTTATTTATTTATAGTTGGGTGTTTTTATCTTTTTTTTTTCTGCAACTTCTTTGCTACTACACAATCACGGTAGTTCGCAGGACATGCCTCCTAAAAGTATCGATAATGGGACACCCTGTTCCTGTACTTTAATACTTTTTTTTGCTTGGATGATTTGAAATGGAAACCCTCAGATGATAATAATTTACCACGTAACTACCACTCATAATATTGACGTGGCTTTATTTTTAGATTCAAGGCCTTGGTAGGAATGTACCAAAGGATGTTCCCCAATCTTCAAGTTGATATCGATGGGGAATTAACAAGGTACGAAAAGTATGCCATAAAAATAAAGCCTTTGGTGTACGACACAGTTTCCTTCCTTGATAAGGCCATTGGTGAAGGCAAGAAGATTTTGGTCGAAGGTGCTAATGCTGCTATGTTGGATATAGATTTTGGTAAGAAAAACTCTATTAATAAATTTTTTAGTTATGTTGCGTAAGAATAATTAATATATTGTTAGCGCAAAAAAGTGTACTATGTTATTTTTGCTTTATACTGGGTGCCCCCAAATTAAGGGGCAATACGCATATTAAGCATATTTTTAAATAAATTTTTCTCGAAAACGGTGTACCTTCGCGATATGGGCCAAGACTACCTTTATCACTTGACAGTATCAGAGTTTTTGAGTTTGTTTGAAAAAACGTTTCGAATCTATACACAAAGAAGTTTATTTCTCTATGCCTCCGAACGTTACGCCCCTGACAACATTTCAAGAATTTTGAGATTAAAATTAGATTAAGCACATAAGCTGACTATCATACTAAGATTTCAAGTTTCTATAGTAAACAGTTTCGTCGATAATTAAAGAAGACCATCTTCACCTTAGGAGGCATTTCTCGATATACCATTATAGGAAAATATATGATTATTTTGACACGTAGATTACACCCTTTAAGTATTGCCCCTTAATTTTGGGACAGTAAGTATTCCTAACCTATGGCGATTTTGCTAGGGAATCAGGAAGTGTGAAAAATACAAAAATAGAAGCTAAAAAAAATTGAGGTAGGTTGATATTGAACAGTATTTTTCAAATAATTTTTACTATTATACTCAAAATCCTCAAATTCTGTCAGTGACTCATTTAATACCAACCACCAAATCGATGAAGCGGCAGAATAAAAATATTGTACAAGTAAATGTTTTTCATGCATATAGAAATATTTTCCGCTACAAATACAGCGAACTTAAGAGGCGACGTTGTCATACAAACCGCAATCAGTTAAATGCTTTTCAAATAACACGTTGATTCCGATACTGGGATTTTGATCGCGTAAAAAGTAAATGTGGCAATAACAGACAGATACCAAATTCACAATTGCAATGATTTGAAAATAAGCGTGGGTTTTCGCACTGCTTGATTAATTTGGGTTTTTATTATTTATTTATCGATAGATTTTGTGAGTTTTTTTCAGTTTTCGTAGTATAGGTATGGGTCGTTTACATACATAGTGTTTTGTGTAAATATATTGTTGGCCGCTGCCTTTATTGCTTTGGCCAAACATGAATTGTTTACTGTATTTCCATAGGTTGCGTGGTTCAAGATATGTGAGTTGAAGTAAAAGGCTTTTTCTCACACAAAATATATCTATTTACTTTTGTTATTCAGTTACTTATCTGTACATTTGGGCTGCGTAGCAGAAAATACGGCATGCTGTTACAACTTAGTATGTTAACCACTTACTTCATTAAATCATCTACACATTTTACATTACTACCTAACAAACAATAACATCGGGATACAATACTATATTTTTACACTTTTGAGAATTTATCGCATAACTTCAAAACTTTCCGACTGCTTTTTACAATAGATAAAGTGAACTCGAGTTGGGATGTAGTAATCACATTACCATACCTTCGGGTTGTACTTCCGCGAATTTACCATCTTATTTCATGGCTTGTATAAAATAAAATCAACTAAACCCGCGCAAAATGCCGCAAAGAGACCGTGTGCTTTCTACACAAAGGCTTGATACGGAACTCTACTTATTTCATGGCTTCAATGCCACAAAATCCACGAACCTCTTGTAAAAACCGCGAGGGAGTCTGCTCATTACGGAGGCTGCTGCGTATCTCTTCGTCTGCTTCCAGTCACGTAGGCTAAATTGTAGGTATGAAACCGAATTCAATAATCTCGAATCCCTATCCGTCTTCCGGTCTAGAGCTTTTGAGAACGTCGGAAGGGGACGCTGTTTCAATTAACACGTAAGTATATCTAGTTGCCTACTAATAAAACCTTTCTTCACCGCGGTTGTACTGCTCAACTAAGACATATATAGTGTGTGTATAAAGTCTGGAAATGGCTTAATAACATCACAATTTATTAGCCGATTTAAACCACAGTTACAGTTGTGTAAGAGGATCTGACGCACCGAATGACGATACTGGCGTTGTTGCCAGCTTTTTAGTTTGGAATTCGAACGAATTTTATATTTTTAAATGTAACACCCTGTATATTTTTCATTTATACTTTTTCTTTAAATTTGTTACACTTTTGGTATAACATACTTTGTTCCTAATATCAGTAGTTTTCGACGGTACAAAAATTGGTTGTTGGAACAAACCCAATAAAAGTTAAAAGGATCCTTGTATCTAATTTTAATGGAGAGAAGAGCAATCAATTTTTATGTTATGTCAACAAAAGTCTTCAAAATCGTCCAAAATTACCAAAATCTGTGCATCAGTTAACTTTAATTGATACCTACTTCACCCAATAAAGTTAACATGGGGATTGTCAACTTAACTTTAACCTGTGACGTCATTCAACAAGTTAACCTTCGTTCATCTGTCAATTAAGTTTTATAATACCCGAAAGATCTTTTTTTTCTGATTTCAAACATACCATACAAGTTGACATTTGGTTCAGCCATTTTTGCACTATTTAAGTTTACATTTGCATTGAATTTTCATTATCTTGATATACGAACCGAGTAAGTTGCACTGACAGTTATTATTTTAATGACAATGTCAATTCAGAAACATTTGTTACTATTGTTTTCATGGCCCACTGTTCAAAAAGTTGTTGTACTCAGTAATCACGGTAGCGTATATCAAGATAATGTAAATTCAATGCAAATGTAAACTTAAATAACGCAAAAATGGCTGAACCAAATGTCAACTTGTATGGTATATTTGAAATGAGAAAAAAAAGATTTTTCATTTTAGCCGAAAATATACAGGGCATTCTATTAAAAAAAAAAAAATTTTGTCGTCCCCCGTATATTTGCAAAGTTACTGAAAACTACAATGCAAATTTGGAAAGGAAAAAACTTCCCCTGTATGTCAGTTTTTTATTTTTCCCGTACGATAAAAAATAAAAAAGTTACGGGGGGTGCTAGTTTATACGAAGTCACCCGGTACACTGACACGGAGGATACAGTCTGTACGGTGGTTCTTTGCCGGTGCGTCATTACTTCCACGTGACTAAAATCATATGAATCTAATTAAAATTACGAGGTTCTAAAGTCAAAACTTTCGTGGCTAGCGTTCGAACTTATAGAAATAAATTGAATTGCAAGACACAAAACTTTTAAAAATAATTTAAAGTTGACAGATCGAAACGGTGACTTTGACATCAATGAACAACTCTCCAAATATCTGTTGTCTCTGTCTAGCACGTTACTTTGAATTCAACACGTATTGCGCAACTCCGGATTATTATTATTATGTTTTTATTCACTTTTAACGCTATAATAAATAAAGATGGGGTATTGTAAATGACGTTGTCTCTTTATGGTCGATTTAAGATTTACTGGGCTAGTGTTTCAAGCATCATTTTATGAAAAATATTGGAATATTTAGGAACTTGGTGAATATTTTGAAAAGGGTTGGAGTAAACTAAAATATTTGTGTTCAACTACATATTTGTTCATGAATTTTACTGTTATTAAAACCATACAAAGAGTAGTGGCCATTAGTCGTTCGATGGTGTCTACCCTACACATCGTTTCCGGACACCCTGTATACTTTCGTAATTCTTTACAGGAACCTATCCCTATGTGACATCATCAAACTGTACTGTTGGCGGTGTTTGTACGGGTTTGGGTATTTCGCCCATGAGGATAAACAAAGTTATTGGTGTGGTCAAAGCCTATACTACAAGAGTAGGAGATGGACCATTTCCGACGGAGCTGATCAATGTAGGTAATTTTTCTAATTTAGGAATGTTATTTATTGATTTGTTTATTTATATTTTGTTAAAAGAACGTGTTTTTTGTGTATTATTTCATTTTTGATTAATTTATTTTGTAGTTTTAAGGTCAAATAGTGGCCAAGAATATGCAACAGCTGATTTTAGCGTAAAACTAACAAAGTTCGCAGAGAAACACGTAAATAACAAGCGCAATACTTGCTTAATGTTATTTTTTTTTTGTTTTTTTTGTATCTTGGAAGTACTAAATTAATTTCTTTTGTTGGTAAATTTAAAGTTACGAAGATGCCACCTCGTCACTTGCTTGAAGACGTAAAACGTGTTCTATCTCACGTTGACATTAAAATGTTCCTGTCTCGTGTCGCTCGAGATCGATAAATCCGTGGCGTAAGCAGCTGGCGCGGTGGCCTCTTCTTACTTGATCCTAAGTCTACAATGCGATGGTTAATTGGCATTAAAATTGTCAAAATCTTCCCGACGCCGACAGTCGTGAGCAGTGTAAAGCAAACACAAATTCATGACGAAAATCGTGAAGAACTTCTTGGTAATACTGGCATAACCTAACTGATGCTTAGCGATGTGCGTTCAAGTCTACTATCGATAGTGCTATCGATAGCTCTCCACTACTACCCGAGAAAAGCAAACAACGAGAAGCGACAAAATCCCGAGTTTAGCATTGATTAAATGGGGGCCAAATTATATGTCCTTCACCTTGATATTTTGACAGTTGGCCGGGTTATTACACTAAAAGAAGCACTAAAGCGATGAAGTAAATGCTTTACACTGAAATAAAGAATGTGGGTACCTAGTAAGAAGTACCCTTTTCATGAATATCTTCTGTGTTTTATGTAATTGGCTTTCCAGCAAATTTCGTAAAATCATAAATAAATCAAATAAAATAAAATAAAAATATTTTTGAAATGTTTTATTGATTGTGCGTTACTTAGTGATAGTATATTTTAGAAAAGAAATGAGATAGGATATTACATAAGTGATAAGAAGCCTATTATACACGATTTCGAACATTACAGTACGAGCGTTAGCGAGAATTGCCCGTGTTAATACAGACAATATAATATTACGTAACTGCTGCTATGCACAGTTTGGCTTCTAACAATATAGTGTGTGTTATTAGAGTTTTATGAATAAAGTAGACAGTAGTACGAGCAGTAGTAGTAGTAGGTTTCTACTAATGTAGAAGTAGAAAAACAGTATTTTCTTATGTATCCCTTTATTTCTTTTTAAATATTGAACAGCAGTTTTGTTACCTTTCCTTACATTTTTAATCAACAATCCTAAAGCGGTGCGAATGTAATTACTGTTCAGCATCCTTTGGAAATGCAAACATGCTTATTCCTTGACCTTCTCTTGAGTGACACCCTCGAATCGCACAGATATTACCAGGCATATTTTTACAATAGCACAGCACTCCCAAGAACAAACAGTTAAACAATACACTTCTTTCAACAAAAATGACAACTAAACTCGATAACGATAAATCATCGACTACCGGGCTAACGGCTGAAACACGGCCGGCTTAAACTTATGACAGTTGGCCGGGTTACCTCCCACTCTAATGATTTCGTCAAATGTCATATTGGTGCTTCTCGTTGTTTGCTTTTCTCGGCTACTACCGCGTGGCAGTGAATAAATGTTACGTTATGTTTTTTTCCAGATTTTCGCAAAATGTCAATAATTCAATTTTTCGAAAAGTGCACGTTAAAAAAATTACCTACACACACATTCAAGATAAATAGTACCTTAAAAAATCCCAACGCAACCCTAGATTAATGTCGGTCTGTGTATTAATCCCTTTTCTATATTTTAGGAAATTGGTGAGCTCATGCAAGAGAGAGGAGCAGAAATAGGGACTACCACCAAAAGGAAAAGGCGGTGCGGTTGGTTAGATGTGTTTTTACTGCAATACACAAATAAAATTAATGGATATACAGCATTCTGTATAACAAAGTTAGATATTTTGGATACGTTAGATGAAGGTGAGATAATTTTTCTTTTCATCTGGATGTAATATCAAAACCGTATAAATCAATACATTTATTTTAGGTGTAGTAAAAAAAAATGCAATTTTCAGCTTGCAAAAAATTATAGAACGTTAGTTTTGATTTATTTTATTGTTCGTTTGAAAGATTTAGTTATGATAGACAGAGGATAAATGCGACCATGGCAGTGCTTTCTTGATTAATTATTATTAAACAGATATTTGTATCCATACATAAGTGCATTATACAGGATGTTTCAGAAGTACGATACGTAACTTAAGGGAGGAATTCATGTGTCCGGAGTTGCCTCGTATACAAGGTTTTATCGTTTTTTAAAATGAATCGGTTTTTTATAATTTTTTTAAATATCCTTTTTCCGATTTTATTAAAATTTGGAGTACTTAGAGAGCACTCCATTGAGGACGTACAGTTTTGCACTACAACCCTTTTTAAAACATCGCCAACATTCCTCACGTGTTGACTACACTTCGTCCAAAGTAATTGGACAATTTTAAACAACCAAATTTCCCTTTCTGCGCTCACTAAGCATTTCACTTATTTCAACATCCATTCTTCACCGGAATACTAAGAGAAATGATATAAAATGTATAGTACCTCCTGTGCAGAGCCTGGGTTTTAAAATCCTACTCTCAGCAACAAAGAATACTATCTCTCCATAGGGTGATTCACTGATCTTTTTTTTCTACTTTCACTCTCAAGAGAACACTTTTCTTCACAAAAGCATTTCTTTGTTTTACCAAATTATGCCATTGGAACAGATAATGTCAATGTGAAATCATACTACTGCTTCACATAACTTATTATCGATATTGATTAACTAATCAATGGCCACATTAACTAATCACACTTAAGGGGGTTCATGCAATCCGCAACAAACTATTATACTTTTACTTCAACAATTTTTGCAAAAGGTTGACAACTCACGAGTACTTAGGCGCTGATAGCCCGAGAAAATCCGCGGGGAGAAGACGTTCCGCCACGAAAAGAATCTGTAACTCGACTCACTGTTTAAAAACACTAGGCGCTGCTGGCCCGAAAATACGTGGCGATTTAAATCACGGCAGACGAACACCACGGAGAGAATTCTAAACTCTATTGACTGACTAAAGTGGAACCGTCATTCGTTCACTGTTTCCTTTTGATAAGGATCGGTTGATAAATAAAAGACCATTTAGAATAAACTGTTTTTGTATTTGGACCCATTTAGATTATATACCTACGCAGGTAGTGTGGAGGGGTATAGGAGTATGTACAGGTTGGAAACATATATACAGTATCATGACATCTCCTTTTTCCACACAAGACAATAAAAATTAATTATTTATTTTACTGATTAAAACATAATTAATGTGTCACCTACGTGTAAATTACTACCCTATAGGTTTCAATATAGCTATAGGCAATAATGCTTTGCTCAAAAGTAAAAAATTTAATATATATAATCTAATATATCATATGTTACTTATTTTTTTATTTATCTTTTATGTACAGATAAAGAACATAATGATTACCTATTTACATTATATTTACACAAATTTATATTACATTAAATCTAATTGGCGGTTTTGAAACTCTTCCTGATCTAGTAACGTAGAAATCGCTATCATTTGTATTATAAGCATTAAAATTTTGAATCGTTTGGTTTGAGTTGTTCGAATTGAGTAAACTTTCTGGATCCGGTTTAATTTGATGACGATTTCTAGTAATAATCCTTTCAGAGCCTTGTATTTTTATGTCATAACTTCTGGGATTGGGATTTATATTTACAATTTTACCCGGTAATTTGAAATGCCCATTATTTTTTATCAACACATTTTGGTTAACAATTAGATCAGATAATTTCTTAGTTTTTCTATCAAAATATAATTTCTGGATGTCTTGCCTCTGTTTCAGATTGTCCCTATGAATTTTGTTTTTTATAATTTTTGGTTGTAAATGTCTTTCAGAAACAGGTAGGATACTTTTTAACTCTCTATGCATTAGAAGTTGTGCTGGTGAATGGAGATTGTTATCAATAGGTGTATTGCGTAACTCGAGCAATGCTAGATATGGATCAGTTTTGTCATAAGAACATTTCTTTAAAATAGACTTAACAGTCCCTATTGTCCTTTCTACCTGTCCATTAGATTGAGGAAACAGCGGACTGCTTGTTTTGTGCTGAAAACCCCATTCTTGTGCAAAATTCCTAAATAAGACTGAAGAAAACTGTGGGCCATTATCAGAGAAAACTATATCTGGTATTCCTAGTAGTGAAAAAATTTGCTTTAACTGTGTGATTACGTTATCAGAAGTTGTATTATTATGCAAGCATTTCAATTCGACAAATTTTGAAAAGTAATCAACCACAATAAGATACTTTTTGCCATTTAGCTCAAAGAGATCTGTTCCTATTTTTTGCCATGACCTCGAGGGAATCTCATGATTAATAAGAGGTTCTTTAGGGGGAGATTTTGAAAAAATTGCGCAAGATCTGCAGTTAGATATGAGTTCGTCAATTTGTTTTGACATATTTGGCCAATAAAATAAACACCGCGCTCGATATTTAGTTTTTTCCTTGCCTAAGTGACTAATGTGTAATTTTGATAAAATTTCACTTTTCTAGCACGTACACAACGTCTTTAACAGTTGCCGGTCGCCGTTTATGATAATTGGAAAAGCCTTGCCGAAAACTGATCTTCACCGCTTCTTCAATCGAACCGCGTAGTCATATATCTACTGCTTACCAGCTAAACGCAAGTTAAAGCTCAATAAAAACGTAAACAAGCTGTTTTGTTATTAAGGTTTTCTATTGTATTATTTTACCGAAAGGATTATTAAATGCGACGTAAATTTGGGATTATCCAAGGGTGGCCATAAACAAACAATGAATGAATGAATAAATGAAGGTAAATTATGGTCCGTACTTAAAAATGTCGTAAAGTAAACTGCAAATCCAGAAGACGTAATTTCATTATTAAAAATAGTTTGGTTGATTTTAAACCGATTTTTACCTGATTCAAAATGAGAGGGTTAATCCCATAAAACAAATTATGTTCTAAAGACTGTATATACAGCCACTCTAGTTAGTTTTAAGCTTAGTAATTATTCTTACTTCGTGTGTAATACAGCGTTTGTTTAATCATGTGTGTCATGGAAAATATGTGCGAGCCCAATGTATCTCAGGAGATAACCCCGTCGAAAAGCAAAAAACACTTTTCTGTGGAAACTAAGGAAGTTATAAACAATGTTTAATCAACTCTCATTGAACATGCGGTCAGCAAGCGAGCAGCGTTAGAAGAAACGGCCACATTAACAAAAATTGCAACAGAAAACTGTATGGAAAATTGTAAATAATAATAATAAAATTTTAGCGAGGAAAAAAAGAACCGATACGGGCATTTTCTTGAAGGTAGATGGAAGTGATCAAGATATAATACGGCGTAATATTTACCGGCGTTTAATGTGGCAGAACAACGTTATCCAACACATGGGTTTTAGATTTAAAAAAACTAACAAAAGACAAGTTTTAATGAAATCCAGTAGAATTCGGGAATGGCGATCCGAATATCTACAAAAAATTAGGATTTACAGAGATCAGCAAAGGCCGATTATTTACTTGGATAAAACCTGGTTCGACACATATGATACCCCTGATAAGGGTTGGGTTGACTCAAGCAGCAAGTGTAAAACAAGCGCGCTATCAAAAAGAGGTGAACGAATTACGGTTTTGCATGCTGGATCTAAAGACGGATGAATTCCAAATGGACTTTCTCGGTCTGCAAAAAGCATTAAAGATTCTTCTCTGGATTACCATGAGGACACCACTGCTGATTTATTTGAAGATTGGTTTAAAAACAAGCTTCCAAATATACCTCCGAACAGCGTAATTGTAATAGACAATGCAAGCTGTCGACCAAGACTCCCTCCTCAAATGACACAAAAGCAACAATCCAAAACTACATGTATGATAATGACATTTATTTTCAGGAAGATTACACCAAAAGGCAATTATTTGAGGTTTTACAAAGTTTAAAACTACAAAAGGAATACTTCTGTGATAATTATGCAAAAAATGTAGGGCATACAGTTTTATGGCTTCCACCATACCATTGTATATTTAATCCCATCGAACATGTTTGGCACCAACTGAAATCTGCCATTCGTCGTAACAATATTTGCCCTACTATTAACTTCAGTGTACTTGAGCTTATAGAAACTGAAGTTTTTAACATCTCTTTACAAAGTTGGGCAAATTCCGTTACACATGTTGAAAAAGTGGAAAAATCCTATATCCATATAAACAATATAGCACAAATAATAATTAGAACAGATGATGATAGCGATAGTGATATTGATATATTAAGTGAATAATTATTATAAGTACCGAATAATTTGTATATTTTTGTAATCATTAATATAATTTTTAATAATAAAATAATTTCAGATTTAAACATAAATAAAATATTATTTAATGTCTTACTTATTTTTATTACAAACCATGATTAAATTCTAAGCAAAATACGGACCTAACGAAGTTTACCTGTAACTTACATGTTTTGTCAATAATAAGTCAAAAATGAATAACTTTACTAAGGACGAAATGGCATAGATGCATTTCAATTATGGCCTAGCAAATGAAAATGCCGAAGAAGCTCGGCGAATTTATCGGGAACGTTATCCAAACAGAGTACTGCCACGTGGCAAAACATTTAGTCAGCTCCATAAGATTGAGTGAAACTGGTAGTTTTAAACGTAGTACGGAATTTCCTGATAGACCTGCAACAGTAACCACGCCTGAGTTAGAAGAGGCTATACTTCGAGAGATAGAAGATGATCCTTCAACCAGTGCCAGGAAGGTAACAGTGCAACTTCAAAGGAGTGCATCAACTGTTAGGAGGGTTTTGCATCTGTATCAACTATACCCATACCATATTTAACGTGTGCAAGCCTCTTTTTCAAGAGAAGCCATTATGAATTTTCATAAGAACATTTTTGGGCGGACGATAATTTTTATAAAATTAGAGAATTTTTAGCTTTTGTAGTATTCAGACAAATTAGTTTTACGAATTATTTTTTATAAAGTTTTGGTTCTAAAAAGAACCGATTTTGTAGTCTTGCGACAGAACGTACCTACTTGTAGATAGGTACTACTAAAAGTAGTCTTCCTCTGCATTTGAAATTTCACCCATGCTTTCAGACTCATCAGAATCAACATCATCGTCATCATCATCATCATTCGTAATAATTAACGGTCTTACTTCGTCTATAACCTGTTCTGTCTCATAAGATTCAAAAATAATTTTTTCTGTGTGTTCAATGCATTTCCGCCATTCTTCTTTGCCCGCTTGGCTAAGCGCCTCCTCCCATAACTTTATAACGCTAGGCTTACCGATATTTTTACAGGCTTTTTGTCGATGAAAATATCAAACTGGCATTTAAAACAAAACCTTCTTCATTACCAGCATGTAATATAATATACCTTTTTCCATTACTTGCACGGGTACTTGAATAACAATGCTTTGAGTCATCCTGCCAAGACGTTTTTGTTGAAGTTCCGTTTGCAAATACCCATGTTTCGTCAAGAAAAACAACTTGTCTTGACAATTCCGATTTTTTGTTGTTTAAATAATCCCTTAAAAATTGTCATCTTTTCGAAACAACATTGGACAGCTCGCAAAGCAGTTTTCTGTTGTTCGTTTTTTTATATTTGAAACCCATATGTTTTAAGATGATGGACAAACTGTTAGTTCCAATATCGCAAAGTTTTTTCTGCTTTATCTTTTCAAGAATAGCTTTGAGGGTAACATATTCCTTGGCTTTATACATATCATAAACAATATTCCTAATAGAGAGTTTTATCCCTTGGGATAAATCCAAGGTTTTTGAATGGAGTCGAACCCTTTTATATGGTCTGTCCAAATCCTCTTCACTCTTTTTTCGAAGTCTTAAGGTCTTCTCTGAAATGCCGCAAGCATCAGACGTTCGTTTTTGCACTGCCAAAACAGACTCTAACGGGCCCGAGTTATCTTTTTCTAAAGTAAAATGACGTTCCACTTGTAATACCAAACGGCGTTCACCTGTAGATAAATGCCTTCTAGGCGATGTGCCACCTTGCTGAACATTTTCCATAACTTTGCTTAATAACTGATTTTAATTCACACACAATGAGAAACAAACTAAAAGTGAAAAGCACAACTACTTATTTAAAATAAAGTAGAACATACCATCCCGCACTTCAGCAAATTTTAATTATTTCTTGGAAAATAGTAATTATTATGAAGATTTAATTATAATAATCCAAAAATAATGTCATTATCGGAAAAGTATATACCTGACAAAATCTTTAACATATTTAACCATCCCGCACTTGAGCAAATTTTAATTGGTTCTTGGAAAATAGCGATTATTATATAGATTTAACTATAATATTAGCAAAATAATTTAATTATCTATTTAATTATTATTTATGCTCAACGCGTAATTCTAAGATAATTTTGTTTTGAAACCGCTGATTTCGCCCAGTAATAGAATACAGTAAACCAGTGGGATGTTCGGTGTGATCAAGTATAGCGAAGGTGCGAAGATATTGTAACTTAACCGACTTACTATTTTAAAAGCGATAACATCCCTTGGTGATTTAACCCGATATCGGACTTCTTAAAACGCACAGACTTTACGAAAACAATTCAGGGATCAAAAAAGTTGTATTATTAGTTGGTAAATCCGGAAAAAATATCAAAATTAGAAGAAAGTCAGTGACGTACATTTTTTTGTCAATAATATTCGTTAAGGTGCTCCCCGAAACGCCACTGGACTTAATAAATTTAATCTAGTTAGGACTTATTAAGCTCCTTATCATTATGAATAAGGATACCAAATTTCAATAAAATCGAGGAAAGGATATTTAAAAAAATTATAAAAAAACGATTTTTTTTTTAAACTTTAACACCTTGTATATCAAAAACGGGGCAACTCCGGATACATGTTTATATGAACTTTTTCTCTTAGAATATCATAAGGAATCAGCCCCTTAAGTTACGTACCATACTTCTAAAGCAACCTGTATAATCAACGGGGATATTCTACAGCAGAAAAATTCAATTCATCCGTCTATAATAATATTCAAATTACAGAAATTCATCTGTAACTCGTAAATAGGCCTTAGGGTGTTTCTCAATAGATTTTTATCTTCCAAAAGCACTATTAACTTTTAATAGTAAGAAAAACATTACTGTTATGCATGGTTCAAACTAGCCTACCCGGCAGATGACAGCCTCAACTAAAATTGAACTAGCTACTTTAGGGGTTAGGTCAGCTTAAGACGAATAAAAATGCATTCGTAATGCATCTTTTTCGCGACTATTACATTACGTGTAATTTTTTTTATTATACAAGGTGTCCAGATAAAGATACTATCCCCTATGCCCTCTATCTCGGAAACGATACCTCTCACAGATTTAAAAAAAAAGCTACCATTATAAAAATTGCCAAGAGAAATCCATTAAAAAGAATTTCAAGTTCCGGAAATTTCCGCAAAAGCGGGTAACTGCTTATAATGTATAACTCATATGTAAAAGAAGGACACAATAATTATCTAATGTTACCGCGATTTAGTCCGAATATTTTATAAACTATGAGAGATTGATATGTCAAATAGAGCATTTTCGGAAATACTTCTTTAAGTTCTTTCTCTTGCACTTTTTATTAATGTAATAAAAAAATTAAGGTTTTTCCCCGGATGACATTCTGGGCTGATCCCTTTATTTAGTCGAATATTTTCCAAACTATTGCAGTTAATTATGCCCCGAATTATGTCAAAAAATAAATAATAAAAGAAGGGTAGTTCCATTATGAATCAATTATTATTATTATAAATCGTTCTCCATTCTGTACCTTTTACCACCCCGTATATTTTGGACTGAAAATACCTTATTACTTGGCTGGGAACAAAATCACATAAAGCTATTTTTTTCGGGGATGTTTAGTTTTTGCCGTCCTACTTAACATACTAAAAGTCCCCACCCCTCCGGGGTGGGCAACCCCCCCAAAACCTCCCCCCACGGTAAATTTTTTTGGTTTTTTTAAATTATCTCCATTATGGTTAATTTTACGAAAAAAAGTGAAGAGGGAAAAAAGATACCCCATAAAATTCTACATATATTGAAAAATAATATTTTTAAACAATAGCGTACCACGGAGGCTTGAAAAGTAACATAATATTTTAAAAAAATTAAATATATATTTTGGACATACTTATTCTATTTTTCAATTCTTAATATTAAAGTAACATTTTAAATATTTCTTAAATATAGATGTTTAATACATTGGCGTACTATTATTTTTGAAAATGGGCTTTAAAATGTATCCATTAATATTAAAAATTTATTAAAAAATGCATATAATGAAGAAAAATATATATTGAACTTTTATAAAAATGTACTTAAAAACTACGAACATTTACCAGTCTTAGACATTGCTGGAGACATTATCTTCGAATAAAGCATCCTCGTACTCTTCAAAACAGTTACTGCAGGCATTGCCTTGACACTGGCCACATAAATTGGAGCAATTTAGGTTTGCTCTTCTGCAGCTGCACATCTTTCTGCAGTCGGTCTTGCAGTTGCAAAAAATCAGTTTCAGGATAAATTCTGGTGCAATTGGCTTATTAGACTGTATAGCTTCCCCTTGTTTTTTCCAACCCCAAGTAGTAGGACATATTAAATTACCCATCCATTCTTGAATTTGATGGTAAACTCGCAAACCATGAAAATGTGCAGGATCTGATGTTGGAGGCAGACATGCTAACTCAATATTTTTGTTTAAACTTTGACGTGCTGTGTTCATATTAAACTTTATAAAACGAAGTTCATTTAAGTCTTTTGTTGATTTATTTGCGCCGTAAAGGGACAATAAAAATTCTTCACCGGTCTTTATAACAGCATTCTTTTCTGCATTTGGCTCTAAAAATATACTAACTTTTTGTTGTAGGTCTTTATTTTTTTCTAATAATCTAAATGAAGGTAATTTTCCTTTTTTATAAACGGCTGAGGTGGTGTCACATCCAGATATTGCGTGACAAAATAATATTGCAGATCTCGTAGTTGTAAAATAAAAGAACTTTTGTTGGTTTCATTAGAAAAAAATTGAGCCTGGTTTACTGATGTTGTGGTTTTTGCCGAAAAAATAATGTCTAAGCAGGATATTTTTGAATACCTTCTTAATTGTTCATGTTCTTTTGTGGAAAGATCAGTGTTGTATCCATCAAAGACAACAGTGGTATTTTTCCCATAATTATATTTTATATAATTAACATACTGAATATAAATGTCACCATAAGTTGATGGGAATTGCCAGACAGATTTTATGAATTAAAAAACCCCCGTCTAAAACAAACACGGTGTTTTCCGGAATTGATTCTAATTGGGTACTTTTTTTGTCAAAAAACCCGAGTAATGCTGATTTTTTAGTTTTCTGTAGCAATCCATTGTGGTTTACAGTAATTACAGTATTGTTATTATTTTGTTCCAGCTCAAGAATAGTTTCGGATTAAGGCACCATGCAACGCTAAGCGCTGTCTTCAAGTGCATGGCCTAATATGTGTCGTTAAGGGCTAGGTTGTTATAAAAACTATTCATATTTTTTTAAAATTTGAGAAGAAACTGAAAACAAATACACAGTACTGATTCCCAATTTTGTTTTTGTTATTGGATGTAGGTACCGATAAAATTATTTAATAATTTTTTTACAAAAATATTATTTCTACTGCTTAAAGGTCAGGACCATCTAAACTAGGATCATAAAATATATCCCTTATTTAGTTTTAAGATCTAGGAATTGTAAAAGTTGAAATATTTGCTAGAAAAAATAACTTTAAAATGTTTTTTTTTTTACATTTTGAATAATTTAATTTTTTTAAAAGAATTATTTTACTTTTCAAGCCTCCGTGGTACGCTACTGTTTAAAAATATTATTTTTCGATATAGTCAACTTATGTAGAATTTTATGGGGTATCTTTTTTCCCTCTTCACTTTTTTTCGTAAAATTAACCATAATGGAGATAATTTAAAAAAACCAAAAAAATGTACCGTGGGGGAGGATTTGGGGGGGTTGCCCACCCCGGAGGGGTGGGGACTTTTAGTATGTTAAGTAGGACGGCAAAAGCTAAACATCCCCGAAAAAAATAGCATATCATGTAAAATTTTATAACTGCACTGGAGTATTATTTATTTTTAAAAGTTCATTTTACGGCAAAAAATGACAATTAACCGTACAAATAAATAAAAAGATAATTAAAATCAGTAGATCGTTCAGTAAAACTTATTGGGATTCTCGCCTAATAAAGAAGAGGGGGAAAGCCTTTAAGACATTTTTTAAAAAACTATCATTGTGTCATTATCCTTTAACGGATTTCCTTGAACTTGGACTTGTTTCAAAGGGAATTCCTTGGAGTTTACATAAGTAATTCAGGAATTATCACAAGTTTCCTAATATAATTCTAAGATGGCGCTCTTATTCAATCTAACTTATTTCTTGATCTTACTCGGTATTTTTAAATTGATTTTCTACCTACTTGTATTTCAAGATATTTTAATATTACCATTATTTGAATATGGATTGTTTAATTTTAGTAAAATTGGCTGTGGGTTACAAATTGAATGGAAAGAGAATCAACTATATGCCCTCTACGGCGTCAGATTTAGCCAAAGTTGAGGTAAGGCAATTTTGTTTTTTATTAAGTAAGCACATCGTAGCCACCAGGAAATTAACAGTAGAAAGGAAGACAATGATGAACTACCCTAACCCGAACTTAATTCTTAGTAGTTTTGCTTTAAATTCACACTAATATCACAAATATATTATTTTTTGGTCCTTTGAATACATTTCTTAGTTTGCAGTTAAATTAACTAAACACAAACCTATTTTTCTACGAGCGTGCGGAAATAGACTACTTTCAGCACTGATTTTCCCTCACCAGTGCTGAAAGTTTTCAACACTTACGTGTGGGATACAATACATTAACAATCACATACCTATATCGTTGCTGTGCAATTAAGTTCGTGTAATAAATAAATTTGTTGACTGTCAATATAGACGTCAAAATGAATATGTAGTAGAGATTATTTAAAAAGACCGAAACCCCAATAAAACGTGCAACAAAGAACGCTACAGGTTATTCTTCGTTTTCATACAAATCAAAAGCAAGATTAAATTAAAGGGAATATCGAGTTGACGCCCTTCAAAGAGAGTAAAATAATAAATCACATAAGTCTTAGTGTTCTATCTTTTACCAGGTACCCAAGCGTGTACCTGAGGAAGAGAGGCATAATGTAATATGTGTATATATGTATTTTGTATCCTTTTATAAACTGATTTATATCTGTGGTCAATGCTGGTGGGATATTGGGTCAGATCCGGAATGTATTATTTCAGAAAAGTTACGTAAAAATTAAAAATGAAACAGTATTATTAAAATTATGTTTTATTTTACATATATAATTTATAATAAGCTAATTTATTAATAATCGTAATACTTTATGCTTTTGTTTTTTATAGTTTTTATGTTCAGTGGCGGCTTTAGGATTTGGTCTTTATAAATATAATAAAATAATAAAAAGAAAAAAAAAGAAGATACAAAAATATATTTCATACTTATATTTATAACATTTTTATAAAAAAATAAAGAAATAAACATACAACTACATACAAAAAAGTTAATCTGAATCTGAAGATAAAGAAATGTCACTTTCAGAATCTGAACAAGAATCTGACACATGAATTATCAGTGGCTTAACCTGAACATCCAGAATGTGTTTTTCTTGCCAATAATTCCTTATAATATTATTTGTAACACAATCAGACCAATTTTCGGGGTAATGGTTTGTAATGCCTCTTTCCAAACATCCAAAATGGCATTTTCATCTTTCCTGTCTTTTCCAATAATTTCTTTATTAAAAAATATTCTGCTTTGGGCCCAAATTAATTCAATATCGTTGAACACGCAGTGGTAGGGTCGCAATCTCAAAACTTGATGACCCATAGTACAAATTAATTCATCCACGACATATCCTAATTTTGCTTTGTATTGTTTTACTATTTGTAGCAATTCGGGTTTGAGTGCGTTTTCCATAAAATTGATATCTTTGCTTTGTAGCCAGTAAATGATATCAGCTTTTCTAATTGAATCATTTGGCACATTTTCGCTGAGCCGTGAATGGTACTTTGCTACTTTGGTTCTTTAATGTTTTTTTACGTCAGGTACAAGAAGCGAGGGTTTTTCGAGCCTAGGTAAAAGCTGTTCTTCCAACCATTTTTCAAACAATGTAGAGTTCATGTTGTCATGATAGTCAGCGCTTTTATTTTTTGTAGAAAAAACTAAGTCTGCCCCATTTATAAAGCCATCTTTGGTGCCAGCATACAAAACTATATATCTTTTGCCGTCTGATTGTTTTTTATTTAAAACTGATTTGATGTTGTCATCATGCCATGTTCTAATGTCGCTACCATTTTGAAATATTCATGTTTCGTCTATAAAAGCCACGTCTAACGGAGTTTCTGATAACAAGTTTTCTGTATATCGTCTCAAAAATTGTATACGTTTTGAAACAATATCCGGTTTCTCCATAATGTAGCGCCTGCCACTGTCCCTTTTAAATTTAAATCCCAAATGCTTTAACAAATGACCTAATGTGGAGTTGCTTAGGTCAAAATTTGTTTGGCATGCAATTCCTCTTTTAGCTTTTGCAGTGTGACATACTTATGCGTGGCAATCATATTAAAAAATACGTTCCTTATTTGAGTTTTCCTTGCCTTAGTTAAATCCCTTGTTTTTGGGGCACGCTTTTCTCTATTAGCCTAAAGAGGAAAAAGAATATTATGACTACATGTTCTTTTATTACTTTATAATTGAATATAAATACTTATAATAAATTACAATCCTTATATATTATATTTATTTATTTATTTGTCTTTATTGGCATACAGTATACAATATACAATAATAATTAGCAAACAAAAATACATCCAGTGGCGAAAACAATATGCAACCTAGTATGCCAAATGGCGAGGTTTGGACTCCACTAGCGAAACTAGTGGTTCCACTCTTAGGTACTAGTAGTACCCTAACACCTAACCATAAAATAAATACGGATCTCTAATATTTGATTAAACAATAATATAATAGAAAATAATAATAGTTAAAAATCTAGTTTATAATATAATAAATAACAATATATTTTAATAAATCAACACAAGTAAATGTAAGCAATTTAACACCAAATGAATGTAAGCAATTTAACAAGAACTAAAACAAGAACTAAGCAGGTAAGACAACAATGTGAAGTGGCAGGAAGTAACTAATGTCAGGAAGTAACTGATGTGTTGTTGTGCACCAGGTACAATAATTGCAACTGTAGGGTTACCTACACTAGTAAGTTTTCAGAAAATAGCAGTTGCTTTATTCGTTTTTTAAATGAATTTGTATTTAATTTTTTTCCATAAAATTGTTATCTTTGCTTTGTAGCCAAGAAATGATATCAGCTTTTCTAATTGAATCATTTGGCACATTTTCGCTGAGCCGTGAATGGTACTTTGCTACTTTGGTTCTTTAATGTTTTTTTACGTCAGGTACAAGAAGCGAGGGTTTTTCGAGCCTAGGTAAAAGCTGTTCTTCCAACCATTTTTCAAACAATGTAGAGTTCATGTTGTCATGATAGTCAGCGCTTTTATTTTTTGTAGAAAAAACTAAGTCTGCCCAATTTATAAAGCCATCTTTGGTGCCAGCATACAAAACTATATATCTTTTGCCGTCTGATTGTTTTTTATTTAAAACTGATTTGATGTTGTCATCATGCCATGTTCTAATTTCGCTACCATTTTGAAATATTCATGTTTCGTCTATAAAAGCCACGTCTAACAGAGTTTCTGATAACAAGTTTTCTGTATATCGTCTCAAAAATTTTATACGTTTTGAAATAATATCCGGTTTCTCCATAATGTAGCGCCTGCCACTGTCCCTTTTAAATTTAAATCCCAAATGCTTTAACAAATAACCTAATGTGGAGTTGCTTAGGTCAAAATTTGTTTGGCATGCAATTCCTCTTTTAGCTTTTGCAGTGTGACATACTTATGCGTGGCAATCATATTAAAAAATACGTTCCTTATTTGAGTTTTCCTTGCCTTAGTTAAATACCTTGTTTTTGGGGCACGCTTTTCTCTATTAGCCTAAAGAGGAAATATAATATTATGACTACATGTTCTTTTATTACTTTATAATTGAATATAAATACCTATAATAAATTGCAATTCTTATATATTATATAATATGAAAATCGCCTAGTTTTTTGGTCCATAAACGTCTAATACGCCATCCACTGTGGGACACCCTGTACTGTATTCATTTGTGAATAAATTTCAAGCCACTTACCCTGGGAGAGGTTTCTGTGGTATATTCCTTTTGGATCCTGGCTACAGCTTTCTCACTAATCTTACAGGCTGCTGAAGTGCATTTCACAGCTGAAATTGGCCGAAGGCTATTTTCTATTTCATTTTGAAAATACTCCAAAACGTTTAAAATAATTTTCCGTGTCTCAGCGTTAAACATTTTGCACCAAATATTCTAAGTCGAATGTCGAATAAACCCCAAAATTCCTCGCCCGTATCTGACTTTTTGGGTACTTGGAAAAAGGTTCCTTGTTCCGCTTTAATTTCCCACACCTAACAAAGAGGGGCATGCCTATGATTTGTTTAGAAGAAAAAAAAGATGATTAAAAGCTGTAGCTTTCTTTGTTGCAGGTTTTATTGCCCTTTCGGTCTTTTTAAATAATCTCTACTATACAAAGAGTTTTTGATGTGTTGAGGCTGTCCATTTTTCGATGTAATTGCAGGGTATCTCGGTAACTAGTAAAGATAGAGACTTGCAGTTTTTACATTAGTGCGCTACTTTTTCGTGAAACAAAAGATGTCACACAACAGAATTGTCATAGCTACAAGGTGTTTTCGAAAATTTTTGCTTTTTGACCACTCCCTGTATTTCAGTTATCCGTTAACTGTTCCTAAAAGAGTTTTTAAGCAGAATTCAGTGGTGTGCTTACTTTTTTCTCTGGGAGTCTTGCTCTGCGAAATTTAAAGCATACATATGAGTTTTTAAATGGGACACTTTGTGTATTTTTCTCTTATTTGATTTGGCCGTTTTTAAGCTTTTTAAAAATATATAATAGTTGATATTAATTTAAAGAAATAGTCCATTCTCGAAGTGGAGTTGAAATATAGGGAAAGGGGAAAAAAAGTAAAAAAGTCTTTCTCCACTAATTTAATAGTGAGCTATTAAAGGCTCAATTTTAAAATTAAATTGTCTCTACATGTTTCAAAGGTAGTAACCTTCATCTTCAGGAGACCAAAGTAGTGCTGCAGTTATTATTAGCAGTTTTCTCTCTACTGCTAATAATAACTGCAGCACTACTTTGGTCTCCTGAAGATGAAGGTTACTACCTTTGAAACATGTAGAGACAATTTAATTTTAAAATTGAGCCTTTAATAGCTCACTATTAAATTAGTGGAGAAAGACTTTTTGACTTTTTTTTCCCCTTTCCCTATATATAATAGTTGATAGTTATTATCAACAATAAAGTCACAAATAGTAAAATTTAGAAAATTTGTATGTATAACTAGGTCATGACACCATTGAAACAAACAAAAAAAAGTCATTACTGCTAAAATAAATATTATGTAAAAATACACTAATATTACATTTACAACTGGGGACCCATATCTTGTATTTTGGCGATTAAATTAGAAGATTGTAAACTTGCCTATTTTTATTGCACTCTAAAGTAAACTAATTTAATTATGTCGTATTTTCCAAATTTTCGTATAACTATACAAATAGACATGTCAGATAGATATTATTTTGTTTGTTTCAGTGGTTTCATTGCCTATACCAGCCTAATTTACTACATTTTTCGATTTGTGCGTTTATTGTTAATTAGTAACTATCAACTATTATATATTTCTGATAAGCTAAAAATTAGCCTTATCAAATAAAAAAAACATATATATACAGGGTGTCCCATTCAAAAGATCATATCTTTGCTTTAAATCTTGAAAGGTACCCCACTGAATTCTGCTTAAAAACTCTCTTAGAAACAGTTTTCAATTTTTTGATAAGTTAAAGTTTAACCGAAATACAGGGTGTGGTCAAAAAGCAAAGCATTTCAAAAACACCCTGTCGCTTAAAGATCGAGAAAGCAATGACAATTCTGTTTGCAGCATCTTTTTCCGTCCAGTTCGGCTCAATTTCGGTGTCGGCCATAGGCGCAGGTAAACTTTGTGCCTTAAATTATTTATGATAACTAACCAAAAATTTTAGAGAATTAGGTTAACGGGTATTAAGATAAAATAGTATTGCTTGTAATATTAAAATTTCAAGTAATTGCGTAAGAGGATTAGGAAAGGCATGTATTCTGGCCTGAAGTGTCAAAATCGAAATATTGTATAGGGATTAGTTAGGTAGTAGATTATAAAGTTACGTTTTGCGTTTAACAGGTACCGAGTTTGGTTCTGGCCTTTTTGGCTGGATCATATAAATAGGTGGTAATTTGGAATAAACTTCATATGTCGTGTGTGTGTATGACCTTAATAAGTATATTTGTTTAGTTTAACGCATCAGTATTTGCTGTTAAGCCGTATACAGTATTCACAGTATTATAAAATTAGTAATAAAATGGCGACATTCACACCAACAAAAAGATGTTCCAATAATTCTCCACTATCAGTGAGTGAAAAAGTTCTTATTTTAAATGTACATGATTCCATAAAATACGATTATCCGAATTTTACTGTCGACCGATATTCCCGAATGACTGGAGCTGGAAAGTCCACCATTTTAAATTATTGCAGGAGAGAAAGACAGCAGGTCAATTGGAACCTCCCAAGAAAAGTCCAGGCAGACCAGTAAAAGTCTTTAATGAAGACACCAAAAGTGTAGTTCGAAGAAAAGTTCACTCTTTTCATTTTAAAAAAGAAATACCCACCCTAGATAAGATTCTAATCGAGCTTGGCCAGGATGACAGTATTCCGTTTATAACTAGAAAACTTTTATGGACCATTTTAACCACCATATTTTAAGCATAACCGTAAATCACTTTTACTGGAAAGCGACCAAATTGTTTGCTGGCGACGAAAATACTTGAGAAGTATAAAGCAGTACAGAAGAGAGCAGAAGAAAATCTTTTATCTTGATGAAACGTGGATTATTGAAGGTCATATAGTACCAAAATTGTGGCAAGACAAAAGTATAACCAGTGCTCGCCAAGCTTTCATGGAAGGCCTGTCAACCGGTATTAAGGTGCCTTCAGGTAAAGGGAAGAGACTAATAATCGTCCATATTGGAAGCGAAGAGGGATTTTTAAAAGAAGGTTTGCTAACCTTTCAGTCGTTCAATACGGGAGATTACCACGAGGACATGAATTCGAATGTTTTTGAGGACTATTTTGGTGAAATAAAATATCTTCCAGCTGATTCAGTAGTAGTTATGGATAACGCAAGCTATCATTCACGACGCACAGAGAAGACTTCAACTTCATCTCGGAGAAAACAAGACATTATCGACTGGTTAACCACCAAAAGTATTGAATTTGAAGATAATTTGATAAAGAAGGAACTATTAGCTATAGCAAATTTACACAAACATCGTTTTATGAAATATGCCGTGGAAGATATAGCAGAAAAACATAGTGTAACTGTGCTGTGCACACCGCCAGATCATTGCGAACTAAATCCTATAGAACTTATATGGGCGCAAGTGAAAGGATTTGTAGCAAGACACAACACGACATTTAAAATGAAAGACGTTAAGCTACTGTTTGGTCAAGCCATTAAGGAATTGACACCAGAGAACTGGCGAAAAGCAGTCCATCATCTCATTAAAGAAGAGGAGAAAATGTGGGATCTTGACCACCTGATCGATCGGACCGTCGACCGGTTAATTATATCGTCAAGAGGAGATGACAGTTCCTCAGATGACGAAGAATATTATGATTTTTTTTTTATAATGTTTAATAAAAAATAAGTGTACCTAATAATATGTGCATGATGCCTAAATTCTAGTCTGTTAAAATAAAATTTTTTCCTTTTTACGAGTATAATTTTTCGACAACGTATGCTACATAGTTTGGTCTTATTCAATAAGATAAATTGTAATAGGTGTACTGATTATCTGTACGATAAGGTCAAATTCAGATATGACGTTTGCAATTTAGAAATTAGACATAAATTTACTATAACACCACCTGCACATCTCACTATGTATGAACGCTCCTTCACGTATCAGGTCTCGAAAATCTACAATAAAGTGCCTATCGATTTTAAAAAGCGTCTCTGGTTATAAGTTCAAATTATTTGTAAAACAAAATATCGAGAATTTCCTCTAAACTCGCACTAGTTATCTCGCTGCCCACCTATGTGATACTAATGTGTTTTACTTTAGATCGCTATCATATAAGCCTAAGTCTTGTGAATCGCCCATAAACTACACCTATATTATGGTGTAATGATGATTATAAATTCCATATTTTTAAACTACGTTTTCTGTTATAATATGTTAAAACTATCTTGGTTGAGATAGGAAGCCAAGCTTCAACTCCGCCAATTGTAATATTACATTATAAATTACAATAAAGACATTTTTATTTATTTATTTATTTATTTTATTTAATTTAATTTCTGTATAATGCATTTTTTTAAACATGTTTAATAAAAAATAAGTGTAGCTAACACTATGTAAATAATAATAAATAATAAATAAATAAATATATAATTTATTTACAAAATAAAAAGTACATATACATTGCTGTAAAGAAGAAAAAATGCAAATTGTAAATAAATTATGTCAGCACTATATAAAGCACATAAAAGGCTTGTTAGTGTTAAAGGCTTGTTAATGCCTAATTTTTATTCTGTTAAAATAGAATTCTTTCCTTTTTACGAATATCCTACCGGCACGCCTTTGTCATCATTTTTAGTGTTTGTGAATGGATAACAATAGGCAAAACCCATAAATTGACCCAAACCCGGGTGGTACTACCTGCACTTGATGAAAAGAAAGAATTTTGCAATGAAATCAATGCCAAATTATGAAAGTGGCTTAAATATTCGTTGGGTCACTCTGTAGTCCCTTTGCATACCTAATGAGCTTTTATTACTCTACACCTTTCTGAAATAGACTATAGTTACCGAGATACCCTGCAATTATAATATGGAAAAATGGACACCCTGTACTTTCACTTTGATAACACCAACACTAGATAATTTTTCTCACGTCGTTCGGTCAACTCAAAGACATTTCTAATGTCTTTGGGTCAACTAGTCTTTTGCAGAAAAGTATCACTTTCAGCACTTAATATTAGGTAAATAGCTATTAAACCCAAATAAATATGATTATCAGCTTCTCTTAAAAGTCTACTAAAGTCTTCTTTAGTGAAAGTTTTAGACTTTTCTGACGGTAGCCTTCTGAATACCTTCTTAAAAAGGCAATCAAGTTGGTGAACTTATATCCACATATACCTGTGTGGAAATCCGTTGTCTGCCCATATCCTAATAATAAGTTAGAAGAGTAAAAATATGAGTATTGCAAAGCGAACAGAAATGGGTAATGGATTAAGTTTCTCCCACTCCATCGTATTGTATCTCGCTCATTGTTCTGCTGGTATCACGAGTAACGAAAAAATTTACAAATCAGCAGGAAGTTCATTGAATGATTGCGAAAGTATGGTGCTAATTGCTTTGTTTTTTAGTGTGAATACATTACGATGCCTGGATGGCAAGAAAGCACAGAAGAGATAAGGGAATTTAGTGATCTTCCAGAAAATGCACAAAATTATATAAATAAAGTTGAAGAAATCACTGGTGTTCCAAGTAAGTAAGTTAGTATTAGTGTAAAGATAAGAACTACATTTTATACATCCAGCGCGTTATCTGTGCTAGATATTTTGTATACACAAATATATTTTGTGTCTTTTTACATATTGAAAGTCTCGTTCAAATTTACATTGAATTTTCCATTGGTTGCGGCATAGGGTATATTTTAAAATTAAATATCAAACGAATATCACACCACGCGGATAAGTTTTAATGTCATCATTTACTTCTGGTTCTGATAGATACTATGTTCTTTTAAACATAAAATGTATACAGGGACCGCTAGTTAAAATTCTGCATGCCCATATTATTCTCAATTATTAAGCAACAGTTTAGAGTTAGTAGGTACATCAAATTGTACGTAGTTCTAATCTCTTTAAAGGCGTGCTAAAAATATTTCGTAAAAATAATGACACGACGCATTGTCCATAACAATTACCGAATTTGGCGGAATGTTGGGTAGAAGCTGTTCGGTAAACCATTTTTCAAATAAATCTGCGGTCATATCTTCATGATAATCGGCAGAAGATTGAGTGATATTTTTTGATGAGAAGAGCAACGCATTAGGTACAAAGCTATATTTACTACCGTCATGATGAATATTAACGCGTTTTTCTCTCAAATACGGTGTATTTAAAGTACAGTTTTTTGTACTGTTTACCCAACCATCTTAACAACATAATGAGTATTAAACCAAGTTTCTTCTAAATAAATACTTTTATCGGATTCATGGTACTCCTTTATTTGGCGCATAGTCCTGTCGTAGTTCAATGATATGCAGAGATTTCATTAAAACCATTCAATTATCTAATTTTTTATGTTTAAAGCCGAAACTTAACAAAACACCACGCAATGTTTCCAAAGATTGGTAATTATAATCAGGGTAACCTCGCAATTTATCACGAACCAGTTCTAAAGTTGGCACTATATTATCCTTGTAAAAGTTGCAAAAAAGCCCAATAAAATCCCTTGTAGTATTGTCAACCGTCTTGAATTTTTGATTTATCCGTTTGCGCTTTATGGAATGATCGGTTCCAGGCCCAAATTTAATTACGTTATAAATTTTCGTAAACTCAAGTTGTGTTAGTTCATTAATTCTTGTACACAGTGCGATTTCAGTGTTTCCCGAATTTTCTTTTTTTAAACGCGCGTACATATTTAAAATAATGCGTTGACATTGAACATCCTGCGATAATTCACGTTGACCTTCTGTTGGATACCAAGTAAAAAGTTACTTGTCCAAAACACAGTTATAGCACAATATGAAATACGTAAATTACAGCAAATCGTCTCAACTAGTCACGTCACTGTCCGATTCACAATATCGCACACATCAAACATCAACTGATTTTAAAGTCTGACTCGGACGAAATAGTTCGCTCTTTAAATTGCGGGCCGGCCTTACCGTTCTGTCTCCACATCAGTTCTAAAAAGTTTTCGTAAGTGTAGGAGGAACATAAGCGTCTGTTAATTTATTTTTCTTGGTTAACAGTGAAAATCCCTTTTATTTTGATTTCAATTATTTTTGTATACATATTATTTCTTAAGTACAGGGTGGCGCAATGGGTATTGACAGTTTTTGAAACGCCACTTCTTGGATATGAGTAAAGTGGAGGGGAGAATCAATAGCCTAAAATATTCCTTATGTAATGCAGTTTAGTAGCCATGGAGACGTAGCCATTGAATCAACGTAGCTTTTGCGTTAAGGCGTATCACCGCTAGGAGTCGGTTCTCTAAAAACTGTGCCTACACCAGAGAACGTAGAACGAGTACGGCAAGCTGTAGTAAGGAGTCCAACTTGATCAGCAAGGCATCAAGCACTAGCATTGAACATTACAGGAAGAAGTTTGGGTCGAATATTACACGACATACAATTTCATCTCTTTTTTTTCTGCTCTAAGAAACATGTGGACGACTTGTATCCCGACATGGTGATTTTAATTGGCCGGCAAGGTCACCAGATTTGACAAGCCCCGATTATTTATTATGGGAATATTTGAAGGCTAGGATTTTCGGAAATAGAGATCCAACGTTACAAGCTTTAAGTGAGAATATTACAATAGGAATCGGGGCGATACACCAGGAGATGCTGCTACGAGTTACAGAAAATTTTTAATCACGACTTTAATAATGTTTAAAAAAACGTGGTGGTCATTTAAAAAAGGTTGTTTTCAAAAAAATGTTTGAAACTGCATTATATGTGTAATAAAAATACACATCTTTGACCTTGGTCGTTTCATTAGTATAGCCACAATAGCACTCCCAAAACAGTCAATACCCATTGCACCACCTTGTACTAAAATAATTATTATAATATTCATATTGGCTTGTTCTTTTTTTCTTTCACTTTCAAAATTTCTTGGTTCAAAGTACATTTACAAACTAGCTTTCAAAGATAGTTACTAACTATCAATTGAATACTGATATAAAAGAACATTTTTAATAATAAAAACTTAAAGATATTTCTGATCTGACAACCCCGATTATGATGCCGGTCTCTTTAAAGTCCGTTTGAAGCTTTTTTATGTCATCAGACTGACTTTGGATAAAGTATACTTTATTCGTTATTATAATCTGATTTATTCTGATAAAACGTAAATCAAAATAAACATTTAAATACTCACTGTATGATAAGAATCAACTAAGAAAAGACCTTCCTTCGCGTCATCCGGTTGAAATGTAAAACTTTTCGACTTATAATGAATATTAAACGCGCTTCGCTTGATGATATCGCCATAAGTATCGATTAGGCTTCGACCACTATAATGATACATTAAGTCACTACTCCACTGACACACACAAATATCGATTGGTTGTTCTTGCAAGCGGCACGCGACTCGTGTCAACCAATTAAATTAACTAGAGCCCCTTAACTGGGCTTTAATCGTGCATTATGTTGCCATATTTCCATGCCATTTCAATATCAAACTTAATAGGGCAAGAAGAAATTTTGAATAGTGTTAAAATTATATTAAAATACTCTTAGTTTCTTAAATATATTTATTTATACATTTATTTTCAGAATTTTCTTGCTAATAAATAATATTCAATTGTAATTAAGTAACGGTATGTGTCAACATTGTAAACTATTCTTTCGGTAGCTACAGATAAATGTGTCAACCTATACTTTGAGGATTTTTTATTAGAAAAGGTGCAAATAAATCAGTAGGGTAATAATTATGTAAAGTCCTGTATTAGTTTTAACATTTAGTGGCACTCTTCAATATTCGGTGTAAGCTTCGTTTTGCATCCTAAAGTTTATTTTGTCTTAACCATTACGTTTACATAGTTATATAGGTCTATATCTTAGGCTAGATATAAGATATCAGGTGGTTTTTATTGGAATATTTTAATTTTTACCAGTGTATAAATAAATATTCCATTCCGTTTAAAATTTCTAGGAAAAGCCGCAAAATATATTAGTATTTCAAGATTTTTATTCTTATTCCGTACCTAATAATATAAAAAAGTATTTCAATTACCAAAATGTAGTTGTATTACTCGAATAGTTCTTTAGTTATCAGAAAGTATCTGATTTATGTAGATTCAAAGTAATTCAACTACTATTAGGGTAGCTCAATTACCAGAAAGTAAACTCAGTAATTTAAATGCGGCAATTGCTCAAGGAACAAATTATTACTTTTAGTGGGCAATTTGTAATTTAAGTATTCTAATCATACTGTTAGTTATTGGCAATCCCAAATGATGCTTTTTTCGGAAACTAAGGGGTAATTGCAATTTAATTATTAAAAAAAAAATGTGACAGCTCAATACAGATGTCCCGACCCTCCTTTACCTTAAATATTCATGCAATTAAGTGCTACGAAAAAAAAAATATAGGAATTTACGATTTTATTTTCACTTAATCTATACCGGGTGTTGCATCGTCGAGCGGGACATAGGAAATCCCATGTAATTTTAAATGGGGTCAATTATTGGCTTCCCTAATTATTTTAGAGAAAAATTCTATTTAGGTTTATTAAAGAGCACTAAAACCCACATTCAAAAGAATAACTTTAGATATTTTTGATGAGCCCGTTTACGGGTTATCGCCGATTTCTTTTTAACTATTTCTCCTTTTTATGGCCCCGTATTTGCGGGCACCAGTCAAGGTAAAAGATGACTGTCAAATAAAGTTGTCATTTTGAAATGTGTGCTTTATTGTTATAAAAACTCGTACATCGAAAATATTAAAGGTGTATTTATGAGTACAAATTAATCTGAATAAAACTAAAATAAAGTATCCAATTACAAGGTTAATTATGACATTTTACATGTTTCAATATTTTACTAATTAATAGGTAGGTACTATTAAATTGTTAGAACTTTAGGATTTAAGAAGATGTTCAAATATTCCTCCATTGACTGCTAGACAATAACCGATCATAAAATTCTCTTCTTACATTCGCTAGTTGGTAAACTGAAATTCTATTGCATTCGGCAGAAATAGCATTTTTTAACTCGTCTAGATTTGGGTATTTTTTATCTTTATATATCCTGTTTTTTAAATGGCCCCAGGGAAAGAAATCATTTGGCGATAAATCAGGAGACCTGGCTGGCCAATTTACTGTATGATTTAAGCCAATAACATTTCCATTAAAAGCACGGTTTAAATATTCCCGGACAGCCAGGGTACTATGTGCCGGGCAGCCATCGATTTGGTACCAAACTTCCTGATTTTCCCTGTCGGCATCATGTAAAGTAGGTAAAATATGATCTTCAAGTAGTTCCAAAAAATATTCTGCATTTAAATTTCGTGTAAGAAATAATGGCCCGATAATATTTTCTCCGAAAATCCCAGCCCATACATTAACTTTTTGTGGATATTGCGTCCTTTTTTCCACAAACCTGTGTTGGTTTTCTTTGCTCCAATATCGATAATTTTGAACATTGGGTTCATTGTTTAAGGTAAATGTGCATTCGTCAGTGAAACAAATGTTTTTTAAAAATTCCCTATCCATGTTTGCTCTTTCCATCATACCAAAACAAAACTCCTGTCGTCGTATTTCGTCCCTATCTCTTAGCTCTTGGTGCTTTTCATATTTGTATGAATAATATTTATGTCGTTTCAAAGCTCGTAACGCTGTGGTGTGATCTAATCCTATGTCATCCTCAAGTTTTCTTGTGCTGATCTTCCCATCATTTTCTTCCACGCACAATAAAACTTGCAAGTCCCTATCATTTCTTGCATCTCTTCTTTGTTTCTGCCTTTCTTCACATCTGCAGTTATTTATTACAGTGCCTTTTGTCTCAAATTTCTTGATAGTCCTTTCGACTGTAGATTTTGCAGGTATCGGTCTATTCGGATACAGAGCAGCAAACATGTCTGACACATTTTGATAACTATTTCCTTGATAATACCATTTAATCATCAATATTTTTTCTTCAGAAGTGTAATTCATGGCTAAAGCTGGATTTATAAACTCGAAAAGTTGGTGAGGTTGAAGTTATGGTCAAGTTGTGAGGTTAGATATTCCGAATTCCGAGTATAAAAATTGATTACCTCGAACTACCCGGGAAGTTTTTGAACCTTACATGAGCTTTACATGAACAACATCAACGAGTGTATAAATGGGACTGAGTTCCCTTTAGTTTAAATTGAACTCTTATTCCCAACACCAACTGAACCTCAACCTCGCCAACTTTTCGAGTTTATAAATCCAGCTTTATATTTTCGATGTACGAGTTTTTATAACAATAAGCACACATTTCAAAATGACAACTTTATTTGACAGTCATCTTTTACCTTGACTGGTGCCCGCAAATACGGGGCCATAAAAAGGAGAAATAGTTAAAAAGAAATCGGCGATAACCCGTAAACGGGCTCGTCAAAAATATCTAAAGTTATTCTTTTGAATGTGGGTTTTAGTGCTCTTTAATAAACCTAAATAGAATTTTTCTCTAAAATAATTAGGGAAGCCAATAATTGACCCCATTTAAAATTACATAGGATTTCCTATGTCCCGCTCGACGATGCAACACCCGGTATAGGTAAATCCAATATACGTAAACCCCGAGAATCTCAAAAACTATAAGCTGTAAATTGTGCGAAGCGCTGCTGGTGACGCCCTCTGCAAGATACATCAATACTGTAATCAGACTTCTGACAATTTAGTTAAAGCAATGTGCTTAATCTAAAAATTCTCAAAACAGCAGAACTGACTAAATCGGTACTAAATAATTTATCAAAATAAAATAATTCTAATATTGATATACAGAAAAATCTCTCAATAGCGACCACCCTCGCGGAATCAAATGTTGATCGGTTAATAGAGAAGAATTAAAACAACTGGTTTGCATTTTACATGTTTGTTTATTAATAAGTATCTACATATATGTAAATAATTTGAAATATTTTTGTTTAAATTTATCAGAACTAAAATTAAATGAGGTGAAGCCGATTTACCAATATATATATGCTCCACGTGCATACTAACATATATATTACTGTATTTTTGCTTTGAAATTCTTATTTTTCAAAATAATCAGAAATTAATGATGGCTTTATTTTTTTTTAATTTTATTTTTATAAAATTCAAATTTACATTTTAATAGCAATTGAGAAATATTTGTAGACTTGTTAACAGTATTAAAAAAGTTTTCTAAGTCTCTCAATCATGCGCAGGCTTCAGATAAGCCTGATATTTTAGACACTGGAACAATCTCAGGTTCCTCTTCCTTTGTCTCAGAGTTGGAAGTAGTTTCATCCGTTTCTTGGATCTCTCCAATACACTCGATGATAGTCAATTCTGCACTTTCTGTTAGCAGAGCGTTCTATTTTCAAAACGAAACTTTGTATCAACCTCAGCCAAACGAATTACGGTGTACATAGTTTACATAAAAATTCATTTACTTTCAACCGATGTTTCTTATGAACATTTTTTTATAACTCTTACAGTTTCCGAGAAAAAGTGCAAGGTCATCTTACATGGGTCACCCTGTGCACCAGTGGCGGCTCGTAAACTCTATTAGTAGGTGTGCTGCATAGATAAAAAAAATAACGCGGCAGGGAAGAATTTTTTTTTGGACCACGCTCATTTAAAAAAAAAATTAAATTATAAATTTTGCCACGACTTTTACCCGCAGTTTTAATATTTAAATCGGGCATAGGGCGACCACGCTTTTTCACAACTAATTGTTTTTCATACGTAAGTTTCAGTGGGTCTATGCTATTGCTGCCAGATTTAAAGTACATTTTGCGCCGCAAAAATTTTTGGGTGCCACGCTCTTTTTTTTTGACGAATCTTGCTTTTTAAGTAGGAAAATTAATAATACCTAGATAAAAATATTAACATATTTTTTAAAAAAATACTAAATTTACCTATTTTTTATAAATTAAGCCTATCCTACGTTCTTTTCGGTTCGCAAATCTTGTAATCAGTTTGTCATTAAAATTGTCTATTTCGGAGATAAACTTTTTTTCAATAGATAGCATGGAAAGAGTTGTTAAACGATCTTCGGTTAATGAATTGAACCAAAAAGTAAGCAGGGAAAACAGTATAAAGCATTTTTGTTGTTACATCTACAAATCCATTCATTTTTTAAATAAATGTCTCTATTAAATTTACGTGTATAGCTTTTTCCTCTACTTATACTAGATTTTTCAATAATAATATCTGGTAATGGTCTACCTTTTGCTTTTAATTCTATCTTTTCTTCGTATGAATATTTAAAAAATCTCTTCACATTAATTAAATTGAAGACCACTTCCATAGTAAATAATTGTCACAGCAATTCACAAAAACCACCCCCGCACTCAATTATTATTGTTAAGTTCAACACGCCGTATACTAAACAGTCGCGTAAAAATTCGTTCAATACTATTCAATACCGTATCCCGCTAACCGCACTGCGCTGGACTAAATGCAGCGAACTCTCCAGTTAAATCACGGCTTTATTTTAGACCGTTACGGGGAAAGCGGAGTGCGCGCGGGTGTTCGAAGGAGCTCACCGAGCCCGATCGTGTTGCCCAGATCAAAAATAATTCAACGACAGTGTAGTTTCGGTAGACATTCCATTGGTTGACTTTACTTTGGCGATTGCCGCGGTATGTACAGTCCGCCACACACACAAGTCTAAAGCTGGCAAAACAATTCGAGCAAGAATTAATACAATAATTGAATTGAAATATTTTTTATAGATTATGTAATTATTATTATTATTTTTCTTCATTTTTTTGGGAGCTCTGCAGCACTGCAGCGCTTATGCATCAGCCGCCACTGCTGTGCACACCTTTACTTACAGTTTAATGTACCACGCAGAGCTGTTGCTTAAAAATTGAGAAAAATGTGTTTCTCTTTGCAGTACATGTGTGGTTAAAAAAAGTAATTTTACTGATTTGGTCACAGGCCGTGAAAGTACATCAATATCTGAAACCGCTATTTAAATGGTTTATTAATAAATCATGTTTTATGATGTTTGAATATAATTAAAGATATTGTAAGTAAATAATTTTATGTTTTACCTATCTATTATTGATCTATAATACCTTAGAAACGGAATATGTTATGATAGCAATAATACCTGCTATCACACCTAGGGCATTATAAGCGGGCATTATGATAATGCCCGCTTATATTACCCTAATGCGCTAATATGGAAATTTTATTGCTTATCCAATTTTATTTCTCTCACAATAAAGATCAAGTTTATACAAAAAATAATTTTTTCTTTAAACAATACTAAAAATAATAAAGTTTGTTAAACATATGTATTAAAATAAAATCAATAACTTACCAGTTCCTGGAAATATGCCATTAAAACGTTTTCGGTTATTTGAAGAATTGTGTTCGTATCTTTCCAAATACCAAATATGCCATACTCCCGATCATACTGTTGCCTTGATTTAACTGGCAAAAGATTTTCGGTCGCTTTTATGACCTTTTCTCTTATATTTTGTGGAATTTCTTCCATTTTGAGCAAATCGTTAAATAAAAAATGCCAACTGACTAACTGACAGAAACATCAAAGTCAAACTTAACACCAGTCATTATCTACTTACGTATACAGGTACAGGTGCAACTTATTTTTTATATTGCGAATAAATAATGTAATTAGTCATTGAAAAACTCTTTTTTAGGTAAAACATAAAGCATTGTATGCACCACGGGCTTTACTGGACTATAATGCCCATCAGGCAGAAACCTATCCCTCGGGCCAGAGGCCCTCGGGCTATTTCTACCTTCAGGGCATTATAGTCCCCGTAACGCCCTTGATACATAAATAGCTATTATTATTCCTATTCATTTTTTTTTAGTCAAATGGATTGGAGTTGGGAAAGGTCGAGAGTCGATAATTAAGATCAACTAGCAGTATAACGTTGTCCAATACAGTTCTGTTACTTAACCGTCGAAATAATAATTTTAATATTGTGTAAAAGAAATTGTAAAATAGCTGTTGTTACTTACAAGCGCAAAGTTATTTGTTTTTTAGTAGTATAGCTTTATTTTAATATAAGTTTTAAAAACGTCTATTTCTTTTATTTAATGTTTGTTGACAAAAAGTATGCAAAAAATAAAAAAAAATTGGATTTTTCAGAAAACTAAATTTGTTAAAGCCTGTTTACATTAGGTGCAAAAAATGTCATGCAAAGTATTGCTTCTGCAAAGAATTGCATTGCGTAACCGTTTACATATCATGCAGTTAAAGGATGAAAGCATTTTAATAACCAGTTGTACTAATTACTAAGCACGTTTGCAAATAACGAAATATATTAGTTTATCTTGGCTTGGCTTTGCTCCGCATGGATCAATGGATGAATTGATTTTTTTTATGTTGGTACCTGTGATTTCACACAAAAATTGCATGCCATGTGACATAAAATAGCGCGTGTTCTAATTTGATGCAATGCAAAGAAAATTGCAACAGCTGATTGCAAGGTCCCAAGTGCGCATGCCTACAGGCAATTTTTTACTGCATTGTACCTGCAATTTCCTAATGTAAACAGGCTTTTATAAAATTTGCTGCTTGGCCTAAAACTAATATTTTATCGGGTCCCCCGATTGTTAAATACAAATTGAATTGACAGCTTTACTACGAAATGTTTCTTAAAAATAAAAAGTTAGCTTAATTTGAAATTAAGTTTTAAGTTTATCCCTAAACTAGAAGAAAAAATGTTATGAATTAGTTTTAATTATACAGGGGCCGTCAATAAGATGGTCGTGTTTGATAGCACTCAAATTACAAGGGATATCAAAAAAGTTGTAAGGTTTACCAGAAGGCATAACCAGGGGCGCGCCAAGTATTTTCGGTGCCGTCGTGCGAAATAATTATAGGCGTCTTTAACCAATATAATAATATTGAGCTAAAATTACCACCTTTCTCTTATAGTCGATCGTTGAAATTTTTGAAGAAAACTCTAATTATATATTGTAATTGGCAAGCCCGTTTAATAAATAAATAAAAAATAAATAAATTTTTAGTATGTCTATATATATTTGTGACAAACAGAAAGTACACAAAAAATATTAATAGAATACGAAACAACAGTAACAAAACAAAAATAGTATCAAAGTTACAAAACATTAATTCAAAATATTAAAGAAACATAAAGAAATAAAATAGTAATTGCTTTGAAACAGATAATACATGATCATGATACATGATGGAGAGGTCTTACTAAAAATTGACTTTTCTAGCTTTACTTTTTGCAAATTCATTAACAAGATTTTCCATTTCAAGTTGCTTTAAAATGTCAGACTCAATAGAAATGATAGCAAGATTTTCTCTCGGCTGTAGCTACAAAAACCGGAATGGTTAATAATATGCGCAATGCAATCGTAATGTTTGGAAATTAGTGGGTTTGGTTATTTATTGCAATGTAATTAAGTGTCTACTGCAGACGTCGCGTTTTTGTCGCCATTTTGCAGAAATTGTAATTTGTGTAAAGTTCTTTTTCGTCTGTATCTTTCTGGTTTCGATCTTTGTCAGTTAAGGTTTCTTCCACTTTTTTACAAAAATTAAATTGATCTTGGTCAAAATATTTGCCAAAATCCACAACATTCCACAAAAAATTAAAAACATCAGAATGACACGATTATAGTTTAAATCTTTCATGTACGGATGAAAGAGTAATGTCTAGCATTCCAAAAAAGCAATTTACTTCAAATTTCATTTCTTGATTTTTAATCGGCTGGTGGTCACCTTCGTAAGAAAATTGTTTTGTAATCTTTCAGGCCTTAAAATTTCTGCGGATATAAATTTTGCATCAACTTCTAAGCAAGAAGCTAGTTCTTTGGCATCTACTAATAAGTCATTGAAGCCTTTGTCAGATCGATATTGTTTTACAAATTCATTGAGGTTATTTAACTTCCGCAAGCCTGGGAAATATTAAATGTTTTTGATTGCAGAATCTTAGTAACAACATCCACTTTACTTAGAATCTTGTACCACAAGACTACCATACACACAAACTCATAATTTTTAATTTTTTTACTTGGCGAGGTAGCTGGATGTTTTGTAGTATTGTCAAAATTATTTCCGGATAAAATTTCATAATGAGCATCGTAAATATCGCCCAACTGAAATCTTAGAGGGCTTATTGCATCAATTCTGCTAGAGCATCTAGTATCTGACAAAGGCTTTAATGTCAGACTTGAAATGTTAATTTTCAAAACAGACCACCGATTGGTTGAGGCAGAAAAAAAATTATACAAGTCTTGAAGAGTTGAAAAAAAATTTATACTAGAAATATTGGATTTCACAGCATCGTTTATGACGATGTTTAAAATGTGGTTACAACAAGGTACTAAAATTCTTTTTTGTACACCTTGATATTTACCCTTCATATTTGAACCATTATCATAACCTTGACCGCGCATATTATAAATGTCTAAACCATAATTCTCCAAGGTTTTTAGTAAAAAATTGGTTAAACCTTCACCTGTTGTATCACTAATAGGACGAAATGTTTAAAAACGTTCTTCGACACTAAATTTATTATTTTTTAAATTAACGTATCTTAAGCAAACAGAAATCTGCTCCTGGCGGCTCACATTAGGAGTACAGTCAAGTAATATAGAAAAATACTTTGCTTCTTTAACTTCGTTTGAAATATTATTTCCTATATTGTCACCTATAAATTTAATGGTTTCGTTTTGAATTTTATGTCCAAGGTAAAGTGGAATATTTTTTTGAGATCTATTAATATGTGCAGACATGACTGGATCAAATGTTGCTGTCATTTCTACACATTTTTAAAAAATTTCCGTTATTTCTTTCAAACCATTTGTTACTAGGACCACGAAGAGCCAAGTTTTGTTCAGCCAAAAATTGAATAGTATAAATTATTCTCTCAATGACACTGCGCCAATGCTTAGTTTCATTTTTTAATAAATTTTGCATTTCCGAATCAACGGTTCGATTAGTTTTTAATCTTTCTAGTAAATCTGACCAGACACGTAAATTTTGAAAATGAGATTTACTTTTTTCGTGGATTTTCAAATGTTCGCTTAAATGATGCCAATCATTGAAACCGTCTTGGTTACTTAATTTCGTGTTTTTAAAAGTAAATGGATTGTTGGGGTTGGGGTCATTGAATATTTTACAACAGAAGCAGAAAACTGCATTTTTTTCAATAGAATATAGCAACCAATGACGCTGAACGTTTTCACCATTTAACAAAATTCGAGTAAAATATATATCGGAAAACTTACGTCCACTTTTGTCTTTAGGATACATAGTTTTATTTCGATAATGTATTGGACGTTTTTCAACAAGTTCTTGGACCTGGATTGGAGACAATACACTCGGTAAAAGATCTGGATGGTTAGAAAGGGGCGCTTCTTCGGATAATTCGTCTTGCTTAATCGAACATGATGGTACTGACACTGACTGAAACGTATCACGATCTAATTCTTTTGGTTCTTCATCCTCATTAGCTTTCTTTTCCAATTCTGATGGCAAGTTTGATTTTGTTGAATGAAGAAAATCACTGTTATCAGAAGTAGTGTCTTGTGTGGTCTTTCGAAAAAAATTACTAATTTTGAAATTGGTTTTCTCCAAGTCTTATTCCTCCCGTTCAATTTATGAATTCTCTACTAACTACTTCTTGAGGTGCGGAAATAGTCAAATGACGAAAAGAGGAGATGGCAAAGGATCTTTTATTACCACCAGGTTTTCCACAGGATTTATTACAAAAGCAAGAATTTTTGTAAAATTTTGGCCACCAGTTTTTATAATCATAATCTTTTAAAACCCGAACAACTGAGAACTTTGGAACAGTTTTGGGTGCTTAAGGGATAATTTTCATATATTTCTGAACATTATAATATCTCTCATGCATGCATATTCAACTGCCTTTAAATTTAATCAAAGTCTCGGTCACATGACCTAAATGAATGATAAATTTGTATTTCATTAAATCTCTTTAGTTCCACTAAACTCAACTTTATTCACTGCAGAAAATGCTGCAGTAAGCGAAAATTTTATTGGCCCTCAGCGTCACTACCGTTAATGCAACCTGTCCTGTTTCTGCAGTAAAGATGGGTTTGCGTGTCTAGATTGAGAAAATGTTCAATTGTCATATCTGAAAAAAATGCACATGCCCCCTTTCTGCATTTAGCGATTCAAATATTCATATAATATATTAAGTAGTAATATAATAATAGTCGAGGAACAAGCCATTCTTTGAACACTTAACAATCTTATTTAATTTTAATAAGACAAGTTATTTGAATTAAGTATTTGTTTTACCGCCTATCCGATGAAACCTATTTAGTTGCAGATTGGCAACCAAACATAGAATCGATACAGGTGACAAAGGCAAAAGCATCAATATCTAATGGTTTATAGAAAATTCGACACCTTTATTGGAATAAACAGACATGTATGTATTATACAGTATGTATACAGGGTGGTCATTAAAGTGTGCAACATATGGGAATCTTTTTTATTACTGATTTCTCAGAAAATTTTATTCTTAATAAAAGTTGGTGCATGTTCACATTCATAATAATAATGTTCATAATCATATTAGGTGCACTTGGAATGGTTGCAAGTCAAACGGCTTACAGGGAGGTCAAAAAATATAAAACTTGTACAAGAATACAGTACCCCTATTTCAGAAAATTCAGCAAAATGTTATAAAGAAAAGTTGTTTAGAATTAAAACTTATGCATAAAAACGTGACGTAAAATAAAAAAAAATATTTTTTTTTTAAAACAATAATTTCCCAAAAAAAAATTTTCTTTTTATGTTCACCCTAAAGACCTTCATAAATTAATCAAAATAAAATAAATTTCACATATCTTTGTTCAAATTCAAGCATATTTGTAAAATTAACTTGGATTTTTAATTTATTAAGGAATCACAAACTTCATGGTTGTTGCAACGACATTAAACACAACTTTAAAATATCCTAAAAATTCTTTTTAACAAGATAAAACATTAGTAATAATAATATGCAAATTAAAAAACTCTCATATAAAGTGCAAAATTTTTATTTTATATGTTTATTATAAAACTGTTCAAATTAATCGACAAACATGAAATCCTACTAAAATAATCGCAGATACCTATGGAAAAAAACAAATAAGGGTTAAAAGTAAACAATATGACAGTTTGGTGGCATTATTTATTCTTAAATAATTATTGTTGTTATTTGATTTCAAATGCTTCCTCCAATACAGTTAACGTTAGCCGAGAAGGCAGAATTAGTGTTAATATGTGGAGAAAACTATAAAATAGTGCGTGAAGCAGGAGATATATTCAATGAACGACATCCAGATAAACAAGTTCACTATTCAACTGTTAGCAAAGGTTTAAATAATTTTAAACAGACAGAGTCTTTAGACTATAAATATAAAAATTAACGTACCAAAACTGTATGTACTGAAGAAAATCAATTAGAAGTACTTCAAGCAGTTGTTGAAAACCCTAGAAGATCCACCCAAGAAATCTATGCTTATACGGGTATAAAAAAAGCTCTGTTAGGAAGATTCTTAAAAAACAAAAGTACCATGCCCATAAGCCAATGTTTATTTGCACGTTTCAAAGACGAGCCTATGACTTGCGGTATGATTTGTGCATGTGGATTCAAGGACAAATAGAAGATCAACGTGATTTCCATTGACACATATTTTTTGGGGATGAATTCACGTTCACAACAAATGGCGTTGTTTCTTCCCAAAATTGTAGGTGGTGGTCGGGCGAAAATCCAAATATTGACAATAAAACGAGTATTGCCAAAAATCAAACGTTTGGTGCGGTATTATTAACGACAAATTAATAGGGCCGTTTTTTTTTTCGGCAAAACCTAACTGGTAACTATTTACATTTTTTGGAAAACGAACTGACGGGTTTTTTGGATAATACGAGTATACAATAACGACATAAATTATGGTTTGTACATGATGGTTGTCCCGCTCATTCTGCTAGAATTGTTTCTGAATGGTTAAATTGGGAATAATAATTGGTTAGGACGAAATACCGATCCACGGTGGCCTCCACGTTCGCCAGATCTCACCCTATTAGATTTTTTTTATTTGGATATTTAAAGAAAAAAGTTTACAAGGATCAACCGTTTAATAATGTTGGGGAGCTTGAAAATTCGATACGATTTCATTGCAGAAATATTCCAGCAAGTGTATTGCGATCCACTCTTAGTGAATTGTACGATCGGACAATTAAATGCATTGAACGAGAAGGTGGACATACGAAGACGCGTCGATATGTTTTTTACACATAGGTACATAATTTTATTTTTTTCTGCATTTCAAATATTTTCTGATTTATTTTTTTTTTGGTTTGTTTATTGTTAAGTTATAATAAAAAAAAAAGGCGATAAAAGTTGGCAAAATCATTGGCACCATATTCAAATACGTTTAAAAACATTGTATTTCTTGAGTTTGCACTAAATGCATAAATAATGCATAGGTGCATTGTTTTGTTAATAATGCCACCAAACTGTCATAATGTTTTAGTAGGATTTTATGTTTGTCGATTAATTTGTACAGTTTTTTAATAAACATTTAAAATAAAAATTTTGCACTTTAAACTTGCATATTATCATTACTAATGTTTTATCTTGTTAAAAAAAATTTTAGGATATTTTAAAGTTGTGTTTAAGGTCGTTGTTAATTCAAGTTAATTTTACAAATATGCTTGAGCTTGAACAAAGATATGTGAAATTGATTTGATTTTGATTAATTTATGAAGGTCTTTAGGGTGAATATAAAAGAAAAGTTTTTGGAAAATTATTAATGTTTTCAAAAAAAAATATTTTTTCGAATCTATGCATAACTTTTAATTCTAAACAACTTTTCTTAATAACATTTTGCTGAATTTTCTGAAATAGGGGTTCTTTATTCTTGTACAAGCTTTATATTTTTTGACCTACCCTGTACGCTGTTTGACTTGCAACCATTTCAAGTGCACCTAATATGATTATCGAACATGCACCAACTTTTATCAAGAATAAAATTTTCTGCGAAATCGGTAATAAAAAAATTCCCATATGTTGCACACTGAAATGACCACACTGTATATACAGGGCTGGGCGGGATATAATCAAATCGGAAGACAAGCCCGGAAAATTATGAATAATCTTCATACAGGTAATTAATTAAGTATGGTACTCGATTAATCTTTAAATTTTCCCTCGCTCGTCTTCCGATATGATTACGTTGTCTTAAGACAATTTTGAAGCATTCATCTTATTAAATTAATTGTTTAGAATATCTTTATTAATTTCACAATTTATATTTTGGTATCAATATATTAACAGTATATCAGGTATAAAATACATAATAGGTATACATATTGTGCCTATTTAACATTCAAATTAAAAAAAAAAATACAGGTTAATCATACGGTAAATCTATTCATTAATTATGGACAAGATATTTGTTCTGAGTAAATACGATTTTTTGTAACTGAAATTTACGAGTTTATGTCTTAACTTCTGTGACCAAAATTTACTAATGGAATAAATAAAGGCATAGTGTGACCTAAGATACTGTTAGGCAATGAGTACTGACTAGAAACGTTCGAACTTTTAAAAATATCACTTATGCCATTAGGTATAATTAACATAGAATTTTTGGAACAGTCTAACGGCCCGTTCGGTACTTCTGGCTCAAAATTAATACTAGGTGTAAAAACGGTTTGCTTTTGGCAATTTTCAACTTTAATTAGTGTATTATCCGTATCAGTTCCTCCAGAGCAAAAGGTTGAGGCTTGTGTGGGCGCTAATCTTCCCAGGGTTTCTTCTGAAATCTTGTTTTTTTCTTCTGACATCCTATTTTCAACGAATACTCCATTTTTCTCCCTCCTTTCTCTTGCTCGTCTGTTTTGAAACCATATTTTCACTCGTATGTCTACAAGTTGCAATTTTTTTGACAGCATGATCACCTCTTCGCTGCTGAGGTACGGGCTTTCTTTAAACTTCTGTTCTAAAATTGATAGTTGATGACTGGTAAACGGTATTCTTGGATGGCGACCAAGCTGACGTTTTTGAATGTCCTTTTTGTGAATTCCTGAAAAAGAGAAACCCATTTAATGAATATACAGACTGTCCACGGATAGGGTTTACAATAGCACAAATGGATGAATAATTTCATTTTTCGGGAAAAAGTCATTCTTGATAAAAAGTTTTGCTTGTAAAAAAAATGCAATTTACGAAGAGAAAATTTTGATTTTTTATACAGAGTTCGAAAAAACTTCAAAAACATGATTTTTCTCCAAGAGTAAACTACCTTTATTTTTCATTTTTGACCAAAATGTCAATTAGAAAACTTATTTAGAATAACGTTTGTAATTTAAATCCGAGATTTAAAATAAATCTTCAGTTTTTTTAGTTTTTTTAATTTTTAGAGGTACTTAAATGAAAATTTTGCTGCTCAATAAAAATATTAATATAAAATTTTATTAAACTCTATTTTCATAATGGGTGGTGTGTATCTTATTTTAAAATTTTAAATGCATTCCTACCATCTTTTGTAAAAACAAGGAATTTTTTTACCTTTTTATTACTTTGCATTACGTATGGGGCAAATTTGAAGTTGTCAAATAGAATTTGATGTGTTTTGAAAATGTTGACCTTAGAAAAAAGGGTTTATTTAGTTCAATGTTACGGTGCGGGCGAATGTTCTTACAACTTTGTGATAGAGAAATTTAATCAAAGATATCCTAACCTTTACGTCTCAAAAATGGGACTTCATAAATTATTAAGAAAATTTTAGCAAACTGGTTCAGTTTCCAATTAAAAAAAAAAAAAAACTATGTTCAGAATGACGCAGCTTTCCTAATCGTATTGTAGCCTGTTGCTGACAATCCTACCCTTTCATTAAGAAACCGAGCTCAAGAACTTGATCTAGTAAAAAAATCTCACATTCGGAATATTTTAAAGGCAAACAAAATATTCCCATTTAAGCCAACTTTTAATCAAACGTTGGAAGAAGGAGACGAAGCTAAACGTTTGGATTTTTGTCTTTAGGTCGGAGACAAAATTGTAAGTGGAAACAGTAATTTTCATAAATTTATCATGTTCTCCGATGAATCGACATTTTCAACAAACGGGAAAGTGTCTAATATATATAAGTTTTCTAATTGGCATTTTGGTCAAAAATGAAAAATAAAGGTAGTTTACTCTTGGAGAAAAATCATGTTTTTGAAGTTTTTTCGAACCCTGTATAATAAATCAAAATTTTATCTTCGTGAATTGCATTTTTTTTACAAGCAAAACTTTTTATCAAGAATGACTTTTTCCCGAAATATTACATTTTTCATCCATTTGTGCTATTGTAAACCCTACCCGTGGACAGTCTGTATACGACTTTAATATTTCATATAGATACAGGGATATTTTTAAGCCTCACAGCCAACTTAATTTTCCCATCGGCTACATTAATATACAGGGTGCTACAAAATGGTGTGTACAGATTTTTTTTATACTTTTGCACCCTACACCTAGACGTTTTATTTTGAGAACTAGAGAAAAACTTTAAATACAAAAGCTAGAGGATTTTTCGTGTATTATCTCTTACAGTTATTATTAAAACAAAAGCGCATCGTAAAGTTGAGAAAAAGATGCACATTGTGTTTTTTTTTAAACCGAACACCCTGTATATTGTTCGCTAAAATGAAAGGTCTTTGTATCCTGATTTAAAAAATATACAGGGTGTTTCAGAATAAGACGCTGATCCTTAACGGTGTGAATCCTTAGGTGATTTTAAGAAGAAAAGTTCAAATTAACATATATCCTTAACCTATCAACTTTCGAACTACAGGGCGTTAAAGTTTTAAGAAAAATCGTTTTTCTATCATAACTTTAACAACTTTCTAGCTATTTTTATGAATTTTTCACACATGCTCTCTAAGCATCAATAGCCATTTTTTGGTGTAGAAAAATTTTAAAATTTTTTAACCAGTGGCGTCCTGAAAGGGTTTGGACTAGACACTTTAGAAAAATATTATGTACGCCACTGCTTTTTCTTAAGATAAAATTTCTTTTTTAAAATACTCATTCATTTTAGGCCAAATTTAATATCTTGCATTTTTATCGTGCGACAAACAGTTTCCGACAAAAAAAATAAAAAGCTATAAATGCGCATTCGCTATGTGCCTATGGTTTCTGACAAGTAGGCTATGAACTTTGTTAAGGAAACAATGACAATAACGAAATATTTAATGCCAAATAGTTTTGACAGCTATTTATTTATGTAAGTACACGGCTTTCCACTTAACTTAAATTTTAAAAACGTAATACTTTTTAAACGTATAAGTATCATGGTAAATTTTACAAATGTCGAGTTTGCGGATATGCATTACCTGTACGGGCTTGCTGACGGCAATGCATTCGAAGCCAGACGATTATACCAAGAGCGTTATCCAAATAGAATAGTTCCGGATGCACGAACGATTTCAGGAACTCACAGAAAGTTATGTGAAACGGGATCTTTTGAAACAAAAAACTACTTAAAAGGGGCACACCAAACTACACGAACACCGGAAACCGAAGAAGCTGTCTTAAATTTAGTGGAACAAAACCCTAATATAAGTACCAGAAAAATTGGGAATATTTTAAATATTACTCATGTCCTAGTCTGGAGAATTCTTCAAAGTTACTTGTTATATCCGTACCATATTCAACGGGTCCAGGCTCTACTTCCTAGGGATTTTCCGTTTCGCATCAATTTCTGCCAATGGTTTATTCAAATGGTTACCGAAAATCCCCAATTTGATGCCAGAATTTTGTTTACGGACGAAGCTAATTTTTCCAGGAACGCCATACAAAATTTTCATAACAATCACTTCTGGGCAGAAGAAAACCCACATGCCATTACGGAATCCCACCACCAAGAGCAATTTTCTGTAAATGTTTGGGCTGAAATTATTGGTGATTATTTAATTGGGCTTTATTTTTTACCAGCCAGATTGAACGGAATCAATTATCGCCAATTTCTTGAACACACTTTACCAAATTTGCTAGACGACGTCCCTATTTTAACCCGACATCGTATGTGGTTTATGCACGATGGTGCACCTGCCCATTTCAGTCTCTTAGCACGAGAGTTTTTAAATCAACATTATAGTAATCGATGGACAGGGCGCAGAGGAACACAATCGTGGCCACCTAGATCCCCTGATCTAAACAGTCTAGATTTTTTCCTGTGGGGACATCTGAAAACGTTGGTTTACAGCATCCCAATAAATACTGAAGAGGAGTTGAGAAACCGCATAATAGTTTGTTTCGACACTATCAGGAATACTCCAGGAATTTTTCAAAGGGTACGAGATTCAATGAGGAGAAGAGCTGAAGCATGCATTCTGATTATAATTACAAAAAAGAACGTGTAAAAACCATGTGCCCCGAAGATACGCAGCTTGATGTACTTCAGGCAGTAATCGAAGATCCTACAAGATCCACCCAAGAAGTTTTTGAATACACAGGAGTGAAAAAAACATCTGTAAAGCGCATACTTAAAAAGAACAAGTATCGTGCCTACAGGCCTAAATTTGTATGTACATTTCAAGAAAGAGACTATGATTTGCGTTTTGATTTTTGCATATGGATTCAAGGAGAAATAGAAGAGAGGAGAGATTTTCATCGGCACATACTTTTTTCAGACGAATCCACTTTTACCACAAACGGTGTTGTCTCGTCGCAAAATTGTAGGTGGTAGTCAGAAGAAAATCCTAATTTTGTAATTGACAATAGAAATCAGTATTACAAAAAAACAAATGTTTGGTGTGGGATACTAAATGACAAGTTAATTGGTCCATTCTTCTTTAGAGATAATTTGACTGGCAATAGATATTTAAATTTTCTTCAGAATGTATTGGGAAACTTTATAGATAACTTACCGTTAGAAGAACGACACAAGCTATGGTTTCAACATGATGGGTGCCCTGCACATTGTGCTAGGGCAGTTACGCATTGGTTAAATGAGGTATTTGGCTAGGACGAAATACCGATCCACGGTGGCCGCCTCGTTCGCCTGATCTTACACCCCTAGATTTCTTCTTATGGGGACACTTAAAACAAAAAGTGTATAAAGACCGACCTTTCAACAGCGTTGAAGAATTGGAAAATTCTATAAGGCACCATTGCCGTAATATCCCTGCCACGACATTGCGATCTACTCTTAGGGAATTTTATGAGCGGACGAACAGATGTATTGAGCGAGAAGGCGGACATACAGAGACATTCGTTAGTTAATTCTTTATATTGTTATATTGTATTTTATCATTCTAACTGTTAGTTACAATTATTATAGTTTCATACATTTCTATGGCTGTATTTCATTTTTTAACTGCCGATATTGATATTAATAAACATACATTATCTTTGATATTTCAATAAAAAAATAAAATATAGTTTCTTGGGCGTTAGATAAAAAATATTTGATATAGGCGTTTTATTAATTAAGTAATTATGTTCGAGTACCTAAATATCATATATTAAAATATAAAGTAAGATTAAATATCCTTGCAACAGTGGTAAAGTCTGGGGTTGCTTAAAAAACAAAGAAATTCAATTAAATTATTACTGATTTGAAAAATATTTAAAAAAATAGGCATATCTGATTTATTTTGCTTAAGTTAAATATGGACCTAAGTTGAATAATAGAAATACCAATAATACGGGGGTTACATCGAATTATCTTAAAAATTTTGATATTTGAGATAGGAGACTATGATTTTAAATCTGAGTATACTTTTTATTTTAAACAACTTTTCTTCATGCCCTATTGCCCTATTTTTTAAAATAAGGGTACTTTACTCTTGAACGATTTTCATATTTTTTGCCCTACCCTGTATCCTATTTAACTTGAAGCCATATTGAAACCATACCACAAAATTGTAGTATACAATTTTGTGATCATACATCCATACACCTGAAATGGTTATCGGACATGCACCAACTTTTATCAAGAATAAAGTTTTCTGAGAAACCAATAATAAAGAAGTTTCCCATTTGTTGCACACTTAGTGGACCACACTGTATATCAAAAGATATATTATTAGATATACAGTGTGTTCCTAAATATCATGTATGTACATACGGAAGGCGGTAATTCTTTGGTTTATTTCATAACCAAAAATTCATATAAACATAGGTGCGCAAACGTTTTGTTCCGATCTACAGGGTGTTGAGATTCAATATTTATTTCAGTTTTTTCTCTATAGCTCCTATAGTTTTTGAGATATTTAGCTCAAATTTGGAATATAGGTTACGCTATAGGATACATCATTGGGCATGCCTAATGTTTGTGAGAATCTACAGATATTTTGTCAGTGGTCATGCTCCCTTTTCTCCCCCTGAACTTTTTCGCGATACCGCTGCTGGTAGATTCTAAAAGACGAAGTAAATTCTTTTTTTGTTTGTTAAAACCTTTAATCTCTTGTAATTTTTTCGTATCTGATGTAACCGTTATCGAAAAAAAAAAAGCGATTTTCTGTGTTTTGCTAGATGATATTTAAATTTTTAAAATGATCTCGTAGGATTTGACTTTATTTGGAAAATCTCTTGTTTTTATTAATTGTGTCAGTTTATTCGCCAGTACCTGTTGAAAATTAAAGCTTTTGCATGCATACAGGTATATACATACAGTCCAAACGGTCGTCCTCTGCCAGTGTGACATGGATAAACGATCAATGGACAACTTGGGTGTCTCTAAAATGACACCCATTCAATATTAATTTTATGTAGGTAATGTAGTTATACAGGGTGTCTAGTTTTCGTGTGTTTTCATATACCATCTCATCTCTTATTATAAAAGATAGAAATATGGGGTTTGCGGCTTACTGTTCCATAATTTTATGAAATTTTCATATCCCTCTCAGTTTTTGACGTACAGGGTGTCCAGTTTTCGATGATTTTACTGGATATCTTCGTTATTAAAGATAGAAGGATACGATTTTCGCAGCACTGTGCTACTTTTTTGTGAAACAAAAGATGCCACAATCAGAATTTTTCTAGTCTTCCTTGTTTTTGATATACGGGATGTTTTTAATAATTTTACATTTTGGAACACAATATTTAGGTTACCCTGTAGCTTATCAAAGAGAAAACAAATGTTCTTTTTGTAGTTTTTACGTAGAATCCAGTCACGTAGGTACTCAGATTTTTTCCACGTACAATTGTTTCCGAGAAAAATAACAAACTTGCTTTTTTTAAAATGGGCCACCCTATATATTTTTTAATAATATAATTTAGGTTACAATAAGCTTCTCAGAAATATGTAATACCTTATTTTTATTTTTGATATTAAGCACGAAATTTACGTTTTATTAAAAAATATACATTTTTTGTTAGTAGGCCATGACGGGTATTTAAAAAAACTATTACTGGTATGATAATTACTGCAGAAGAAACATATTTTGGACTCCTTAATCTAATTAGCACTTATATTTCAGTAAAAATAATAACAAAGCATAAATCGAGTAAAACATTAGAAACAAAAGCTGAAAATTTATAGAACTTTCTCATAAATATTGCTCAAATTAATTGTTCTCCATTATGCCTTAGACATGTTTCACACATAGTTCTTATTCGCCTTAATGAATTTAAAATAACAAAAGGCCGCGTTTGTAACTTTTCTTCTTAAATCTGCAATTGTTTGGTATTGAATCGAATAAATTTTATTTTCAAGGTATTACACAAGAAGAAATCAAAAACCGACAAGTCGGGTGACCTTGGTGACCATACAGTATACAGTCAGAGGATAAAAATATACCTAACTATATGCGACTTGAAAAATACTCTAGATACTTTAAATTAACTGGAAGTACTGCAAACTACCTCAAGGTACCGCAAAATACCTTTAATTCCCGCGAAATACCTGAAACTATTTGTAAAATGTCATATTTTTGCAATAGGTGTACATATTTTTCAGAGTGACTACCCCCTCGATGTACAGGGTGTTTCCTCAAATTTTAACAGCTTCTAGCGACTTTATTATTACAGATAGAAAAAAATTGTTCAGATCAAAATTGTAGGGTATCATCCAAACGGTCCGAATTTACTACTTAAAGAAGCAATTGAGCATCACTGGTGAACTTTTTGACTTATTGTATACCTTTTTTTAATGGAACACCCTACCTTTTTTTAATGGAACACCCTATATATTATGTGTTTGTTGGATAGCGCTTAAAATTCTCTATTCAAAAATATATACGTTACCTATAATTACTTCATCCATTGTTGAAATATCCGCTATTAAAAAATCAAAATATTACTAATTTACTATATGAAATAAATCACAGTACCCATTGGAAAACAAAGTTATCAAATGACATTACTGGCGGCATGCGACATGGAACACTTAGTTGTCAACTCCTTTTTAAATTTTGATAATATTATATGGGTTATACTGAAGAGCAAAAGAGGGAAATAATTTATTTCTTTTATAAGAATAATGAAAAGGCCAGTGCAGCACCAGCCGATTATCGAGTTTTTCACCCAGGTATGCCGGTGCCGTCAAGATGCACTTTCTATAACATAGAAAGACATTTTAGGATTCACAAAAATTTGCAAATTATTTTTGTTTTTTATATTTTCAAGGTAAATAACTAATTAGGACTTTAAATTTTGTAAAATTAATTTTATCGTATCATTGAAGATTAAGTCATTTTTATATGATATCTTTATTAATAATTATTAACATCATAAACATACTAAAACCTACATAAAACCTTAGTTACTCATAATACATTAGTTACCATAATTTAATACGTTAGTTACGAAAGCATAATACGTTAGATACCAAACAATATTAGAACTATTTTTCATGAACATGTAAAACAATATTTTGACAGTTTTCAAATTTGATGGATACACCTTTGTCTTTAACGTCCACGATCTTAGGTATGCCCTCTGAAGACTGATTAATGACCGAGAAAGCACTCCTTTCGATTTCGTGCGGTTCCCCAGTGCCTAATCCACTGCCGGAAACATCGCCGATTTGAATTTTGCGAGCAATGGAAACTTTCTTGGTCACACTTTCTTCTAAATACCCTCTAGCAACCTTCGCCGATTCCCATCCACCAAGTTCTTGTAGGTCTAATATATCTCCTTCAGCATTAACAAGAAAATTTGCCGGAGATCTTCTAACGCAGTGACCAGTATACAAATTAGGATTTTCAAGTGAGAGATACTCAGCTATTTTTTGAGGTATTTTAGAGAAGAAATGAATGCCGCAGGGCTGTACCGTACATTTCCCTCTTCTATGTGATACAAACAATCTTTGGTGAGTGACATGGTCTGGCCTTAACATTGCGTACTTTTTAAATAAAAGCACAGGATTGACTTCGCCGTCAAATATCACAGCGAAAATACGTTTCTTGTGCGTTTTTGAGTCGGGAATAGTAACAATCAGCTTGCCCTCTAAAACGTCAACATCTTCCGTGGTCATCTTCGCTAATTCATTAGTTCGACAGGCTCCTCCAATTCCAATTAAAAAAACCACTTTCATCATTAAAAACTTCTCGTCTGAGGCAGAACACACAAATTCGTTGACTTGTTCTCTTGTAAATACTTTTGATTTTTTTGCTCTATATCCAACATTTTTCTTCTTGATGAAACGTATTAAGGCGCCGCATTTGTCGATTTCCACTCTTTCCTTCAGTTCTAAAGTCGTTCGTAACATGGAATATTTCGGCCATAAGGATGAAGCAGAGTATTCCTCAGAGAGTTTTGCGAAATACGCCAGCAATGCCGTTTCTTCTGCACCTTGAACATGTACTTTGTTTCGCCACTCACAAAACTGCCGATATTCTTTTTCATAATGGATTTTAGATTTGTCCGGAAGCAAGTTCAACCTTATAATGTTGGCTGCAGCTAATATATCGTCAGGAATATCAAAATCTTGCATGATTTTAATGATGACTTTTTGAAATGCCAAAATGAAATGACAAAACACCTTGTTTTTATTTTCGCATCGCCGTTGTCAATGATACGATAAAGCTTTGAATATAACTCGATTATTAGCGATTTAACACCGTCTCGGACATTGCAATGTCCTCGACTATTATAAATCGCATAATAATCTCGTTATATTAATAGCTATAAATGTGTGTTTGTAGAAAATCGTACTTTTTCAACCGAATATGCCAGTAAATATTTCAATAGGTCTAAAAAGAAAATTAGTACTACCCTTCGTAAATATGGATATCATCCATACAAAGTTTTACCTGTTCAGAAGTTGACGGAGGAACAAAAAGTTAGTAGGCAAAATTTCTGCAGAGACATGCTTCAAAGGAAAGTAAGGGATAACGATTTTTTAAAAAAAAAATTATGGAGCGATGTAGCTACTTTCACCACGATTGGGATGTTTAACAGTCGAAAAAGTCATTTATATCCATTAGAAAACCCCCGCGGAATGTGTCAAATTAAATTCCAAGGCCGAAAAGCAGTTCATGTCTGGTGCGGCATTCTCAACACTCAAGTTATAGGTCCTATTTTTTACGAATTCAATTTAAATGGTGAAAGATATTTAGAGTTCCTTGAGAATAGTAAATTATTTGGAAAATTGGCCTATTCGTCAGTATAATGACATAATCTGGCATCAAGATGGAGCGCCACCCCATAATGTCTTGGTTGTCCGCAAATTTCTCGACAATCGATATCCCTTATGGATCGGTAGAAATGGCAGCATTGGGTGGCCACCCAATAGCCCTGATTTAACAATTTTAGATTCTTTCTTTTGGGGTTACGTGAAAAACACAGTTTATAAAGAACGAAGCGCATCGTTGGAGGAGATAAGAATTAAAATTATAAATTGCGTAAATAATTTAGTCGAGGAAAAGTCGCATTTTATTATGAATGCTATTGATAAAATAGAAGATAATTACACAAAGTGCATAAATAATAATGGCGGGCATATAGAAAATTTGTAAAAACTTTATATTGGTAATGTTAAATCAAATTTTTTATTGTGTTTGGTTAAAATTGTTGATTATTTCAATGGTTACTGTGATTTATTTCATATAGTAAATTAGTAATATTTTTATTTTTTAATAGCGGATATTTCAACAACGGATAAAGTAATTATAGGCAACTTATATATTTTTGAAAAGAGAATTTTCAGCGCTATCCAACAAATATATAATATATAGGGTGTTCTATTAAAAAAAAAATATACAATAAGTCAAAAAGTTCACCAGTGATGCTCAATTGTCTCATTCAGTAGTAAATTCGGACTGTTTGGATGATACCCTACAATTTTGGTCTGAACATTTTTTTTCTATCTGGAATAATAAAGTCGCTGGAAGCTGTCAAAATTTGAGGAAACACCCTGTATACATAAAGACACTTACTTGGAACTTTTGGGGGACAGTATCTCGAACACTGCAACCACTCGAATTTCTTCACATTTTCACTCATTGTTCTTTCACAATAAATAGGGGTTTCACTATTTTTCACAATATTACTTCCTGCTCTGTTTAAAATATGATCTATACTAAAATCGGAGTGTTTTACAGATTGTTCTTGATTGTCGTCTATATTTTGGTTATTGTCCATGATTTGAAAAATCATAGTAAACACAACTGATTTTGACAATTTTTTTTAATAAGTACCTACTAAGATTGTAAATATTTCTTGTTGAATTTTAATTAACGTTTACTTTAACGTTATATGCTAAATTTTAAAAAAGGAAAGAAAATACATTTTTTGAACTCAAATTAACTACCTATCCAACAAAGGTAATAAAACATAATTTAGATTTTGAAAAATTGGTTGAATAATGTCTTAGAGTTTATTTTTAGTTTTAGACACCATTTATACAATAGTAGTTTTTTAGTATTATTATGCACAATTTTACACTAATCCTCAAAACAAAAAATATCAAACTCTCCGATCTTTTCAAAAATAATTCCAAACTGAAACACTTAACAGTTTTGTTACCCCTTATATTACCCCCGCCACCGGACAAACTACTTACTTCTGTATGTATATTGTATATCTCGTTATCCCATCGAATTTGTGTATCTTTTGGGCAATTAGGCGGAAAATTGTATTTGGCCTATTATGTTTGTTTACCACTGTGCGGACGCCTGTAATCTGCTTCTGAATTTTTAATCTCTTTTTGCGGCGGTGTGGTGTGCCCTTATAGACATATTGTAAAAATGTTACGTAACAGGGTGGGTAGGTAATTATTAAAATTTACACAGGTCTGCTTACGTAAAATTGTATGAAATCTAAAACATAAGATAAAGTCGGCTTCCACTTAACTAGGCGCGTTATGAATTTATCGTAGGGAAACTTATACCGGGTGTTGCATCGTCGAGCGGGACATAGGAAATCCCATGTAATTTTAAATGGGGTCAATTATTGGCTTCCCTAATTATTTTAGAGAAAAATTCTATTTAGGTTTATTAAAGAGCACTAAAACCCACATTCAAAAGAATAACTTTAGATATTTTTGATGAGCCCGTTTACGGGTTATCGCCGATTTCTTTTTAACTATTTCTCCTTTTTATGGCCCCGTATTTGCGGGCACCAGTCAAGGTAAAAGATGACTGTCAAATAAAGTTGTCATTTTGAAATGTGTGCTTTATTGTTATAAAAACTCGTACATCGAAAATATTAAAGGTGTATTTATGAGTACAAATTAATCTGAATAAAACTAAAATAAAGTATCCAATTATAAGGTTAATTATGACATTTTACATGTTTCAATATTTTACTAATTAATAGGTAGGTACTATTGAATTGTTAGAACTTTAGGATTTAAGAAGATGTTCAAATATTCCTCCATTGACTGCTAGACAATAACCAAGGCGATCATAAAATTCTCTTCTTACATTCGCTAGTTGGTAAACTGAAATTCTATTGCATTCGGCAGAAATAGCATTTTTTAACTCGTCTAGATTTGGGTATTTTTTATGTTTGTATATCCTGTTTTTTAAATGGCCCCAGAGAAAGAAATCATTTGGCGATAAATCAGGAGACCTGGCTGGCCAATTTACTGTATGATTTAAGCCAATAACATTTCCATTAAAAGCACGGTTTAAATATTCCCGGACAGCCAGGGTACTATGTGCCGGGCAGCCATCCATTTGGTACCAAACTTCCTGATTTTCCCTGGCGGCATCATGTAAAGTAGGTAAATATGATCTTCAAGAAGTTCCAAAAAATATTCTGCATTTAAATTTCGTGTAAGAAATAATGGCCCGATAATATTTTCTCCGAAAATCCCAGCCCATACATTAACTTTTTGTGGATATTGCGTCCTTGTTTCCATAAACCTGTGTTGGTTTTCTTTGCTCCAATATCGATAATTTTGAACATTGGGTTTATTGTTTAAGGTAAATGTGCATTCGTCAGTGAAACAAATGTTTTTTAAAAATTCCCTATCCATGTTTGCTCTTTCCATCATACCAAAACAAAACTCCTGTCGTCGTATTTCGTCCCTATCTCTTAGCTCTTGGTGCTTTTCATATTTGTATGAATAATATTTATGTCGTTTCAAAGCTCGTAACGCTGTGGTGTGATCTAATCCTATGTCATCCTCAAGTTTCCTTGTGCTGATCTTCCCATCATTTTCTTCCACGCACAATAAAACTTGCAAGTCCCTATCATTTCTTGCATCTCTTCTTTGTTCCTGCCTTTCTTCACATCTGCAATTATTTATTACAGTGCTTTTTGTCTCAAATTTCTTGATAGTCCTTTCGACTGTAGATTTTGCAGGTATCGGTCTATTCGGATACAGAGCAGCAAACATGTCTGACACATTTTGATAACTATTTCCTTGATAATACCATTTAATCATCAATATTTTTTCTTCAGAAGTGTAATTCATGGCTAATATTTTCGATGTACGAGTTTTTATAACAATAAAGAACACATTTCAAAATGACAACTTTATTTGACAGTCATCTTTTACCTTGACTGGTGCCCGCAAATACGGGGCCATAAAAAGGAGAAATAGTTAAAAAGAAATCGGCGATAACCCGTAAACGGGCTCATCAAAAATATCTAAAGTTATTCTTTTGAATGTGGGTTTTAGTGCTCTTTAATAAACCTAAATAGAATTTTTCTCTAAAATAATTAGGGAAGCCAATAATTGACCCCATTTAAAATTACATGGGATTTCCTATGTCCCGCTCGACGATGCAACACCCGGTATAGTGTTGTCTTGCTCAAACCAAGGTTGAAACGGCATTATAAAGATATCCGTAATATAAACGCGATAAACTTATTGGTACTTTATGAATCGAAGAGAGAAGCACATCTAATTTTTAGTAATTATCAAAATGTGTTGAAGAACACTCCCGTATTACACAATGTCGTAAATAAGCTTCCTAGTTTTGACAAATGTGTCATTTATTAAAAATATTGCGACATAAAATGACGTATATAAATCGGTTTGCAGGTTTTTTGCATCCCCAGGCGAAAGAAGTGGTTCTCACTTTAATAGATTATTTTAAAAATAAACAGGAGAAGGCTGCTGAATCCGGTGAGTTATTAAATCCCAAGTCTATTAAAGAGAAAGTCTCGGAAGCACTAAAACTAAGTTTAAGATCAATACAGAGGATTGTTCATTAAAGTAGTAGAAGTATACCAATAAAGAAAATGCAACGACGGTCAAGGAAAACGAAGAGTGAAACTTTACAGGAAGGTAAAAAATGGATGTAAGGAATGTTATAAACGACTTATATGCATCACAAGTTGATATAACGCTTTCAGTTTTGAAAGATGCTTTAAAGTAACGCAGTATTTTAGAAATAGGTTTCAGGTCATTGTCAGCACTAATAAAAAACTTGGGATTTCGTTATAGAAAGAACTGCAACAGAAGATATTTGTGCGAACTACCAAGAATTGCAAGCGAACGAGTCATGGGTCTAAGTCATGACAAGACGACTCAGTGAAATCAGTAAAACGAAAAAGAAGTTGTGGTTCGGGAAAACGCTACATTATATTAAATGCTGGCTTACCTATTGGTTTTATGAAGGGAGCGAGTTTAATTTTTTCCTCTAAATCAAAGAGCGCCGACTACCACAATAACATGAATTGTGAGCTTTTTGAAAAGTAGGCTAGAGAAAAGCTGATACCAAATTAGGATGAACCATCCCTAATTGTACTAGACAATGCATCTTATCATTCTCGGGTAATAAATAAACAGCCAAATTCATCCTAAAAAAAAAGACGTCTTTTAGTGGTTAGTTCAGAAAAATGAGAAGATTTATTTAAATCTAAACTGATAATGAAAGCGAAAACTATTAAAAAACAATAAAATAATGTGGTTGATGAAATTTTGCGAGAACACGGGCAAGAGGTTTTGCGGTTACCACCCTACCATTGCCAATTTAATGCCATAGAGTTAATTTGGGCACGCGCAAAATCGTTCTATGAAAAAAATGTTGGTAATGGTCTAAGTTCAGATAAGGTAGAAGTTTGGAAAAACTCCCTAACACACATTACGGGGGACTACTGGAGAAAAGCTAAGTGACTGGTGGAACAGAGAAAAAGTATTGGATTTTCAAGTGGAACCACTTATTATTTCAAATGCAGAAGATAGTGAAAGTACTACTAAAGATGAATTTGACGAATCAGAATTAAAAGAGTTTTGAAACTGTGTTTATTTTGTATTTTTTTTTTTAATTTTTAACCTCTATTTTAAATTCTGTAGGTAATAATAGTTCAATTAGAAAAATGCCCCACATAAATTACTGGCCCATGGTGGCCTTAAAGTTAGTTTAGGTACTTCTTATATTTTATCTTGACCAGACTTGAATTTTATTTTGCCTTTTCTTCATTGGTATACTTCTACTACTTTCATGGACAACCCTCTGTGTAGGTATTAAACGTAGTTTAAGAACTTCCAAGACTTTCTGTGTAATAGATTGGGGATTTGATAACTCGCCGGTTTTAGTAGCTTTTTCTTGTTAATTTTAAATAAAAAAAAAATTTTAATTTAGCCAATGTGTAATTTAATTAGAATTTTTTTGATATTTAATATATTATCTGCTGAAATAAACTAAAATTTGTTTTATTTATCTAACATTCTATTTAAGTACTTTGTTTTTTTAATTTACAAATGATTAAAAAAACTATATATATTAAAAAGATATATTCAAAATTCATATTACATGCAACCTTTTGCAACAATATCATTATCCATGATGAGTTTGAATATTGCCATAAAAACAATTGCAACTGAAAAGTTTTCACGTGTTTTGGGATTAACGTGAAAAGATATTGGCGCTTACTGCGTCGTGTACATAGTATTTTATAAGATTTTTTTTTGTGACTTGTCTAATAGCTATATAACGAGATTATTATGCGGTTTATAATAGTCGAGGACATCACCCGCAATGTCCGAGACGGTGTTAAACCGCTAATAATCGAGTTATATTCAAAGCTTTATCGTATCATTGACAACGGCGATGCGAAAATAAAAACAAGGTGTTTTGTCATTTCATTTTGGCATTTCAAAAAGTCATCATTAAAATCATGCAAGATTTTGATATTCCTGACGATATATTAGCTGCAGCCAACATTATAAGGTTGAACTTGCTTCCGGACAAATCTAAAATCCATTATGAAAAAGAATATCGGCAGTTTTGTGAGTGGCGAAACAAAGTACATGTTCAAGGTGCAGAAGAAACGGTATTGCTGGCGTATTTCGCAAAACTCTCTGAGGAATACTCTGCTTCATCCTTATGGCCGAAATATTCCATGTTACGAGCGACTTTAGAACTGAAGGAAAGAGTGGAAATCGACAAATACGGCGCCTTAATACGTTTCATCAAGAAGAAAAATGTTGGATATAGAGCAAAAAAATCAAAAGTATTTACAAGAGAATAAGTCAACGAATTTGTGTGTTCTGCCTCAGACGAGAAGTTTTTAATGATGAAAGTGGCTTTTTTAATTGGAATTGGAGGAGCCTGTCGAACTAATGAATTAGCGAAGATGACCACGGAAGATGTTGACGTTTTAGAGGACAAGCTGATCGTTACTATTCCCGACTCAAAAACCCACAAGAAACGTATTTTCGCTGTGATATTTGACGGCGAAGTCAATCCTGTGCTTTTATTTAAAAAGTACGCAATGTTAAGGCCAGACCATGTCACTCACCAAAGATTGTTTGTATCATATAGAAGAGGGAAATGTACGGTACAGCCCTGCGGCATTCATTTCTTCTCTAAAATACCTCAAAAAATAGCTGAGTATCTCTCACTTGAAAATCCTAATTTGTATACTGGTCACTGCGTTAGAAGATCTTCGGCAAATTTTCTTGTTAATGCTGGAGGAGATATATTAGACCTACAAGAACTTGGTGGATGGGAATCGGCGAAGGTTGCTAGAGGGTATTTAGAAGAAAGTGTGACCAAGAAAGTTTCCATTGCTCGCAAAATTCAAATCGGCGATGTTTCCGGCAGTGGATTAGGCACTGGGGAACCGCACGAAATTGAAAGGAGTGCTTTCTCGGTCATTAATCAGTCTTCAGAGGGCATACCTAAGATCGTGGACGTTAAAGATAAAGGTGTATCCATCAAATTTGAAAACTGTCAAAATATTGTTTTACATGTTCATGAAAAATAGTTCTAATATTATTTGGTATCTAACGTATTATGCTTTCGTAACTAACGTATTAAATTATGGTAACTAATGTATTATGAGTAACTAAGGTTTTATGTAGGTTTTAGTACGTTTATGATGTTAATAATTATTAATAAAGATATCATATAAAAATGACTTAATCTTCAATGATACGATAAACATATTTTATGTATATGTACCAATAAATTATTTGAATTTGCAATAATATATCCATTAGTTTAGTTGAGATAAACGTACACAAAAATATTCAAAATTATATACAATATAGTTTCAAATTAATTTTTAACCTATTAACATTCAATTTTATGGAAAATCAGCTGTCCATATACCGCCATACTGGTTTTAATATTTTCAAACATTTTTGAAACCTCTGATTCTACTGATTTGATTCAGAGATCATATGCGCCTAGTTAAGTGGAAGCCGACTTTAGGTAGGTACTGATTAAGAATAAAATTATTTTAAAAATCCATCCTGTAAAGTTTCTTAGAAATCTGTTGCCTAATTAGCTATTAATAAAATTAGGCTAGCAATTCTCGCTATCATTTGATTACCTACCCTCAAAAACTAATAAATGGTCAAGCATTGTGCCATTATATACATCGTTCAACACTTAAACGTGAAGAAGCAGCGTAATTTCTTTTTTTCTAAAAGAGATTAATTCGCTATTTTTAGTCGGAAAATCGTTTCAAGTTTAAGAAATTGTAACAACTCGCCCGATGGGATGCAGGCTGCAGCCTCAATAGTCCCCTCCCCCTTCGGTCTGCCACTGTTTTGGGTTTCATTTCAGTTAAACGTGCAACTAAATGTGCATTACTTATCAACGAAAAATTAATTGTACTACTAAGAGTAGAAAGAGATATAATTTTTAATGCCAATCAACATTTTTCTTATTCCATTTTGCTCTAAAATTAAAATAAAGGGTACTTTCCTCGTAGGTCAATTTTTATTTTTTTACTTTTTGATCATCCTGTACATTCTATCTCAAGTTTGAATAGTCTAATATTATTTTTTCAGTAAGCAGAACTTTTTATAGAGTAACTTTTTTTCGTAAAATTAATATTAAAAAAGTTTCCCATATGTACAGAACTTAAGCGGACACTACTGTAGTTGCTGATATTTGTTTTCGGCCGTTTCGGAAATGCTGAGATGGCCGTTTGTACCATTTTCATTTTAAACAATGGTTAGTTAATCAATGATTATGTTTTAATCAGTGTTTACCTATTTTTGGGTTGCAGCGTCAAAAATTAAACAATGTTTAGTTAATCGGAGAAAAAAACTGGCAACGTCTAATTCTTAGACGTTTGCTATCTTCAGGGCAGTAAAATTTGTTTACTTACGGAGACATAACCCTAAATTTCGACCACGGTTTTATACGTGATTTGCACTGACATTACAATATATATATAATGTCAGTGACGATTTGTCTTTGTGATTTGTGCTGTTAGTACTGCTTATTTGTTAGAAATGGATTCTGAAAGGACAGAAAGACAGGGCAGTATAAGTTTTTCTGCAGGGGAGAAGTTGCTTATAGCAAATATTTGTTTGAAATATAAAGACATCATTGAAAACAAGAAAACCGACTTAATATCATGTGACCAAAAAAAGAAAGTCTGGGAAAAAATCGCCGCTGAAGTTAATACAGCCGCAGTAAATACAACATACCGAAGTCAAGAAATTTTAAAAAGGATTTTTTGAGAATCGGAAAAGAGAAGTGAGGAAAATTGCTGCAGAGGAAAAAAAAGTGACTTTATGGTACAGGAGGGGGACAACCATTTAAAATTAGAAAAGATCCTTGCCACGACATTATTTTATCCATAATGAATACTAAAACTGTATACGGATTGGCTAATGAAATTATTGATGGAGATACAGAACCGTGTCCAAGTTTAACTGTAAGTATCTTACAGCCATACTTCAGTTTTTGATAGATTGGTTATTATATTAAGATATCGTAAGATTTTTTAATTATATACGGTATACCTGTTTTAGGATTCAGATGTTCCAATTTCTAAGGAAAATGACCACCAAGTCGATGAAATTATTATTTATGAAACCAATGAAAATGAGGAGGTAAAACAATTTTATGGGAATATTTTTCATAATTATTTCAATTCATTAAATACCTAATTATAGTTTAATGTTAAAATTTAAAAGGAAATAATTATTAATACCTAAATTACATATTATGTTACTGCTCTTGCAGGGTACAACATGGAAGAAATACACTCCAGCTAATTTAAAAGAACCAATTACTGCCAACTTGACAAATTTTGAAGATCGTCCTTCATGTTCAAAAAGGAAGTATACTGAAGGTAATCACTTTATTTTATTACACTTATTTATCATGTATCACACAAAAATAATGTTACTGTAAAATACTTAGTTATACACAGACACTGCAAGTTTATATGAAGGCAATTGAACCAGTATAAAAACTAAAACTCGGCCGCATCTCTTTATGAAATGTGAGCGGGGTGTGATGTCAGGGTAGAAATGGGTAAGGAGAAGCAATGCATTCTGATTATTAAGTCAATGCAAAGCTTGCTATTTTAATTGACTTCGTGTAGACTTGAATAGGTACTTTAATATTCTTAAATTGTATTATTTTTTTAGATCAAATAAACACTCCAACAAAAAATAAATTGCTTACTACATCACGGCGTCGGCCTACCTTACACGTCAAAGCCTTGTCAAGGTCCGAATTAGCAGAAAAATATGATCAGCTTCTTGATATAAGGTTGGAAATAGCAGAATTTCAAAAAAAAAAAAAATGGGAGAAGAATTATTGACAATTGAGGGCGAAAGGAAATTAAAATTTAATTGTTAGAACTGCAAATAGAAGTGGAAAAAAAAAAACTAGCTAGTTTAGGTACCTATCCGATGTAATAAAGTGGGTTTGCAATTAAACACATAAGCTCAAGCAAATGCAACACCGTGTTTTTTATTAAACGAAAACGCCTAAAAAAGTTAGTTTATCTAGTTCCCTAAAGTTGTTTTTTCTTTCATAAATCTTTCGAGGAAAGCCAAAATCTATTATATCTAATATATCCAAGTCGTCATTTATGAAGAAATCGTCATCGAAATAGTCAAAATCCATTTTTTTAACCTTTCAAGTTGACAACAAACTTTAAGGTTAATCATTGATTTTAACTTTTAAACTGCCCAGAATCTATGCTTAGTTTAATTAATGATTAAATGCCTTTAATCATTGTTTAACAGACGGCACAACAGATATTTCGAGATAATCATTGATTAGAGCTTTAATCAATGTTTAGGCGAACGGTACAAACGGGCCTGTGAGTGTCAATGCATTTCGAAAAGTTAAAATCATAGAACATAAAGGTTAGTTGTCAAAATGGCTCCTAGTAAATGTCAAGAAATCGGAATTGCGTTGACTTTGGTATTAGAAAATAATTCGCGAAGAAAGAAAATAAAATGATGGGTTAAGAAATGGCTATTAGACAGGAAAAAGTTTAACCATATGAATATTCTTAAAGAATTAGGATCAATTGACTTTAAAAAACTTTTTGAAAATGAAAACCGAGACATTTGAGGAACTACTGTCTCTATTTGAATAATAGGCGTTGGAAATATCCCACACGCAGGGCATATCCCAAAGCTCAAAAGTCTCTTTCCAAGCTTGTTTCCCCCTTCCAGACATTTTTGATTCAAAATACAAAATAATTGTGGCAAATCTGTCACGAGCCCCGTCAAATATTGATGAAATCGACCCAACCGTGCTGAACCAACCGTCCGATCTGGATTTTGTCGGTCCGACATGTCTACACACTACCCAATTTGCAGGGTCCCTGTAGAATGGACCCTGCAGATTGGGTTGCGTGTAGAGGCTTTAAACGGCAACCCTTATCAATAACCAGACCAGTAAATTGCATTTCGCCATCCGATTTAAAAATCATTTAGTTGTTGATATTTGTTTTCGGCCGTTTCGAAAAAATATGAATCATAATAATATTACGTTTGTATAAAGGTGCATTTATAAAACTTTTCGTCACCGCTCCCGCTCGTCGCTACCGTTCCCCTCGCAAGTAAACCTAAAGGGGAATAATGTATTTATTTATAAAAGCCGCCACCGCTCCTGTTCGTAGTTCCAACATGACCAATTTTTATCCCGCTGACCTTGTGCTGTTCGTCGTTTGTGCTTTAGTCAATGGGAAGAAAGAAATTTGACACATTTGATATAAAACATATGTTTTATTATACAAATATTTTCCATATTCCTACGATTTAAGCATTTGTAGACAATACACAGGGCTTAACTTATCTTATAGTTTATTAATATTAAATACTGATAAACTTTTTCAAAGAAAATTAATGTTTTAACCTCAAAATACGTTAATGTTCTGGCGAATTTATAGCGATGCAGTTGTTCGTGTTTTATAAAATACCCTAAGAACGGTGGCGACGAGCGGGAGCGGTGACAACGAGCATCAGGAGCGGTGCCGAGAAGTTTTAAAGATCGACCTTTATATTATAGGTCCCTGGTAGAAGAATGACAATCTCTAATATATCAAGGACGCTGCGTATATCAATGTTTGATACATAAACAATATTAAAAGTTCTTACCTATTCCATTATAAAGGCAGGAAAGTTTAGCCAAAATTTGTTATGTACTTATATAGGTATTCAAAGTTCCGACAATTCACAGGACAAACGAAGTTTGCACTGCGACAGCCACAGTGCAACAATTTATTGTACCTCTAGTTCTGTTCCGGAGGGAGATGATGCCTTACTGCATCTTTTATTAAGTATTATATTAATGTTTTTGTAATTTAAAAACTGTTCATTCTTCTTCTGTCCCTTGACTGTTCAATATTCTAATTCACAACACAACTCAAGTTTAATAAATATACTAAAGCGGGGAAAATCATAAAATGAACCTAATCTAAAATTATTAATCTACTTATTATTAAAATACAGACTTACCTCAGTTTTATTGTCCATAATATGATTATTCGGTAGTAGCATAGTTCACCCACAAATAACAATGCCTCATAATAATTAATGTTAATTGAATATTACACAAACAAAAAATAAAATAAGGGAACCCCATGAGAGGGCAGGCTGGTTTCTCTGCATCTGGTCCGTCAAATGTCAAAGGCAGAGTGTGTCAACTGCTATTATGGGTGTAATGAATCTGAAATATTTCAGAAATATTGATATGAAAGGTTATGTTTTCGAGACATTCGAAATATATTAGAGTATTTCTGAAAAAAAGTGTTATAAACATAAAAGTAGTACTTATAAAAGTCATTTTTCACATCAAAAATAGTTTAAAATGTTGTAGTTTTTGACATGATCGTAGAAAAACTATATTATTATAAAAAAATTGATTCTTCATCGTTACAGCTGTTTCATCAGGCATACGACCCTCAATTTTTACAAGTTAAACAAGACATAACAATAACGAAATAGTCGCATCCCGAAACTAATTTACTAACAATACGAACCGACAAAACCACTTATAGTCTTATAGATTTCGGTTCCCGATAAGACTTGTCAAGATTCGCAACCCGATAAAACCCCCCAAACAGTTTACATTGCTTTTTAAAGATTTAAGGGATGTTTCAGTGATTACAAACGAGCTTGGTTTACTTTTTATTGTTCGCATTGTACTTCAATAACGTGTGGAGACTAGAAAAGCCACTCGAGGTCACATTATAATTGAAATAGAATTAATTTTATTAAGTTTGTTTGTCAGAAGGAATTTGTGCTATACCACAAAGGTATTTACGTAAAAGTTCTTGTAAAAATTAATAATATGGCGGAGCCTCTTTTATTACTTTTTATCTTAAGAAAGTTCCGAGGGATTCCGTTTTTGAACAAACAAATGTACCAGTGGCGTGTGGTGAGGTAGAAGAATGGGGAAGGAAAGGAAAGTATTTTTTGACATTAGCTAAAAATACAATCATTTTGGCATGAGCAGTATTTCGCGAAATAGATTTACGCAGCTTTATCTTTTTGATGACGATACAAGAATTACTTCGACTGCTAAATCACCGCGAATTGTCGTCAGCCGGATACAGCGTCACATACTCGAGCTGGAAAAAGGATTATTTTATATATTCCATAAATATTTCAAAACATTTTATGATATATATTGATGAAATCTTTCAGATACCCAAAGATGTCCCATAAAAGTAATACTTTATTTTATGTTTCTGAAACATTACATAGCATTTCTGGAATATTTCAAATTAGAGGCAAATACTTTTCAGAAATGTAATATTTCTGAAATTATATAAAAGGGAATAATAAAATCATTCAATATCAAGAACATATTTATTAAAAAAACATATAAACTATTATTAAGTAATAAATATGAATATACAAAAAGGATGCTTATTTATCTCTGAAATTCTTCTTTCTATCCCTGAAAGTAGGAACTTAAAAATTAATAATTTGAAGTATAAATCATAATAATGTTATGTGGGTATAAAGATGCATTTATATAGGCCGCCAGCGCTCCCGTTCGTAGTTCCAACATGACCAATTCCCGTTCGTTCTTTAGCCAATATAAAGAAAGAAATTTGACACATTTGATAAAAAAACATATTTTATATTCGTGTTTTATAAATACCCTAAGAACGGTGGCGACGAGCGGGAACGGTGACAACTCGGAGATATTTCTGAAAGGAAGTGTGCTGCAAAGGCTGAATTGGAGGCCAAATTCAATTAATAGAATAAAACTTGCATTGCGACAGTTAGGCTTTATCTACACCCTGCTTGGGGGAATTGATTTGCTAATAGTACTAAGGCGAATCTCTACAAGGTATTGTTAGGCCGGCTCTAAACTTATGGTGCACCTACGTGGTGCAACATAAGCAGAAAGAAGCCCAATAAGTTCCAGGTGATTCAGAAAATGACGCTAAAAATCATCACGAACATGGAACATGCCCAGATACGTTATGAATGTAGTGTTACATATAGGTAATGCAAAACAATTTCCGTTGCACGTTACCTTTCGAGTGACGTCAGTTATCAGCAGCGTTGCCAGATTCTACAGTGTTGCCAGATTGTAAACAAAATAACTGAGTGAGTTCGAGGTTGTATTCTAGTTGGAAAAAATCACAGCAATTTAATGGGGTAATTAACATTTTGTAGCCGGGGGGGGGGAGGGGGCAAACATTTAAGGGGACGTTTTCTGTTTCTTAGGACCTTTATTAGTTTTAATTTTTAAACAAATGTGATTCAAAAGAAAAAAGAAAAATATTAGTTTCGAGATGAGAAAAACGAAAATTCCCCTAAGTAGTTAGGTTAAAAATACGAACAAGAAACACTGCCACTATAGACTATATTAAATTTATGTTGCAAACAAAGAATAAAAATAAACAACCATTACTTTTACAAAATAATTCTTCTACTTTTTATTGGTTTAAATTTGTCTATGACAGAGATCAAATCAATATTATTAGGTCGATATGCAAATTAACACGACGCAGTCCGAGAATAGCTCAATTCTCGGACGCAGCACTTTTCCACGACGGCATTTAGTTTGAAGAACTCTGACGTCTAATTCCTTAGTAAAATAAAAATATATTTGTAAGAGTATAATCTTTTTAATTGGTACATTGGAAACTTATGGTGTCATTCTGTAACTTCGCTCTATAGCGATGGAATAGTACATCGCTCTAAAGATACAGCTGGATGCTGGATATAAGGCCCAAACTACTACTACGTCGCTTGAATCGGGTTTATAAATTTATAGTGGATGTAAGAAATATTTACAGCGCTTTTTAATATGCAGAATCGCAATGTTTTGTATTAGATGTAACATGTCAAGTAATAATATATTAATTAATCAAAATAATCGATTATAACTTTTGATAATCGCCCACCCCTACTCATTACCTACGGCTGAATTTACAAAATCTGCTTTGTTCTTTTTAGAAATAAAATTGATTTGAACGACTAAATCTTTAAGAACTACAAAACGCATTTCAATTGCAAAATGTCAGTTTATTAAAATTTACGGACTGCCAAAACTTTTACGCCTACCAAGAATTAAGCAGCTACCACTACATGTTTAGCGGATAGTAGAAAAGAGCTACTCCTTTTTATGTAAAAGGTTTGGCGCCCATACATTTTTTAGTTCACGACTAACTTCAAGGAGCTACTGTAGGATATCATTTGGGACATATGCTTGAGCCAACCGATGATCAAAATGTCCATGTCGAAATGTTGTATGTTAAAAGGCAGCATATATTAAATACTATGGTAAAATTTCAAAAACCATATAGAAAATAGAATTGCAAATAAAAAGGGATTTTACGAGAAATAGGACAGGAGTTTAACACTTTTCGAATTCTCAAGAATTTTCGTCAAAACGAATCTTAATTAAAGAAATAATTTAAGGTTCCCTGACTTTCTCCTTCTCTAATAATGCGCATATGGGGTAATGTGGGCCGGCCGAAAAGGGGAAATGGTGGCTGGCCAGTATTACCCCATATTGTTAGCTTTCATTAACTAAAAAGAAAAGTTATTTTTTGCTTTATTATAGATGCCACGTACATACATACGAGAGACACAAAGATCTTCATGGACACCACAACAGTTACAAACAGCCTTGGATGCGAATGGTAATGGTTTATCTGAGAGACAAGCTGCTATATAATTCAATATTCCACCAGGAAAGAAGAAAAAATAAAAATGTTTCTGGACCTACAATGGGGAGAAAACTAGTTTTTTCAGCCAAAGCTGAAACCGAACTTGCAGATCAAGTTAAAAAGTTAGCTGATCTTTTTTTTGGTCTTACATCAAAAGAAGCTAAAAGGTGCGCTTTCACTTATAGGCAAAAAGAAATAATATAAGAACGCCCCGGAGAAAGAAGAGAGAGGCTGGTATAATAACTAAACAGCACACTGAGCGAAATACCGAGTTGATATAACTTAAATATGAGTTATCCTAGACCGCCGCGTGTTGCTAATAGGGGACAGCTCAGACCTCTAAATTACGGCAACAAAATCGAAGAAATTGCATCAAATCACTGTTCGTGAGTTATAATAGCCCTGAAGATGGGTTGTCTTAGCTAGTTAGCTTAGCTAATCATAACTGGGTTTGCCGAACACGACGTGGACTGCAGCAATTAATTCATTGTTTAAGCTGCCAGAGACCAATATGGGAAACATGATGCGTTACTACTCGGGCTAGATTAATTCATGATTCGAGCTATTAAAATTGGACCTTTCAGTTGTTCTAGCTTACTTAACGACTATAGATTTAATCTGTCCTAAAGTTGGAGTATCCGCATTTTCACGCACCTATATGAGAACAAACTCGATAATCGATAATCGATTATGACTTTTGATAATCCCTTATAACTCTTACTTATATTAGTTATATTATGGCATCTGGTTATAATTTTTCCCATATTCCTACAGTTGTTTCGTTCCATTCATTCGTTTCATCTTTTGCTGTAGTATAATTTTCGAAAATGTGACACAGCATAAAATAATGTTACAGGATACAGGGAGTTATAAAGGACAGCTCTTTGTTATGTATATGCGCAGATGGGGGAGGGGGAGGGCGATTAATATCTCAGAAAGGGTCTTTATATAGTTGCAAGTTTCAATTTGCCCAAATTTGTCTCTCAAATGTTTTGTTTTTAGATTTTGTAAATATCGCCTATTTCTTTTATTTTAACACTCTATAGCTGCGAACCTAAGCGGAATCGAGCTACGAATCTACTAGGTAAGAATCTGCTTCCAACCATACTGACCCATGATTTCTTGAAACACCCTGTAAGTAAGTATTTGTTTACCCCCATTTATTATTGCATTTACGTGTATAAGGGGTTCAGTAATAGAAAAACTTATATTTTTGATATAAGATTTGACAAGCATAAAAACAAAATTAAAAAAAACGCCTGTGTTGAGCTAATACAAAATTAAACAATATCCCTTATCAAAAACCGCCCCTTTCAACGGTATCAATTACATAATAAAAGCGTATTTGAATAATTCAGGGGTTCCATTAAACGAAAACGGTGGCCGATTCGATTATGGGAAGCGGACCACCAGGCTTGGTGGTGTTCAATCTGATTAGTTATGCCTTCTTGGCCAGACTAATTAATTTGTTATCTCATGTCTTGAATCGTTTTTATGTATTTTTTTTGTTGAAATTATAGCTTCGTTTAATAATTATTATCCAAATTTTAACACAAGTAGATAAATATATGTAGGTTCATAAAGTGGCGGCTAGTGATCAAGGGCGTATTTATAAAAGTCTTTTATGGAGGGTATATCGTTATTATGCATAGGCGTAAATCCCGCCGCAGGCAAAAATTTGTTTTGACCACGCCCAAATTTTTACAAATTTGGTCAATTATTTATAGTAACTATATTATTATATCAGTCGCATCAATGCTTAACAGTTACTTTTTGGGTAGGTAGAAAATTATTTTTCTACACTAACCAATTTTCTACATTTTCTATACATAATATGTTTATTGAAATATTTAAAATATACTCTTTACTAAACAATTTCCATTGTACGTCATACCCCTCGAGTGACGTCAGTTATCGGCAGTGTTGCCAGCTTGTAACCAAAATAATCGAGTGAGGGAATTGCACTGGTTTTGTTTTTCTCATAACAAGATAAATTTACAAGAATAAACACAAATTTATGTATTTTATTTGTAAAATCTTCCAGGATGACAATATATACCAGTAGCGGATCCGAAATTTGGTCAAGGGGGGGTTTGCGATCTGTAAGATATATGTATATACAGGGTCGTTGGTATGTATGGAAACGATCGATTATTTCCTAAAGTATAACAGTTAGCAAAAAATATTTTAGATAACAGCTTTAGGGTTTTTAAAGATCTATTAGAATTTTGAAAAAATAAATATACAGGATGAGTCAGAAAACCGTAGAGAAGCAAAGTTACTTTTCTTTTAAATGAGACAACCTATATCTTAGAATCTTTTGAATTTTACATGAAATAGCAATTGTTTTTCAATAAGTGCATGATAAGTCTAAACCTAATAATTTCCGAGATATCGACTTTTGAAAAATGACATTTTTTGAAATTTGACAGCTTCTAAGCTTCTAACGATACGTCTTTGAGTAAAACGGCTTACATGTCCCTATCTTACTTGTTTATTATCTTCCCAAAAACATCAACTTCCGGTTAAACCTTAAGTACTGTATTTCCGGCCTTTGAGTTACATCCGGTTTAACCGGAAGTTGACACTTTTAGGAAGATAACAAGAAACTAATATAGGGACATGTAAGCCGTTTTACTCTAAGACGTACCGTTAGAAAGCTAGAAGCTGTCAAAGTTCAAAAATGTAATTTTTCAAAAGTCGATATCTCGGAAACTATTGGGTTTAGTCTTATAATGCGCTTATTAAAAAATGATTGCTATTTTATGTAAAATTCAAAACTATTCTAAGATATAGGGTGTTCAATTTAAAAAACAAGTAACTTTGTTTCTCTACGGTTTTCTGACTCATCCTGTATACTTATTTTTTTAAAATTCTAAACCCTGAAACTTTTGTCGTAAATATTTTTTGCTAAGTGTTTTACTTTAAGAAATAATTGACCGTTTCCATACATACCAACGACCCTGTATATATATTTACAGTTTTCACACAATTACAATTATATGCCGTATGTTGATGTTTTATCAAAATACTATAGGTAGATATGTATGTTATGGGACAGCAGACCATAAAAATTGAAAACTTCGATTTTGCCAAGGGGGGTCCGGACCGGACCCCCCCGTGGATCCACCGCTGATATACCCAAATTATATTGAAATAGTCATGTAATTTTATTGTTACTTTTTTATATATGCTTGGCTATTTGAACAATATAAATAATAATACGAAGATGGATCTTCAATCATCCTTCAAATCACTTGAATCACTTGTCATATTATAGTCTATCTAATACATGTACTCCTTTATACTATTTTAATATCTCGCTTTCTGTGTGCTTTTTCTTTCATATATTCTTTCAAAACCAACCCATTGTTTGAAAGCTACTTATATGGGAAAGTTCCTTTAACAGACTTCTTAAAGAGTTAAGACGACCCTTAAACAATTGTCTGTCTTTTAATTTCTTACTTATAGTTGTCAAAGTTGCATGATGTTCTAAAAAAAGTTACAGCTTAGGCATAACCAATGTAAAATATTATAGTTTTTGAATAATACAACTTACTTGTTTTGCCAATTCCATAAATAGGGTCACGAATAGAACTTATATCCATTCTTGACACATTTACAAATCTCTTTGAATATAAACGTTTCTATTTAAGTGATTCGAATTATTAATCTTCCTGGTGCGCTTACAGTGGAAATATTCAAATTTAGGGCAACTGCTACACGCTAAAAATTAGTAAAGTAGAAATAAAATATATAGACCTTAACATACTCTTTAAAGTTATTTCTCTAACTGCTGTCAATGGTAATAATGGGCCATTGTTGTTAAGTTCTTCCTGAAAATAGCTTATTAGAGAAGCTGTTAGCTTTTTGCACCGGCTATTTAAATGCTGCGGCATTTTTCACAAATAGTAAACAAAGTAATCGAAATTATGAAAAGATCTGGAGTTTTTGTTAAAAAATAGACGCGCAACTACACGAAACCACAGAACAATTAACGTTATTAGTTTTGCATGAAACGTAAACAAAACGTCAAGACAGGCCAAGAACGGGCTGGCACCGTTCACGGTTCTGTTGCCACTGTCGGTCAATGAAATTCAAATTATAATAATTTTTACAAACTTAAATAAACAAAATATTTGCTATAAGTAGGTTCATATCAAAGGCTTTGAATCAAAGGAGAATACTTTAAATTTATAGTACATTCAATATGGCATAAAATTTCAATATTTTTTGCCGAATTTAATTTCCTCGTGTTTCTTGCGGATTTACAATTATCAGCTGATTGATAACGTGCATCGGAAATTGTTTTGCCAGAAGTATATATCATTATGAACTACTAATAATTCTTATTGTACTTTACACAGTGTCTAAAAGATGCTGGCCATAAAAAAAAAATAGTGTCTAAAGTAATAATAAACAGATCAACTAACCTGAACTGAAACAAAAAAATCATTAATGTATATTAAACAATCTAGTCTTCCTCCACAGTTTAATATATGAAAATTATTTTTTGAGTTTCCTACATGTTTTGAACGTTTAAACGTTTATCCTCGGGGGATACCAATATCAAGTTGATTGAAAAACATAGATGTCTCAAATTAATTAGTACAACTAATAAAAGTGAGGAAAATATAATTGAAGATGAAATGTAATAAGTAGTCTAGTAGTCATATGATTCATGTGTTGGTTGTATGAAGATTTTTAAATAAGTAAAATTTTTAATTGTCTGCGTGGAAAATCATTTTTACTTTATGAATAAGAAACATTTCTGAATTAAGTGAAGTTTTTGGAAATAAAGTAAAATTTATGAAAATTCATATTGAAAAAAAAAACACTATTGAAGGAGAAAAAACTTCTTTTCAAATTTTTAAAATGATAGAACATTTAAATTCATCTAAAGTTAAATTTTGGTAATTAATGAGCTTAGGAGGAAGACTGGACTGTTTTATTTATATTATACTTTAACTCCACTGTAAGTATGGCCTATTTCTTCATTAACAATAAAATCATTGCTTAAGTAACGATTAAGAAAACACCAATTAAGTAACTTTTAAGTAAAATAAAAAAATAAGATTTATTATGGTATCTAATCTTCAAGTGATGATTGATCTAGCATCTTTGAATTTTCAGAAGTGGGCCTGTTACGGATAGGGGAATGAACAAACGACCAATTTGAAAATAGCCTTTCTAGTTGTGCTAATGAGGCAGTAGTTGTGCTAATGAAGCAGTAGTTGTGCTAATGACGCAGGAATTGTATTTAGCTTAATCGCTAGGCGGGATAATGTAAGATGAAGTTTTTCAGCTAATTCTCAAAAAGTTCGAACTTCTGTAATTTTTTCTGTCGCTGAGTTTGTGAAGTTTATTGCGATTTTGCTTAAAATCTTTAAGACTGTCCAACCCTTCGGCATCTAAATTATTTATTAGGAAATCATTGACATTTCTTATTTGATCTTTGCTTAATATTCTATCCCGATAAACGGGATGTAAGAAGTTAGCGGTCAAAGAAAATATATTTCAAGCATTCTTTTGGCGCTTTTTTTTATGTAGGTAATGCATTCACCAAAACCTTCTGGTAGTTGCAAGTTCGTCCATTTTTCAGCTGCATCTGCAATAGAAGCCTGAGTACTTTATAATGCCTTGATAATTTTGCAAACTGTGTCGAACAATTTAACACTGTCTTCAATTTGCGTTTTATTGATGTTTATTAAATACCATCAACATTATGAATAAGTTAAATAATGTTTCTTGTGTTACTCGATGAGTTCTTCCAATCATCAATCAGCATAACAGATTCCTTGTCAAGGTTTCTTATGGATTTTTGCCAAACGGCCTCCTTTATCGGTATTATACGGGATCTTCCATGTGTTCCTAAGCTAGGTTAGACCTGTGACTTCTTTTCCTTCCTCGTCTACTTTGTCGGTATTGTCATACATATTTTTTATTTTTATTCGGCAGTAGCTTTATTCCTTGGTGAGTCGTGCGTGGTTATCTAGGATTTTGATGCTGCTTGTTTTTGGCGCCTTTTTTACCGTTCTTATAACGGTGCAGTGTTGATAGTGCTTCTTCACTATTTCTAGTGCCTCCCTACTGTTAAATGGACTCGCCAATAGGAAGCCAATCTTTAGGTAGTTTGTCGAGTCAGGTGTTGCTCTTGTATGCGACTGTGTTATGAGTTTGTTGGTCGAAATGTCCGTACGTTTGTAGTAGTCGGTCATTATTTTTAAAACGAACTCCTATATGGTCTGTATTTTAAAGTCATTGTGTAGAACTCGGTTCATAGCATATCTCGGTACATTTGCTATTAGCTTTAGTGCTTTGTTCTGAACTACCTGGAACTTGTTCAGCTCCGCCTTGCTTATGTTACATCACGAGGGCGCACCATAAGTTAAATCCGGCCTGACCAAGACCTTGTAGAGGTTGACTTTTGTCCTGTTGCCAATTCTACTCCTCCTGTGAAGCAGAGGGTAGATAGAGCTCAATTGTCGCAATGCAAGCTTTACTCTTTTAATTGAATTTAGCCTCCAATTCAGCCTTTGGTCGAAGATAAGTCGAAGGTATTTAACTTCCTGGCACCAATTCACAGTTTCAGGCCGTTTGACGTTGCTTTTTGAGAAAAATATGGCCTTTGCCTTGGAAGAATTTAGACGAACCTTATAAGCCCAAAGCCATTCTTCTATACGTTTAACGTGGCGCTGCAACCTTGATATTATCAACCTCGGTTGTTTCGATTTCGCAGTAATTGCAGTGTCGTCGGCAAATAAATAGAGCTCATTTTGTCTATCTTTCGGTATATCGTGAGTGTATATATTGTACAGCATCGGAGATAGAGGTGAGCCTTGCGGCACTCCAGCCCTGATGCGTTTTATCAAAGAAAGCGCGCATTCCGATGAGACTGCAAAACTTCTGTTTTCAAGAAATGAAGCCACAATCTTGATGAGATAGTTTGGAGCTCCGAGCCTTATTAGCTTTAATAGTAAATCGTTATGTAATAACTTGTCAAAAGCCTTACTGACATCAAAGAAAACCCTAATTAAACTTGTACAGCTTGACAGTGTGCTAATTGAAAATAAAATTTTTCAATTGTGTTGCAAATCATTTCTGGCGTTATTAATTCAAATTCGTCCAAAATTCTACGCTGCAATTTCGTTTAGTAGGCACTATTCGCGTTTTCAAAAGCTCAAGGTAAAGTTGTGATGTCAAATTTCCATCAATAAAAAATGGGCCGAACTTGTGGTTACCCAGAAGCACAGCCCACACATTCAATTTTTCAGGGCGTTGTGTATGACCTTCTTTTATCCAGTGGGGATTTTCATTTGCCCAAAATCTACAGTTGTGTCTATTGACTTTACCATTTAACATAAATGTTGCTTCGTCCGAAAATACTATAAATTTTGAAAAACTGGTTATTTTGGTCAAACCTCGACCATCATATCACAAAATTCAATTCTTCGCTCATCATCTTCTGATAACTCTTGAACTACATGTATTTTGAAAGGGTGATATTTATGTTTTATTAAAACATTATGGACGGATTTGAAGCAGACGTCACTTACTTCTCTTCATCTACTACTGCTGGTCGTACTGATAGTCGCCTATCTCTACAATTTCCAGTTTCTTCGAACCGTCGGACAGTTGCTTTTGAAATTGGATTTCGGTTTGGAAATGCGTCATTAAATATATTTTAACCTCTTCGTTAGACTCGACCCTATCGCCATATCCTCTCATTATAAGGATTGTAATTCTTTTACTTTCAGTTAAAGACATTTTTGCATGTAAAAATGACAACTTTTATGACTTTACATCAAAACTGAACTGGTGTTTTATTTATTAATAAATAAAACACAGATTGTTGATATTTTCAAAACACGTCGCTATTTCGAAAACTACTGATATTAGGAACAAAGTATGTTATACCAAAAGTGTAACAAATTTAAAGTAAAAACTATTAATGAAAAAATATACAGGGTGTTACATTTAAAAATTTAAAATTTGTTCAAATTCGAAACTTAAAAGCTGGCTACAACGCCAATATCGTCATTCGGTGCGTCAGATCCTCTTACATAACTGTACCAAATTTGGTTTAAATCGGCTGATAAATTGTGATGTTATTAAGCCGCTTCCAGACTTTATACACACACTGTATATATAACCTATACAATTGGGCATTATGATTTAGGATACCAATTTTGTCATGGAAGTTATGATATGTGGCTGTTAGTGTTAGCAGCCATATAATTTCCATAACAATATTTCCTGTTTCATTTATTTGTTACGGCCTTAGTCAAAAATTATCAATGCTCTCTTAGCAATAAAAGCTACAAAACTTTTATAACAATAGTAGTATCCTTAAGAGTTACATTGTGTTTCAGTTAACAGGACATTAATTTGGACCCAAGTGGAGTAGGTATAAAAGGACCTTCATTAATACCGTAGAACATCGTTTCTTAACCCTTTATACACAATAATTTAAAAAAAAAGAAGAATAGTGAAACATTCTACGACGGATTAAGACAAACTGAGGGTCTAGGCTTAACCAGAACTTAAATTAAATAAAGAATATAATTATTCCGAATAAACTATGTCTCATAAAAAACCTGACAGGAGTGTTCTGCGACACGGCAATACGTGGTCAAACCTATTTACCGACGGAGATAACGGAAATACGTGGTCTAACCTATTTGCCGCGTCGTAAAGACTGCAGAACTAAAGAAATACGCTAAGAAACAGTACCACCAACCTCATTTAGTTTTTAGATTTTTTGTAAACAGAAGAATCGATGCAAACTAGTTTAGTAAATAGATTTTGAAAGATTATGACTTAAAAAACAAGGTAGGTTTGGTAGGTACCTAAATGTAATATTTCTCCAAAATTTACTTGTAGCAATTTTGAAAATGGTTCATCAATGGATAGAAATTTGATGCATCGATTTTCGATGTATCGAAGTATCGAAGTATTTTGAATATTGTGCATCCCTAGTCGCGTCGGCTGAAGTCGGTTTTTCCCCGGTCCCCCCCTCATTAAATAAATCAAACCGAAATGGACTGAAATGAAACGAGAAAGAATCGCTGTTTCGGCTTATTCGCTTATCGCTTATTTTATTATTATTACCTTTGTCAAAGTGATCTGTATCGTATCGCTTACTCAACAATTTAATATTCAACGGTCAACGTTCTATATAAAATACGTTGTTATTCGTTGAAAGGGAGGAAGCTCAAATATTGTGATTTTTTCAGTTTTACTGTGAATAGTGTGATTTATAAGCATCTAAGTAAGAAAGTAGGTAAGTTTAATTAATTTTAATGTTTTTATACGTGCTGATACGCATAATAATTATTAATACTACGAGTATGTCGGATCAGGATAGAAATGTTCGATGTACAGGGTCTTGCCATAGTGAGTCAGGCTCCATAGCTTCTAAACGAATTAAGTTATGAATTTCTTTTATATGCCCAATTTTTTATTTATTTATTTATTTAACGTACCAAACTCCAGGGGGTGTATTATACATAACATAAGGTGACCAGTGTTCCAAAACTAAAAAACAGGACAAAATGGCCGCCCAACAAAAATAATTTTTCTATAGAAACTTTTGAATTATATCGGTCCCAGTGCGAGGCTTCATACAGAATATGCATGTAAATAAATCTTAACGAAACCTGTCGATGCTTACTTTTATAATAAAATGTTGGGTAATTCGCCATTTCCGATAAAATATCATATAATCCTTCCTCAAAAACGTCTTGTATAAGAACTCATGGAGGAAGGATTATGAGTGTACCGAGGGGCGTCTCACTCCTAAAAAAACGTACATGTATTTCGGAAATCCTAGTGATTTCGGCATTTCTGGAAGGATTTCGGGATTTCTGGAGGGATTTCGGCATTTCTGTAAGGATTTCGGAATTGCATGTATGCATTGTTTGAAAAAATTATTATGAAAAGCGGGGTGAAAAGCTCTCGGAAGAACTGAAAAATTAACTCAAAAACTATTAACTCGCAAAAGTTAAACTCGATCAACGTCGGGTAGGTCAAAAATTTTATGCGTAAAAAATTGTTTTGATATATTTTTCATCCCACAAAATTAATCATTTATTTCACAAGCTGACTCTTGTTCAGGCGCGGGTGCAATTACCCCCCCCCCCCCTCTGAGCATTGACCAAGCTTTAAAATGACTGCCCTATTTCTACTATTTTTGGCTAAAATTTTCGCCTGCGGCGCTGTAACTTTTCACTATTGTCTTCCCGATATTTATTAGCGAGGTGGGAGAGGGGAGGTGAAAAATTAGGCCAATTTATGACAAGATTTGGGCGTAGTCGCAAAAAAATTATTCAATGCCCCCCCCCCCTCGAGCGAAAAGCTGGATCCGCGCTTGCTCTTGTTTAAATATTAAAAATACAATAAAAAAACTCCTAAAACTTAAAACAAAGTGTTAAATATTTGCATACAAAACTCGATACAAAGTTATATGCAAACTACACATTTTAACCTAAAAAAACAAATTCAGAGTTAAGGATCATAGATGTTTACTGAATTGGGGATTCCCCAGAAACTCGTGGGATCACGCCATCGCGAAGCGTCGCGCCGTCGCCGAGGACCGAACAACGCGGGGGCCTTTTTTTAGGGGTTATAAACGAGGTTATAAATTAACTAAATTCCTACTTATTACCAGAGCCGGAACTAGAGTTAAAGGGGCCCCGGGGCAAGACTAAGTTCGGGGCCCTATTTCTCTATTGAGTTTGTCAACTCAATTTTTTCCAATTTTTGTGAAAAAAAAAAGAAACAAGGCATTATTTCTATTCATAAATAATTTGTTTTATTTGTCTTACACATTTTTCACGTTGTATTACATATTAATTTGTAAGTTAAAACTTCATACATTATAACATCATCAATCATGTAAAGTAGTAACATATTCTTAGCTATAATATTATACGGCACTTTCATCCCTTACATTTCTATTTTTGTCCTTGGCTCAGGGGGCCCCCCGAACCCGGGGGCCCCGGGTCATTGCCCCGGTTGCCCCATTGTAGTTCCGGCCCTGCTTATTACTGAGAAACATTTAGTACCTACATCCTACATAATATGACTTCGTCACTTACGTATTGTTAAACACCTCTACCATAAAAGTACCTACTACTTTGTTCTTCTATTACACACTTAAACAAACGGAAAATTTCGGAGAGATTTCGTAAGGGATTTCAAGATTTTGGGAGATTTCGGAGGATTTAGCAAGGAAACGTACACGTATTTCGGGAGTGAGGCGCCCCTCGAGTTGTACAGGGTGTTTTTTTTTGTTGATATATTATAGGGTATAAGCTCAACGGTAAGAGATACAAAAAAACTAAGATATGTGTCCCGTTCTCTTTTTTAGTGTTTAGTTTAATGGCGCAATCAGATCTACGCTAACTAGATTGGTTTAGGAGATACAGGGTGATTCTCAAAATCGGCGGTTTTTATTGTCTCTTATGACTCGGTTATCTATGGAGATAAAAAGAAACTTTCACTACAAAAGTTTTATAACTTTTTACGTAGAATCCAGTGGCGTGTTTAAAAATATGGATGTGCTAATTTTTGAGTTATTACAAAAACTAGCATTTTCTTAAATGGGACACACTGTATCTGGGTTTCTCAAAAAAATGAATTTTTTCTTGCAATTGCAGCAATATATAACACTTAATATTTTGCTTTGTTCTAAATAGCTAAATACCAAGAAACAAAAATTTTTTAGTTGGCCATGGATTAAATTTTTTAAGTGTTTGTTTTTGTTTGTTCGCATGTCATAAAATTCATTAACAATTAGGTATTGGTTTTGACACTAAAAATTGAAAAAATAAACATGTTTGAGTGCTATATTGAGAGTAACAAAAATAAAGACGCGCTTTAGACCCATATTTTGAGCGTTATACGGAGCGATGACATCGACAGCAAGAAAAACAAATATTTCAAAGATTATATCACAATTTAAGTGAGTATGGATCATTTGGAAAACCATGAGGTAAGATTTAAAATAAGGAAAATAGAGAAATAGATGAAATTAATACATTACCTTGTGTTGCTGTTGATCCGACGGTATCGAGCCGTAATATTGAATAAGATATTGGCATAAGTAAATTTAAAGTTTTAAAAACGTTAAGAAGGCATAAATCTCAGGCGTTTAGAATTTTGTCATTGGTATTTGCAATAGATTAATCGGAATCCCAATTTTTTTCAAAATATAATATGGACTGACGAGACTTTTATATCTAGCGAAGGAATTTTTAATCGACATAACAATCGATATTGGTCAAACATAAATCCTCATCAGACGGTCGCCAGGGTACAACAAGGACGGTTTGGGTTCCATGTATGGGTGGCGCTATATCAAAACAGGGTCCTTAACTACAGGATTTTTAATGAACATTTGAATGCTGAAGGATACATCGAAATTTTGAAAGAATCTGTAGTAATCGAGTTGGATAACATGCCATTAGCTGCAAGAAATAATGTTTATTTACAACAAGATGGTGCTCTGGCATATAATAGTCATATGGTAAGTAGGGATCGACCGATATGATTTTTTGTGACCGATACCGATATCGGCCGATACCGATATATGCATAGCCGATATCGGCCGATACCGATATATCGGCTATATTTTCTATGGATATTTTGCTATATAAATTAGCTACAATTAATGTTCGTCTTGTTCAACTGCCCGCTCAAGTAAAACCACACAGCTAAAGATATTTGAATCCTTTGATAACATGCAGTTATGGGACATCAAAAGTACTAAATCTAAAGACATTCACTATTCTATCGGAGAATTATTAGCTATAGGTATACAACCCTTCAGTATTCTGAATGATGTCGGCTTTAAACAGCGTTTAAAAAAATTGGATCCTTGTTACAATATGCTTCTGATAAATATTTTAGAGAAAATATACTTCCTGATATTTACCAAAAATGTTCTTCAGCAATTAGTGAAAAATTATCATCGTCACTTTCCTTAGAAGAAAACATTAAAGTTTCTGTAACTACAGATTTATGGACGTGCAAACACAATAACAATTCATTTATGTGTTCTACAGCTCATTGGATGGATTTTAAAATGACTGAAAGATGTTCATTTGTACTGGCCAGGAACACATACAGCTTTAAATATTGCCCAGATGTTAAATGATTTACTGAAGAGATGGAAGTTAGTTCATAATCAGGTTCTTTTGGTTTTGGCTGACAATTCCGCCAACATAAAAAAGGGCATCGACGAAGTTAAACTAAAAGACCAAACTTGTTTTATACATCTTTACAATTAGCCATACAAGACTCGATAGAAAGTCAACGATCAATCATGGATTTATTGGCAAAAGCGAGGCGTATCGTAACTTATTTTAGTCACTCCTCTTTGGCTTGTGATAGACTGAAGAATATTCAAAAGACTCTTAATATGGCGAGAAAATCTTTGGTTCAGGATGTACCTACATGATGGAACTCAAGTTTTTATATGTTGGAACGTTTGGTAGAAAAAAAAAACGCTTTAAATATATTTATAATGGATGATTCAGCTTTAAAAGATAAGGAACTAGCATATCACCAATAGGAACTAGCAAAAAACTTATGAAACTTATTAGAACCCTTTGAAGAGATTACCAACATTTTTAGTAAGAACAGTGCATCTATATCAGAAATAATATCATTACTTAAGACACTTTTGATTTATCTCGACAAAGCTGAAGGAGCTGATTTTTCTGGAGTGCAGACTACTAAAATTGAGCTCAAAAATTCTTTATTTATTTATTTTACTTTATAAATTTATGTTTTAATTTCTTTAAAAAATATATCGGCCGATATACTCTTGGCCGATATGGGCCGATACCGATATCGGGCAAGAAGGCCGATATGGCCGATATACCGATACCGATATCGGCATCGGTCGATCCCTAATGGTAAGGCACCATTTAAGAAAATGCTAGTTTTGGAAATATCTCAAAAATTAACATATCTATATTTTTTTTTAAATATGCCACTGGATTCTACGTAAAAAGTTTTAAAACTTTCGTATTGAAAGTTTCTTTTTATCTCCATAAATAACCGAGTCATAAGAGATAATAAAAACCGCAGATTTTGAGAATCACCCTGTATCTTCTAAGCCAATCTAGTTAGCGTAGATCTGATTGCGCCATTAAACTAAACAGTAGAAAAGAGAACGGGACACATATCTTAGTTTTTTTGTATCTCTTACCGTTTAGCCTATACCCTATACTTAATATCAACGAAAAAGGACCACCCTGTACAAGTGATATTTTAGTGGAAGTGGAGAAATTTAAATAAAATTTTTTTTCTCTTCCGAAAACAATTTTGGATTCGTGATCAGTGACCTGAAAATAGGGTGTAGCGAAAAATTCGGATTTTAAAAGGCCGTAATTCAAAATAAATATATTTTTGTTTTGTAGGTAAGTAAATTACCAAAACTGGACAATTATTTTTTGCAGAGAGCGCGGAATTTAAAATACGCAAATGAAACAGTAAAGATTAGTTGCTGCTGATCACTTGGATAGTGAAGAGACAGACGTTATCTGTTCGGACTTGCCCGGGTTGCTTTCAGTCACTGTACAGGGTTTCTTTTTTAAATTTTGCACCCTACCTAGACGTTTTATTTTGAGAACTAGAGAAAAACTTTAAATACAAAAGTTAGAGGATTTTTCGCGTATTATCTTGTAGGTACGGTTGTTATAAAAACAAAAGCGAATCGTAACTTGAGAAAAAGATGCATATTGTATTTTTTTGAATGGAACACCCTGTATATTGTTCGCTAAAATAAAAGATCTTAGTATCCTGATTTTAAAAATATGTAATATGTTGATATTTTGAGAAGCGGTTTTTGACATATTTGACTATAAAACTACAGTAAAAGTTTAAAAATCAAGGCGCCGGTCTGGAGAACAATGCTTTATTATTGTTATTATTGTATTACAACTACTAAATCTAATTTACATTTTTTTTATGTGTCCTCCGTGGTTACTTACACAATTAAACATATTTCTTCTAAGTTTAATATTGATAGATTTTGAAATGAAATCTGGATGATCTGTGTTGAGTAAAAAAATTTCATGTTCGAGCCGTCGCGCGTCGTCTTAAAACTTCTATATTTTCAGTAGTAGTCCATAGTAGTCGGCCTAATGAAGACTAAGGTTAGTCGGCCTTTTTTGATCATTCTATTTTTGTTTCTTTAAATAAATATGTTCATTTAATACTTAAAATAATAATATATGTGTCCTTGTCAAGTAGTGATCGACCGATACCGATACCGATACCGATATATCGGCTATATCGGCCGAGAGCCGATTATCGGTATCGGCCGATAGATGTAAATATATATCGGCTATATCGGCCGATGTATAAAAACAACCATAGCAGCTTAAAACATTTTTTTTATATTTAAATTTAAAGTAATATTTCAAATAAATACTTTTTCTATCCATTTCGCTACTTTGCACTCCACCAAACTCCAATAGGATTATTATTAACTATTAATATTATGTATTTGTTAAAGATTAACTAAATTACGCCAAGAAATAATCGAACTTAAAACGATCTGCTTTAAGAATGCAATACTAAATGCACGGCAATAAACGCACGGGATTCACCGAGAAATTCAAATTAAGGGGATTCACCAATGACTTGACGCTGAGCCACATAAATTACCGCCTATTGCTGTGTTGCCGAAGTGCAATTTTTGTTTTTATTTTTGTGATTTTAAATTGAACGTTAAAGAATTATAAATTATATTACAGAATATTCAGATTTTAGACATTAATAATGTTATCAATTTAAAAAGGCCGATATGCCGATATATATCGTTATCGGCCAAGACATTATCGGTATCGGCCGATTATCGGTATCGGCTAAAAAAGTCATATCGGTCGATCACTATTGTCAAGTATAAATATTAAATAAGCGATTGGAAAAAATATAAATAGGTACTCGAGAAAGTACCTACGTAAATATTTTATTTTTAAGTTTTTCTGAAACATATCAGTTTTTGTAGAAGTCGGCCACTTGTTGTTTAGTAGTCGGCCATGCCTATACCAGAGTTAGCCGTCGTATACAGGGCTGCCCAGAAGTCTGGAATTATATTAATATAGCCTTAACCTGTAACTTTTGGGGAATATGCTCCGACACGTCAATTTAGTTTTATATATGCTCACATTTTGACGTTATTCGTTTTTTTTTATAGACATTTGTCAAAGATATGACGACATCGATCTTTTTTTTAAAAGGAAACATGCAGCTTGTGATACATGAGAGCTGATATCTCGTACAGTATGCTCATAAATTTTGGCGCGATTCTGTCAAGCTATTTCAAAATGGCGACTGTTAAAAGTTTTAAAAAAATCCCTATTTAAATAAGCGGAAATGATAAATCATTGATGTTTTTTTTTACCTTTCAAGGTAAGAAATCTTCATTGTTTCACGTTCTGATATTTTGTGACATTTTGAACTTGTAAAATTAATTTGGGTATTTCCGAAGTATTATTTTACAATTTCTAAACAAAAATGGTTTTGTCGGAAAGGCAGCGTATCGAAGTATTGATATTGTTAGGATGTGGAGATAAAATAAGAAGTCAAAGTGAAGTGTGCACTTTATTTAATGCTAAATATCCGGAAAATCAAATTTCACAGGGCACTGTAAAATATTCCACAAATTTGATGAACATGGCACAGTAAAGGATTTGCCTAGGAATGGACGGCCACGTGTTTTAGGCGACGATGAAAAATTGGATATTGCATTATCTCTGCAGGATAATCCGCATGTTTCAACAGTTTCATTGGCTCAAAATCATGATACATCTAGAGGTACTATTGGAAGATTCTTGAAAGCAGAAAAATACCACCTTTATAAAGTATGTCTTGTCCAAGAGCTTTTAGAAGATGACTATGATAGGCGTTTGCAATTTTGCGAAGAAATGATGAGACGGTTTAAAGAGAATAATAGGTTTCCACAGAACATATTATTTTCGGATAAAGCTAGGTACTTTCTATTTAAACGGGGTGGTTAACAGACATAATTATCGTTTCTGGAGTCAAGAAAATCCACAATGGATATTTGAAGCGCATACTCAGCGGCCCCAGAAAGTAAATGTATGGGCAGGTATCACTAATAACCGAATTTCAGGGCCATTCCTTCTGGAAGGAAACCTCACAGCTGAACGGTGCCTGGATTTCTTAACCTTCGAGTTGAGGCCTGCTCTAGCTGTAATTTTTCCCAACGAAGTAGATTCAGATATACCTAATGAAGCAATATGGTTTCAGCAAGATGGTGCTCCCCCGCATTTTGGTGTCAATGTGAGAAGATATTTAGATCAGATATTTCCAGGTCGCTGGATTGGACGACGTGGTACAATTGAATGGCCACCGAAGTCCCCAGATTTAACGCCTCTAGACTATTTTCTTTGGGGATATTTAAAAGAAAAAGTTTACCAAAATAGGCCATATAATATTGAAGATTTGAAAAACAAAATTAGATTGGAGACACATAACATACCGGCTGAAGCCATTCGAAATTCCGTCGACGGATTTTACCATCGTCTGGGAGCATGCTAAGTAGAGGGTAGAGGACATTTCCAGCATTTGCCACGTTAAACCACCTTCTTGTGTTTTGTTTTGCTTCGTTACATTTTTATTTTTTTTGACAAAATAAATAACAAATAAACCTTAACTATTGTTAAGTCACAATGTCACAAAATGTCAGAACGTGAAACAATGAAGATTTGTTACCTTGAAAGGTAAAAAAAACATCAATGATTTATCATTTCTGCATATTTAAATAGAGATTTTTTTAAAACTTTTAACAGTCGTTATTTTGAAATAGCTTGAGAGAATCGCGCCAAAATTGATGAGCATACTGTACGAGATATCAGCTTTCAAATGATGTATCACAAGCTGTATGTTTCCATTTAAAAAAAGATCTATGTCGTCATATCTTTGACAAAATTGTCGAAAATATTTTATCTGGGTAGCATGCCCGTTTATACAAAAATCGAAGTTTTTGGAGCCGCCCGTTTGCTAGTTTGCCCGCTGTATATAAATATGTTTATTATACTTTCAGCACATACAAAAGAAAAATCACTCTAGTCAATAATGTCCATTGACGTTCCTCCAGGCCAACTTCATAAGTTAGAGAAGAATCTCCTAAAGTTTGACCTTATTATCAACTCTAAGAAACCAACATTTAAACATGATTATGAGTATGTCGATTACGCCCTATCTGTCCTACAGGGTAGTGTTACGTCTCCCTTCGCAGCATTTTCATCCAATGACTTGGAACCAACATGTGAGGGTTTAACCAAATCTTCTTTTGAATCAGAAGAAGTTCGTATACTGGGTAAATATAATACATATTACATATTGTTTAATTTTAATCCAGGTGAGAAAATAGTCCCTATATAAAATTTATTTTATTATTAAAATCTAAACTGTAACTTTATAATAATTTGTATGTGTAGCAGTTAAAACCCGTGTAAGAAACGGTATCAGTTCCAAATTCGCCATTAAACTAATATTCACAATACATGTCCGCTTATAACGAACCTCAAGGGACCTACGAAAACCGTTCGCTATAAGCGAAGTTCGCAATAAACAGATTTGTTTTATTGAAGCAAAAGAACCAACACAAAGTCCCGGTCTCAATAAATTTAATATTTAACACAACTAATGGGTTACATGTTTCGCCTATATAGCATCATCAGACCTAAAAAGAAGTCACTAATCACGCATTAAAGTAAACAAATCTACTAGTAAACCCACCTGATACACCAAAAAAACATTTAAAAAATTTTTCAAAAAGAATAAAAATGTCAAAATATAAAACAAAACAAAAAAAATAGGTAAACGTTACAATTACATCACTACATGACAGTCAGAACTTAAACTAAGAATTGTATATAAACAAAAACGGTATGACAAAAAACTAATAGTATAAGGTTCGTCAAACAAGTCCAAGGTATATTGAACTGGGGGAAGATGCAGTCACCTAGAGAGCAAACTCAGCCCAAAATGTAACAGCCATCGACACAAAGTACGAGCGTACCAAAGTACCGGCATCAAAAACATCAATGTTGTCAGCCTACACTAAATATCACCGAAACCTCGGAAGCATTCGGCTCATCGGCTGCTTTCGGAGATACGCTGGCTTTTATTCTCCGGTTACTAGATTAACTGATATTTGTAAGCAATTGCGTGGAGCCGTGGATATAGCATTTATGTGTGGTGCAATAATAGGTCCCGGGATCGATTCCCGTTTCGTGCACTTTTTCTTATGGTTTTTTTTTTAGTTTTTTATAACTCTTTTATTTTTTTTTAAAGTAGATCGACTCAAAAAGGGCTGGTAAATAATTGGCCGGTGAACTTGAAAAAGGCGAATTGAAACCAAAAAGGTGGATTAGATGCCGTGTTAGCGCCTGTTTAACCAATAAAGTCTATAAAGAGACTTAAAAAAGGTGAATTGAAACCAAAAAGGTGGATTAGATGCCGTGTTAGCGCCTGTTTAACCAATAAAGTCTATAAAGAGACTTGAAAAAGGCGAATTGGAACCAAAAGGTGGATTAGATGCCGTGTTAGCGCCTGTTTAACCAATAAAGTCTATAATTATTAGTTACGCAGCATTATTTAGTTGAGTTAAGCAATATAATGTTCCAATCCGTTACGTAACATATATCTTGTTTGACATTTCCGATCGACATGCGCCTATTTCCGACGCCACCAACAAATCCCCATTCGAAATTCCCGCCAGGGTATCTCGGAAAGAAGCCGAATGCGTCCGAGGTTTTGGTGATATTTAGTGTCGCCGCGGACCGGGGAAAATTTATAGGTTAAATGTTGGTCACAGCAGTCCGTTGTTAATTATTCAAGTTGTTAAAAATAAAATAAGGCTCGAAATTAAAGACCTCATTAACGCAGGTAAGGATAGGGCTCTTTTTAGCTTTCGTTATCTCAAGTTTTTCTAATAGATTTAGTTTTTTACTTTTGTGACATTCATGCAAAACATTAACATTTTCAGATGGCGAGAACTGGTGTTTTGATTCAAGTAGATGGTTCGCAAAAGCAGACTTAGTGTTGGTTATATCAGTGTTCTGGTATTTATTAAATAAGCTAAGATGTTCATGAACTCTGCTGGCGATTCTCCTGCCCGATTGTCCAACATACACCGCCGGACAATCCCCACAATGTAGTGAATAAACTCCTGATTTTGAAAGAGGGTCTACTTTATCTTTAGTGTTGATTAAATGTCGCTTAAGAGTGTCACTGGTCCTGAATGCTACTGCGATGTTGTGAGGTTTAAAAAATTTTGCTAGTTGTGAGGAAATGTTGCCGAAATAAGTTAGAGCTCTATAATTTTTGTTTTCCTGTGTATTAGCATGTATGATGTTATAGGTTAGTTTATATTTGTTTACAAACTTAAAATAAAGTTTATTGATTAATCTCAAAGGGTATCCATTATTTCTGGCAATCAGTTTTATTATATTAAATTCCTTAGTGAACGCATCTCTAGACAAAGGTAGCTTGAAAAGTCGGTAGAAAAGGGAATTGAAGGTGGCAAACTTATGAGAAAAGGGAGAATTTGAATCGTACTGAATAATGTTATCTGTAAAAGTTGGTTTTCTATAGACTTCAAAGTTAATTCTGTTGTTATTTCTTATCAACAGTAAATCTAAAAAAGGTAATTGCCCATTATTTTCGATCTCAAGTGTAAATTCAATATTCTGGTGTAAATCGTTAACGAAACTGAGGAAATCTCTTAAATCTGAATCACTGCCATTCCAAACTATACATACATCATCAACGTATCTTTTATATGCAAGCAAAAACCCAGCGAATCTACTATTCATGATTGATATCACTTGATGTGAAGAATTTATTTCCCAGCATCCCTCCAGCTGATTGCGTCAATTTAGTTGATAGATTGCTAAGAAAGAAGGGTTTGCCCAGTTTATTAATATCAGACTTAACATTGTTATTATCTACAGTTCTAGAACAAAACTTCTTTCAATTTAATCAGAGAATGTTTAAGCAAAGGTCAGGATTGGCAATGGGTTCTTGTCTTTCCCCATTTTTGAGCGAGGTGTTTATGAGCGAATTAGAGAGCAAAATCATGAATAGTAGATTCGCTGGGTTTTTGCTTGCATATAAAAGATACGTTGATGACGTATGTATAGTTTGGAATGGCAGTGATTCAGATTTAAGAGATTTCCTCAGTTTCGTTAACGATTTACACCAGAATATTGAATTTACACTTGAGATCGAAAATAATGGGCAATTACCTTTTTTAGATTTCCTGTTGATAAGAAATAACAACAGAATTAACTTTGAAGTCTATAGAAAACCAACTTTTACAGATAACATTATTCAGTACGATTCAAATTCTCCCTTTTCTCATAAGTTTGCCACCTTCAATTCCCTTTTCTACCGACTTTTCAAGCTACCTTTGTCTAGAGATGCGTTCACTAAGGAATTTAATATAATAAAACTGATTGCCAGAAATAATGGATACCCTTTGAGATTAATCAATAAACTTTATTTTAAGTTTGTAAACAAATATAAACTAACCTATAACATCATACATGCTAATACACAGGAAAACAAAAATTATAGAGCTCTAACTTATTTCGGCAACATTTCCTCACAACTAGCAAAATTTTTTAAACCTCACAACATCGCAGTAGCATTCAGGACCAGTGACACTCTTAAGCGACATTTAATCAACACTAAAGATAAAGTAGACCCTCTTTCAAAATCAGGAGTTTATTCACTACATTGTGGGGATTGTCCGGCGGTGTATGTTGGACAATCGGGCAGGAGAATCGCCAGCAGAGTTCATGAACATCTTAGCTTATTTAATAAATACCAGAACACTGATATAACCAACACTAAGTCTGCTTTTGCGAACCATCTACTTGAATCAAAACACCAGTTCTCGCCATCTGAAAATGTTAGTGTTTTGCATGAATGTCACAAAAGTAAAAAACTAAATCTATTAGAAAAACTTGAGATAACGAAAGCTAAAAAGAGCCCTATCCTTACCTGCGTTAATGAGGTCTTTAATTTCGAGCCTTATTTTATTTTTAACAACTTGAATAATTAACAACGGACTGCTATGACCAACATTTAACCTATAAATTTTCCCCGGTCCGCCAAATTCTTTTGATTGACAACATTGATGTTTTTGATGCCGGTACTTTGGTACGCTCGTACTTTGTGTCGATGGCTGTTACATTTTGGGCTGAGTTTGCTCTCTAGGTGACTGCATCTTCCCCCAGTTCAATATACCTTGGACTTGTTTGACGAACCTTATACTATTAGTTTTTTGTCATACCGTTTTTGTTTATATACAATTCTTAGTTTAAGTTCTGACTGTCATGTAGTGATGTAATTGTAACGTTTACCTATTTTTTTTGTTTTGTTTTATATTTTGACATTTTTATTCTTTTTGAAAAATTTTTTAAATGTTTTTTTGGTGTATCAGGTGGGTTTACTAGTAGATTTGTTTACTTTAATGCGTGATTAGTGACTTCTTTTTAGTTCTGATGATGCCTTATAGGCGAAACATGTAACCCATTAGTTGTGTTAAATATTAAATTTATTGAGACCGGGACTTTGTGTTGGTTCTTTTGCTTCAATATTATATTCAGGTCTCTTAGAGAAATATAGACACTTTTTTTGATTTAGATTTGTTTTAGTTTAAACTTCGATGTGTTCTAAAACGGCTCGCACATGCGAAATTGTATTTTGCTGTTTTGGTTGGTGTTAAACCGATTCAGAACAAAAAATTAGGTGTTTTGGTTATCATATAGAACCGATTCGACCCTATTCTAGAACTGTTATTGCGGTTCGTATTTTTTAACAGAACGATTCTGAGTCATTAGTTAAGGCATCCGTAGTCTACTTTAATTTCCAGGACAGTGGAGAAGAATAGAAAGGTTTAAGCTAAGTTAACCTTTACCTTAACTTTGCTCAATTCTAAATATTATGTAACGTAAAATGGGGTTACTTGGTACGTTGGGGTTACTTGGGACGCAACTTCGACTTTTCAAGTTTTACGTTTGACAACAATGCAAATTTCAACCTAACCTTAAATTATTGTTTTTACATGTTAAAAAGCAGTTGGTTGCTGAATTTTATTTATGAATTTTATGTAAAAGTCTGATACTTTAATTGTTAAAAAGTAGTATTAGCTGACGATTTGAAGTAAGCGAAAATAAGACGGCAACAACTTGATGAGAAAAGAACACTTGTAAGCTTAACAGGTAAGTTTAATAGTATTTATTAGTTAGTTTGTTATGTTTTATGAATACTATCACTTTTGTTCTCCGATTTCTTAGAGTTTTCTTTATTTCTAGAGAAATTATTTAAAAAAAGTGGTACCTTGGGGTAATTTTAGACAGCAAGTCCAAGTTACCTAATGTCCCAAGTTACCCCATCTTGTTAAATCGATTCTATTTTCAGGAATTAACATGCCAAGAAAGTATATTCGTAAAGTGGGCTCTAAAAAGTACCATGATTTTAATGAAGAAAATATGAAAAACGCCATTAAAGATGTAAACGGCGGAATATCCTATAGAATTTCTGCAAACAAATGGAAAGTAACAAAGTCAACTTTACAGAGAAGATGCACAAATAAAGGTTTGAGAAGATATGGAAGACCTACAGTTCTTAAGAAAGAAGAAGAAGAGGAATTAATAAGAGGATTAACTACAGCTGCCGAATGGGGCTTTCCATTAACCCACTTCGACATAAGATGTATCGTTAAACGATATTTGGATAAACTCAAACTCAAACTCAAACTCAATTTATTAATGTCAGTATTGCTTAAAGCCATTTACATACGTCAAAAATAGTAATACAAAATAGTAATACATTTAAACATTACAAGATTAATATTTAAAACAATTAGTTAAAATTTTAAAATAGACAATTAAAGTTTAAAAATTTAAAATAGGACAATCTGAACAAGTAGTATGTTAAAAAAAAAAATCACACGAGGTCACTAAAATCATTGCCGAGGTACTCCTCCAGGGAATAAAACGACCTTGAGGTCAGATATCGTCTTACTCTACTAATGAATGAGCTCTCATCCAATTCCCTCACCCTCTCCGGCAACACATTGTAGAAGAGGACACAATAATAATCACTGCCTCTACGAGTTCGACCAAGTCTGTGATAGCTAGGCTAGGATATTAAAGGTGTTGTCGAAAAACGTTTTCATAATAATTTCCCAGGTTCCGATTGGATCATGTCTTTCTTGCATCGCCATAGAGGCGAACTGTCAGCAAGACTATGTGAAAATATTAAATCATCGAGGGCAGAAGTGGATGAAAACGTTTTGAAGGAATATATCAAGAATTTAGCACTTTATGTTAACGAAATACCACCACACTAAATCGTAAACTATGATGAAATAAATCTGACAGACGACCCAGGGAGACAGAAGGCCATAGTACGGCGATGGTGTAAACGCCCTGAAAGAATATTATAAGACTCTATATAGTAAAAGTAGCACCTCCGTAATGTTTGCGGGCACCGCGTCAGGAAAGCTTTTACCATGTTATGTTGTTTACAAGGCTAAGCATTTGTATGACACGTGGCGACAAGGAGGGCCGAGAGGAACCAGTTACAATCGGTCAAAGAGTGGTTGGTTTGATGGAGTAATATTTAAGGATTGGTTTAGCAGCATTGTCTTGAAATATTTTCAGAAACATAATAAAGATGATCCAAAAATTTAAATTGGAGATAACTTGGCCTCTCATTTATCTATAAATGTGATTAACCTGTGCCAAAAATTTAACATCCGTTTTGTACTATTACCACCAAATAGTACCCATATTTGCCAACCGCTAGACGTGGCGGTGTTTCGAGCATTAAAAATTTATTGGCGGCAAGTAATAATTAAATGGAAACTGTCTCATAGAGGGTGTATTCCGAAAGATACGTTTCCGAGCCTGTTAACAGAAACACTAGAAAAGCTTAATGTTAACATTGAGCAAAATTTAAAAAGTGGTTTTAGGGCAACAGGAATTTTTCCTATCAATGAAGAAGAGGTGCTGAAACGCATTCCTCGAAAAAATCCAACTGTTGAGGCCAGTACAAGTAGTAACAGCCCGTTATGGTCACAAACTTTTGCAGAAATACTTTCTCAGAGGAGGGTGAACCCAAACTCCGAAAAGAAATGAAAAAGGGAATTACAAGTTAAACCAGGATTAAGTGTAACTGCTTTTAACAATAGCAGTGATGAAGACAGTAACCAAGATAGTGAACAGTTTTCATTGCACGATTCTGAAAGCTCAGTTGGCCCCGAGGACTTTGAAGATATGGAGGATAATATGCCCTCATCTGAACTACGAGACCAGATTGAGAAAAGGAACAACCCACAAAAAGACCAAGGGATGAGCGAACCGAGAGAAGAGCAGAAGAAAGAAGTGCTTGAACAAATTTTTGTAAAGGATTTCATTATAGCTAAATTTACTTTTTTAGCACCCTCAAATAAGAAACTTGACAAATATTTTATTGGACTTGTCGAATCAATCAAGAGTACAGATGATATCAAGACATTTTCCTGCAATTTTATGAGAAAATCTAGAAAAAACCATAAACATTTTATTTTCCCACATTTACCTGCTCAGTATGAGATCGCAGAGGATAATATTGTAAAAATATTGAAAGCAAAAGACGTTAGCATTACTAGAGGTCGTCATACCTTTAAAGAGTTAGAAAATACCGATTGGTTACAGTAAAAGTAATAAAATTACTTTCCTATGTTAGTTTTGTGTTTCATAGAAAGCTTATTATTTTTCATTACTCTTTTGGTGTGTTCAGTATCATCGGCTGATGATAAATAATATTATTATTATTATTTAACATGTTTTTATTTTATATGTTAGCTTTTTCATTTTTCTCTATTTTTATAGAAATTTATAATGTTCTTAATAAATTTACGCTAAATAAATATATTATTCTTTTCTTTTCAATTCTTTGGAGAAAGAATTTCAACTTGCCTGAGTGTGGGCACTAAATGTCTACTTTACTACTGTCCCAAGTAATCCTGGAGTAGTGTAATTTGCAGTTTTACTATAAAATCTATTGTGTGTCCCAATTTACCCCAACCCGGGGTAACTTGGGACACTTGAAATTATATTTTTTTTTGGAAAATGGGTTTGACATTTCCTATCAATAATGATGTTTTTATAATTACAATGAGTAAATGAAATTGTTTACGTACGAGGTTTTACTTTGCTTCCCACAAATCTTTTTAAATTCCCAAGTTATTAAAACAATTTCGGAAATTTAGTCCCAAGTAACCCCATACCTATATGTTTAGTTTTTCTCTTTTGCTAGAATCGTTATATTTTTCAAAATATATATGGAATTTTTTTAACTTATTTGCATTATTTTTACACCCTATTAGCTTAGTTTTTTTTTTTAATTTTACTTTTTTACTGTTAGTCGGCGTATCTGAGGCCATCTAGAACCGGTCATCGACCGTACGGGTTTTAATCGTGCGATCTACCGACTGGGGAGTGTGAAACGGCACCTTCATCCTACGAGATATCCGATCTCATCCGGCCTGTCCGGCGTGAATAGGATGGTTTTGATGTCGATTCATTTTACACTCTTCCCTAAGACAAGAGCACGCGGTGTTTCCCAAGCGGTCACCCATCCAAGTACTAGCCGCGCTCGACACCGCTTAACTTCGGTGATCTGACGGGAACCGGTGCTTTAGGTGTCGCTAGGCCCTTGCCCTATTAGCTTAGTGCATTGGATATAGACGCAAATGGATTGTTTTTACACGGCGCCGGCGTTAAGTTAGTTTTACATTTTCTTAATCTACACTATACACTCTTCAGTGTGTAAGTATAAGTGGGTTGAGTGTAAAATTATACACTCAATTTTTTACTGTGCACATATTTTCAGGATTTGTTTAAATGCGAATTTGGAGCTGGTCAGTACCTTTCCTTTCAGTTAAGTTTGCCTTAAGTAGGTATCTAACCTATCTTTATTAAGTATATCTAATAATATACAGTGTGGTCCACTAAGTGTGCAACAAATGGGAAACTTCTTTATTATTGGTTTCTCAGAAAATTTTATTCTTGATAAAAGTTGGTGCATGTCCGATAACCATTTCAGGTGTACTTAAAATGGCGTCAAGTCAAATAGGATACAGGGTAGGGCAAAAAATATGAAAATCGTTCAAGAGTAAAGTTCCCTTATTTTAAAAAATAGGGCAGAAGGGCATGAAGAAAAGTTGTTTAAAATAAAAAGTTATACTCAGATTTAAAATCATAGTCTCCTATCTCAAATATAAAATTTTTTAAGATAATTCGATGTAAGTAACCCCCGTATTATTGGTATTTCTATTATTCAACTTAGGTCCATATTGAACTTAAGCAAAATAAATCAGATATGCCTGATTTTTAAATATTTTTCAAATCAGTATTAATTTAATTGAATTTCTTTGTTTTTTAAGCAACCCCAGACTTTACCACTGTTGCAAAGGATATTTAATCTTACTTTATATTTTAATATATGATATTTACTTGAACATAATTACTTTATTAATAAAACGCCCATATCAAATATTTTTTATCTGACGCCCAAAAAACTATATTTTATTTTTTTATTGAAATATCAAAGAATAAGCCAGGTAACACAATATTGTACTGTGCTAAACATCGACCTAACACAAGATGGACGTAGCCAGTCATTCATAAAAAGGTCTATCGTCTGTCTCAAACAACAAACAGGAGGGGTATTTACTGCGGCTTCTACTTAGAAGCTGGATTCAAACTGTGATGAGACAAAAAGCGCAATGCTGCAAAGCATGGTCATATTGGTAAAATTATTTAGCGGCGTAACAGTTTCGTGTTAATTTGTGATCAGTTTGACAATATAATATGATCGAAAATTTTAGGTGAAGTATTCATAAATTCAAAATACTTTTACGGTTTCTAAGTAACATGAAATTGCCTTGCGGCTGAACTAGCCTGCCAAAATTCTGACAGTAGATGTTTAGGGTTCAAGGAAAACTGATGATAAAATATTTATCCAATTGTAAAATCTGAATGATTCCTTAATTTTTATTTTTTTTTACCAATAAAACCGCGTTTTTTTTTAAAGAAAACAATGGACCTAGCTCCAGATATAGCCAATTTTTTTTTTGGTTTGATAAAATAAGAAAAGGTAGGCGGGTATGGGATTTTTAAATAAATCATGTAAATCAAATTAGAGTAATTTGCCTTATTTACAAAACAAGTGTCGTTACACAGAGGGTGTCCGGAAATTCCTTTCGTATATTTCAAGGGGATATTCTTTAATGAAAATAAGTTCCTATGAATAAAAGTCCTTAAATGTCTTATAAGGAAGTTATGACTGTCTAAAGGTGACCTACAAAGACTACTTTCAATTTTATTTCTTTGCAACAGCTTAAAGGACCCGTGTGCCTTTTAGCATACGAACTAGTATTAATAAACGCTAATTTTTGATATTGAGAGTTAACATTAAATTTGATCAGTCCTTATAAACTTTTTTTTATGTAGAATATCCCCTTGAAATATACGACTTTAAATTGAAATTGAATTTCCGGACAACCTGTATATAATAATAGAATGGAATAGAATTTATTCATAATAAAAAACATATATAGTTTTGGAATATTATATGAAGGTATTTAGTAAATAATTTAGGTTAATTCTAAATTTTTAATTTAAAAACTAATTTATTCCTAAACTATATTAAAAAAAAAAACAGACTTGTTGAAGAAATCTTATACCAAGATTGTGAGTTTATATCATTTAACAAATACATTACAATAATAATTTAAGCCTACCACCATAAACAGAAGCACTTCTTTTGCCTCCGGTAGTATCTAAACGAGTATCTAAATTAGTACCAATATTCACATAACCAGTAAATTTTGTTCCTGACCACCCTCTTTGAGAAACTTGAGTAAGCCAGTTAAAGTCATAATCCTTGCTCTTAACCTTCATATAGTGGTATTAAGTCCCTTAATTTTTTTTCTGTTTTATTATTGTGTTTTCATCACCTTAAAATTCCTTTTAGGTATACTGTCACAATCTTCCAATGACATATCTCCAAGGTAGTTTCCTTTCCTACAACAATTATTTTCCCTTTGTCAACTCCATGCATGGACACACTGTACATTATATTATTTTTACATAATATAATAAATAGGGTAACCTGTGATGATTATTAGCCATTATTGTTACCAAAACTGTCAAAAAATATTTACCTCTTTCCTGATCTTCTTACAAGACTAAGCTTTCCTTTAAAACTTGATTTTAGCCCCACAAGTTCTTCGTTAGATATACTATTTGAAGCTTTTCCTATTTTTTTTTTTAATATCTGAACTTCTGTTCCCGAACCAGTTAAGGTTGTTGAAGATCCTACTGAACTAGGACTTTTGATGTTCAACCTTTAAAGTAGATGGGGAATCTAGGCTTTGATGTGAACTTTGTGGCATCCACACTTGCTGATGGTTCGAGGTGGGCTAAAATCATTATTAGTTTAAATAGTTATATAATGTTTTAGTTTTACTTGTCAAAATAAAAAATAATAGTAAAAACTTATGTTACATATCTGAATATATATCCGCAGTATATTTATATTTTTTTACTTTGTTAGTTTAAAAGTTTAAAGTAAAAACATATTTTGTGTGCCTAGCCTAGTTACCTGTCATCTGCAACGGAAGGCACAAATGGTTTCTTTGGAACTGCTTCTTTCTTAAGTGTGCGGGAGCCACCTGCCCTATAAGTAAAATCCTGCTCCTCAAAATGCTTAGAACATATTATGTCAGCACTCGGAAGGACTTTATCTTGTCACAAAAACTTAGAAAAATACAAAAAACTGGAAAAAAGCTAATAGCTGTCAACTTCACTTCAAGAGCGAAACCAAATTCGCGGTCATATGGTCATAAAATATCATTCATGCTTGTTGAAGGTTTTGCGTAAATACGTAAAGCGTTGTTGCCGGATTTGTGGAAGAAATTTTTTTAAAATCGATATACTTCTTCTAACAGGGCTAATAATGAACAATGTAACGTTGCTAATTACCAAAGCCTACCCAATACACTACTTAAACAAATAATTATTGCCATTTGTTTATTATATTTTGCATAGTACATATGACTGTGGCCTGTTGTTGAAGACACGCCAAATGTAAACAAACTCCGTCCATCCTATGTTAAGTCGTTGGTTCTAAATACCCTTTGGCGCAGCAGGCTATGAAAATTCTAACTAAAACAAAAAGTTATTTGACAAGCTGTTTGTTCTTATGTCAAAGAAATATTGATATTGTAAGTTGAATTAAACTTTTTATTGTATTAAATTGCCCCCAGCGTTTCATCTTACATTAGTTGAGAAGGCAGAGTTAGTTTTAATATGTGGAGAAAATTACAAAGCTATATGCGTGAGGCTGCAGATATTTTTAATGAACGCCATCCAGACAAACTAATTCACTACTCAACCGTAAGAAAGATTTTAAGTTTTTTCAAACAGACGGGATCATTGAATTATAATTACAAAAAAGAACGTGTAAAAACCATGTGCACCGAAGATAGGCATCTTGATGTACTTCAGGCAGTAATCGAAGATCCTACAAGATCCACCGAAGAACACCACCACATCTGTAAAGCGCATACTTAAAAAGAACAAGTATCGTGCCTACAGGCCTACATTTGTATGTACATTTCAAGAAAGAAACTATGATTTGCGTTTTGATTTTTGCATATGGATTCAAGGAGAAATAGAAGAGAGGAGAGATTTTCATCGGCACATACTTTTTTCAGACGAATCCACTTTTACTACAAACGGTGTTGTCTCGTCGCAAAATTGTAGATGGTGGTCAGAAGAAAATCCTAATTTTGTAATTGACAATAGAAATCAGTATTACAAAAAAAACAAATGTTTGGTGTGGGATACTAAATGACAAGTTAATTGGTCCATTCTTCTTTAGAGATAATTTGACTGGCAATAGATATTTAAATTTTCTTCAGAATGTATTGGGAAACTTTATAGATTACTTACCGTTAGAAGAATGACACAAGCTATGGTTTCAACATGATGGGCGCCCTGCACATTGTGCTAGGGCAGTTACGCATTGATTAAATGAGGTATTTGGAAACAAATGGCTAGGACGAAATACCGATCCACGGTGACCGCCTCGTTCGCCTGATCTTACACCCCTAGATTTCTTCTTATGGAGACACTTGAAACAAAAAGTGTATAAAGACCGACCTTTCAACAGCGTTGAAGAATTGGAAAATTCTATAAGGCACCATTGCCGTAATATCCCTGCCACGGTATTGCGATCTACTCTTAGGGAATTTTATGAGCGAGAAGGCGGACATACAGAGACACATCGTTAGTTAATTATTTATATTGTATTTTATCATTGTAACTGTTAGTTACAATTATGATAGTTTCATACATTTCTATGGCTGTATTTCATTTTTTAACTGCCGATATTGATATTAATAAACATAAATTATCTTTGATATTTCAATAAAAAAATAAAATATAGTTTTTTGGGCGTTAGATAAAAAATATTTGATATAGGCGTTTTATTAATGAAGTAATTATGTTTGAGTAAATATCATTTATTATACATATTATCCTTTGCAACAGTGGTAAAGTCTGGGGTTGCTTAAAAAACAAAGAAATTCAATTAAGTTAATACTGATTTGAAAAATATTTAAAAAATTAGGCATATCTGATTTATTTTGTTTAAGTTAAATATGGACCTAAGTTGAATAATAGAAATACCAATAATGCATCGAATTATCTTAAACAATTTTGTATTTGAGATAAGAGACTATGATTAAATCTGAGTACAACTTTTTATTTTAAACAACTTTTCTTCATGCCCTTTTGCCCTATTTTTTAAAATAAGGGTACTTTACTCTTGAACAATTTTCATATTTTTTGACCTACCCTGTATCCTATTTGACTTGAAGCCATTTTAAGTAAACCTGAAATGGTTATCGGACATGCACTAACTTTTATCAAGAATAAAATTTTCTGAGAAACCAATAATAAAGAAGTTTCCTATTTGTTGCACACTTAGTGGACCACACTGTATATAAAATATTGCCGAGAATACCTACATTTCTAGTGTTCACTAGGTAAAACTAGTTTTAACTAAAAATTTAGTCAATACTAGTTTAAAGTAGGAACCATGGATCACACAGCACAATCATGTTTCAGAAATATTTCATATTATTTTCTCCGAGAGATTTCAAATATTTCATAAATATTTTAAAACATTCAATATCAAGAACATATTGATTAAAAAAAAAACATAAACTATTATTAAGTAATAAGTATGAATATACAAAAAAGGATGCTTATTTATCTCCGAAATTCTTCTTTCTATGGGGTCCTGAAAGTAGAAATTTAAAAATTAATAATTTTAAGTATGAATTATGATAATATTATATGGGTATAAAGGTGCATTTATAAAACTTTTTATCACCGCTCCCGCTCGTCGCCACCGTTCCCGTCGCAACTTGACCTAAAGGGGAATGTATGCATTTAGAATAGCTGCAGCCGCTCCTGTTCGTAGTTCCAACATGACCAATTTTTATCTCGCTGAACTTGTGCTGGTCGTCGTTCGTACTTTAGCCAATAAGAAGAAAGAGATTTGACACATTTGATAAAAAACATAAACAATTTTTCCTATTCCTACGATTTCAGCATTTATAGACAGTAGGTACACAGGGCTTAACTTATCTCATAGTTTAATAATATTAAATACTGGTCACATTATCCACTTTTTTTTAAAGAAAATTAATATTCTGACCTCAAAATACGTTACTGCTCTCGCGAATTTACAACAGTGTTTTATAAATACCCTAATAACGGTGGCGACGAGCGGGAACGGTGAAAACGAGCATGAGCGGTGGCGAAAAGTTTTATAAATCGACCTTTATATTATAGCAAAGAGTAATTGGTTGTGTTACTCTTTGATTATAGGTCCCTGATAGAAAAATATCAATCTCTAATATATTAAGGACGCTGCATATATCCGCATTGGATACATAAACACGATAGAAACTACATATTCTATTATAAGGACAACTTATATACAGGGTGTACCAAATTAAGTGCGCACCATTGGTAACTTTTTTATTATTGGAGATACAAAGTCGGTTAAATTAGCAAAGTAGTAGCATTTTTTCTGCTAATGAACAGGGTTGGGCAAAATTTGATTTTTATTAAAAAAATGAAAAATCATTGATTTTTATTGATTTTATTAAAAATTTAACATTTTTCTCTCTTTTCAAATTAATACAAATTATTTTTTAATGTCGGTCTAACAATATAGTAGGTCTGAATTCTACCCAAAATATTGTCAAAACGCGCTTTTTGCAAGAAAACTCCTGTCGCGACTTGATTCTTTTCCGATCTATAAATTGCCGTGGCCCAATATGTCTCGCGTATTTTGATGTTGATTGTTCAAGGGAGTGTAAGTAAATAGTTTTTTTCTTTAGTAATTTATTTTAGTAATTTTTTCTTGGATATTTATTAAGTGTCTAAGTAAAAAAAAAACAAATGGCTGGAAGAAAAGAAGACATCATATGGCAGTTTTATGTTAAAAGAACAGAACCAAATAAATCAGGGTATAGAGCGATTTGTAAAAACTGCAAAAAAGAAATTCAAGGGATAGTTCAAAGACTTAAAACACACTACGATTTTTGTAATTTAATTAAGGAGCAAGAAAGTATTGCAGGTAAATAAATAATAATATTTTATCAATATTAATCAATATTACTTATTTATTATTTAATTTTCAAAGTAAACCAAATAAAAAAAATAATTTTGACAAAAACAATTATTTATTTATTAACGTAATTTAAAAAAAAAAAATCGGCGTGTCCTTAGTTTATTAACAAAAATAGGCATTTGGCATAAATTATTTTTCTTCTTTTCAGGCACTCAAATGTTGCTTGACAGTTCTGTAAGTTTTGCTGCTAGTACAGGGTTATCCAACCAAGACTAGACAAGGCGATTTTTTGACTTTTCCTGTACTTTTATAAAAAAACTGAAATAGCCATCTTAAGTCATTTTCTCCCGCAAATTCGAATATCTTCAGCAAAAAACAATTGAACATCAAACAAAAGTACTAGGAGTCACTTTGATATTTTTTTAAATGGAACACCCTATATCTTCGAATATTTCTGGATTTAACATAAAATAGCAATTATTTTTTAATAAGTGCATTATAAGTCTAAACCTAATAGTTTCCGAGATATCGACTTTTGAAAAATGACATTTTTCAACTTTGACAGCTTCTAGCTTTCTAACGGTACGCTTTAGAGTAAAACGGCTTACATGTCCCTATCTTACTTTTTTATGATCTTTACAAAAACATGAACTTCCGGTAAAACCGGAAGTACTGTATTTCCGGTTTTTGAGTTACATCCGGTTTAACCGGAAGTTGATGTTTTTGGGAAGATAATAAAAAGTAAGATAGGGACATGTAAGCCGTTTTACTCTAAAGCGTACCGTTAGAAAGCTAGAAGCTGTCAAAGTTGAAAAATGTAATTTTTCAAAAGTCGATATCTCGGAAACTATTAGGTTTAGACTTATAATGCACTTATTAAAAAATAATTGCTATTTTATGTTAAATCCAAAAATATTCGAAGATATAGGGTGTTCCATTTAAAAAAATATCAAAGTGACCCCTAGTACTTTTGTTTGATGTTCAATTGTTTTTTGCTGAAGATATTCGAATTCGCGGGAGAAAATGACTTAAGATGGCTATTTCAGTTTTTTTATAAAAGTACAGGAAAAGTCAAAAAATCGCCTTGTCTAGTCTTGGTTGGATAACCCTGTACATCGTCTGCCTCAAGTTCCATGACAGACTTGTCAGATCTTAGAAAATCTCCTTCAACAGTAACACCAACAAGTTTGGAAGAAAAAAATTAAAAATCAACCTAGTATGAGTGGTTTCGTTATGCGGACATCAACAGCTGATAAACATAAGATGGACAAACAAATAGCGAAGGCAATTTTTGCTACCAATTCGAGCTTTAGATGCATTGAAAACTTAAAAGTAAAAAAAGCTATTGAGTTATTAAGACCTGGTTATACGCCGCCATCACGAAAAATGGTAGCAAACAGTCTTTTAGAGAAAATTTATGAGGAGGAAAAAGCGAAATGTTTGTGTTCTCTGTCAGAACAGTGTGTGAATATGTCCCATGATGGGTGGTCAAACGCCGACAACGAGTCAGTAATCTGTGCAGCAATAACAACTGAAGATGGACGAGCGTTTCTTAACGAAACTATTGATACTTCGGGAAAACCTTATATTTCAGAATATTCGACTGAAATAGTTTTTGACCTAATTTCTTCGTGTGAATCAAAATACCAGTGCATGGTAAAATCTTTTGTGACAGACAATGCAGCAAATATGGCCCTTATGAGAAAAACTTTGCAAGAAAAAACAGACTCAAAAGTTATAACATATGGCTGCTCCGCACATATTTTGAATTTACTGTGCAAGGACTTACAAGTACAAAACGTTAAAGAACATGTAGTCCAAATTGTTAAGTATTTTCGCAATAATCATCTGGCCAAAGCAAAATTCAGTCAAGCAGGAGGCAACACTTTAGTACTTCCAAGTGATATGTGATGGAATAGCATGGCTGACTGCTTAGAGATGTACGTCACTCAGTGGCACATAATATTAAAAATCTGTGAGGAAAATGAAAAGGAGATTGATGCGACCATTTATCAAAAGGTTTCAAATATTGGGCTTAAACATGCAGCACAAGAATATTTAAACATTTTAAAACCTATATCAGTTGCTCTTGATATTTTGCAGAGAAAAAATGCTACTATCTCAGATGCTGTCGAGCAGTGGAAAAATTTATATCTTCGAGGATGTTGTAGAATTATCTTTACAAAAAACACAACAATTTCAATGTCGATACGAGTAAGCGCTCACGCCGTATTATTTTATCGCCTATATGTCAAACCCACAAAAGCAAAAATACTAGTTAACATCCGAAGAAAAGAATATGGCTTTAGAAAGAATTAATGAGTTACAAGGAAACACTGGACTGTTACCAATAGCCATAAAGTTTATTGCCCGCAGTAGTCCATTGAAATATATTATGTTTTCGGACGAAATAATAAAAAACGTAAATGGAATACAGTGGTGGTTATCACAAAATGATGAGCCTGAAATCGCACAACAGCTGCCAGTAATCAAACAGTTCCTGTTTTTTAAAATATTTTTTTAATATGTTATATTGTTCATTGTTCTGAATTAAAAATAAATAGTTTCATTAAATCATGATTTTTTTTTAAATAAAGTGATTTAAATTCATCGCACCATAAAATTTTCTTTAAAAAGTTAGGATTTTGCCTACATATATCTTGTAACCATTGGCAAAAAATGAGTCTTCTTTCAGTGTCACCAGGTAATAATGTTTGCACTGGTCGGTACTTATAAGGTACAAACTTATATTTTTTTAAAATCCTCCAAATTGTAAATAAACTGAAACCTCTGTCTCTTACCAAATCTCTAGTTGAATTATTTTTGTGCGCTTCAAAATATGCCAATACATTTACTTTTACTTGTTTTTTATTATAAACTGTTTTTTAGTCCTTGTCTTCATAAAAACTCTTTCGTTACTTCTAAATTTTCTATTCAGTCCTAGAAAATACCTTCCGTCTGGTTGCTCACGTTCAGGATACATTTGACCGTATTGCTCGAGTGCTAGTACACTATTTTTTCTGCAACCAAGATACGCTTCTAACATATCGCAATGTTCTAAATGCGTGAACGCCATTTTGTAATATTTAAAAGCAAAAACTAGATAACTTAACGCAAAACTACGAAAATTTCGATCGTCTCGATGAAAACGCCAAAGGCAAACCATTTTTTATTTCCATGACTGTGTTGATGTTTTTTTAATTTTAGGTCAATATTGCATATGAACTTTTTTATTCCATGTACGATTTGCAAATGTTTCGGTAAAAAATATACATATATATTTAAAAAAAAATACATTTTCCTCATTTATTCAGAAACGTTATGTCCAATTGTTTTTCTGCTTTCACCATTTTAATTAACAGAAAAAAATGCTACTACTTTGCTAATTTAACTGACGTTGTATCTCCAATAATAAAAAAGTTGGCAATGGTGCGCACTTAATTTGGTACACCCTGTATAGGCATTCAAAGTTCTTACAATTCACGTGACAAACGAAGTTTGCACTGCGACAGCCACAGTGCAACAATTTCTTGTACCTCTAATTTCGTCCCGGTGAGGTAGATGATGCCTTACTGCATCTTTTATTATTTTATTAATGTTTGTGTGTGATTTAAGAATTGTTCATTTTTCTTCTGTCCTTTTGCTTTAGTAAAACAAAGACTTACCTTAGTATTATTATCCATAATATAATTATTCGGTAGTCGCACAGTTCACTCACAAATAACAATACTTAATAATAATTATTGTTAATTAAACATACACAAACAAAACATGTTTTAAGGAAAACCCATGAGGGGAACCGGCTGGATTTTCTGCATTTGGTCCGTCAAGTGTCAAAGGCAGGATGTGTCAAAACTGTCATTTTGGGGGTAATGAATCTGAAATATTTCAGAAATATTAATATTTGAGACATTTCAAATATATCAGAGATATTTCTGAAAGGAAATAAATTGTGCTGTGTGAGGGGGTTTGAACTGAATTCGGGATAGTTCAGGTTCTGTAACATTGTTATCGTGAGTAGGTGCAATGTCTTCATTGTTGTTAAAAATAGTGAAACTTTTGAAGCAAATAGAGGTGTGGTTTTCTTTAAATAACTATACGGGTTGTGCCTAATAACCGGGGCAGCTAAATGAAATGTGGCACTCTCTTTTAAAATATTTCAATTAACATTTTAGGTAATATTAACTTTAAAAGAGGGAACATGGATCAGGCTGTTACGTTGTACACCTTGAGTATTTCTTTTGCAATAACTGGCAGCAAAGAATTGGCTTTAGCATATGGCAATAGGTCTGCTGCGCTTTTTGAAAAACAATTCTACAAAGAATGTTTGGAGGTAAGGAATAGTATATTGTGTGTCTATGCCAGCTAAGTTTTTAATGTCGTCCGGCGACGCCATATTTTAAACATATTTGCCAACCTGTGATTTAAAAGTTTCTTAATTCAAAAAACATCTCGCGGGCACAGGCAATGGCTGCGTTGATTTCAGGGTCACTTGCATCAAAATTAACTTTTAAGTTCTTCTTAGTTAAGAATATCTTAAATACCGAGTTAACCTTAAAATATTCTGTTTTGCACCAACCAGCGTTCCAACAAAGTTAACTAAGAGATTTAAAAAAATAAATAAATCTCTGAATCACTAAAACCTTACACAAATGTTACACCATTATTTCTGTAAATTTAATGAAGTTGAAACAATAAGAGGTGTCTTTAGTTTTTGTTTTGTTCAGAAATACGTTAGTTCCAACGAACAATACAATTAAAAAAGGTAGACACAGCTTCAAAGTAGTTCATTCTGCGAGGAAAGGATTTATTTGAAATTATTATTATGTTGTTCCCTTTCATTAACAATATTGCAAAATATAATATAATACATCCAGGTTTTATTAGCATACACTTACAATAGCATACAATACTTAGAAAACGCATTTTCCATTCATTCGTGGCGAGTCCCGGGTGGTAGCACTAGACATTTCCAAGGCCTTTGACCGAGTATGGCATAAGGGGCTCCTAACTAAAGTGAGAGCATATGTGGAGCATACGGAATGCCGGTACAATTTTGTTCATGGCTGTCAAGCTTTCTTCAAGACCGTTCTCTGCGAGTGTAGTGTTGCAAGTTTTCCAGAAAAGTTGGAATTGCTGAAAAGTTCGATCATCTTTTCAAGAAAAATTCGGAGAAGTTGGAAAAGTTGAGCTCTACGGTAATTTTTAGGTTGCATCTTACATTGTGATGTGTTCTTGTGTGGAAAATATGTAAATAAAATACTAACCCAACCTTTTATATTCTATTTGATTATTTATGTAATATATAACCGCAAACAAGCAATAAAACAAAACAACAACCAACACAAAACAATGCAAAATATAACCTAAGAGTAAGGCCAAGACGAAATGACGAGCGATAGAATCGTTATCAGTATCCGTAGTTTGTTCATCTGAATCTGACTCATACTCATTTGTCGATCTATGTTCAAGTTCTTTACTGTCACTAAAGTTTTTTTTTGTTTGTTTAGCAGGAATCCCAGATTTTGACCTTGTAAACCTCTTCGTAACCGTACTGGCAGAGGCAGATAAATCTAAACCTAAACCTGACTTGGTTGGGATCTTGGTCTTGCACTTAATCAGTGCTGGCAGTGCTGCTGTGTAAAAGAACTTCGGAATCATGTTCACCAGCATCAGTATGTAGTCGTGGTCTTCTTTGTTTTGTGGTTTGTAAGCAGCTTTAAATTATAGCCGATGTAAACAATTTTTCCCGCTCTTTCAATTGTTAAACGATTTCTACTTTTAGTATGAATTCTACTATATGTACTAAAACTTCTCTCGGTAGCTGCGGATGTTGTTGCCATCGATAAAATAGCAGATTAGAAGCAACTTTAGACAGAGATGTAGAACACATGTTCTTCCACCACACTACAGGATCCACTTTGTGAGCACACTTCCAGACAAATTCTTTAGCCCACAGTTCATCCTTTGCTTTATATTTAGCAAAGTCAGTTATTACTTTTCCGGCATCCACATTATTCATATGCTCTGAAATCTTATTGATGAACTCTAGCCCATCAACATGTTCCTCGGTTGACAATTTGTGTCCTTGATAACGTGGATCCAGGATATTTGCCGCTAGATGAAATTTATGTAAACAGAAGTTCTGACGATCAGAAGCATATCCATAATTTTTTTTCTGCTTTGCTTGCATGGCATTTAGGCACTTTTCCTCAAAAATTGGCTTTAGATTTGCAAATATTGCGGGAACTAATGAAGTATTTGGTTTGTCTCCTTCAATTTTGGTTATCCATTTTCCAATGGGTTTTAGCAGATCTCTGGTGTTTTCGAGCCTCACGCAAAAAAACATCATCTTCCAACAGCATTGTTTTGATATCTTTTTGAAGGTATTTGACAACTGCTTTATTTAGCGCCAAAGCTTGAAGACAAAACTTGTTACTGATCAACTTTTCCAAGGTACTAGCGAACTTTTCCAACTTTTCCGTAAACTTTACCAACTTTTCGAGCGAACTTTTCTTCGGTTGCAACACTATGCGAGTGGCGATGGACGGATTTCATTCAGATACATTTAACATCAACGCCGGAGCTCTCAAGGTTCTATATTGTCGCCCACTCTCTTTTGACTATACATTACCGATCTTTTCGAAAAAACGTAAGAATCTTATACAGTGTGTATCAGGGGGCGTGTCCGAAAAAACGGTCGGACACGTCGATTGGTATTTCTAGTTGCGCATTCTTTTCAATAAAAACTTTTTATACAGGATGTGTCATGTAACAGTGGCCAATACTTACTTTCTTATTTTAAATCTAACACCCTGTATATTATTCAATTCTTGGATTCTTCAGAAAATTTTAGACATATTTCATGTACAATATCCCATACCTATCTTCAACTGTTTCGGAAATATTAAGTGTTTTCAGATTTATTGCAAAAATCAACAACACACTAAAAAACTAATAAGTGTCCGAGCGTTTTTTCGGACACGCCCCCATGTATTTATTATCGAATTTATTTCATTTGGCTGATAGACACTGTATAATATAGCTTCGCTGATTCAGTAGCGTAGCTAGGGCAGGGCAACCGGGGCCCACGCCAGGGGCGCAAGCCTCGGGGGCGCGAAATCGCAGGCTGATAAATCACGCCGCTTGACTCTTGAACTACGTACGTCAAACATAACAACAAATAACCCTCTGATTAAAAAAAAATAAATGTTTGGTACTTTTTACCGTTAGCGTCAATGGCGGATCCAGGGGGGGGGGTTCATCTTTTAATGGTTGATAGATTTATCCCTTAGGAAACAATTGCCAATGTTGGATTTTCTTAAACTGACAGAAAGTTTAATATACATGGTGTTAAAGAAGACGATGATTTTTGCTCCAATTTCAATAGCATATAACTTTCACAATAATATTTTTATATTTTATCACTGTACGTCAATTGAATCACTGGTTTATAGGAAAGAAAGTAATTTGTCAAATTTTTGATATCTGCTATATTTTAAGAGATATCGATTTTTTTGAAAAACCTTACTTTTCTTAATTTTTTTGGTAGCTAGATTCCACTGCGCTTTGTATCGTGCAAACTTTGCAAGTGATTATTATACCTAATAAAAAATTTGTTTATGTTCAGTAACAACAATAATAATTGTTAATTTTAATTTTAGGAGTAGTGTTGTGTTAGAAAGTTAGAAATTAGTAAAAACATTTTTTCCAAAAATTAAATTAAAAAATTATATTTTTTTAAATTTTGTAGACACACTGTATACTATACCTGAAGGCGTGATATGAAAAACTAAAAAATAAGGAAAGAACTTGCCTAATCTAGGGGCGAGAACTTTTCAATACAAAACAATCCTGAAAAATTGTGAGATACTCATAAAACATAGGCATATAAGTGATTAGAAGTACGCCACTGCACATCACAACATTTAGGTACAATTGTTGTTACTGAACATAAACAAGCTTTTCATAAGGTATAATAATCACTTGCAAAGTTTGCACGATATAACGTACAGTGGGATCTAGCTACCAAAAAGTTGAAAGAAAGCAAGGTTTTTCTAAAAATCGGTATCTCTTAAAATATAGCAGATATCAAAAATTGGATAAATTACTTTATTTGCTTTGAACCAGTGATTTAATTGACGTACAGTGATAAAATTTAAAAATATGATTGTGAAAGATACACGCTCTAGAAATTGGAGCAAGAAACGTCGTCTTTTTAAAACCCTGTATATAAATTTTTTTGGCAGTTTAAGAAAATGCAACATTGGCAATTATTTTCTAAGGGACAAGTCTATCAACCATTAAAAACCGGATGTCGATATCGTATCTGGTTCAGAAAATATTAACTTTTAAATTTATTCGAAATTTTTCTTGCTCGAAAGCAATTGTCCAGCAGTTTATGAATGATTTCTTCTATTTATCCATAATAACAATATGATTATTCAATCCAACTTACTACAACATATCAGAAATAGGGCTGAAACTAGAGAATATCATAATCGTTTTTAAAATTTCCGCGGTTTTTTAAAGATATCTTGCCTTTGCCTAATCTTTTGCATAGAAAATAAAAAAACTGGATATGAAATCAAATAAATAATTTTTATACCCTTGTTCAATGTAAATATTAGAATAGTGGACAAAAACGAAATTTGGGCGTTGCGCTCTAAAATTTTTCGCTGTGGCGCTACTTTTGCGCCTTCGGCGCTATTTGACCTTTCCTAGAAGTCATTTCTGGATCCGCCACTGGTTAGCATATGCATTGAATCTAAAAATGGTGTCTTTAAATTCCTGTAAAGTACATGGTAGCTAAATTCTTCATTTCGAATATAAAATTTCTTAAAGGGCTCAGCTTAAAAGAAGCATTTATTTTAGCAAAAATAACGTCTGCCATTAGTAGGTCGGGTAGATCCTTTCCTTTAATCAAAAATGTAGGACTTCATTAAGGGGGGGGGGGGCGCAAAATTATGGAGCTTGCCCTGGGTGGCATAGTTCCTAGCTACGACTCTGCGCTGATTACATCGAACATCGACTGCCAATGCATATCTCTATAGGCAGCAAGAGGTCTCACCTCTCAACAAATACCTAGAAGAAACTCTTGGGGTGACAGTAACTAAGTAGAATTTTTACGCTAAAAAAACCAAGGCGGCAGCTTTCTCAAAAGAGTTAATGTTAAGGAACTGGATATAGGCATGGCGGGGCACTTGATTCCCGTGGCTTCATCAATTCATTTATTGGGCGTTAATTTGGATAGTCATATGTCACGTTGCGGCTAGTGCTAAGGCAGCCTCGTAGAAGTTTGGAATACTTTTCAGAACTACGAACCTCTTTACACCCCAACAATTTTTGATGCTTTATAAAGCCCAAATTCGACCATCGCTGGAGTACTGTTCGCATATTTGGGCCTCTGCTTCTAAACATACCCTAAGATTGCTAGATTCCATTCAAAGAAGAGCCATTCACTTGATCGGTGAACATGATCTGGCAAACAACCTGGAAAGCCTTAAACATCGAAGGCAAGTTGGTGACTAGAGTCTATGTTACAAATATTTTCATGGCAAGTGCTCAACTCAGGTTGCCCGCTTGAGTCCACCCAGAACGGTGCATAGTAGAAATACACGACGAGCCACTGCAGCTCACCCGTACGTGGTTCATCCTAGTGTCCCTCGAACGGCCCTGTTTAAAAAATTCTTTCGTCTGGAGAACGTCATCACTCTGGAACGAACTCCCTGAGGCCGTGTTCACCAGCGAGTATAATCTCCAAAGATTCAAGACCGACGTGAATCATTTCCTGCGAACACGCACCGCTCGCAGAGCGTCATAAAGGATTACTCCTGCAGTGCTGTGCCCTCTAAAAAAAATGTCTAAAAATTCTGTCGTTAAATATCTACATTTTTCCCAAACATCAAAAATATATTACATGTTAAGAGTAGAAAATTTTAGGGCCTCTAAAAGGACAACTTATTACATTTAAGAAATCTTTAGCTATGTTAAGTCTTTCTTAAATACTGGTGCAAGACAATTTTACTACTTAAGGGTTTAAAGTGACTTAAGTAAATCTTAAAAGTTTGGTGCAATAATGACTTAGCTGGCATCTATACAGATAAAAATGATTCTTTTTTGGAGAATAAAAGTTTTGCGCTCTCGTCAGAGAATGCACTTTCTTTAAATAAACGCATCAGGGCGGGAGTGCCGCAAGGCTCATCTCTGTCTTCGATGTTGTATAATATTTATACTCATGATATTCCGCGAGATAGATTTACGCACTCTATCTTTTCGCTGACGATACAGCAATTACTTCGACTTTTAAATCACCGCGCATTGTTGTCAGCCGGATGCAGCGTCACGTAATCGAGCTGGAAAAATGGCTTTCGGCTTGGAAGATTGCCTGAATCTTGCCAAGACGAAGGTAATCCTGAATTAAGGCTTCGGGTTAATGGAGTTCAAGTAAATTGGCGCCGGGACTTATATTTGACCAAAAGGTGAACTGGAGGCTTAATTCAATTGATAGGGTAAAGTTTGCATTGCGTCAATTAGGCTCCATCTACCCTCTGCTTCACAGGCGGAGTAGACTTGGTAATAGGACAAAGGTCAACCTCTACAATGTATTGCCCTGCCAAAAAAGCCGCATAAACTCTTATAAAAATAAACTCATACAAACTTATCAGCACACATAAGATTACACTTTAAAGACTCATGAGATGAGGACTAAAATGTACTACAGCGGTTATTGAAACAGTTATTCCCAATGTTTTATGCGTTCTAATAAGCATTTTTCCTGGATAAGGACTTATAAAAACTTATAAGTATTTGACAGCAAAACAGTTTCAAACGGCATAATCCATTGGAAATGCCGCATTGGAAGCCCTTTTGTTTTGTAAGTACTTTTTAGGAATATCCTTTATTTTTTTTTTGTTCGTTTTATGGCACTGAACGAAGTCAACTGGCCAGCATATCTCTTTGTTTTTTCAGGTATTTCTAACCATTTATACTTACCTTAATACTTACACTTATTTTAAATTTATTTACAAATTGTTTTTACAAACACTCACAAACATCCATGCCCTAGCTGGGATTCGAACCCCGGACCTCTAGATTGCGGGCAAGGACGCTGCTCACCCGACTACCGAGGCCGGCAATATTCTTTATTAATACATAAATTAGTGGAAATTCCAGACAGGATTATAGGTCTCTATGAGTATTTAATGGTATTTCCTTATATCCTCATATATTCTCATAAAACTAAAGGAAAAACCCAATATCTTTATAGATCCAAGTAAAACATAGGCTCTTATCTATCTTATATCGACTTTTAAGAAAATAAATTTCCGCAGATATCCCTATAAAACATTAGAAAAAATGTCCTCATAGAGCCTCACCTCATAAAACATAAGGAAAACCCCAATATCTTTATACGCATAGATCCAAGTAAAACGGAGGTTCTTATATACTCTTATAAGAAAATATATTTTCTTTAATGTCCTCATAAAACGTTATAGTTACAGCCGCGGCGACAAAAATGTCTTGGAACTCCCAAACGGATGAGAAGCACGTTCTTGTCGATAGGGGTCTGGCGCTCGGCGGTGAGCGGCTATAATATTTTTTTCCAAATTTTGACCAGCGGCTTAAAAAAACATTTCCCAAAAGGATGAAAATTACTGGAGGGCATCTAGGCACGCCCCCAATTACCGGAAAAATATTTTCATCCGATTTGATCTTTGCAAAGAGCTCTTCCAGGAGCTAAAAAAAAAAATAGAAAAAAAGGGGGGAAAAAAATTTGCTCATTTAAACTTGAAATTGGGCAGGGAGCTAGAGTTCGTGTCTGAGAAAACGTAAAAAAAATTTTTTTTGCTCCATGTGTCGCCATCGCTTTATAACAGTTTTTCAAAATTTAAATGGGCAGTATTTGATAAAGTAATTCCAACATGGATAAAAATTTGCACACAGGTTCTATGACACCTACAGAACATCGAAAAATTATTTTCATCCAAATTTATTGCGGCCAATACCAGATCTTCCAGAACATGCATGAACATTTTTACTTACCATGGAATAGTCACTCAACATTTTACCGCCTCTCGGGAGCATTTCATTTTTTTTTTATATTTTTAAACCAGACACAAATGAGTTTACGAAACTTCCATCTAAATCTCGCAGAAAATTTACGGGGAACTCCGGGATCAAAATCACGCGTGCTGGCGAGGTTTTTTGTTATTTGGCATAGTTTAGCCAGGCTCATTTTGGATGAAAACTTTTTTTTTTTAATAACATAAATAATAACGATTTATTTTAGTCCGGTTGCATGTATGCGGCTGATTTTTTTTTTAAATTTCGGAGTTTGGGTCCATTTAATTGTACTGGAGGTTACGGCAAGGATTAAATCGGATGAAATTTTTTCCGGTAATTGGGGGGTTGCCTAGATGCCCTCCAGTAGTTTTCATCCGTTTGGGAAATGTTTTTTTAAACCGCTGGTCAAAATTTGGAAGAAATATTATAGCCGCTCACCGCCGAGCGCCAGACCCCTACTAGACAACACGGATTTCGAGAACGACACTCGAACTATACAAGAACGTGCTTATCATCCGTTTGGGAGTTCCAATGCATTTTTGTCACCGCGGCTCTAACTATTAGGAAAGACGAATGCGGTTTAAAATGAGCACCGGATACATTCTCTGCGGCCTTGTAAATACTTATAGAAACTCTTAGAGAGTTTATGAGATTTTACGAGGCATTTTCAGCAGGGTGGTCATGTCGGTTCTCACTTATGGTGCACCTTCGTGGTGCAACATAAGCAAAGCAGAGCTTAATACGTTCCAAGTAATTCAAAACAGGGCGTTGAAAATTATTGCAGACGTACCTATAGATATACAGGGCTGCCCAGAAGTCCGGAATAAAATTAATATAGCCTTAACCTGTAACTTTTGGGGAAAATGCTCGGACACGTCAATTTAGTTTTATGTATGCTCACATTTTGACGTTATTCGTTTGTTTTTTCATAGATATTTGTCAAAGATATGACGACATCGATCTTTTTTTTAAATGGAAATATACAGCTTGTGATACATCATTTGAAAGCTAATATCTCGTACAGTATGCTCATAAATTTTGACGCGACTCTGTCAAGCTATTTCAAAATGGCGATTGTTAAAACTTTTTAAAAAATCCCTATTTAAATAAGGGGAAATGATAAATCATCGATGTTTTTTTTTTACCTTTCAAGGTAAGAAATCTTCATTGTTTCACGTTCTGACATTTTGTGACATTGTGAACTTGTAAAATTAATTTAGGTATTTCCGAACTATTATTTTGCAATTTTCTAAACAAAAATGGTTTTGTCGGGGGGCGGGGGGGGGGGGGGGGGCGATCGCCCCCCTGTGGCTACGCCACTGGAAGTAGATCCAGATATACCCAGTGGCGTATTTAGGGGGGGGGGGTCCGGGGGGTCTGGACCCCCCCGTGGACTCAGTAGTAAAGAAAACTGAAATTCACATTCATTTATTTGCAATAAATAACATGAAATATTATTTCAAATTTTCCAGATGTTTGGGGATTTGCAGTCTTTTAGTTTAATAATTAAATTGTTGAATTTTATTTTTTGTTCCGTGTTTTCTAATTCAGGTGAGTAAAATAGTACTTAAGTATACCGTTATACATACCTTCAAAAAACTAATATTTCAAATGCAAATATTGGCGTTTATATTTAAAAATTGCTTTATTTCTACGTTTTTTTTTGAGCCGGGCTATCAAAACGTAAAATTTGTAAGTTTAGACAGTCCAAAAAAGGGCGTGGCACCTAAAAAAATTTTGCCTGCGGCGCATTTTTTTAAGGGAGATCAGTGGACCCCCCCCGTGTCACAATCCTAGATACGCCACTAGATATACTTAATGAAACAATTTGGTTTCAGCAAGATGGTGCTCCCCCGCCTTTTGGTGTAAATGTGAGAATATATTTAGATTAGATATTTCCAGGTCGTTGGATTGGACGACGTGGTACAATTGAATGGCCACCGAGGTTCCCAGACTTAACGCCTCTAGACTATTTTCTTTGGGGATATTTAAAAGAAAAAGTTTACCAAAATAGGCCAAATAATATTAAAGATTTGAAAAACAAAATTAGATTGGATACACATAACATATCGGCTGAAGCCATTCGAAATTCCGTCGACGGATTTTACCATCGTCTGGGAGCATGCCAAGTAGAGGGTGGATGACATTTCCAGCATTTGCCACGTTAAACCACCTTTTTGTTGTGTTTTGTTTTGCTTCGTTACATTTTTATTTTTTTTTTGGCAAAATAAATAACAAATAAACCATAACTATAATTGTTAAGTCACAATGTCACAAAATGTCAGGACGTGAAACAATGAAGATTTCTTACCTTAAAAGGTAAATAAAAACATCAATGATTTATCATTTCTGCTTATTTAAATAGGGATTTTTTTAAAACTTTTAACAGTCGCCATTTTGAAATAGCTTGACAGAATCGCGTCAAAATTTATGGGCATACTGTACGAGATATTAGCTTTTAAATGATGTATCACAAGCTATATGTTTCCATTTAAAAAAAGATCGATGTCGTCATATCTTTGACAAATGTATATAAAAACGCAAACGAATAACGTCAAAATGTGAGCATATATAAAACTAAATTGACGTGTCCGAGCATTTTCCCCAAAAGTTACAGGTTAAGGCTATATTAATTTTATTCCGGACTTCTGGGCAGCCCTGTATTTTGGGGACGGAGCACTGATGCTCACAGGGTGTTCATTGCACAGAAAGGGGCAATAAGGGCCTTGAAATGTATGAAATATAGATACTCTTGGAGAGGTAGGTTTAGGGAGCTCAACATCCTTACCCTTTCGGGACTTTACATATGTAAGTGTCTGATATTCTTTTTCAAAAACAGAGACCAGTTTTCTCACTTGGAAAAGAGTCATCATATAAATACCAGATATCAGGGCTTACAGGTACCAATGCATAGATTAACTATTACGGAGAGAGGATCAGCATATAAGCCTGTATAAAATTCTATAACATATTGCCTGCGAATTATAAGGCTATAAATAACTAAAATAAGTACAAGAAATCATTAAGTAAACTAATTTTAGAAATATAGCCCTACTCGGTGTCTGATTTCTTAAACTATCAATTTTAAATATTAAATATAAAAATTTGTGTAAAGTCTGTGCGTTTTAAGAAGTCCGCTAAGCCATAAAACCTCTTGAGCATTATGTCGGTGGCTCTCAAACAATAAATTATATTGAAGGTAATTTTGGATGTTGATGAATTACATTTTCTAAATAAAATAATTTAAAGTAAATAAAAAATTAGTTTAGGTAAAGAAAAATAATAATTTTTTAGCTTTTGTAGTATTCAGACAAATTAGTTTTACGAATTCTTTTTTATAAAGTTTTGGTTCTAAAAAGAACCGATTTTGTAGTCTTGCGACAGAACGTACCTACTTGTAGATAGGTACTACTAAAAGTAGTCTTCCTCTGCATTTAAAATTTCACCCATGCTTTCAGACTCATCCCTTGGTGATTTAATCCGATATCGGACTTCTTAAAACGCACAGACTTTATTTCTGTGTTTTTAAAAAAGTGACTTTTACCTGACCTGTTAATGTAACTTATTGTTGATGTAAATTTTAAATGTAACATTTGTCTCTCGATTCAATGTTAGTACTTAGGAAGTATTATATTGTTTTACATTGTTACTGTATTATATATTGTGACGCCGCATCTTTTCATTGTCGGTTTTTCTATAAGACTGCAATTTTTTGATTAAAGAGATTTTTTATTTGATTTGATTTGACGTGACAAGTCTTGTCAAAGAAAATGTAGATCATAAAGGTGGATTTATAGATTTTTAAAGGATTCTTGATTATAAAATTATGTTCTTATTGTTACAGGATATCCAAAGAGCGTTTGAAAATGATTATCCACAGGAGAAAAAAGCAAAACTTTTAGGGCGTCAAACAAAAGCTGAGGCTTTACTCCCGACTCAGAAAAATCTTTCTTGTCGTAACACAATCCCAACCATAAAAAGTAGGAATCCTAATATACCATCCGCTTCTGAATGTATTAAAATAAATAAGGATACAAAATTTGGCCGCCATATTGTAGCTAATAGGTCAATCAGTCCTGGTGAAATATTACTCGTTGAAAACCCCTATTCACAATTTCTATTTCCAGATCATAGTGGGAGTCGTTGTAGGTAAGACGAATTTAGAAAAATATTATTGTAGTTTCAATTGGAAATCCTTCCTTGCGAGTTTAGCGTAGGGTGCATACAAAATAGGGAATTTGAGCAGAAAAAAACATATTTTATTTGAAAATCATTATCATAACATTTGAGTTTATTAGTTAGGTAACACAAATAATTAATTATTGTATCTAAGTCGCCTTTACTGGATGGAAGTTCATTATCACATAAATAAATAGCACTAACGGTTTGGTAATTAATTTCTAAATCTAAAAAAGGCCCAGTAGTTTCCTGGGATCAAGATTATAGCGTTGCGAAACAGAGAACTAAGTTGAGAACTCCATGAGGGAAATAGTAAACATATCACAAGCAATTATCAATGGTCACTTCCCGAGTGTATGAAAGAAAGCCAGAATAGTGCTTATAGACAGTTACAGACCAATCACTCTTCTCTCAAGTTTGGGAAGGACATAGAAAAATTCATTTTGTAGAGACTCACTGATTTTGTTCTTGAACGCAATATTCTGCCCACCGAACAGTTCAGGTTCGGGACAGAGCCTTGCACAGAGAAACAACAGCGAGACTGGCAACTAGTATTCTTTAGGGATTCACCAAAAAATCACACACGGGGGCGGTTTTCTTTGACATTAGCAAAGCATTTGGTAACGTTTGGCACTGCGGCTTGATTCTAAAATCAATGAGGCTCGGAGCGCCGAACGATTAAAGGTTTGTTCCTACAGCGATCAGAAACAGTCATTGACAGTCAGGATTCTGCGCAGTAACTATAAAGTGTTCCAACAAAGATTTTGGACAGTTTGAAAACCGAAATTCGCTGTTCCTACACGTTTCTCTGATAGTTTGCCAACTGTCAGAACAGTTTGCGAATCTTTTGCAAGTAAAATATCAGGAGCACGCGCGATAAAGCGCTAGCAAGGAATTTGACAGCGTGACATACAAGATAACCTATTTTTGTTTGGTTTATTGTCCAAATAACTGTTTTTACTGCAGCAGCAGCTGGTGTTTCATTTACCGTGTTTAAAACGACAAATTCCGAAAGCCCTAAAAAAATAATACAAAAATTATTAAGTGTTTACTAAGGGATTTTACTAACTTTAAATTAAGGTGATTTTTACAACATTCTGTTTAATATTTACCTTCATAGGTTTCTTTTTCCATTTTTTAAAAGCAATTTTGTTTAAGCTTTATTTCTTTGGCCGAACCAAAGGAGTCCAACTAAAGAAATAATAATAAATAATAAAGATATAAAATTTAAGGTTATGTCTACCGTTCAGAGCTTCTTCATTTTTAAACACCAAGCCGAAGTTAGTTGATTTCAAACCCCTATTCCTACAAGTTACAAACCGGTCAGAAATCAGGCTTGGCGCCTTACAGTTGATTTTAAAATTGTCACGAACTTGTCAGCGATTCGCTGTAGGAACAAACCTTTAATCAATCTTTCCTTGAAAACAGATTATTTGCAGTTTCGTCGAAAAACGAGATTTCTGATACTTAACACATCAAGTCATTCACCCCTAGCTGCGGTGCTGTATATCATTTATACTCATGGCATACCGAGAGAGACACAATTAGCTCTAACTATTTGCCGACGACATTGCAATCACATCTAAATTTAAGCAACCCTGGTTAATTGTCTTAAGACTGTAACGTCATATTTGGCTCCTATATAGAAAAATAGCTTTTGAACTGGCAAAAAAGGAATATTTCCTTCCTGCTGGAAAACTGCGCGAGTTCCGCCTATTCCCAGAAAAGGCAAGAAAACCTTGCCAAGCAATTATCGTCCAGTCGCATTGCTTTCGGTTATATCAAAAGTTATGGAGAAGGCTATCAACGAAAAAATACCTGGAAGGAACATTGACAGTGATCGCCAGTATGCCTTTCGTAAGTCTAGAGCAGTGGTTCCCAACTTTTTTTGTTTCGTAGACCACTTCCCATGTTTTTTGGTTTTGGGTAGACCCCCTGCTTACCTAATATTGAATGTTTGCAAATTTATCAAGTTCAAATGTGTTTTTGAGAGAGCTGGTATAGTGCTACTCTCTTTCAAAGATTTAAATTTCTAACTGTATTGAAGTGTAGTGTGAAAAACTTAAGAAAACACATGTTAAGCTTTATACATTTATTAATTAAATTCTATTTAAAACGAACCAAATTAAAAATTAGTATATGTTACATAAAATGGCCAAGCAAAAAATAAATACTATTAGTGGGAGGGCTGAACCTGATGCTTTAATAATAAATTTTCAACATTCGGCATCAATTTAGTTAGGTTCAGTCTCAAATCTCCTCGGTTAGTGATGTCCATCCTATTTCTTTTTTTTGTTAGGAGATTGGCAACCGCGCTGAAACCTCTTCCACTAGGTATGAGGATGGAAAAGCAATTAAAAACTTTCTTGCAATATTTCATAATACGGGATAAGTAACAGGTATGTCTCTTTAAAGCCAGAATTTCTGATATCCGTTTTAAAACTGTACCTTAAGTTCTTTGTTAAGTTAAGTGCTTATTCCGATTAGTTCCTCTTGTAATGTAACGTCTGTTTCTTCAATGTCACCATATGGATTCATTATCCACTGTGGTATTACCAGAGTCAAAACATCCTCAAACCTAGTTTTAAAATCTGGATAGAGGGCATTTAAATGTTGAACGTAGGTTAAAACGTCATCTTCCTGGCAGTTTGCCTGTGACAAATTGGGAAACTGGGAAAATTCGCTCCGTCCAATATTTTGCTTTATTAGCTTAATTCTGCCAAGAATCGCTGAAGTGATGGTCTTTGTTTTAATCAAATGAAAGTTCTCATCATTTTCTTTACACAACTGCGCAAATAACCGCGTATTTAACGCGTTGCTTCGGATTCGGTTTACTGCGTTAATGACTAATTGAAGTGCAATCTACTACTCAGATTTTTAGCGACTAAATGTTGTCGATGCTATTACCCCGGGGTACATTTTGTTTTAAATAGCTTATAAACCCACGATAGCGCCCAACCATGGCAGGTGCTCAATCTGTTGCTACTGACATTATATTTGATAAAGAGATTGCTTTTTCCATGCAGTAATCCCTCAAGCATTAAATATTGATTCGCCTTTAGTGTCGGTTGCCAAAGTTCTCGCGAAGAGTATTTCTTCGTGGATTTCTTGATCCATAATAAAACGAACATATGCCAATAATAATGCTTCATTACCAGATAAAGTTGACTCGTCCAGCTGTATAGAGAAATGAGTCGTTTGCAAATAATTACACAAGAAGCTTTCAATATCACAACTCATTTCCTCAATACGTATTTGAACTGTGTTGTTGCTTAAAGGAATTCTTTTAATAATATCAGATGCAGGTTTGTGTAAAACAGTTTTTAAAACCTCTTCAACGGCTGGCAAAATTAACTTTTCTGCGATAGTATGCGGTTTCCCGGATTTTGCTATAAGTAGCGAGATATTGTAAGACGCTCGCAAACCATCTTCGTTCTTTGTGACGTCGAAGCGAACATTCTATCCACCGTGGGTCTCTTCTGAAGTTCATCTTTGAGTGTTTGAAAGTATTTCAAATCTTTACCTGTCTTATCAGGGTGGCATCATCTCGGATGATCCTACAGCTTAGTTGGTTTCATACCGTCATTGCTTAAAACTTTGTTGCATAAAAGGCACATAGGCAAATGTTTGTCTAATAATGACGGTATGAAAACTTAATCAACACCTTACTGTCTACATTTCTTTTTAGATTCGGTCATGTTTAGTATCAGTTATCTGTGGACAAAATTAAGCTATTTAAAAAAGACATAGCAATAATAAAAACTATGCCGTGTGTAAAACCTTATTTCAATTAATTTTGAATTTTTGGATATGAATCAAACTTTAAAAAAGGAGACTATTGAGGAGTCCGCGTGTAATTGTGCACGATTTGAATATTAAACTACTAATAACTCTAGTCATGAGAGGCGTAATTTATCTATTTTTTCTAACTACGAGTACAAAACTAAAATTTTATAAAAAATAATGTACCTACTTTTCTCCAGCACTCCCAAACAAAATGACATTGATTTACTTTAACTTTGATTCGCATTAATTTGAATGTGCCTAACTACCAGTTTATATTTTTGAAAGTATTTTCTTAATAGGTACTTTCTTTTTCAAAACTTTGAAAACAAATAAATGTGTATGTCTCTCACATTCGTATTTATTCATTGACGAATTGAACAAGTCAGTGCAAGCACGAGTCTTCTTACGCTATCTTTGCGAATCTCTAAGACAAGAACGGACAAGAATTTCTACTGCACGTATGCGGATAACTTCATGACAGTGTTGCCAAACGTAGCGGAACTCCGCTACGCATAGCGGAATTTAACCACAAGAGCGGTGTAGCGGCGGTGGAACAAAATTAGAGCAAAATGTAGCGGATTTTAGTTTGTTTTTTAAAATAAGTATTAGTAAAACGTCTAATAATGTAACTTTCGGCTAAATGCTGCCGCTAAATGACCGGGCGTCTTGTACAGGGTGTTCAGTTTTCGTATGTTTTGCCACAAACAGAATTTTCATAGCCCCCTTAGTGATTTTAAAAATTTTGCATTTTGGGACACAGTATCTCGGTTACGCTGCAACCTATCAAAAAGGTAAAAAATGAACTTGTTTCACGTAGAATCCATTGGCTTGGTCAGATTTTTTCTATGTTTAATTGTTTTCGAGAAAAAGAGCAAACTTGCATTTTTTTAAATGGGACACCCTATATATTTTTAGCTATTATGATTCAGTTTATCCCAAGCTTTTCAAAAATATATAATACCTTATAGCTGTTTTCAATGTGGAGCTCAAAATTTACATTTTTCAACAAATTTACATTTTTTTAAACGGCACACCGTATAAATTTTAAGATTAAACAATTGTCACAAGCTTCTCACAAATATAAAACACTAATTTTAAAAATATATACCTATAACAATAACTTTTATAAATATAAATAACAATTAACTCAGTTGTGTTATACGTTCAAAAATTAAAAGCTACAATAATTAAGTATTTGATGATTTAGGAAACTGTCTCATAAATATTGCTCAAGCTGTTCTCCATTATGGCTAAGACATGTTTCACACATTGTCCTGATCCGCCTCAGTGCATTGAAAATAATAAAAGACCGTGCTGGTAACTCCCTAAAGGCTGTTTCAGTGGATTCTCTTAAATCTGCCATCGTTTGGTACTGGACAGTATAAATTTTATTTTTTAGGTAGCCCCACAAAAAAGAATCCAAAACCGTTAAATCGGGTGACCTGGGTGGCCATCTTACAGGTCCATGTCCAATCTAGCGGCCATGAAAATTATTGTTAAGATATGCTCTTACAATTTGAGCATTGTGAGCGGGAGCTCCGTCCTGTTGCAAATATAAGCTATTAAGATTAGCTAGGGACACATTCTCTACTATTTCGGGCACAATGTTTTCCAAAATTTCTAAATATTTATTTGCAGTAAGACCGCCTTCAAATTTATTATATAAAATTTTACTTCCCAGTATGAAGCATGAAACGCTAAACCCAAATCTGCCTTGCCGTTCCCGTGGAAATATAACATGTTGATTTTCCTGGCACCAAAACCTAGTATTTTGGCGATTAAATATACCGGCACTGGTAAAATGACTCTCATCAGGCCATATAATCGTTCTTTCAAAATGATTTTCACTATTTACATTTTGTAAATACCAATTACAAAACTCTACGCGGCGCTCTGCGTCACCGAGATGTAAGTTTTGTACGACATGAAATTGGTATGGCTTAAACTTGTGTTTTTTTAGAATAGTTTGAACCCTCGATTTTGTAACACCGACAGAACCGTCCACTGTTCTACAAGAACTACTTCGATTTGTTTCAATTGAAGCCAAAACGTTTACTTCATCAATGTCCTGGTTTTTCTTATTGTAAATACTAGGTCGGGGTTTGGAAAATGAACCGACTTCAATTAAGTTTGATTTTATTTTAAAAAATATTCTTTTATCCGGCTGTCTTCTTTCTGGGAATCTGCGAATATTACGTTTTTATAAATTTTAAAATATGATAAAAAATATAAAAAGATGCCCATACCTGTTAAAATAAACTTCTAATGCTTCATCCGAATTTTCGTTACACTGAATATAACAAACGAACATATCGTACTTTTCATAATTCTCGAATTTTGCATTCGCAGCCATAATTAAGAAAAAACTGCTATTTATCGAAACTGAATCGAAATAAAGAACAGAAAATGGATAACCTATTCTGACAGTAAATAAAGATTTTTTCAGATAACTAGCCTGTCATCTTTTGTTTTCCTAAATACCCTTCATGGCCTACTAAAAAAAAATTAAATTTGTTGAAAAATGTAAATTTTAAGCTTCACATTGAAAACAGCTATAAAGTATTATATATTTTTAAAAAGCTTGTGATAAACTGAATCATAATCATAATAGCTAAAAATATATAGGGTGTCCCATTTAAAAAAATGCAAGTTTGCTCTTTTTCTCGAAAACAATTAAACATAGAAAAAATCTGACTAAGCCACTGGATTCTACGTGAAAAAAACAACTAACAAGTTCATTTCTTACCTTTTTGATAAGTTGCAGCGTGACCGAGATACGGGGGTGTGTCCCAAAATGCAAAATTTTCAAAATCACAGTCTAAAAAACTAAGGGGGCTATGAAAATTCTGTTGATGGCATCGTTTGTTTCTCAAAAAAGTAACACGGTGCCGCGAAAACCGCAACCTTCTATCTTTACTAATAACACAGATAACCCGTAAAACATACGAAAACCGGACACCCTGTACACTGTCACTACCAGTGCCGTTCGTTTGCGTCGCGGGCTCTTACATTATGTAAGTTTTCTCGTTTGTATTTCTATCTAAAAACAAATTAACAAATTAAAAATATCCAGTATCCAAATTTGAAGTCAAAAATAGAGCGGGGTGTAGCAGAATTATGAGTAGGCTCGGCTGAAGCAGGGAGTAGCGAAATTTTTGGAGTGACATAGCGATATTCGCAATTTTCTTGTTGGCAACACTGCTTCATGATATTGGTGTCATTATGTGCAAGTTTTTACAAGTTACCACACAGCGAATAACTAATACTTACACAATTTTATTAAATATGCCAAAATAATTACTACGTAATTAAATTTAATTTAATTTAATTAATGTATAATTTAATATTTAATACAATAAAATAGTGCATTTTAAAATCCCTACTTCGCTACTAGTATTATAATTGCGAAAACAAGACAGACCGTAGCCCCGTAGTTTATTGTCGATCTCTTTGTTACGTTTTCACGTAAAAACTAAGCAACAAATCTATCTATGTATGTGGATTATTGCATTTGTTGCTTGAATGAGATCTACTATCGTGGACCCCCTTTTACATGTCATTAACCCCCTTTTACATCTCATAGACCCCCTTTTACATCTCATAGACCCCCAATTTTCTTTTCGCTGTTATGGACCCCTTGCAAGTCGTCGTCGACCCCTGGGAGTCGATATAGACCACGTTGTGAATCACTGGTCTAGGGTCTAGAGTAAGAGGAGACCTTCTCGCTTATGTTACTCACTTTTGGAACATTGCACTAGAACATCATGGGGAGCCCCGGGCGGTAGCACTAGGCATTTCTCCGGCTTTTGACCGAGTATGTCATGAGGGGCTCCTAACAATAGTGAGAGCATACGGATTGCCGATACCGGTTCAATTTTGTTCATGGCTCTCAAGTTTTCTTGAGATTGTTCTCTGCTAGTGGCAATGGACGGATTTCTTTCAGACATATTTAACATCGACGCCTGAGTTCCTCAAGGTTCCATATTGTCGTTCACCCTCTTTTTACTATACATTCACGATCTTTTTGAGAAAACTAAAAATCCTATAGCAGTGCCCGCGGAAAAGTCTGCACCATATAAAAAAGTTTGTTTTTCGTGAAGTTTTTGAAAAAATGATTTTCTAGTTTGTCTTTGTTTAATTAGAGACCAAAAAATAGTCTATAGTATTTGGCATATCGCATTTGCTTTAATCCGTAAATGTCATTTAAAATTTTCAAATGCATCACCTGGCCCGTCCGACAAGAATCAGTCAGAAACGCGAAGGACATTTGATAGAAAAATTTGATTGCCAAGAGGTGTCTCTCGAAAGCTACATCTGCCATTCTCCATCGACTTTTCAGGGTCAAGTAGGCTCTCCAGTGTTGCTTCTTTTCGTCGGATTCTATAACCTCACTGACGAGCCGTTGTACGGCAAAACGCGTCTGGGGATGAATCCGACGAAAGGAAGAAACCTTTAAATTCTATATTTTTTGGATAAATAACTTTATTATTTAAACCGATTTTTCTACATGGAGGTATCGATTTGTATCCAAAATTCGGGAGAAATGTACACTAAAAAAATATATAGTGTTCTTATTGAACCGAATATGAAAAAAAAATAAATAAAATTTTTAAATCTTGCACCAAGCGTGAGATTTAGAATGTCCATGTTTAGGGCTCTGCTCCTAAGCATACTCTGAGATTACTGGACTTGAGCCTCTTTTATATATATTTTCATAGCACGTGCTCAACTAAGGTTGCCCGCTTGATTCCACCCAGAGTAGAGATACACGACGAGCCACTGCAGCCCACCCGTACGTGGTTTAGCTTAGTATCCGTCGAGCGACAAGCCATAAATTGTTGTTGTTTAGCATTAATCATATTGCGTCGGTTGTTGCAACACTTTTTAATATTAGCCTTCAGAGGAGAATTTCCAATTATTTGGAAAACTGCTATTGTTAAGCCACTGCCCAAGTATCCTAAATTAGATTCTTTGTCTGAGTTAATGGGGGTGTGACCCAAAAAAATCAACTTTTAATAAAAAAATCAAGAAAGAAATTCTAAGAACTCAAGTGAAAACCGCACTTTTTCATCTAAAATAATAACCGAGATAATGCCCGGTAAAGACAGTGCATGTCATCGTGTGACGTCACACCGGCGAATCGTCAAAATATTTGCAGCCCGCAACGGTGCAAGTGCAACGGCAGTGTAGTGATTCGTCTTTTGTCTTATGGGTGGTTGTTTAAAGGCTCTGCGCTGCTAGTTAATTGACTTTTTTGTTTATAATTGTGTTTAGAAAACAGTATTTATTTAGTTTGTTTGTATACCTTTAATATAATTCGTCCGAGAATAGAATAAAGAATACTTAATACCATAGACATCGTAACTATTAGACCAAACAATAACAAATAAACGTGTTGTCATCAATGTATTCCAGTGTAAAGTAAATCGACATGCAAGCTGCTCCCCTCCACTTGGTTTGCCAAACTTACGCCACAGAAAACGTAGTTCTCTGGGCTTACGCTGTAAAAAGTATTAACTTCTATAACATGATGTGGGAAATTTATAACATTGCCTAAAACCTTGTAAAAAATCTGTAGTATGGCAACGCAGCAATAGAGGATCCGCCCAGATTCCATCATTTTCGTGGCCATCCGCATCGACTCGGCAATACTCGGCATAGCGGATGTTTCATTTATGTAAAGCAAAGAGGATAGATGTAAAGGCAGCGTAATCCCCACTCCCGGCCCCACCTAGCTCCTCACAGCGTCTCGCCACCAAACGATTTTGGCATCACAATTTTATAGCATTTATGAATGGCGTGTCGGATCTATAGTTACGATGCCTATGCTTAATACTAATATTAAAGGTTAACTGTGTCAGTTATAGTAACAACCGTAAAAACTCTTCAGTGACGCAGCATCACACCAACTACAACACACTGCGTCGCCTTGGCTGGCTAAGAAGCCGGTGTGACGTCACAGCCGAGGCCTGTGAAACCTTTAAATGGCTATATTTCGGTAACGGTTTGTCGCAGCCATGTGCGGTTTCAAATATTTTTCTTAGAATTTTTTGTACTAAAACTTTAATTTTTGGGTCAAACCCCCTTTAAGACCCATTAGCCTTTTACCAATTTTGGCCAAAATGTTTGAGCTTCTGGTCAGTGATATGATTAAAAGGTATGCAGCCGGAAAAAATATTCTGCAATCTTCCCAGTCAGGGTTTCGTGAGGGACACAGTACCGCAACGGTCCTTAGTAAGAAAACGACCAATATATCGGAAAACCTTGACAATAGCTTGGCTTCATGTCTGGTTTTGCTAGACTACAGCAAAGCTTTTGATCTTATAAGCCATGAAATGTTGATAGCTAAGTTACGGTATTGTGGGTTCTCTCAACAGTCGTGTTTGTGGTTGTCAGGTTATTTGAGTTTGCGTGCGCAGATTGTGGAGGTCGATGGAGCGAGATCGGAGTCGGTCACGTTGGAATGTAGCGTCCCGCAGGGAAGTATTCTCGGGCCATTACTCTTTAGCCTTTATACTGCTGATCTTCCGGGCCTGGCTTCCTTCGGTGCCATCCACCTCTACGCTGACGACACGCAGTTGCTCGCCGGATTTCCTCCAGAGCGGGCAAGCCATTCTATGGCTGCGGTAAATGACGATTTGAAGGCAATCTTCACATGGTCGAGTAATCACGGTTTGCTTATAAATGTCAAAAAAAGCTGCTTTTTGATTATTGGGGCTAGTGCAGCTAAACAGAGATTTCAAGTGTTTAACTTTGTGGCACTCTTATATGTAAATGGAGTGCTACTGCCATTTGTGAAATAGATCAGAAATCTGGGTCTGATATTTGATGAGTTCTTTACATTCGAACCTCACGTTGATAAAAAATTGGCCTCAGTATATGTATATAAAACTAAAAAGTCTGTATGCATTCAAGTTTATTTTGCCAGGAAAAATTAAACTGATGCTTATTGAATTACTTATTTATCCACAGTTCGGCACTTTTGTGTTCAAAGTTTACAAATCGAGATGCGCTTCTTACCTCTGGGATTATGTTACTGCTAGACAGGACCTGCATGACAGGTCACTTAGAAATGTGGTCAGATTTTAAATTCCACTACATTTTACGGTTAAATTTAGAAATTATTTTTGCTTTGGGTGTGTAGAATTGCTCAACTCAGACATTTTGTCCTTATAACTGAAAAATCTCTAGTAAGTTTTAGAAATCATTATAAAAAGTACCTTATGGACAGAATGGTAGAATAATGAAGATAGTAATAGTAATTAAATTTGCATTTTTGTTAAGGTGGCATGGAAGATCTGCGAATACTACCTATTATGTATGGCTGTATTACATATTGTGTACAATTTGTATTTTATATATAATAAACCATTTTTCTATTTTATTCTGTTCTATTCTATTCTATTCTATATTACATTCGAACTAATTATTTTGATGTAATACTGTTTGTTTATTTATATCCAGTTACTAATGACTACATTTTTACATTTTAGCGAATGTTTTGAATTTTGTTTTAATATGATTCCCTGTGAAAAATGCTCGGCGGTGCTCTATTGCACAAAAGCTTGCAGAAGAAAGGCTTACGTAGATTATCACAGATATGAGTGTACCATTCTTTTACACTTTGGTTATGACATCATAGACTGGACTGCTATAAGAATGACCCTAAAAGGAATTAAAGAGTATGATAAAGAAACGACTGATCCTGAAGTGTACCGTTCGAACCGATATAAGGAAATTTCGGAATTGACTTCTCACAGGAGCGAAGACCTTAAAATTATATTAGCGGTCAGGGCATGTGGAGTTGCTAAAGTGTTTTATGCTTTAAAGAAATATACAGATATCTTTTCGGTATTGGATGTGGATAACAAAGAAAATGTCCTTAAAACTTTGCTTTTCAATAGTTTATATATTAGTCTGCGCAATAGTTTTAATGTCAACCACTTGGGAAGAGCCATATATTCGACGTTGTCTATGTTTAACCATGCTTGTAATGAAAACGTAGGACATGCCTTCTACGGTTCCACTGTAGTTTTAAGAGCCAGAAGAGAAATCAAGGCCGGGGAGCAATGTTTTATCAATTATGGGTAAGCATAGGGTTCTTGCATATTCCTTCATACATGCAAAAAAAGTAAAGTCTAATAGCGAATTCCATTGGTGAAAGAAGTGCGGCACCGACATGCCATTGTAAGTGCACCAGTGCACAAAAATGTTTGAGTACCAATGGTTTTCAGATTAGACCTTGAGTGCATTTTTCCAATAAAGTTGATGATAATACTCCCAAATCCTCATTGATTTCACTTACTACTGGACAAAATTTGAGACAAAATAGTATTTCAAAGATCGAAAAGATCAAAACACTATTTTTTTTTTACATTTTTTTTCAGTTTCGGTGCAGCACGGTCTCCAAGAGCACGTGCGGAACTGATTTCACTCGGTGCAACACTTGTTGCATCGATTTCCTAATGGTTTGCTAATACTTGCACTGAAATGTCCAATGGTTTTAAAATTTTGCACTCGTGCCGCACTTTTTTACCAATGGAATCCGCTATTAGTTCTGTTTTCTTATTGCAAAATTTTCATACCCGAGCACTACTATCCAAAACTCTTATAAACCAAAAAATTAAAGCTTTTTGGAACACCTTTTAAAAAATTTATATTTCGTCACTTGGTGTTATACAGGGTGTATCAAATTAAGTGCGCACCATTGCTAACTCTTTTATTATTGGAGATACAAAGTCGGTTAAATTAGCAAAGTAGTAGCATTTTTTTCTGTTAATTAAAATGGCGAAAGCAGAAAAACAATTGGACATAACGTTTCTGAATAAATGAGGAAAATGTATTTTTTTTTAATGGCACACCCTGTATATTTTTTACCGAAACGTTTGCAAATCGTAGTATAGGGAATAAAAAAGTTCATAGGCAATATATTGGCGTAAAATTGAAAAAACATCAACACAGCCATGGAAATAAAGAATGGTTTGCCTTTGGCATTGGTACATTGGTTCATGAATGGGGTTTTACGTCGTTTTCATCGAGACTACCATGAAAACTAAAACGAATTTATTTATTTATTTCAGAAATTAAAACTAAATTTTATTTTTAGCGGAAGAAATAAAAAAAAACTATTAAATGTTCAAACACATCACCGTTTTGTTCAATACATTTGCGGGCATTCTTTAATACACGTTTTGTAGCTTTTAAAACTGTTCTGCCATCGATGGATGCTATAATGCGTGTAATGTTGTCTTGAAGTTCGACCAGATTCGCATATCTCGTTTTAAAGACTTCGTCCTTGATATACCCCCAGAAGTAAAAGTCAAATGTAGTTACGTCAGAAGACCTTGGGGGCCAACGCATCGGACCATTTGTTGCCATCCACCTATCTCTGAAAGGCCTTTCTAACAATATTCTTACTTCGTGAAACTAATGAGGAGGAGCTCCATCTTGTTGAAAATAAATTTGGTTACGGTCCTCTAAGTTCACATCATCTAAATATTCTTCTAGTAATTCTGACAACATATTAACGTATCCCCTGCCGGTCAGAGTACCTTCATAAAAAATTGACCCAATAATTTGACTGCCTATGAGACCATACCAAACATTAATGCTAAATCTTACTTGCGGATTTCTGGGAACAGCACTAAACAAATTTGTTTTAGACCAATAGTGCATGTTTTCACGATTAAAATTACCCCTATTTGAAAAGTTCGCTTCATCGCTCCATAAAATTTTCTTTAAAAAGTTTTGCCTACATATTATATCTTGTAACCATTGGCAAACAATGAGTCTTCTTTCAGTGTCACCAGGTAATAATGTTTGCACTGGTCGGTACTTATAAGGTACAAACTTATATTTTTTTAAAATCCTCTAAATTGTAAATAAACTGAAACCACTGTCTCTTACCAAATCTCTTGCGCTTCAAAATATGCCAATACATTTACTTCTACTTGTTGACTTATTATAAACTGTTTTTTAGTCCTTAGTCTTTATAAAAACTCTTTCGTTACTTCTAAATTTTCTATACAGCCTTAGAAAATACCTTCTGTCTGGTTGCTCACGTTCGGGATACATTTGACCCTATTGCTCGAGTGCTAGTACACTATTTTTTCTGCAACCAAGATACGCTTCTAACATATCGCAATGTTCTAAATGCGTGAACGCCATTTTGTAATATTTAAAAGCAAAAACTAGATAAGTTAACGCAAAACTACGAAAATTTTGGCTTCGTTAACAATAATGGCTACCCAAAACGAGGACACTTTAGTTAATTCGTTTTTGTTTTCATGGCAGTCTCGATGAAAACGTCAAAGGCAAACCATTTTTTATTTCCATGGCTGCGTTGATGTTTTTTCAATTTTAGGCCAATATTGCATATGAACTTTTTTATTTCGTATACGATTTGCAAACGTTTCGGTAAAAAATATACAGGGTGTGCGATTTAAAAAAAAATACATTTTCCTTATTTACTCAGAAACGTTATCTTCAATTGTTTTCTTGCTTTCACCATTTTAATAAACAAAATTAATGCTACTACTTTGCTAATTTAACCGACTTTGTATCTCCAATAATAAAAAAGTTAGCAATGGTGCGCACTTAATTTGGTACACCCTGTATAAATCCTCGAACGGCAACAAAAAAATTTAGTGGGCACCATCATGCATAATGCCATAGTTATCACCGAAGTAAAATAGGCACATTTTCCAGAACAATTGGTAGGTAATGTGTTTTGCAAAAAACTTAGATAAATATTTCCATTTAACCTGACTGAAATCACAATAGGACCAATAAGATAGCGATGGATAATACCTCTGCGAACATTTATTTTAAATATTAATGCTGATAAATGCGTAAACATGTTAGTTATGCAGATTGGTGACTCCAGATCTTGAAAAGCACGCTTATTCACGGAATTTTTCATGTAATGCGCAAATCCTTTATAATAATATCATTTGCAATAGCTTAAGGATAAAACCAGGGGAGCAAGTCGAAACATTTTTTGTTAATATACGTAGTTCTTCACGTAGATCCGAATTTTAGCAACAAAAATACATCATTAAGAAAACAACATACTTAAAATAAGTTCGTGTACAGAGTTGTCCCTTATCCTTCCGTCAAGCCCAATCCTTAAACGCGTTTCGCCGTCTACGGCTCGTCGGCAAGGCTTCCGGGCCTGACGAAAAGGTGAGGGGCCTCAAAGTGCTGTTGACACAGAAATGCAATTAAGCAGATAAGAGTTGCAGCAAGTGGCTACATCTCGTGGCAACCACACGCATCAATCCAACCAGGAGAGCGATAATCCATATAGGTTCAAACGCTGGGAAGGCGGAACTAACTGGGTGGCGCTGGAAGCCAATGTGTCGGTTTAGCAACCGAAAGCTAATATTAAGAAAACAACAAACCCAAAATAAGTTCGTGTACAAAGTTCTCCCTTATTCTTCCGTCAGACCCAATTGTTGGACGCGTTTCGCGGTCTACGGCTCATCAGCAAGGCTGATGCGTATGCGTGTGGTTGACACGAGATGCAACTCTCATCTGTTTAAAGATACATCATCTAATATAAAATTCCAAACTTGCCTCCACTCCTCAAAATTGAGAAAGGGGTAAAGTGTAAAAAATATGATTTAATATGCCCCCCCCCCCCTCCCAAAACTTCATGAAAATATTTAAAACCGTTGTCGAGATAATGCCTTGTAACAAACATTGATCTTTATCGGTCAAAGTAAAAAAAAAAATATTTTTTTAGGTTTAGTCCTATTATTGATTCAAAGAGAAAACGTCGGGAAGTTCTTAAAGATCGTTACTTATTTACGTGTAGATGTCAAGCATGTGTGCAAAATTGGCCCAATGTAGAGGTACTGAGTGCTGAGACGAGTCTTTGGCTGTCTAATTTAAAAATGTTATACATGGGCGAGTTCTTAGGTGATAATATTGATCAACAAATAAAAGTGGCATGTAGCATTATCAAAAGAATTGAGCTGGAATCACCTTTCTTGGCGTATGTGCAGTCCAAATATATACTTGATATTATTTTGTTTAAAGGACAAAATGTATCTATTTTATTCTAGGATGTTTATGTCAAAATGGAAATACCATAAGTTAGCAATGTTGGTAGTTTTAGGATTTTCTTATTATATTATACTTATACCTATTTTTTTTATTTGTGACATATAACTTGTATTATTCATAATAAAAAAATCGTAATACTTAAACATACTTTTGCATTGGAATCAGATTCAAAAGTAAACAAAATTTTTACTTTAATCCCACTATATTAATTTGAAACTTAAGAATTATTTATCATTGTTCCTAAGATATTAACTATTTTGTTATTTTTTGCGGCCATAACAGGAATATCAAGAAATTAAATATCGTAGGTATATATGGATCTTATTCTTAATATTTAAACAATACAGGGTGTTTCAATAAAAACTCCCAGGCCAATTATTTCGAAAACTATAAGTGGCATGTAAATTCTGTAAACGCCAGTTTTTAGCCTCTATGATTGGCTTCACAACTGTGTAAAAAATTTGTTTAAATAATACAAGATGTAGGTGGCGCAAAGAATGGTGCAAAGAATTTTTTCGATAACAGGAACTTTTAAATGTTGTGGCTCTTAAAGATAATTAATTTTTGATCAAATTATGTCTCATAAAAATTTTTGATGAATCCAACTTGAACGGAGATATTTGGGGTTAAGTTTTTTATTAAAATAATTTTAACGAGTATTTTAATTATAAATATTTTTAATATCCTTTAGCAGATTTTAATTTAATTTTGGTAATGATAATTTTAGTGATTAAACGCTCGTGTAGCGCTAAATTATTACGTCCAGTGACGTCTCAGGGGACGCCTATAACAAATAATATTGGCAAAAAATAAGACGCACTGAGTTTTTGGTAATTTTTAAATTTTTTTCGGTTTAAGCAACTAAAAATATCCTTTTATTGTCTGTTAAATTGTTATCAATCATTATAGTAGTTTGTACAACAAGAGTGGATATGATGTCCATATCGCACGATGACGTAACTTGAGCACGACGCCGTAGGCGGAGTGCTCAATCGTTAGAGTGCGATATGGACAATCCACTCGAGTTGTATAGTGTATTTTTTCTACGACTAAAGAAACTTTACACTTAAAAAAAATAAAATTTACAATAAACAACGAAATTTATTTAACAATAATTATTAACCTATTAGATCTATATAATAATAATATACGATTACTGTTTATTTTCTACAATAAATGTGCAACTGTTAAATGTACAGTTCTTATATGCAATAGCTTCTTTTTTTAAATTGCAATTTGCAACGTTATTCTCTGTAACACTATTATACGAGGTAGATGCTAACATATTTGAAGCAAGATTTTCTTTAGAAGTCGATGCAATATTCTCTATTTGCGGATTGTGAACTGATTTAACAATAGTATTACCAATCTTCTTTTTTTTATTTAAAGAATTTTCGATGTAAGTTTCCATCACTGGAGTTGATTTCCAGCCACCGTAGTTCTTGATGGTTAAGGTGTTGCCACCTGCATCTGCTAGGAGAGTGGCCCCCGAGCGACGGAAACAGTGTCCGGTATATAATTCTGAGTTCGGTAAATTTAAAAATTCAGCAATTATTTTCGGCTGATTACAAATTTTGTTGATGCCAACTACTTGCTTGGTACATTTACCCTTTTGGTAATTTAAAAAAAATTGCTCCATGTTTAGTGGTCTAAGCTCCATGTATTTTTTTGAAACCTTGTAAAACAGACCAGAGATTACAAATAAACGATCTGTTTTTGTTTTGGTGTCGATTAATCTAACCTGAAATTCATTTCCCAAGTCTCGAATATGATCGATTTTTAAATTTTTTAGTTCTTGTCTACGGCATCCGCCAGAAATACCAAAAATCAATACCACCTAAAATAAATTAGAAATATCAAATCAATATCCTAATAATTATTATATTATTAAGACAACAAATCAAATAGGTATCAGATAAAAAAATAAAAAGTATTTATCCCCCTATGGGATTCGAACCAAGGAGCCTTTATCCGACCCTTTCTAGGTAGGTACGGCGACTTTACCACTAGACTGAACCAGCGCGGCAGCGCTTACTTGAAAGAATGTCTAGCGCATATAAGAACGGTTTATTTAATTATTCGATAGGATTTCGTGCAAAATGAGATATTTTTGACATAATATTAATATAAAGGGTACTTTACTGAAACTTACCTTTGTAAACAAATATTCTTCATCTGGTGCTTCCAGAAGGAACGTTTTCATTTCTTCGGATGTCAAAATGTTTGCCTTTTTTGGTTTATAGCCACTACTCTTTAACTTCAAAAATGACTTCAATTTACAATATGTAGAGATATCAACGTTTTTTTTTTATATTTAACATTGTTCTTAACATAGAATACGTTGTCCATAGAGTGGACGGTCTTAGGTCTTTGGATAAATATTTCATATATGCAGTAAAACGTTTTCTGATATATTTTTGACTTCATGCTCCAGCATCCAGTCCATAAACTTTTTGTAAGATAGTTCGTATTTACTTTTGGACTTTTCAGGTAATAGGGCTTCGTAGGTTTGATTGGCTTCTAAACGAATATTTGGCGGCGTGCTGTTTATCGTTTCTTCGTCGGAATCGCTCATATTTTTAAGTTTAAAATTTGCAAGAATTTACGTCTGACAATAATTGGACATTGACATACAATACTTATTTTAAAATCGAATAGTTACCTGGGTACCTGATGCTTTACTGTGATTGGTCGATTTCATATCCTAACTAGGATGGATATGAAATTATATCCGTTCAGTTAACTGGAATGGCCTACTTATCCATTCTGTAGATTGTGCAAGAAATAGCTAAATTGCAGATGGGAGTAGAAAAAATCATTAACATTATTAACACTCAGTGTTAGTGTCAGAATTTGCAATTTCTCCATTTTTAAAATAAAAATGGTTCACCATACAAATCAAGACAAATTGAACATGGTTTTAGTTTATGGAAAATGCCATCAAAATGCTTCAGAAGCTGTGCGCTGCTATCGAGCTCGTTTTCCAGATAGACCAACGCCCGATCGCAAATCTTTTGTAGCTTTGTGTACCAACTTAGCTACGTATAGTAGCTTTAAAACGGGAAAGGTTCCAAGCAGGAAGAGGGTTACGAATGACGAAACTGTAGCTATAGTCTTGCAATCAGTAGAAAATAGCCCACAAACGTCATTACAAAAATTAAAAGATGAAACTAATATTACAGTAAGTTCGTGTCGTAGAATTCTAAAAAAAAATGTTTTTTTTTTCATACAAGATTCTTTTAGTGTATCATCTACAACCAGAAGTTTACCAGCGCAGATTAAACTTTTTGGCACATTTTCATATTATTTTTGAAGAAAATCCAAATTTATTAAACCAAATTTTGTGGAGTGACGAATCCCGGTTTCACAATATTGGAGTAATTAACAGACATAATTATCGCTACTGGTCCCGGGAAAATCCTAACTGGATGCGACAGACTAAATTTCAAACACGATTTGGGGTAAATGTTTGGTGTGGTATTGTAAATGGTTACATAATCGGGCCCTATTTATACCATGAACATTTAACTTGAGTTCGTTATTTACAATTTCTGCAAAACGATCTCCCTTTGCTGTTACAAAATGTAGGAATTGACGTAAATACTATGTGGTTTCATTAAGACGGTGCCCCAACACACAATAGCAATTACGTTATGAATAATCTAAATGTGACGTTTCCAGGAAAAGTGATCAGCACAAATGGGGATTTTAGATGGCCAGCAAGGTCCCCTGATCTCACCCCGATGGACTTTTATTTATGAGGATACTTACAAAATAAAATCTACAAGGAACCAATAGAAGACATGGCTGACCTGTACAACAAAATTTATGCTACTATAGCCGCTATGAATCGAAATACACTATTGAGAGTTTGCAGATCCGAATTATTATATCGATTTGCTATGTGAGTGTATGAAAACGGCAATAATTTTGAACACCTCATTCGACACCATTAGTTAGTTTTTGGTATTGTTCTAATTTTCATTAATAATTTTGTATAATTTCTCATCAGTTCTTTCATAAAATTTAAAACATCTTTTAATTTTATTTTATTATGCTTTAATGTTTTAACTTTGCTTTTAAACAACAAAAAATACAACGTATTGATAATGTATGGTTTTGTTTCTTAATGCATATGCAATAAAATTGTTTTTATTTTTATTTCTCGAAAACGAAGCAAGATATGAAAACAATTTAACATACAATAGAAGGATATTTTTAGTTGCTTAATCCGAAAAAAAATATAAAAGTTACCAAAAACTCAGTGGCGTCTTATTTTTTGCCAATATTTGTTAAGGCGTCCCCTGAGACGTCACTGGACGTAATGATTTAGCGCTACACGAGCGTTTTATCACTAAAATTATAATTACCAAAATTAAATTAAAACCTGCTAAAGGATATTAAAAATATTTATAATTAAAATACTCGTTAAAATTATTTTAATAAAAAACTTAACCCCAAATATCTCCGTTCATGTTGGGTTTATCAAAAATTTTTATGAGACATAATTTGATCAAAAATTAATTATCTTTAAGAACCACAACATTACACCATTCTTTGCGCCACCTACATCTTGTATTATTTAAACACATTTTTTACACAGTTGTGAAGCCAATCATAGAGGCTAAAAACTGGCGTTTACAGAATTTACATGTCACTTACAGTTTTCGAAATAATTGGCCTGGGAGTTTTTATTGAAACACCCTGTATATACAGAGTGGCAAAAAAAGTCGCGCATAATGCCTGTAACTTTTGAATTACCTCGTATATGAAAAAGTGACCTTTATGAAAGCTGTTCAGTAAATTATTCCCCACGTTTCTACCTGCGTGAATTTTTGCTGGCATTTCTGGCTTGGTTGCCATAGAGACTAACTTACTTTTTTTAAATCGAACACCCTGCATATGATTGCATATTTGGGTTCTACTGGGAAGACTCTAAATTTTTTTATTTCAAATTTTTTAATCTGCAAGCGTTTCCGAGATAACGACAGCTCAAAAATGAAAAACTTTCCAATTATAATTATTTCTTCCTGATACCGACCAGTTGAGTCAAGATGTTTTTATGACAGCGACCTAAAGAGGTGTCAATTTTGAGTTCCTGTTTAATTTTCTGTTGTCTGATTTATAATTTGTTTACACTATGGTTGATCTGAATGAGAAACAATGAGTTGAAATTTTAATAATGAGCGGTTACGGAAATATGAAGAGACCGCAAGATCAGGTTTGTCAACTTTTTAATGAATTATATCCAAATAGGCCTCCAATAAATTAATTAACGGTGTGTCGAGTAGTAAAGAAATTTCAAGAAACAGGTCGTGTTAAGAAAGCCGGTAGATCAGGTCGACCTAAAACAGCAACAGGGGGAGACAAAGCTTTGGATATCATGCTCTCAATACATGAAATCCAACACAATCATCCAGGCAATGAATTTTAATGTAGCTCATCAGTCAGTGAAAAATTTGCAGTTGCATCCCTACAAGATAAAGTTGATGCACGAGTTAAACGAGGACGATTTTGATAGAAAAGCTGAATTTTGTGAGCTGATGATGAAAATATGCAATAACGATAATAACTTCGCAACAAATATAATTTTCTCTGATGAAGCTACTTTCCATTTAAATGGCATTGTTAATAGACACATTTATCGTTATTGGTCTGCTAAGAATACTTACTGGTTCCAGGTAAGTCATACTCAGAGGCCCGAAAAAGTTAATGTTTGGGCGGGCATAATTGTTAGACATATTGTGGGGCCTTTTTTCAATAGATGGTAATTTGAATGGCGAAAAATATCGGGACCTTCTCAGGAATCACATAATTTCTTCTTGCAGATTTGTTTTACTGGGTGTAAATAATGGCATAAACGAACAGACAATACATCAGCGAACAATTTCCAGGACATTGGATAGGCAGAAGAGGTGTTATTGACTGGCCAGCGCGATCCCTGGACTTAACCCCGCTCGACTCCTTTTCGTGGGGACACTTGAAGAACAAGGTCTACGTTAACCGTCCAAATGACTTAGAATCTTTAAAAGTCAAAATTAGTGCTGAAATTCGGACTATTCCAGAGGACTTCCTTTTAAACGCTGTAGACGGATTTAGGGATCGACTGGCGCTCTGCTTAGCAGACAGTGGTGGTCATTTTGAACACCTGATCCGCTGAAAAGGTTTTACTTGTTTGTTATTCCGATGTTAAGTTGTTCAATTTTCTAGGCTATTTATTTTGTTATTATAAAGTTTGTTACAATTTTAAATAAATGAAAATGTGAAATACAAAAAATTCAGAGTGTTCCCAGTAGAATCCAAATATGCAATCATATGCAGGGTGTTGCATTTAAAAAAAGTAAGTTAGTCTCTATGGCAACCAAACTTTTTCGTATGCGAGATAATTCAAAAGTTACAGGCATGATGCGCGACTTCTTTGCCACTCTTGTAGAATACTAAACACTGTTGCGATGTAATACACTAAGCAATGAGCAATGATGTTCGGGGTCAAGGCACAAAGGAGTATCTTTAATGGATTACCCAACAAATAAGAGTGCGCGAATCAATAAGAAGAAGATTGGATTCGTGCATACAGCAAGGAGGTGGACATTTCTAATATTTATTGTGATTTTGATTTCGTCTTATATCTAGTGCTTCGTTGTTTATTGTTGTTTAAAAATTACAGTTTGAAATGTTTCTATGTTGATTAAAAAAAAGGTTTTTAAAATTGTTTTACTTTTTGACAAACACGTGCATCGATTAATTTAAATCAAAATATCTCGAAAAAGGCTGCTTGTAGCGACTTTTAACAAACAGGAAATTTTCTTCTAGAAAATGCGATTCATGCATGCACGAAAAAGTTGTGACTCCCCAAAAGAGAAAAATAAATGTAGGTGGCGCCCCCTACAATTAAGGGCCAAAATAAGATCAAAACCTAAAATTTCTCATATTGAAAAATCCCAAATAAAGTCAAATCTGGTCTTATCTGGCGGGTCCAAAGTCACCGATTATATGAATCATTTCGAAAATTCCAGAGCTCATCAAAATGTTGTAAATAAAAACCAATATGGCCGTATATGGACAGCTGATTTTCCATAAAATTGAATGTTAATAGGTTAACCGTTAACTTGAAACTATCAGTCATAATAAAAATGACGGGTCTCGTTCCAAAATTAATTTCTCAGGGGTGCGTTCGTATTATTGCAGACGGTTAACACAATTGTTTTACATTTAACAAATTTAATAACCAAAATGATGGTGGAAAATTAGATAAACAATATACAGTACAACCCCTGACTAGCGACCACCAAAAATGTCGATGAAATGTTAAATAAATTAAACAAATTTTAGTTTATTTCAGCAGATAATAATAAATTAAATATAAAAAAAAATCAAATTACACATTGGCTAAATTTTTGTTGTGTAATATCAGGCTAAAAAAATATTTCCAATTTAATAGGTTACCTACTTCAAAAGTCAACGAGAAAAAGCTACTAGAGCCGGTGAGGTATCAAATCCCAAATTTATTTTACACGTATTTTGCCCCTGTTAAGCCAATAAGCGCCCCGCTAAAAATAACTGGGAGAAAGAAACGTATAAAGTCTAAACCGGTCTCAAAATGCGGGTCCAAAGCTCACGGATCATATAAATCAATTCGAAAATTCCACAGCTTATATCAAAATGCTGTGAGACTATGTAGGTCTTGTAGGTATCAATATACCCGGAGAAAAGATAAATAGTTTTATTATTTTAACTGTCGTGAAGTCGTGAAGATAGCCAGATATAATATTATTATTTTTGCAAAAATTATGTAAATAATAGTACAGGGGTGGCGAATCTTTATGTATTAACTTGCATTTTTTCTAAAGAAATGTTTAATGAGGCCATAGACGTGCCGTCGCAATTCGTAATATAATAATAATTCATAGTAAACTTTGTGATCGGTGGCGAGCCAAAATTTTATGTCGCGTGCCATTGATTCGCCATCCCTGTAAATAGTATACCTTAAATGTATTTATTAAAAACGACAATAATAAACAGTGTAATTTATTTTATTAATTTTACTACTAAAACCTAAAAATTCAATGGCATTTAGTCTGATAAACTGTTTCGAAAATGAAAGAAAAAGTGGAAATTGGCCAACCAATATGCAGGAAACCGTAGCGAAAGCACTGTGAATTAGTTTAAGGACTGTGCAGAATAATGTGCATGAAAGAAAGCATAATATAATACCGAAGAATACTAAAAAATGTAAACAAAGAAAACCGTTTATAAACTAATTATAGACTAAAAACTGTCATCGTAACTTATAAAATCTGAAAAGTCCTCGTCGTCTGAGTCGTCTTCGAATGGAGCAATTATCATTGGCGCTACTTCGACATCTGGTACTTGTTCTCGATCCCACCAATCCCTTATTAATATTTCTGTATGTTCCACTGATTTCTTTCAGTACTCTTGTGTAATATGATCCAAAGAATCTTGCCAAACTATTTGTACTTGGTCGGATTTAAGACCATCACGTACATGTTTTTCATAATAAGACTTTGCCCCGGCCCATATTAATTCTATTGCGTTAAACTGGCAATGATATGGCGGCAGTCGTAGAACCTCATGGCCATATTCACGCAATATTTCATCTACCGCGTATATTCTTGGTTTTTTAAGAGACTTTGCCATTGATAGGAGTTCCGATTTAAGTATATTTGGTGAAGGATTTTGGTTGTGTTTTTCAAGCCACTCATAAATATCATTTTTCCTCCAAGATGAAGTAGGCTATTTATTTAAAATTCTTGAATGATATGATGCATTATCTAATACAATTAAAGACGGAGAATCCAAATTTGGTATCAATTGAACTTTTAAACATTTTTCAAACATTTCGCAATTCATATTATCATGATAGTCAGCACTTTTTGATGTTGAAGAAAAAATTAAGCTTGCACCTAGAACATATCCTGTTACAGAACCAGCATGTTAAATAATGAACCGCTTTCCCGTGCCACATCCCTTTTTCCTTTTCACGCTTTTCACAGAATCATCTTGCCAAGATTTTGAACCACTTCCATTTGAAAATATCCACGTTTCGTCTAAAAATACCACTTTTTTAAATTTCGATTTGTAATTCTCCGTATAATCTTTTAAAAACTGAACACGCTGACTCACTATCTGTGGCTGCTCACATCAAAATCTTCGGTTACAGTCTTTTTTATAGCGAAAAACTAACTTTTTTATTAATTTTGATAGCGCTTCAAGTCCAGTTTCCAAAACACCCCGAATTTTTAATGTTTCTTGTAAAACTGGAAGAGTTACATTGGTTTTTGATCTGTATAAATCGTAAATCACATTTCGAACTCCCATTTTAATATTTTCGCTTAAATCCTCAGTCTTTGGCTTTCTTCGTTTACATTTTTTAGTAAGTATTCTTTGGTATTATGTTATGTTTTTTTTCATGCGCAATTCTCTGCACAGCCCTTAAACTAATTCCCAGTGCTTTGGCTGCTGTTTCCTGAATATTGGTTGGCGAATTTCCACTTTTTCTTGCATTTTCGAAATAGCTTATCAGATTAAGTACCATTTTTTTTGCTTGGGGATGCAAAAACCCAGAAATTTTTCATTTTGTCACAAACTGTCAAAGTCACAAAACTGACATCTTTAAATCAAGACGAAGGTGGCAGGTACTTGGACAGGTACAAACTTTTGTGAATCGCTGAAAATTAAATACCTATCCTTATCTTTCATGCCAAAATTGCATAAGTCTGTCATATTTGTCTGACGGATTTTATTTGGTTAGTATGATTAAACGCAATAAAAGAAAAGAAAAATTGAAAGTATGTCTTTGTTAAATCGTAAACCCGCCAGATAAGACCAGATTTGACTATACCAATTTTCGTCCAAATATAGACATTATTTCAAAAATTATTTACGAAAAACCAAATTAAAAATAAATTTTTAACACCCTGTATCTCAAAAATGAAGGGCTTGCGGACCCATGCTTATATGAACTTTTCGCCTTATAAATAACTGAGGAATCGTCCTGTAAAATATCGAACACTTATTAAATAACACCTCAACACCTTCAATTTGAACATTGCCGACATACCTAATATTAAGGGCCTGAGAATTTTAGGTAACTATACCATTAACTTCGAAATTAACTTGCATGCAATTAAACATAAAAAAAATCCTTAGTTTATTTGTTTGTAGGGGGATTTATACCTATCTAGTAATACCTACCTATGTCTATTATAAGAAGCGCTAAAAGTCAACTTTCTATTTTGATAGATCCGTACACTTAACCAGTAAACAAATAAAATTCAAAACCTAAAAACCCATAACAAATTTACAAATTTCGCTCGGCCAAGCAAAACGATCAGACAGGAGCCAAGGGTATTAAGTTACCCTTTTTAGTAACCCTCTCTCGGATTAGGGAGAAATTAAGTTTTAAACAGAAAAACATTTAAATTGATCACCTGCGTACCTAAGGACAAAAAGGCGAAGAAACTTGATACTTTTTCGTGGTTTTACATAAATATTGTGAAGGGTTGATGGGTTGTGTTTTCGTTTAGGTTCGAATGATCTCTGCAAGCTGTGGTTCAAGAACAGCTATTGATAATATAATACTAAAATAAATGAGGTATATCTACATGCAGGATGCAGAGGGTGTAAATGGGGCCATAAGTAGGAAACGATTTTTTTGACTTGGTAAATAAGTACAGAGATAGTTAATTATAGAATTATTATCTCGGAAACAACATTTTCGAAGTTCTTGAATGTACAGGGTCAGCCAAATTGAAGACTTTTAAAGAAAAACTCCTATTTCTTAACGAGATAATATATGAAAACTGATGTCGGTGTCTGAGGCTGATGAAAACCGCATAGATATCGATATCTGTCACCGTTCTGGAGATATAGGGTGTTTTTCGAAAATGTGCATTTTCGGAATCTCTGTCTCTTTAACAAAGCCAGCCACAATTGTGAAAATCAAATCTATCGCTGTGAGGATGTTGAAGAAAACATCCTAAATGCCGTAGAACAAGATCCTTCTACAAGTGTCCGAGAATTGGCTGTCGAGTTTGACTGCCCAAAATCGACGGTCTCTTAAACCCTTAGAGAGCAACAGTTGCGTCCGTACCATCTTCAAAAAGTCCATACGCTTCTTCCTGAAGACTTTCCGCGTAGGATGAGGTTTTCTTACTAGGTTTTGATCGGCACAGAAACGACGCAAATTTCATCGGTTCAGTTCTCTTCATGGACGAAGCTGGATTTTCTAAAAACGTCTTAACTACCATTTAAATTTATAGACAGAGAAAAATCCCCATGCAACGCATCATCGGCATCAATTTAAACACATCAACGTGTAGACCGGAATCATCGGGCAACATTTAATTGGGCCATTTGTGTTGCCACTTGCCACGAAGGTTAACTGGAGAACTTTATTTGGAATTTCTTTAAAACAATTTGCCAGAACTTTTAGAAGATCTACCTCTGCCCAATACGACGTGACATGTGATTCATGCATGATGGAGCTCCGCCACATTCTAGTCTAGTAGGTCGAGAACACCTGAACAGGAACTTCGAAAATCGATGGATAGAAAGAGGAGGATCAGTGACTTGGCCTCCTCGATCATCTGACCTAAATCCATTAGATTTTTTTTGTGGGACCATATAAGAACTATGCCAATCCAATAGACAATCGAGAAAACTTATTGGAAATGCTTAATTTTCATTGTCGCGTAATAAGGACCTATGTTGAGGCAGTGCGGAGGGTCCAACAATCTGCAACTCTTAGAGCTACGGAATGCATAAGAGTTAGAAAGAGCTCATGTTGATCCGACATACAAGATTATTTAATAAAAACCATATCGAACAAAAATACTTTTTTTTGTAAACAGTTTATTTTATCGACGTCGATTATGAGTATCTTTTTTTAGTGTAAGGTTTAATCTGTCCAAACATATTATTGTGGTGCCTTTATCGTACAGGGTGTTAAAGAAAATAGCATTACTGTGTTAGAGCTAGTCCGTCCTTGACAAACTAATTAAGTTGTCCGTATGGGGGGCCGTAGGAAAAGATTGTATAGGAACTTGCCAAATTATTTTTATTTGTTCTATCTGAATCCGAATAACCATTGCCTAACCTTCGCCTTTATTGTTAGTGTTCTGTTTTCCACTTTTTGGAATATATTGTTTGTTATGGAGTGAATTAACAATAAAATATTATTATTATTCTACCGGCATGTACCTCTCCATTCTTAAAATTGTACTGGTCTACAGAGCAGCAGCAAACAAAGGATAGGTAGTACCACAAAAACTTGAGATAAAAAAGTACCACTTTCTAGTAGAAGCGGCCATACCGTATCGTCGAACATATTTTAGGTGGGTCGAACATGTATCTTTATGAAAAGATAACAAATATTTGAAATCTATAATGTTCCATCCACCAAAATTATTTTTTCTTGCTCATTGTTAAACACTGTCGGAATTTGTTCTTTAGTTAGCATGGAGGCCCCAAAAGAACTTTGTGTAACCAATACCCATTTAAATCTTTTAACAATCCCAAAGTGTTTGCCACTATTAATTCTGATACCGATACTCTAAGAAATCAAAAGAATCGGCAGTTAAGAGGCCATCAAAGATCCCTAAGTCTCTTAATGCTAAAATGCCCTTTTCATTATATCAGTTGCGTAAGCCGATCCCCGAGTACCATTTGCCGGCATAATTTGAAAATGATCTGCTTAACGTATTTAAAAATTTGTTTTGAAATACGACACCACGGGAATCTGTTCGTAAGGGAGGCCGACAAAGGGCACAAGGGCTGCTGTATTAGGGGCTCGTGCCGGTTGTGCAATAGTTATTATCTCTGAAAAAATAATTAATTTCGGGGGTCTCTATTAAAAATATGTATAGCATCGAATAATGGTAATATTTGAAACTATTTAATTTTTAGTCGTTTTTTGGTTATTTTTCGGTCGACACGTTTCCGCCAATTTGCGTAAAGATTAAAATGGGAAAATAACACTAAAAAACATACATTTCACAAAAAAAAACTCTTATTTTAATTCCGTCACAAAAAAAAAACTGGTATTTAATTCCGTCCCTGAGATATAACTTTGAAATTGACAGTAGGGGAGACCGGGGTTGGTTGTTACAGATTTTATACTTTAATTTTTTTAGTAGGGTTGTTCAAATGATAAGACCTTCGTTTATATAGGTATAAGACATATATGTTTGGGCTATCATCTAGTTTAGTTACATTTCAAGAAAGTACATTTTTTCTTTAAAAAATTTTGATGAATATCACTCAGTGAAAATTGTAACAACTTGCCCCATAATGGGGTAGGTTGTTACTTTAATGGGGCAAGTTGTTACAACCCTAAATTTAACTAAAATAACTCAACAAAAATTTTGTTTCAAAGATTTTTATTGAAAATAAACTTCCAGCTTCTAAGATTTCACATTCGTGAAATCAGAAATAAAGAAAAAAACGAATGAAAAAATGTAACCAAAAAATAAATAGTAAAACTTAATCGGAGTCGTAGTGAATACATGTGAATAAGAGTGATCCATCGCTGCATAACTCATGAGCCCAACCTTTACACTGAATACATCGAACCCACTTCTCCTTCGACTTTGAATTGCTGAAAGGCTCGCAACAAATAAGGCAAAAACATTCTTCATCTTCATCGTCACTTTCTTCTTCGCATATGATTTTTTTCAATTTCTTTTTCCCTTTCTTATCAACTTTCTCATTTTCTCCACATATATTTTTTGTCACTTTCTTTTTTCCTTTATTGTCCACTTTCTTATTTCGCATTTCTTCCTGCTCTAATAAAGAATTTTTCTCCGGTGTATCAGTTAAGATCGCACTATGCCTTTTTCTTCTATTTTGTTGAGTAGTTTTTCTGGCCTCTGCTTTTGGTAAAGGTCGTATTTCTATTGGGCTGATAAAAACTTGCTTGGAGGTAGATGGCTGACAAAAGTGTCTTGATGTTGACGGTTGCTGTTCATCATTGATTTTGTTTATGTTATTATTTATGTGTGTCACTGCGGTATAAATATTTTTTGGTGAGGGTGCAATATTTGTTGGAGAGTGTGGCGGTGTCTGTAGCTCAGGACGGTTAAGGGTTTCTTCTCCTGGATTTTGTATCTCTATAGTTTCTATCGGATTTGGCCTATCGGTAATAGATGACGGTAAAAAATCTTCATCTGTGAAAATATTCCTGTTAAATGGGAATATTCCAGTCACACGGAAGCCAGACACGATATTTTTTGGCGTTACAGCCAAAGGTAATGCTTCCTTGACGACTGATGGTATATTGTAAATACTCATGGTAACTCCAGGATGCGACTTCATCCATCCATCCATCTGACTGTTAACAAACTTCTTAAATGGCCCAAATATCGACCTATCCAGTGGTTGTAAGCGGTGGGAACAGTGTGGTGGCAAAGTCAGAAGCACAATGCCATTCTCTTTACAGAAGTCGATAACGCTGACTGACAAGTGTGAGTCATGGTTATCTAGTATGAGTAGAACTGGGCTCTCTTTAGAACATCTAACATATTTAGTAAAATGCTTAACAAAAACACCAAATTCAACTTTTGTCATCCAGCCGGACGGATTGCTTGTTCCTATACAACCGGGCGGCCCATCAGAAACAAAGTATTCCCGGTAATTTTTCCTCGGGAAGATAAACATTGGTGGAACAGAATTACCACTTGCATTTATCGCCAGACACATTGTGACTAAGGTGCCTCGTTCCCCCGATGTTACTGCTCCCACTTGTTTAACGCCTTTTTTTGCTATTATTTTTGCAGGCTTTTGCACTGTTGTTACACCCGTCTCGTCTACATTATAAATGTCATTGGCACCAAAATTATATCTATTAAAAAGATCCGAAAGTTTTTCAAAAAACAAATTGACATTATGTCTGTTGAAACTCGTAGCGCGTCCCAAACTAGTCGCTTGTGGAGTACGAATTGACAGCTCCTTATTTCGCTTTAGAAAGCCAGTTAGCCAGTCAGCTGATGCGGATTCAGTTTTGGTCCAGTTATCAGGCACATTTATGTTATTTTTTTTGGCAAATTCATAGGCTAGCTGTTTGAGATCCTTTGGAGACAGACCATGATAAATTTTTGAGCACTCGCTTACGTAAGCAGCCAATTCGTTTTCAAGGTGGTCGTTAAATATTTGTCGATTCTTTAAATAACCACTAGGAACGGTGTCTGCTGCTAAAAATAAAAGTAAGATATTAAATACAAATTAATAAATAAAATTCAAAAACATTATACCTTGAAGACCCACTCTTCGATACTTTTTGACATATCTTTGAAGTGTCATAAAATTCATTCCATACTCATCAGCCACGGGTCTAAGATGTCTTTTGTTTTCTATAACCTCCGTTACAGCAGCTAAAATCACTGCCTTTGGCGTTTCTCCGCGATTTGTTTTTTTGTTATAATGTCGCATCTTTTATTATATATCTGCAAGAACAATAAATACCTACTTAAACTCAATAATAAAGTATAAAAGGGGCAGGTTGTTACAGTAACAACTTGCCCCTTTTCAACTGTAACAACCTGCCCCGGGAAGCCATTTTGAACAAACATCCCCTTCTAATCATCGCTCTGTAAATATTATCAAGCAAATTGTACAAATATAAAATGCTATATATCTATATATCATGCAGTAAATTTAGTATGTATATATATTTTATACGAACCTAGCTAGAAATAAATAAACAGCCAGTTCCACAATTACTTTTTTTCTTAGAAACATGAAATATCACCTTACACGAGAACGGATTTCACAACACTGACCAAACTCCGTCGGTCTATTGAGATGTTGGTTTTACGTCACTGCTATCAACATTAATGCGCTGCCATCTAGTTAACGGTCCCAAATTAAAAATAACAACCTGCCCCGTGTAACAACCAACCCCGGTCTCCCCTACGTCACGCGACCGAGAACGCGCCGTGATGACATGTGTCAGGGCTTTTTACCGCGGTTGACGCCGGATTTTAGCGTTTAGCGGGTTCCATGGTGATTAGATGCTTGTTTTCTTGATTTTTGGTTTATTTTTAATATAAATATTGTATTACCTGCTTTATTATGCCTAAAGATGGGGGTTTAAAGGGAAGCGGTTACCACGGAAATCTTTCACTTGGAGCAAGTTCTTCAAGTAAAGGCAGGGACGCGCCAAGTATTTTCGGCGCCGTCGTGCGAAATAATGATAGGCGCCTTTAACCAATATAATAATATTGAGCTAAAATTACCACCTTTCTCTTATAGTCGATCGTTGACATTTTTGAAGAAAGCTTTACTTTTTAGTAGGTACTAATGTCTATATGTATTTGTGACAAACAGAAAGTACACAAGAAATATTAATAGAATACGAAACAACAGTAACAAAACAAAAACAGTATCAAAGTTACGAATGAGAGTTGCAGCACGTGGCTACACCTCGTGGCAACCACACGATAAGGGACACCTTTGTCGATACAACTTAAAATAAGTTTGTGTTTTTCAAAATACATGCTTTCGGTAAGCTGAACCGATACATTGGCTTCCAGCGACACCCAACGTAGTTTGCCCGCAATGGGCCGCCTTGCCAGCGTTTGAACCTATATGGATTCTGGCTGTCCTGGTTTGGTTGATACGTGTGGTTGCCACGAGATATAGCCACGTGCTACAACTCTCATTTGTAAACTAACATTTCTGTGTTAAAGCACTTTGAGGTCCCTTACCTTTCCGTCAGACCCGGAGCCTTGCTGAAGAACCGTAAACGGCGAAACGCGTCCAAGGATTGGGTCTGACGGAAAGGATAAGGGACAACTTTGTACACAAACTTATTTTAAGTTTGTGTTTTTCAGTATCAAAGTAACAAAATATTAAAGAAAAATAATGAAATAAAATAGTAATTGCTTTGAAACAGATAATACATGATGGAGAGGTCTTACAAAAATGGACTTTTCTAGCTTTACTTTTTGCAAATTCATTAACAAGATTTTCCATTTCAAGTTGCTTTAAAAAGTCAGACTCTATAGAAATGATAGCAAGATTTTCTAACCGCTTTTTAATCAACTTTAATTTAGAGAATGACCTCTCGGCTGTAGCTACAAAAACCGAAATGGTTAATAATATGCGCAATGCAATCGTAGTGTTTGGAAATTGGTGGGTTTGGTTATTTATTGCAATATAATATTAAGTGTTTCTACTACAGACGTCGCGTTTCTGTCGCCATTTTGCAGAAATTGTAATTCGTGTAAAAGTTCTTTTTCGTCTATATCTTTCTGGTTTCGATTTTTGTCAGTTAATGTTTCTTCCAGTTTTTTACAAAAATGAAATTGATCTTGGTCAGAATATTTGCCGAAATCCACAACATTCCACAACAAATTAAAAACATCAGAATGACACGATAATAGTTTAAATCTTTCATGTACGGATGAAAGAGTAATGTCTAGCATTCAGAAAAAGCAATTTACTTCAAATTTCATTTCTTGATTTTCAATCGGCTGGTGGTCACCTTCGTAAGAAAATTGTTTTGTAATCTTTCGTGGCTTTAAAATATCTGCGGATATAAATTTTGCATCAACTTCTAAGCAAGAAGCTAGTTCTTTGGCATCTACTAATAAGTCACTGAAGCCTTTGTCAGATCGATATTGTTTTACAAATTCATTGAGGTTATTTAACTTCCGCAAGCCTGGGAAATATTAAATGTTTTTGCTTGCAGAATCTTAGTAACAACATCCACTTTACTTAGAATCTTGTACCACAAGACTACCATACACACAAACTCATAATTTTTAATTTTTTTACCTGGGGAGGTAGCTGGATGCTTTGTAGTATTGTCAAAATAATTTCCGGATAAAATTTCATAATGAGCATCGTAAATTTCGCCCAACTGAAATCTTTGAGGGCTTATTGCATCAATTCTGCTAGACCATCTAGTATCTGACAAAGGCTTTAATGTCAGACTTGTAATGTTACTTTTCAAAACAGACCACCGATTGGTTGAGGCAGAAAATAAATATAATTCTTGAACAGCTGAAAAAAAATTATACTAGAAATATTGGATTTCACAGCATCGTTTATGACAAGGTTCAAACTGGGGTTACAACAAGGTACAAACATTGCTCGTGGATTAATGTCTAAAATTCTTTTTTGTACACCTTGGTGTTTACCCTTTATATTTGAACCATTATCATAACCTTGGCCGCGCATATTATAAATGTCTAAACCATAGTTCTCAAGTTTTTAGTAAAAAATAGCTTTTATTGCATTACCCCCATGTTTCACAGCGCATTCACCGAAGCTTTCTATTAGAATCTTTGAAATTATATAATATTATCTTCAACAGTTTTTACGGTGGTACCCTAACAAAGTGGTTTGATGAAACATTTATTAAAACTTACCCTAGTATTCATTGCAGATCCCTAAACAAAAGAACTGCTTTATAAGATTTCTAAAACTACCAAATTAACGTTATTCGTTTAATCGGCAATGTAAAAACCTCTACACATGAACCAATCTGCAGGGACCCTGCAAATTAGGTAGTGTGTAGGCATGCTGGACAGAGAAAATTCAGTACGGGCGGTTGGTTGAGGCCACCATCCGATCTCTCGACTCCCCACTCAAACGCCCTGCAAGTCTGATCGTGTAGAGCACGGTTGGGTCGATTTTTATCAATATTTGATGGGGCACGTCATGCTTTAATTCTGACAGAGGGTTGCCGCGAATTTTTAGTATTTTGAATCGAAAATGTCTTAAGGGTCTATTGGAATTAAAAAAATTTAGTAGGTATACAGGATGAGTTAGAAAACCGTAGAGACAAAGTTACTTTTTTTTAAATGGAACACCCTATATCTTAGAATCTTTTTGGATTTTACATAAAGTAACAATTGTTTTTCAATAAGTGCATTTTAAGTCTAAAACTAATAGTTTCCGAGATATCGACTTTTGAAAAACTTTTGAACTTTGACAGCTTTTAGCTTTCCAACGGTACGTCTAAGAGTAAAACGGCTTACATGTCCCTATCTTAGTTTCTTATTATCTTTCTAAAAGTGTCACTTCCGGTTAAACCGGATTTAACTTAGATGCCGGAAATACAGTACTTCCGGTTTAACCGGAAGTTGATGTTCTTGGGAAGATAATAAAAAAGTAAGATAGGGACATGTAAGCTATTTTACTTTAGGATGTACCGTTAGAAAGCTAGAGGCTGTCAAAGTTCAAAAATGTCATTTTTCAAAAGTCGATATCTCGGAAACTATTAGGTTTAGACTTATAATGCACTTATTAAAAAATAATTGCTTTTCCACGTAAAATTCAAAAATATTCTAAGATATTGGGTGTTTCATTTAAAAAAAAGTAACTTTGCTTCTCTACGGTTTTCTGACTCACCCTGTATACTTATTTTTTTTTTAATCCTAATAGACCTTAAGATACCCTAAAACTTTTGTCTAAAATACTTTTTGCTAGCTGTTTTCCTTTAAGATGTAATCGACCGTTTTCATACATACATACCAACAACCCTGTATATTTTTAAAACATCTGTCGTTTTTTAAATTTAATTAGTAACCTTTTAACAGTTATAATATCGTACGTGGTTCGTATGGTATACAATTCGTAAACACACAGACTTTTTAGGATAATAATTTTGATTATTACTTTGGCGCCAATAAAAAAATTGTATCTAAGTAGATATGCCATTTTATTGTGTAGGTATTTTAAATATAAATATATGTTTTTAACTATGGATTTATTCTTCGGGAATATTTATTGAGTAAGAGGTCTTATAGTACCTATAAAGAGTTCTAGTTTCTAAGCAGGTTGGATGTAAGTATATATTTTTTTGTTAATTGCCATTTTGTGTCTTTCATTTTAAGTCAGGGAATGGGTATTCTGGATGATCTTTGATCCTAAAACAAATAAATCTATTTTATAGAAGAAGGAAATGTAGGTACTGGAAATACTGACCGAATAGGTAACCAACAAAAATATTGTGTTGCTTGTAGGGGCACCAGTGTAAATTTCTGGGCATGCTCTATTTATTTGACAACAATATTGTGTAATAATTATTGTGTGGTATTGACGCGTTATTCTTAAGATTAACCGATATATTTGCATCAGTAAATCCATACGCGCATTGCATGTATATAACAAGGCGTCCGGCAAGACGTATTTATGGGGGGGGGGGGGGTAAATAAGGGTAATTACCCAACAGGATTTTATAAATTAAAAAATGAGCGCTTTTCCTCTGCGCTTATTAACCGATTTACCCCCTCCTCCCCCCTTCCAAACTTTCCTAAATACGCCCTTGGTGTTCAGTAAGTATAAGGCAATATGTCTGCTTAAAGGGAGGTCAAGATAATACTAGTAGTTCATATAATCATTCTAACAAAGATATCGGGCTCCAAAGACACATGCACCTGAATAGTTACATTTTCAGTTATAACTTTTAGGCAACCCTGTATATTTATTGAAATTTTGTAACTTTGTACAGCCCATATGGACTAAGATACTCATACTAGAACCATTCTACAGGGTGAGTCAACCATAGAGTAAAGTTCATGCATTATGCCATTTGTTTCGGGAATATAAATATAAAGATAATTCTATAAATTTCCTAGATAAACAAACAACAAACACGTTTTTTTTTCCATTTTCCATAAACCTACACACACAGATACCATTATAGGCACACAACTCATCTTGTCATCCAATACAACACAAACAGCATTCTATAGTATGATACATAGATTAATTACAGTACCCTTGTCCAATATTAACTTTCAAATATAATTAAACATAATTAAACAAATAGCTGTCAATAACGGATATACTACTCAAGTAATCAATACAATTTTAAACGAAAAACTCTACACAAAAAACTATAAACCTGGTTTATCCGTTCATTAGGGAAAACACCAAAACCTACAAAATAATTACTTATATCGGTCAAGCTAGCGAAAACATTGCCAAATTCCTCAACAGGCTCAATATCAATGTTGCATTTAAAACCAATAATTCATCTGGTCATCTTATAATAAACTACAAAACTAAATTAGAAAATAACAATAAATCTGGTGTATACCAGTTAACATGTAATGACTGTCCGAAAACTTACCTATACCGGGTCCGCCAACGAAGCGGGGACGGAAGATTAAATCTTTATCGAGGAACTTATAAAGAATACTAAAACAGCATCAGGTCTGGAATTAGAAGCGGCATATTTTAAAAATATTTTACATTATACAGGGTGGCCCAAAAAAGTGTGGCGAACTAAACTTGTGTTTTTTTAAATGGAACACCCTGTATATTATTAGCCCAGAAGATGGGCATAGAGCTGCTGATCATTTTAATATTTGGTTATGTGGGTTTATTTTTAATAGTTTAAGAAATAATAACGATTTTATCTTAAAAATTATCTAAGTTTAGTAACCATTTCCAAATTACTAAAAACAATTGAATGAAATAGTAAACTAAAAAGCAATATGTTAGAATGTTGCCTATCTTTCCAATTAAAAATATTTGTGTTCAGTGCATTTATCATACAGGGTGATCACATTATGCAAAATATAAAAAATCTATTTTTTTTAAATGGTATATTTTTTTATTTTTAGAAAGCCCTTTTCACATCCTTTCTACTGATACCAATTTGATACCTCTTAGAGTTTACCGTATTTTAGTTATTTCGATATAAACTTTAAAACCCCACACTTTTGCTACTTTTTATTTATTTCATTTTATTTTTATTCGTAATCGAGTTGCCATGATTTTTTTTGTTTAGATTGTCACTATGACGACCGAATACAATTATTTAACATTATTTGTTCAGTCGTCGAAATTAAGTACTAAATTTCTCAAAATGTCGAATTTTACCACTGTGGAAATGGTAAATATGATTTTTCTACTGGGAGAATGTGCAAGAAATTGCCTTCTAGCGAGTCGAGTGTATGCTGAAAGATATCCAAATATTGAGAGAAAGCCGAGACCAGAGGCCTTTGAGAAGTTGTTGCGAAGATTTGTAGAAACAGGAAGCGTTGCTTACAAAAAAAGGATGGTAATCAATAAACCCGTTATTAATGAAGAAAATGAATTAAGGGTTCTGTTGGCAGTACAGGAAAATCATCACGTAAGTCAGACTGGCATTTTTCAGCAAACCGGTGTTAAGGAAACAAGCGTGCGGAGGATTTTAAAAAAGTATAAATATCATCCTTATCACATAGAATTACACCAAGAACTTTATGAAGATGATTTCTTAAGAAGAATCACATTCTGTAATTGGATGCTTAACAAAATTAGAGAAGTACCAGACATTTTATCAAAAGTTCTATTTAGTGACGAGTCTACATTTAAAAATAACGGAATCGTAAATAGGCATAATATGCATTATTATGCTAGTGAAAATCCACATTGGGTTCGTCGTGTAGATAACCAAAATCGCTGGTCGGTTAATGTCTGGGGAGGAATATTAGGACCTTACATTATTGGGCCATATTTTTTTGAAGAGCGTTTGACGGGACAAGTTTACTTAAACTTTCTTCAACATGATCTACCCATTTTGCTTCAAAATGTAGATGCCGACACTCTCCAAAACCAATGGTTTCAACAAGACGGCGCTCCCCCTCATTATTATGAGCCGGTTAGACAATTTTTAAATCATGGGCGAGGTAATCAGTGGATCGGACGTGGTGGACCAATCGCTTGGCCTCCTAGGTCCCCTGATTTAACTCCCCTTGATTTCTACCTCTGGGGATATGTTAAGGAAGAAGTCTATGCCATAGCTCCTACGAACCGAGACGATATGAAAAATCGTATACGAGAGGCATTTAGAAATATTAGAATAAGAACTCTACAAGATGTCCAGCAAAATTTTGTTCGAAGGCTACATTTATGCCTTCAAGAACAGGGAAGAACCTTTGAACATATCATTAGAGCCACACAATAAATTCTGATTTACCGCATAATAAGGGTTTGTTTATTTTGTTTTGTCAACTCCTTTATTTTTTTAAAGTTGTAATTTTAATTCATTATTTTTATAATAATCGTTTTAAGTTTATGTTTTATAAATGTCTTAATAAATCAGTTCATAAATAACATTTAGTTTCTTTATTGCAAAATAAAAAATAAGGAATGTCATTTGATGCTAGGTTATTAAAATAGTATTAAGAAAATGAAGGTATGCATAACAAATGCAAACCATTTAAGGGTTACCGCTAGATTTTTCGAAAAAGTAGCAAAAGTGTGGGGTTTTAAAGTTTATATCGAAATAACTAAAATACGGTAAACTCTAAGAGGTATCAAATTGGTATCAGTAGAAAGGATGTGAAAAGGGCTTTCTAAAAATAAAAAAATATACAGGGCGTTCCATTTAAAAAAAAATAGATTTTTTATATTTTGCATAATGTGATCACCCTGTATGATAAATGCACTGAACACAAATATTTTTAATTGGAAAGATAGGCAACATTCTAACATATTGCTTTTTAGTTTACTATTTCATTCAATTGTTTTTAGTAATTTGGAAATGGTTACTAAACTTAGATAATTTTTAAGATAAAATCGTTATTATTTCTTAAACTATTAAAAATAAACCCACATAACCAAATATTAAAATGATCAGCAGCTCTATGCCCATCTTCTGGGCTAATAATATACAGGGTGTCCATTTAAAAAAACACAAGTTTAGTTCGCCACACTTTTTTGGGCCACCCTGTATAATGTAAAATATTTTTAAAATATGCCGCTTCTAATTCCAGACCTCATGCTGTTTTAGTATTCTTTATAAGTTCCTCGATAAAGATTTAATCTTCCGTCCCCGCTTCGTTGGCGGACCCGGTATAGGCCAATCTGGGAGAAGTTTTTTTAAAGAGGATAAAGAAGCATTATGCGAACTATACAAAGGGAAAAACCCATTCGAATTATGCAAATCACCTTTTAGAATGCAAACATAATTTTAACCCTAATTTTCAAATATTAGGTATACACAGAGAACAAAGGCCCTAAATTAGATTTACTGGAATCCCTCGAATTAAATAAACTTAAAGATACCAACTGCTTATTGAACTATCAAACAGACCTAAATAGATCTCCTTTGTGGAATTTATTTTAGTACCCTAATTAGTAACCTTAATAGTATGAAAAACCATGGATTTGTAATTTATTTAACCTTAGATGTAAGCCTCTCTACTCTCTCATTCTTGAAAAAGCTACCGTGTTAGCGAAACTAGTCGTATTCTATACTATAAGTTCGTTTAAAAAGTTTCAAGTATAGTGGAATTTTAGTAAAAAGTTTGTTTACTTTCCCATTGAAATTAATCATGAAATTCCACCAAGTAAAGGCAGAAACAGTTCAATTATTATATTAGGAAAAATGATTATATGAACTACTATAGTTGGGGTCAAGCAAATATTTGACGCGTGACACTTCCATATTGTCATGGGTGTCAAATACGGCAGGGCACTTATAATATAAAAGTTACTAATGGCTAATTTATATTATAATAATTACCACCCACTCGAAGTATTTGTATCTTTATCCTTTTATATGACTAAAAAGAGATATACATAAACCGAGTTACCTTCTCGCCGATTTGGTCAAATCATATGTGCTGCAGATCCGCATTTTATTTATTAATTTAATCGTTATACACTACTAATCGTTATACACTACTAATCGTTATACACTACTAAGATTGCTTTTGTTAAGACCTGTGATATTAATGGTCAATCCTGAATCCCACCATTACAATGCACAGAATTTATCAAAACAAATTTATTTATATTATAATTCATATTCTTAGATGAATTTCCCAGCAATCATTTTCTGCAAAGGTTTATAAATAACAATGTTCGTCAGTCCGGCCCTGACTAAGTATCAGCTGTAATAAAGTTGGTGAAATCGAAATAACCTAGTATTGGACAAATATGACAAGATGGAAGTGTCACGCGTCAAATATTTGCTTGACTCCAACTATTTGACCGGGCCAATACGCTGGCAAAATATTGCCCTATACTTACCGGACATCCTGTATAACTGTAAAGGTATTATTTATTAGGAACAGTTTAAATCTTTTTAATTTGTTGCAGTTAGAGAAAAATATAATTACAGCTTTAACAGGGGCGGATCTAGGATTTAGGAATGGGGGGGGGGAGGGGCTAGCAGGCGCAAATCCAGAAACTAATTTGAGGGGGGAACAACGAAGGAGCCCCGAAGGCGCAAAAATAGCGCCGCAGGCGAAATTTTTTTTTTGCCCACCCTAAATTTTGTTTTTGTCTACTATTCTCAGGGCCGTCGAGAGAAAATCGGGGCCCGGGGGTAGTAAGTAAGTTCCTATGTAATCCACAATGAATTAAGCGTCATAAATTTTTGTACACGAATCGACCAAAAACATGTTACGATTTGAACACGTCTTGAACGAAATCCGGGCCCCCTCAAAATCTCCGGACCCGGGGGGAATCACCCCCGACCCCCTCCCCTCTCGCCGGGCCTGACTATTCTAATATTTAGCTTCAGCGGTTCCATACGCGAGAAAGAGCTTTGCTGTTACATGTTTTAAAATGTCCTTCATCAAATTAAATTGCACGAAAGTAGAAATTTTTATTGTATTTATTTGCCTGGAAAGCCTATGAAATAATATATCGAATACATGCCGTGGTTAGCGCACAATGAATCCTGGCCTACATTATCCTAATTTTCTCTCCAACAAATTTTAAAATACCTTATAGCGATATAGTAAGTCAAGCTAAAGAAAGAATGGTACATACTTGGCAGGAGCAATACACAAACTCAGATAAGGGACAAGCCTATAAAAATATGTTTCCAAATATATGTAAGTAGAGGAAAACTAAGAGTTCTGGATCAGGTGGTGCTGGTGGTGCTGGTGGTGCAACTAACCCGGGTGGTTCGGTGGTGCGTTTTATGATCTAACCCGGGTGGTTCGGTGGTGCGTTTTATGACCTAACCCGGGTGGTTCGGTGGTGCTGTTTTACGAGACCAGTGGTGCTGGTGGTGCTGTTTTACGAGACCAGTGGTGCTGGTGGTGCTGTTTTACGAGATCAGGTGGTTCGGTGGTGCGTTTTATGATCTAACCCGGGTGGTTCGGTGGTGCGTTTTATGACCTAACCCGGGTGGTTCGGTGGTGCTGTTTTACGAGACCAGTGGTGCTGGTGGTGCTGTTTTACGAGACCAGTGGTGCTGGTGGTGCTGTTTTACGAGATCAGGTGGTGCTGGTGGTGCTGGTGGTGCAACTAACCCAGGTGGTGCGGTGGTGCGTTTTACGATCTAACCCGGGTGGTTCGGTGGTGCGTTTTATGATCTAACCCGGGTGGTTCGGTGGTGCGTTTTATGACCTAACCCGGGTGGTTCGGTGGTGCTGTTTACAAAATAACCCGAAATTAAACCCGACTTTTTACGACCTAACCCGGATGCTTTCGCGAGGCGGCTTCTCATCTAACCCTAACTTGATCCTTAATATTTATGAACTGACCCGAGATAAAACCCGACTTTTTACGACCTAACCCGGATGCTTTCATGAGGCGGCTTCTTATCTAACCCTAACTTGAACCTGAATATTTATGAACTGACCCGAGATAAAACCCGACTTTTTACAACCTAACCCGGATGCTTTCGCGAGGCGGCTTCTCATCTAACCCTAATTTGAACCTGAATATTTATGATCTGACCCGAGATAAAACCCGACTTTTTATGATTTAACCTTAGTGAAACGCTGCTGTTAAAGCGATATAGTAAAAAAAACTCGATTAAAATTTTATCTTGTTCGCTAGACCAATTAATTTCCAAATATTATAATTAAAACATACAATCACTACACTGGCGCACCGTCAAAAATCGTGCTTGCACTATCCCAACGTACAGAGCGTCCGCTTCAGAAAATACGGTGCCGTATTTTTTGCGCCGAACGCTCTGGAGGAACACACTCCGATTTGCAAGTACATACACGCTTTGTCGCGGCAAAGCTCGCCGTCAAATTACGGCCACTCTTTTGCGGTACCGCTTTGTAGGAAACCAAAGCTTTAGTGAAACGCCGCTGCCCCAGAACTCTGTCCATATTCCTCTACTGTGTTAATTTATGCGGGTAATAAAACCGACAAGGGTCGGATCGGCCTACATACTTATAGAGGTAAAAAAAACCGCTTTAGAATGTTTTTGGTATATCTTTTTTAGATAATTTTGGGGGAAATAATTTGCCTGAGATGCCAATTAAAAAAGCCTACATTTAATTGTATTTTAGATTCTTGAATTTTGTACATGGATTAAAAATCTACTATTTCTTGAAATTGTATACATTATGTTAGATAATTATTAATATAATGTTATTAAGACTTTGTAAATATCTGTAAAAACTGTTCTAAATCGTGTCATTTCTGAAAATTGTATACTGAGTGTTTAGAATTTAGTAAAAAATTAAAAAAATGTTTTAATGTTATTAAGACCTGTGAAAATTTGTAAAACTGTACAGAATTGTATTATTTTCTGAAAATGATATACTGAGTGTTTAGAATTTAGTAAAAATTAAAAAAATGTTTTAAATTTGTTAAATCATGTGAAATCTTGTATAAAATGACTAGAACCGTTCTTAATCATGTCATTTCTGAAAATTGTTTACTGAGTGTTTAGAATTTAGTAAAAAATTAAAAAAAATGTTTTAACGTTATTAAGCCCTGTGAAACTTTGTAAAAAATGACTAAAACAGTCGCAAATCGTCCTATTTTCTTAAAAGTGTATACTGAGTGTTTAGAATTTAGTAAAAATTAAAAAAATGTTTTAAATTTGTTAAATCATGCGAAATCTTCTATAAAATGACTAGAACCGTTCTTAATCATGGCATTTCTGAAAATTGTATACTGAGTGTTTAGAATTTAGTAAAAAATTAAAAAAAATGTTTTAACGTTATTAAGCCCTGTGAAACTTTGTAAAAAATGACTAAAACAGTCGCAAATCGTCCTATTTTCTTAAAAGTGTATACTGAATGTTTAGAATTTAGTAAAAATTAAAAAAAATGTTTTAAATTTGTTAAATCATGTGAAATCTTGTATAAAATGACTAGAACCGTTCTTAATCATGACATTTCTGAAAATTGTATACTGAGTGTTTAGAATTTAGTAAAAAATTAAAAAAAATGTTTTAACGTTATTAAGCCCTGTGAAACTTTGTAAAAAATGACTAAAACAGTCGCAAATCGTCCTATTTTCTTAAAAGTGTATACTGAGTGTTTAGAATTTAGTAAAAATTAAAAAAAAATGTTTTAAATTTTTTAAATCATGCGAAATCTTGTATAAAATGACTAGAACCGTTCTTAATCATGGCATTTCTGAAAATTGTATACTGAGTGTTTAGAATTTAGTAAAAAATTAAAAAAAATGTTTTAACGTTATTAAGCCCTGTGAAACTTTGTAAAAAATGACTAAAACAGTCGCAAATCGTCCTATTTTCTTAAAAGTGTATACTGAGTGTTTAGAATTTAGTAAAAATTAAAAAAAAATGTTTTAAATTTGTTAAATCATGTGAAATCTTGTATAAAATGACTAGAACCGTTCTTAATCATGACATTTCTGAAAATTGTATACTAAGTGTTTAGAATTTAGTAAAAAATTAAAAAAAATGTTTTAACGTTATTAAGCCCTGTGAAACTTTGTAAAAAATGACTAAAACAGTCGCAAATCGTCCTATTTTCTTAAAAGTGTATACTGAGTGTTTAGAATTTAGTAAAAATTAAAAAAAATGTTTTAAATTTGTTAAATCATGTGAAATCTTGTATAAAATGACTAGAACCGTTCTTAATCATGACATTTCTGAAAATTGTATACTGAGTGTTAAGTATTTTAGTTGAAAATAAGATCATAAATCATCTATACAAAACAAGCGTCCCTTATGGATTTGAACGAAAATCATAGATTCGACTATTTTCATGAAAAATAAATCTAAGTACGGAATAATGCAGGAAGATTATCTATTTTCTTGGTTTAGAAAGTGATGTAGTTAAGATTTATAACTTAGGAATAAATAAATTATTATTAATCTTTTCGACCTATTTCTCTTGCATATTTAATTTCTTTGATAGTAAGAACTAATCTTTTTATTTTACAAAGTAAAAAAAAAAAGCTAAAGATCGGAGTTGTCAGTCAGGTATAAGAACTGATTTAACACGATGGTTTTTGTACAAACGTTCACATACAATTGTATGCTTTTTAACCGATTGTGTTGGAAAAAATGACGATTTATAGATTAGATATTTAGACGAAGAGCTAACCTTCTCAATAAACTATTGATTATTGCCCTGCTAGCTAGACAACACTTTTTATGTTAGTCAAAAAAAAAATTTTTTTTTTCGGACGCTATTACAGATTTCATCGTTAACTAACAAACATTAAGACCAAAAAAATTAGCGTGCAAGATGAAATGTATAGGTTCACTTCATTTCTACATTATTTTACAACTCTCAATCGCATTAAAAACAAGATCGAATAAAAAATAACTTATGACATATGGACGAAAAATGTTTTTCGGGCTATTTAGGTTAGCGACCGCATTACGTCTGAAATACTACATTTTTCGAGCTTATAACATAATTTACTATTTTAACGTTAAAATAGGGGAAATGATGTATCAAAATGGATACTTTTTTTTTTATCGGTCACGAGATTATAGTTTCTTTTAAAATGAACTCTAATATTTACAACACAAAATATCCTTTAAACCACATTAGTTTAAAACTCGTCTGTCGCTTTCCCTCTATTGTGAGTTTGTTTAAAGTATAGCGTAGTATATATTTAGATGAATTTCGCAAATGTTGAATACTTTCAAAACTGAAAAAGCCGCCCTTTGCAATAAATATCTACGTAGAGTTAGGTACCCTGCAGATTAAGGGTATTTCAGCGGATAATCATATACAAATTCAAAGATTTTGTCTATTTTAATGGATTAACAAACAATATCTATAGGATGACTTTACTGATAAAAAAAAAAAATAATAAAAATCCATAAAGTCTAGGCTCACATGAAATTCCATAAAGAGCAGCTGCATAGCCTTATCACATCAAACTATATTTTTATTTCGTTCTATTGTCAAAAGTCTGTGTTTAGGAGATTATCATTCATTTTAAAATGAACTCTAATATGTACATCACCATAAACTACCTCTTAAGCCGTCGTAAAAATACACTTTTCGATTTACCTATATATTGATTTTCTAATATTAAATATCTACAATAGTCGAAATTCACTCGCTAATACCTATGTATGCAAGGTTTCTTCAAAAAATGACAATTTTGTTGTTTAATGGCTTGAAAAAATGGAAAAAGGAGGTTTTTGCATCCATTTATTTCCAGATGAGTGTTAAAAATACTTATAAAACTCGGTATACCGAAGATCAAACATTAATGAGAGGGTTGAGTCCTGTTTGCCAAATCCTGATTTTTAATTTGACGTTGGCAACGGTACAATTTTTAACATTTATCATAAGAGGCGTATATTTTTGGAGCTTAGATCTACCAGTTTATCCACGTCCCATTTATTGTTAGTGCTTTAGTAATTTTACTTTCCAATTATTTTTTACCAAAACGCGTAGTTGAAACAGTGTCTATATCAGACGATATAATAAATTTTAAGGATTAATTTGCTTACAAATGCACTTTAATTTATTTAGGCTAAAGCAGCCAGACATATACTGGAACTACGAAAACCCTATTACAATTTGGTTGCCTAGAGAAAATTTTGTAAAAAACATAGCTTTCTACACAAATGCTTGCACATTATGTACCTATCATTTTAAGATACCTGGCGACATCAATGTAAGCATTGACATAATGACGCAAGATATAGATAGGTACTAGAATATTCAAGATTTCTATTAACGATACACTTCAGCATACATGCGAGATGTCATTAATGTCTACGGAAGGCAACAGACATACCAGCTATTTTTACATGGGATTCCATAGACTTGGACGCTCCTTGTTTAGAAATATTTGATGTCATCTTGAGGAGTTCCGTATTGAAGCATCAAACCTACCTGCCAAATAATTGACGAAATATGGGATATCATAAAATATGCCCCCCATCGAACTAAATGATCCTATAAACCAGCTTCACAGACCGTAATTTGTGATGCTAACACGATTAATACGCAATAGAACAAGATTAAGAAACAAAATTTAAAGTAGCTCTTTATCACACGAAAATAATTAAATAATTTACGGTTACAGAACAATAATTATTTTAAAAAGCTGTATAACTAAATATATTATGTTATTAGGAATATTCTGTCTAAAGTAACAGCTAATCTTAGTCGAAAATGAGATCGTATTATTGATTGTTGAATTCGTTAGGTATGAAATAAAATTAGAGATTTCGTCTATTTTTTCACGATTAAAAAAGAATACCTATATTTAGCTAAAAATGAAACGATTACAGTGGTAGATTAATTCACTTTACCAAGCATGCAAACTACTAATTTTGCAATAAATATCTTCTATATTTCTAGGTAGGTTTACTCGAAAATGTTGGGCTATTTTCATCAAAAATCCCGATACGAAATTGAAAAATTTGCCTATTTTTGTCGGTTTACAAAGTGATAGTGGAATATTGATTTGATCAAAGAACAATAATTATTTTAAAAATGTTGTATAATTAACTAAATGTCGGTGTTATCAGGCAGGCAAGAAGTTATTTATCTGAATCTTATTTGTACCATTAGCGTTTATATACAAATGTTAGTGGTTTTCAAAAATTGATATCTCGGAAATTATTAGGTTTAGACTTATAATACGCTTATTAAAAAATAATGACTACTTTATACAAAATTCAAAAATATTATAAGATGTAGGATAACCCAGTAACTTAACCAAAGATTTTCGGTCTTCGTAAAGCTTTATACGTTTCTTCAGCGTACCAAACATTCACTTTTTTTAAATATTGACATCGGGTTAGGATTCTGAACATAGGATTAACATCACTCCAATAGTGAACATGTTGTGTTGTCACAGTTCCATTCGTCGAAAAGTAAACAAAACCGTTTGAGCTACGTGGGGAATAAATAAAGTTGGCTTGTTGAAAAATTTTAATATTTATTAAGGTAAAAGACTATAAATATATCGATACAACACTTTGGCATTTCTAATACTACAAACATGAATATCTAAAATGTGATATTTAAAACCATCAACTCTCTCTCCCTTCTCTAATTTTGGTACACCAATGCTGTCTTCTAAGTTTATAATATATGGCGTCCTGCAGTTTAATTCCAAAAATGTTTTAACTAAAAATTCCTCTTTAACACGTCCTTTAACGTAAATAATGTCTGCGTCTATCAGATTGTTGGATATGATATTATGTAGTTCCTTGTAATCGGTATCACCATAATTATAAAGGATACCATGATGATTTCCAAATAGATATTTGACTTGTTTCTTGCAAGCCTTACTTAAGGTGTCGAATGGTTTAACTGGTTTAAAAAAGTAACTTTTCATACTATTTCCATCATAAATAGCCAATTCTTTCGCGTAAAATTCAGGTATGTTAAATCCTTGAATATCGACTACAACGAACTTCATTGTCTGAAGACTCAAATCAAGCAAGTATATTTTCATATTTTTATCGCTCTTAAGTTCGATTTCAAAAGCACACCCCCACTTTTCGATAATTTCACAGTCTTAGCACATAGATCTTATATTTTTATTTACGATCAATTCATCTTTATTCGCCAATCGTCTCAAACGAGTCTGCTTTTGAAAGTAATATAGCCTTAGTATTCAGAAAATATTAATAATATCGGAGCTTAAAACATCCTTGACACTAAAAAATCATTGTGTTTCCTAACAAAACCCATCATCTTGTCTATTTAGCTTGCTTTCCTATTGTTTAGCAGGTTAAATAAAATTATTATTTCGCTCTTTTTATCGGTACTGAATCGTTAGGGGAATACGTTTCTAGTTCTATAAGAGAGACAGTTAAAATTTATGTAAGCAATCAAAAATCCTACACTATGAGCTACTTAGTTAAAATTTCATATTTCCTTCCTGGATCAGGCAAAATTTGTAATGTGTCGGACAAAATTTATAAAAATACGAAAAAAAAAAAATGCTGGATGCATTTTTAGCGTGACTTTCTATTTAATACCATCTTATTTCAAGCTATAATTCGGTTGTCAAAATGAGAATAAAATAATTTTCCCATGGTTTATGTCATCTTAAAAAAGTCAAAAGGTTATATTCTGTAGAGGGTCAGATACATTCAAATTTAAATATTTTCTCCAAGAAGAATTTTAAGATAGTATTATAGTAAATAAAAATTCTATACCTCCAATATTTCTTGGAAACATATCGTGTTCTAGCGACATAACCCAAAAGTACCTCTATTCAGAAACGCATCGTACTTTTCTTGTCAATAATTGTCTCATTGTCCCATCCATTACATTATTATAATCTTAAAGCACCTGTTACCAGCATTATCTGTTTTTTATGGTTTTCATAAAACATAGCGATTACCGATGAAAATTAAACGAAAACTTAATAAATAACTTTTTTTTTCAACTGAAATAGACTGATTTTCGATGGAAAAATGTTACTTATAACTAAAAATGAATATAAGACATATACGCAATGATATTTAGAATAAATCAATGTTTTCTAAAATTACTATGAAATATTCACAAAATCGTTTCGTTATAACCAAAGCAGCAAGGCTTGCAGATTTCGTATAGAGTTCAAACGCGATACTGAGATGATCTTTTTTTTTTTTATATTTTTGTAGAATAATGCACCACTACGTTGTAAGTACTTGAGAGAGGACTTTCTTGAAAAATCCTCAAATTTCTCTGCAATTTTGTTCCTTCTAGAGTTAAATTCACACAGAAAACCCCGTATTCTTATCTTTCAGGTTGGTATATTAAAAAGGGCTTATTAGTATGGTTTAGAAAACAAGCAATATTAATTAACGGATGTTTTTTCGTCGTATGAAGAGTTGAAAAATTTTTTTTTTCCACTCCAATGGTTGCGATGCAGAGAGTCGGGTTTCATCATAATCTTTCAGGGTAGCTCAGGTTTGATTGCATGTAGAGAGTCGGGTTTCATCATAATCTTTCAGGGTAGCTCAGGTTTGATTACATGTACTAAGGTTAGTGCTCCTTGCAATCGGTTTCAGGTTTGACGCGCCCCCCTCAGGTTTGTTCAGGTTTCTCAAACGTTTGAGAAACCTGAACAAACCTGAGGGGGGCGCGTCAAACCTGAAACCGATTGCAAGGAGCACTAACCTTAGTACATGTAATCAAACCTGAGCTACCCTGAAAGATTATGATGAAACCCGACTCTCTACATGCAATCAAACCTGAGCTACCCTGAAAGATTATGATGAAACCCGACTCTCTGCATCGCAACCATTGGAGTGGAAAAAAAAAATTTTTCAACTCTTCATACGACGAAAAAACATCCGTTAATTAATATTGCTTGTTTTCTAAACCATACTAATAAGCCCTTTTTAATATACCAACCTGAAAGATAAGAATACGGGGTTTTCTGTGTGAATTTAACTCTAGAAGGAACAAAATTGCAGAGAAATTTGAGGATTTTTCAAGAAAGTCCTCTCTCAAGTACTTACAACGTAGTGGTGCATTATTCTACAAAAATATAAAAAAAAAAAAGATCATCTCAGTATCGCGTTTGAACTCTATACGAAATCTGCAAGCCTTGCTGCTTTGGTTATAACGAAACGATTTTGTGAATATTTCATAGTAATTTTAGAAAACATTGATTTATTCTAAATATCATTGCGTATATGTCTTATATTCATTTTTAGTTATAAGTAACATTTTTCCATCGAAAATCAGTCTATTTCAGTTGAAAAAAAAAGTTATTTATTAAGTTTTCGTTTAATTTTCATCGGTAATCGCTATGTTTTATGAAAACCATAAAAAACAGATAATGCTGGTAACAGGTGCTTTAAGATTATAATAATGTAATGGATGGGACAATGAGACAATTATTGACAAGAAAAGTACGATGCGTTTCTGAATAGAGGTACTTTTGGGTTATGTCGCTAGAACACGATATGTTTCCAAGAAATATTGGAGGTATAGAATTTTTATTTACTATAATACTATCTTAAAATTCTTCTTGGAGAAAATATTTAAATTTGAATGTATCTGACCCTCTACAGAATATAACCTTTTGACTTTTTTAAGATGACATAAACCATGGGAAAATTATTTTATTCTCATTTTGACAACCGAATTATAGCTTGAAATAAGATGGTATTAAATAGAAAGTCACGCTAAAAATGCATCCAGCATTTTTTTTTTTTCGTATTTTTATAAATTTTGTCCGACACATTACAAATTTTGCCTGATCCAGGAAGGAAATATGAAATTTTAACTAAGTAGCTCATAGTGTAGGATTTTTGATTGCTTACATAAATTTTAACTGTCTCTCTTATAGAACTAGAAACGTATTCCCCTAACGATTCAGTACCGATAAAAAGAGCGAAATAATAATTTTATTTAACCTGCTAAACAATAGGAAAGCAAGCTAAATAGACAAGATGATGGGTTTTGTTAGGAAACACAATGATTTTTTAGTGTCAAGGATGTTTTAAGCTCCGATATTATTAATATTTTCTGAATACTAAGGCTATATTACTTTCAAAAGCAGACTCGTTTGAGACGATTGGCGAATAAAGATGAATTGATCGTAAATAAAAATATAAGATCTATGTGCTAAGACTGTGAAATTATCGAAAAGTGGGGGTGTGCTTTTGAAATCGAACTTAAGAGCGATAAAAATATGAAAATATACTTGCTTGATTTGAGTCTTCAGACAATGAAGTTCGTTGTAGTCGATATTCAAGGATTTAACATACCTGAATTTTACGCGAAAGAATTGGCTATTTATGATGGAAATAGTATGAAAAGTTACTTTTTTAAACCAGTTAAACCATTCGACACCTTAAGTAAGGCTTGCAAGAAACAAGTCAAATATCTATTTGGAAATCATCATGGTATCCTTTATAATTATGGTGATACCGATTACAAGGAACTACATAATATCATATCCAACAATCTGATAGACGCAGACATTATTTACGTTAAAGGACGTGTTAAAGAGGAATTTTTAGTTAAAACATTTTTGGAATTAAACTGCAGGACGCCATATATTATAAACTTAGAAGACAGCATTGGTGTACCAAAATTAGAGAAGGGAGAGAGAGTTGATGGTTTTAAATATCACATTTTAGATATTCATGTTTGTAGTATTAGAAATGCCAAAGTGTTGTATCGATATATTTATAGTCTTTTACCTTAATAAATATTAAAATTTTTCAACAAGCCAACTTTATTTATTCCCCACGTAGCTCAAACGGTTTTGTTTACTTTTCGACGAATGGAACTGTGACAACACAACATGTTCACTATTGGAGTGATGTTAATCCTATGTTCAGAATCCTAACCCGATGTCAATATTTAAAAAAAGTGAATGTTTGGTACGCTGAAGAAACGTATAAAGCTTTACGAAGACCGAAAATCTTTGGTTAAGTTACTGGGTTATCCTACATCTTATAATATTTTTGAATTTTGTATAAAGTAGTCATTATTTTTTAATAAGCGTATTATAAGTCTAAACCTAATAATTTCCGAGATATCAATTTTTGAAAACCACTAACATTTGTATATAAACGCTAATGGTACAAATAAGATTCAGATAAATAACTTCTTGCCTGCCTGATAACACCGACATTTAGTTAATTATACAACATTTTTAAAATAATTATTGTTCTTTGATCAAATCAATATTCCACTATCACTTTGTAAACCGACAAAAATAGGCAAATTTTTCAATTTCGTATCGGGATTTTTGATGAAAATAGCCCAACATTTTCGAGTAAACCTACCTAGAAATATAGAAGATATTTATTGCAAAATTAGTAGTTTGCATGCTTGGTAAAGTGAATTAATCTACCACTGTAATCGTTTCATTTTTAGCTAAATATAGGTATTCTTTTTTAATCGTGAAAAAATAGACGAAATCTCTAATTTTATTTCATACCTAACGAATTCAACAATCAATAATACGATCTCATTTTCGACTAAGATTAGCTGTTACTTTAGACAGAATATTCCTAATAACATAATATATTTAGTTATACAGCTTTTTAAAATAATTATTGTTCTGTAACCGTAAATTATTTAATTATTTTCGTGTGATAAAGAGCTACTTTAAATTTTGTTTCTTAATCTTGTTCTATTGCGTATTAATCGTGTTAGCATCACAAATTACGGTCTGTGAAGCTGGTTTATAGGATCATTTAGTTCGATGGGGGGCATATTTTATGATATCCCATATTTCGTCAATTATTTGGCAGGTAGGTTTGATGCTTCAATACGGAACTCCTCAAGATGACATCAAATATTTCTAAACAAGGAGCGTCCAAGTCTATGGAATCCCATGTAAAAATAGCTGGTATGTCTGTTGCCTTCCGTAGACATTAATGACATCTCGCATGTATGCTGAAGTGTATCGTTAATAGAAATCTTGAATATTCTAGTACCTATCTATATCTTGCGTCATTATGTCAATGCTTACATTGATGTCGCCAGGTATCTTAAAATGATAGGTACATAATGTGCAAGCATTTGTGTAGAAAGCTATGTTTTTTACAAAATTTTCTCTAGGCAACCAAATTGTAATAGGGTTTTCGTAGTTCCAGTATATGTCTGGCTGCTTTAGCCTAAATAAATTAAAGTGCATTTGTAAGCAAATTAATCCTTAAAATTTATTATATCGTCTGATATAGACACTGTTTCAACTACGCGTTTTGGTAAAAAATAATTGGAAAGTAAAATTACTAAAGCACTAACAATAAATGGGACGTGGATAAACTGGTAGATCTAAGCTCCAAAAATATACGCCTCTTATGATAAATGTTAAAAATTGTACCGTTGCCAACGTCAAATTAAAAATCAGGATTTGGCAAACAGGACTCAACCCTCTCATTAATGTTTGATCTTCGGTATACCGAGTTTTATAAGTATTTTTAACACTCATCTGGAAATAAATGGATGCAAAAACCTCCTTTTTCCATTTTTTCAAGCCATTAAACAACAAAATTGTCATTTTTTGAAGAAACCTTGCATACATAGGTATTAGCGAGTGAATTTCGACTATTGTAGATATTTAATATTAGAAAATCAATATATAGGTAAATCGAAAAGTGTATTTTTACGACGGCTTAAGAGGTAGTTTATGGTGATGTACATATTAGAGTTCATTTTAAAATGAATGATAATCTCCTAAACACAGACTTTTGACAATAGAACGAAATAAAAATATAGTTTGATGTGATAAGGCTATGCAGCTGCTCTTTATGGAATTTCATGTGAGCCTAGACTTTATGGATTTTTATTATTTTTTTTTTTTATCAGTAAAGTCATCCTATAGATATTGTTTGTTAATCCATTAAAATAGACAAAATCTTTGAATTTGTATATGATTATCCGCTGAAATACCCTTAATCTGCAGGGTACCTAACTCTACGTAGATATTTATTGCAAAGGGCGGCTTTTTCAGTTTTGAAAGTATTCAACATTTGCGAAATTCATCTAAATATATACTACGCTATACTTTAAACAAACTCACAATAGAGGGAAAGCGACAGACGAGTTTTAAACTAATGTGGTTTAAAGGATATTTTGTGTTGTAAATATTAGAGTTCATTTTAAAAGAAACTATAATCTCGTGACCGATAAAAAAAAAAGTATCCATTTTGATACATCATTTCCCCTATTTTAACGTTAAAATAGTAAATTATGTTATAAGCTCGAAAAATGTAGTATTTCAGACGTAATGCGGTCGCTAACCTAAATAGCCCGAAAAACATTTTTCGTCCATATGTCATAAGTTATTTTTTATTCGATCTTGTTTTTAATGCGATTGAGAGTTGTAAAATAATGTAGAAATGAAGTGAACCTATACATTTCATCTTGCACGCTAATTTTTTTGGTCTTAATGTTTGTTAGTTAACGATGAAATCTGTAATAGCGTCCGAAAAAAAAAATTTTTTTTTTGACTAACATAAAAAGTGTTGTCTAGCTAGCAGGGCAATAATCAATAGTTTATTGAGAAGGTTAGCTCTTCGTCTAAATATCTAATCTATAAATCGTCATTTTTTCCAACACAATCGGTTAAAAAGCATACAATTGTATGTGAACGTTTGTACAAAAACCATCGTGTTAAATCAGTTCTTATACCTGACTGACAACTCCGATCTTTAGCTTTTTTTTTTTACTTTGTAAAATAAAAAGATTAGTTCTTACTATCAAAGAAATTAAATATGCAAGAGAAATAGGTCGAAAAGATTAATAATAATTTATTTATTCCTAAGTTATAAATCTTAACTACATCACTTTCTAAACCAAGAAAATAGATAATCTTCCTGCATTATTCCGTACTTAGATTTATTTTTCATGAAAATAGTCGAATCTATGATTTTCGTTCAAATCCATAAGGGACGCTTGTTTTGTATAGATGATTTATGATCTTATTTTCAACTAAAATACTTAACACTCAGTATACAATTTTCAGAAATGTCATGATTAAGAACGGTTCTAGTCATTTTATACAAGATTTCACATGATTTAACAAATTTAAAACATTTTTTTTAATTTTTACTAAATTCTAAACACTCAGTATACACTTTTAAGAAAATAGGACGATTTGCGACTGTTTTAGTCATTTTTTACAAAGTTTCACAGGGCTTAATAACGTTAAAACATTTTTTTTAATTTTTTACTAAATTCTAAACACTTAGTATACAATTTTCAGAAATGTCATGATTAAGAACGGTTCTAGTCATTTTATACAAGATTTCACATGATTTAACAAATTTAAAACATTTTTTTTTAATTTTTACTAAATTCTAAACACTCAGTATACACTTTTAAGAAAATAGGACGATTTGCGACTGTTTTAGTCATTTTTTACAAAGTTTCACAGGGCTTAATAACGTTAAAACATTTTTTTTAATTTTTTACTAAATTCTAAACACTCAGTATACAATTTTCAGAAATGCCATGATTAAGAACGGTTCTAGTCATTTTATACAAGATTTCGCATGATTTAAAAAATTTAAAACATTTTTTTTTAATTTTTACTAAATTCTAAACACTCAGTATACACTTTTAAGAAAATAGGACGATTTGCGACTGTTTTAGTCATTTTTTACAAAGTTTCACAGGGCTTAATAACGTTAAAACATTTTTTTTAATTTTTTACTAAATTCTAAACACTCAGTATACAATTTTCAGAAATGTCATGATTAAGAACGGTTCTAGTCATTTTATACAAGATTTCACATGATTTAACAAATTTAAAACATTTTTTTTAATTTTTACTAAATTCTAAACATTCAGTATACACTTTTAAGAAAATAGGACGATTTGCGACTGTTTTAGTCATTTTTTACAAAGTTTCACAGGGCTTAATAACGTTAAAACATTTTTTTTAATTTTTTACTAAATTCTAAACACTCAGTATACAATTTTCAGAAATGCCATGATTAAGAACGGTTCTAGTCATTTTATAGAAGATTTCGCATGATTTAACAAATTTAAAACATTTTTTTAATTTTTACTAAATTCTAAACACTCAGTATACACTTTTAAGAAAATAGGACGATTTGCGACTGTTTTAGTCATTTTTTACAAAGTTTCACAGGGCTTAATAACGTTAAAACATTTTTTTTAATTTTTTACTAAATTCTAAACACTCAGTAAACAATTTTCAGAAATGACATGATTAAGAACGGTTCTAGTCATTTTATACAAGATTTCACATGATTTAACAAATTTAAAACATTTTTTTAATTTTTACTAAATTCTAAACACTCAGTATATCATTTTCAGAAAATAATACAATTCTGTACAGTTTTACAAATTTTCACAGGTCTTAATAACATTAAAACATTTTTTTAATTTTTTACTAAATTCTAAACACTCAGTATACAATTTTCAGAAATGACACGATTTAGAACAGTTTTTACAGATATTTACAAAGTCTTAATAACATTATATTAATAATTATCTAACATAATGTATACAATTTCAAGAAATAGTAGATTTTTAATCCATGTACAAAATTCAAGAATCTAAAATACAATTAAATGTAGGCTTTTTTAATTGGCATCTCAGGCAAATTATTTCCCCCAAAATTATCTAAAAAAGATATACCAAAAACATTCTAAAGCGGTTTTTTTTACCTCTATAAGTATGTAGGCCGATCCGACCCTTGTCGGTTTTATTACCCGCATAAATTAACACAGTAGAGGAATATGGACAGAGTTCTGGGGCAGCGGCGTTTCACTAAAGCTTTGGTTTCCTACAAAGCGGTACCGCAAAAGAGTGGCCGTAATTTGACGGCGAGCTTTGCCGCGACAAAGCGTGTATGTACTTGCAAATCGGAGTGTGTTCCTCCAGAGCGTTCGGCGCAAAAAATACGGCACCGTATTTTCTGAAGCGGACGCTCTGTACGTTGGGATAGTGCAAGCACGATTTTTGACGGTGCGCCAGTGTAGTGATTGTATGTTTTAATTATAATATTTGGAAATTAATTGGTCTAGCGAACAAGATAAAATTTTAATCGAGTTTTTTTTACTATATCGCTTTAACAGCAGCGTTTCACTAAGGTTAAATCATAAAAAGTCGGGTTTTATCTCGGGTCAGATCATAAATATTCAGGTTCAAATTAGGGTTAGATGAGAAGCCGCCTCGCGAAAGCATCCGGGTTAGGTTGTAAAAAGTCGGGTTTTATCTCGGGTCAGTTCATAAATATTCAGGTTCAAGTTAGGGTTAGATAAGAAGCCGCCTCATGAAAGCATCCGGGTTAGGTCGTAAAAAGTCGGGTTTTATCTCGGGTCAGTTCATAAATATTAAGGATCAAGTTAGGGTTAGATGAGAAGCCGCCTCGCGAAAGCATCCGGGTTAGGTCGTAAAAAGTCGGGTTTAATTTCGGGTTATTTTGTAAACAGCACCACCGAACCACCCGGGTTAGGTCATAAAACGCACCACCGAACCACCCGGGTTAGATCATAAAACGCACCACCGAACCACCCGGGTTAGATCGTAAAACGCACCACCGCACCACCTGGGTTAGTTGCACCACCAGCACCACCAGCACCACCTGATCTCGTAAAACAGCACCACCAGCACCACTGGTCTCGTAAAACAGCACCACCAGCACCACTGGTCTCGTAAAACAGCACCACCGAACCACCCGGGTTAGGTCATAAAACGCACCACCGAACCACCCGGGTTAGATCATAAAACGCACCACCGAACCACCTGATCTCGTAAAACAGCACCACCAGCACCACTGGTCTCGTAAAACAGCACCACCAGCACCACTGGTCTCGTAAAACAGCACCACCGAACCACCCGGGTTAGGTCATAAAACGCACCACCGAACCACCCGGGTTAGATCATAAAACGCACCACCGAACCACCCGGGTTAGTTGCACCACCAGCACCACCAGCACCACCTGATCCAGAACTCTTAGTTTTCCTCTACTTATGTAAAAGAACATGGTTCTGTAAGGAGTCAAGTAAAAATTTTGTTAGAACAATTTCACGTATCCGAAGCTTTCATGCCTTATATCCTAAACATATGAAACGAATTGGTTTGCAAACTGAGGAAAATTGTGAATGCGGTGAAATGGGAGATTTAGAACATTATATTTTCAATTGCATTAGATTTAAAAATTATAGAACTACATTTTTTAGTAATTTAGCAGGTTTGGTAGAATTGCCATATAACCTACACCATTTATTTTCACTTAATAATATAAAGATTTATAGATACTTATACCAGTTTATAATAGAAGCACAAATAAAAATATAAAAGAACCAATACTTAATTTAGTAGGTTAGGATAAAAATTGTAATGTATTGTTAAAAAAAAAAACTTAAAATACATAAAACAAAAATATAAAAAAAAAATTAAAATACACAAGACAAAAAAATTGAAAAAAAAACATAAAATTATATAAATTCGTATATGAAAATATATAGATGGACGTGAAATATGTATGATAAGTTAAAGTTATAATGTATAATACCTAAAGGAAAAATTTCGGAAAATTTTTAGAAGAAAAAATAAAATAAAGAGAGATGCTGGTCATTTGGTTTCAACCAGAGCCATAAAACAAACATACATACATACATTACCCTAATTTTCTAAATTTTTCGATTTGTGCGTTTATTGTTAATAGTAACTATCAATTAATATATTTTTTTGAAAAGTTTAAAAATAGCCCAATCAAATAAAAAAAAAATATACAGGGTGTCCCATTTAAAAAATCATATGTTTGCTTTAAATCTCGAAAAGTCAGACTCTTAGAAAAAAAGTAAGTGCATCACTAAATTCTACCTTAAAAACTCTCTTAGAAAAATGGACACCCTGTACAGAGATTATCATCCTAACGGTTAGTTTAAAGTAACCAGACCTACTAACTTACCCATTAAACAATGAGAAATCCAACAATCTGACTCCCTGATCTAAAGCATTCATGGCGGACATATCGTTTTCATCCAAAGAAAAATTAAATATATTAATGTTTTGTTTTAGCCTCTCTGGATTGGTCGATTTGGGAATTGCACAAATACCCCTCTGTACAATATGCTTTAGTAAAATTTGCGCAGGGCTCTTGTTGTGCTTCTTGGCTATTTCGTTCACTGTTGGGTTCTTCATTATGTTGGGTAGTTCCACCCTAAAAAAGAAAAAAAAAATTAATACAAATAACTTGTTTAATTAATAATATGTATATGGGGCATTCCACACAAAATTTGCAGCTAAAAATTTTTTCCCACGAACAATTTTTTTTACGGTTGAGCAGTCAAAAATGATTGAAACGTATTTTTTTATTTTAATGTGATGCACAGATTTTTCGAAAAAAAAATTCTGGAAATTTCAAGTTTGTAAAAAAGCACCTTTTTCCGATGGCTTATACCGCTTATACAGCAATATCGAATAAAGATATAAGAATCTATCACATACGTGAAATGTTCGCCTTTTTCTCAGCTTTCGAATGGAGTATAATAAAACCTAATTTTGTAATTTGTTAAATGACAAAAACTGAAAACTTATAAAACTTATTTTATTGAAAAAAATCAACTCAAACCTTATTTAAATTACTGTTAAAGTTTTAGAGTGGAGAGTTGAATACTTACGAAACAATAAATTTTTCAAGCACGGCTTGCATGCGCGAAGCGCGCCGCATTGTGACTCGCTCGGACTCAGACTGGATTATAAAAGTTCTCCACTCCTACACACTAAGTAAAACATATTCTTGTACTTGTACTTTAACTTGAAGTTTCAAAGTCATTTTATTTTGACCAACTTAAATTCACAATAATAGAAAATCTCTTCTTTATTTTTAAAGTATACAATAGTAACATAACTATGTTTTAAGTACAAGATTATGTTTTACTTAGCGCGTAGGGTTGGCGAACTTTTATAATCCAGTCTGAGTCTGAGCGAGTCGTGCTTCGTGTGTGCAAGCCGTGCTTGAAAAATTTTTTGTCTCGTAAGTATTCAACTCTCCACTCTAAAATTTTAACAGTATTTTAAAAAAGATGTGAGTTGATATTTTCAATAAAAAAAAAGGAATAAAGTCATGTCCAAATTTGAAAAAATTGCATTTGTTTATAAGTTTTCAATTTTTGTCGTTTAACAAATTACAAAATTGAGTTTTATTATACTCCATTCAAAAACTAAAAAAAAGGCGAACATTTTATGTATGTGATAAATTTTTATATCTTTATTCGATATTGCTATAAAGGCGATCGGAAAAAGGTGTTTTTTTACAATCGTGAAATTTGAAAAAATTTTTTTTGAAAAATCTGTTCATCACATTAAAATAAAAAAAAAAAACGTGTCAAATATTTTTGATTGCTGAACCGTAAAAAAATTGTTTGTAGGAAAAAAATTTTGAGTTGCAAATTTTGTGTGGAATATATTCTACTAAATATAAAATGTGCGGGTTACAATATAACAGGAATTTACCGAGAATTATTGCGCCCGTTTATGTAAATGTATTGCCTTTACTTATAATAAATGGTAAAAATAATTTTATAGAGTCCGTCTATCTATCTTACAAACTTATTATAAACGCTAAGCCCTCACCGTCATAATAACCTATTGTGTGAGGTGTAAAATTCGGCCACCTGATCTAGGGACTCCAGGTACGGATCTATTTATAGACTATTATATTATTATATTTTCTCAGTAATCCTCTTAAAATAATTAGGGTAAAATAAAATAGGTTTATTTTAGTTATTTAAATATGCCGACTTTTGGTTTTAAAATTCAGTTAGATGTTTGTATTGGTTTAGACAAGAAGTTATTTGTTGCCAATTAAACGTGATATCTAAGAATGTGTCGACCTTGGGAAGAAACCAATACGCCAAGTGGATCTACGGGTCGTGAAAGAAAAACAATTAAAGCGTGATACATTATCAGTTGACACAAAAAAAGTAATTTTCCACGTTTACACCAACCTTCTTGAACGTGGTTTTTCAAAATTTGGTGCAGTAAAGGAAGCGGCAGCTTTGACACACATACCAGTGCGCACAGTGTGGTTTGTTGTAAATAAACCTATAGTAGGGAGAAGAAAGAGGAAATACTCTTTTACTTTTAAGAAACTGAACGCGACGGATGTCGATATAATTCGTAGAAAAATATATGACATCTACAGGGAACAAACGAACCCCACTTTAAAAACCCTATTGCAACGATTAAAAAAAGATGATCCAGGAATAGAGTGTTGTCGTGAGACTCTAAGGAAATATATTTTAGGAACTGGTTTTAAAATGAAAAAAATTAACAAACGACAAGTAATTATGGAATCGGCCCGGTTAAAAAGATGGAGGATGGAATACCTAATTGCAGTCCATGGATATAGACAGGATGGTAGGGATATTATTTATTTGGACGAGACATGGTATGACACACACGAAGCTCCAGATAAAGGTTGGGTAGATTTATCGGGTCAATGCAGAACCAAAGCTCCATCAAATAAAGGTAAGCGTATAATAATATTTTATGCTGGCAGGGCCGTATATAAGGGGGGGTTTAGGGGGTTCAAACCCCCCCCCCCCCCCCATAACAACGAATGTTCAGTTCTACCTTGTTAACCACCGTAAATTTTAATAATAATTCTAATAAATTGCCAGAGTTTTCTTACCTAAACCCCCCCCCCCATGGGTAACGCCTAGCTACGGCCCTGTATGCTGGGACAGAAAACGGATTTATACCAAACGCTTTGGTCTTATCAATCAAAAATATAAAGGACTCCCTTGTTGATTATCACGATAATACTACGGTAGAACTATTTGAGGACTGTTGCTTTAAAAACAAATTATTACCAAATATACCACCAAATAGTGTGATAGTGATGGATAATGCGAGCTACCACAGTCGTAGGTTAAATAAAGTTCAGTGTTCCAATAACACAAACGTTACCATCCAGGACTATATGATGGAAAATAATATGTACCTTGAGGAAAACTACACAAAAAAGCAATTGCTCGAAATTTTAAAAGCATTTTCAATAAATAAGCAATATTATTGTGACACTTTGGAGGCAGAAATGGGTCATACCGTATTAAGACTTCCTCCTTATCATTGCATGTTTAAACCAATTGAACATATATGGCACTAGTTGAAAGCATCGGAAGGAGGAATGACGTTTCGCCAACCTTAAATTCTTCTGGGACTGCTTTAGTACAGTTAGAGATGCAAAATATTCCAAACAAAGATTGTGTAGCTGTAGCGCATGTTCAAAAAGTAGAGAAATTATACGTAAATATGGATCTGTTGCCCAGAGAAAGAATTGTGACAGTGAAACTGGCCTATTAAAAGTATCTAAACAACGAAAAAAGTTAGGAATTTGAAATTTGGGTTATGTCTATACATGATCTCCAATTTAAAAATATTTTTAGCTCTGCGGCGTTGCCAGACCTACTCTTACCAGATACCAACTTGGTTTTTTTTAAATGAAGTGCCCTGTATGTTATATAATTTTTAGATCCCCCTGAACATTCTGAAACTTTTTTGTATAACCTATGATATAGGATAGGATGTCATATCTATTTTCAGCCGTTTTGGACTTATAAGCTAACAACTAAAATAATGCAAGTAATGTAAATATAATTTATTTTCTTATTACTACGAGTAGGCCATGACTTCAACCAGTCAAAAAACATTTGCGAAAATGACGCTGTCTATTTTGGCAAGTAAATACTATACTTGCGTAATCTAGAAAGTTTAACGAGCATTTTCCAAACTTAGTTCCTATGAACGAAAAGAAATTCAAGAGGATAGAAGGTAATTTTAAGACCAATGGTCAAATACAGTAGCCAAGAGCCCAAATTAAACCTGTAACAGGTAACAGGACAATGAAATAAATGTCCTGGCATATTTTTCTGCATTTCCTCATGCGTCAATTTATTCTGCTTAAAATGACTTAGGAATATGTTATAAATCGATAGAAAGAATTCTGCATACACATCAAATGCATAATTATAAATTTGTGACATTTCAAGCTATCGGGCCTAATGATCCTCCAAAACGAGTTGAATTCTGTGAAATTCGTACATAAGAAGATCCAAATTATCTAAGAAAAATTATTTGGACCGATGAAAGCAAATTTACCAGGGAAGGCATATTTAATAGGAGAGAGGCAGGGTTTCAATACAAACTTGGCTTCAATGTCTTTTGTTTAATGATGAACGACAAAATAAAATATTACATTTACGAAGAGAATTTTTTTTTTTTTATTTTACTTTTTTACGGTTCGTCGGCGTATCTGAGGCCATCTAGAACCGGTCATCGTGTGTAACGGCACCTTCATCCTACGAGATATCCGATCTCATCCGGCCTGTCCGGCGTGAATAGGATGGTTTTGATGTCGATTCATTTTACACTCTTCCCTAAGACAACAGCACGCGGTGTTTCCCAAGCGGTCACCCATCCAAGTACTAGCCGCGCTCGACACCGCTTAACTTCGGTGATCTGACGGGAACCGGTGCTTTAGGTGTCGCTAGGCCCTTGACGAGAATTTAAATTCTGAAAAATATTTGGAAATATTACGAACCACAGTATCTGACTTCCTCGACGAATTAAATCTTGGAATGCTGCGAGATTGTTGGGATCAGTTAGATGGTGCACCAGCTCACTGTTCTAATGAAGTGACGAATGAACTTACATAGATGTTTGAAGACCGCTGGATTCGTCGAATGGGTCCATGGAATTGGCCACCCCCCACTTGATTTTTATGTTTGGGGTAGGATAAAACAACTTGTTTACCATACACCAATTCACACCAAAGAAGAGCTCCAAAATCGGGTACGGGAGGCATTCCTGTCTTTGGAGGCATGTGAGATACAAGCGGCAACAACAGACCATGTTCTGACGGAAATCCACCAATGTTTGAGAGTTAACGGAGGGCGTTTTAAACAATTTAGTTATTGATATTTTTTTGTTATTCTTATTTTTGTGTTTTGTTTTTGAATGTTAAGGATCTGTTAACTGCGTCATTTTAGCAAATGTTTTTTGACTGGTTGAAGTCATGGCCTACTTATAGTAATAAGAAAATAAATTATATTTACATTACTTGCATTATTTTAGTTTTTAGCTTTTAAGTCCAAAACAGCTAAAAATAGATATGACATCATATAATACTTTTAAATAGAGAATTAGTTGATATTTTGGATACCACTCTAAAATACAGGGTGTTCCATTTAAAATTCCAGCATAACTGACATTTTTATGTTCTTCCAAATGCATAAGATTTTGTAGACACCCTGTATGCAATAATTCAATTCGCATGACATATTATGACACAGCAACCCATATAAAAACGTCAGCCAGAAACTCAGACCTCCATCTATGTCGGTTGCGAAAAATCCTATTTTTTTGTTAAGGGATGTTTGTTGCTAAATTTCTTAAAAAATAATTTTTATTTCCTAAACGACTCAATATAGATAATATATCATAGGTTATACAAAAAAGTTTCGGAATATTCAGGGGAATCCAAAAATGATATAACATACAGGGCATTCCATTTAAAAAAACCAAGTTTCTATCTGGTAAGAGTAGATCTGGCAACGTCGCAGTGCTAAAAATAATTTTAATTTGGAGATCATGGCCTCCTATGAACATAACCCAAATTTCAAATTCCTAACTTTTTTCGTTGTCTAGATACTTCTAATAGGCCATCGAGTTTGGCGCACCCTGTATACATTATTATCTTAAAGCAGCGCAACCTTTTATTCTATCAGCAACGAGTGCGTCCCTGCTTTCATTCGATCACCCGCTGGGTCTTGTCGGCATTAGGGATTAGCATTTATAATGGGTTTGTAAGATAGATAGACGGACTTACATGAAATATTTTCGGCGTAATTAGTGATTTAAAATGGTTCTGCGGGGGAATTCGTGTGGACCGTAAATTTTGAATTAGCAGGTATACAAGTCTAACTAAGGGAAAAACCTATAGTAATATTTACCAACTAATTAAAGTGATTCAAATATTTAAAAAAGGTGAAGCGCTTAAATATAATTGATCGTTAAGGAGAGTATTGTTATTATTATTATTATTGTGATTTTTAAGCTTGTTTATTTCCAAGGATTCAAGCAGGTTTAATTTTATACGTTTGTTTTCGGTATGTAAGATATCGTAATTGATATTGAATCTATGGTTTTCTTCTGTCAAATGGCTGGAATAATTTGAACCATTTGCATTTTTTTTTATAAAGTAGTGTTCGTTGACACGATTTGCAAAATTTCTGTCTAAAAAAAAATTAAAAATCCATTCAGTATCCGGACATTCCTTCAGTTAGAAGTCCATTGCCCCATGGAGATGATATTCCAATTCCAAAGGTTCCTGTTTTTCTCGAAAGAGTTTCTGAGCTAGATGATGACAAAAATGGATACGTCTCCGATCAAGATTATAGAGTCTGAAAACCCAAAATATTTACACAAAAAGAGCGAAATGGGATCTAGGACTTTCTAAAGAACGATCTGAGGTATTAGGTTCTGGGTTAAAAGAAAAGAAGCTACTAGCTTCTAATACCACATTGTATTGGTATAGAAATCAAGAAAAATAATAAAATAAAATGATAATAACTATTTTAAGAACGACTGATCTTTAGTTTATTGTGATAACGTTGAAGGGTTAATACTAAGTTTGGTCTTGATATAAGTGACCCAAGCGACTGGCATTTACTTGTTGGCTTGTTCAAAAGAAGTTCAAAGGGCTTTCTACTGCACAATGGCAATAAGTTGGGTTCTGTTTCTGTAGCAGATTCAGTTCACATGAAGGAGACGAAGGAGAACCTGGAAAGACTTTTAACTAAAATAAAATAAAAACACATGTGGTTCATATGTGGCGATCTTAAAATAATTGGTATGATTTTGGGCAGCAGCAGGCAGGCTTCACAAAGTTTACATTATGCCTTCTTTGTGAATGCGATAGTAGGGCCCATGATAAGCACTGGACGAGAATGATCCCAGCAGAAAAAAACATACAAAGTTTAGTTTCCCGCGAAAATATCTTACTTCTTTCTTTGCACATAAAGTTGGTTTGATGAAACAGTTTATGAAAGTTCCATTTTCGGTAGTTGTGTACAAAATTTCGATTTCTATCAGATGCCAAATTAGAGGAAGGTATATTATTTGTTGGTCCACAAATACGGGAGTTAATGAAAAACGAAAATTTTGAAAATGTTTTGAACCCATTAAATGGGAAGCTTGAATTTCTTTTAAAAATGTTGTTAAAAATTTCATGGGGAACAAGAAATCTGCAGATTACAAAAATATTGCGGCAGCAATGCTTACAAACTTTCACAAACGGGGCTGCAACATGAGTATAAAGTTGCACTTTCTGCATAGTAATTTGGACTGTACAGGACGTTAGTATGATGGCTGATTAATGCTGGTCTTTAAAACAGGCAAGCTTCCCGTAAGAGGAAGCCAAATAGACAAGCATTTTTAACAAAAAAGGATCAAAGAAGTTACAGGATAAGCCAAGTCACTTTTATCCTTTTTGAAAATCTAAACATTATGTTTATTTCATTTCAACAAAAATACGAAAAATCTTGTTTTGTTTGTCTAAAAGTTAAAAAAAATACAACAAGCTGGTCCAAAAAATATTGTTAAACAGTCATGTTGTTAACTTTAAAACATCCAATTTTAATAAAGATAGCTTTTAATTTTTAATATTCCAAGGAAACCTTTCGCGCTAGAAGCAAATGGACATTATATTAAGAGTGAAGAATCCGAATCTTGATAGTTTGATTTCCAACCCTTCCCCCCACCGCATAACTCTTAAAAATGCAAAAAATAAACCTTCTCCATTTTTTTGCATAGCATTGGCACTATTTTCTTGCTTTGTTTTGATCTTGGTTTCGCAAGACTATGTAGTTCCAATTACAAGACAAAACATTCAACAACAACAAGCTAACTTGAATTTGCTCGCAACAATTTTATGTTTTAGATTATTTGACATAAGGTTCACCGGGGTAAGCGGAACCGCAAATTTTCATAGTTCATATTTTTCTTCATTTATCTCAGCCATGTTTGTGCATATCTCATTGTAATGTTTTACATTATGTATCTAGGCAGAGATATTTAGTAATAAAATTTTAAGCAGGTAAAAGGAAAACTAAAAACTTAAACTATACTGATTGTAAAATAAAATTATTTACACTTGGTTCCACTTTCCCGTTGTTCGGGGGGTAAGTGTAAATTCTAAAAGTTTTATCTATTAAATGCCAAATAAAAACAACTGGGGTAAGTGGAAAATAAAAAAAAATTGTATCCATCAAAAAACCGTAAATTTTTTTTTAACAAATGTTTAAATTATCAAAAGAAATGCCAAATTTATATATCCAAATGTTCAATGTCAAGTGTAGGATTGGGCAAAAATAAGTGAATCTCCTCTGGATTAATAGTTGACTTGACTTCAACTGAATGTCAATGGAATGTTGATGTTAAACGAATTTTTTTAGCAAATTTTGCTTCGAGGAATGGTTCTTTTTCAGTAATTTTTGCAACGTAAAGCTTAAAAGATTTTTTTGGTATGTAATTTTATTAATACCCAGTTACCAACTTCTACTGTTTTTGTATCTTTAGTAATATTATCCATAAATATATGTTCTTCTTCAAAATCTCTAAATTCTTGTAAATCGATGTCTTCAGAGGAATCACTTACAAAATCTTTACCATCGGTATCTCTATCAGTTTCTTCATCTTTTTTCTCTACTGTACTCTTTTCTTCTTCTTTTTCTGATTTTTTGTTCTTTTTTTGATTTTTTTGATTCTCTGGTTTCTTTTAATCTCTTAATGGCGTCAGTTCATGTTATAACTTCTGCTCCCTTGCAAATTTTTTTCTTCCAATTTTAGGTAAGGGTGTCTGCTTTACATGCTTTAATAACAATGACTCAAACGATCGTTTTTCTGACATATCAGCTGGTGCAGACTTACGTTCAGATATTGCTAAATTTTCAACCTCCACGCTGGAAACAGAGCTACTTTTATTTAGTGATTCGTAGATGTTTTGTGAGGAATTCTTTAACACTGCCTTGGAAGTAGATGGACCAATGTTCGTTAAAAATCGGGCATTAATTTTGGAACAGTATTTTTAAGAAAACTCCTATTTACGGAGTCCGCATTGGACATAGATGGACCAACGTCATTTGGTGGAAAATAATTTGGCATCGTTTCGAGGATCATATTTTTAAGAAGCTTCCATCTTTGTAATGCATCCGGTTCGAATTTGTCTTCTGGGATTACCGAGGTTCAACTTGCCCCGTTTAGTGGTTTCCACTTGCCCCTGTCTGTCAAAATATGGGGAAAAGTGTAAACCAAAGACATTAGAACTAGTTCTAATGTCTTTGGTGTAAACAGTAGCTTTTTAAAAAACTTATTAGGCCGACACTTAAAATATAACAAAATACACCAAACATAACTAAAAAATATCCCTTACATTATGAAAGATTAAGCGTGTCTTCAAAACGCCGGTTTTTATTACGATAATAAAACGCCAAGCACGAATTTACATGTTAACCAAGTTTAGCCGCCGCCCGCGCCGTGCGTAATAATATTATAAGCCATCCTACTGTTCTGGTATTGGATTTTACTATAAATAGCCGACAATTTTGTATGCTATTCAGTCATTCACGGGGGTTCAAGTAAGAAAGATCAAATTAGCTGCAGTCATCATATGACGTCATAACTCGAGATGATGAGTTATTTTCACAAGATTTAAATATTGTAAATACGTAGTTAACGAAAAGTTCCTAAAGCATAATCTGGGACTTTCTTGGGAGTTGTCCAAATAATCATCGGACCAATAAATATTTAGTTAAAGTTCAGAAGTCGTTTAATTTTGTGTTTTTAAGTTGAATAAATACTTAGGCATAAAAAGTGTTATTAGTCAGATATTATAAAGGGTCAGAATAAGACCATTATAATATACAGAGTTAGGGAAAAGTTTTAAAACAATTTCATTACGTTTTAACAAGACTGTTGTGATTTAGACACATGGCCTTAAATTACGCAGCAGTCTTTGACAGAATGCAAGACGTGCTGCTACCGTCTTCGCCGAGCGGCTTTCTGGAGGCTTGGATCAATGATGCCATGGCCGCATACTCGCCCAATGGACAAACAGAACTCCAGGAAGTTCGCTACGACTTGTCCGTCAACGTTACGGAGGTGGCGAAGGGCCCAGACCGAGATGCCACATCTGCACCTGGTGTCCAGGACCTGTTAGGGTTCTCTAAACCTCCGTCCGACTGCCGGCCGAGTGGCGAAGAAGTGGCAAGCGACCCAAACCCCGTGGGTGACTCACCGCAGGCAATAACAACTAAGCCTGAAGAAGAGGATCTCTGGTCGTGGTGCGAAGAAATACAGCCGTGGGGAATACTGGGTGAAGAGGAAGAGTTCAAACCAGTTTATGTTGAACTAGCTGAACGACAGCATAATAGAATACGTTGTGCGCATGCGTGCGAGCTACCCGGAGACGTAGCATCGTCCCAGCGTATCACTACTCAACTGTGCGGTTGCAGTCTGAAATCGATGTCGCTAGCTCGCTACAACTGGGGGTTCTGGTTACCCTAAATTTTCATAGATCGCGTCCAGAATATGTACGGAGTGCGTTCCGTCATGACTGGTTCCACTTTCCCCATATTTCCACTTATCCCGGTGTACCTTAATGGTGAATTATGATGTTCATTTTAATTATAAATTTATGATAACCTGCCTCACTTCAGGGGCTAAACAGCTATAATAATATTATTTTCATTAGGTTGGTAACAAATAAAAGAAAGAACAAACACAATGTTGGGGAAACGTGTATCAACACGTCAAAGTTGGTTGGTCAATGCTGTGTGCGTGCGATTTAAATCTCTGCTATTTTTGGTTGTAGCTTAACGCAGTGATTGGAATCTAGTCACGTAGCTAGTCAAACGCGCTTCGCAACGGAACCTGTAAAACGTCAACATTGGAACGCTAGTTCCCTATTGGATGAAATATGTGGTCCGACCATAATATATGTATTAGTACTATATGGCTATTACCCTGAATATCTTGAAGCAACAACAGAGATAGAAGATCCAGGGTCATTTCGACTTGTGCGCATGCGCCGTAAGGGTATTGCCAAATGTACTTTTATTTCTTCTTTTACTTTTCTGCAAATTTTGATTGTGTGTGTGAAGTGTGATAATTTTGTGACGATGAAATAATATTTATACAAAATCTTAAAAAAATAACAAATCAAGAACTTTAATGTTTGTTTACAAATTTCGGTCCAGTTGTCAAAGTCAAATGTGATAACCTCATTTTTTTTCCGTTAAAACAAACGACTATTTTCTTTTTCTCGCGCATGCACACTGCGCGAAATGATCCTGACGGAACAAGGAACCTCGGCTTCACTACGTTTACATTGGTTAAATGGGCAAGGCGCCATATAGTACTAATGCATATATGGGTCCGACCGTATCGCGCGGCGGTAGAGACATGAGATGGCACGGCGCAAGGGTCAAACAGAGCAGTCTTTCAAGATTGCTCGGTGTTCCTATTTAAGGCCTTTTTGGGCAAATAAGGTTCTTTTTAAGTAGAACTAAGCAGCTAGCGGTTCTGCGTTATCTGACGGACGAAAGTGAACTTCCTAAGATACCGGTGCGATTATGTGATGTACTTTAAAGTGATAGTCAGGGATAAAATGAAGCAGTTAGTAATATCAACGTTAATTATCGACCAGTGTATTGTCGTGAATCTTGTAGCATGCTATCATAACCTGCATTAAGAAATAAAAACACAAGTGTCTAAGTAAACAGTTGCTTTAATCAAAGGTAGCGAAATATTAACGAACTAGTGAACAACCTTATTAGTCACGCAGTATGAATTAATGTAACCACAGTGCGCCATCACACAATAAACAAAGTTTATAGATAGTAGAGTCTATAGGGTGTCCTAATTAAGGATAATGGAGATTGAATCAAATAGGGTCATAGGTTTATGTAACATTTTACACTATATTCTTATACTAAAGTGGTCAACCGCTAAACCAGAATCGGGGATGGAAGGCTAAATCCATCAACCCCTTGGGCGTCGATATGATCATCAACGGCGCCAGGTTAAGAAGACTGGTAGAACATTTAGATATAATAATATCACCCAACATCAGAGCCAGTGCAGAAGTCTGATGAGCCTAGAGGAAGAACCGAAACGTTGCCATTTCATTTTAAGGAAACCGTAAAACCGAGCACAGAATTAAATGACAGACCCGGGAGGGGCTCCGTCAAACTGGAGTCACCCCGCCACCGAGCGTCAGGGGATGCCACGCTGGGATCCCCATCGTCTATTCCACACACCCAACTCGGCCTGAGAACCGGGTCGGAGGGTTAATGGTTTTATACCGTTCCCCAAAGGTGCGCGCTCCTCGCTGTCTATGCATGATCGGTCGGTTCGCTGTTTCGTCCTCTTGGACTCATCAATAGCGCTCGCCCCAACGAGCATCGCTAGACTTTCTACCGCGTTGTTCAGATTCATATCCACCCGTCCCCACGCACAGCCCAAAGGATGATGGTGTAAAGGAGCGTGTGATGGTGAGCTTGTTAAAGCCCCCATTCGTCCCCCCGGAAGTTCGTTCAGCGGCAGCCTAGCTCGCCTGTAGCAAGGGAAACCTGAGCTATGGTATAGGTGTGTCGCATGCGGCCTATGGAACCATGCAGCATGTACCGGTGAAGACTCACCTAATCAATACATTTGTGAGTTTCGTAAAGCCTAAAGTTTAAAATATATTTTGATTTAATAAACATTTTTGGAATGTTTTATGCTTCAATCTGCTGCGCATAATTCCCCACCCAATGCGCACCATTGCCCCACTGGGTGGGGAATTGTGCGCAAATGCACTTTTGTACTTATATTTTTTTTTTGTGTTTGAGATAACCGCTACAATAATTTTAATGGTACTTTTTGACAGAGGAATTTCATGGGCTTCTATTGCCATATATAAAGTTACTGTAACATTCACAATGTGGCGATTAAATTAAACTTCGCTTAGGTGCGTACCATTCCCCCACTATACCCTATATATTACATGCTTCGTATATATTTATGAAATTCAATGTGGCATGGATTTCTATTAATTTAGACTTTTAAACTCATAGTTAAGGTTCAGTGAGGGACATGACTAAACGATGAGCCAGGTAAAGCCTTGGGCAGTACAGCGCAAAGATTGTGTTGCTGCACGATTAAGAGTGTGGGGTGATTCCTCTCTTAGCACCAAAGGCTCCTTGGCAATAGGGGACTCAAGTACATGAGTTGTACTTAAACCAGCCATAAATGAGCATCCAGGTTCCCACGGTTGCCTTAACATGAAATGGCAACGTTTCGGTTCTTCCTCTAGGCTCATCAGACTCCTGCACTGGCTCTGATGTTGGGTGATATTATATTTTACACTATGTCCCGCCACAACCGAGGTACAATCTTCCAAAGTGGGATCCTAAAGATGATATTTTCTTAATATTTTCAAAATTATTAAAGATGAAATTTTGAAATTAGATTTTCTAGCGAACTCTAAAGAGAATAGTTTGGGTTGTTTTGAATGTTAACCTTTTAATCGATTCAATTCAATTTAAAATATCTTTAATCATTGTATGTTTATATATTATAACCTCATGCTAAATGCCGTATAAACTATCCATAATAACAATTAGCACCAAATAAAATATTTTAATAAATATCCATCCATCAGGGAAGAAGAACATTGAGAATAGCCAACCGAAGTTTATGGTAACCCCGATAGATATATACAAAACGTCTTATTAGAGGTGAAACCCCCATTGTTCTGTAGAATAACATTCATTAATTAAATATACGCTGTTGCAGACGTAGCATACTTTGACTGCGGCACTTAAGTTTTTTTTGCAAGGCATGACGAGATTTTTTGAAATCTTAAAAGGTTTCTGGTGTCAGTCATCACTATTTTGTTTGCTAGCCGTGTGAGGAAAGGGGTGTTCGCCAGGGCTTTGAGGGATGAGTCAGATGCCACTCTTATAGCATCCACCCGCCTTCCGGAAGGTGGAAATTATCCCTCCTCTGGGGGGTACTTTTTTGTCTTTATTAAATGTAAGGACAAAAAAACATTTTTGCATTCCCTCTGCAAGTGGAAAATAAACTATGTAGATTCGGATTCCTAATTTTTAAATTTGATGAAAACAAAACAGGATTGGATCAAGAAATGTGTAGTTTAGGACAGGAATTTTATTACTTTTTTCAGTAGTGAAAATTCTTTAGCAAAAACAAATTTTAATCATGCTGTTTGTTACTTAGCTTTTTCTTTCCACGCTCACTTACTTTTTTCCAAACTTATTCAAAAAACTAGACAATCCAGGATTGCCTAGTGGTGAGTAGGCGGTGACAACGATGTTTTTCTTCTTACAGAATTCCACTAACTCGTTTTGCTGATGATATGCATGTAATTCAATCTGTAAAGAGCATGGTGGTATTCTTGCATTCTCCAGAATTCTGGTCACTTGTGATTTGTTAAAGTTGGAAATGCCGATTGCCTTGGCAAGACCTTTGTCGACTTGTTCTTCCATTGACTAAAAATTTGCATTTCATAAAGTTATGTACAAACCATTTTTATATTATAAGGATCAATGTAAATGAATTGATAAATAATTAATTATTAATTAATAGGCCTTAAGTATGCTACCTAAGATATTAATTTAAATTTAAAAATCTCTCCATCTTGTCTATAGATTTGATTTAGGTAATATACTATATAGATAAAAACAAAACTTCTGTCTTTCTCCACAAATGATATAGGTATATTAAAAAAAAAAAATTAAATTTCTTTGTCCCCACATATAAAAATTGTTATATGTTTCTACCGTTTTTCTTAAGTTTAATATACCTAAAAATAATTTATTTATAAAAAATTTTTTGAAGATTCCTTTTTGAGGAAAACATATCTTTTACTGGTTAAGATGAAAAACTATTTTTCTTTTCTTTTTTAATTTCTCCACACTATACTACCTACTTGAATAACTTTCCTTATAACAACCTAAAATCCAAATTAAAATCATGCTACATATAACCATATTTTATTACGTCTAAGTAAAATGAATATTTTTAAACTGTGCTCATCTATTTATCCATCACGTTTAGCCAAACTAGTCTTCAACTAACAAAATTTCACTTGTCTAATAATCTTAAAATAGTTGTACTCATTTATTTGAGGCAACTACTAAAACCGAAACCAAACTCGATTTAGGTAAGTCCTTTATGGTGCCTGTTGTCATTGTATTTTCATAGATTCCTTTTAGTTCCCCTGAAGATGACTGTATGTACGGTCAAAACATGTGGGGACAAAGAAATTTTTTTTTTATTTTTTATTTATTTATTTATTTTTTTAATATATATCATTTGTGGAGGAAGACAGAAGTTTTGTTTTTATCTATATTACCCACTCCACTGTAAGTATGGACTACTTCTTCAAATTTAATATACTATATCTTTACCTTCCAAATAGCAATATGATCAGTACTTATATCCTTATCAATTTGGCCATCTTCAGTGAAAGGATGAAGTTGTCCCTCTATATCATTAAAACCAAACGGGGTATGCACCAGGTAAAGATCAAAATAGTCCACTTGCAGAAGATCTAATGACCTTCTAATATATTTTGGAACACCTTCTGGACGCATGCCTCCTGGAGGTAGTTTCGTAACGAGAAAAATATCCTCTCCTAGAAGAAATATCAAATATTGTGAGGTTGTCAATTTAGTTTGGAAGGCAAATCAGCAATTATCACATCCTCTCCCTATTTTAAAGAATTAAAGGAAGCAAGACGGAATTTACAAAAGACAGTGAAGGCACAACAAAAAGAAAAGAATAACTCGAAAATTAGACATGCACCCCGAAAAGGGAAACCCAGAGTAGGATCATCAGATTCAGAAGGCAATAGTGATATTCAAGAGGATATCATCTGCCAAGACGAGTCCGATGATTCAGATTTCTGCAATGAGTCTGATGATGAGAATGTGACAAACCCAAAAAAAGTTTAATATGGTTGATACAGATTCAAAAATCAGTGATTTTGTACTAGTTGAGTTAAAAGAGGAAAAAAAAGTCTGTTAAAGGATATATAGCCTAAATCATTAAAATTTACCCCGAAAACCAGAGAGACTGTTATAGTGCCAAATTTATGCGAAGCTGTAGAGGCGTGTGTTTCTACCATGCACCGCTCTGGGTGGAATCAAGCGGGCAACCTCAGTTGAGCACTTGCTATGAAACTATTTGTAAAATAGACTGAAATCGCCAACCTGCCTTTGATGTTCAAGCTTCCCAGATTGTTCGTCAGATCATGGTTACCGATCAAACGAATTACTCTTATACGAATGGAATCTAGCAATCTCAGGGTATGTTTAGGAGCAGAGCCCCAAATATGCGAACAGTGATGGTCGAATTTGGACTACATAGAGCATCAAAAGTTGTTGGGGTTTATAGTGGTTCTTAGTTCGGAAAAGTACCTATTCCAAGCTTCTGCGAGGCTGCCTTAGCGATGGCCACAACGTGACTGTGCCAAGACAAATGACAATCCAAATTGACGCCAAATAAATGAATTGATAAAGCCAAGGGATGGGAATTCCAATTGATGACTACACACTCTATACCCTACACTACGCAGATGATCAAGTGGTATTTGCGCAAGATTCCGATGACATCGAGTATATGACCAGGAAGCTATTTGAAGACTACGCTAAGTGGGGGCTGACAGTCAACCTGACTAAGACAGAATATATGTGCGTGGGTGGACCAGAAACAGACCTAATATTAAACAACGGTAATATAATGCCAAAATTACCTTGGAGCACAAATTTATAAAAAAGGAAAACACGAATTAATGATCAACTCCAGAATAAGTCTAGCACGTAAAATCACGGGAGCTTTAAATTCCGTTCTATGGCAAAAAAATATAAGAAATAAGACTAAAATGCATATATATAACACCCTCTGTAAAAGCTCCCTTACATATGGAAGTGAAGTCTGGCAGATTAATCGGAAAACTGAAAATAGACTTCTTGCCACTGAAATGGATTTCCTTAGATCAGCAAGAAAATCCCGTCTGGAACGAGTCAGGAATGAAGACATTCGAAGAATGATGGGACGAGAAACAACTATTATGGATGACATACGCCACTCAACTCATTTTGTATGGACATGTCAGTAGAATGTATGAAGATCAAATCCCAAAAAATATTTTAAAGTGGCAACCAACGGGCCGAAGAAAACGAGGGCGTCCAAGAGAGACTTGGAGGCAAGAAGTGACTCGAGCGATGTCCGAACGAGATCTCAGAGAAGGGGACTGGACGGACAGACAATACTGGAGACTGGGAACCGGAAGGCGACCGCACTCGCTGTAAATACCGGATGTATATATTATATGAAGCCAAGGGAATCGAGTGTCCCGTCATGACTATATCCGCTTCTTCCACATTAAGTTTTTTTGGAAAAAAATGCCGCCTGGGTTTTTTAGCGCTAAATTCTACATGGTTACTGTCACCCCAAGAGATTGATGTATGGTTTTGGTGGTATGTAGGGAGGATTTAGTAGTAGGTGTGGAGGGAGGATTGAAAAGCTGGTGTAATTAATAGTGGGTGTGGAGGGTGAATTAAGTGGTAGATGATGAGGGAGGATGTTGGTAGGAAGATAGTGATCCATGGATCCAATATCCAGTATCGACTTTAATATCCTACTTGTCTTATAATATTAGCATACATTTCAGCAATACCGTATGATAGAATCCTATTTTGTTATTAGTAACAATATCTTTCATTTAACTCCTAGGAACAAAATGAAAAGGTGTTAACATAGCAATGTATTTAAGAAGAATGTCATTGGCCATAATTGGTCGTAACTGTCAGTTTGAAGTTTAATGTCACGTAAAATCACAGGTAAAAATATTTTAACGAATACAATGGTCACAGTATTCAAAATGGTACAATCTAAATTAAATACTTAACACGAACTTTAGAAAACTTTAAAAATGTAAAAAAACATCTCTTACAGCCACAGCCAAATTTTTAAAATAAAACCTAATTTAGTTCTCGAGATACTTCGAATAGGCCACTTTACTTGGTGCACCCTGCATAATATACTATTCTACGAGGGTAAGGAAAATCAAATAAAAGTGTTGAAAAAATTTCGGCACAGTGCAGAAAAGTGTATCTTTTAGCACTGCTTCCAGTGCTGAAAGTAGTCACTTTCAGCACGCTCGGCGCTCGTAGAAAAAATATAGTTATGTTTTCATTTTGAAATTACAGGAATTGTTTTTAATAAAAAATAAGTTAACCCCAATTTTTCCCAACATTCAGAAAGTTTTGGATTTAGTCGAAGATAAAAATGAAAATAAAAATAAAGAGGTTCTTGTTAATTTTATTCATCAATTTTTATTTTCGTTTCGAATTTTTTTTAAGCTTATATTATCATGTATACAGTTTGTCTCAAAAACAAGTTATGACGGTTTACTTTATTTTTTCAAATGAATACCCCTATTTTATAATATTTTTTTGAATTTTGCATAAAAATCTAAACATATTTCATGAAATATGTCAACAGGGACACTGACGGCGCCAAGGCCTTAAAGACGCCAGACCTTTAACACAAATTAACATAAAACAAAAAACAATTATCTATGAATACTGGTGGTGAAAATGCATTATCCACCAACACCGACCGCCGGCGCCGCGCGCCGGTCGGCAACCAGTACCAGTGGTGAAATTTTACTACTCCTCTTCCTGTGGGGGCGCGAAAATCCGCGTGCGCTCGGCGCGCCGTTTTAAACTTGCAAGATTTTGCATGCTCGTAATCGATGTAGCAGGTTAACTTGTTAACTTTTCATTCCTGCCTTGATAAGCGCATAAGACGTATAGAGTGCCTTATTTGTTATTACTAAGGGTGGACAAAATAATCGATTAATCGATTGTTTTTCGATTAATTGATTATGAGTTTTCATAATCCTAGTGAGCAGCCTGCTAAGCGAATTCTCCTGTTGGAATAAACTATCTAATATGCCTACATATAAACATTATATAATATTATGCTTTTGTTTCTTGAAGAAAAACAGTAATATAACGTTAAAATAAAATTTGTGCCCCGTATTATGTTTACTGTTTGCTGGAATTTTTGAAAGAAAACAAAATAATAAAAGAATTGGGCCAACCAAGTGAGGCAAATATAAAAAATTTAACAAAAAATTAAATCATCGTGGTATAAAGTGTGCAATTGTGATTGTTTCGATTAATGGATTATTTTTCGATTAATCGATTGTTTTTTGATTAATCGATTATTTTTCGATTAATCAATTAACGATTGTTTTTCGATTAACCGAATAATCGAAATAATCGATTTCAGTAGCAAAGTATTTTTCATAATCGCCCAGCCCTAGCTATTACGTATCTACCGCAATTGTGAAAAATAATTACAAATAAGGTAAGTAAGTGATTAAGTAAATTAATTAACAGGGATGCAAATAATTGTTTTTTTTTTAATAACTTTTGTTTATGAAAGAAATAAGGCTAAGTGTTTAATATTTTTATTTATTTTATTTAGATGGCCAGAGAAAAAAAAAGAAATTGTCTGGCTACCAAAACTTGCTTAACAAGCGAAAACGGGAGGAAGGCTTGGAGAAAACCAATTTCAAAATTAGTAACTTTTTTCGAAAGACCACACAAGACACTACTTCTGATAACAGTGATTTTCTACATTCAACAAAATTAAACTTGCCTTCAGAATTAGAAAAGCAAGCTAATGAGGATGAAGATCCAAAAGAATTAGATCCTGATACGTTTCAGTCAGTGTTGATACCATCATGTTTGTGTAAGCAAGACGAATTATCCGAAAAAGCGCCCCTTTCTAACGATCCAGGTCTTTGGTCGAGTGTATTGTCTTCAATCCAGGTTCAAGAACTTGTCAAAAAAGGTCCAATGGATTATCAAAATAAAACTATGTATCCTAAAGACAAAAGTGGACGCAAGTTTTCCGATAAATATTTTACTCGAATTTTGTTAAATGGTGAAAAGGTTCAGCGTCATTGGTTGCTATATTCTATTAAAAAAATGCAGTTTTCTGCTTTTGCTGTAAAATATTCAATGACCACAACCCCAACAATCCAATTTTTGGCTGAACAAAACTTGGCTTTTCGTGGTTCTAGTCACAAATTATTGGAAAGAAATTATGGAAATTTTTTAAAATGTATAAAAATGATAGCAAAATTTGATCCAGTCATGTCTGCACATATTATTAGATCTCAAAGAAATATTCCACTCTACCTTGGAGATAAAATTCAAAATAAAACCATTAAATTAATAGGTGACAATATAAGAAATAATATTTTAAACGAAGTTAAAGTAGCAAAGTATTTTTCTATATTATTTGATTGTACTCCTGATGTGACCTGCCAGGAGCAGATTTCTGTTTGCTTAAAATACGTTAATTTAAAAAAAAATAAATTCAGCGTCGAAGAACGTTTTTTAACATTTTAGTGATACAACGGGTGAAGGTTTAACCAACTTTATACTAAAAACTTTGGAGAATTATGGTTTAGACATTTATAATATGCGCGGCCAAGGTTACGATAATGGTTCAAATATGAAGGGTAAACATCAAGGTGTACAAAAAAGAATTCTAGACATTAATCCACGAGCAATGTTTGTACCTTGTTCTAACCACAGTTTGAGCCTTGTCATAAACGATGCTGTGAAATCCAATATTTCTAGTATACATTTTTTTTCAGCTGTTCAAAAATTATATTTTTTCTTCTGCCTCAACCAATCGGTGGTCTGTTTTGAAAAGTAACATTTTAAGTCTGACATTAAAGCCTTTCTCAGATATTAGATGGTCCAGCAAAATTGATGCAATAACCCCTCTAGGATTTCAGTTTGGCGAAATTTACGATGCTGTTTATGAAATTTTATCCGGAAATAATTTTGACAATACTACAAAATATCTAGCTACCTCTCTAGGTACAAAAATTAAAAATTATGAGTTTGTGTGTATGGTAGTTTTGTGGTACAAGATTCTAAGTACAGTGGATGTTCTTACTAAGATTCTACAATCAAAAATATTTAATATTTCCCAGGCTTGCGAAAGTTTAAATAACCTCAATGAATTTGTAAAACAATATAGATCTGACAAAGGCTTCAGTGACTTATTAGTAGATGCCAAAGAACTAGCTTCTTGCTTAGAAGTTGATGCAAAATTTATATCCGCAGAAATTTTAAGGCCACGAAAGATTAAAAAACAATTTTCTTACGAAGGCGACGACCAGCCGATTGAAAATCAAGAAATGAAATTCAAAGTAAATTGCTTTTTCGGAATGCTAGACATTACTCTTTCATCCGTACATGAAAGATTTAAACTATTATCGTGTTATTTTGATGTTTTTAATTTTTTGTGAAATGTTGAGGATTTCGGCAAATATTCTGACCAAGATCAATTTAATTTTTGTAAAAAACTGGAAGAAACCTTAACTGACAAAGATCGAAACGAGAAAGATATATACGGCACAGAACTTTTACACGAATTACAATTTCTGCACAATGGCGACAAAAACGCGACGTCTCTGGTAGAAACACTTAATTACATTGCAATAAATAACCTAACCCACTCATTTCCAAAACTTACGATTGCATTGCACATATTATTAACTATTTCAGTTTCTGTAGCTACAGCCGAGAGGTCATTCTCTAAATTAAAGTTGATAAAGAATTATTTACGATCTAGAATGGGCCAAGAGCGGTTAGAAAATCTTGCTATCATTTCTATAGGGTCTGACTTTTTAAAGCAACTTAAAATGGAAAATCTTGTTAATGAATTTGCAAAAAGTAAAGCTAGAAAAGTCCAATTTTTGTAAGACCTCTCCATCATGTGTAATGGTCATGTATTATCTGTTTCAAAACAATCGCTATTTTATTTCTTTATTTTTTTTAAATATTTTGAATTAATGTTTTGTAACTTTGATACTGTTTTTGTTTTGTTACTATTGTTTCGTATCCTATTAACATTTCTGTTCGTCACAAATAAATATACACATTAGTACTAAAATGTATAGAATTTTCTTCAAAAATTTCAACGATGAGAGAAGGGTGGTAATATTTCGCAAGACGGCGTCGAAAATACTTGGCGCGTACCTGTATGTCAATACTTAAATTCAGCCATTGGCGAGAAAATCAATATTTGAATTTTAGCAGATGATTTTTTTATTATAATTCAAATCATAAACACTGTTGTAAATAAAGCCTTTGGTTGTTAGGTTATCATACTGACAGTGACGGTTTACCCCTGATTTGAGTAGTTTTGTCTTAAGTGAAAGTGTCTGGCAAAAGTTATTTTGATAATCTTGTAACCTTAAAAAATGGTACGCTTAAGTGAAAGAGAGCGAATGGGAATATTAATAATAATTGGTTATGGAGATAAAATGCGCACACAAATGGAAGTTTGTGAACTCTTCAATAACAAGTATCCTCGCAGAGAACCGATATCTTTATCTATTGTCAGTAAAATAGAAAAATAATAAGGAGATTTAGGTCACGTTAGGGACAATTATACGAAAGGTCAACCTGAGGTATTAAAAGATACACAATTAAAAGTGTTATTGTCGGTCCAAGAAGACCACCTTAAGGCGAGTAGTACTATTGCTTTGGAAAATCATATCTACAGAACATCCGTTCTATAGTATTTAGACAAAAATAAATTCCATCCTTACAAAGTACAATTAGTTCATGAACTCAATGAAGATGATCCAGACAGAAGAGTCCAATATGGCGAGATAATGATGAATACTCGTTTTCGAGACGAATTGTATTTTTGGATGAGGCAACGTTTTGCTTGAATGGAAGTGTAAACAAACAAAACTGTCGGTATTGAGCTACCGAAAATCCATGCTAGATTATGGAATGTCATACCCAATATCCTCAGAAAGTTAATGTTTGGGCCGGCATTGTTGAAAATAGAATTTTGGGGTCCTTTTTAATTGACGGAAATTTGACAAGTGAAACATATTTAGAATATTTAGAAATTGATCTAGTACCGTGCTATGCCACATTATACCCTAATCCAGAAGATCCTGATGCGCCGAACAATTTTTTGTGGTATCAGCAAGAAGGAGCTTCGGCCCATTATACCCGCCGTGTGTGTGAGTACCATAATACAGTTTTTCCCGAACGATGGATTTGCCGACGAGGCTCAATTGAATGGCCGGCTGGATCTCCAGATTTAACGCCTTTAGATTTTTTGAAGATCGTTTCGTGTACTGCCAGACTGTTGGTGGAGGTCATTTCCAACATTTGATAAAGTGACTTTTAGTTTCTTCTGAATTTTCTTTTTTTTTCGCCAATAAGTAATGTTTGATGTTTTAAGTTAAAACGCAGTTTTCTCGCAAACGGCTGAATTTAAGGATATGACAAATTTCATGAAATTATAAAAATAAATAAATAAATATTATAAAATAGGGGTACCCATTTAAAAAAATAAAGTAAAGCGTCCTAACTTTTTTTTGGGATAACCTGTTTAGGTACATAAAATAAGCTCAAAAAAGAACAACAAAAATAAAAAATTGACGGATCTGAGCGCTTTTTCGAAAAAAAGAAACACATGGATTTTAAATGAATTTGTTTCAACCTTTACGTTCTCACTGTATACGTAATTTTATAGAAATAATAATTTAGTACGGAATACTTTAAATACCTACTGTTAAAGAGATTTTGAATTTTCTTGTCTCAGGAAGCTACAATCAGTAATCAAAGGCACAAAGTATAAAGAGTGTTAATTTAAATAAGGTATAAGCTCTTACTTTTCAGTTTTTTGAAAACACTTATTTAGTAAAGTCCTTCTAAATTTAAACCAAAACCTAAATGAAAATATTAAGCGAGACTATAATTCCTAACTTCTCTTCTTCGTTTTGAATTGAAATTAAAATTGTGAGACAAAATAAAAAGTTACTTGAATTCTTAAAGAAAACGGCAAAAAGCTTACGTTTTAATTTTCCAGCATCAATCCAGCGTTTCAGAACATTTCCAATTACTTTTTCATTTTCGTATACGTGGGCCGTGTCTATATGTCGATAACCCGCTTCCAGTGCGGCATCAACTGCTGCATCTAGTTCATCATCTGTTGCCTAAAAAATAAAAATTAAACTCCTGTAGCATAAGAAATTGGTTTCCAATTTGATGTCGGTGAAACTAATTCAGCCCTGTTTTAGCTCTGGCTATTGCAACAAGATAGTTAAGCGTCCTAGCAAAATCTAGAACGAAAAAGCTGATCTCTCTCTAAATGTTTGTAATAGGTCAGCAAACAACGAGGTGTTGTCAAATGCATATGACTCTGCTAGGAATACTACGCTCAGCACGAAATGCTGTATTTAAGTATGAGATTGTGTAAAATTAATAAATTAACCATTTCATGGCGCACCGCGAAATATTTTTAAATATTCGGTTTGCAAGGTTTAGTACAAATCCAAGAACAAGAAATGCAATGTAAACAGAATCACAAATTTAGAGGTACAAAGGACTTTTCGCTAGTTTTACTTTTTATTGTTCTAGTAAAAATGACAAAAGGTAATTAAAAAAAAATAAATGTGAAGTAATCGTTTCAGTTTTCAAATCTTTTTACCAAACGGATCTATTAGAAATATTAACAGAGTTTTTGAATTTAAGCGGTACGGCGCGCGGCGGCGGCGTGGCGGCGTGTTTTTCCATACAGGGTGTAAATTTGAAAATTTCCCACCCTTAATATCTTTCTTGCAGTTAAAAATATGAAAAATCGGAAAGACACGTCAATTTTATTTGTATGGGGGCCACTTTAAATGAATAGTTTTGGCCTTCTTGTTTCAACCCCCTAGGAGGGGTAGATGTCACCCTTAGAATCTTAAATGGGAATGGGGGTCAAGTGGCGCATCGTTTTAAAGGGCGTTCAATTCTCTTTTCAGTGGTATCCTACTTTCTTGCTTTTTATCCAGAGGTTTCCGAATAATCGCGTTGCAAAGTTGCAGAAACAATTAAACTTGCCTGCATTGAGATTTTGGTTCTCAGGCTAGTGTTTACACAACAATTACTGCATTGGGTCTCCTACAAATGATTAGAAGATTAGGTGGCACCATGGGCGTAGTCAGACATTTTTCTAGGGGGCCAAATACTAATAAACACAAAACATCATAAACATTAACGTTTTTTTTTTAATTCCAATAAGTGGCAACTTCCAGGGGGGGACATGGCCCTCCCCTGCCTCCCCCTCGCTATGCCCATGGGTAACACCGTTTCAAACTTTATTTGGGGATTGGCAAAGTAACCTCGAAAAATTTACGCAATAAGTAATCTAATAAAATTTCGATGGTACTACGAGTACCTAGTTAATTTGCGTTTATTCGATGACTTATCACTGAAATTCTACAAAAAGCCTTGCTAGTCTATCAACAAATCTAAAAATACGTTGTTTTTTAACAAAGAAAAAAACATGGTCAGCAAATTTAAAAGATGTAGCCAAAACAGGAATATTATTGTTAATTCGCTTTTGCTTGTTGGGCTGTTCAGTGATTACTTTTATTAAGCGCATAAAGTGTGAGAATGGTTTATTCTCTTCAAGAAAGAACTGATATGTGCTGGATTTGGTGGCAAAGTTCTTCGAAACTGGTTCGGTGAGTAATATAAAAATAAATAACCTACGAGTGATGAATGAATAAGCTCAAATTGAGCTTTTGGGATTATTTTCTGGCAGAGCCAACCAGCTCCTTGCGAACAGTAGCAGAACAGACAGGAATATCACACGGGACTGTAAGAAAAGCACTGAAAATGCATAAACTCCATCCATAAAAAATGCAGATACTTCAAGAACTCTATGACGATGATTTTGATAGAAGGATAGAGTTTTGTGAATTCATAAGTCGTCAAGTCAACGCCATCCCTAATATTCTGCCGAATAGCTGTTTCAGCGATGAATGTTCATCTTTTCTAAATGGAAATGTTAACAAACAAAATTGTCGATATTGGAGTGACGAAAACCCGCATATTTTTCGAGAAGGACATACACAGTACCTATCCCCAAAAAGTTAATGCTTGGGCTGGTATTCTTGGAAATGCCATTATTGGTCCTTTATTTATTGAAGGAAACTTGAGAGGTGATCTGTACCTTAATATGCTTGAAGAGACTATTGATCCTCTTATCACCCATGAGCTAGAAACTCAAATTGATGCAGAGGGTAATTCAGTTTTACAGGAGGTGTTGATAACATTCCAGCAGGACGGTGCTCCACCTCATAATTTTCTTCCGGTCCGACAGTGGTTAAACGAGAGACTCCCGGATAGATGGATTGGCAGAAGAGGACCAATTGAATGGCCTCCAAGATCACCGGATTTAACACCCTTAGACTTCTTTCTTTGGGGACATCTTAAATCCATTGTTTATAAAACACAACCTGCTGACATTGATGATCTTAAAAGGCGAATTGCAGCAGAATGCAGGTCAATTCCCGGTGAAGTTTTCCGAAATGTTAGGGAGGGGTTCGAAAACAGACTTTATTATTGTTTACAGGAAAATGGACAACAATTTGAACAACTTATAAGAGAGTGCGTAAGTAGATCACATGTGTTTTATTGTAGAAATTTCTCTTCCGCAATAAAAAGTTATTTTTGTCGAAGTAAAATAATCAATAAATAAGAAATCAATTGTTTAAACTAGATTTTCTTTCTGTTATTCAACGATTATTCGGACACCTCTGGACAAAAAGCAACAAGGTAGAATACCACTGAAAAGAGAATTGAACGCCCTTTAAAACGATGTGCCACTTGACCCCCATTCCCATTTAAGATTCTAAGGGTGACATCTACCCCTCCTAGGCGGTTGAAACAAGAAGGCTAAAACTATTCATTTAAAGTGTCCCCCTTATAAATGAAATTGACGTGTCTATCCGATTTTTTATATTTTTAACTGCAAGAAAGATAGTAAGGGTGGGAAGTTTTCAAATTGACACCCTGTATAATCTATTTAGGCTGAATTAAAATAGTAATATTTTATTATGCTCTTGGCAATAAATGGCATCAAAACATATGCTTAAAATAAGCCATTAATTTAAAATATGAATTAACTTCCAAAAAAGTGCCAGTGGCAGCAGTATCAGCGAGGAAATTGGTGATAAATAGGAAAAGTGCCAGTTTTCAATAAATAAGGATAGGTACCTATCTACGTTACTATAGGAAAGCGATGGGTAATACCGTACACCTAAGGCTGAAAATTAATTACTCCTGAACCCTAATTATTACAGATACAAGGTTTATCCCTATGATTATCGTATAGTATGTGTTAATTGAAACCCTCAATGTCCTAACCACACACAATTATACACGTTGGTAATACTTACATAATTTGTTGGGGCTCACGGAAAAAAATGAAAAATAAAAAATGTCAATAATAATGTATCATTTGCTACAGGTTGTAACATGTATCCTAACATTTGTTAAAAAAAATACTAAAAATATTTTTAAAATCTCAAGTGCCTGTTGAAATTGTTACTACCGATTTGTATTTGCCATTTTGTAGTAAACTTTTACTGATACTTGTAAAATATAATATACGTTCTATCAATATTATATAGGTGAGACAAGACTATACTATTCATCGTTAAATTTTATTGTGTAAAATACATAATGATATGTGAATTTTTTTTACAATTTTTATGCAACTTTACTACAAGTATAAAATTTGTAATTTAAAACAATTTGTTGTAGAAACTTGAACACTTGTCAGATTTTATACCTATCCAAATATAAAAATATCCAGCAATTTGCAGTATTTATTACACTGGCTTAAAATGTGTAATTTAAAACAATTTGTTGCAGAAACTTAAAACAATTTTCAAGATTAATACATATCAAAATATAAAAATCTTCAAAAATTTGTAGTATATTAACTATAAACCAGCATATGGTATTAAGTACTTTAGATTGCTAGAGACTGCTGGAAGATGGCGCTGCCTATATTGTACTGCTTACGCAGAACAATATCGCAGCTTTAAGCTGTTTCGATTTTCCAACGGTCGGTATTCGGTATGCTCACTTGTCACAATTGTGCCCTGTGCTGACGAGAACCAAAGAGTTCGAAACCGGTCTACAGGTAGCAGTAGTGTAGCATCCTACCATTGGAAACAGAGATTCTGAGATTCATTCTATCCCTTCCGTTAGTTTCTGTAAGACATTTCCTGCAAATTGTTGTGAAATGTTTAACAAAACATTTCCAACAAATAGTTGTGAAATGTTCACCAAGACATTTAAACAGGGTGGCGCATCGAAAACGAAACAGAGACATCTACTGGCAGCTCAGTTCTTTTTTGGAAAAACGCTCAGACCCGTCGATTTTGTTTTCGAGGGGGACACAAAACTGATAAAAAATCACGTTAACACGTGCAGCCCCCTGGGCGGGGGTGGCACCGCCCCTAAAATCTTAAATGGAAATGGGGGTCGAGTGATACCTTATTTTAAAGGTATTTTAATTCCCTTTATAATGACGTAAAATTCATGTACTTCAGTTCAGTAATTTTTGAGATTTATTGATTTAAAGCTTAAAGTAGACTTTAATAGGTACAGGGTTATCCAACCAAGACTAGACAAGGCGATTTTTTGACTTTTCCTGTACTTTTATAAAAAAACTGAAATAGCCATCTTAAGTCATTTTCTCCCGCGAATTCGAATATCTTCAGCAAAAAACAATTGAACATCAAACAAAAGTACTATAGGGGTCACTTTTATATTTTTTTAAATGGGATGCCGTATTTTTAATGAGCTTATCCGATTTCTCATATAAATTTTGATCTAAAATGTTGGATTTTTAATTCAAAAACGCCTTTTTTCTTCAGTTTTAAATTTTTTTTTTTTTTTTTTTTTTTAATTAAAAATCCAACATTTTAGATCAAAATTTATATGAGAAATCGGATAAGCTCATTAAAAATACGGCATCCCATTTAGAAAAATATCAAAGTGACCCCTAGTACTTTTGTTTGATGTTCAATTGTTTTTTGCTGAAGATATTCGAATTCGCGGGAGAAAATGACTTAAGATGGCTATTTCAGTTTTTTTATAAAAGTACAGGAAAAGTCAAAAAATCGCCTTGTCTAGTCTTGGTTGGATAACCCTGTACATCAGATTAGTTTGTACTACTTTCAGAAGAAATTTGAGTAAAAGCATTTACTTAATGAGTAAATGCTTTTCTTCACTACGCCCATGGGTTGCTTATCATTTTGGTGTTTGTGAGTGTTTTTGAAGAAAGATAAGAAGGGAATGTCTCGTACTTATTTTAAATAGGAATTTAGTACATAGCTTGCGATTGATTCGAACAAACTTTGTTGTTAAAGTACCTTTTAACACTTTATACATAAATTAACCATGGTATATTCCACGGCATATTAAATGAGCGACATGAGAACAGTAACGTGCATCGAAAATATGTTCTAGAACTTGTAGCTAAATTTCGGGAAACTGGATCAGTCGCCAATAAAAAACGCAACATTGAAAATCCCATAAGGAACGAAGCAATGGAAGTGGGGGTTTTAGGGCAAGTTTATGTAGATCCTACGTTAAGTACCCGCAAATTGGATACTGTGTGTGGTGTTAGTCGACGTAGTATCCAACGGATTTTAAAGACCAATAGTTTTCATGCGGATAAAATTCACCTTGTACAAGAACTTAATGAAGATATGAGTGAAAGAATTATAAGCGATGAACATTTTCTATTCAACACTTGCTTTTCCGACGAATGTTCCTTTTTCTTAAATGGCGTAGTAAATCGTCATAACTGCCGATATTGGTCCGATTCTAATCCCAGAATTTATCGTGAGGTACACACACAGCAGCCACAAAAATTAAATGTTTGGGCTGGTATTTTTGGCGATCATTTAGTTAGTCCTTTTTTCTTACCTGGAAATTTGACCGGTGAAATGTATTTGGAATTACTGCAAGGCGCCATAGATCCTGCATTAACAGCCATAATTGAAAATCAGAATGATCGGCGGTATATTGCGAATAGGTTGATGTTCCAACAGGATGGTGCCCCACCACATTACGCATTACGTGTTCGACAATATTTATATCAGACGTTTCCAGGTCGATGGATTGGTAGAAGAGGTGCCATTGAATGGCCCCCAAGATCGACAGATTTATCACCTTTGGATTTCTTTCTGTGGGGTCACTTAAAAAGCAAAATCTATGCTCCTCAGCCAACATCGTTAGAAGATTTGCGACAAAGAATTGTGAATGAGTGCCTTCAAATTACTCCTCAAATATTGCAAAATGTGCGGTAACGTTTTGAGCAAAATCATTATTACTGCATGGAGAGTCATGGTGGTCATTTCCAACATTTAGTTGGCTGACGGGTCAGTTCATTTTTCATTTTTACACTACTTTGCTGCCAAATGCAGTGATCTCCACTAATAATGATGTATTAGAGTTTTATTTAAGCTTTAAATCAATAAATCTCCAAAACTACTGCACCTGAAATACATGAATTTTACATCATTATAAAGTGAATTGCAGGACCTTTAAAATAAGGTATCACTTGACCCCCCTTTCCATTTAAGATTTTAGGGGTGGTGCCACCCCCGCCCTGGGGGCTGCACGTGTTAACGTGATTATTTGCCAATGTTGTGTCCCCCTCGACAACAAAATCGGCGGGTCTGAGCGTTTTTCCAAAAAAGAACTGAGCTGCCAGTAAATGACTCTGTTTCGTTTTCGATGCGCCATCCTGTATATTATAGCATAAAGTGCCAAACTATTATTTCAATATATTTCTTACAATAGTTTTAAATTTAACAACTTTTTGTATAACTTTTTTGTACAACTTGTGTCGGATAGTTGGATAAATTTATCTACAATAGTTGTAGTAAAAATCACAATTTTTTCTTTCCGTGCTGCATGTACGGAATTTGCACAAAACGTTTGCATAATACCGTACAAAGCGTCGGGTTATTCCGTACATTATTTTTTTAGTCATTTTGGTAAGAGAATATGTGATTTTCCATTTATGCGGCGGTGCCATCTAAGAAAAAATGTAGGTATCTTTTTTTTTTTTTTGTATTTATGTTTTATGGCTCTGGTTTACACCAAATGGCCAACATTTATAGGTATCTAAAATATATGATATAAGATGATGCCTTAGCTTAATACCGTACACCTTCTAGAAATGTGTGACAATCCGATTTTTCAAAAATGAACTAAGTCTGATGTGTATGGTGTCTTTTAACAAATGCCCCTGTATAAAGTAAATACATACCTTGCCTTTTTAAAATGATGTTTGGTTCCCTGTATACTTTTCATAAATAAGTTCCTCAACAGTTTTAATAGTTTGGTCTGACCTAGCTTCTACAAATACCTTCTAAGTAGATACGTACCTAAGGTCAACGGCCTCTGTTTGTGTTGTCTTTGACGAAGCAGGCTACATTATCCTCCTATTTTAAATCATATATCTCCCTGGAATACACTATCCGAGACTTATACCTGTGTTTCATTATGTAATTCAAATATTTATTTTCAATTTTTAGTATCACCTGTCAAATTGGCTAATGAATTTTCTAGGTTGATATTCTTCTGAAATATGTTTGGGCAATAATATTAGGCAACCCAAACTTCAATGGCCATTTGCTCCGAGAATGGCAGGGATATCTTAGGACTTGGGTTTTCTTAAAATAATTTTTAACGAATTGTAGGATTTACGAATTGCCTTCTTATGTAGAACTGAATTTGGGTACATCTGTTTCATTTCTCTTTGCTTGGAGTATCTGCAATTGAATGCGCATGGCTTTAAAGACTTCATACCGTGTCGCCGCCAGTGTGTGAACTGGTCTCTCTCTTTCGGAGCGAGCAGGTAGTTCTGCTCTAACCTTTATTGTTCTGTGGTTCTGGCCGGAAATGGGTCGCTCTTTCGCTTTATCTCTCTCCACCCCTCTCTGGCGTTTCTCTTCTCTCTCATATCCTGTTAACGGCACGTTTTTTACCTTTTAACCTGCAATTCTTCAGTGACTTCACTTAACTTCCAGCGTTCAACGAGGCAGCAGGCGTTTCTGGATCCTGGGCTATTGAAGTTATCTGTTCTGCAGGATTTAGGATCTTGAAGCGATACTTTTTGTGCTCCTTTAGTTTGCATTAGTTTGTTTTGGTTTCTGGGGCCACAGAAAGCCACATCGTGGGATTCTTTTGTCAAAGTTGTTCGCTGTTTGGAGGTGAGTTTTTTTATATACCATGCCGTTTCTTTGTCAATTTTTCAACTTTTCTCCTAAAAACACCATCTGGGGTTCTCTTTTAGTTAAGTCGGGTCACTAAGACCATAACAGGCCGACCATTTGGAGCACACATCAACGTTGGAACCTCCTATTTCAATTTTATAGACCCTACAGCTCCCTTAGGTAAGCATAATTCATTTTTCTTTCATATTTGTCCCTGTATATTGCTTCAAAATGGCTATAATACATCACATTCTTTGTTCAGATAAATGTGCTTTCGTACTTATGACCGAGTATAATTAATTATTAGCCTCGTTAGCTGAGTAATTAAAATTATTTATTGTTTTACGAATAAGTGGACCCCATTTTACCTATACTATAGAATTTTTTTTTGTTACTTTGACTTGACCTTGAAATTTAATTAACTTAATTTAAACTATAATTTTTTCTTTATAACGGGGTCCAACTTACTGCTTTATTTTGGTACGTTTTCTTTGTTTTATATAGCACAAGTTTGCTTGAAGTGTGACATGGTATCTTAATTCTTGCAATATAGGGTGTGCCCGAAATATAAAATATTATTAAGTGTGTCAAAATCAAATCACACATACTTTATCGTTGAGATTAGCAAGCAGACTGTAAATCTTTTAATGTCTACAGACGTAAAGTAACTTAAACAATGTAGTTACACAGCATTCACTCCTCATCGAATAAATTATTTGATCAAATTTGAGATGATGAAGTTGCAGATAATGCAGCCTCATTTGTTTATAATTATTATAAATCCACCAGTTTGTCAAGATGGTTCTTGAACAAACATTTTTAGTTTGTATTGCTCTTTTAATAGCGGCATATCCTGATTATGTAATTATTTTTATTTTATTATGTCCTAGCTTTAATAAATAATTGATTGGTTTGCTAATTGATAACTAATATGTTGACATTACTTGTGCTATATTTTATATAGTTGTATATTTCCCTTATGTGTGCACATAATTGATTATTTTTTTTATTTTATGATGTAACCTTAGTACATAGGCGTACGTGCTGGCTTAATAAATTAATTTTATTTTAAGTTTTTGGCTGGCTCTTCAAGCTTAATTAAAATATTTAATCACAATATTAAGTCCCTGAATATAATTTTATAAATTTATTTTTTTTATCTCCAACCAAAACTTGATTTCTGACTAATTATTTTTATTTATATTTTTCAAAATTAATTTAATTCAAGTTTAATTTAGTTCAAATTTAATTTAATTCCAAATTTAATTTAATTCAAATGTAATTTAATTCAGATTTAATCGAGGATTTAATTCAATTCAAAATAATTTAAATTTAATTCTTGCTTATAATTTGACATTTTTATAGTTGCTTTATTTTTTTATATAGTTCCTTTTTCTTTTTGGTTATTTTCAATTAGTTGGTTTTGCCATTTTAATTTAATTACTTTATTATAAATTTATTATACGAAGGGAAAAGGAACTAGGTAATTTTTTTTTTATTAATAAGCCATCAGCTAATGCTTTTCTCTTTTTAACAGGGTCTTTCTTCTCCGTCTTTCTCTTTATTCTCCATCTTCTTTTCGTCTCTTGTTATTTTTGCTAATCTGACGTCTTGTTGACGTCCCTGGACGTAGCATCGACTAGAACGTCTGTACAGATAAGTTTAGGCTTAAGTACTAACCCCCCATATTTTTTTTATTTTTGAATAAAGCCAGCAATCATTAGTAATTCTTTGTGGTTTTATTTATACAGCTCCCCCTGTGGTTTTCTTTTATATTTATTTTTTTTTTCTACCTAAGTTGTGAAGTCCAGCTGAGAGTGAGGCCCCAGCACCATCTTAGGGGTTTCCGTTTTGGCCTGGCTGCAAAACGGTGGCGCCCTATTTAAAACCCCCCCTTACTCTCTGGCAATAGAGCTAGGGCATTTGCACGCGGTCCCTCAGCCTCTCACCTCAGCTCGGCTTCGTTTTAGCTTCACTTTAATTTTTCTGTTCTTGTAACTTAATTTAAATAAATTCTCTAACTTAAAAAAAAATTAATTAATTTTTAATAACAGCGAAAGACGCGTTGCAAATGCTGTACAAATATGTACGATCTATACCCGTAAAATAAAAAAAAAGAAACACATTTATTTTAATAAAAGAGAACTAAATCAATAACTAGTCATACAATGAGGCCTTAAAATTCATCACATATAAATTCAGTTATATTTGGTTATATTGACGCGCATCTACTTTTATGCTTTTCGTGAACAACAATTTTACAATAGAGCGTACTATAACAAACACCATGTTCTTGCAACGACGATATGCGACTAAGTGGAGCGCTTGTTGCCGAAGTTAAAAGAGTATGACTATGCATTGAAGTGAGAGAACTAGTAAATTCAGTTATTTTCCGAGAAGATATCTCATGTACGGTATTAAGCCGGCGTCCCATACATACGATTTCCGACGTCCGATATCCGAGAACGATTGGTATTCGTACGAAAATATTTTACATATCCCATGGATCCGTTGTCACGTCTAAAATCGCTATTAAGAGTGTTAAAAAGAAGAATACATTTTTCATTACCTTAACCTTACTTAAGTACTTGGTTTAAGATAGTTTACAGTTTTTAGACAGGTGGCCATTGCAACTAAGACTAAGACTAGACTTTACAGTTTTCTGTGGTTTAAGTATCGCAATAGAACAGACTTTTTTTTGATATTATGCCACCGAAATTAATAATGAATAAACATGTCAAACAAACAATAAACCGAGAAAAGTGTGGTTAAAAATCATCCGACATCGGACAAAAGTTAAGCTAAATTTAACTCGTACGATACATCGTAGATTGTTAAAAATATTCGGATGAAATTTGCCGCCAAAATTTTCCACCAATGAAAGCACTGTCGGATCATCGTACCGTCGGAAATCGTATGCATGGGACGCCAGCTTTATCCGATGTACGGTATTACTCGTCGCTCCCCTATACTTATATTATTTAATTTATACAGTTGGCACGGTGGATCTTTGCCGGAGTGTCATGAATCAACGGTCAAGAGACAACGTGATCTTTATTTATTATTTTTTTTGTTTGTTTTAAAAAGTGGATAAAAACATAATCGAGCGTCTCCGGGGTTGCGCAATACGTCTCGAATTCAAAGTAACGTGCTGAACAGAGATAAAAGATATTTGGAGAGTTATCCATTGATTTCAAAGTCATCATTTTGATCTGCCAATTTTCATTTGTTTTTAAATGCTTTTGTGCATTGAAATTCAATTTAATTCTATAAGCTGTTCTTTACAGAGCCATTTTTAGTGTACTGTCGTATTGGCGGTAAGTAATTATGGATTCTTGTTATTATTATTAAGTCCGAACGTTAGCCACGAAAATTTTGGCGTTTAGGAATTTAGACTTTGTATTGACTTTTTGAATCTTGTCATTTTGATTAGATTCATATGGTTTTTTTAAATAGATGGTAAAATAAAAAAATATAATTTTACACTTTCCACAGATTTTTATTTTGACTCGACATAATATGTTTCGCAACACAGTTGTTTCTTCAAAAGAGTATTATCAAATGGTAATTTAACAAGTATATACTTAGGTGTAAAATTTATTGCAGGTAATTTTTAGGTACAACAACAACAACAAAACTATTTAGAATTTAATAACGAATTTTATACTATAGTCAAATCTGGTCTTATCTGGCGGGTTTACGATTTAACAAAGACATACTTTAAATTTTTCTTTTCTTTTATTGCGTTTAAACATAATATACCAAATAAAATCCGTCAGACAAATATGACAGACTTTTTTTTTGGCATGAAAGAAAAGGATAGGTATTTAATTTTTAGCGATTCACAAAAGTTTGTACCTGCCCAAGTACCTGCCACCTTCGTCTTGATTTAAAGATGTCAGTTTTGTGACTTTGACAGTTTGTGACAAAATGAAAAAATTTTTTGGGTTTTTGCATCCCCAAGCAAAAAAAATGGTACTTAATCTGATAAGCTATTTCGAAAATGCAAGAAAAAGTGGAAATTCGCCAACTAATATTAAGGAAACAGCAGCCAAAGCACTGGGAATTAGTTTAAGGGCTGTGCAGAGAATTGCGCATGAAAAAAAACATAACATAATACCCAAGAATACTAAAAAATGTATGTAAAGATGTATGTAATTGAATCAGTTTTTAGAATTCATAAATAATATACACAACAATATAAAATTTACAATAGAAAAAGAAGTCAATAATTCCATTAATTTTTTAGACCTAACGATAACAAAATTCGAAAATAAACATGATTTTTCAATATACCATAAACCTACTCATACTAATACTACTATACATAACACATCTTGCCATCCAGTACAACATAAATTTTCTTTTTTCTTAAGTATGATACATCGACTAGTAACATTACTTTTGAACAAAACTTATTTTCAAACCGAATTAAATATCATTAAGCAAATTGCAGTTAATAATGGTTATTCCGCGATAACAATAGATAAAATCCTAAATAAAAAATTATACAAAAAGGCTATAAACCTAGTGTTTCCAACAGCAAATAAGAATAATAACAATTATAAAGTTATTTCGTACATAGATCATTTATTATTAGCACTAAAATTAAAAACTTTTTAAAAAACTTGAACATTAATATCGCCTTCAAAACTAACAATACTCTAGGAAAACACATTAAAAACAATAAAAGTAAACTGAACAAAGCAAATAAGCCTGGAGTTTATAAATTAAAAAGTAATGATTGCCCTAAAGTTTATATCGGACAAACAGGTCGAAACTTCGAAAAACGTGTGAATGAACATCATACAAGTTTTATAAAAAACAAAACAGATTCTAATTATTCGACGAAGATTCTAGCCATCTGTTAGAAACAAATCATGCATTTAATCCTAACTACGATACCTTGCATATTGAAAACAAAAGCATAAAATTAAACTTGCCTGAATCTTTAGAGATAAACAGGCTTAAATATAACAATACTCTCCTTAATGATCAATTGAATTTAAATGGATCTCCTCTTTTAAATCTCTTTAATTAGTTTGTAAATATTATTATTGGTTTTTGCAACAGCCGTACCTAAAAATTACCTACAATAAAAATTTTACACCTAAGTATATACTTGTTAAAATACCATTTGATAGTATTTTTTTGAAGAAGCAACTGTGTTGTGAAACATATGTCGAGTCAAAATAAAAATGTGTGAAAAGTGTAAAATTATATTTTTTATTTTATTATCTATTTAAATTAACAATGGATTTCCACCAAGTAAAAGCCGAATCAATTCAATCATATGGTTTTACTTACGTGGAAGTAATAACGCACCGACAAAGAACCACCTGCGGCCATTGCTAAGGCAGCCTCGCAGAAGCTTGGAGTGCTTTTCCGAACTAAGAACCTCTATACCTATACACCCCAACAACTTTTTTTGCTCTATAAAGCCCAAATTCGACCATCGCTGGAGTACTGTTCGCATATTTGGGCTCTGCTCCTAAACATACCCAGAGATTGCTATACTCCATTCAGAGAAGAGTCATTTGCTTGATCGGTGACCATGATCTGACAAACAACCTGGAAAGCCTTATACATCGAACGCAGGTTGGCGACTTGAGTCTATTCTCCAAATATTTTCATGGCAAGTAGTGCTTAACTGAGGTTGCCCGCTTGATTCCATCCAGAGCGGTGCATGGTAGAAATACACGACGAGCCACTACAGCCCACCCGCATGTGGTTTGGCTTAGGGTCCCTCGAACGACACTGTTTAAAAATTCTTTCATATGGAGAACGTCATCATTCTGGAACGACCTCACTGAGGTTGTGTTCCCCAACGAGTATCATCTCCAAAGATTCCAGACCAACGTAAATCGTTTCCTGCGCAGACGCACAGCTGGCAGAGCGTTATAAAGGATTACTCCTGCGATGCTGTGACTATGGAGGGCTTTAGGAAGGAGGCCGATCGAATATGGCCGAATTTTAAATTTACGTCCCTGTTTTTCGTTACTTCGCTGGTTGGCCGTCGAGGGCGCCACTGCACGCTTCCCGGCTATTTTTTGCAGGTTTTGTTAGGCGAGTGCGGTATTTTTTTTGAATATCTTGAAAAATAAGCTTTGGAATCATTTTTTTGCGTTATTAATATAAACAATGAGTGTCGTACAATGTTTTACAAATAGCGTTTGCTTCGTGCCGGGGTGTAAAACTGGTTATTCGTCTGATAGAAAGCTCAGGAAAAATCGTGGTGAGAAAAATCCTAATCTCTTTCAAGCCCCTAAGGTAAGCAAAAACCACACAGGTTGTTTATTAATAGTGGTCTTTCGTTACTCGTCTGTCTGTGTCGTATATCCTTGATTTTGCCATCATCTCAGACGGTCATCATAGATCTTAAAGATAGATTATCCGACAATGGACGTATTTCTATTAACCAAATTTTTGATAATTTTAATCAAAATTTAATTAAAATTATTCATTGTTACGAACTGTTAAACTAACTTTAAAAAGGTATTAATAATTTAAGAAATAATATTTCTCCTTTAATTGGTATTTTATACAAATTAAGATATTATAATAGGTACCTACTTACGTCCCCTTAAAACTTTTAAGAAATATTTACTTTACAATATAGGTAGGTAGGTACTCAAAATTTCAATATTTAATATCAGTTTGCCAGTTCGTCGAATATTAATCCTTTAAAAAATTACAAAATAAAACCATAAAATGCATTCAAGGCCCCCCGCGCCTAATTATATTATACATACCTACAATTTTGGAAAACAATCAATTATAGATATCTACCTATTGTATATATTATTATATATGATAGAATAATAAAAGTTTATAGTTAGTTGTTAGTTTATATGTATACTATAATTTTTATTCCGTTTCTTTTCAATTTAATTTTAAAATCCCCATTTATAATCTTTTGTAAAGTTAGTTGGGAAATAAATAAGTTAAGAATCTTCTTCTTTTCAGGTCTGTTAAAAGGTGTACGTACTACCTATAATGAACATATGTTAATTTATTTTTAGTTTGAATTTAAATAAAAAATGTATATAGTAACGTGCAGATTGTGTAATTATTTCCTTTCCAAATAAAAAGTTGTTTGAGTGTCTATAAAGAGTAAAGACCGCCAGTATTTGAAAAAATTAATCCTCCTGGTAATAATAATACAGTGTCTTAGAATGCAATACACCCTTTTACATGCTAGAATTATGTATCTAGGGAGTATCCCGCACCCGCCTCTCACACATATCTCGGTCTGTAGACTGTTTAAATTAACTAATTTCGATAAAACAGTTAATTCTCCCATAAGAACCCATAAAATTTGCAGTGGCAATGGAACAATGCGACCCTGGCGGCAGTTTTTGAAGCAATGCAAAAGTTGGACCGGAATCGATGTATTGCGATCGGTCTCCTTCCTAAAGCCCTCCATAGCTGTGACCCATCATAAAAAAAACAACTAGTCTGAAATAAAATTTCTCCCGTAATACAAAATGTATTGGGCAGATAATTAAGCAGTGCATATAATATGAAATTATAATTTCAAACCATGCACCGCTTTTCATGTATAAATTATATATTATTCCATATTATTATTAAATGCCCTAATTAACGTTAAAAATAATGTTGTTATCAGTAAATCCAACAAAGTAACCACTTTATTGAAGAATTTTTATCAAATAATACATTTATTTTGGTCATTATTCCTTGCTACAATCAACTTTAGTTGCTAGGGACTGAATAAATTTTATGGATAATATGTGGATGTGTGGTCTTCGTCGTATTTCATAGGTGTAGTCCAGTTATTATAACATTCGGAGTTGCAAAAATAGTTGAAATGTGTTCGAATATGACTGGAGTCGGACAGTCAACAATACACTGATATGTGCACGAGGATAAACACGGCCCCATCAGGTCACCAAAGAGAAGTACTGGAAGAAAAGAAACTGTAATAAATGAGGATGAAAAGACTGTCATCAAAAGAATCATACACTTGTTTTACTTAAAAAAAGAAATACCTACCTTGGACAAAATAATGTCTCAAATGAAAAAGGCTAATTTCATTCTACCCATGAGTAAAAAGAAACTATGGAAAACTTTGAAGGAAATCGAGAAGGAAATGAATCTTTGTTATGAAAAAATTCAAAATAAAAAATCACTTTTAATAGAGAAAGACGAAATCATCTGATGCCGACGGGAAAACAGGAATATCTATTATATGGACGAAACTTGGTTAAATAGGATATACCGCTGGCAAAATATGACAGGATAAACACATAAAAAGCGCGAGGCAGGCTTTTATGAAAGGTTGGTCCACTGGAATAAAAGTACCCTCGGGAAAAGGTAAAAGATTAATAATTACTCACATTGGTAGCAATAATGAATTTGTCGATGGCGGTTTACTAGCATTTAAATCAAAGCCGACTGAAGACTATCATGAAGACATGAACGCTGATGTCTTTGAACAACATTTCAAGCAAATGCTAGATCTTATTCCTCCTGGGTCTATTATGGTCATGGATAATGCCAGCTACCACTCAAGAAAATCCGAAAAAATACCAACGTCTTCTTGGAAAAGAATGACATCACTCATTGGCTTACTGTAAATAAGAAGCCATTTCATAAAGATATGCTGAAAAGGGAGCTGCTGGAGATTGTAAAGTTGAATAAACCTCTTTGTACAAAATTTGTTGTCGACGAAATCGCTTCAAAACGAAATATAACGGTACTTCGCCTTCCGCCATATCACTGTGAATTAAACGCCATAGAATTGGTGCGGGCACAAGTAAAAGGGTTTGTAGCAAGGCATAACATCACTCTTAAAATGAGAGACGTTGAAAACCTCTTGCAAGAGGAAATAAAGACAGTGGATTGTGAAAATGGAGTAAGTGCATCGAACACGTTATTGGAATAGAAGAAAGAATGTAGAAAGCTGATAACATGCTAAAAGCACTGTAGTGCTCCTTATTATTTCTCTGGACCCCAACGACGATAGTTCATCGGACTACTCGGAACATGATGACTAAAATTTGAAAATTAAGTGGTTGTATTGTACCGGGTGAAGCTTTCAGGCAAAATATTTTTTAGTAAAAGTGCCCAAGAGAAAATGTTGGAAATTGTTTTCGAGTTTGTAAAATGTCCGCAAGGGGGCGTCACAGTCATGACCAGGGCAAATATTAAGACTTTCTTCGTGTTTTGACTGAATAAGAGGTACCGAAAGCATCTTAGTTTTAATCCTTACATATTTCGTTATAATTTTCATTATGCACAAATTTTTATATCTAGTGAAATAAAGTGGTGGGGGGGTATTCAAATGTTTTTTTACATAAACTACGATTACTTCCATTTGGCATACCCGATTTTAACAAGCATGGTCTCATTTAAGAGATGAGTATTTTATCTACAAATTACACTTTTGTTATTATATCCTTGAATTTTGCCTTCGCCGCTAGATGGCGTTAACTGAAATATAAGCGAATATTAGGCTTTTTCGCAACAAAGTTAACTACAATGATAGGCATGTTTTAACAGGATCTGATAGAGAATTAAATTCCTAACATTATCGTAAAAACTTCATATTTTTATCTTTTAAAGAATCGGAGTTATTGACCAAAATAAACTAATATAAAGTATTCTTCCGTTTTAAGGGCGTTCTCTAGCAACCTTTATCATTTAAATTAAGAGTAGGCTGTGAAAAATAAAACAAATATATTATTATGTTAAAATGGCTCGCTGTCAAAATATCTAATAAGTTAGTTTTTCACTGAGATCGTTGGTTTTTATTGTGTCCAGGAAAACTTTTTTTATAAATATGCGGTATACAAATGACGAGGCATTCGATATGATAGGCGTTTATTTCGAATGCATGCGAAATGAGACAGTCGCTTCCAGGGTTTACGCCATACAATTTCCTGTAAGAGTGCATTATACGAGCGGGGTTTTTCGTAGGCTTGCGGAAAGGCTAAAGACCACCGGATCTTTTCGCCTTCCTCTGCATAAAAGGCAACCCAGAGGCCGAACGGAAGAAAATATATAAATATGTTGGCGTATATTGTATTTGATCCACATGTGGGAACCAGAACCCTAGCTAGAGAGTTGGGAATTTGCCAGACTACGGTCGTAAACATATTAAAAGATCACAAGTAAGTTTTAAAAATTTTATTTTTTTTCTGTGTAATATTCGAGATATTGACAGAAATATTCAAAAATATATGTTTGAGAGTAATACAGCTAAAACTAAAAAGGTGCTGATAGACTGGCAATAAAATTCGCGGAAGTTACAGTGTGTCACTAGTCTAAACGGCGCCGTCAGTGGACTTATTGAACGTCGCGGAAGATCTTTAGACTAGTGACACAGTGTAACTTCCGCGAGTTTTCTTGCCAGTCTATCAACACCTTATAAGAAACAAAGAGTTTAGTCCAAGCAACCCTACTACGGAACGTGCGCGTGAGTTGTTCTCACACTTGCCAAATTATTTTTTAGGATGCATCCATATCATATCGTTCTTCACCAGGCTTTACTAGCTGAAGATTTTGATCGCCGACTAGACCATTGCCGATGGCTATTAAATATGGTAGCGGAAACCCCCGAAATGCTGTCTCATATTCTATGGACGGACAAGGCAACATTTAGAAGCGATGGTAGTGTGAACCTACATAATATGCACTATTGGTCCAGGACAAATCCATGTTGGATGCAGGAAGTGCAGCATCAGAAATATATCTGTTGCGGAAATTGAAACTGCTGTTTTATCTACGCGGGAGAGGTTGCAGGCTTGCATTACCAATGATGGACGTCATTTTGAATACTTGGGCCGTCATTAATATATTTTTTATCAAATCTTTAGTGTGCGTTTTTAAATAAGTAAATCGCTGTATAAATAATATATTTTAAGAAGTGAAAATATAGGTAGGAGTTTAAGAAAATATTGTTAGATTTATTTTATTCTGTGACACTAAAATCTTTTTGGTATTTTGGTAACACTGTTTGGGATGACCCATCTAATAAACAAAGGGAAGTAAGGTGGTAAAAGATGGTCGTCAGAATAGTAGTTGCGTAATTGTTTTTCCTGATATTTGACTGTGTTTTATAAGTATATATAAATAGAAAGTTTAAAGAAAGAGTGCAGGAAGTTTTAATTTACATCAGGTTATGGGCCCAGGTCGGTTCCAGGCTATGGGGAATGCGGTAAAGCATAAATAAAGTCAAAAGTAAAAAGTTCAATACAGTTTGTGCGGAAGAGTGGAAGAGTCCATTTTTGTGTGTGGTTAAGAATATTTGCCGGTAAAGGTAAAAAACGAAGGCGTTCAGTTTTGGTACAAACAAAAAGTAAAATGGAGAAGAAATTAAGCATAGAACCACTAAATGGAAAAAATTACCATACATGGCAATTCAGAATAGAATTAATACTGGCAGAACACGACGTATTAACTTATGTACGAAGCGAGGTAGCATTGGAAGATGATGCAGCTAAGAAGAAAAAGGACAACAAGGCAAAATCTCTTTTAGTACAGTGCATAGAAGATTCAGAGATAGAAAGCTTAAGAGAGTGTAAAACTGCTTACAAAATGTGGACAGTGCTAAAAAATAAATATGAAAAGAAAGGATTGCCAGGACAACTGTTTTTAAAGAGGAAATTGTTAAGTATGAAACTTAAAGAGAATGATTGTCCAGTTAAATTTGTAGAAGAATTTGAAAACACAGTAAGGCAACTAAAATCAGCAAATGTAGAGATTAAAGATGAGGATTTAGCTTGTAATTTTCTCTTGAGCTTACCAACCTCATATGATACATTTGTGACTGTAATTGAGAATTTACCAGGTGTGACATATGAAATCATAAAAGATAAACTACTGGCAGAAAATGAAAAACGAAAAATAAGTTTGAAAACTGTGAAAGACAATGAAGGTGCTACTTCAACAGCTTTCATGTTACAACGTAGTTGTTTTAAATGCGGTAAAGTGGGACATTATAAAAGAAACTGCCCTGAAAATCAAGGTCAAGGAGTTTACAGAGGATCATTCCGAGGTAACCAGGATGGATACTCGGGTGGATTATACAGAGGTAACCGAGGGAATTTCTGTAGAGGTAACAGAGGTTTTAGAGGACAGAATAGAGGATACCAAGGTAGGGGTAGATTTAATAATTTTTATCGCAGTAATCATGCAGAAAATGAACAATCTGCTAATCAGGATTTGCAAAATAACAGTGAAAATGTTTCTAATGGCAATAATAGTGATAAGAATGTGTGCTTCATGAGTGATAGAAATGTTCAAGAAACTTATAAGCAAACATATTGTAATGATTTAAAATTTTATATTGATTCAGGGTGCACTGATCACATGGTTAACAAGAAAGAATATTATTCAGATTTACTTATGCTCGAAGATCCGATAAAAGTTGCAATAGCAAAAGATTCAAGTTTCTTGTTGGCTGTGGGGATCGGAAATATCCAAGTGTACAGTTATGTGAATAATGAAAGGATAAAATGTACAATCCAGAAGGTTTTGTATATACCGGATTTAAGGAAAAACCTACTTTCTGTCAAAAAATTGGAAATGTCAAACATCAAAGTTTTATTTGAAAAAGGCGAAGTTAAATTAATAAATAATAAAGATGAGATTCTGGGAATAGGGACAAGAGGTAATTTGTATGAGATTTCATTTAAGCTCTCTTCGTCTCAGTGCCTAAATGTTGAAAATTATGATAATGAATATGTAAAGTGGCATCGGAGATTTGCACATATAGGATTAAGTGGCTTGAAGGAAATTGTTAGGTCTGATATGGTTGAAGGGATAGATAAGGGTTTAAAGATTAATAACACAAGTTTTTGTGAATCTTGCGTCAAGGGTAAGATGACACGTATTCCATTTTACACACGGACTAAAAGTACGAGAATTCTTGAGATTATACATTCAGATTTATGTGGACCGATTACTCCTGAAGCTATAGATGGAGGTAAATATTTTCTAACATTTATAGACGATTTTTCTAATTTTTCCGTGGTATTTATTTTAAAAAATAAATCTGAGGTATATGAAAGATTTGTTGAATATTTACAAATGGTAGAGGCTAAATTTACATGTAAAATTCATAAGTTAAGATGTGACAATGGCGGAGAGTATATTTCAAAAGATATTACTAGATTATGTCGCGAGAAAGGAATAGTTATTGATTATACAGTACCGTACTCGCCACAACAGAACGGAAAGGCGGAACGTAAAAACAGAAGCTTAGTAGAGCGAAGTAGAACAATTTTGGAAGAGGCCGGTATGCCTAAAGAATTTTGGGGCGAGGCTATTAGAACTGTGAATTATATTATGAATAGGGCAATTTCGTCAAATTTAAATGTTACGCCAGCGGAAATTTGGAACAACTTAAAACCAAATGTTAACAATTTAAAGGTTTTTGGTTGCATTGCCTATAGTCTTGTACAAAAGCAATTTCGCGATAAATTTGATTCTAAAGTTGAAAAATGCGTAATGGTTGGTTATGCGCTAACTGGGTATAGGCTATGGAGCATAGAGAAACAAAAAATTATTATTTCTAGGGATGTTGAGTTTAACGAGAGCAGGTTTTGGTTTAAGAACGGGTTGATTCAGGTAAATAATGAAACGGAAACAGAAGAAATTGAAAAGGAAAATATAGAAAGTAAGAATAAGGGCGATAACAATGATAAGGTGAACAGTCTAGATGAATGGACTGAGAGCGAATTTTCAAATAATAAAGTTAAGGAAAGAGAACTACATAAAATAAACAAACGCAGCGTTAAGACTCCTGCTAAATATGATGACTTTGAGCTTTATATGGCGTTTGATGCGACATCTTTTGTTGAAGATGTTCCTAAAACTTTTAATGAAATAAAAACTAGATCGGACAATAAATTATGGTTAAGTGCTATAGATAGGGAACTAAATTCAATTTATGAAAATGAAACTTGGGAAACGGTAGAAATGCCTAAAAATGAAAATATAATTGACACAAGATGGATTTTTTCTTACAAAAATTTAGAAGAGAACAAAAATGATAAATATAAGGCCAGATTGGTAGTTAGGGGTTTTTTACAAGAAGATAATGTAGATTATGAAAACATCTATTCGCCTGTGGCTAAAATGTCAACAGTTAGGATTTTACTAGTAATAGGAAATCAATTTAAGTTTTATTTTTGTCAACTCGATGTGAAAACGGCATTTTTAAATGGTACGATAAGTGAAAATATTTTTATATATCCTCCGGAAGGTGTTAAGTGCGACAAGGATAAAGTGTTAAAGCTTAACAAATCATTATACGGGTTAAAACAATCAAGTAAGTGTTGGAATGATAAAATAAATTCCTATTTATTAGATATAGGTTTTGAAAGATCCGATAGTGACTATTGTTTGTATTACATGAACAAATCTACTGATGTGGTTTATTTGTTAATATACGTGGATGACATTATAATCTCTGGGCCAGATAAAGTTTTAATAAACAAAATAAAATCAAAATTAATGACAAACTTTAAAATGGTGGATAAGGGTGAATTAAAAAATTTTCTGGGTTTAGAGGTAAACTATGAGAGAGATAAGGGTATTTTGAGAATAAGTCAAGAAAATTATATAAGGAACTTGTTGAAACGATTTAAAATGGAAGAATGTAAAATTTCAGCCATTCCTATTGAACCGAAATTAAATATTGATTTTTGTAACAACACTGACGAGTTAACAAAAAAACCGTATCGAGAGTTGATAGGCTGTCTAATGTACCTAATGTTAGGCTCCAGACCCGACATTTGTTATGCATTAAATTATTTTAGTAGGTATCAGGACAAAGCCTCTGATACAGCATGGAATCATTTAAAGGTAATTCTTAGATATTTGAAAGGAACGCAACAGTTAGGTTTAGAGTTTAAGAGAGAAAATGAAAATTTAAATTTAGCTTGTTTTGTCGACGCAGATTGGGCAGGAGATGTTCATGACCGTAAATCTGTTTCGGGATTTGTGTTTAGACTGTTTAATAACACACTAATGTGGGCAACACGAAAACAGCAGTGTGTCTCTTTATCAAGCACAGAAGCAGAGCTAGTAGCGCTTTGTAGTGCCGTATCAGAAGGTTTGTGGTTGATGAAACTTGTTAAAGACTTTAAGTTAGATTATTGTGAACCAATGTATATATATGAAGATAACCAGGGATGTATGGCTATCTTAAACAACCCTGCCAACAACCGTAGAGTAAAACATATTGACTTAAAATATAATTTTGTTTCGGAACATATAAATAGAAATGTTTTAAAACTAGAGTACATTTCTACTAAGGATCAATTGGCAGACTTGTTGACAAAGGGTTTAAATGTTAATTTGTTTAATAGATTTAGATGTCTTTTGGGTATTATGTAAACGATTTTAGTGAGGAGGAGTGTTAGATTTATTTTATTCTGTGACACTAAAATCTTTTTGGTATTTTGGTAACACTGTTTGGGATGACCCATCTAATAAACGAAGGGAAGTAAGGTGGTAAAAGATGGTCGTCAGAATAGTAGTTGCGTAATTATTTTTCCTGATATTTGACTGTGTTTTATAAGTATATATAAATAGAAAGTTTAAAGAAAGAGTGCAGGAAGTTTTAATTTACATCAAATATTTCTATCGTTGTAGCTAACACTTTTGTAACTGTCTGTTCATTTATAATTAATGTGTGCGAAACACATCCAAAATGTATACCACAATCGCCCCTAAAACGGAAGAATACGTTATATTAGTTTATTTTGGTCAATAACTCCGATTCTATAAAAGATAAAAATATGAAGTTTTTACAAAAATGTTAGGAATTTAATTCTCTATCAGATCCTGTTAAAACATGCCTATCATTGTATTTAACTTTGTTGCGAAGAAGCCTAATATTCGCTTATATTTCAGTTAACGCCATCTAGCGGCGAAGGCAAAATTCAAGGATATAATAACAAAAGGGCAATTTGTAGACAAAATACTCCTCTCTTATGAGACCATGTTTGTTAAAATCGGGTATGCCAAAGGGGCATAATCGTAGTTTATGTAAAAAAAAAACATTTGAATACCCCCCAGCACTTTATTTCACTAGATATAAAAATTTGTGCATAATAAAAATTATAACGAAGTATGTAAGGATTAAAACTAAGTTGTTTTCGGTACCTATTATTTAGTCAAAACACGAAGAAAATCTTAATATTTGCCCTGGTCATGACTGAGACGCCCCCTTGCGGACATTTTACAAACTCGAAAACAATATCCAACATTTTCTCTTGGGCACTTTTACTAAAAAATATTTTGCCTGAAAGCTCTACGACTGCCAGATTTTGAGATATAGCCGGCGATCATTCTTAGTTGTTCACCCGGTACATAGTAGATTTTTTTTATAAATATTAATATTTATTGCAATTTATCTATTTTAATATTATTCTTACTTCTATATAAGTTTTTATCTACTTATTATTAGAATAATTAATATCTGAATTATCTGCCTAGCTATCTCTATATTTATAATCAAGTACAATTATTATTATACTGTTATTCTAATAAACTACCTGTAGTAACGCCGCTGTTACACTACTTTCATTCACCAAACTCGTCTTTCTGTTGTATTAGGGTGACCCTAAATTAGGACAGACTCGGGGTGTGTAGGTCTGAATTACTATCATTGCAATTTACCTGAAATTTACAATGCAACCTTTAAGTTGTCCACCCTGCTTAATGGGTCCTGTCATTGCCAATTTACATTTTATTACTCTCTGTCATTAAGCAACAGAGTATAAACTGAAAGCTTGTTAGTTTGTATCTTTATTAGTTTCGATAAGATTAAGAAAAAAACACCTTCAGGGTCTCCCGTTTGGGACCCTGTAGATCGGTTATGGGGGGATGTCCTATATTTCTATATTATCATACAGGGTGGCCGTTAGTGTGACAAAGTACAATAGCTCTGTTTGTATTTATAATACATAAAAAATGTTAATATAAACGTTGAAGGATAGTAAGTGGGTTATAACGTAAAATTATTTTTGACTCTATAGGGTGGCTCAACAAAGAGGAACAATAATTTTTTTTTTAATAGGACACCCTATACCTATCTTATAATATTTTTGATTTCTACATAAAATTACAATTATTTTTCTTTAAGTGCATTATAAGTCTAAACATAATAGTTTCCGAGATATCGACTTTTGAAAAATGACATTCTTGAACTTTGACAGCTTTTAACTGCATAACGGTACGTCTTAGAGCAAAACGGCTTATGTGTCCCTATCTTACTTTTTATTACCATCCTAAAAATGTCAACTTCCGGTCAAACCGGATGTAACTCAAGATCCGAAAATACAGTATGGTAATAAAAAAGTAAGATAGGGACACGTAAGCCGTTTTGCTTTAAGGCGTACCGTTATGCAGTTAGAAGCTGTCAAAGTTCAAAATTGTAATTTTTCAAAAGTCGATATCTCGGAAACTATTATGTTTAGACTTATAATGCACTTAAAAAAAATAATTGTAAATTTTATGTAGAAACCAAAAATATGGTAAGATATAGCCGAGGGGTCTATGGCTGCCGCAGTCGGTGTACATATTGGCCACAATCCTGACACAATCAAGTGCACAATACTTGACAATCCCACACAATAACGCAATCATCTCACAATGATTTACAATCTTTTACAATTCACAATCCCTCACAATCCCTCACAATCTTGAACAATCTCTACACAATCGCAAACAATCACTACATAATCGTTCACAATCCCCCACAATATTATAGGCTATGTTGACAGTATGAGTATGAACCTCAGATTGCGCCTTTTTTGTAGTGGTAGTGTGCCGAATAGTGTTTGTTTGTTTGTGTATAAGTTAATTAAGTATTAAAAAAAGTGAGTAGACAGTTACTATACAAGCAGGGAAGCAGGTATGTATAATAATATAATTTATTTGTAAAGTTACTTTTATGTTTTTATTCTGGTAATTTGACGTTCTGGATGAGGATGAGGAGTAAACCCCCTTTAGAAATCCATGTACACAACTAATAGAAACAATAGAAAATAACGCAAAACCTTGTAAAATAAAAACTAGTTTTAAAAAGTATCTTCAATAGCGAGTTTAATAGTTAAAGTTAAATCTATGAAAATATAAAGGTGAGTTATCCTCTGAAAACGACAAAAACAAAAAAGGGGCATTCTTCAGGAAATTGTCATTTTAGAAAAAAATTATAAAATTAAATTAATAAAATAGTAGTCTTTTTAGCTCGGTTATTAGTTTTTTAGGTTTAAATAGAAAATCACAAGGATAAAAAAAATTGTACGCGCGCAAATCTAGTGTGACAAATTGGCGTTTTGAAAATATACGACTAGAAACAATAATGTAATCAGCTTTAAAACCAACCGTTGCGGCACTTGGAGAGTGGATTTTAGCTCTAAACTGAAAATCATTAAATTAAAATCCTCCTAGGGCGACCAGCCGACTTTACAGCGCAAATAAGTCTATTAAGAACAAAAATTTAAATTGCATTTTAAAATCAGTTTCAGTCTAATTTTAAAACTGAAAAGAAAAATGGTTTAAAAATTATTCCAAATTTAATTAAACCCTTATGAATCGTAGTATTTGACATAAGAACTTCGCAAGCGAGTGTGCCAGGGACATTGCAATTTGGCACGTCCCAAAACTATACCTGCGTCAAACTTATTTACTTACCCATAAAAGAAAGGGGGGTGACGCAAAAAGTGAAAGAGCTAAAAGGGGTACTTAAAGGGGTATATAAACACCAGAAATTATAAACAATGCGTCTCTCTATTGAGGTATCTATTAGAGATGCAACGAATAGTGGTTTGGGTCACAGGCTGAATACCGAATATTCGGCTGATCGTCACGGCCGACTAACTAATATTCGGCTGGGTTTTCAGCTTTACTTACTACAGTTTTGTTTTTAAACTTTAATAAGTCGTATTTAGCCGAATATTCGCCAAATACCTCATCACTGCTGGCCGAATACCGAATATTCGGCATTTACTCAAACGTGGCCGAATATTCGGTAATTATTCGACAAACCTAATATTCGGTAATTATTCGACAAACCGAATACTCGGTACAGCATCCCTAGCAACTATCTATAATTTTTTAGTGTGAATAACTACACAGAAAGAAAGAAAGAAAAACAAAGCATCTAAAAAGAACATCAAGCAGGATCAGACAGATTCAACGGACTACTCAGAGTGTTCCGAGGAGTGTTCCTACTTCATACACTGGTGAAAGTGAATTTGAGAACGAAAGTTTTCAAGAAGATGAACAACTTGATGAACAACAAGGTATTGAAACGGAAACATACTATGCAGTAGCCTATTCTGATAGATATCATATTATTATAGGAAGAGTAATAAAAATTGAAGAAAATCTCTGCTCCATAAAATTTCTAGAACAATTTATGGATATATATCGATGGCCTGCAAAACCCGAAATGGAACTAGTAGAAAAAAAGTTTATTATATATGGTCCAATTCATTTTAAAAAGTACCCTTTTAAACTTTCACGATCTGAACATTCTGAACTACAGAAAATTACTAAATTATTTAAGAAAATAAAAGTTTAGATATAGCAGATTACAGATTTTTTGTACACAGTTAATTTTAAACAGATTTTAAAATAAAGTTACTCAAAGCTTTTTTTTAATATTGTTGTTATCATTTTTAGCACCGAAATTCACCATTATATTTTCATTCACAGGTATGTACTGCCATTTAATCTTAGCTAGGGAGTCCAAAATAAGTTACACAATCTCTCCCATTTAAACACAATTCCGTAACAATCATACACAATCACACACAATGAAACCAGATTCTCACAATCAGTTACAGAACATCCCACAATCCTACAGACCATCACACAGTTTTACACAATCCCTTAAAATACTACACAATCCCTTACAATGTTACACAATCCCTCACAATACCACACAATTTCTTAAGGTATTGTGTAATTTGGCAGTCAGTGTACAAATTTCCTGTCAGCCATAGACCCCTCGGATATCAAATCAAATCAAATATGCTTTATTGTCATAAGGGTAAAACTTGTTGACAAAGCTGTTAAAAGTGTTTACAAACAAAAAATAAAAAAGAACGAAATGTAAACAACTACTAGCAAAAACATATGTAGTAATGGTATCAAACTAATTAATATAAACAGTAACAAAGTAAATCGGAATAAATACAAAAACAAACAATATACAGCTTAAAATCTATCAGATAAGAAGTCAGTTACCTCATAATAACCCCTTGCAACCATCAATCGTTTAACTTTTCGTCGAAAAAGTATTTTGTTCTCAATCTGTTTTACATCTAGTGGAAGATGATTAAACAACTTCTTGGCATCAAATATAAATGATCTTTTTGTCAGTGAACTTGTAGGTATAGGTAAGAGCACATCGTTAGCCTGTCTGGTCCCATATTCATGCCTATTTGTGGAATTGTCGTTTCTATATTTTTTTTGGACCAGGCAAACTGATTCCAATATAAACAGAGAGGGAAGAGTAAGGATTTTGTGATTGATAAAAAATTGTTTGCATGAGTCTCTCATGCTGATATTGCAGAGATATCTGATCGCCCTTTTTTGCAAAATAAACACACTATTAAATAGCTGCTTAGTACAAGCACCCCAAAAACACAAGCCATATCTCAAGCGTGATTCTATCAATGAAAAGTATGCATTTCTAGCAATATTAAAATCAACCTCCCCTGCTATTACTTTAAGAGCATAACAGTCTGATGCCAACTTACCACATAATGATCTAACATGACATTCAAATTTTAATTTGTTGTCTATGCACAAACCTAAAAATTTATTTTCAGTTAGATTACTTAAAGATTTATTATCCAAACAAACATTATTTAAATCACACTTGAAGTTCATGACACAGGTCTTTGAAGCATTCAAGGTCAATTTGTTACAGTCACACCACTTTTTAATTTCAATCATATCTTGATTAACTCTTGCATTTAAGTCTGTGGCATCAGAGCCATGCCATAACACTGTTGCATCATCCGCAAACTGAACGAACTTACCAGAGATACTGAGATTCGCCATATCATTGATATAAATTAAGAACAATATTGGACCCAACACTGATCCCTGGGGCACCCCATGAGATATTGGTTGTTCCCCAGATAAGACACCATCGAATGAAACACTTTGTACCCTATCCCTCAAATAGGTTTCGAACCATTGGAGAGTGTGCCCCCGGAAACCGTACCCTTTAAGCTTCCACAGCAGTATTCCATGATCAACGCAATCAAATGCCTTGGATAAATCACAGAACACTGCATATAGCGTTCTATTTAAAAAAATTTCTTGTCCCTGTTTGTTGAGCCACCCTATAGAGTCAAAAATAATTTTCCCTTATAACTCACTTACTGTCCTTCAACTTTAATATTAACACTGTTTGTGTATTGTAAATACAAACGGAGCTATTCTACTTTGCCAGAATAAACGGCCACCCTGTATAACATGTTACATGCCCTTCCAACCTTATTTTGACCCGATCTGTAATGATTGACCATACCTTTTAGGACACCCTGCATCAGTGGCGGATCCAGAGACCTTTCTTGGGGGGGGGGGGGCAATTAGAGGAAATTAGACTTGACTTTTACTTTTGGGTGGAACATTTTTCTACTATACTATGAATTCTGAGTCCAAGGGGGGAAACTTCCCCCCCCCCCTCCCCTCGCGGATCCGCCACTGCACTGCATAGAATCCAAAAATAATATATTTTATTTTATTTCGCTTAATAACAACATTGTGGTCCATTAGATATGAGAATAGCCATATTATTTTCATCAGAACAATTGTTCAAATAATGGTACCTGTCCCTAGAATTAACATTGATACATCTGTAAGTCATGAATACCTATTTATTAATTCTGAGATGCATTTTTTTTATAACATTTTTCCGTTGTATCAACAATAACACCAAGAACAACTTAATTATAATAAAAATTATAGCTTTTTAGCCATCCTGCATAATTAATGTTGTTTCAACTTTCATAATGTCAATGTTATTTTTGTACTCGGCAGGTTTTTTTTTTAACATAAAGTAACTTTTATCGTATAGTTAAAAATAAAGAAAATTCCGTTTATAAAAATTGTTCTTGGGATACTGTATAATTGTAACCCATGATAATGAGAAATTACCCTCTAAGTTTTTGGACAGCAACTTTCATCCACTCACCTGCCAAGTTCCGTATCCTAAAATTGGCATGGGCAATTTAATGTTGCCAGCTTGCAAGTTAACTGAAGGCACTGAGACACTCATTGTTTTAATAAGAAGGGGGTTTTTAGTGAGAAATGAACACACCACGCGTTTAAAAAAAACTGACTTTGCAAGTCTGCTACTAAACATAGAAAAATATAAATTTGTGTTTCCTTCTTCACTATAATTTAGCTTCTGCTATGGATATGAATTCGAATCGACCGACACAAAGATAGCGGTATTTTGTATACCGGTCGAATAAGCCGGGAAAAATTTATTTTTATTGAGTTCAGTGCTGTGTTGCCGCGTGCTGAGTAAAAAAAGCAAATCTGCTACGTTAGCTAAATGGCGTACATTCCTTTAAATCTATAGTGTTTACATTAAAGGATCCAAATAATGAGCATTCTTTAGGTAGGTCCACCTTGAATTTATCGCAAGCTATCGATATATTTGAGGATTTACCATTGTTATTAAGAAAATCCCTTAGCCAGAAGCATGTATTGGGGAAGTTTTTAAATTAAAAATCTTTAACATGCCTATTCTCCTAAAATTGTATTATATTATATTCGCAGGTATTTATAACATAATATATGAAAACATTTAAAAAATCATATTAACTAATAAATAACAATGAGTAATACTATTTTACATAATATAATTACAAGAACAAGATATAATATAAAATCTTACAGACAAAGCAATTTCAAAAATCGAATAATACTTTGTCATTATGGCTTAATCATAGTCCGATTCGGAAGATGAACTTTTATTAACATCGATTATTATAAGCGGTTCAACCATTTCTTTGATTATTATATCTAGCTGCCACATTTTGGTTTCTTCTATCACATGATCGATACACTTTTCCACTTTTTCGCACTGATTTTACCCATAGCTTCATTAAAGAGTCTGACTTTTTAGATGCTTCCTAAGTAATTCCCTCTCCAACAGACAATATTGCTTCTGTCCATTATATTTTTTTCCACCGAAAACCTATTTTTTTAAATAATTTCCAAAGCGTATTTCTACACATAAATGGGTAGTCCTGGTCTTCTCGGATTCAAGACAAAATTTTATCCAGCGTGGAAATTTCTTTTTTTTTTTTAAAGAAATTACGAACTTCTCGCCTTATTCTCTGCATTAAAACGTCATCCAGCTCAAGTTTTGGTCGTCCTGGAGAAGTTCTTGGAGATTTGGCGACAACACTTTTTTCTTCTTTTAAAACTGTATATTGTTGCTTTCCCAACGTTAAGCATATCCGCTGTAAATTGCACTGCATTGTCAACACTCAAATCCGCATTCTTACTTTTAATGGAATCTTAACAGTTAGGAATTAATTTTTCATTTACTGTACATGGACCTACTCTAGGGCGTTTAGTCAATTGTTGAAAAATCTCCATATTTAATTAAAAAAACACTGACACTTTACACTTTGACTAGTTTCACTGAAAAATAAACACCCAAGGTAGGTATGTATAGATATAAATAGGTGTATTATTCCAATAGAGGCACCCATAAAGGCATTAGGTACAAAAAATAGCAAAAAAATGATTAGAGCAGAAACGCAATAAGTACCTAGACTCTAATTATTTTTGATTATATTGCTTCCTAAAATTCAAGGTAAATAGTACGGCTGTACATAATTTAAAGCTTAAAAAATTTAATATTAAAATATAGATTTAAAGACAAAACTTGAATTTAAGGTCAAAACTTGTACTAATTCTGCAGAAGTTTAAAAATTAAGGCTTATTTAAATCTATACATTCCGAAAAATCTTGCACGCTCATGGAGAAGACGGTTTTAATTGATTTATTACTTTGCATAATTTAAAGATAGATTATAGTCACTTTTCAAATCTACTTTTCAACACGCGTGTAATGTAAAGCATTTTCTTGACAAGTTACCCGTGCTTTTTAGTTTAATTTCATAGGTGGTCGTAGGAAAATCTATAGGCAGTGAGTGGCAGAAGTTGGCCACGCACACATACATTTATAAATAATAAATAAAATTTGCAAATACTGAAAATAATTTTCAATGGATTTTTAGTCAAATAGGGAAATAGGTATCGGCCGAATTAGTCAAGTCAAAAATTATTTTATATTTTCGTAAACATGACAACAGCTATACGACCAAGACCTTGACTTTTTTTTATTTACTCGTACAATATAAAATTACATAAGAGAATGTTTCCGCGGATAATTAAAATACTGATTAATTAAGTAGGTAAAGAAAAGCTATTTATATATGAGTACTGTATTTGTTGTCATAAGCTTTCAATTCAACCATATATTATTTGGATAGCGGTTCAACCAACTCTTGGAAAAATATTGTTGTGGATTTATTTATTTCTGTTATCGGCTCTTATGGTGCCAATGATCTGATGCAAAAATTGAAGTACGTATATTTTTGCACAAGTTGCTAATTATTTGCATCATTTCTGATATTAACAACGTAAAACCTAATTGATAAATTAGGTGTTATGTTTAATTAGGTATTCTCTTCAAAAATCCTTTTTCTTTATGTTTGGTTTTAGAAGAATAACTGGCGCAATCAAGGGCGTGCTGGCCCACCGGGACATTTCCCGGGGCGCCAACGGTCAGGGGCGCCAATTTCCAAGTTAGTTATGCAGTGGCGCAGATAGGGGGGGGGATCAGGGGGGTATATCCCCCCCCCATGAGTCCATAAAACATATCATAAAATTTTATGAAGATCTCTCTGTATCTAAGTATATTTATTCCTTTACGTTTTGCCATATGATGGTATGTGCAATTATCTGCGAGTTGCAGGTCATAAAATTTTTTAATCGTAAAAGTGTAATTATTATTGTGACGACTGTAAATTAGAACAGTTTCAAATACTCGCGCCGCGGGCAATCGGTCATGTTCTCCCCGTGGTTCTCCCCGTTCTGTTGCTGCTAGTACTGCTGGGCGCTGGCGCTGAATGCGCTGATTGGTACGCGATGTATCCAGCCAGCTGATCCTTGGTCCGGCGAGAAAGGCTGGATTTATTAACGAATGTCTGGGTTCCACCGAAAAATTTTGCATTTCCGTTGCTGGAAAAGTTCGAAGCTCGAAAACTGAAGTTTCGTCGTGAATGGCTCGATGAATACTCGTGGATCACATATTCTGAATTGCACCATGGTGCATTTTAGGTAATTAAACACTTAAACAAAATTTATAACATTAAAATTTGAGTGAGTCATATTCCCCCCCCCCCCCCCTCCCCCATGGCAAAAACTTATCTACGCCACTGAGTTAAGGTTTACCGATACACGCACTCGATAAAATTTGTGAACTCACCTTTTCCTCCTGAGCTTTTATCGCAGACTTGGGAGAATATAATATACATTCTAAAAACAAAATGACAGTTTTCGCAGTGACAAGTCATCTTCAGAGAGTAAAGATGAAGATTCAGTCAACATGAAAGTTCAATAATCAGAAAGATAAAACTGAAAAATGTAATGGTTATCTTGAATGTGTCTACACATTGCTATTCGATTATAGAATGTATGTTTCTGAGTATAAAGTCTGTTCAAATTACAAATTTTTATTGACGTTGCCATTGACACAATTAAGTTGTAAAAGAGCTTTTTTAAAAATAAACTATTTCGACTGTGTACCGGATGTCCCACTAAGAATGGCTGTCGGCCGTATCTCAGAAAGTGTTAGTCGTATGGCTTGCGGAAAAAAAATATATTGGGTATAATGGTCATGAGAAATTGCTGGAAATTATTTTCAAGTTTCTCAGACTGGCGCTAGAGGGCACAACAGTAACGGTAAATATGAATCACGAAGTTTCCTTAAAAGTCGCCTATAGTTAAGGTATCCCGAAAATAACATTTCAACAACATTATGATTTTATTTTCAAGTTGCCATTGTAAATGTTTTTTTAAGAGTCAAATAGGCCTTGGAAAAACAAAATATGAATTGAAACTGTGCACGCGTGTCACCTTTCATTATTACGTCAAAATTTTTGTCGTGCCAACAGTGTTGTGTCGTATTTGATTTTCAAAATGCCTCTGTTACTTGAAGAAGCGGTTGACATCATTGCGGTGTATTTTGAATGTTTGGGAAATGCATCAATTGCTGAACGGGTTTACGCAGTACCATACCCTCAAAGGCGTCGATACGACAGTAGAATGTTTAATCGTTTAGCTAGCCGTTTTCGTACTACTGGAAGTATTCGTCACCCTGTATATCGCAGACGCCGCCGAGGTCGAACCGAGGAAAACATTGTAAATGTTTTGGCATATGTGGAATTTAATCCACAAATTAGTATTAGATTAATTGTTAGAGATTTGGGCGTTACTCGTTCTACTATGCATAGGATTTTATTAGAAGAAAGGTAAGTAATTATATCTATATGTTATAACTCTTAAATAGTTTAGAATGATATTTCTCTTCATAGTTTTCAAGTCAATGTAATAAGTATTTTGTTTTTCTTTAGGCTACATCCTTACCATATTGTGCTTCACCAGGCTTTGACCTCGCAAGATTATGATAAAAGATTGGATCACTGCTATTGGTTGCTCAATATGATATTGGAAGGTAGAAATCTCCTCTCCAGAATTTTGTGGACTGATGAAGCTACTTTCAATAGTAATGGAGGAGTAAACCGCCATAATATGCATTATTGGTCGCGGGATAATCCCAATAGGATGGGGGAGGTGCAGCATCAATGTCTGGTGCGGCATTTTGGGTGGCAGAATAATTGGACCGTTTGTATTTAATGAGTCGCTTACTGGGCAAAGATATTTACATTTTTTAAATTACGAACTCCCAATTCTCTTCAACCTTCCCCCACTACTTTATTTAAAAAGTGACGAACACGTTCTATAGGTGAATTTTATTAATTAATCTTCGAAATATACAAAAATGTTATTTTCGGGATACCTTAACTAGGCGACTTTTGAGGAAACTTCGTGATTCATATTTACCGTTACTGTTGCGCCCTCTAGCGCCAGTCTGAGAAACTTGAAAATAATTTCCAGCAATTTCTCATGACCACGTTACCTAGTATTTTTTTTTCCGCAAGCCATACGACTAATACTTTCTGAGATACGGCCGACAGCCATTCTTAGTGGGACACCCGGTACACAGTCATGTTCAGGGGTTAGTAACTGAAAAAAAAAATATAAAACAAACTTCTAGAGTTTGAGTTTACAAAATACCTAGAAGTGACTTATCATAGATCGAATTGATTAGTGATGTGTGGTTGAAGATTGACAGGCATAACTAAGTAAAGCAGCCTCGAGTTAATGATTAGAAGCGGATTTTTCAGTATACTTAAAAAAGATATTGTAAAAGGATAATTTAGAGATTCGTAAATTGGCCATCAGTTTGTCCTTATAAGGATCATCTTAACTAGATTAAGGTGATTCTAACATTTTTGTTTTGAGTTTGACTATTGATTGAGTGTTATAGGGTTTTAAAACAGTTAGCTTAGGTTAGTTGTAGAAAGGTGACAATCCACAGTCAACTAACCTTCAGCCATGCAAGCATTTTCCAGTTTTATTCCAATTAACTCTATTATCTTGCGTGGTTTAGGAGACTTTTCGGCACTTATTGGTAGTTTGTTCAGTGCCGAAAAAGGGTTTTGCTCAGATGTTCCTATTAGTGGTTCATATTTAACCCACTTTTATTATTATAGGCTACCATATGTCCGCGACGCAATTCATCAGAAAAGTCTCGCCAGACTTCAAATAAAAATAACATGAAACGAGTCATTTGCGCAGTGAAGGACTAGAAGATTGGACATTCACGGACGACAGAGCTATACGGAGTTCAAAGAACTACGCTTCATCGTCTGGTATACTCCGACACACGGTTAATGGTCATGACTTTACCTGCTTTATAACGATCGGGCGACTTTACCCACCATAAACCAATTAAGGGCTGGTTTGTAAGCGTTTTTAAGTAACAGGGAGGTATTTTATTTTTATTTTGATAATGTACGTATTTAAGGTATAATTAATTATGCCTGTCGACACATTAGGAATTGTCGAATTATTATTAAATCATTTGAACTGTGTCTTCCAACGGTGTTCAGTGGTGTTATTAATATTAGCAATTTTTAAAATGTTTAGACCGTGGGTTGAAAACACTGTGAATCCGACGACGGAATTGAAGACAAAAACGAGCAAAAAACAAATTGCCATTTACAGATGTGCTGCAAGAGGATTGTTTTGCGAGTATATCAAGGTAAAATTTATATTTTTTTTAGTTTTGATATGAAAGAACATATTAAACTTCTTATGGATTCCGGACAGATTTTTTAAAAATTTTACTATGTTATTTTGGAAGTCGAAACAAGCATTTTCTTTCATTGGACCGACCTTATAGCCACACAAAGTGATACAAAAATATCAGGTCAAAATCTTACGGAAAATATTTGTCTGCAGGTCTTGTAAAAACGTCAGAGGGCATAGAAGCTGCCATTAAGAGGACAGTGGAGTTAACCGGCATTCCAAGATCTACCTTGCGTCGGTTCCTCGACCAAGACAATTCACTGGAGAGGAAGGACAGATCTGACAAACGAACATTGAAAGTGTTTGGAAATGGTGATGCATAGTTGATTCGCAGGGAAGTGTATGCGATGTATGAGCTTAAGCAGACTCCGTCACTTGATTCTTTGCGAGAAAGTTATTAGCAAATGGTCGATTTGCTGCTAGTCGCGAAACGTTACGCCGATTCCTGCACAAAATTGGATTTCGATTTAAAAAAGTTGACAAGCGCATTTGCATTAAAGAGACCCAACGGTTAGTGGAATGGAGACAAAAATATTTAACACAAATTAAAAAAATGAGGTACTAAAACAAAATCGTATGATAAAATATATTGCGTAGATGAGGTTATAAAAGAATCCGGTAACATACCACTTAGATTTGTCCGCTAATATAAATAAAGTAGTTAAAACTCAGTGTGAATTAATACCAGAGCATGCGTTAATCATGTACTTGAAGTCAAAAATAATTATAAAAAATTTTGGGAAAACATAAAACCTCTAATTATTTGAGTAGATGATAGTGATAGTACAGATTCAAACTATTGAGATGATTCATGGAATTTGTACGTATGACACCCTGTATAATAAAAATTATATATTACGGCTTACTACTTTTACGCATATTAATAATTTACGTCAAAGTCAGCAATACACAATAAATTTTTGTACATATACAAGCATTGTTTCAATCTTCCTACTACCACCCTGGACCGGAATGATTTATTTGTCAAGATAGAAGGACAAGTAGGTATAAAGTATAAAGGGATTAGTTAGTCATGACCATTAACCGTCTGTCGGAGTATAGCAGCAAAAAATGTCAACTTAGACACAGCAGTATCAGCAAAAGTAGAATGGCAATAATGTTCTACCAGTTAGAAAAATCACTTTTTGACTCACAACGAAGAGTACATTTTTTGGATTGTCTAGAAATGACATCAGATCACTAGCATTTCAAGTAGCTATTAAAAATAACCTACCCAACTCTTTCTCAAAGCTCAAAGAATCTCCAGGACGGGACTAATTAACACTGTTTGTTAAGCGTAATCCACGTCTTTCATTCCGTCAGCCCTCAGGTACATCATTTGCTCGCGCCCAAGAAATAGCATTTTACCCCAACGTGCATATATAACGTTGCTGAAACGGGCTTATCTGTTGCTTCAGCGAAATTTCCAAAAGGTTTTAGGGCAGATTGGAGCATTGACCTCGGCAGAAAGGGAATCCTTAATTACTTGCATAATGTGCGTGAGCGCAAAGGGGTCATTTGTACCCTTCATGTTTATATTAAGACTTTCAGAGCGACGTCATACTGCTAAAGATTTGGCCTGCCCAGAGAACAGAAAGACTTCGGCAATATGTGAATTACAACAACGAGAATGATTTTTTATTCCAATCGAACAACAGGTAACTGAAATAGATGAATTTCAGAATCAAAATAGCACTATTACTTTTACGGAACAGTCAGTGGGTGAAAGCATATTTAACAAAAACTACCAAAATGTTCGAGGACTTAATACTAAAACAAATATGTTTTTCAATGCAGTATCGCTGACACAGCATGAGTATGATGCAGTGGCCTTAACAGAAACATGGCTACCAATGGATGTGTTTGATAGTGAATTATTTCCAGCTAACTTTTTGGTATACAGAAATCGAAATAGACCAGAGCAAGTTCGGGGAGGAGGTGTCTTACTAGCAGTGAAAAATGTGTATAAAAGTGATATAATTGGTGGATTTTACTGATTCAGCTATAGATTTATTAATAGTTAAGGTATATACAAGCGACATTAGTTTTATCTATATAATACTCCTCTATATTAGTCCTAGTTGTAGCATATTAGCTAAAGAAAGTATATTTTTCTATCTGGAGTGTTTGGATTTCTTGTATGAAAGTTATTATTATTGGAGATTTTAAGTTATTATTATTGGAGATTTTAATATACCACGATAAGGAGAGGGATGTTCACGTAGATCTTCTACTAAATTTTTTAGAATTTTTTGATTGCAAGCAACATAATTATGTATCAAACAATAATAACCGTATTTTAGATCTGGTAATCTCGCGTCTCCAATGTAATATTACACAAAACTCGACCGATCGTGTTGATGAAGATCTGCACCACCCATCTCTTATCATTGAAGCACAATTGAAATCTCATAAGCAAACGACACTTATCATTAATAAAATAAGTAACTTTAATTTTAGAAGGGCAATTTATCTTACAACGTACCAACTTTTTCAGGGAACACGCTGGAATGAATTGGAGTCGCTTACTGATGTTAATGATGCAGTTCGATTTTTCTATGAGAAGATATATAAAGTATTTAGAGTTTGTGTTCCAAAAAGTAACAGAAAAAAGCAATATCCTGTGTGGTTTTCTAAAGAAATTATAAAACATATTAAAAAGAAAGAGAAACTAAGACTTAAAGCAAAAGAATCTGGCATAATTGAAACAAAAAGAAAATTTATTACACTTAGTGCTAAATTAAAACGGAATATTAAAAGGGCGTTTAATGTACATCTCAATAGAATTCAACTGCAAATCAGTAGCGACTCGAGAGCATTCTGGCAGTACATAAAGAATAAAAAGGGCAATATGTCTATACAAAGTAAGATGTATTTGAATCAGATACAATATGCTGATGGTAAAACTATCTCGAACGCGTTTGCAACTAATTTTAGTTCTGTATACGATAGCTCAAATAACATAAATGTTCATTGCGCGGAAAAATACTATTTAACACAGGTTGTTTCTCTTAATGTTATTACAAACCATGATGTACGAGATGCTGTTAAAAGTCTTAAAGTAAACAAGTCTGTAGAGCCAGATAATATTCCTTCATATATCATTAAAGGCATGGTTGACTGCTTGCTTCAACCGCTCACATTTTTATATAATCTGTCTTTAAAAACAAGCACATTTCCAGACGAATGAAAAAAAGTCAAAATATGCCCGATTTTTAAGAAAGGCGACAAAGCGGATATCACAAATTATAGACCCGTCGCAATTCTCTCTACTGTTGCTAAAATTTTTGAGTCCATTATTTATAAATTTATTTACAATTCAGTTATACAAAAAATATCTAGCTTTCAACACGGGTTTATAAAAAACAGGTCAACAAGTGGACGTCATCTATACTGATTTTGCTAAAGCTTTTGACAAAGTCTCACATCAGGTATTGCTTTATAAGTTCGATAATGAAATTGGCTTTCACCCTACGTTTGTTCAATTCTTCTCGTCTTAGTTACAGGGTCGAAAACAAGGAGGTTACATGTCTAATTCGTATATAGCTACCTCAGGAATTCCGCAGGGTTCTTATCTTGGACCATTGCTGTTTCTCCTATTCGTAAACGATCTACAAAAGAAAATTAAGGAAAGCGAAATTTTGTTGTTTGCTGATGATTTAAAATTGTACTCTGTTGTAAAAAATGTTGCTGACTGTCAAAACCTTCAAAAAGATATAAATGAGGTTCTGCAATGGTCCGAAATAAATAATCTTAAATTTAATATTGCCAAATGTTATATATCGTTAGTTGCAGTAGAAAAAATAATTCTTTAAATTATGATTATAACATGGATGATGTAGTTCTAGCACGTGTGGAAGAAATCCAGGATCTAGGGGTAACACTTGATTCTCGACTATCATTTAAAACTTATATTTTGAATATAACGAAAAAAGCATCTAGAATGTATAGATTTATTGTAAGGAATTGTAGACAGTTTACAAAATTAGATTGTATAAGACTTCTGTTTATATCATACGTACGTTGTATTCTAGAGTATGCTAGTATAAATATGGAGCCCATGTTATCAAATTCACAATTAGGCGATTGAGAGGGTACAAAATAAATTTTTAAGATATCTGTATTATAAAGAAACCGGTGCCTATGATTTAAGTGTAGCCAAGACAGAACTAATGTCCAGGTATAAGTTACTTAGTTTGGAAAAACGTAGGAATATTGCTTCTGTTATCTACTTGCACAAGTTATTGCATAATAAAATTGATGATGTAAACCTCCTCCAACAAATAAACTTTAATGTTCCCTCATATAGAACAAGAAATGCATTAACATTTTATTTAAAGAATTCTCGTACAAATCACTGTAGTAATGCACCTATTAATGTAATGTGTAGGTTAGCTAATATCAATCTATTAAGATTTGACATTTTTTACATTACTCAGAAGCAAATTAGAGCTATTTTAGGCGAGGTATTGTAGTTAGAAATTGAGTCTATGTAAGTCTCTTGTAACTTCTGTGTGTGTGTATGTGTATGCTATCCTACTCTATAATTAGATCTAAAATGTATCTGTAGAGTTTGTAAGGTAAATAAATAAATAAATAAATAGTTTCCGCGCAAACGAGACAATCCCCTTCTTATGAAAGGAACTCCACATGGATCCATACATGCGTGTCACCCATTCGAATTTATTCACCATGTGTAAAACTATCTGTCACGTCTCCTATCCTTCTTATCTTGAATGGTTAAACAAGTCATACGAGGAACATTAAACTTATAGACCAAGCAAGAGAAAACTACGTGTACCTACTATTAATCCCACTATATAGTAGTAATAAGATTCAACTCCTCGACAAGACTTTCATGGACCCTTTTAAGAAGTATGTGGCGGAAGAAATTCATTGTTGGATGAAGAGTAATGCACGACCTTTAACTCACTACGAAGTAACTGAACTTATGGGGAGAGCTTACTCAAAGGTAGAATGTGGAGAAATTGCCGTTAAATTCATCCTTTAAACAAGTTTTCAGTGACCATGATTTTCTCGCAGCGCAAAATAACACAGTAAATACGGCAGATAACTTGAACAATATGAATGAAGCTACACCAATAATGAAAACCATAACTACTTCTTCGTCAGTTGTCAGTACTACTGCTGAAACTGCTGTTTATATAGATATCACATCTATTGGTACATCTGAAGACAGAAACATCAGAAACATTTAATAGAAGAAAAAGTGTTGGCGTCAAGCCTTTAGAAACTTCTTCAGGACGAGAATGCAGAGAATAAGGCGAAAAGTTCATAGTTTTCATAGTCTTTTTCCCACGCTGGACAAAAATTTGTCCTCAATCCGAGAAGACCAGGACTAGCCATTTATGTGTAGAAATACGGTTTGGAAATTATTAGAAAAAAATGTGTTTTCGGTGGAAAAAACAAAATAGGCAATCGGTTTTAATAGACAGAAGCGATATCGTTTGTTCAAGAAGAAAGTACTTAAGAAGCCTCCGGAAAGCCAGAGAAGAAAACAAAGACATATTTTACCTAGACGAAACATGGCTAAATGAAGGTCACACTGTGACTAAATATCGGCAAGATGTTAATATCAAAAGTTCCAGGCAAGCTTTTTTGGAAGGATTGTCCACAGGATTAAGACCGCTATCTGAAAAAGACATCTACTTATTATAACCCATATTGGAAGTTCTGAAGGCTTCGTTAAAAGTGGTCTACTGATGTTCCAATCTAAAAATACAGGACGCTATCACGAAAATATGAATGCCGATGTCTTTGAAGAATGGTTCGAGCAAATGTTGGATCTTATATCAAAAGGTGCAATAATTGTATTGGATAATGCAAGTTATCACTCTATGCTGACGGAAAATTACCGACAAGTGCGTGGCGTAAAAGTGAAATAACAGAATAGCCAAGTTTAAAACAAATAGAATTTCCATTAGATTCCTTCGAAAAAGAACTATTGGTACTACCCAATTTACATAAATATTCATTCAAAAAATATATAGTCAATGAAATGGCAACATTACGAGGAATATCTGTGCTCAGACTCCCTTCTTACCACAGCGAATTAAACCCGAACGAACTTATATGGGCTTAAATAAAGACAGATGATGTCGCCAGAAAAAACATTATAAAATGGTGGAAATAAAAAGAGTCTTTAATGAAGCTATGTATAAAATCAGTGCGGGAAAGTGGAAAAAGTGTATGGATCATGTGACAGAAGAAGAAGTCAAAATGTGGCAGGTAGATATAACAATCGAAGAAATGGTTAAACCGCTTATTATAAACGATGTTAGTAAAAGTTCATCTTTCGAATCGGACTATGATTAAGCCATAACGACAAAGTATTATTCGATTCTTGAAAATGCTTTGTCTGTAAGATTCTATATTATATCTTGTTTTTGTAATTATATTACGTTAAATAGCATCACCCATTATTATTTATTAGCTAATATGATTTTTTTTTGTTTTATGGCTCTGGTTAAACCAACTGGCCAGCATCTTTCTTTATTCGACTTTATTGGCAACAAATTTATATTTTTACAAACTTACGAAATTCAAAATTTACTGAGATTTAGGCTTTTTACAATCTAAAATATACCTACATTTTAAAACAGTAAGTGTCTATTTTGATTAAATTATCTTTTTTATTTTTTATATTTTTTTTTAGTATATTTTTCTTTTCTTGTATTTTTAAACAAATTTTTTTTGTATTTAAATGTTTTTCCTCTTTTTTTTTTATAATTTTATGTTTCTTTTCACAAGAGATTCATATAGTATTTTGTAAACATTAATATTACTACTAATAAGTAGACTTTCCAAATTAAATGGAGAGTTCACAATATCTTTTAATTTGTTGAATAATATATTTAAGGTTAATTCGTGCTCTTGGCACCCCAATATGATATGCTCTAAATTTCTTAACTCTCCGCATTCGCAATCCTCACTCACTTGTAGTCCTATTTTTTTCCTATATTTTGGTTACAGTGCATGTTCATTTCGAACGCGTGAAATAGTTCTGATAAAACTACGATTGGATTCAGCAACAAACCAAGGTTTTTTATTAATTTGGGGGAACATAGTTCTATAGACATATCCCTTGTTTGATTGGTTAAACTGGTCCTGCCAATTACAATACATGTTTTTTTTTGAAAGTGAGAATATATCTGTATAAGGTATATAAAAGTTCTTAACAAAATTTGTAATTTTTGTTGCGTTTTTAGCTAAACTAGCGACAATTTCATTTTCCGAGATTCCGATATGAGCCTTAATCCAGACAAAAGTGACATGTTTAATAAGATTTTTTAATATTTCACAGGTATTAATTATTTTTTTAACTATATAATTGGCAGGGACCGTACATCTATAATTTGATATTATGTTTGTAATGAACTTTTGCTATCGGAAAATATAACAAAATTATTGTTTCCCTTACAAACTATATAATATAAAAGAGCCTCCCAAATAGCCCATAGTTCTGCAGTAAAAATGGAGGAGTTATTTAATAATCTAAACTATTGAGATTTTTTTTATTCCTATGGTAAAATGCTCCTCTGGTTTTACAATCTAGTACAGACCCGTCGGTAAAAATGTGTTCTGAATTTGAGAAAATAGTGGATAGATCTGTTAAAAATTGATTTTTAATTATTGACTGATCTTAATTATCATACCGATTTATTATGATGTTCGGAATGTCATTGATAAAATTGTCTTGAAGATGAAAATATGGAACTATAGTTGACGAATAAATGTCTTCTTTAATTTGAGTTATCCAAGAATAGCTTGTAACAAGTAAGGAATATTTCTTCAGATTCCCATATGGGTGGGTATAATTTAATATTGTAAGAGTGTGGATCTTATCCACTGTTTCGCTATCTTTGGAGATTAATTTTAACAATTCTTTATCGCTCAGATTAGCTCTTCTCAGCGCTAAGAGTGGTTCTGCTATTTCTGCTTCCATTACAGCTATTGGCGTGCTTTTTAAAAAACCGATGCAATGTCTCAAACACTTATTCTTGATTTGTTCTATTTTTTATGGCTGAACACCTTCAATATGTTTATGCCATTTTCTGCTCGTTTAGTAAGATAATGGATATGGTCTTTCCACAATAGTTTTTTGTCAAGAAATATTCCTAGATATTTGACACTGTTTTTGTATGAGATTTGTCGTCCTGCGAGTGATATTGTATTAGGCATATTTATTCTCTTTCTGGTAAAAGTACAGAGCGACGATTTTTCCACTGATAAACTAAGTCCATTATTTTTTAGCCATTCTGAAGTTTGACTAAATTTTGTTTCAATTTTATTATTACAGGTGGCTATTAATTTGTCGTTGGTATCATTAGCAAATTTCAGGATTCTGATGTCACTGTTAAACATGAATTCTAAGTCATGGGTATAAATTATGTATAGAATGGGACTAAGGATACCTCCCTGTGGTAGACCAACTCGTGCTAATCTCGAATCTGTAAGTCCTTCAGTAGTTCGTACATATATTGACCGAGTGCAATATAGAGAATAAATATTTTTGACTAGTTTTCTGGGCATTCCTAGTTGGATCATCTTTTTTATAAGAATCTCATAATTTACATTGTCATATGCACCCTGGATGTCCAAAAACAATGCTGACGTATAGTATATGTAGAATTATATCGTTGATCATTAGACTGCAATAAAACCCTCATTATCCCTTTGACCATAAAATAAATAAGGAAATCCCTAATTTTAAAACCTTTTCGAGTAGAGCCGGACCAGGTACAAATTCAATTTATACTTATGCCTGATGCATATATAAATACAAACTGATTTTTATTAATTTTAGTCTTTAGTGGTTTTCCGGCGAGTAATTTTTATTTGGGCTTATTAGTGCTAGAATGTGGAGTCCTTGGAATTGTGCTGATAGGGGGGCATCTTCAAGTTTCATTTTTAAAAGAAAGTATTTATCTACCGATGCCAAACTAATAATTAAAAATGTGTATCAATCTTTGTTGAGTAGAAATTTTAATTCGATGGATGCTTTAGCAGAGACGTCTACTTTGATAAAAACTCCTTTGTCTTCGGTAAGAGACATAGTACTTAAACCTGTTAATCCTAGAAAAAATCGGAGTGATTTTGGCACATTTAGAAGCATTGCCGAAAATGACATGGATTTATTAAGAAGAAAGATTTACCAAATGTATTAGGCACAAACTGTACCCACTTTGATTTCCCTCAAAGAGCGGCTGATTAAAGACGAAACAAATATCTCTTGTATCCTTTCAAGTCTTAGGAAAATATTGCATAAAATGGCTTTTAAATACAAACAATAATGGAATCTCACCGTTTACAGGAATGGAGACTTAAATATTTAACAGCTGTTAAACAATTTAGAGAAAAAAATCGTCCAATTATTTACCTTGACGAAACATGGTTCGATACCCATAACACTCCAAGAAAAGGTTGGGATGATTCTCCAAAAATTGTCAAACCAAGGCACCATCAAATAAAGGCAAAAGAATCACAATATTACATGCTGGTTCAGAGAACGGGTTTGTTCCAAATTGTCTATTGCTTTTAGCTAAAAACATAGCAGATTCTTCTTTAGATTACCATCAAGATACCGACGCACAACTTTTTGAAGATTGGTTTAAACATAAACTCCTTAAAAATATATCTGAAAATAGCGTCATTGTAATGGACAATGCTAGTTATCATAGTCGGCAAAAATCATTCCCAATTCTAATAATACAAAAGCAGAAATTCAAAATTTTATGATTGAAAATGATTTATATTTTGAAGAAATTTACAAAAAACGAGAACTGCTAGAAGTATTAAAAGCTTTTAAAATAAATAAGGAATACGAGTGTGACAAACTTGCAGCAGAAAATGGACATACAGTGTTGCGTCTTCCTCCATACTATTCTATATTCAATCCTATTGAGCTAATATGGCATCAATTAGAATCCAATATTAGGAGAAATAATATTTCTCCTACATTAAATGCATCTGTAGTAGAATTAATTAAAAACGAAGTAAGAAAAATTTCTGCAGACAGCTGGAAAAACTGTGTACAGCATGTACTTAAGGTGGAAAATTCTTACAATTGTATGATTACAAATGTTCAACCCTTAATTATAAGTTTAGGCTTAGATGAAGATAGTGATAGTGATACAGAGTTAAATTTTGAATAAATTGTCAATAGTTTTTAAGAATTTAATTAATTTTTATTGTACTTGTTATCCTAATAGTTATACTTTGAAATTATATTATTTTCAATTATCATTAATTGTTATTATTATTTTACATTTATTATAGGTACCTAAAACTAAAAATACCTGTCTATTTATTTTAAATTATAAAAATAAATCATGTGGTGTAGGTACATTTTCAAGCCAACCCTGATCCCATTTATTCAGCTTTGAAGAGGTGGAGGCGTATACAATAGGATTTAATCAGGTAGATTATTTATGGCAGTAAGAGTCAACGGTATAATTCTGCAAATATTATACTTTGATTATTCGTGAATCCTAGTTGAATATCTGTTACTAGAAGAGCTATAGCTTCTTGTGTGGAGTTACATCTTCGAAATCCTTTTTGGGTTTTTGGATATTTTTGGTTTGCTTCCATCCAAAACTCAATTCTATTTTTTTGTATTCTTTCATAGGTTTTTAATAAGCATGACGCTAATACTATTGGTCGCTTATTATAAACGATGTTAGTAAAAATCCATCTTTCGAATCGGACTATGATTAAGCCATAACGACAAAGTATTATTCGATTTTTAAAAATGCTTTATCTGTAAGATTTTATTATATATCTTGTTTTTGTAATTATATTACGTTAAATAGCATCACCCATTGTTATTTATTAGCTAATATGATTTCTAATTGTTTTCATATGTTATAAATACCTACGTATATAATATAATACAATTTTAGGAGAATAGGCATGTTTAAGATTTTTAATTTAAAAGCTTTCCCAATACACGCTCCTGACTAAGAGATTTTTCCAAAAACAATGGTAAATCCTCAAATATAACAATAGCTTGCGATAAATTCAGGGTGGACCTACCTAAATAGTGCTCATTAATTGGATCCTTTAATGTAAACACAATATATTTCCAGGGATGGTGTTTAAATTGTTCTTGATACCCTGGTATGCGTTTTGCATATTAAATGAGCATTTATTACTTCGTGCCATTTAAAGATAGACTATACTTGTTTGTACTTACGTTCCATGTCCCATAACCAATAGACGGTAGTTTAAGATCCTGTGTAAGCGCAAAGTGCTTCATTTTATTGTCCGGTACTTCAAAACTTATATTTTGAAAAGTGAACACTGTTGGAAGTCACTGCTAATAAGTTAACTTTATATTTTTGTGCAAGAAAATCTGAAAAACTATTAAAAATAATCCTTTTGTGACAAGTACCGAACGTATTCGTCGATGCAGATTTAAAACCTTCATTGCCTTGCACGCTTAATAATCAATTTCTGATTTGGCACAATTGTTTTCTCAATTTTTCATGGTTCAAGGTAACGGATCTTAAAAAATTAGGCGTGCAATTTTAGCACTGAGTGTCGCTAAATTTGTTTTCATCGTTACTTAGAGTAAAGTAGTTATACAGCGAGCTCAAAAAGGTTGGAATAAATTCGTTTAAAATTCTGGTGATTATTTTCTGGAAAAACGCTTGGACATGTCGATTATTATTTTTAATTGCGAATTTTTTGACATAAGAAATGTGTATAGAGGTTGTCGCAAGAAGAACATATACCGTCAACATTATTTTTTTTAAATAGAACACCCTGTATATTATATTATTTTTAAATTCTACGATATATTCTAAACACTTTTTGTATAACATACCTACCATATCTCCAAAATCAACGGTTTTCGATATATTGACATTTTTTCTGGTACGAAAACTACAATTAAAAATGAACTCTTTACATCTATTTAGTGACCGCCACCAACTTCCTGGCAATATGCAAGTCGATCTTTGAATTCTTCCAAAACGTTATGGATTACCTGGGGCTCTATTAATCGAACCTCATGCCTTATTCGAGCTTTAAGTTCATCAATATTGTTAGGTCTGTTAAAGTATACTTTAGATTTTAAATAGCCCCACAAAAAAAAATCGAGCGGGGTCAAATCTGGTGACCTTGCCGGCCATTCTATTGGACCCCGTCGACCAATCCACTTGCCAGGAAAGATTGTATCCAAGTACTCACGCACCGGGCGTGTGTAATGGGCTGGTGCTCCGTCTTGCTGCTACCATAAGTTGTTGTTGGGAATGTCTGGCTCATCTGGATTTGGATAGAGTACAGCAAGTGCCGGTATTAACTAAAATTCTAAATATTCTAGATACAGTTCGCCATTTAACGTACCATCAAAAAAGAAGGGACCTAAAATCCGGTTATCAACAATTCCAGCCCAAACATTCACTTTTTGCGGGAATTGTGTGTGGGACTACATGATCCAGTGCGGATTTTCCTTAGCCCAATATCGACAGTTTTGGCGATTCACATGCCCATTTAGAGTAAACGTTGCTTTATCAGAGAACACAATTCTTTTTAAAATTTGAGGATCTTCAATGTATCTGTTCATCATTAATTCGCAAAATTCTGTTCTTCTATCCGGGTCATCTTCATTAAGTTCATGAACCAACTGTACCCTATAGGGATGCCATTTACTTTTGTGTAAATAATTCAATTCGGTTGCTTGACAAATATTATTTTCCGTGGCAATACCGCGAGTAACACTTTGGTGGTTTTCTTGGACAGCTAAGAGGACATTTAACTGCACATCTTCTGAAATCCTAGGTCGACCTTGAATATAATTGACTCTAACATGCCCCAAATCCCTATATTTTTTTACAATTTTACTAACAACAGATGGAGATATTGGTGCTCGGTTTGGGTACTTATTGTTAAATAACTTACACACTTCTGTTTGGGTTCGGATCCTATCTCCATAGCCAAGCATCATTCGTACCTATATCCTATCTTTTTCACTTAACCGCGCCATTTTTACAGAATTACTTGAAGTTAGATAGATCTATACAATTTGAAGAATTTTTGACAAAAAGTAAATGTCTGTGTCAAAATAAATTAATTCAGGTAACAGGTTACAATAATAATAAAGAAATGCGCAATTAAAACTAAAAATCCACGGATCTCAGCATTTTTTCAGAAAAATATTAAAATGTCAATATATCGAAAACCGTTGATTTTGGAGATATGGTATGTTATACAAAAAGTGTTTAGAATGTACCGTAGAATTTAAAAATAATATAATATACAGGGTGTTCTATTTAAAAAAATTAATGTTAACGGTATATGTTCTTCTTGAGACAACCTGCATACACATTTCTTATGTCAAAAAATTCGAAATTAAAAATAATAATCGACATGTCCAAGCGTTTTTCCAGAAAATAATCACCTGAATTTTAAACGAATTTATTCCAACCTTTTTGAGCTCACTGTAGATACAACAAGTGCATAAAGTAGAACACATGTCACACATGAAAAATTGAGCGCACCAGCTGCAGATGATTGATGTACACAATATTTTTCATCACGATAAATATTTTGTTTTTGGATACGGTTGTACTTAATAGCGACGTTTCTTTGTAACTAAGTCAAAATATCACTTAGTCAAATAGTTGTATTTAACTTATTAGATTTTATGGTATGCGACAATATTGTTTCTATCCGTTTGTCAGTTCTTTGACCGTACATGGTAGAAATATACGACGAACCACTATCATGCATCCTTCCTTACGTTAGGTCAGTTTAATTCGAACAGTCCTGCACAATAATTCCCTCATCTGGAGAACGTCATCTCTCTCGAACGATGTTCATGAGGTAGTGTTTTGCAATAAATAAGATTAAATACCCAAAACCATGGTGAATCGCTTAAGGGAACCAGTCACCATCAGACCCTGCTGATAGGTACCTTCATTTTTATTTTACCTGCTAAAAATCTAGTGATATTTTTATAATTATAGATACGTTATTATTTTTTTTGCATTGGATTCAGCAAAGTGTGTTTTTTCGGTACCTGAAATCCAGTAATTTTCTTTTGTTTTAATTAGGGCCATAAGCTAGTTAGCTTAACTATTTATAACGTAATTTTACAGTATATTTCAGGGGATTGGTTCACAAAGGGCGGATGTCACATATTTTGCAAAATGTACTTTTATGTGGCTTATGCATGCGGCCGACATATCGGATCTATCTGTCTAAAGTCGGAAGTCCTACAACCGCGCAATTCCATATTAACGACTTAACAAAAGCAGTATGTTCCATATAATATTTGGAACACAAAAGACATATGTGGACAACCGTGTTTTCACAATTTTTTGCCTAAGGCGGTTGTCCATCAACCAGAAGAAAAACTGGCGGTTGTCCATTCTTAAGTTAGAATTATGGACATCCGCCTATTGTAAAGTTAATTTGTAGGTTATGAATACAAAACCAAGTGAGTGTTAAGTGTCGATTTAGCTCGCAAAAATGATGTCTGGTAGAGGTTTAAAAATTTTAAATGCACTAAAAGGATTAAAAAATAACCGTGATAAGTCTCAATGTGAAGGTAAATAATAATAAATATTTTAACTCCCACATTTTAGTATAAAAGTGGGCTATTATTTTATTTCCACAAACGGAGGTAAAATAAATCGTATTTTTAAATTTTAGTGCCTCATACAACCGCAGAGTCTGATTTAGAGGAACATATTACTGAATTTCAAAAAATGCAATTACTAAAGGTCCCATCATCTTCCAAAGGTAGGTAGTTACACCTAACCTAACCTATATTATGTTTAAATTAATGCATTACTACTTTGCAGCATCAAATGAAACTTGTTCGTATTATTTTTTAGAACATCATGAAACAATGGCGGAGATTTACATAGAAAACCATACAGATACTCAGAAACAGCAAACGCCCGAATCATCATCTGCTAACGTAAGAAACACCCGAAAAGCATGCCAAGAATTTGCGTTATAGTCCAATGACAATGGTATGCGTACTTACATTTTATTATTTATTTTGTTTCTTAACTTATTTTTTTGTAGGACCCTGCTTTGCAAGGAAATTAATAGAAATAGAGAACAACTCCTACAATTCTTGTATGGCTATAAATCAAAAACAAGAACCAGCCAGTTCAGATATAAATTTGGAAATTGGTGTTACTCCGTCCTATTCTAAAGGTAAAAATAAATTTTTGAAACTATGTTAGATTTAGCGTTTAAGTACTGTTAATAACAAAAATTTTGAGTTTCCTATATTTTGGCTATTTGTGTTTTAGACGGATATTGTGAAGATATTTTGGATTCAGAGACCGAAAATGAACCTTTTTCAACTGATAGTGAAGATGACGCAAACTATTATCCAAGTGAAGATGAAGACTGCTCGGACGAAAACGAACCTACAGAAAGAGTAGAAAATGTGAAAAGAAACCTTGCATTAACATTAGACGAAATAGGTGATGGTGAAAAAAACAGAGATGTGCAAACTAAGAAAGGCAGAAAAAGAAAACGGACACCAAAGTTGTGGAACAAAAATGAAAAAAAAACTAAAAGATTAAAAGGAGAAGAGTATGTGAATCGTGGAGGTAAAAAAGTTAAAGAAAAGTCAATTAGAGATTCTTGTAAGTGCAGGTTAAAATGCTATACAAAAATTTCAGAACAAAATCGTCAAAAAATTCATGACAAGTTTTGGTCATTAAATAACTGGGACCAACGTAAACAATTTGTCTGTTTGGCAGTTAGTTATTAATATTATAAGAAATCGACCCAGGAATAACAAACAAGAGGGAAGGCGCAAGAATACCTACAACTATCATTTAAATAATATAAATAATGAGGCTGTGGAAGTATGTAAAGTAATGTTCTTAAATACTCTATCATTAGGTGAAAAGTTTTTAAGAAATAGTATAAACCATGATAATACTAATATTACTACACCAGATAAAAGACAAAACCACAAACCAACAAGGACAATTCCCGAGAGGGCAATAGATATAGTAAAACAACATATCGAAAGCTTTCCCTCTACCGAAAGCCACTATACTCGTCGACATACCAAAAGGAAATATTTGGAACCAGGATTAAACATTAGAGTGATGTATAAGTTGTACAAACAATATTGTCAAGAAAATAACGTCGATACCAAATACCTTGTTAAAGAATCTTACTACCGTTTTATATTTGTTTCAAAATATAATTTATCATTTAAACTCCCCAATTTAGACACGTGCGACGATTGTGATGAATATGAACGACTTTTACTAGATGGTAGAGAAGAAGCCGAAAAAGAAACAATTAAAAATGAAAGAGATTTACATTTTAAAGAGTCAGACAAAAGGTATCAAATGAAGGAAGAAGATAAACTTAGGTCTAGATTTGAAAACTCTAAAGAAAGAGTATGCACCATAGACCTCCAGAAATGTCTACCAACGCCATGCCTTTCTAACGCACAAACCTTTTACAAGCTTAAACTGTGGACTTTTAATTTTACCATTTGCGACATGACGAAAAATCAGGTTTCATGCATGGTTTGGAATGAAACTTTAGGTAAAAGAGGAAGTAATGAAATAGCGTCTTGCATTTTTAAATGGATTACTTCTTTGCCCGACGATGTCGAAGAAATTACATTTTGGTCTGATAATTGTGCGGGCCAAAACAGAAATACTAATATCCTATTTTTTTGTGGCTTTTACATAAAATTCCAAATATTAAAACTGTTAATCACAAATTTTTGTTGAAAGGGCATACACACATGGAGGTAGATGTGGCACACTCAGTGATTGAACACAGGAAAAGGCGCACTAGGACTATGGCTATTTGCAACACTCATGACTGGGCTCAATTAATGCGCTTAGCATGTCAAAAAAACCCGTATTATGTTTACGAAATGGAACTAAATGACTTTCTTCAATTTGATTTCTTGGGAAAACTTTATCAGTCCCCTCTGGTTAACAGAAAACAAAGAGAATATTTTCAATTGTCAAAAGTAGTTCATCTACAATTTCGTAGAGAATCTGTGGGAACTGTATTCCATAAAACAAGTTTTGATTCTGAAAATTTTAAAGAATTTAACATAATACGAAATAATAGAAAAATCTTGGTGCTTCCTGATTATATCCCAGTAATATCAAATAAGCCTTTAAGAATCTCGACTAAAAAATAGCAACACCTACAGGACCTATTAAAGTGGATTCCAGGAAGTTTGCAAGAATATTATAAAAATCTTTCACATCAAGATCAGGTAGAGAGCGAAGAAGACGACTAAAAATGGAATGAAAATAAATAAACCGTACCTACTTTCCATATTTTTCATAAAAGAAAATTCGTTTCTTAAATTACTTTCTTCAAAATTCTTACTTGGCAATTAGGGACTTCAGCCTTTCAGACAATTAATATTTTAGTATGCAAAAGTCGGATGTCCTACGCCATTTTTTTTGTCGTTATTCATTTTAAATTTTTTTTTTTTTTTTTGTAAATTATAAGTATAAATAAAATAGTTTTCAAATACAAAAAAAATCTTTTAATAATAAAAAGAGTATAAACATCCTTGGTTGGTTTAATGCATTTAAATTTGTTTTTTAGCTTTCCTGAAAAATTGTATTTTTGTGACATCCGCCCTTTGTGAACCAATTTGATTTCAACATATTATTCAACGTTTTAAGTCATTTCCCGTATTAAATTTAGTTATTCAGATATATAACGATATGTAAAAAGAGTTGCAACTTTTTCCCTATAATAATGAGTATTGAACCTAGCCAAACTCATACTTTTACCACTTGGTCTGATTTGGTAAATCAACTGAACTTATTAGTTGTCGAATTAATTGTTGTTAATTTGCCACTTAAAATTATTTGTTACATTGACATCTACCTTTTTGTCGTAATTAAATAACTTTTAATTAATTTGTATACTTGTTTTGGCATTGTGTGTGGGCCCCATTATTCACTTATAAGAATTTGGTGATGTTGTGAGAGGTTTGAGATAAAGCAGCTGTGAGTGAGTACAGCGATACTTCATATTATTATTATTATTATTATTATTATCATTATAGGTAACATTCTGAAACTAACCTTTTTGCATAGAAATAAATAATTATGTCTTCACATCATATCCAATGCCCCCCCCCCCCCAATTTCTTTCTGGCCGCCCCTGTGTACAGCAGCATCCTTTGGAGTCCATACACGTTCAGCTTGTTGTTTAACTGGCAAGGTCGACCCTTCACAAAAGAACCGGTTACAATTGCCAGGAGCTTGAGGTATCTGAGTTTACAATATGAAATACCAACACCAACACTTTAATTTTGTTACCACCATAAAAGGTTGTACCGAGAGATCAGCAGTCCTGAGCTAAATTTTTTCTGAGACGCACTTAATGAATAATACTTGAACAAATAGGAATTGGGGAACGTTCTGTAGTAACAATGATCTCACAATGATACAAACTACCTTATGGTATTTTACATATAAATATCACGGAAAACAATTTAATAGGCTAGCCAGATTTCGCCAACGAAGAAAAATATATTCTTAATATTGCCTCTGATGATTTATATAACACATTCTTTATTTTATATCTACCGACGCCTAAGCCAACGTTAAGAAATACTTATGCTAAGATTGTCTATTAGTTTAATGTTCACTTTTTTGTACAAACAGCAAAATTTTTTTTATATTATAATATTATTATCTTAGTTTTGGTAATATTGGATATTCTAAGACAAGGTTGGTTCAGTTTAAGGTTACTTATTGTCATTTAAATTCGAATTTTTTGCCCATTTGGTGTATTAATTTAGGTTACTTACTTCCGTTGTAGATTCCACAAAATATTGTTTCACTCTTATAGGGCATAAGAAATAAAGCATATCTATACATCGAAACCTGTGTTTGCGACCGCCTCTATAAAGTGACCACCAGCGTAAAACGACCGGTTATGAATTTCCCATATTTAAAAATGGAAATCCCATTATTTTATACTCCACTTTACCGAGCCATCTGTTAAACGACCGCGGGCAGGGCCGGCCCTAGACATTTTGGCGCTCCGGGCAAAACCTTAATTTTGCGCCCCCCCCCCCCCTTTTTTTTTTAAGTAAATCTCATGCGACCATATCAGAAAGTCAAGAAAACATTGAAAAAAAAAAAAAAAGTTTTATTAAAAACTCAATCATCAGATAACAAGATAAGCAATTTAGCACTTAAGGCAAAATAACAAAAATTAAAATGTAGTAATGCTAACTAAACTAATATCCCATATTATAAATAAATTCTAACTAACCAAAGTAATTAAAATGCCCTTTTTCTAACTTTTCTTTCGGCAAACTCACGAACCAGTGATTTCAAGTCTAATTTGTCACTAATTTGGTGTTCTATAGCTATGATTGCCAATCCATTGAGACGATTTTGCGTCTGCATCGTTCTGAGATAATTTTTTATTATTTTTAGTTTTAAAAAGTTTCTTTCTCCTGAAGCCACAGTGACTGGCAATGTAAGTAGGATTCTTAATGCTATGCTGAGGTTTGGTGCGAATTTAAGTGTAGCGATAAACTTGAGAACTTCAACAGGGGTTTCCTTTTTTATTAATAATGACGAAACAATGCCTATTTCATCGGCTAGTTCCAGGGCGTTAAGATCGCTTGAATTTCCATCAGTTAAAACTACTTCCAAATCTTTACAATGAGCCAGTAGCTCATTTCTGGGCATGTCTTTTAGACCAAAAATATTATACAAAAAGCTGAAATAATTACTGTGAGTATTTAGCAAATTATATCTGGTTTCCAAGGCATTTATTGCTTGATCTATAGTGTGAAAAAAAAATATATTTTATATTTTTGTTTGAGGTCTTGAACGGGTTCATCCGGGCCCTCATACAAAAACGTTCTTGTTTTGCGTCTGACACGATGACGTGGCGTGGTGGTTTCGAAATTAGCTTTCACGTCAATCTCTGAAGCAAGCTCGGTTGCTTCTAAAATGATGCTTTCAAAAGCTTCATCTGATCTCAGGTTTTCAAAGAAGAGTTTGCAGTTGCTAAGCATATCAATAGCTTGTGACATATTAAAATTTACAGTTTGCAAAAGTTTGCTGATGGGGTTAATATGACTCAAAATTTTGTACCGAAAAACTTGTCAAGGCGGTGGTTGAGTGGTTTTGTCATGTTGAATTGAATTCAACTAGATTTTGCCTTAATGTTTAAATATATTATATTATTTGAATTATGTGCTTAGAAATAAAAATGATAAATTCCGCCTGCCGCCTCTTAATCTTGTCAACTATCAGTCAAATCTTGCAACGCGTTTTTGAGAAAATTTCCGTGAACCGATTTCAATGAAATTTGGTATATTTACAAGGGTCCGATGACAATGTAATATTATGAAAAATAATTTATTGATATATCAGAATGATAAAAAAATATTCTTTACTTTTTAGTGCATTTTATAAAAGCCTGTAACTTAATTTTTTTATCAGTTTATTTTCATTTTCCATGATTTTAGCGCCCCTAGATCATTGCGCTCCGGGCGGCCGCCCGGATCGCCCTACCCTGGGGCCGGCGCTGCTGCGGGAACTTATCATCGGAATTTTTAGTAAACTTTAATGCTAAAAACACCCTCCATTTTAAAAAGCTGGTTTAAGTACCAGGAAATTGGCTGAAAAATTTAAAGTGGGTAAGACCCAAGTGACTATGTTGCTTTAAAATAATGCGGAAGTTGGAAATTTGTTTCAAGAAGGTGGTAACCGTGAATAAAAAATAAAATTTCCCAGGACCGAAGGACTGGCAGTGGATCAAGTTGTTTTAACTAATTTTGTAAGGCGCGAAAAGCACTTACCAATATCCGGGCCCATAATTCAAGCAATAGTCCTCCAATTTGCTCAATGTCTAGGAATAGGAATAAATAACTTCAAGGCATCAAATAGATGGTTATCAATCAATATCGAAGACGTAACTGGACAGGTCTTGAACAAAAAAGCGTGGATGGCAGCAGACATCCTGACAACATGACTTCACAGATTTGATACCAAGATGAAGAAGCAGAACAGACGAGTGGTATTGTTTCTGGATAATGTCAAACTTATTTTTCTTCCACCCAATACTACCTCACATTGCCAACCTTTGGGTCAAGGCATTATTCAGAATTTTAAAATGCTCTACAGAAGCTACCTTATTAAGAGGCTTTTAACATGTATAGACAGTGGTTGTCCTCTTCCAGAAATCGAAAATAATATTACCATAACCAACGCCTTGATATGAGTTTCGGTGGCCTGGCGCAATTTGTCTCGAGGGACAATAAAAAATGCTTTATGAAAGCAGGATGTATGTGTAATACACATAATATTTTGTGAACTTGAAACAATTTGCCTCTATTGATAACGATTTGCCAACAGAAAGTGCAGAATTGAATATCATCGAGTGTATTGAAGAGATCCAAGAAACGGATAAAACTACTTCCAACTCTGATACAGAGGAAGAGGAACCTGAACTTGTTCCAGTGTCGAAAACATCAAGCCTATCTGAAGCCTGCGCAAGTTTGAGAGACTTTATTTTAGACTTTTATTATAGAAAAAAATAATTGTTTATAAAAAAATTTAAAGAATTCCTATTTTCGTCCAAAATTCAACTGTTATTCAACTATAAAAATGGCTATTGTAAAAAGATTTGTTTTGGTCACCACGATCTCCGGATCTAAGACCTTTAGACTTTTTTCTTTGGGGAGTATTGGAAAATAAACTTTATAAAGAAGTCATTTTAACCCTAGAATATAACTTGATCAAAGAATTCATGAGGCCTTTGCAGAAATAAAACCATTACACATCATGAATGCCTTAAAATTCGCTCGAAACAGATGTCAAGAGTGCATTAAAAACAACGGAGGAGCTTTGGAACATTTGCTATGATTCCCGTTATTTTTTACCTTAATCTGAATCTTGTATTTCGTTTCATTTTCGTTTAAAGTAATAATGTTTAAATAAATCGCCTAGGAAACCAATATCGTTCCTGGTGTGTTATATATTTGAAAAAAGAATTCAGAATGCTATCTTTTTAGATTAAAGTATACAGGGTGTTCCATTTAAAAATCGGAACTTTTATACCTGACCCCATGTACTTATTCTGAAAATGACAAATTATTCAACAATCATTATAAAGAAACTTTCGTATAAAACATTTTTCTGTATCTCTCTTAACTAAGAAAACATAGGGTAAGGGTAATTTTGAAATTGTCAATTTTTTGATTTTCCTCGTATCTCTTAAGCGAGCGAACATTTTCAAATTTTGATTTTACCATTTAAGTTTGACCCAAAAAGAGCACATGACACCTATATTACTTTTGTGATAGCACTAACAATTACGGAGACCCTATAAAAGTGTCGAAAATAGGACACCCTGTACTATTATTGACTTCTATTTTTTTTATACCCGCTTAATGCTTTAAGCTTCATAAGCTGTCTAACATTTTCTAACCAAGGATGATGATACCACAATTTCATTTCAGACATTATTTCTTTTTTATTCGTAAAACAAAATATATTGTTCTATGTTTGCTTCCTTTCCTTTTGGTTGTTAAATACACACACCTTTTACTTTTCTTGAGAATTAGGAGTGATAGCCCCCCTGTTCCTCCCACGCTATTGATTATAGTTTTTAAACAAAATAAAGACAAAACTTACTTATATTTTTATTTTTAACATTTAGGCACTATACATACATTGTAGAACAAGAAAGTCAACCAATAAAATATCACTTAGTGTCTTTAATATGTTTTGCTTCCGATTTCAACGTTCCTTTGTAATCACAGAGTACCTACATAGGCATACCTTTAAAAAACATCTTTGGATATTCTTCAACAATCATTAAGAAATGAATAATTTTATTGATGTGAATACAAGGTTTTTCAAATAAAATCAAAAGTGTTACCTATATTTCAAGTACTAATACTAATACGAAAAAAAACTAATAGCTCTTGTGGCAAGCCTAATCATTACCATATTCTCTGTGCCATTACGGGCTAATTCTTCAAGCCAATTTTTTATTAAGTTTTTGGGCATAATTATTCAGTCATTGTCAAAATATTGTAAAAAACCCACAACACTTTTTCATACATGCAAAAATTAAATAAATCTTATTTTTGTGAGTGGACTATATTATCTAGATCATAAATATGAAATGGACGAGAAATTTAAATTAGTCTAATCATGGTTTGGTAGAATAGGCGTTGGAGAAATTTTGACAATAGTTGACAGCTAAACAAAATGGAGTGTTGGCCTTTAAATCAGAGCATTTATTGTGTCGAGAATGTTCTTAAATTTAACTCAATGATTAAAGCTTAACGTGATTTTCGACAACATTTCCAAGTACGCGATGCACCAGCGCATAATGTCATTGAAATGTGGGCTAAGAAGTGAAGAAATAGTGGTAGTGTTTTAAAATGAAAATCCAACTGAAAATGAAGAACGGGTAAGGCTAGCCGTTACTCAAAATCCCAGTTGGCCATTTAGTCAACATACAGCAGCCTTAAACTTGAGGAACCTAGCACTCGACGAACATTGCATAAAATGAAATTTCATCCTTAACGTATGTCCTAAAAGTTTTGGCACAAAATTCATTGGCTTTAATTTTAACAAAAACAAAATAATATCAAGTTGCCTTTGGAAACAGAAGTTTGTTAACATTGTGTACTGTCAGTTGAGATTTATTTATTTTAAAGTTTTCGCTTTAAGATGTCGTATAAATAAGAAATAAGAAAAAGTATCTTTAAGTTGGTTGGGCGGGTACCCAAAGCTGAAATTTGTCGAATATTCCAGAATAAAGACATTTCAAGCAGAACCATTTATAGAACAATAGCAGAGTGCGAGCAGGGAATACCATGTCTGAATCTCGCAAAAAGTGGAAGACCACGTACTTACTGCACAGAGGTCAGAAAGATTGGTGAGAAGAGCAAAAAAACAGGTTGGAATGTCAACGAGGAGACTGGCTCGTCAATTCAGATCTTCTAAGAGTACGATATCGTTGGAATTAAGGAGGAATGGACTTAAATATCGAAACATACGTAAGTGCCCCAAATACTCTCAAGCGCAACTCCTTCGTATACCAAGATGCTGTCGTCAACTGAGGCGGGTACACTTTGCCAATGAAAAAATCATTATTTTAGATGATGAAAAGTATTTTACTTTGAGTAATTCTGAAATGAAGGGAAACGATGGATTTTATACGGACAACGTAGAGAAATGCCCTGACAATGTTAGATATAAACATAAAGCGAAATTTGCAGATAAAATCCTTGTCTGGTGCGCAATTTCTAACAGAGGTGTATCCCGACCTTTTGTGGGAAGAGTGAGGGGTGAAGCTTTGAATAGTCAGAGCTATATTAATAATTGCCCGTCCAAATTACTTCAGTTTGTCCACGAACATCATGCTAATGACGATATCATGTTTTGGCCAGACCTAGCATCATGCCATTACTCAAGAGATACCCAAAACTGGCTTCGACAACACCAAATACCTTTTGTTCCCAAAAACGATAATCCTCCAAACTTGCCGCAGGCTCGCCCAATAGAGGATTTTTGGGCTTTACTGTCTAGGAAGGTTTATCATGGAGGCTGGGAAGCCCAAGATGAAAAACAATTAAGACGGCGAATTTACGAAAAACTAAGAGAAATTGATCTGAATTCCGTCCAGGGCCTTATGAGAGACATTCGAAGAAATTTGCGTCTGGTAGAGCAGAATGGGCCACTCCACATAATTCGATAGTATAGTTTAGTTAAGTATTTAGTTGTAATTTATGATAACTAGTTAGTGTTGAAATAAATTTCTTCATTAAAAAAAAAATCCGATAAATATTTTGTGCCAAAACTTTTAGGACATACGTTATAAGCTCGCTGTTGTTAATTAATTGACAGAACGTGATAAGCAAGAGCGCATCTAGTTTTGCCAAAGATTTTTAGAGGTGCGGAAAATCATGCCAGGCATTGAAAACTTTCTGTTCATGTCCGACCAGATACATTTTTACTTAACCGATTATGTCAATAAGCAAAATTGCTGATGCTAGGTGACCGAAAATCCAAGCGAGATTCATGAAAGGTCATTGCATTCTTCAAATGCAATGGTGTGCAGTCTTCTACAAAAATTATTTGGTCGGATTATTTTAAGGAAAACAATGCAAGAGTAATAGCTAATTCTCATAGATATGCAGCAATGCTACAGATTTTCTACAGCTTAACAGGAGAAACACAAAAACTATAACAAGTCTCCTCACGGGACACTGTCAAATGAAAGAAGACCGTAGCAATATGGGACTAGAAGCAGAACCTTTTTATAGAGCCTGCAAAGAAGAGGAGGAAACCCCTCACCACATACTATGTCATTGTCCGGCAGTAAGTGGGAAAATATTACGGCACTTTGAGGAAGCCTATCCGGAACCCGAAGAAATAGCCAACGCCTCCATCAACATTGTCCTGAAATTCATTAGGGACAGTCGTTTGTTGGAGTAGATATCAAAGTAGCATATTAAGCCATGAGCTTCAGTGCAGTGGGGAAAGAACCACAATCCATTGAGATAGATAGATAGATAGATACAGATTTCTTTTCCTCCTCAACTAAACCATTATAAAAAAAACAATACTTGTTTCAATATGGCGCTACTAACCATACCGCTAGAATTGTAGAAGAATCATTTCGGCAACGGTTGTTAGCTTATAACAGCAACTTTCCCTGGCCCTCTAGGTCAACGGATATTATTCTGTTCCAGACTTTTATCTTTGGGGCTATTTAAAAAGCAAAGTGTACAAAGAGAAACAGAGAACCTTAGAGGAACTCAAAAGGAACATCTGTGCTGAAATTAAGGGTATTCCGGTGCCTGTTCTTCAACGAGTCTTTTCCAAATTCGTTCAACGTTTACATGAATGCATTGAGAATAACGGTGGTCACTTAAAGCATACTACCGGGTGTTGCATCGTCGAGCGGGACATAGGAAATCCCATGTAATTTTAAATGGGGTCAATTATTGGCTTCCCTAATTATTTTAGAGAAAAATTCTATTTAGGTTTATTACAGAGCACTAAAACCCACATTCAAAAGAATAACTTTAGATATTTTTGATGAGCCCGTTTACGGGTTATCGCCGATTTCTTTTTAACTATTTCTCCTTTTTATGGCCCCGTATTTGCGGGCACCAGTCAAGGTAAAAGATGACTGTCAAATAAAGTTGTCATTTTGAAATGTGTGCTTTATTGTTATAAAAACTCGTACATCGAAAATATTAAAGGGGATATTTATGAGTACAAATTAATCTGAATAAAACTAAAATAAAGTATCCAATTACAAGGTTAATTATGACATTTTACATGTTTCAATATTTTACTAATTAATAGGTAATTAATAATTCTTGCATCTCTTCTTTGTTCCTGCCTTTCTTCACATCTGCAGTTATTTATTACAGTGCCTTTTGCCTCAAATTTCTTGATAGTTCTTTCGACTGTAGATTTTGCAGGTATCGGTCTATTCGGATACAGAGCAGCAAACATGTCTGACACATTTTGATAACTATTTCCTTGATAATACCATTTAATCATCAATATTTTTTCTTCAGAAGTGTAATTCATGGCTAATATTTTCGATGAACGAGTTTTTATAACAATAAAGCACACATTTCAAAATGACAACTTTATTTGACAGTCATCTTTTACCTTGACTGGTGCCCGCAAATACGGGGCCATAAAAAGGAGAAATAGTTAAAAAGAAATCGGCGATAACCCGTAAACGGGCTCATCAAAAATATCTAAAGTTATTCTTTTGAATGTGGGTTTTAGTGCTTTTTAATAAAGCTAAATAGAATTTTTCTCTAAAAATAATAAGGGAAGCCAATAATTGACCCCATTTAAAATTACATGGGATTTCCTATGTCCCGCTCGACGATGCAACACCCGGTATATTCCATTAATAATAATCTCCCACTTATTGTAATTATAATACCGTTTTATTTGCTGTTGAAAGTTTTATGAATATCTTAAAAAAGAAGTTGAAAAATATGTAGTCATATTTTCTGCCCTACTCTATTTGATTTGACGCCATTCTAAGTGCACCTGAAATGGTTATCGGACATGCACCAACTTTTATGAAGAATACAATTTTCTGAGAAGGAAAATAGTCCTGGTAGACTGGTGGTATGAACTGAAACAATTCTTTTATGTTTTTTTTTCTGCTTTACTCGCAGTCACCGGGAGGCTAGATTTATAAAGCAGGGGTAGTTTAATGTTCTTAAAATCCATAAATCTTCCCTTTTTTATTCTTTGTTAGTAAAATCCATTACCCTCTCGTTTAAAGTTTCTTTTCATTCAATAGATGCGGATGGCCTATATTCACTCTCACTTTCTCTATAAAGGGTGTTTCATAATTGAACGCCAAAACTGAAGTAACCCAATCATCCGTGCATGATTTTAAGACATAAAGTTCATATAAACATAGGCATTTAGGTATGCAATCGCTTTATTTTTGAGATACAGGGTGTTACAATTCTTAAGCGTTTTTTGTGTTGACAACACAGTTTTATAGGCAGTTTAATATCTAATGCATGGTGCCTATTGATATTTTTGATTTCAGCTTCGTTTAGGAGATAAATGCAATTTTATCAGTCTGATAATATGGGCATAGCGATATGAAAATTTAATAAATGTCATTTATTTTTTTAATTGAAAACCATTCATTACGCTAAGAAAGGAAGGAAGACTGCATGCATGGTTCCATTTACATTATACTTTAACTCCGCTGTAAGTATGGACTATTTTTCATTTTCAAATAATTTTATTTTTCGTCGAGTGTATTAGGAATAGTGTCGATCTCAAAAAACAAGAGATGACTTGTAGGTAGGTTCGTAGATTTGAAGTCGATGCAATTTAAAAGAAAGTTTGTTATTTGCTCCGATATAGTTCATGTATCTTAATTAGTAAATTTATGAATTTTTTTAAAAATTTTAAAATAACACTTACTTTTTGTACCAGTTTTATTTTTATTTGGATACTCTGTATTGGCTATATTTTTTTTTTGAATATACTAACATGAAAAAAATACTTCGCTGTTTGAAAAATAACATCGTCGAATTCTATACTAACACCTAAAAAACCTTTATACAAATCGACAAAATAACAAACACAAATCGTTGTATTATATTGTATCATAGTAGTACCAACTATTATTATTATCCTTACTAAATAGTGTCTTCACTTTCTCGTTCTCTTTCCTCACTTTCTACCCTATTAAGGTTTATACATACTTCTTCGCGTTCCTCCCTCAATGTAGTTCTTTCACTGTTTTCCCCTTCAACCCCAATAATACCCTCACTAACTTCAGTTCTGTCAAGTTGCCCCATTTCAATACATTCTCCTTGAAGATTCCTTGGATTCTTCAAGATCAGATTAACCTCACTATACGAAGGAGGTAAATCAAAGTCTCTAGGCCCGAAAATGTCCTCGTACGCAGGTGGTCCGAAGCCGAGTGACGTGGGGGACATTCCTTTGGAGGTATTCTCACTGTCCAGGATACTAGGAGTGCTCCCAGTGACCTGCCGTAGAGTATTTTGGCTCCTGATGAGATTGGCGCTCAATTCGAGGAGGTCGATCCCTGACTGATCCGCGTGAAGTTGAGAGAAGACATTGCGGTCCACGACAAGCATTCTTCCGTAGGGGAGAAGTATTACTGTCGGCGTGGTGCTGTCTGGGATTGTGCTAGCTGCAAAAGAAGATGAGTGATGGTTAGAGAAGCTTCAAAATCAATAATACCATAAAGGTCATTGAGCTCTTGAATTGTTTATGGCTCGTGTGTAATATCAAATGAAAATAATCTAATGTTCATGTTTGTAAAGTAAAGTGTGAGGCAAAATCCCTTTTTTATTTTACGCTCTGAGAATAATAGAGAATTGTATTTTTTGTTGAAATTTAGTGACCACAACTAATTTTTTAATATTACAGTGTTGGTTGGATGTTAGCCAGAAAAACAGTTGAGATGATCAAATTTTTTGGTATTACCGACGTTTCGATCTATATTAGGTCATCCTCAGAAATCTACAATTTTATATCTTACTTTGAATAATAAATAAATTAATAAGTAAACATACAGTACAGTGTCATGTATCAAGCATTATTGTAAGTTAATCAAAGTGTGTTTTTCTAAGTAGAATACAATATTGCAAGTATAAAAACAAGACAAATTATTAGTTTTATCCGAAATATGTAATGATATGTTTTAAATTTGTATTGTTATCAAATTAATGTACAGGGTGTGTCTCACCCGAGTGGCGATTTTCCTGCTGACTATAATGAAAAATAAATTACATATTTCTCAATGATTTTGGACAAGGAAGCCAAATTCAATGTCAAAAAATATATAGGTTCACAAATTTGACAGATACGACGCTATTTAAAAATTAACTTAATAGCAACCTTCATAAATACCCAGACGAGTGAATTGCATTTCGTAGTTTGATTTTAAAAACCTATAGTCGTTGATATTTATTTTCATCCGTTTCGTAAACACGGGGGTTGCCAAATTGCCTCCATCGATTTTGTCTTTTAAGTGTCTCACCCCTTTAATAAATAGACCCTTTAAGCTGAAAACCCCAATTCTTTTCACAGTAACATTATGTCTCGTGACTAAGCTATTTACGCTATAATCAAATACGTATTATGTCAAAAAGTGACAGCTACGACGCCATTTTAAACAACTATAGGTTTTTGAAATCGGACCGCGAGATGCCATTCACTCGTGTGGTTATTTATGAGGGTTACCATTTAAAAAAGTTTAAAATGGCGTCGTATCTGGCAAATTTGTGAACCTATATATTTTTGACATTAAATTTGGGTTCTTTGTCGAAAATCATTGCGAGAAATGTTTTTTTATTATAAAATAGAAAAATTGACAATTGGGTGAGACACTTAAAAAATGTCGGAGATGCTTAAAAATATGTATTATTGTAGGTTTCCCCTCAGTTAAACGTGTATACCTGCTGATATAAAATTTATATACACTCTCTTTATAACTTTTAAAATATCACTTTTTTTTACTCCTTTGAAGAAGCAACAGTGTTGAGAAACATGTCGAGTTTCTAAATAAAAACTTTAATTTGTAGAAAGTGTAAAATTATTTTTACCAATTATTTTAACTAAACTAGTTTATTTTATGTTTACCTAATTTAGATTTAGCAGTACCCAAAAACTGGTCAAAAATGACTATTTTTATATGCAAACCAAAACAACGTTAAACTATATAGGATTAATTATTATTTTGTTATTTTAACAGCCAAAATAAGATTAAGTATAGAAAGCAAATATTGTATTGTTACAACGATCCGAAAGTTTAATATTATTTTTTGTACGACTTGATGTTTTTGATTAATTACTGAGTCTGATTTTATGTGGGCCAGTGCTACAGATGTACACACGAGTCTGTGACTACGACGTATCGATTAGGATAATCACACTCTTCTAAATCATGGCACAACTTCGCGCTACACCAATATGTTAAAAATGCAATAAAAATAGGAAACTATAGTTCAGCATGGAAAAGCGCAGCTTATTGATTAATTCATTCATTTATAGTTTTGCTCAAATAATGTCAAAGACGCATGGTTTAAAGTTTTGTGACACGGCACCGACGTATTTACAAAAACTAAATAACGTTCGCCCGTTGTATTACTACTCCACTGACACACAAATATCGGCCACTTGTGTTTGCGAGTGGCACGCGACTCATGTCAACCAATTAAATTAAGAATAGCCACCTATTCTCTTTAATTGTGCACTATATTCCCATACTTCCATGCCATTTTAATATCAAAATTAATAGGATAAGAAGAAGTTTAAATAATGTTTAAATTTTATTAAAGTACTTTTAGTTTCTTAAATATATTAGTTTATTATACAGTGGGGACCAGAAGTCCTGCATAAATTCGATAAAAAATTAGTGATGTATTTTTCGGAAAAATGCTTGAACACGTAAACTTTTATTTTCATTTGCGCATCTTTTGACGTGAAAGTTTAGTATACAGGGTGACACATGTTAAAGATATGACGAAATTTGTTATTTTTTCTTATGGAAAACCCCGTATATTTTTCGATTTTTCAATTCTAGTAAACATTTTAAACATATCTGGTATAGCATACCCTATGTCTAAAGTGAAAGATTATCGAGAAATTTTCGATTGAATTATAGTATTTTTAAAGTTACCTTGAGGTTTATTATTTAAATAGGTATAGACCAGTCCTTCAAATGTGTTGTTATTAGTTGTCAGTTAAGAGCTGACAGCTATCAAGTAACATTTAAGTAATCTTGTCTCATGCAGCATTTCGTACTACTTAACTAAATAAAATTGAAAATTCACAAAAGAAAATGGTTAAATTGACTGAAACTTAGAGAGTAGATGTTTTAATTATGATAGGATGTGGTGATCTTATTAGGACTCAAAGGGAAGTTTGTGAACTATTTAATATAAAATCTCAAGACATTCAGATATCTCAGTCCAACGTAAGCAGAATCGAGAAAAGATTTAGAGAAACGGGACAGGTACGAGATCTTCCTAGGTCCAGTCGGCCTTCAATTTCAGAAAATAAACAATTAAACGTTATATTATCCATTGAAGAAAATCCACATAAACCTACTCAAGAGCTAGCATTGGATAACGAAATTGGAAAATCATCTGTAAAAAGAATTTTAAAAAAAGAGAAATATCATTCATATAAAATAAAATTAATCCACGAGCTTAACGAAGATGATCCAGATCGTCGCTTAGAGTTTTGCGAAACTCTAATGAATATTTGCAATAATGATAATTTTTTTGCACGTAGTATTATATTTTCTGACGAGTCGACCTTCTGTCTGAATGGGGTGATGAACAGACAAAACTGTCGCTGCTGGTCTTCTACTAATCCACACTGGGCTGTTGAAGCTCACACCCAGTATAAACAGTCTGTTAATGTTTGGGCGGGTATTGTGGGCGACAGAGTCATAGGACCGTATTCCTTCGATGGCACGCTAACAGGTCAACGTTACTTGGAGTTTTTAAGAAATGAATTGATCCCCGCCTTATGCCGTTTGTTTCCAAATGCAAAACAACCCTAATATTCCTAGAGATTTTGTTTGGTTTCAATAAGATGGCGCGCCTCCGCACTTTAGTAGGGAAGTGCGCGAATATTTAAATTACGTATTTCCGGGTCGTTGGATAGGGCGAAGGGGGCAAATAGAGTGGCCTGCTAGGTCGCCGGACCTAACTCCAATGGACTTCTCTATATGGGGCTATCTTAAACATAAAGTGTATATGAACAAACCCAATAATATCGAAGAATTAAAAAATAAGATCAGATATGAAATTCAATTAATAACCCGTGAAATGATTCATAACATTTTTGAAGAGTTTGAATTGCGGCTTGCTTGCTGTCAGGAAGTCAATGGGGCACAGTTCGAACATTTACTAAATTAATAATTAGAGTACTTTTTAATACTTTAAGCTTTATATTTAATAAATATTTTTATAACTTAGTCTTTTTTATTCAATCGAAAATTTCTCGATAATCTTTCACTTTAGACCTAGGGTATGTTATACCAAATATGTTTAGAATGTTTACTGGAATTGAAAAATCGAAAAATATACGGGGTGTTCCATAAGAAAAAATAACAAATTACGTCATATCTTTAACATGTCTCACCCTGTATACTAAACTTTTACGTCAAAAAATGCGCAAATGAAAATAAAAATTTACGGATTCAAGCATTTTTCCGAAAAATGCATCACTCATTTTTTATCGAATTTATGCAGGACTTCTGGTCCTCACTGTATATAATTCCAGGGTACAAACAAATACATAACGACAATGACAAAGTAAACGTTTTATTAATTTAGAGAATTAATAAACTATTAAGTAAGGTAAGTACATTTTGGTTTTTTAAAGGAAATGTTTCCATTGACCATTCTAAAAAATCACAACGGATCATTTTTTTATATCGAATAAACGAGTTTCGAGTAGAAAAGTATACGAAATCTAAAGAACGCAAAATGTTTATATACAGTATGTCCGGTCATGTGGTAGACAAGAGGGAAACGGGCCAAAAATTTCATTTTGGTTATACTTAAAGGTATACAAACTCAAAAGTACACCTACCAAACTTTTTAGTGAAATGCAAATTTAAAGAAAAAATATTTACAAACTTATTGAAAATCAATATCTTAGAAGATGTGATTTAAAACAATACTCTTAATTATCATTTTGCTAAAAACTTTAGAATAAGGGTGTTTTACTAGTTACTATAGAAATTTAATTTTTAACTTTTTGGACACCCTCATCGACAATCGTATTTTTTCAGCAAACAAAAATTTTTATAACGAATGACTTTTCTTCGAAAAATGTAATTTTTGGTCCGTTTGCCCTATTGTCTACCACATCGCCGGACATTCATATGAAAACTGGGGTGGCCCAGACAATTTTATGTTGCACAGGGTGGCTCAAGAAGATTTTCTAAAATAAACTAATGGGGCACCCTTTATTTTATACTTTAAATTATAGTATACAAGGTGTTTTTGAATAAGTGACCGATATTTCTAAATATTTCCAAGACAAGAAGTTCATATAAAGATGTGGTCAGAAACGCTCCGAATCCAAGATACAGGGCGTTTTCTCTTGAAAACGAAGCAAGATACGAAAACATTTCAGGGAACAGAATAGTTGTATTATTAGTTGGTAAATCCGAAAAATATTATCAATATTAGTAAAAAGTCAGTGGCGTACATTTTCTTGACAATATTACTCCCTGGGACGCCACTGGACTTAACAAATTTAACCTACTTAGGGCTAATTAAGCCCCTTATCATTATGATTAACGGTACCAAATTTCAATAAAATCGGGAAAAGGATATTTAAAAAACTTATAAAAAACCGATTTCTTTCAGAAATTTTAACACGCTGTATGTCAAAAACGGGGCAATTCCGAACACACATCTTTATATGAAGTTTTCCACTTAGAATATCATAAGGAGTTACCTCCTTAAGTTACGTACCGTACTTCTGAAACGCCCTGTAAACATGGTATCCAAGGATGAACAGCATGGGGATCTCGGAAACCGTAAAAGTTACAAAAAAAGGTGCACAATTCCGTTGAGAAAACCAGAAAATGCCTCTTACTGGTGGAGATATTTGGAAAAATCCGAAATTTTGCGATTTCGTTTTTATTTTTTTCTGAAGTTATTTGAAAAGGTATAAAATGCCAATTGACACTACCTTCTTGCCACTTTTATAGCTCTACAATTCAGCCTTTACGATCTGTCAGTGCAACGTTTCATTTGCAGAAACCATGATCAACTCTATTTTTTTAGATGGTCCGTAAAAAAACACCCTGTATTAGATAGCATTCCTATTACGAATTCAACGATGCATATCGCAACATGGTTTGTCATGTTTTTATTCAGAAAAAGACCTTTTAATAAATTTCGAAGATTTTGGTAACTCGGAGGCAAATTGACAAATTAATAAACTAACCTAAACCTAAACACATAAGGTAACTAATCTGAACTAACCCTCTTAAAATAAAGTTTACCACACAAGACCTTTTGGTGCTAGCCCTTAGAAAATTCTAGGTGTTTTCTACTCACAAACCAAAATAATATCAGATTGATCAATAGTAGAAGCGACTAACGACGACCTAAACCAACCTGATTGTAAGGGAGGTGACCAGTCGGAAAGACGAAGGTACCGTGTTCACCCAATATTCGGGTATTTATACACTGACTATTATTTAATTGAATTAGGCGGCACAGTGGTCTGCGATCTCAACGCACAGTAGTCTAGAGGTCCGAGAAATATAATTGTAATGTGGGGACCGCCATTCTGTCGACATGCCCCTTCCCCGATACGTAATTAAAATTTGTTTTTACCAAAAAAAGAAGAGAACGAAAAGCCAAACGCATTTTTATCTAGGGCTACCTACCGGGTTAGAAACCAAAAGGAAAGCATATTATTGCAAAATATCACAAATTAAATCGTAAACTAGGTAGTGTAAAGAGAGTCTAGCATGTTTCTAATCGTTGGGGACGAACAAAATGGCGGGCTCCACATTAAAATTATATTTTTTATGCCACCAAATGTCAAGATGAATTAAACAATAGTTAGCACTTTCGGTGTATAAATAGTCGAACATTAGGTGAACACGATACCTTCGTCTTTCCGACTGGTTATCTTGCTTACGATCAAGAGCGCTTCTTAGTATTATACAGGGTATCTCTAAAAGGTCTGTACAAAATCTGAGCACATATTCCTTAGGCCAAAATAAGTCGATTTTAAGCAACTTACCTTGGTCCGAAATTGCTCCGTTCCCGAGATATATAGGTAAAGTTAAAAAATAAAAATCGAATTTTTAAAAATTAATGAAATTTTTTTAACGTATTACTTTAAAACTTGATACCCGGGTTTTTTTTGGGATACGAAACCCGAATACGGACACCTTTTCACTGTGGCCATTAGAGGGCGCTTCACAATGCACTTCTTATGTTTTAGAATGGCCATAACTTTTTTATCGGTGTAGTTTTTTGCTTTTTTATTTAAGGAACTAATTTTTTGAACATTTTGAAACAAAAAAGGTACTCTTGTGAAAATCCGCTAAAGTAAGCCGTTTTTGAGATATTTCGGTTTTTAGTGTTCGATGCCGCACCGGAATATATAAATTATTCTGAATAAAAAATGTTTGCTTTGAGGATAAAATGTGGTCAGTAAATTAGCAGTGGAAAATGTATTTTTTTTAGATACTTTTTTGGAGTGTCACATCCAAAAATCCTCGGATTTTTTACCTGTTTCATGAACACCTTTAAATTTTTTTTTGCAACAGACTATTTAAAAGTACCTAAACATTTTTCCTATTTTAAAAATTTTCGCTATCAGTCTATGATGTTTACAGTAAGTTGTTTTAGTAAGAATTTGCCAATGCCAGAGTAAATAAGGTATTTAAAACGTGTTAATTAAATTTCAAATTGACTGTAAAGTTGGCTGAAGGATACATATGCTATTGGTTTTTGGGTATTGTGAAGGAAATCGCCGCGAAAGTGTTAGGGTATACAGGGAAAGATATCCAAATCGGCGCATACCAAACCGTCAAACATTTGCTGCTATTGAGAGACGCCTTCGCGAAACCTTTAACTGCCAATTATGGACGGCAACGTGCAACGACTCCTGAGGTTGAGGAACAAATTTTGGAAAGAATTGCTGAAGATCCAAAATTAAGCACCAGACGCTTAGGTTTAGAGGTAGGAGTATTCAAGGATGTAGTTCATAGAACATTAAAAGAACAGCAGCTTCATCCATACCATATCCAAAAGGTACATGACGTTTTGGCTCCGGATCTCGATCAACGATTGGACTTCTGTCGATTCATTACCGAACGAAGACAACAGGATGTGAATTTTGTTAAGCATATTTTATTTACTGACGAATCATGTTTTACAAGAAGTGGTGTAACCAACTTACATAACGAACATGTTTATGCTGCTGAACATGAGTTTAGAATTAATGTGTGGGAGTGTGGGCAGGAATCATTGGCAAATCCATTATTGGTCCTGTCATTTTACCGCCACGACTAAATGGTGTGGATTATTTAGAACATTTACAAAATACGCTGCCACATTTATTAGAAGATTTGCCATTACAACTTCGACGAGATATGTGGTTTATGCATGACGGTGGTCCACCACATTTTAGTTTAAATGTCCGCAATTATTTGCATCGACAGTATCCAAACAGATGGATCGGTAGAGGAAATGACGCCCCTGTAAAGCCGCCACGCTCACCGGATATGACTCCGTTGGATTATTTTTTATGAGGGTCTTTAAAAACGATGGTATACTCCAGACCGATTAATAATGAAGAGAAATGGTGAGGAAGAATTCAAAATGCAGTCAACATATTAAAGAACTGTACTCGTCGTACTTATGTTAACGGAGGTCATTTTGAACAATTACTAAAAGTTTATGCTAATTAAATTTACTTTTAAAATAAAATTGTTCCTCATTTAATTTTAAAAAAATCCATACTCAAATTCTTCCTGCAAAACTTGCTGTAACTAACCCAAGTGAAACATTTGTTCCTGCCGAAAATTTACTAAAAGCGGAATTTTTTATTCAAAATAATTCAAATATTTCGGTGCGGCATCGAACACTAAAAACCAAAATATCTCAAAAACGGCTTACTTTAGCGGATTTACACAAGAGTACCTTTTTTATTTCAAAATGTTCAAAAAATTAGTTCCCTAACAAAAAAAAAACTACACTGATAAAAAAGTTATGGCCATTCTAAACCATAAGAAGTGTATTGTGAATCGCCCTCTAATGACCACAATGAAAAGGTGTCCGTATTCCCCTGATACCAAGTTTTAAAGTAATATGTTAAAAAATGTTCATTAATTTTAAAAAATTCGATTTTTATTTTTTAACTTTACCACCCTGTATCTCGGAAACGGAGCAATTTCGGACTAAGGTAAGTTGCTTAAATCGCCCTCTTTTGGCCTCAGGAATATGTTCTTAGATTTTGTACAGACCTTTTGGAGACACCCTCTATAGACACAAAGCATCTCTCCTGATCTTCCCTACTTCCCCCCAGGAGTGCCTCTACGTCTTATAGACTCAAAGCCTCTCTCCTGGGTCTTATATCCGTCCACCTTTCCGAGAGACGTAGTACAAGTAAAGTTCTTTAGGCCGCATCCCCCTAAAAGCCTCCCAGGCTAATAGTGCCGGTTAGTCTGACCGTCCCCAACGAGACATGCTGGGTTTCTTCAGGGCTACATAGTAAAGTTATATTTACCGAACGCTAAAATATAAGGGTATTTTGTTTTTTTAGCCCTGCGGGTTTTATTTGCTTTTAGCTCCCAAGGCCCCTCTAGGACAAAGCGGCACGAAGTCGTGACAATTTCGTACTATCTAAACGGATCGTTAAGGGATATCACACCTGTAAAATCATTTACAGCAACAAAGCAAAGTAAATTTAAGCAGCGGGAATATTCTATTTTTTTACATGGGGTTAATGTTATTAAAGCAAAGCTGCGAAATAAAATTCTGAAAACCTATATGTATATTATTTACAGTCTTCGAATGAAACGGTCTTCGCTCGAGAGTCACCATAGATTTAAATTTGTCTTTTATTGGCTGCGGGTTTCAATCGAAGGCCTTAAACAATCACAGGTTATCGGTCAATTTGCTCATTTTATTTTGATCGTTTTGCTTTTAGTCTTAGTGCCTTTCAGCCAATTAAAATACTGATTAGACAGACAATCAAAGGGAAATACGACATCAATTTTACCTTTTTACCTGGTCTTTTTTGGGGGGAATTGTTATGACGCCTGATAGATCGGTTTGGGAATAGTATCCTCTAGTATAAACTGAAAAGAAATAAATATCATAATGTCTGTACTGTCATTAAAAGTTGCAATTATTAGGCACATCTAAAGCACAGTTTAAATATGGCCCATGAATTTGGGACTTGACGCAGATAGCAGCGCATCTAAGCAAATGCCTTCCATGTGAGAAATCAAAATAAATATTATTTTTTACATTATAGGCCAGTATGATGGTAGCGTGATTATAGGAACGTTTCATATTTGCCAACATACATAGGTATACCTGTAATATGAGAAAGCATACAATACAAAAAGCAATAAGAACACGAAGTCTTAGTCTCAAAAGCTTTTTAGTTTACAAAGATATTGGCTACGTGTGCATATGAAATATTTAACCTGCCTAATTAAAATTATCCATAGACCTACGAGACAACACACCAAATTAAAACAAGTAAAATAAAGTAATAAGCTTGCGTCTGCGCTAGGGATGTCAATCCCGAGAGGTTTTTCTAATCCCAGGATTTTCGAGATTTGTACGACAAATCTCGGGATAAGGTGTTTGTCTAATTGGAAAAATTTTGTATTGATGCTAAGTGTGCTAGAGATGAGAGTTTGGTTGAGTGTGTTTTATAGTTATTTTCTTCGTGTTTGGTAAAATTCAAGGTGGTGGAGTACGTGTTAGGGGTCGACACTCATGCTTATGGCAAGGGGAGGTAATACTAGGCAGGTTAGTTGTTTGGGAGTTGTCAGGTTCGTGTCTTGCGATCGTTAGGTTGGTGGATAGGGGTAAGTTTGTTGTCTTGTACATGTAAAAGCTTGTAGAGATGTTTTATATGATAAAGTCTACCTTGGTTAATTTTATTAAACAGCTCGCCTGCATTTTCATATTTGCCAAACAAAATCTTTAGAACAAAACATCTAAAAAAACAAAATACACTAAATTTCTAATATCCTCTTGACTTAAACTTATCTATGAACTGAACGTTGGTTAGAGGCAACAAGAAAGCGTGCAAGCGTCTCTAGACAAGAATTTTCCTATCTGTGTTGCCAAATTGAGCAGAGCAATATAGTTATTTTCCTAACAAGTGCGCAAAGCGATACTTCTCTGCACGCAAGTATAGTTGGACAAACGACGCGTAGCGGAGTTCGGATAAATTCTTGCGTGCGGAAAAGCACTTTGCGCACGTAATAGGAACAACATTTTTCTTACGAGCTTCATATCAGATAAGAACAAAAATAAAAATATGATAATTTATTCAATAATTTTTAATTTAACTTTAAAAAAAGAACTAGGTATAGTACTGACTATAACTAAGTTGGAAGGGCAGTTGTTCGTGGCCAATATTTTATTTTACATGTCCTTTTTTTGATTTGTCGAATTTTCAATGTAGCTCTCGGCGACAGTCGTCGACTTCCAGCTTCCGAGTCGCTTGACATTAGTGATTCCTGCTCCAGAATCGGCCAACATGGTAGCCGATGAACGACGGAAACTATGTCCTGTATAATGCTTTGGATTTTTCAATTGTAGATACGGAGCTATTTCCGAAGGCATCTTTCCGAATGAATTTATTCCAATACATTGAGTACCGCATGTTCCTTGTCGATACTGCACAAAAAAGCGCTTGTGCGGAGTGGATGGTTTTCGCAAATTTGCATATTTATGATAGAGTTGTAAATAATATCCCTTATTTGTTTCATTAGATACTACAAAGATTCTTGAAGTATTGTTTTTACTGTCAGGAATTTTCACGACTATCAAATTTCCTTTATCCTCTATGTGATCAACCATTATCTTGCAAAGCTCATCGCGCCTGCAAGCACCGGCCAACCCAAAAATGGTGGCGACTTTTATTAGAAGGTAAATTTGATCAGGTGCTTCTTCCATAAATCTGGAAACTTCAATTTTGTCAAAAATGTTGGCCTTTTTCGGACAATATCCCACATTTTGCTTTTTTAGAAACAATGTTAGCTTGAAATATTGACTTAAATCCAAGTTTATTTTGATTTTAAGGACACTTTTTAACATAGAGTACTTACTCCATAAAGTATTTGGCTGAACTGATTTTCATAAATCTGCAAAATACGCTAAGAAGACCTCCTCCCTAAAACTATTTGTCCCTTTGTTGCGGCATCAGTATTCAAATTGTTTATATTGCTTCTCGTATTTTTCTTGGGATTTAGCGGGCAATAAATTTAAATTTGCAGAGCTTGCGGCCTCTAGAATGGAATCTGGTAGCTCCCCGTCAGAGCTGCTCATTTTAACAGCGTTTATACTTTTTGAGGATTTGATGGAAAGAAAAGTGTCGGCGTTTGTAGATTCTTGTTGACATAGAAACGGAGGAAAAATCTGACATCATGTGCCAAAATCAACATGTACATTTATTGTTGCTTGGCAATATTATAATCATTTATCACTATAGGTACTTAAAAAATAGAATTTTTTTTCGTTTTAGGCTGCAATACGAATATTGTGAACTACGATTAAAGGGTAAAAGAAAATACACTTGCAACGGCTTCGCACATTGCATAAAATTGTCTACAGCTACTAAAATAAATATAAATATTCCCTGCCAAGGAGATTTTTGAATAGTGCTACTTTTCCGCACTCGGTGCAGATAAAAATCTTATCCGCACTAGTGCGTAAAAGTGTAACTTTGCACACGGAAATGCGTGCGCAAAGTACTACTTTGCGCACGCTCGTAGAAAAAAGGCTTTTATTGACATTCCGATTTTCGTACATTTTATGGAAATTAGGGTAAAATCTCTTAAAACTTGGCAACATGTAACGACCTGTTTATGCAGAATCTTCCCCAAGCTGTTTGCAATACGTTTACTTAAGTTAAAAGTGAGTGAATCGATGTTAGTTATATTCTTCGCATGCCGTTAATGGTGATAACAGTTTTGCCAATTATTTTTCGATCGTAGTATAGCTAATAAGGCTCCTCTAGAGTACTCAAGATGGCTTAGGTAGTAGAGATGCAGGGCGACATAGCACAACCAATCGAAGGATTCCCTACTGGTATGGGAACGTAAATCTAGCTCTTACGTTGAAAACGTTGAAAAGAAGAATTGGGTTCCGACTACTGTGGAGACTATCAATATCTACGTCACCTGTCGAGACACCGTCCGTTAGACTATTTGAGGAAGTATACTGATAGTACCGTGGATAGATGTATTGTGTTTATTCCGCAAAGAAATAAAAATCTGTGTATTAATTGCTAAAAAAAGAGACGTACCAACTGAGAGGTTGCCGAAAAAAAATTCGTATTCTTAAATCCAGCAGGATAAACCGATTGAATTATAGGGCTGCCGAATACTAAGGGTATATGCAAGAGTTGTCAGGCATCTTGTATTAATCAAAAGCCCATCCGGGAGGCGTAATTCCCTATACCAACCTTGCTTAGCCCTTATCGACCTAAGATTGTGAAGTGGGCTGATCTGCATCTCAAACTTCTCCCAATCCAATTCAGCACCCAATGCTGAATTAAGTTGGGATCTGTAGTAATAGAAGCGCCATGTCGTACATTATTTTTCCTTCTGTCGTCTTATTTGTATATTGTTAGTTTAACAAATATGATACGGATAAAATGAATGATTAATTTTATTACAAAAAAAAAATACAAATGATTAATAATTTATCTCAGTAACTGAATAATAAAAGAAGCCGCTGTGATAATATCATTTTTAATGCCCACAGGCATGTGATTTTGCATAAGGTCGATTTGCCTGAATACTAACCGCTAAATTTCGTTTATTTTTTCCAGTTCTTTGCCTGGTTTCTGAATTTGACGGGTGTCTTGCTACTACTCTTTTTGATCCCCTTGTCAACCCAAGACGGATTTTTCGTCGGGAAATAGATCCCGGTTGAACATGTATATTTTTCTTTAAAACTTATTTTTCTTATTTCCGCAAAAAGTAATGTCAAGTGTGCTAATGTAGGTATTTTTCCCAATCTTAAATTAACTTTTTTAATAATGTTCAATAGGAAGATATTCATATTTTTGTTAGCCTTGTCCGCCATATTTTTGAAGTTAATCTGCATTTTTTCAACTTAATTTTTACCATCTACATTGACTAATTTTTTGAAGCATGGCTGAATTCTCCAAGTGCCAATATTGCAAAAGACACTTTCTCAGAATCAGATAGCAGAGGAGTAGTTGCAATATTGCGATATGCTTTATAAACTGTACAATAATGCTTGGAAAATGTTTCACCTTGGCCTGCAGGACATTCGTACATAATGAAATCAGAAAACACCTTATAAATAACATCCTTAGATAAAGACTAAAATTCATATTATGTTGCTTTCACTTGAATAATTTTTTATATAAATAGCGTTTTGGGTGTGGAAATGTTTTCTTCCATAATATTCAGCTTATACATAAAGCCTCTGAAAACTTGAATCTCCAGTGATATTACTGACTAGATCTCCGTCATTAAATCCAGATTTACTACATTGAGTTGAATAGAATATCAGCTCAATGTAGTAAATCTGGATGGTCTGAAATCAGAGCGATATTGCATTAGATTCACCCCTAAGATGTCCAGTCTATTATATAATTCTACACTCTGGTTTACGGCATTATATTTATTAATATTATGCCCTTGTCGTTTTAATTGGTACTCATTATTAAATTCAATTTTTTGGTTTTTCGACATTTAACCGCTTTTGTAAGCTATTATATACAGTATGTCTCCGTAAAATCGCACCATATGGAAAACTTTTTTATTATTAATTTTACGAAAAAAAGTTATTCTTTATAAAAAGCTCTGCATGGTCTAAAACCTAAAATGCCACTATCAGATATTAAATTTTTCCAGGCATATACGGGGGTTGTCAAAAAATATAAATTTTGCCCAAGAGTAAACTACCTTTATTTTTGACAATATCGAAAATTGTTATTAAAAAAGTTGATCAGAACTAAAAACCACGTTTAACTATGCAATTACACCTATTTACGATGAAAAAATTATTTTTTGAAACGTATGTCTACAATAATAATGCAAATTTAACTGTAGTTACATGTAATCTAGGGTGCTCTGACATACAAATGAATTGTCGATAGCAAGAAATGTTTGACAGCGACCGTCCAAACGCGTTAAAATTTATAAAGTACATAAAAATGGTGTTATTAACTTGTGAAGAAAGAATTAAAATTGTTTTGATTGAGGGAGAAAACTATAAAACGCACAGAGAAGCAGCAATTATTTTTAATGATAGACATCCCAATAAAAATATTAATCATTAAACTGTTACAAGAATAATGAATAAATTTAAGACTACTGGAAGTTTAAACAATAACTTTAATGGAAAACGCCAAAAACTGGTTGCTAATGAGAACACGCAGTTAGAAGTAATGCTGTCTGTTGTAGAACATCCAAAAGTGTCATTGCGCAAAAGAAAGTCGTTAATACAACAAAATGTAAGTAAAGACACAGTGGGAAGAATTTTAAAACGAAATAATTTCAGACCATTCAAACCAAAAATCGTTCACATATTGAAAGAAAGGGACTATGATAGGCGCTTTGATTTTTGCTCTCTCATCCAAGCAGAGTTAGAAGAGGACCGTTTTTTTCCGAGACGTATAATTTTTTCCGATGAGGCAAGATTTTCTTCAAATGGAACTGTCTCGTCACAACATTGTCGCTGGTGGTCTGATGAAAATCCCAATTTTACAATAAAGTCTCGTGACCAATATTCATTTAAAACGAACGTGTGGTGTGGTATTTACAAGGACCGTATTTTTTTTCACCAATCTATGAATGCCGAACGTTATTTACAATTTTTGCAAAATCAGATCAGTGACTTCATGGACGAACTACCTTTACAAGAACGTCAATGTATTTGGTTCCAAAAGGACGGTGCAACATGCCACAGTACATTAAATGTTAGGGCATATCTTGAACATTTGTTCAATGGAAAAGTTATGCACAGATTTTCAGATATTTATTGGCCTGCTAGATCCCTGATTTATGGGGTTACTTAAAACAAAACGTTTACCAGCAATGGCCTTTTCATGATGTTAATCATTTGGAGAGGATAATTACACAATCATGCCGGGAAATTTCTTCAGAAATGATAAAGAAAGTATTAAGGAAATTTGCCAATAGTACGATGAAATGTATTGAACGAGAGGGTGGATATGTTGAGGCATTAGTAGAATGAGTGAAAATTTAATTTGTATTTATATCTATTATTATTATTGTTACAATTTATTATTTGCATGTGTTTTCTTATTTGCAATATAAAAATTATAAAAAAATAACAAAACCTATATTTTTTATCGTAAATGGGCGTAATTGCATATTTAGACGCAGTTTTTAGTTCTGATCAACGTTTTTTAATAACAATTTTCGATATTGTCAAAAATAAAGGTAGTTTACTCTTGGGCAAAATTCATATTTTTTGACAAACCCCGTATATGCCTGGGAAAATTTAATATCTATTCTGATAGTGGCATTTTAGGTTTTAGACCATGCCGAGCTTTTTATAAAGAATAACTTTTTTTCGTAAAATTAATAATAAAAAAGATTTCCATATGGTGTGAACTTACGGAGACATACTGTATAAATTATCAATTACAAAGTGAGTGACACACATCAAGAGACAAACTTAATTTTTTCTTTGAGTCAATGCAAATTTACGCACTTTACTATGTTAGAACTGCGAGATCTTTTGACATGATCATTTGCTTGACGTTAAAGTCAACTTTGTACACACATCTACTGCACCTTTTGAGGCCCTATGTCCAAAACCTGCACATGGGAAACATCTAAATAATCTGACATAATCGAACATCCTACATGATTTCATAACAGACTTCCAGGTTGTGCTATCACATTTAACTATTTTCATTTTCATCTTCTTGAAGGCCATGATTTTTTATTCTATATTATCGTGACCTTTTAGGGAACTAACAAACTCCTCCTCTGTTAAATTCGCAATAATATTACAGATTTTAAAGCACGCATTCTTCAGGGCAAGTACATTGACTTGGTAATTTATTCCCAAAGTTCTTTCGGTCTCTTTTTTCACATTTTTTACTTCTTCCTTGGTTCTGCATTTAATTAGTACTTTACCATCTATAATAACCCTTAGGTTAGTTATGCCGACTTCCATACTTGACGGATTCAATTTTTTTGTTGCAAATTGTTTTGTTTTGCTGCTATCCTGTTTATTGTTTGCTTTGATAACTAAGGATTCTCCTCGATTTCTTACAATATCAGCAAACGATGCATTTTCACGCTGTGGTAAAGACGGAATTCCTGTTATAATAATAATAATCTTTATTTATAGTTTTTGCTAAAGTATTACAAAAAACAGTGTTTACATGTTAGTTTTTTAAATAATGAAATACTTTTCTGCCAAAGTCACCTAATCTTGTTGTTTAGTAGCATTCTTAATTCTCTCCGAGAGGTCCTTAAAAAGGCGAACTCCCTCGAAAAATAACGACTTATGTAAAGATGTAACCGTTTCAATGTTATAGTGTTGGCCAGAGCGAATGTTATAATCATGAAAATTTGATCTTTTTTTAAGAAAAGCATTAAAATATCTTGGTAACTGCTCATGTTCTATTTTATATATTATGAGAACTAAATTCGCCCTTCTGATATTTTGTTCCACAGAGAGCGCCAATTCAAACTCTGTAACATGTATGTATATTGCCTTAGAGAATAAGTCGCACGATCTTATTTTGATGAATCTGCAGCCTATATATATCTTCCTGAGTACACGATATAAATAACGACCAACAGTAATTAAAGTGAGGTAAAATAATTGTGTTATAAACAAGTATTGTGGCCCATTGGTACAAACAATTCGAAACGGGACAGAAGAAGCAAATCTCTTTCCCTAATTTATTACAAAGATAATCCACCTGATTAGCAAAAGTAAGCTGGGGATCCAAAAAAACTCCTAAATATTTTATTTCCGACACAAAGTTAATTTCAGGTTCATTTATGCTAAGGGTTAATCCTGATTCAGCATACTTCTAATAATTTACTTTTAAACCTAATACCATACATTTTGTTTTTGATGTGTTCATTTTTAATTTATTTTGACAAAGCCAGTCATACATTATTTTAAGTTCCCTGTTCAAAATATCAGTTATGTCCCTAATGTTATTTCCTGATGCACAAATAAGGGTATCGTCCGCAAATTAATTAACAAACGATTTTTTTAGAGCTGTATGAATATCATTAACATAAATAACAAACAATAACAACCTAGCACACTTCCTTGCGGAACGCCCCATTCATTTTTCCTTTTAGTTGATAGCTTATCATCCACTCTAGTAATATGATGACTTATCACTTAAGTAATCTTTACTCCAATCTAATACACTGCCATTTACACGATATCGTCGTAACTTTTTTACTTTTTTATAAGAATTTCACGATCGATTGTTTCAAATGCACGCTGCAAGTCTACAAATACGCTAAGCACCACTTTTCTTCATTTAGTTCTTTTCGCCATGTTGCACTTACATATGGCAGCGCTGACTCACTGGTACTCTCAAAATAGGTCCTTAGTTGTCGACAGACGATTGTTTCAATGATCTTTTTTACAACAGGCAGTAACTTATTTGGCCTGAATTCGGATAAAGTTTTAGGTCTAAAAACTTTAGGTATAGGAATTATAACACTATTTTTTATTTCATTCGGTACTTTTCCAGTTTGTAAAGAGGTATTAACTAAGTAAAGAAAAGTATATCCTATCACACAGAAAAGGTCCTTTACCAATTTGATGTTTATTGGGTTATTGATAGTACCCTTATTCCATCTATATTACTCTTCCAATGTTTATTTTCTATGCTATTTGAAATTTCATCTATACTGTCCGCATAGAAACTATTAAAATTCTCCTCTATTGACCCAATAATATAAGTTCAAACTCAAAAGTGCTTTATAATCATAAGACATAATCTTGTTGACAAAGCTAGGTTGTATATTAATGTATATACATACCGGGTGTTGCATCGTCGAGCGGGACACAGGAAATCCCATGTAATTTTAAATGGGGTCAATAATTATTGGCTTCCCTAATTATTTTAGAGAAAAATTCTATTTAGGTTTATTAAAGAGCACTAAAACCCACATTCAAAAGAATAACTTTAGATATTTTTGATGAGCCCGTTTACGGGTTATCGCCGATTTCTTTTTAACTATTTCTCCTTTTTATGGCCCCGTATTTGCGGGCACCAGTCAAGGTAAAAGATGACTGTCAAATAAAGTTGTCATTTTGAAATGTGTGCTTTATTGTTATAAAAACTCGTACATCGAAAATATTAGCCATGAATTACACTTGTGAAGAAAAAATATTGATAATTAAATGGTATTATCAAGGAAATAGTTATCAAAATGTGTCAGACATGTTTGCTGCTCTGTATCCGAATAGACCGATACCTGCAAAATCTACAGTCGAAAGGACTATCAAGAAATTTGAGACAAAAGGCACTGTAATAAATAACTGCAGATGTGAAGAAAGGCAGGAACAAAGAAGAGATGCAAGAAATGATAGGGACTTGCAAGTTTTATTGTGCGTGGAAGAAAATGATGGGAAGATCAGCACAAGGAAACTTGAGGATGACATAGGATTAGATCACACCACAGCGTTACGAGCTTTGAAACGACATAAATATTATTCATACAAATATGAAAAGCACCAAGAGCTAAGAGATAGGGACGAAATACGACGACAGGAGTTTTGTTTTGGTATGATGGAAAGAGCAAACATGGATAGGGAATTTTTAAAAAACATTTGTTTCACTGACGAATGCACATTTACCTTAAACAATGAACCCAATGTTCAAAATTATCGATATTGGAGCAAAGAAAACCAACACAGGTTTGTGGAAACAAGGACGCAATATCCACAAAAAGTTAATGTATGGGCTGGGATTTTCGGAGAAAATATTATCGGGCCATTATTTCTTACACGAAATTTAAATGCAGAATATTTTTTGGAACTACTTGAAGATCATATTTTACCTACTTTACATGATGCCGCCAGGGAAAATCAGGAAGTTTGGTACCAAATGGATGGCTGCCCGGCACATAGTACCCTGGCTGTCCGGGAATATTTAAACCGTGCTTTAATGGAAATGTTATTGGCTTAAATCATACAGTAAATTGGCCAGCCAGGTCTCCTGATTTATCGCCAAATGATTTCTTTCTCTGGGGCCATTTAAAAAACAGGATATACAAAGATAAAAAATACCCAAATCTAGACGAGTTAAAAAATGCTATTTCTGCCGAATGCAATAGAATTTCAGTTTACCAACTAGCGAATGTAAGAAGAGAATTTTATGATTGCCTCGGTTATTGTCTAGCAGTCAATGGAGGAATATTTGAACATCTTCTTAAATCCTAAAGTTCTAACAATTTAATAGTGCCTACCTATTAATTAGTAAAATATTGAAACATGTAAAATGTCATAATTAACCTTGTAATTGGATACTTTATTTTAGTTTTATTCAGATTAATTTGTACTCATAAATACACCTTTAATATTTTCGATGTACGAGTTTTTATAATAATAAAGCACACATTTCAAAATGACAACTCTATTTGACAGTCATCTTTTACCTTGACTGGTGCCCGCAAATACGGGGCCATAAAAAGGAGAAATAGTTAAAAAGAAATCGGCGATAACCCGTAAACGGGCTCATCAAAAATATCTAAAGTTATTCTTTTGAATGTGGGTTTTAGTGCTCTTTAATAAACCTAAATAGAATTTTTCTCTAAAATAATTAGGGAAGCCAATAATTGACCCCATTTAAAATTACATGGGATTTCCTATGTCCCGCTCGACGATGCAACACCCGGTATAAAAGGATACCAAACAAATAAATAAACGAAATATAGTATAGGCAATAGTAACAACAGCCATCAAAGACAATAATAAATATACATATAGATACGATTCATCGGCCTAAGCTTCCTAAAATATGTAAATGGGACAATACTGTTCACATGGTCTTAAGAATAAAACAGGATAGGAAAACAAAATTCAAAAAAACAGACACTAGTGATAACCGATGACACAGAATAAATAGTTAACGCTTATAGACCAGAGAAGAACACATTTGCAATTGTAACAAAATTGTACAGATATAACTGATATCAAAAATATAACTATATTACTGGCAGAGGCAAGTGATTAAATATTTTTTTACACAGTCAAAGGCCTTGGACAAGTCACAGAACCCCGCCGCGGCAGCGTCCCCATCATTAAGAGCCAAGTACAGTCGCTCAAGAAAAACGAACATTGCATCAGAGGTACTCTTACCGTTCTGAAACCCAAATTGAGCTGAAGATAATGTTCTATTTCGCTCCTAAAAAGACAATAATCTAGTCTTAACTAGTCTCTCAATGATCTTAGACAAGGTAGGTAAAAGCGAGATCGGACGATAGTTTGAGGGATCATCAGAATCTCCTCCCTTATGAATAGGGATTCCATAGTCGATATTCGTGAGAACTATTTGTTAATTATTATTTCCCACCAGGTCTTTTAGTGTTTTCCATATCTTCTTTCCATCTCCTTTGCACCTTTTATGTTGTGATCATAATACTTTATTTTCAATAAACTTGGCGTATGTCCCTATTATATGGTGCCTGCTTAACTGATATCATAAGCCATGGATATTTTGCTATATTGTATTTTTCTCTTGGTGCTTTTTGATCCACTGCCGTTTGAACCATATGAATAAAATCCAAGTAAACTATGTTTACATCTGTAGAGGTGTAATTCCAATCGGCTTCTATTAGGTCTTCAACTAAGCTGGGAGTTGCTTCATTGCTTAAATTCCTCTTGAATATAAACCTTGTTTCACTGGTATTAGCCTCAAATTCCAAGCCAACACCAATAATTTCATGGTCGCTTAATGATGGAAAATCTCTTGGAACTTCTTTGGCATTAAAGTCATTAGTAATAATGTGATCAATCAGCGAGTCAATCAGTGTGGACGATAAATTATTAGTTCTTGTTTCTTTTGTAATGATTTATGCAAATCCGGCTGCTTGAATGATTCGACTTAATTTTTTGGCGTCATTGACTTTATTTATTAAGTCTTTGTACAGATCTCTTAAAAGAACTGTTTTTTGCTGATGAATAACTTCATCACTAAGCTTTTTTTCCAAGTAATTTAGAGATTCTCGACAGTTTGCATTTGGGGACCCATAAATAGCTCTCTGATGTGTTCGTAATATTCTTCATTCCATCGAATTATCCTACAATAGGCTGCTTAAAGGCCTGAAATTCTTTGAAAATACGTTAATTAGCAAAAACACTTTTAGTGCCCGTAATCTTATTATTATTATTATTATCGCAGCAGTTTTAGATGTGCTTTGATTTATTGCAGATCTAATAAGATAAATGTTTTTATTTTTACTGTTCCCCAAAAATAAATGAGTAGTTAAACTTAAGTTATCTCGGGAATTTTGTTGGCAGCTTACGAGTGTCGTAAACTTTTTTGTAGTCCACTGCAGTAGCTTTCATCAAACAATAAAGTAGGTAGGTACCTAATTTTTAGCGTTACAAATTGTAAAGACATTAGTCGAGTTCGGGCCGGCGGTAATGAAATCATAATAATATTATCTCATCGCAGCTTGGTATAAATTCTCCCAAATTAAATTTTAATCGTGGGAGATCAAGAAATGCTAACTTTTTAAATCCTAATCATCGTGCCGACTAGAGATGTAAAACTATCGATAGTGGCTGGTTTCGATATAGCTTAAAAACTATCGATAGTGCCGATAGTACTATCGATAGTAAAACTAAACGAATCAGAAAAAAAAGAAGAAACGCGATATTTTGGTCAATATATCAACAAATAAATCAATTGTTTCTATACACAGAAAAATACAAACAAAAAATTAACCATATTTTAATTAATATAGAAAAATTAATCCACCAGCTACCTAACCACTCTGTATGTGCTTACTACTGTGTGTTTCGTTACCTCACTTTGGTGAAACCTATTCAAATTTCAAATGATTCCAAGGATTTAAAGTATTTTCACTGATACGGTACTCTTTTTAACTTATTAAACAGGTTGCAAATTGACGTGTGCCAATTAATCTTTTTCAAAAAAATCCCAAATAAAAAAATCGATAGTCACTATCGATAGTTTTACATCTCTAGTGTTGACAGCCATAATTTAGAAATTGTATACAGTGTGTCCCAAATTCAATGCTCATTGATCGCTGTTCTCGGTTATTATTCAAGCTAGAGATATGATTTAATGGGGAAAGTTTTAACGAATTCTAGGTCTATTTTAAATTATTATCCGGAACTAAAAATTGTCGTTATGGTTTTTTGTTATGTTATTGCTACCTAAACTATTTATTTGACATCTGTCAACGTCTGCCCAGGGCCGTTCCTAGGGTAGCTGCCGCCCGTGTGCTAGAAAAACTATGTCCCCGCACTACAAAAAATAATTATGTAATTTTCAGTAACATTACGTTGGTCACACAGAGGCCAACGTAATGTTCCGTAAAATTACATAAAACTTTTCTTGACGTTATTCAGTTTAAGATTCCGTAAAATTACTTAATAAATTAATTAAAGGTAAAATTTGATATTTTTAAGTTATATCCTACGTAAAATTATATGAAACCGTTGACATTCTTCTGTTATATATTAAGTAAATTTCATAAACAAATTAGGTAAACTTTTACACCATATATACAGTTATTCTTATTTTTCCCTTAAAAGTATAGGAATTTCCCGTATTTAATAACTGTAAATTTAGTTATATAATCATGAATTTTAATTAGATTTCCTATGACAATTACTTAATATATATAGTTTTACTATATAGTCACAGTGCGCCGTCCCGGCTTTCATGCATCAATGGTAATATTGGCGAAAATAGAACAATTTATTTTTGAGTTCTGTGATTTTCAGTAATATGTTATGCGATTTTGTCAAACTTGTTAAGACTTTTACCGAATATGTACCGTAAAGCATTATTCAGTTATAATAAAAGGGTTTTAAATTGTAATTTTCTCATTTTCAGTAAAATGTTATGCAACTTTGTCAAATGTATTTTGACATGAAGCGGCTTTGACGCATTTACATAATATATACTTTAAACATTTTTCTTATTTATGTAAATTATTTATTTTGGTATTTTCATAGGAATTTTAAAGTGTAATTCTGTTTTACCTAGTAAATTTTAGTAATATATTAAGAATTTTTAGTTACATCTGAAAAATCCCAAATATATTATTTAAAAATGAAAACACACGTTTTATTTCGGAAATTTAACAAAAGTGTTACGGAAAAAAATGTAATTTTACACTACTTTTTTGTAGTGCCCCCTTATACAAAAAAAAAATTTAAATAAAACAACGAATTACAGAAAATATAATAAATTTAGTTTATTTTTTAATTTTACAACCTTACATAATAATTAATAAAGAAAGATGTTTGTCCCTTTTCTTTCCATCAGACCCAATCCTTGGACGCGTTTCGCCATATTACGGCTCATCGGCAAGGCTATAGAGTCTGATGAAAGGATAATAATTAATAATTTATTGATATAATACCCAAATGAATACGTTATATTAAATACATTCATACACATCTATTAATACAAATACGTAATACGTCAGTTAAAAAGTTTAAAAAATTTTTGCTTTTCTTGCATGCTGTCATAATATCTGATACATCTATATCTTCCGAAATGATTTAACGATACTAATAATAGATAAGTCTGGAAGCCTTTCTTGTCCCATTGCTGATCTCAAATAATTTTTTATTATTTTCAGTTTTGAAAACCTTCTTTCCGCGAGCCACAGTCAAAGGTAATGTTAAAAAAATTCAAATGCCTATCACTAAATTTGGAAACGGGTAGATGATGTTATTTGTAAATAGGTATTAAATCACATTCAACGCGTTCATTTCAGGGAAAATATAGGATACAACGTTGTCAAATTATGAAAATATCATTAATATCAAAATATCATTAAGTTCACTTACTTGTGAAATACTTTCATTGGCCAGCCAGTAATCACAAAAATTAGATACCAAAAGCTTTATTTCTCAGTTGTTGAGATTGACACGTTCAAAATTAATACAGTGTAAATGATCCAAGTACATGTATTTATAGGCGCAGGGCATAAACGAGTATTTTCCTGCAACCTGACAAAAACCGTCCGCATTATAATAATATTTTTATATTGATTATTTTACTAATAAATTAGTTTTAAATTTAGTTTTTTAATCGGGCGACTATCGTCGCCCTCTTGACTTGCCGCTCGTTGCCTTGAACCCCCGGGTTGGAACGGCCTTGACTCTACCATTATTTGGACCCTTTTTTATGCTGAATATTTTCGTCATCACCAAAATTTCCGATATCTTTAGGTTTTCGATTTTACAACACTATCTTTTGTTTTTCTTATGGAAGCCAGTTTAAAGTTTTATTTCATTTTATAGCCTCAAAAAATATCTTTTAAACGATGTAGTTTATTTTAAGATATGGCAGCACCGACAATAATTATCAATATGCTTTATGCGATATGAGTAGACTAAAACGAAAAAAAAAATTGTAACAAAATTGCACTTTGAAAAACATGTTCACAGATATTTTTTAGGTGTCTCACACAGTTGGCGATTTTCCTGCTGACTATAATAAAAAACAAATCACATACTATTCAATGATTTTTCGCAAGGAAGTCAAATCTAATGTCAAAAAATATATAGGTTCACAAATTTGACAGATATGACGCGATTCTGAATTTTTTTATATGGCAACCCTTATCAATAACCACAAGAGTTAAATGCATTTCGCGGTCTGGTTTCAAAAACATATACACTATTGGACAAAATTAGAGCAAAAAAGTGCTTTTATTCCCTTGAATTTAAAAAATTAATTATATGATTGTGATCACCAGCTAATTTTAATGAAATATTATCCTCACAATATTAGTAATATTTCACAATATTTTGGTACACTTTAAACAAAACGAAGGTAGAGAAATATTTATAATTATAAAAGTCGACGCAATGAAGTGCGACAAAAGTAAAGCAACAAATTGTGTCAACACTATTTTACTTTACATATTACGATAAAAAAGCATTACACACATTTAATAATTACAATAGCTAGAAGTAATATGTTAATTGTTAATAGAATATCAATTATTTTTTATAACTTGCCGACAACGTCGCGGCATTGAGGTAATTAATTTTTGAACAGTATTTTCGGAAAGGGTTGTCCAAACTTTATTGATTTTATTTACCAATGATTGTTTATTTGGAAATAATTGTGTACGGATTCCACGTTCAACTTCTTTCCATAGATTTTCAATGGGGTAAGTTCTGGGGATTATGCCGGCCACTGCAAAACCCCAACGTTGTTTTCTTGAAAACACTCTTGAACAATTCGTGAAGAGTGTGTTAGATCGTTATCCTGTTGGAAAATAAAACGCAACGGCATTTCCCACTCTGCATAAGGCAACATTACATCTTGCATTATATCTCTATAGACAAATCAATCCATGGTGTCATTAATGAAGTTTAGAGGACCCACCCCATTCCATGAGAAACAACCCCATAGAAAAGCACTGCCTTTGCCATGTTTAACTGTGGGTGTAACGTATTTGGGATTAAACTTTGTGTTGATTGGCCGTCTTACACGCTTCATTTCATCAGAATTGAAAATTCTATATTGCGTTTCATCGCTAAATAAAACTTTTTTCCACTCGTCTACTGTCAATTTGAATGTCGACGTGCAATCTTAAGCCTATCCACTCTATTTCTTGCCGAAATAAGGGGCTTTATAGCCGGGCGTCTACTAAATAACTTTGCGTCTACCAACCTTCGTTGAATTGTCCGTGGACTAACCATAAATTCGGGAATTTCAGCAATAATTCTAGGTGCAGACATCCAAGGATTGTTTTGAGAAATTCTTTAAATGCGTCTGTCTGTCCAAATTGTTGTTTTTCTCGGCCCTCCCGATTTCGGTAGATTCTCTAAATGTCCCCTTTGAATGTAACTTGAAATTAGTTTAGATACGCTGTATCTTGGTAAAACCAACACCTTCCAAGTGTACATTCACTACTCTTTGCTTTAATTCTTTCGAAATTTGAACACCTCTTGGCATGATTAGTCCAGCACAGAAATATTAATTAAACATAAAATAAACTCTGCAAAAATATTTTACCCTTTACTAACAGCAGCCTACTTTGATATTTTTAAGACACGATGTATTTAAATACGATATCAATCATTTAATATTACAAAATCGAGATTTCTTTCATTTTTCGAAAGTGTTGCTTTACTTTTGTCCGATAGTGTAGTTGTTGATATTTATTTCAACCGTTCCGGAAATACGTAGGTTTCTAAATTTCTTTTATCGATATTGTCTTTTAAGTGTCTCACCTCTTTAATAAATATACCTTTTTAGCTGAAAATGCTAATTTTTTTACAGTAACATCTGGTCCTGGTCGAGCTGTCTACGCTATAAGCAAGTAAGATAGATGTCACAAAGTGACAGATACGACGCCATTTTGAATTTTTTTAAATGGCGGCCCTTAACCATTTGGTAAATTTTACTTCGCGGTCCGATTTCTAAAACATACAGCTGATGATTCTTATTTTCAACAGTTTCGGATATACGAGGTTCCTAAATTGCCTTCATTGATTTTGCCTTTTTAATTGTCTCCCCTTTAATACATATACCTTTTAAAATAAAAATGTTTTAACGATAGAAACCAAGACAGACATTTCATACTTCTTGCTCAAAAAATAATCTACAGATGACAATTTCAGTTTTCTTTTTAACAAATATCTTTTTCTTAGTTCTACCGGTTCTTCAGGCTGCTTTTGACTTATTTATTAATCCATATGGGTCTTTCTACTAAACACAATCCGTTTTAAATGCATTTGTTCCATGCTTGAAGGCTAAAAATACGAGACCCATTACCGAACGACGGTAATAGACATGTTGGCTATAGGACTATTAAAGGTTACAGAAACTTCTTCAGTCCCTTAAATTTACCCTTATTAAATCAGGAGCGTTGTGTTGTAGGCTAACCATCCTCATATTTTTCTAATTAAAAATAATTATTTAACCATCCTTAGCTTGTTATTGCTATTATTGTGTCATATGTCAGAGTCACCAAAAAAATCATTTTAGTTGTGTGACATGGGGTGACGTTATCATCCTCAGTTTAAAATAAGCAGGATCTTTAAAAAAACACCATACAACATTTTAACCGTTTATATTGTTGGTTATGAATTTTATCATTTTATCCAACGTCTGCTAGTTATAGAATTATTATTTATGTCATTTTAGGCAAGTAAAGTAACAAATAACACACTAGTGAGTTATAAATCATAACACACTAGTGGGTTATGATTATAACTCACTGGTGGGTTGTGGAAAAATATGCATTTATAAAAGGCTTTGTCATAACTGTCTCTTGACTTGTGGGAATAATAAATGAACACGCAAGGTTCGCTTCTTTTTGAATTTCGGCAGAAGTTCCTTCCATATTTTGAAAAGCTACCCTCGAGAATCGCAAAAATAATAATTTTATTTATTTAACACATGACAGTTATGACTGTCATTATCAATGTCATTTTAGACAAGTAAACTACCAAATAACAAACTAGTGAGTTATAATCCATAACTCACTAGTGAGTTATGGATTATGACGTTCATATTTAAAGTAGTATTCTATTTATTTATTACTATTACAAGCAGAATTCACATTGATATTGAAATTAAAGGAAAACGCTAACGGTTTATTCGAATTTGAAGTCATTGTAAAATTCGTTGGTTCATTGGAACCAGACGCTCCAATATCGGTACAGCTGCTGATAGTGCTAGAAGACGCCGACACATTAGAACCTTGTATTTTTTCTGCAATTTGTATTTTGTTATGCACCGATTCTTCTAAGTATCCTTCTGCTACCGTCGAGGACTTCCATCCTCCGTGACGCTTCAAAGTAGTCATGCTAGCCCCTGCATTGGCCAAAAGAGTCGCCGAAGACCTTCTCTCAGGCAGTGACCGGTGTAGAGCGCTGGTTTCTACAATTTCAAAAACATTGCAATTCTTGAAGGTACCTTCGACAACGTATTTATTCCCACACACTGGCTGGTACACCTACCATTTTTGTAAAAAACAAAAAAGGGACTAGAACTAGTATTCTTTGGTCTCAAAGACATGTATTTTTTACATAAATTGATCGGGTTGACTGGAAATCCTTCTTCAAGTATGGTAAAACTTCTCGATTTCTTGGTTTTAGTGTCTGGCAAAACTACGTGAAAATATATCCCTTTGTCTTGAATATTTGCTATATTTTCAAATTGACCAATTCATCGCATCTACAAGCACCGCTAATCCCCATTATCAAAGCCACTTTCATCAACAAGTACTCGTCGTCGGGAGCTTCGTTCAAAAACTTCTCTATTTCAGGTCGTTCTAATGTCTTGGACTTCTTTAGTTTGTATCCCTGTGATTTGCGTTTCAAAAAGCTCGTTAGTGTGCCATATTTTGAAATGTCTTTTTTTTTATACAGGTGAATAGTCGAGCGAAGCATCGAGTATTTGGTCCATAGCGACGAAGGGACTAATTTTTTTTGCAAATGTAAAAAATAAGCCAATAGAACATTTTCATCGATACCTTTTATCTTCCGTGAATTCATCCAAGGCTCAAACATTTTGATCTCCTTGTCGTAAGCATCTCGGGACTTTTCTGGCAAAATCTGCATCGCTGCTTCTTCCGCTTCCGTAAGGATATCCTCAGGAACGTCATTTTCATCGGTTTCCTCGATTTTCTATAGGTTTTTTTCTTCAAAAAGCTTCCCTTTTCTGCAGGGAAAACTGACAAGTGTCAAAATTTATTTAAACATTTGCTAACAATGTATCATGCCCGTGGCAGCCAAACAATCAACCAACTTTGACCAAAATGTAAAAAAGTCACTGTCAAGTCATTCTGACATTTATAGGGTACTGAGACGCAAGTTGCTTTGATTTAATCACGAAACTTATTAATTATTATCTCATAAAAAACTATTTCTTCCACTTGTTGGATAAAACATTGTATTCCACTCGTGTGTTATGTTTCCTAAGTCACTTGAGAATTTATACCACTCGGCCTGACGGCCTATCGTGCTATAAATCTTTCTCGCGTGACTTATTTTCAACATAACACACTAGTACCATAAATAACTATTACTGCCTTAAAATTTTTATTGTTAATCAATTACATAACAACAAAAATCACCTTAGTCTACTTTTACGTGTCAAATTTGTCATTCAAAAATATGTCAATTATATTGTAATACAGGGTTTTCCAGTTTACATTGAAACAATATAATTTTCTATTTTTTAATAACGTCTATTAAGTGTTGGATAAAATTTTGTATGGCACTCGTGTGTTAAGTCATAGAGGTCACTTGGGAATTAGCCCTCTCGGCTTACGGCCTCAAGGGCTAACCATTTCCCAGCGTGACTAATATATAACATAAGACACTTGTACCATAAATAACTATTTATTTAGTGGTGAAATTAAGTACAGTGTACAGCGGTCTTAATTATCCTAATCCACGTAAGTGTATCTGAAATTGAAAATTAAAACAAAAACATATGAGTTATTAAGATCGTAAAATCATGATTTACCTACTATAAATTTAAAATCACTTTTAAACTTATAAATCGGGAATTTTATGATTTAGTTGAAACATTTACTGCTAGCAAAACAACTTTAAATGAAATCTGTTAATATAGTTCTTAATGACTAATCTGAAAATACCTTGTTAATACCTGTTACATACTTTACGTTTAAACTTTCTTTATTATCGTCAGCATTTTATCTACAGTGTCAAGCTACGTCTAGTTCCCACTCATGAGAGATTACCTAAGTTAAGTATACATACAGGCGGATACTATTAGAATGCTCCACACCAGTGGCAGATACTGCATAGAAGACGAAGTTATATTTAATTATTTTAATAATCCTGTAAAATTTTATAGATGGTTCTGAGAGTTTTTCTTTTTAAAGAAAGTATCCTGTTCCGAGATTCTTGATCTGATATTCGGCATTTTCTATATGTCCAATGATGAGACAAACAAAGATATCTTTTAACCGGCAATGACATTATCAATAATTATTCATTTTTTATTATCTGCCAATATTATTATCGAGTTTTAATTCTGATAAAATCACCGGACAAATGAGAGTTTAACCAACGATTGACTCCAATAATTAGTGGAGCTACTCCTTAATTATACGTTCCTACGCGCAGTGGCGGCGTTCCAGGGGCGGCAGGGTCGGCGATGCCGACCCAGTGTCAAACAGACAACAGACAATATATATGTTATTTATCTACATTAATTCGCATCTTTAAAGACTCGCAGGTTGCCAGCAAATAACTGTTTCACTTTTCTAATCACCCTTCTAATCCCGGACGTCATAAGGATTACTCGCATTTACGCCGCCATCAAATTAATTGTTTTACTTTTAAAGGCGCCTTGTAGCCAGAACCGGGTCCGGTGAGCCTACCCTACCATAAGAAAGAACTTAAAGATTCCAGGCTTTAGTATAGGCAACCATCATCGTGTAACAATCTTTTTGTGCTTGTTACAACGTTAGTGGATAGCCCGAGTTTTTATCAAATTTTGACCGATTTAGATAATTAAATTCTTTAAAAATTTTTGAATACGCCCCTGTCTAAAAGGTTCTAGACCCAGGCTGGTCTTCTTAACATAATAACCTACGTATAGGCAACCCGTAATATGACGATGTGTAGGACCAGCTGTCGGAATATCACTTGCACACCCATATGGTGTGATGAGATCTTTTACATTTTTGGAATGACTGCCGTTTCTTCGACGTTACCTAACCTAGTATTTTGAAGCAATTAGTTTCGGGTCAAACTTGCATCTATTTTCATGGCTTATTTTGGTTAAAATGAGTAGATTCCCGTTTTCAAGTTCAAAGTGCCCTCCAGCTTTGCTTGTCAATTGCCGGAAGTCACATGGGTTTTCGAAGCAGTGCGAGTCACGAGTGGGAAGTTGTTTTTTTGATAGGAAAGTCTATTTAAGGACTTTACGGCGTAGTGCTTCGGTCTGTTCGTTCTATATACCGGTCCAGAAGACTTGAACAGCAGGTGACGAAGATATAAAAATTACAGTTTTGTGTTAATTATTTGCATTTTATATGTGTCGGCAATGGCCGGATCGGAATTTAAGATAGAAGCTGTCTTTTGAGCCTTAAATGGGATTGTTCGTCACCTAGACCGAAGGAAGCCCGACCACCTGGTGAGTAATACCTTTTGGTTTCACAAAATGGCGTCCTAATGTTCACGTTTTGTTTTAGGCTTCATTTTTCGTTATTCATTTTTCGTTATTCATTTTTCGTTATTCATTTTTCGTTTTTCATTTTTCGTTATTCATTTTTCTTTTTTCATTTTTCTTTTATCAACTTCTTTTTTCTACTTCTTTTATCTACTTCGTTTACCGTCTACTTCCTTTATCTACTTCGATTACCGTCTATTTTTCTTTTATCTTCTGGTTCTTTTATCTCCTACATCTTTTATCTTCTACCTTTATTACCTTCTACTTCTATTTTCTACTTTCTACATGGATTTAGCCATGTGTTGGAAATGCTTTAGACAGTATTCGTAACCTGGAGTCTTCCTCTTAATTCTTTACCCTGCTATGGATCCCATGTCTGGAATGGAGGATGTATGTCTTAGAGAGGCCAAGACGAGTGGGGGTGTCATTTTGGATGAAGTTCCTGTTTCGGTGCATGTGCCGGTCACCCCGACGTGCTGTATGGTCAACCGTCCACATTGATCTGATGCTGGAGATTGACGCATAATCCGTCGTGCCTGTCTACTAGAGTCCTGCCTTATATGAGCTAAGTAGCAAATTTTTTCTCCTTGATTACTGTACTAACACCACCTCCGACTAATTTTTATTAAATTTCATAAAATATAGTACCAAAAAAACCCTTCTTTTGAGTTTGAATAAGTAAATTTCATGTGTCCAATAATTCAGGATAATTTCACCTCAATACTTCAGTTGAATCACTCGTAATGTACTACTAATGGGCCAAGAGCCACCTTTTAAGATAATATTGCTAAAATACCTCTTTTTAATCACTTGTAACGTTTTCACTGGCACAATGCCACACTCACCGGACTTAACTTTTTTAAATTGATCACTAAAAGACAATTTGTTAACCCTTAACTTAATTTCCTATGTTATAAACCTTTTATGTGGTGATTTGGTAGACTGTATTATATTTGTATATTCTTCCCTCTGTATATTTTTATGTATAGTGTATAATTACCCTAGCTTCGCTTAAGACTGTTGTAAATTCTTGTAGATTTCGCTTAAAGTGGATGGGTCACTCCAGTAATGTACAGATTACCTAAACTGCTTATCTTGTATCATACGAAAACTTCGTTTTCAATTTAAAACCGAAACCTCCCCCGTCAAGGAATGCTTGAGTGGTTGGTCTATTTATAGTAAATTCATTTGTATATTAATCCCTAGTAGGTTTTATGATTATCTAGCTGGAACAGGCTAGTTTTGATTTATGAAACTAACTTTTACTCGTCAAGGAGTATAAGATGGTTATTTTAATTATCTTAAATTGAGATTTACATTAAACAATAAACGTAAGTCTTACTTTCTAACGGAAGTAGCAGTTAAAGCTTTAATTTTAAGTATAAATCTAGAACTTCCTCAGGAAGTATGCATTTTCGCACTAAGTTATTGAGATATTATATCTGTAATTTCTTTATTTTTGCTTAATGTTATTAAGATATCCCTATAGAGCATTGAGATATTTCTATAGCTGTAATTTCCTCTATTTTGACTTAATTTTATTAAGATACCCCTATGAAGTTGTTGGGATATTCCTATATCGGTAACTTCTTCATTGGACTTAATCTTGTAATGGAAATATCTATATCTGTTGAGCGGGTTAATAAGAGACTGATAATCCCGGTCTTGAATACATTACTTACTGACCCAGAAATTTTAGTTACCATCAGTATGTATTTTTTGTCATTCTAGGTTTTGGCTATATCTATTAGTTAGACTTAGCTAGATAATCTTTATCTTCACCCCTAAGCTATTTTGTTGGGAACATAACTAAAGTTTTAAGTTTCCCAATTCTATTTTGGAATAGGGCATGGTAAATGTCTTTATTAATATAACCTGGAATTGATATTACTAATTTTGAATTTGATTCTAAATTCTATCTCACTTTAAATTCTGGCGTAGTGAATGCTATATATATATGTATATGACTTTATATTAACTTTACCCTAAATGTTGCTTTACTTTGAATTTTGGCAAAAGGGTAAATGTCTTTAATTATATAACCTTGAAGTTATCATAAATTTCTCAAGGGATTTTAACCAAATTTTGGGGCATCGTAAGTGCTTCAATTGACCTATCATTGACTTTACTATAAAGAATATTTTATTTTCAATTTGGGCATAATGAATGCTATTATTTGATTTAGTTTAACTTAAATTTAAATTCTGTTTTATTTTGGTCACTACCTTTAAAGTAATTACACTTTAATTATGTTCAAAGCTTTTAGTTAGTATTTGGCTCCTTTTATATTGGGTGTTTAGAAAGAATCCTCACTTCTTAATCTTTTTGATCTCCTACGATCTAATATCTTTTAGTGGAGCTATCTAGCTCATGTCATAACTTTTTCTATGTTATTTTTTATATCTTCTTTCTCTGATTTAGTTGCTTAGCCTTTTATTCAAATCCTTTTTCCATGTTATGTTTATCTCTTCCTATATGAATAAAATGGGTGTTAGTTGAAAAATATTATTCTTTTATTAATAAAATAGGATTTGATTAAAATAATTGTTTTATTCATACTGCTTTCTCTTTCAGGGCTAGGGAACTAAATATTCTATTTACTCTCTTCTTTATAACCTTTTCAACCCCTTTGGTTGATGGCGCCCAAAAATCTTATCTGAATTAAATCTACGACCTTAGCTCTCAAGCGAATTAAAAAACTGAGTGGCCGTGGTGACCCAAGTAATTAATTAATAAAAATATCAACAAGAACCTCTTAAGATAAATTGAATAAAATGAAGTAAATAATCTTTTTTTTTATTTTTTTAAATTTTTTATTTTTTATTAATTATTACAATCGTATGGTTAGTTTCTTGAGTTAGTCTGATTAAACTTTTACTCTTATTATTTATTGTGATTATCTTATCGATGACTATTGGAAGTTGTTTGGCTTATTGATTATAGATATAGGCAACCACACATACACCCCTAATTATTAGATACTTCAAACACGGCAAAATCGGATTTGTCGATAAATTTAAGGTTTGTTCCAACCGGACGAGAAACCGTACCAGCACAGTCCTTGAACGGTCGCACAACTAATTGGCCACGATTGCCAAGTTCAAAATTTAATTGACATGCGTAAGAACACTTGCGTTACCAAGCCATCTTGGAAGACTGCTTAACTGCCCCAAAAGGCCTTAAAACTTGAAGCGCGCGTAAGAGCACACTTGTATCACCGAGCCATCTTGGAGAACTGCTTAATTGCCCCAAAAAGGCTTTAAAATCGCTGAGCCCACGTAAAAGCACATGCGCCACGGAACCATCGTGGAAGACTGCTGGCTTCACCCTTGCGCCGTGCTTCTTGTCTATTTACCGGCGCGCGATTCGACTCAACCTATTTTTTGCCCAATAGAAAGCTCGCGTCCCAACGACGTTTTACAAGTACAGCGGAGGCGCGCTTTTTACTAGCTACGTGACTGAATGCCAATAACTGCGTTATAACTCTTATGTACCTAATTTACAAACAAAAATAGCAGAGATTGAAATCGTACGCACTCATCATTTACCAACCTAATCTCTTTGACGTGTTGATACACGTTTCCCCAACATGATCAATTCGAACGTCATCGGGCCCTATACTGTTTTCACTGGAAAGGCCAAAGAAGCCAGTTCGACAGGTAGAAATAAAAATCTGCTACTTCACGTCGTGGTAACAACTTTTCATCGTCAGATTCGTCTTCTGTTAGTCATGGCCGGCGTTAGGATTTTCGGGCCCCGTGTAAGCGTTCGAAGCCCCCCCCCCCAATCTTTTACTCCAAAATTTGGTTTTTCAAAAATAGTCAGAGGATTTTAGTTCAAAAAATCAAATAAGCCTTTCTTTGGGAAAATGTTTTAATGCTGGCAGTTTTAAACCAGATAGTCAATATAGATAAACCTATAGTTTAAGTTAAGACATAAATTCGATACAAGATCGTCTTTATTGTCAATTATTGCTTTTTAAGTGCCTTTAGGGCTCCTGTCTGGTATAATGTTCCTATATTCGATGGCAAAAATTCCAGGTTTGTTTTCCGTTGCCTATGTCGTATTCGTAATTTCCGTCCAATTAATTCTTTCTTCGATTTCGTAACAATTTTTATGGCCACAATTAACGCCGTAGACCGAATGATTTATCATTTATTGACATTATAATGTTTTTAAAACTAAAACTTCCATTTATAGAATTAAAAATAGTTTTTCGAAGCATTTGATCCCACTTTTCAACATATAATAAGCTCAGGTAGTAGGTATAGGGTTTTTCCCTATATCTTGGAGCATCCCCAGAGCTTTTAATTTAAGTGAGTAACTTTAAATTGTGAAAGTTGGAAAATTTTCTATGACCTGTCAAATTTTGTCATCGGATAAAACGAATGAACATCATAAATATGTTTAAAAATAAAATGTTTTGTGTTTTCAAATGAAACCATTTGTATATATATTTATTTTTCGATTCCTCACTCTTTTTCTGATTCCAAATTTATATACATGTTGCACGTTTATTCAATATTTAATTTCAAAATACTGCATGTTAGAAAGTCTAGGTTGCCGTGAGACAAAATGCTTCAACATAAAAAGGTATATTACGAAAGTTACAATTGATACCTGGAAGGCTTTAACATTATTATTAACCGCCACTATGGATTCCGTAAGTCTAGATCAACAGGACCTTCTCGCTTATGTTACTCACGTTTGGAACAACGCAGTAGAATATTATGGGGAGTCTCGGGCGGAAGCACTGGACATTTTCAAGGCCTTTGACCGAGTATTGCATGAGGGGCTTCTAACTAAAGTGAGAGCCTACGGAATGCCGGTTCAAATTTGTTTATGGCTGTCAAGCTTTCTGAAATACCGTTCTCTGCGAGTGGCGATGGACGAATTTTTTCCTGACACATTTAACATCAACGCCGGAGTCCCTCAAGGTTCTATATTGTCACCCACCCTCTTTTTACTATACATTAACAATTTTTTGGAAAAAACTAAATATTCTATATATATCTTTGCTGATAATAGCGCACTTATTTCATCTTTGGCTTCATCAATTCATTTATTGGGCGTTAATTTGGATAGTCATATGTCTTCGCATAGTCACGTTGCGGCCATTACTAGGGCAGCCTCCCAGAAGCTTGGGATACTTTTCCGAACTGAGAACCTCTACACCCTAACAACTTTTGATGCTCTATAAAGCCCAAATTCAATCATCGCTGAAGTACTGTTCGCATATTTGGAGCTCTGCTCCTAAACATACCCTGAGATTGCTAGATTCCATTTCAAGAAGAGCCATTAGCTTGATCGGTGACTATGATCTGACAAACAATCTGGAAAGCCTTATACATCGAAGGCAGGTTGGCGACTTGAGTCTATTTTACAAATATTTTCATGGCAAGTGCTCAACTGAGGTTGCCGCTTCATTCCACCTAGAGCTGTGCATGGTAGAAATATACGACGAGCCACTGCAGCCCACCCGTACGTGGTTTAGCTTAGTGTCTCTCAAACGATACTCTTTAAAAAAATTTTTATCTGGAGAACGTCAATACTCTGGAACAACCTCCCTGAGGCCGTGTTCTCCAACAAAAAAAATATTAATAATAATAATAACCAATAATAATAATTCATAAATCTTAATTAGGTATGGTTCTATATATCTATTTCCATTGTCATAGTATTTTTGAATATTTTCCATCACTCCGTTTTCATAAAGCGTGTGTTTATAAATTTTCCCTTCTAAGTAGTCAAACCTGGCGAAGAATATTTATATATATAAAATAGATCTATAGGTGTTAGGTCTGGGCTGTTTGTGAACAATCTAATCGGACCATTTCTACCTATCCACAGGTTATAATGGTTATTTTATATGTAAGATGAGTATTTTCTGTTGACCAATACCGCTTGTTCTTGCTGTTGAATCTGTGAATACGATTATGTTTGTTCATCTTCTCTCATAAGGCGTAAAATTTCGCAACAAAATTGAGACCTTTGACGAATGTGGCTTCTGTGAGACCTTGGAGTGGCGTAATTCTGCATGGAAAATATTTTTGCGATATTAAGACAATTCGACTTTTTTGCCAGGATTTTTGAAAATAAGTTGCTGTATTTAGTATAGAACTATATATGGATTTTCTAAAAGTAAAATAGGAAATCTTAAAAATTTTGCAAGCAATTAAAAAGTCTGAGATAATTTACCTACAAAATTTAAGAATATACCGGGCGATGCATGGCTTAGTTGAACATGGGAAATCCCATGTAGATTTTGTGGTGGCTAAATATTGCCCCCCCCCCCTGTACATTTTAGAGAAAAATTGTGTTTTAATTTTTTGAAGAGGCCAATATAATAAATCTATATGCTAACTTTGAATAAATTTAAATACGCCAATCCCAACTTACTCAAAACCCCCCCAAAACGGCCAAAAACCACCCCCAAGAGGGGTTAAACGCGCTTCAAGAGGTTTCCCTGCCGAAAAAATACTTTCCTCCCGTTTTCGAGGATGCTGAGCACGGTGCTAATGTTAGTTATCGGTTCCAACCCCTTCTAACCCATTCAATGGCCAATACTGGCCCCCGAAAGGGGTGAATTTTTTTTTCTTCTTATCAGCGGTCAAATGGATATTCCTTACGTTTTTGAGGATGCCGAGCATGGTGCTGGTATTAGATAACGAGGCCGATCCCTTCCAACCCCTCCACTGTCCAATACTCGCTCCCGGAAGGGGTGAATTTTTTTTTTTTATCAGCGGCAGAATGGAATTCCTTTCCGTTTTCGAGGATGCGGAGCACGGTGTTGGTGTTAGATAACGAGGCCGACCCCTTTCAACCTCTCCACCGTCCAATACTCGCCCCCGGAATGGGTGAAATTTTTTTTTTATCAGCGGCAGAATGGAATTCCCTTCCGTTTTCGAGGATGCAGAGCACGGTGCTGGTGTTAGTTATCGGGGCCCACCCCTTCCAACCCCTCCACCGGCCAATACTCGCCCCCGGAAGGGGTGGATTTTTTTTTTTCTTATCAGCGGCTAATATTTTTTTTCCAACATCAGCACCGTGCTCAGCATCCTCGAAAACGGGGCAAAAGTATTTTTTTCGGCAGGGAAACCTCTTGAAGCGCGTTTAACCCCTCTTGGGGTGGTTTTTGGCCGTTTCGGGGGTTGCGTAACCCCAAAGAGAAATTCTAAAGCCGCCATCGTGTTTAGCATCCTCGAGAACGGGGGGGGAGGGTACTCTTGTTCCGGCTTAAAACATTTCCATTTTTCCGACTCACACACGCCACTAACTGGATGGTGAGCAGAGATGCGGAATCGGTGACATGACGAAGATGCACGATTCAGCGTATGTAAGCTTGAATCGATGCAAGATCAATGTTCAGTTTTCCCCCTCATGAATCCTTTATCTATGGTTCAGTTTAAGTTTACACTTCCTACCAGTTATGTCATTATGACCTTAGGCAACACAAACTTCATTTTTTCAAAAAGGAAAATCTTGGCACATGGACTGCAGATTATTTTAAGATTCATGATTCTTGGGAATCGATAAGTGCTTCGCCACATGCTTCAGTGTATATGGGTATATAGAGAGAACTACCCTCCTATAAACATTTAATCCCCTTATTTTGAAAAAGAAATTTAAAAAAAAACTCTTTTTAAATAGTTAAAAATCCATTAATTGAGCAATTCGCTGATAGATCTCGCAGGCTTTTCTTTATTCAGGTACTTTATGCGTTTAACAGTTACAACTTTCAACCATTAGGTAATCTATTTTATAGACTTTGTAAACCTAAGATCAAGTCACTCTAATTGGTCCGACACTTAAACTTTTAATATATCTACAATCTGAGACTTGTCATGTCATATTATGCCAAATCTCTTTGATTTCACATATTGACATTAACCTTACTTTTACTTCAATTCTTTTCGCGTTTGGCGTGGCAGTGGTGAGCACTATAACCTGATTTTATTAATATAAATTTTCAAAAATACTTTTAATTTTCTAAATGATGATTTATTATTTAACACAACAGGGGCTTAGCCCCCTGTCCAAGTTTAAAAAATTAAAACCCTCTAAAAACAATTTCCTTTAAATCTTAACATACTTAAGAACAATTTTTATGATAAACTTTTTTTTTGAATATTCCTTTTTGAGGAAAACATCTTTAATCAGTTAAGATGAAAAACTTTTTTCTTTTCTTTTTTGATTTCTCCACACTTTACTACCTACTTGAATAACTTTCATTATAACAACATAAAACCCAAATTAAATTCATGCTACATTTAACCATATTTTATTACTTTGATACAATAATAAAATGAATATTTTCTAAACTGTGCTCATCTTTTTATCCATCACGTTCAGCCAAACAAGTCTTCAACTAACAAAATTTAAATTGCCTAATAATCTTAAAAGAGTTGTACTCATTTATTTGAGGCAACTACTAAAACCGAGACCAAACTCGATTTAGGTAAGTCCTTTATGGTGCCTGTTGTCATTGTACTTTTATAGATTCCTTTTAGTTCCCCTGAAGATGACTGTTTGTACGGTCGAAACATGTAGGGACAATCGCTTTTAAAAAAATTTAATTGATTTTTGAAATATATACTATTTGTGGAGGAAGACAGAAGTTTTGGTTTTATCTATATTACCTACTCCACTGTAAGAATGGACTACTTCTTCAAATGTATATGGGTGAGTTAAGGGAGACGAACATACGAATAATACCCCAACAAATTTTTTATCTCACATTTATTCTAGGCTCTATTCTTGAATTAGTCTTGTTTTGCAAAAACTCACACGAAAGTACAAAACTACACACTACTCACCATTATCTACATCCGGATCATCGTATGCACACGACCTGAAGACATATCTTTTGCACAGACTTCTAATCCCGGGAGCTGAGAAGCAACAAAATAGGATGATTATCGTTAAAACTGCTAACATGACCAAGAGGGTGGCTATGCCCTGGTTAGGGTTCAGTATCGGTGTGCTCTTGTTGGAGGACGGATTCGATGAATGGACTTCTGGAAAGAACCAAAGAAATGCGATGTGTCAACATAAATTGCTTACTTTTTCCTATATTGTGATTTTTGTTAATTTTTTCTAAGATCCTGGTGATTGAGTAAACACGCAACAACTTTTGTATTTACTATTGTTTCTTTTGTTATTTAATGTTCGCTTTGGATAGGCGTCAATATATAAAGAAGAACCCTATATAGGTCGTCGTCCGAGTCTGTGTCTACCAAAATTATTTAAGACATGTGCATGAATGTTGTCAAATTGCTTTACGAGAAGTAATAAGTTTTATAAAAATTGTACTTTAATACCCCCTATGATGAATGCAGAATGTAACGTAGTAAATCTGACAATATGTAAATATGCATTATTGTGATTGGCGGAATTATTTCCTGGTGGAATTTCTGCCGTTTCTGTAAACTGTTACCCGATTAATAGGATCATGGCTATCTCTATTTATTCGACAGCATTAAACAGAGACAAGCCGTATAATTCAAAATCCAGCATGCGATTAATATGGACACGCCTCCGCATCCTCGTTCTGACAACCAATGGTGGAGGCGAAATGCTACGTGTTTTATTAATAGAGTGAATTTTTCTTGACATTTTCCTTTTTGTTAAAACTTTTTGAATTGTTAGATATTCGTGGAAAAACTTTGCGTTCCCAATCTCGTGAAATTATAGCTAATGTTGATAATGCTTGTGATGTGAAAGCCAGAAATAACGCATTTAATTTGCTGTTGAAAGGAAAATTAGAGAGGGTTTTCATGTATACAGGAGCTAGTAGTGACGTGATTAAAGAAATTTACAACAGCTATGAAGGCAGAAAAGCAAATAATCCCGAAAAGTTGTTATCGTCGTACGGCAAGAAAAGAGTTATAGTTATTTATTATGTCTATCTTGAAAGGTAAAAAAAACATCAATGATTTATCATTTCCGATTATTTAAATAGGGATTTTTTTAAAACTTTTAACAGTCGCCATTTTGAAATAGCTTGACAGAATCGCGCCAAAATTTATTATAATACTGTACGAGATATTAGCTTTTAAATGATGTATCACAAGCTATATGTTTCCATTTAAAAAAAGATCGATGTCGTCATATCTTTGACAAATGTCTATAAAAAACCAACGAATAACGTCAAAATGCGAGCATAAAACTAAATTGACGTATCCGAGCATTTTCCCCAAAAGTTACAGGTTAAGGCTATATTAATTTTATTCAGGACTTCTGGGCAACCCTGTATATAAAAGCATGTAAAATTTTTTTTTCTTATCTACTTGTATGCAACAAAAGTGTCGTACTGATTTTTTTATGTTAGAAAGAAAACGCAAAAACATATTTTGAACTTAATTTAATAATAAGTAATAATAATAACATAATAATATAACAGTATATAAGATACAATACAATTAAAATTATAACATTTAAGACTCTTTATTAAAGCAAAATATACATATACCTACAAAAAAGTACCGTGTCAGAAAAATAATTATTACATTTTAACCCAAGTCAGGTTCACTGTCACTCTCTTTATCCAAGGTCACAATAATTCTTTCTCTGGGCAACAGATCTATAATTACGTATGATTTTTCTACTTTTTGAACATGCGCTACACAATTTTCCCAGCTTATGTTTGGAATATTTTGCATCTCTAACTACTAAAGCTGTCACAGAAGAATTTAAGGTTGACGAAACATTATTCCTCCTTACCGATGCTTTCAGTTGGTGCCATATGTTCAATTGGGTTGAACATGTAATGATAAGGAGGAAGTCTTAACACGGTATGACCCATTTCTGCCGCCAAAGTGTCACAATAATACTGCTTTTTTATTGAAAATGATTTTTAAATTTCGAGCAATTGCTTTTTTGTGTAATTTTCCTCAAGTTACATATTATTTTCCATCATATAGTCCTTGATGATAGCTTTTCTGTCATTAGAACACGAAACTTTAATTAACCTACGACTGTGGTAGCTCGCATTATCCATCACTATCACACTATTTGGTGGTATATTTGGTAATAATTTGTTTTAAAACCAGTCTTCAAATAGTTCTGCCGTAGTATCATCGTTATAATCAACAAGGGAGTCCTTTATACTTTTAGCTGATAAGGCCAAAGCGTTTGGTATAAATCCGTTTATTGTCCCAGCATCAATTATTGTTAAACGTTTACCTTTATTTGATGGAGCTTCGGTTCTACCCGATAAATCTGCCCAACCTTTATCTGGAACTATGAGTGTGTCATACCACGTCTGGTCCAAATAAATAATATCCCTTCCATCCTGTCTATATCCATGGACTGTAATTAGGTATTCCATCCTCTATCTTGTTAACCGGGCCGATTCCATAATAACTTGTTGTTTGTTAATTTTTTTCATTTTAAAACCTTTTATTAAAATATGTTTCCTTAGAGTCTCACGACAACACTCTATTCCTGTATCATCTTTTTTTAATCTTTGCAATAGGGCTTTTTAAAGTGGGGATCATTATTTATTCCCTATAATTGGCATATATTTTTCTACGAATTATATCGACATCCGTCGCGTCCAGTTTCTTAAAAGTAAAAGAGTCTTTCCTCTTTCTTTTCTCCACTATAGGTTTATTTACAACAAACCAAACCATACTGTGCTCACTGACCTGCGTGTCAAAGCTGCCGCTTCCTTCACTGCACCAAGTTCTGAAAAACCACGTTCAAGAAGGATGGTGTAAACGTCGAAGATTTCTTTTTTTGTGTCAACTGATAAAATATCACGCTTTAATTCGTTTTTATCACGGCCCGTAGATCCACTTGGCGTACTGGTTTCTTCTCACGGAGGAAACATTCTTAGATATCAAGTTTAATTGGCAACAAACAACTTCTTGTCTAAGCCAATACAAACATCTAACTGAATTTTAAAACCAAAAATCGCCATATTTAAATATCTAAAATAAACCTATTTTATTTTATCCTTATTATTTTAAGAGGATTACTGAGAACATATAATAATGTAATAGTCTATAAATAGATCAGTACCTGGAGTCCCCAGATCACGTGGCCGAGTTTTATACCTCCCACAATAGGTTTATTATGACGGTAAGGGATTAGCATTTATAATGAGTTTGTAAGATAGATAGACGGAGCATATGTATATAATACGTACTAAGTGTGATATGGCGATAGTGACTCCGACTCTGGAGACAGTCTGTCTGACAGTGAAGACGATGACGACATTGATAAATACTAGACAGCAAAGGGGGCATAGCTTATCTCGATCTGAAGAGGGATTATCAGATACAACGAATTTTGCTGAGCTTTGAGATTTGGCAAAAACGGCTCAAACTGACAAAGCCATAAAATGGTGTTTACTATGGGGCTCTCGTAGGGCGTGTGAAGGAAACACTTTGCTATTGTTAACAATTTCAAGTTATCTGGTGGTATAGTATACAGTGCGACTAACGGAAGGTGATAATAAAAGTTATTTTAGATTTTTACTACACTTTAATTTTAAATTTGGTAGAATAGCATGGCTATTCATTTTTTTGTTCATTTTGGTGTCTTCTTTAATAGTGTTTGTAGATAAAATATTGTATGACGCGCGTGTTAAAAGTGTTTTTGTCTTTTTTGAATGGTTGGATCACTTGCTACGCTCGATATCCAATTTCCCTTCTCACAAAATAAAATCACACCTTTAACACTAATATCATAAATAACTATTAAAGCAACTGTTTGGAATTTTAGCAGAACAAATTTAAAATCTTAAAAGTGGCACTGACCTCTCGTAACTCCACAATTACACAAACAAATATCAAACAAAGCTTGTTTAAAACGATATTATAAATAGCACTTTGTTGGAACGACACTATCGTATCTATTTTTACTTCGATATTGATGACACAAGTGAAAGAGACAATTTTTAAACTTATAAATCATAAAATAAAAAATATTTTAGCTTTCGCTCCCTAAAAAAATATTTTAAATCACTCGACTTTTTTTTGATGTTTCAAAAAAGAAATATTGGTGGTAAAAAGGCTTAATATACTGTCACATAAATTTAAGGTTTAGTGGTTTGCAGGAATTTGTGAGATATTCAGCGAACTTCATTAAATCTTGTCAAAACATTCGATTCGATTTCCTTTATTATGGCCTAAGAAGCCATAAATTTGTTAATCTGAGCCATCTGTAATATAATTATGTTTTTCTTTTAATCTTGTTGTTTAATTTTGGTATCTTTTCCATATCTATAGATAGTCCTAACCACATATATATATAACCAATATATTGCTAATACCGTATTACAGAAATGTCCCCATCATGCGACGTTTTCCAGAAGCGTTGTGACTGCGCAGTTTGCGTTTACGTTAGGTCCGGCTTTAAACTTATTTAACTCAATTTTTTCAAATAGGTAGGCCTATTGGTTTATAAAAAAAGCAGTTGTAGTAAATCTTGGTATAATAAGAAATATAAAATGTAAGGCATTCATTTTCTCGAAGAAGCAACACACCGCAAAAGATTATGAAAATTTCAGAACTTGTTGCACAAAAATTACTTTTTTTAACAGGTTAATATAAAGTCAGAATCGAGATTTTAAATGTTTATAGTGGCATTAAAGAACATGTGTATTTGTCTTGCTGTGGCACTTTGAAGGAAATAAAATGAATATATGTTAGAAAGCATATAATTGTGGAAAGCCTCAATGCAGCGCATTATAAAACTGTAAAAAGTAAAACAAATAATTATACTAATAAATATAATAATTATTTATATTATAAAACTACAGTTAAAGTTTTTGTAAGAAAAATGTTAATTTTTAGCACACTGAAAAAAAACGAACGAATTAACGAAACAGCGGTAATAAACGTTGTATTTTAATGCAGTATGTGACCTTTAAACAAAAATAAAGTTTTTTACTTTGAAATATGGAGGCAACAGTAAAGTAGCAGCCGTATTGAGGAAACACATAATATTGATATACTGTAAGTTATTTTTTTAGGGTAGCAAGAAGAGAGAAGCATTTTAAAAATTTCACTTATGTGTTAAAAATCAGTAAATAAGTTGGATACAAATAACATACTGTTTTAATGTTAACAAATGTGTGCTTCTTACCTAAACTAAAAAACCAACAGCTATACAATTTAATTACACAATTAATAATTTCCTACTTTCTAGAGTCTTGCATAGGGCAAATAGAGTGTATAGTAAAAAACGTTCCCCGGCACTCCATCACTCGACAGTTCATCACACGACATCTCATCACGGACACTTCATCACGGCGACATCGTATCACAACGACACTTCATCACAAATCAAAACAAATATGATACTGTTCTGAGAAACATTATTAAATAAAACCACCGAAAGTAATTAGGATTTTAAGACCTCAATTTTAGTGAAAATATTAATGATGGATTTATCCAAGTGATTAGTAAATAATCTGTGTCCAGGAATTGTTAGGCCAGCAGGTAAAATGGGGATTTTCATAATTTCTTTGAATATTTTCTTAATGAGGGATTATTTAGTGGATTTAGGTGTTGTGTGTTTCATATAAATATAACTCGAAATCGATAATTTCTTCAGTATTACACTTACCTTCATTTACTGTAATTTGAGAAGATGGAAGAGGGAATGTTTTCTTTTGGATCAACTTCTCGGGGAGTTTCGACATTGATTTTCCAGTCCCATGAATATATTAAACATCGAGTGACACTAACCTGAAAATACTACCCACTGGCGATGCAGGAAGCATCAAACAGCAAAATGCAAGTCAATTGTTCATACAAGAGGGAATATAATTGTTAAACATCCTATAGATCACACGCATGGTGTTACACCTTTTCAACCACTGGCTAGCAAAGCCATAGCAGAAATGAAAAAACTGATGACCTGCCCTGGTATGACACCCAAGCGAGCTATGGCTGAAATTGTCGAGAACCTCTCAGACGGTGCTAAGGTTTGTCTACCAAAGAAAACTACTTTAGCTCGCACTTTGCAAAGAAGTAGAAAAGGTGAGAACTCCACTCCAGTTCCCAGAGATATGAAATTTGATATACCACAAATGTATTCACCATACGTTCTTTTTGATTCTGGCAGGGAATACAATGATAGAATAATTATATTGGGAAAAAACGATTTGCTGAAATTTCTAAAAAGAAAAACCTGCTGGTTAGCCGATGGGACTTTTAAAGTTTGTCCAGACTTATACTTTCAGCTATACAGGATTCACGTACAGGAAGAAAGCACCTCGTGGCCTTGCTTTCTGGCATTATTACCAGGAAAATCACAGGAAATATATTCAAGGCTATTTATTGCTCTGAAGAATTTAATACCAGAGGCAGCTCCAACAAGAATTCTTACAGACTTCGAGATGGCAGCAATAAACTCCTTCCAAGAAGTATTCCCCACAGCACAAATATCTGAATGTTTTTTCCACCTCTCTCAAGTTGTCTAAAGAAAAGTTGGAGCGCTCGGATTAAAAAATTTGTATGAAAGCAACACGGATCACATAGCCACAAGTGTCAAAATGTTATGTGCCCTGTCACTCCTTCCACTGCAAGAAATTGAATTTTAGAAGTGGCAGAGACGTTCCCAGATAACCGCCAGGATGTTGAAGAATTAATCAGTTATTTTGAAACCACGTTTATCAACTGTGTTGAAGGGCGGCATAATGGCTTGCAGTCGCTTTTTCAATGCGCACATCCTACAATGTGGACATTCCTAAATGGCCTGGTGAAAGAAACTGAATTATCACACGCGCAATATTTACAACACATATCTGGACAACGCATCCCAATGAAGCCGAAATACAAATCGTTAAAACTTAGGCTACAGAATATCATTGCCAATTATGAAACACAAAATCGCCTTATGTTTCTCAGAACAGTGTCATATTTGTTTTGATTTATGTATAACATTTCCTCTATTTTCTTTGTAATTGCAATTTTTGTCACGGAAATAATACTTTGTATATTATTTAATGTAATATATCTGTCCCTACTATTTTCTATTCTTTTAATATATTTTTGTCAAATGCTATTTGGTGGTTTTATTTAATAAATAAGAAATAAATAAATACTAGGGAATTCTATGATTTAAATCGTAGGAGGTAATTCTATACTACTTTTCGAATTGATGTGATGAAATTGTGTGTGGTGAATTGGCGTAGCGATGAAATGGGATGTGATGAAGTGTCGTAGTGATAGGATGTCGCCGTGATAAAGTGCCCGTAATGAGATGTCGTGTGGTGAACAGTCGAGTGATGAAGTGTCGTGGATTCAGTAAAAAATAGGTAAACCGAAGATTTTAAAAACATTCAGTGCACAAGACAGTTGTATTTCTCGTTTGTGAGTATGCAAGTATAATTCGGAGCCCATATTATAAAAGGATACAAAATAAAATGGCCCGATACATTTATTTTAAGGAAACGGGCATGTATAATTTTTCTGACTCGTCATCATCACTCAACAGATATTGTTTGAAATCTTTGACCAAACGTAGAGAGGTTTCATGCATGGTGTATTTGCATAAAACAGTGGCCTTTCAAGCGGTACTGCGTTTCTGGAAAACTTAAATTTCAATGCTCTAATCCACAATACCAGAAACCCAGTTGCTTTTTACATACCTGATCAGGCTAGAATCACGTAAATTGTAAAGGGCGTTCCCCGTTCATTTAGTTTTTCAACCAAACGCTAATGGCGCTATTGTAGAAATTTTGTTTTATAAGGTTGTTCATATTCTAACGTTGGTAGCGACTGTGCTATATAATACACCTGTTTGTTTGTTGTACCCACAGGTTGTACCAGGTAGCAGGGACGCGCCAAGTACTTTAGGCGCCGTCGTGCGAAATAATGATAGGCGCCTGTAAGTAACCAATATTATAATATTGAGCTAAAATTACCACCCTTCTTTCATTGTTGATCGTTGAAATGTTTGAATGTTTTTTAGTACTAATGACTATATTTATTTATGATAAACAGGAAGTACACAAAAGATATTAATAGAATACGAAACAACAGTAAGAAAACAAAACCAGTATCAAAGTTACAAAACATTAATTCAAAATATTAATAAAAATAAAGAAATAAAACAACGATTGTTTTGAAACAGATAATATATGATCATGAGGTCTTACAAAAATTGGACTTTTCTAGCTTTACTTTTTGCAAATTCAATAACAAGATATTCCATTTCAAGTTGCTTTGAAAAGTCAGACTCTATATAAATGATAGCAAGATTTTCTAACCGTTCTTGACCCATTCTAGATTGTAAATAATTTTTGATCAACTCTAATTTAGAGAATGACCTCTCGGCTGTAGCTAAAGAAACTGGATTGGTTAATAACATTCGCAATGCACTCGTAATGTTTGGAAATGAGTGGGTTAGGTTATTTATTGCAATGTAATTAAGTGTTTCTACTACAGACGTCGTGTTTTTGTCGCCATTTTGCAAAAATTGTATACAAGGTCTTCTTTGGAATCTTTACGTCAGGTAAATACCTTTGACATTTTTCTGGTCATTGTTTGCTTATTCAGCATTTTTGTTTAATTTTTTAATGTTCAATCGGCCGGAGCTTTGAATTGTCGTGTCTCGTGCTGGCGTGTTTTCTCTAATATTTTAAGCTGCTTGCGTTGGCGCCTGTTTTTCATCTCCTGGATGCTGTCGGATAGTGCTTCTCTACTGTCTCCAGTGCTTCTCTACTGTATGTTGGGCTCACGCACAGGGAGCCAGTCTTTAGGTAGTTTGTATGTTGCGTTTGGTCTAGTTCTTGTATGTGAGTTTGTTATCAGTTCGTTTGTCGATACGTCCGTTCGTTTGTAGTAATCAGTTATAATTTTCAAAAAAAACTCGTTAATCGTCTGTATTTTAAAGTCGTTATGGAGCACCCTGTTCATCGTATATCTAGGGACATTTGCTATCGCCTTTAATGCTCTATTTTGAATTACCTGGAACTTATTCAGCTCGGACTTACTTATGTTGCACCATGATGGCGCTCCATAGGTAAGTACAGGCCTGACCAGGACCTTGTAGAGGTTAACTTTCGTTCTATTACTAAGTCTACTCCGCCTGTGAAGCAGGGAGTAGATTGAGCTCATTTGACGCAACGCTAACTTGATTCTATTTATCGAATTTAACCTCCAGTTTAGTCTTTGGTCAAAGATAAGTCCAAGGTACTTCACTTTCTGGCACCAGTTAATCTGGACTCTATTGACTTGAAGCCTTGTTTCATGTCTGACATGACATTTCGAAAAATAAATAGCCTTTGTTTTGGCGGGATTCAAACGAATCTTCCAATCCGAAAGCCATTTTTCTAGCTGGTTTATATGGCGTTGCATACGTGTGACGACGAGCCGTGGCAGTTTAGAAGTCGAAGTTATTACAGTATCGTCGGCGAACAGATAGAGCTGATTTTATCTATCTCGCGGAATGTCGTGAGTGTAAATGCTGTACAACATCGGAGACAGAGGTGAGCCTTGTGGCACTCCGGCCCCGATGCATTCGTGTAAAAGTTCTGTTCCGTCTATATCTTTCTCGTTTCAATCTTTGTCAGTTAAGGCTTCTTTCAGTTTTTTACAAAAATTAAGTTGATCTTGGTCAGAATATTATTTGAAATCCTCAACATTCCACAAAAAATTAAAAACATTAAAATGACACGATAATAGTTCAAATCTTTCATGTACGGATGAAAGAGTATTGTCTAGCATTCCGAAAAAGCAATTGAATTTAAATTTTATTTCGTGATTTTCAACCGGCTGGTCGTCACCTTCGTAAGAAAATTGTTTTTTTAATCTTTCGTGGCATTAACATTTCTGCGGATATTAATTTTGCATCAACTTCTAAGCAAGAAGCTAGTTCTTTGGCATCTACTAATAAGTCACTGAAGCCTTTGTCAGATCGATATTGTTTTACAAATTCATTGAGGTTATTTAAAATTTCGCAAGCCTGGAAAATATTAAATGTTTTTGATTGCAAAATCTTAGTAACAACATCCACTTTACCTATAATCTTGCACCACAAGACTACCATACACACAAACTCATACTTATTAATTTCTTTACCTAGGGAGTAGCTATTTTTAGATGCTTTGTAGTATTGTCAAAATTATTTCCGGATAAAATTTCATAAGGAGCATCGTAAATTTCGCCCAAGTGAAATCTTAGAGGTGTTATTGCATTAATTCTGCTAGACCATCTAGGATCTGACAAAGGCTTTAATAGGGAAAGGGGAAAAAAAGTCAAAAAGTCTTTCTCCACTAATTTAATAGTGAGCTATTAAAGGCTCAATTTTAAAATTAAATTGTCTCTACATGTTTCAAAGGTAGTAACCTTCATCTTCAGGAGACCAAAGTAGTGCTGCAGTTATTATTAGCAGTAGAGAGAAAACTGTTGGTGGAAATAGACGTTGATGGAGCTTTTTTTATTTAAAAATATTTTGACAAGATATTAATAATTGAATGTAATCAGCATGCTAAAATTGGAATTGAAAGTGGAATGTTATATTTAAATCAAAGTTTATGAAAAGACACTGTCAATCTGTGGTCGAATTTAAAAAGGGAAGATATTCGTTATTTGAAAATCATACGTCAGGATATATAAAAAGGATCTTTTGGACATTCTAGATCTTGTTAGAGAAAGATTTTTGTTTGTGATTTGTTTTATGAGAAATTCTGTAATAAGAAAGAAATTTGTAATTAGTAATGAAATAAAATTATTAATAATGTCTGTACTTACATAATGTTGAAATTTCATTTGTAAAATTAGTTATTGGAGACCTAAGGTCCCGTCACCTTGCGTTATGTTCGTCCCATTATGTAGGGAAAACAATAGAGTTTTATTTAAAATAAAATTATTAAAAAAAAAAAACAGATCTTATATTTTATATACCCTTAAAGATTAAAATAGGGAGACGAACACAGTTAAAATGAAAACGTGACAACGTGTTCAGTCATTTTATAGTCGACCGTTGACAGCTTGAGAACAAAATGGTTGACAATGTCCGTATAATTGCATTAACGAAAAAGGTATAAAAAGCTCAATCATCGTTCTTATAGTTACTAGTCATTTAAATAAACATACATAAAACTTGAATATAACATAAAATATAAATAAAAGATATTATAATAAAAATTTGTTTTTCACAAGGTTGGGGGAATGGTCCTAAAAGATTTCCCTTTAATATTCTTTGGTGGTCTCCAGTGATCGTTAAAAGAAATATCGACATTTAAGTTGGGAGAAAAACAATCATTGTCAAGATACAGAATCCAGGAGTACGAGTAATCAGGCAGAAATTTAAAGGTTTAGTACACAAAATAAATGTCAAACAAGCAACCCAAAAATCAAAATCAGTTGTCTGAAACTTCCCTTTACCATTCCCCCAACCTTGTGAAAAACAAATTTTTATTATAATATCTTTTATTTATATTTTATGTTATATTCAAGTTTTATGTATGTTTATTTAACTGACTAGTAACTATAAGAACGATGATTGAGCTTTTCATACCTTTTTCGTTAATGCAATTATACGGACATTGTCAACCATTTTGTTCTCAAGCTGTCAACGGTCGACTATAAAATGACTGAACACGTTGTCACGTTTTCATTTTAACTGTGTTTGTCTCCCTATTTTAATCTTTAAGGGTATATAAAATATAAGATCTGTTTTTTTTTTTTTTTAATAATTTTATTTTAAATCAAACTCTATTGTTTTCCCTACATAATGGGACGAACATAACGCAAGGTGACGGGACCTTAGGTCTCCAATAACTAATTTTACAAATGAAATTTCAACATTATGTAAGTACAGTGGCGACCGCAGCCTAGTGGTTAGTGTGTCCGACTACTAAGCCGAAGGTCCCCGGTTCGATCCCGGGACCATGCATCGATCTTTATTTATTCGGTCGTCACCTCGTGGAAGGCAATGGCAAACCACCACGTAGTAACTTGCCTAGTACAACCTATCAAATAGTGCCGTTCGGAACCGGCGATAAACTGTAGGTCCCATATACCTGTGAAAAATCTGAAAAAAAGGCACACATCACAGGTATATGCGAGAGGTCGCCTACGCTCGAATGAGCATGGCACATAAAGAAGAAGATGTAAGTACAGACATTATTAATAATTTTATTTCATTACTAATTACAAATTTTTTTCTTATTACAGAATTTCTCATAAAACAAATCACAAACAAAAATCTTTCTCTAACAAGATCTAGAATGTCCAAAAGATCCTCTTTATATATCCTGACGTATGATTTTCAAATAACGAATATCTTCCCTTTTTAAATTCGACCACAGATTGACAGTGTCTTTTCATAAACTTTGATTTAAATATAACATTCCACTTTCAATTCCAATTTTAGCATGCTGATTACATTCAATTATTAATATCTTGTCAAAATATTTTTAAATAAAAAAAGCTCCATAAACGTCATTTTCCACCAACAGTTTTCTCTCTACTGCTAATAATAACTGCAGCACTAATTTGGTCTCCTGAAGTTGAAGGTTACTACCTTTGAAACATGTAGAGACAATTTAATTTTAAAATTGAGCCTTTAATAGCTCACTATTAAATTAGTGGAGAAAGACTTTTTGACTTTTTTTCCCCTTTCCCTATATTTCAACTCCACTTCGAGAATGGAATATTTCTTTAAATTAAAGGCTTTAATGTCTGACTGGAAATGTCACAAAAGAGACCACAGATTGGCTGAGGCAGAAAAAAAATTATATAATTCTTGAAAAGTTGAAAAAAAATTTATACTAGAAATATTGGATTTCACTGCATCGTTTGTGACAAGGTTCAAACTGTGGTTACAACAAGGTACAAACATTCCTCGTGTATTAATGTCTAAAATTCTTTTTTGTACACCTTGATGTTTACTCTTCATATTTGAACCATTATCATAACCTTGGCCGCGCATATTATAAATGTCTAAACCATGATTCTCCAAAGCTTTTAGTAAAAAGTTGGTTAAACCTTCACCTGTTGTATTACTTATAGGACGAAATGGTAAAAAACGTTCTTCGACACCAATGTTTTTTAAAATAACGTATCTTAAGCAAACAGAAATCTGCTCCTGGCGGCTCACATCAGGAGTACAATCAAGTAATATAGAAAAATATTTTGCTTCTTTAACTTCGTTTAAAATATTATTTCTTATATTGTCACCTATTAATTTAATGATTTTGTTTTGAATTTCATCTCCAAGGTAAAGTGGAATATTCTTTTGAGATCTATTAATATGCGCAGACATGACTGGATCAAATTTTGCTATCATTTCTATATATTTTAAAAAATTTCGATTATTTCTTTCAAATAATTTGTTACTAGGACCACGAAAAGTCAAGTTTTGTTCAGCCAAAAATTCAATAGTATAAATTATTCTTTCAATGACACTGCGCCAATGTTTAGTTTCATTTTTTAATAAATTTTGCATTTCCGAATCAACGGTTCGATTAGTTTTTAATTTTTCTAGTAAATCTGACCAGACGCGTGAATTTTGAAAATGAGATTTACTTTTCTCGTGGATTTTCAAATGTTCGCTTAAATGATGCCAATCATTGAAACCGTCTTGGTTACTTAAATTAGTGTTTTTAAAAGTCAATGGATTGTTGGGGTTGGGGTCATTGAATATTTTACAGCAGAAGCAGAAAATTGCATTTTTTTCAATAGAATATAGCAACCATGACGCTGAACCTTTTCACCATTTAACAAAAGAGTACAATACATATCGGAAAACTTACGTCCACTTTTGTCTTTGGGATACATAGTTTTTATTTTGATAATGCATTGGACCTTTTTCGACAAGTTCTTGCACCTGGATTAAAGACAATACACCTAGCCAAACGCCTAGATCGTTAGAAAGGGGCGCTTCTTCAGATAATTCGTCTTGCTTACTCGAGCATAATAGACTGAAACGTGTCAGGATCTAATTATTTTGGATCTTCATCCTCATTAGCTTGCTTTTCTAATTCTGATGACAAGTTTGATTTTGTTGAATGTAGAAAGTCACTGTTTTCAGAAGTAGTGTCTTGTGTGGTCTTTTGAAAAGAGTTACTAATTTTGAAATTGGTTTTCTTCAAGTCTTCCTTCCGTTTTCGCTTGTTAAGCAAGTTTTGGTAACCAGACAATTTCTTTTTTTCTTCTCTGGCCATCTAAATAATATAAATAAAGAATATTAAACACTAAGCCTTATTTATCTTATAAACAAAAGTTATTAAAAAGAAAAACAATTATTTGCATCCCTGCTAATTAATTTATTTAATCACTTACTTACCTTATTTGTAATTATTTTTCACAGTTGCGGTAGATACGTAATAGCAAATAAGGCACTCTATCCGTCTTATGCGCTTATCGAGACAATAATGAAAAATTAACCTGCTACATCGATTACGAACACGCAGAATTTAGCAAATTTAAACGGGCACGCCGAACGCACGCGGATTTTCGCGCTCCCACAGGAGGAGGAGTAGTGAAATTTCACCACTGGTATTGGTCGCTGACCGGCGGTCGGTGTTGGTGGATAATGCAATTTTTGTAGTTTTATGTTAATTTGGGTTGAGGGCCTGGCGCCTTTAAGGCCTTGGCGCCGTCGTGCGCTACACGACCCTGCCAGTTAGCTAAATTGTTATGTATAGTTGTCAAAATTTATTATTTAATGTCATGCTGTGTTTTAATTAAATATAGCATATTATCGAATTTATTTAACTAAAATGGATAAACTTCTACGACCTGAATGATTTGATTCAAGAATGGACCAATTGCAAAGTAACAAATGACAATTTCATATCACCTATCAAAAACATAGACGATGATGGTAAACTGAAACTTTCAATTAATTTTATTATGAAGTCTTATAAACTGCGATTTTATTATCGATTATAAAACGTTTTAAGAAGCTGTTAAAACTCTGGATTCTATTTTTATCAAGCCTAAAAACAAGGGATTTCCCGGACACTGTTTCACTATTAGAGAACAATAGCCTGGTGAGATAATAAGTAAATATGTGTAAGAATTAGAACAACTTAGTAAGGACTGCAATGAATATATAAGAGATTCTTTTATGAGCAGATTGAGTTCAAATCATATTCGATATCTTTGACTAGAAAAATAGTATATTGCAACTCCAAGACGCCGCGAACCAAGCCTAATCGTTAGAAGCTGCACCGAAAAGCTCAGAAGCTTATACATTACTGTCAGTTTTATAAATTCTGTGACGTCCGGAAGTACAGAAACATGAGAAAAACTTCAAGATAAAATTTCTTCTGCTTATAAATGTTACTTCTGTGGAAAGAACAAAAAATTATTATGCCCTGCAAGATATTCCATTTACAATGGATGAATTTACTTGAATGACTCCAAGCTTGGCAATAATGTCAATAGTTGTTTGCTGTTTATATGGAATATTGACTTTGTTAATTTTAAGTCGTTTTGTATATAGTTTTGACGTTTTGATAGGAATTGTCAGTAAGACAAGACGAATGATTAGAATAGATTGTGTCAGAAATCCAGAGTTTTTCAGTTTAACTTTAAGCTTCCAAGACAAGACGATAATTCCTTTTAAAATTGGTCCTTCGAAAGACAAAGAAAAAGCCCTTTGGAAGATACAGAACATATAAAATATCCAGTCATAAGATAATATGGAAAGAAATCAAGGTAAAAGACAGACAGGTAGACAGTTGGATCCTAATTATGTTTGGCCAGAAATTGCCCAAATAAGACGCAGAGTATTAACAGAAATTCCACAAGTAAGTGCAGATAAAGCCATAAGAAGTTCAAGAAGTGAGACCAGGAGTGTAGTTAGAGAAAAAGATGTTGAAAAATTGACAAGACCTTTGACAGCTATAACTGTAACACCTACTGAAATGACTGAAGGTGAGAAACACCTAACTTATGACAAATCTTCGAGTACTAGAACTTGTGGTGATATTGAAAGAATGAAAATAGCCTTTGAAATTGAAAAAAGAAACAAGACCTGATGGAAGAATTTATGAAACAAAAGTTACATGTTCTTGAAATAGAAAAGCAATTACGTGAAGCTGAAGTAAGTGGATCTATTTGTAGTCATACAAAATCAAATAAACAGACAGACAATTCAACATTTCATGAGACACGTGCAGTTCAAAAATGGGTAAATGAATTACCAGAATCGTTTTCCAAACAAGAGTTTGACCTGCAAGACCTCAAACCTAAAGATTTCGACGAACATAAGAACGAAAAGACAGATATTGACAAGTTATGTGAAGCATTAAAAAATGCAGTAGAGCCAAAACGGTTTTTTGAACGTGACTTTCCAATATTCGATGGAAATCCTGCAGATTGGCCATTATTTTTTTTCAAATTTTAACAAAATTTCAACAGCATGCAACTATGATAATGAAGAAAAGATGACAAAGCTTCAAAAATGTTTACGTGGAGAAGCTAGAAGTGCAGTTATTGGTATGTTAATTGCCCCAGATAATTTAGATACTGTACTGAAAATTTTAGAAATGCGTTTTGGAAGACCCGATCAAATTATTGAGACCATTATTTATAAAGTAGCTGCAACACATCCAGTACGAGAAAATGATCTAGAAGGTATGATAAAATTTTCAAATCAACTTTCGGGTTTAGTTTCGACCATAAAATCCCTAAATTGCCAAAATCACCTTCAAAATCCACAGCTTCTAAAAGATTTAGTACAAAAATTGCCAGAATCTCTTAAATTTCGCTGGGGAGAATTTATTTTGAAAAATAGAAGTTCAAATCTTGCAGTATTCTCAGATTGGTTGCTGGAATTGTCAAATGCAGCAAGTTTTGTTATTTCACCCAAAATCTATAACAAAAATCGACAAAAGCCCAGGGAATTTACATATACAACACAAGAAAGAGACGAAAAATGCACATTTTGTAGAGAAGGCAAACATAAAATTGAAAAGTGCCGCAGATTTGAAAAGGAAGACATAGACTTGCGTTGGAAATTTGTGACTGACAAAAAATTATGTTTTTCCTGCCTGAAAAGTAGACATCAGACCAACAAATGCCAGCACAGAAAAACTTGCAATATTAATGGATGCAAGCAAGGTCATCATACGCTTTTACATAAAAATAGACCAGAAGAAATACCATCAAACAAGAATACCGATCGTGAGACACTTTTAGCAATGGGCCAAGGCTCCAAAAATGTACTTCTAAGAATGGTGAACGTCTTACTACATGGACCTCGAGAAACAATACAAATTGTAGCTCTATGTGATGAAGCCGCAACAGTTACTTTGATGGATAGTTCCCTAGTTGATCGTTTAGGTGTCACAGGTAAAAGCATACCGCTCTGTGTACAGGGGACCAACGAAATGAAGACAACTCACTTAAATTCCATTTGCTTTGACGTCGACATATCAGGAATACACGAAAATGCCCGAATGTCCAAATTGACAGGTGTAAGATCAGTAAACAACTTAGCATTGCCAGAACAGCATATATCGCAGAATGAATTCCGTAGCTATTCATATCTAGCAGGTATTCCTTTCACTGAAATTAGACATCAACCCATGCTACTAATTGGACAGGACAATATTCATTTGACAGTAGCCCGCAAAATATGCGAAGGTCCTACAGATTTACCGATAGCAACAAAAACTACTTTGGGATGGATTATCCATGGACGCGCCGAAAATAAATTTCTAAAGCAAAATGAATTTAATTTCCATATTTGCCATCAAGATACTAATGATTACCTTCATAACCTCGTTCAAAATTCATTTACAATAGAATCATTTGGCGTATCAATTCCAAATTTACCGACAAATAAGTCAGAAGCAAGAGCTATAGAAATAATGGAGAATACTACCAAAAGAGTGGGTGATCGATTCGAAGTCGGCCTTTTATGGAAAGATGATGGAGTAGTACTACCTGAAAGCAAAACGGTTGGTATTCATAGACTTGCGTGCATCGAAAGAAAAATGAAGAAAGACGAAAAGTATAAAGAAGATTATTGCAACAAAATTAAAAGTTATGTAGAAAAGGGATATTTAAAAAAGCTTTCAAAAGAAGAAGAAGTGGAAACTTCCCGAACCTGGTACCTGCCACATTTTGGAGTTTCTACGACCAACGAACCAAAATTGCGTCTAGTTATGGATGCAGCAGGAAAATCTCAGGGTAACAGCTTGGGAGTTGAGATTTATTACAAATTAAAAAGTAAAAAGATAAAAATACCAGATGCACAAAGAAACCGAGAAAATATTTTGACCAGACAAGAGATATTAAATGCAGAAAAATTTTGGATTATTGACGGGAGACAAGCAGTAAAATCATGTTTTCAAAATTGTCTCAAATGTAAATTAAGAAAATCTAAACCTATAGTTCCTTTAATGGGACAGCTACCACCAGAAAGATTGATTCCAAATGTCGCATTTCTACACCTGCTATAGATACCTGATGATGTGATTCTACACCAGCGGGGGAGAATGTTAATTTTAAGTCGTTTTGTATATAGTTTTGACGTTTTGATAGGAATTGTCAGTAAGAGAAGACGAATGATTAAAATAGATTGTGTCAGAAATGCAGAGTTTTTAGTTTAACTTTAAGCTTCCAAGACAAGACGATAATTCCTTTTAACAGACTTCGTTCAAAGAAAAGGTAAGTATACGGGTCTATTTTTATTTTAAAGTTTATGGTTTAATTGCAGGGGCAGAAATCTGCCGAAAGCGAGAATTTTAATCGAAATTGTTGAATTATGCGGGGCGTCTCAGTTTAATCATCAATCGATTCTGGCTATGTTACTGGTTAAGTTAAGTATAAAATTGATATACTAACCCCACCTCCAGGAATGTGCCTGTATTTAGTACCAATGTTGTAGCATTAATACTGAATTAAAAACTAAAGCAAAACTAGAACTGATGACAAGTTTATTTCGAAATTACCTACATTTTTTTATATCCTTCTTCCTACGTTTTTTTTTTTGCAGAACTGTTTACGCATGTTATTTCTAGGCAATAGGTCATTCTCCCCTGAACACAAATTTTAACACCTCATTTTCAATTTAAACGTAAACAATACAAAGCATAATGCAATAACTCCTTTATATTGTATAGAAAGGTGAAAATCTGGAAAATCGCCAATTCGGAAAATTGGGAGCCTAGATCGATTAAATGACAGAAGGTAAATTAAATGCGATTTAGTTTGACTAATGTGATAGTAAACGCCCAATATATTTAATGTGTGTGTAATCTATTTGCAAAGGTACTTATTTTTGGAATCTTATTAAAATCCACAATAGATTAACATTATTAATAGACCAGACATGCATTGCAACTGAAAGTGGAACCCGAGTTTCATTAAATATTGCATGCTCAAGGTATTCTGCATTAATACAAGTAGGTATAAATAATGAAAAGAAAACCGTCTCGTAAATTTTATTTTATTAACATTATAATTTGTCTCTAAAATACTGTAAATATTGTAAACACTATTTATTTGATATTCTTGCTATGTAAAAGCATAGATGTACAAACTAGCTATGCAGTAAATGTACATATTAAGATAAAAAAAGTTCTCAAAGTATGCCGGGAAATCAGTCAAGCAAATTATTACTTGAGAGGTAATATTGGTAAGAGGTAAAGGTCAATTAAAAATAGAACTGTTAAGTTCTGAAGTTTTAGTTTTTAGGAAAATTGAATATGGTAATCACCATATGCCGATGGTTTTCGTGGAAGTGTTCTTGACTGGTTTAAAAATTACCTGCGGCATCTCTCAGGGATCCGTATTAGGTCCCATTCTTTCACTAATTTACATTAATGACTTATCCCAACTCAAAATAGCTGGTCAATTTACATTGTTTTCTGATGACACTATCGTATAATGGCATAGTGGGGCTCTGAGCAACTATAGCGTAATACCAATAAAAAAATCAAGGAGTTGTGCGATGCAAATCGCCTATGCTTGAATTTGTCTAAGACACAACTCATTGGATTTAATTGCAGAGTGAATGATTAAGCTTTTGGTGATGACTCGATAGGTTCTGTGGCCAATTTCAGGTTTTTGGGCTTATTGTTCAAAATTTGGCGTATTTTGACTAACACTGTTAGTACTAAAACACAAACTCAGATTGCAGAAACTACCGGAAAAGAAAGGAATGAATCTTTATTTCCAATGATGGGATGCTACACTGCTGCTACCTGTAGACCTGTTTCGAACTCTTTGGTTCTCGTCAGTATAGGGCAAGCATGACAAGCGAGTCATAGACAAGGGAGATGCGCTTATGGTAGGGATAGATAGGCAACTTAACATACTAAATTAATTCCCTTATGGCGCCATTCGTGTCTGGTTAAAGAACTAAATGTAGCACTGTGGGCGAGGGGCGGGGGGTCGGCGCCACGCATGAAAATTTAATATTTATAACTTTGAATTCAAATTTTCGCGCTTCTAACTCTGATAGAAAAGTTAGAAGTGCGAACCTTTTGAATTAAAGTCAATATATTTTATTTTGGGAGATTAAAAGGAAGTTGTAACAACGTTTCTGATATGGCGACAAACTTTATTAATATTAGATATTTACATAAATTAATATAATAACAAGGCAAGTTTTACCTAGGATAAATAGGATCCTCCTCTGCCATGCTCAATTTTTTGGTCATATCCAACATGTGGGTGAGAAACTCTATAAGCTTTTTGAATGCCAATCTTGTCTTTGCCACAGAGTAATGGATTTTGAATAGCATTTACCCAAAGTTTATGCGTCTAAAAATACACGGAGATAATACTAAGATCGTGATCTGTCATAACTCTAAGAAAATCAGCATATAAGTAATGTTTATGATTATTCAGGATCAAGAGGTGTCCTGCATACATTTTTTTAGATAGCAAAATATTGCTGGTTGCGCACAAACCAGAAAAAGAACGCATTCGGAGGAAAAGAGAGGCATGATCGCGCGATTCATCGGTGTTTGTGCCTCGTGTATAGTACGGTCCAACTATACCGTTCTTTACTCTATGAAAGTCTCGATAAATATGACAAATTTTGTCTTTAGCCACGGGGCATCGAATAAGCGGCACATATTTGATATTGTCATACATCACGCTATCTTGGACGAGTTGTACCTTAATTTTGTTCAGTATCAGCGCCAAGCAGCTAGCGGCACTGCCGCAGATATAAATTTATTGGGAACAGTTTTGTATTCATTTGCGAATGTTTCTGGAAGAACCGTGCAAAATATTTAATACACAAAAAGTGATTACGTTTCGATCTCAAGATTATGGTAACAGGGAGAAAAGTTTTCTGGATAAAGCCAACACCTTCGTTTTTTTTCTCTTTGTCGAATGGTACACAATACATACTATTTCAGCTTTGGTATAAACATAATTATCTACAAATTATGCTGCGCCGCCGCAGGTATGTTGCCCGCCTTTGTGAATTAATTTAAAGTATAGGAATATTTTGATGGGATCCAATCTGTATATTTACTTTTTTTATTCAGATTGAGACTATCTCAAAAATATCAATATGAAATTGATCTCTTTGAACTCGTCAGCAATCGCAGCCAAAACTAGCACTGTTTTGTCTGGCAGATAGTCACCATTCCTGACAAAGAACTTCCTGTCTGTGTGATGTAATTAGTATAACGGAAGCACTGGTCCTCTCAAGCAACTTGCATCAAGCTTAGTTAAAGGCAGCAGGCGTTTACGTAGAGCAACAGGGGTAAATAAGTCCGGAAAATATTAAAGGAAATTATCTATACTGCAGTGGATGAGTCTGAAGAACATACTTATAAACTTATAAATATTTGCTGCAGCTACTAACCTGAACTGACCTATCTTGCTCCCCTTGAGGGTGGACAGCACACAAAAAATAGCAAAACATCGTTTTGATCCCCCTTTCCCTTTCATCTTGCAGCAGTCTGGCAAAAACCACCCTTTATAAACGTTTTTTTAATGGTAATACGTGTTTAAAGGGGCATACATCAGACTTTCATGAAGCTATAGAGACAAGGGTGAGACAGAGGCGTAACTACCGGTAGGCCGAACTAGGCAATGCCTAGGGGACCACAACTGTTAGGAGGCCTTAACCAAAATGAATCATCAATATAAAAACAAATAATAAATATCAAATACTGTAGCAATTTTAAAATTGCCACCATTTATTTTGTGGGGAAGGTAGACTGCCTTGGATTTATACAGATATGTTTTCACAAAGTGCATTCCTTTTTATTTACTGTTAAAAATTGTTGCATCATCTTTGGTTGCATAACGTTAGCCAAAATATGGGGCGAACGCACTACTTTTGCTGTTCTGTGGGTTGATGGCGCTAGCCACCGCCACGTAAAGTTGAATCACGTATCTTCGTTTCTGGTTCCCGTGAAAGCGCAGAACGCCCATTTGTACTTTTGGCAACTTTGTGTGTAAACAAAGTCGTTTGGAATTATTTGATTTATTTCCTTATGTAATTTAGGTTCTGGTAAAAGCCCAGACTTCATTTCATTCTGATCGTTTGGATCCTTTATGGTGTGTCTCTGTTCTCTTCTTCTTCTTATTTTTCCTTGTTGGAGTTTATGTTCAGTTGGCAACATTGAGTCAGCCGATTTTGTTGGAAGAGAAGGGGAGGGTCTTCAGAGTTCTCGTGGTCTTTACCCACTTGACATATTTTGAGAAAAAACGTTATTTTTACGTGAAAATGGTAATGTTATTTCCCTTTACCAAAAACTTCGTTTTAAAAACGTGATTTTTTTTTAATATTGTTATTTTAATGTAATCTTTGTTTACGTTGTAATTTGTGTTACACTTTTACATTAATTTTATGTAAATAAAAGTAACGTTACTTATAAAACATTCAATTTGCGTTATGTTTTATAACGTCGAAATAAGTAACCTATTTTTCACTTTATCTTAACATTTTTAAATTTCGCGCCTAAAACCCAGCGATCGGCGATTGTCACGTCTGTCATAGACGTTTGACGTTGTGTTGTGAGTGTATAGTGGAAGGAGCAGTTGGTGAAAATTTTGGATAGCATCGAATCTCTTTTAAGTTTTGTGAGTTTTCGTTTATTTTAAGCGCAAGTTGTTCTTAATTTTATGGTTTAGTCTTTATGAAATAACTGTTGTTTATTCTTTATATATTTCACGAGTTCTTTTGTTCTTTACCACAAACGTTTGAAGGGCAAAATGGCGTCTCGTGAATTTTATTGTCATTACAAAAAAAATGCTAAAAGAATCCCTTTAATGTAACAAAAATACCAGCCTTTTGAAGTTAATTCCAAATAAAGAACAAGATACGCCACCCTATTTTTTCCTTTAATTAATTAGGAATAGTTCTCTAGATTCTACACCGTTTTTAATTTAGAAATAGCGCAAGTTCAGTTTGGAGAAACTAATGAGTACTCGATGGAAAAAATAATAATGGACCACTTCAGGTATGCCGCGAACCGTTTGAAGAAACAAAAAAAATGAAAACTTATACTATATAGCTACTAGATTTTAAATTAAAATAAGTTAAAATTTGTAAATTGTATACGGTAACCTAAGGCATCCTGAAAAAATAAAAGTTCTTAACTTGAATGTTTTGTTGTTTATTTATAAGTATCCAAATAATAAAGTATGAAATAATACGCTACTTTCCTGAGGAAAAATTTAGTTTTATAAGTTAAAAATATGTTACAAAAACGCAGAATTGTATCATAATATAATACGTTATAAAAACGTTAAAATTAGTAACGTTATTTTTACCAACGTCAGAACACCCTAACATTAAGCGTGTTTTACACATTGAAAACACGTTTATTCGTATTATAACGTTTTTCAGTCTGACGTAAAATTATACATGAAATTCACGTTTTCTTGCCAAGTGGGTAATTTCACTTTCTGAAAATCCTTCAGCCAAGAAGGTACAGCCAGCCGCCATTAGGTCATTTATTTCTGGCAAAAGGCCACGAGGTCTCAACCCCTTTTTAGAGGTAAGCTATTTTCTTTTCTTTTGTTTCTTGATCATCGTTTTGTGGGTATTCAGTGGGTAATTTTTCTTTTCTATTATTTTTAGGGGTTTTGTTGGTGGTTTAGTTGGTTTTCGGCCGATTTAGCCGTTTTGCATTTACGTAGCTTAAACCAAAACCACATGGAATTTTAAGGCCCACGCAGTCTAACAGCTTGGGTTTTAGTCGTCCTGCGATAGATCGATTCCGCCTGACCTCATGGGGGCCTCCTGATTGATTGACGTAGCTGCATAGCAGTATTCATCGTGGACTCTCAGGACAGTATGAAGTAACCTGGATAAGTTGTTATAATTTAATTAATTTTTATCATTCGCCAAGGTTCAGCACCTTTAAGCATTTCAATTTCATTACCTTTTTATTGTCGCTAAGAAAAATTAAACTAATAATGTAAAACTATCTAGGCAAGGGATAACACTTTTTAACCATACACTAGTAAAATATTTACAAGGTTCTAGAATCTTCCCTAAGGTTATACCCAATGTTTAATTTGAATCCTTGCGCCCGGAACGGCTGTTTCTTATTTTTTAATAATAATTCTGTAATTAGAATAGTACAGGTCAATGCAACCTTGTGTCACCTTTTAGTATTTAATAAAAAAAAAAAAACTTTATTATTTGTGTGGGAAAACTTTGGTTTTATTTATTGCATAGATTTTTCAATAGAACTTATATACGGTATATTTTTCCTGGTTTGGACTTCTGTCAAACCAGGTGGCGCCCAAGGCAAACAAAGACGAAGGGAAGGGGTAAGTATATAGACCACGACCTAGTGCCTCCACAAAAAGAGCTACCATGCAGATAGTGACAGCCTGTTGTCCATGACAAAAGGTTGCCATTGTCATAATACTATGAAATATATACAGGGTGTTTCAGAAGTACGGTACGTAACTTAAAAAGGTGATTCCTTATGACATTCTAAGATTGTCCCGTTTTTGATACACAGGGTGTTAAAGTCTTTTTAAAAAAATGGGTTTGCAATCGTGCGTTTTATCAGAAGATGGCCGTTCTCAACATTTGCTTCGATTAACTGTGGCATTTTTCTTGTATCATTATTTAAAAAAATAATTTCATTTTTAGTTTAAATGTTTTATCTAATTTTGAATACATAGGTATTTTTTTGAAGATGCAATAAAGTGGTTTTTATTTTTTCTCTCGAAAACAAAGCAAGATACGAAAACAATTTCCGGAACAAGAAAGTTGTATTATTAGTTGTTAAATCCGTGTTGAAACGCAGGGCTTTATTTCCTCTTACGTTCAATCAATTTTGTGGTATATTTCCACAGGCGTGTGACTCACTGGTCGTTTTTATTGCGATTGGAAATTAAACTCGTGGTAAAGCAAAATAACTCTATTTAACATACTTTCGAAATTAACACATTATAACTTCTTGCACAGAGATATGCACACTTAGTACCCGTACTTAGGGTGAAACTTCCACTTTTTACATAGAAATTAGTACACTAACATTCCTAAAGATTTACCAATTGGTACAAACAGTAAAATTACCGCCAACAACCAACTTTGGTTATTCCTTTTTGACGGGACGTGTTGCTAGCTTTCTTGCTCAATCAACAGTGACTCTTAATTCTTGATCAGCGCCCAATAGCCGCTGCACGCATACCCTATGACACGATTCATACATCTTTTTTGGCCGACGCCAAGCTTCCGCCAATCCAGTGGGCGCATTTTACAGCGAACAAAATTGGAGCGTGGCAGTGGTAGCCAGCCGCTTCCCTGGCGCCGATCCAAAGTACATCATCTCTTATACCTACTATGTTATGAATGAAATCGTAAATTTGACATGTTACGCCTACTATGTTGCAACTAAACTAAACAGTCCATCTTTGGACAACTCATTGCAACTTTTAGGGCTGTTCCCCAACATTCTCCCCCACATTGAAGCACTTGTGATTCAATTCAATTTAATCGAACATTATGTAGTACATCCCCTTTCTACACAATCTACTCTTAGAAATTAACACTCTGGTATCCAACATTATACCTAACCTAACAACGACAACCAACATTACATAAACGTTAACAGCCATGACCATCAATATGGTTGTAGACTCTACATCGTCTCATGATCTGAGTCAAATACCCCATGTTCAGAAAGAGAGCTGCGCATGTGCCACGTGCAACGCAACCATGCAGCTCTAACTATAACCATTTTTTTTTTTTTTTCTTCTCACTTATACTAAAATATGTACAATATGACCGAAGGTCACACAAAATTGTTCAGCATGACACACGATTTCATGTATCACATGCCCCTCGTATTTCCAAAAACTGTCAAAGTTATCTCGACTCCGCAAATGTTCATTGTCTTTTACTGGACCCACTTGACATAATCGTACACAAGCCAATGCTCAATCGTCCACTTGAAGTCCTGTTTTCTTCTGTGAACATAATCTTGACCTAAGTGTATAAAGTCCCAAAGAAAAATAAAGTCTTTCTTTTCCTTTGTTTTTGTTTTTTTTTTTTACCATCCTGGACATCGGATGCATAAATGCACTAAGCTGTAGAGCATACCTTTACTTACCTACATACATAATTTTGTCACGTAATATGAACGTAAGTGACCCGTATCCTATTGAAACCTGTACAATGGGTTTCACAACAACCTTAATATTAAAAAGAACCTAAAGTTGTGTACAGCTGTCCTACCCGTCTGTATTGCACAGATTGAATGTCCTATTTTTCATAATTGGCACATTTTTACCGAATCATATATTGTGTTAAATGACTTTGATATTCTTTGAAGAATATATTCGAAATTTACTTTGAAAGCTCGCTTCGAGCAATGTCATAAAATTCATTTTAAAAAACTGAACACACGAGGTCCAGATAGCAAGCTCCTTTTGAGCTGCACATAAACGTTGGCATTCCGCAGCGACACCCCTAACTACTTCCCTTGTAATATAAAATAATAATAATAAAACTAAAAAACTAAAGAACGGTGCTTCTGAGAGACACCTCTATCTTTAAGTATTGACATTGGAGTCGAATACTGCGAATGGCGCTACTGATGAGACACCCCTAACTTTCTTGAACTGGCGCTACTGTGAGACACCCCTAATTTTGAGTATTGACATTGGAGTCGAATACTGCGAATGGCGCTACTGATGAGACACCGCTAACTTTGAGTATTGACATTGGAGTCGAATACTGCGAATGGCGCTACTGATGAGACACCCCTAAACCTTAGTAACATGAAGCACAAGGCGGAAATTTGCACCCCACGTCACACACTCACAATTTTCCCGAATCCCCACCCGAAGAAGACCTGATAATTCCCCTGGACTGGGCTCAACAACCCCTTACCCGCCCCAACCCAGAGAAATGACACTTGGTAGTGATAGACAGCACTACTCGTGTCTTGTAGTGCCGAAGCCGCAAAGTAGATAGAAAGAAATGGAAGGAGAAGTAACAGAGCGAAAGGTTGGACCAGATTCCGCCGGAACCCAGAACCGAAAGGGCAGTGCGCTACTGTCAGAGTAGTCCACGTCTGTAGTCTTTTGACACCAGGGACGCTCCTAGTGTGTTCTTGAAAAAGCTGCCAGAAGTTTCCAACTGTGCGAACTCATACGACGCTCCTTCCGAGCGAAAGGCCAACAAAAACGACAAAAAGAATGCAAAAATCATGTAACCGTTTAGGTTTCCCAGGGAGTCTTAGCCTTCGACCCCCAGTGGACTTAAGGCAGGCCACCACGCCAAAAAAGGACTGACACCTTGTGTAAAATAAACCACTATAAATGAAACGTACTTTGAAACTTATTATTCAACAAACTAGTAATCGAGTAGATTAAGACTTAAAATATGGCCACACGCACGAGGTTCGGTAACCTATAATCAAAAGTAGTTTTTCTTAGTCGTGATGAAGTTCAGTATTTACATGTGCCTGGTCATAAATGAGAGGAGACACTTTTGCTATAGACCTAGTGAAAATGCTGTCAGCTGTTTTTAGTTTTACAACCCTCACGTTACCATCCTTTCCAGGATACACTTCCAGCACTCTCGCTAGCGGCCATTGCAACGGAGGTACGTTATCCTCGCGTAATAGCACCACGTCGTTTGGGACTATATTTCTACTAACTTTTAACCATTTAGGACACTGTTGCAGACGATTGAGATAATCTACCGACCATCGCTTCCAAAAGATCTGTTGAATTTTGGTACATTGTTGCCAAAATTTTAGCCTATTATCGTGGATTTCTGTCAAATCGCGCTCAGGGTATGCGGTTAAACTTTCCCCTATCAAAAAGTGCCCTGGTGTTAGATACCCGAAATCTGAAGGGTCGTTTGTCAATGGGCATAATGGTCGTGAATTTAACACCGCCTCGATTTGCGTCAAAACCGTATAAAAGTCTTCGAATGTGAATTTTGAAGTACCCATTAGTCTAAAAATATGATGCTTCGTGCTTTTTACAGCAGCTTCCCACAATCCGCCCCAATGAGGAGACCTGGGGGGGATGAATTTCCACTGAATTTCATTTTGGGCGAGATATTCTAAAAAAGGCTTACAATTTTGCGCATTACTGAAAAACTTGTAAACATCGTACAATTGATTACTCGTCCCCTGAAAGTTTGTTGCATTATCGCTGTAAATAATAGTAGGATTACCTCTACGAGCGATGAAACGTTTCAACGTCATCATGAATGCTTCAGTTGACAGACCAGTCACTAGTTCGATGTGAATAGCCTTTGTTGACATACACACGAAAATTGCAATGTATGCTTTAATGTACGGCGCTTTCCGTAATCTAGACGATCTTATTAGGAATGGGCCCCCGTAATCAATCCCCACTTTTTGAAATGCACGTGCTGCTTGCACCCTATCTGTAGGAAGATCTGCCATGATCTGCTGAGCTGGAAGAGCTCTAAATCGCGTACACGTGATACAATTCCTTACTTCGTTTCTCTCAAACCGTTAAGTGGCCAGAACCGTAGCCTAAAATTTGACAGCACTGACTGAGCGCCAGCGTGTCCTAACCTCAAATGTTCGTACTTAAGCATGATCTTTACTGTCGCGTTATGTGAAGGCAATAAATACGGGTGCTTATGATCAAATAATTTATCCGCATTTTCAAGTCTGCCTCCCACTCTAATTAACTGGCTCGAATCCAAAAAAAGTTTAAGATGCTTCAATTGCTTATCTGAAATTATTTGATTGTTCTTTAATTCTGAAAGTTGCTTTGGAAAACTCTGGCGTTGCAGATTTTTTACCACGAACTGGTATGACCTATCAAGCTCACCAACCGTGACAGTTGCATCCTGAATCTTATTATCTTTATTCTGAAGGTTATGTATAAACCGGAACATAAAGGCTAACATACGTATCAGACGTGAAAAGTTAGAAAACCGAGAAAAATAATGTATCCAAAAATCACAAGGTTGCTCCTGGCACACCGTTGGAAGTGCCACCTTCTTTTGCTCCGGCAGATTAGCAATGTTGATCTGCTGATCATATAAACTCAAATCCAAGTTAACGTCAAGTAAGAACTTAGGCCCTTGAAACCAGAATCCTGAAGCAATTACTTCGTTTGAGAAATTTCCGCGCGACAAAATATCTGCAGGATTGTCTGCAGATTTGACATATCTTAATTTGCTGTTCTCCGTCAAACTTTGAATTAGTGAGACTCTATGAGACACGAACGTGGACCACCTCATTGGATGATCGTTACACCAAGCTAGAACGATTTTAGAATCTGACCATAAATTTATTGAGGCAAAACTCAAAATATCCTGAAAAATTGTCACAACTTTCGTTACTAATTGAACCAAAATTACCAAAGCGCAAAGCTCAAGCCTTGGCACGGTTATTGTCTTGATCGGTGCTACTCTAGATTTAGATGAAACTAATGTGCTTGTTACTGAGCCATCGTCATATATAATACGGAAATACACGCACGCCCCGTACGCCACTGTACTGGCGTCTGCAAACCCATGGACTTCTATACTAGAAACCTCTTTATTGCTACACAATTTTCTTGGAATTTCCAATGACTCAAGAAGCGAAACCATATTCAGAAAAGCAGTCCACTCAGCCAGCAACTCGTCACTTGTGATTTCCGTATCCCAATCCAATTTTTTTATCCATAATTTCTGCATCAGTATTTTTTTCCTTTGACAACTACAGGATTGATGAGCCCTGGAGGGTCGAAACATTGTGCCAATGTTGAAAGAATAATTCGCTTCGTTACCGTTATCGGTCTTGCATCTGTAGGTATTGAAATTTTTAACACATCTTCCTCAGGACGCCACTTTAAGCCCAAAACTTTATTTGGCGCGTTGTCAAAATTTAAATCGTACTCGCTCTGCTGTTTTTCTGTTATCGACACTAGGAATTCTTTAGAATTTGAACACCATTTGTGCAACATAAATCCAGCGTTACCTAACAAACCGTTCAACTGTGAATATAGCTGACCTAACTGCTCAAACTTTTCACACCCTGCCAAAATATCATCCACGTAACACTGCGACAGTAACGCTTGTGCTGCCACTGGATGCGTGGTTGCGCCCGAGATTGCCACTTCATTGATTGTTCTTGTGGCCGCAAATGGCGCAAAATTTGTCCCGTATGTCGCTGTTTGGAGTTCCAAACATTTGAGGTCCTCATGCGGAGCCTCACGCCAAAGAATGTTCTGCAAAAAGACATGATCTGGATTAATATCTATTTGCCGATACATTTTCTTGATATCTGAAATTAAAACGTACTGATGATACCGAAACCTACATAAAATATCGAACAACTCAGGCTGCACCTGGGACCCCTTTAGGGTGACGTCATTTAGCGAATACCCTGATGATGATTTAGCCGACGCATCGAAAACCACACGCAATTTTGTAGTAGCACTTGATTCACGAATCACACACAAGTGCGGAATAAAATACTTATTCTCATTATTTTTTGTTTTCAATGTAAGCGGCACATACTTCGCATGTCCGAGGTTCACGTATTCATCGATGAAGTGCTTGTACTCCCTGAACAGAGCAGGGTCGTTTTGAAATCTTTTTCCAACGAGGAGAACCGCTTTTCAGCCATGTTAAACGAATCACCAAGTTTCGTATACTCACCCGGAGTTTTAAACGGCATATTGACCTGAAACGAACCGTTTTCTACGCGTTTTGTAGTATTAATAAAGATACTTTCTGCCAACTGATCGTCAGTTGACATTATAGGTTTTGAAGACACTTCTTCGACTGTCCAAAATTTTGTCAACAACTTATCCACGTCTTGAGTTTGCAAAAAAAATGACGCACTACTTCCGCCTGCCTGCGTTGCGTGCCCTTTCACCGGCGATGTACAATGTGCAGGTACCTTCCCTGCTATAATCCACCCAAGTGTGGTATTTACCAAAGTAGGTTTGTTAGAGCCTAAAATACACTGCCCCTGGCTCAAAATCGAATAGTAAACATCAGCGCCCAACAACATGTCGATCTCGGATGGAATATTAAAAGTTGGATCAGCCAGCCGGCTTTGTAAATTATACGGAATATCCAAAGTTTCTACTTTGATAGGGATTTGCGGCAATTTGTACGTGATATTATCCAAAATGATACACGATGCCACTGGATAACAGATATCCTGCGTTTTCGAATATATAGTAACGTTCGCCAATTTAGTACATACAAAACTGTTTTGTGAAACGCTTGAAATATTTAATTTACAATTAATAATATCACACTGAAGCTGCTCTACTAATGATTTAGTAATAAACGAGCTTTGGCTTCCATTATCCAACAATACTTTCGCTGTTATCACATCCCCATTCTTGCTCACAAGATTTACCTGCGCGGTTGCCAATAATACGTTAGAATGTTCATTTGCCAATGCTGAAAGAGACACTGGTTTGGTGGAACTTATTTGGGCATCCCTACTTGACTCACCCTGTAAATTTTGTACACCGATATTTTGAGGACTAGGCGTCTCCGTAGTCGTATTTAAACTTGACACGTTGTGTATTCGATTCCCAGACCCGTTGTACTGCCCGGATGGCCTTAAGAACGATTGATTATTTGAACTGTTCGCGTTGTACGAGGTTTTGTCGTTATTATTCTGGGAATATCGCCCGTTTCGCACGGTACCTAAATGTGCATTTCGCGTAGAATTTTGTTGTTGTGCGGTGCCCGAACTTGCATCAGGACTACCTCTTGGCACATTTCTATGCAACGTTGACTGGTGCGATAAATTACAATATTTACATCTACTTTGTGATTTGCACTGAGCGACAGAGTGTGCACCCAGACAATTAAAACACAATCGCTTCGATTGTACGATCTGTTGCCTTCCATATAATGTTAAATCCAAATATTTTTGACACGCATATGTTCTATGATCTGGAATGCCACAAATACAACAATACTGATCGCTCTGCTGTTGACTAGCAAAAAACGATACTCTGTTATTATTAGTTGTGCCTCTGGGCTGTGAACTTTGTTGTTCACTACTACTAGAAAGATTTTCGAACACTAAACACCTACGTTGTAAGAATTCAAAGAAATCTGTTAACCTTGGTAAGTTATTTAAATTACGATCCAGCTCAAATGCCTTTTTTGTGGCTTAATCTAATTTATTTTCCATAATATATACTAACAAATATTCAAGAACTTGAGTCTGAGATACCGGCAATTGTTTTAACGACTCCACTGTCTTTGTATTATTCGCTATGAACTCCCTTAAATTATTTGAATTTGGCTTAGTTAGCACCGGCGCACCTAAAATAGTTTTGAAGTGGTTATTTACCACACATGTCAAATTCTCGAATCTATTTTGCAAAATGTCAAAATCAATCTGAAAGTTACTTCCTATTAATTCAAGAGAATATATTAGCTTCAAAGCCTCGCCCTTGAGTGCAGATTTTAGGTACATTAATCGTTGTACATCCGAAAGAACTGCGTTCTCTATAATTAAAACTTTAAAAATTTCTGCAAAAGACCGCCAATTCGAAACACTGCCATCGAACGATGGGACCTTCAAATCTGGCAATCTAACACCCGAAGAAATATAATGTTGCCCCTGATTACTACTCATTACACTACCTTGTGCATTATCTGCGCTTAATATTTCATTAAACGCCGCCACCAAAGAATGGTATTTACCCTCGACTTCATCCCTATCTAAATCGTCTGGATCTAAATATTCAATACTATCCTGTAAATCAGAGTACGTCCCGTACGCTTTTCTCAACGTCTCCTCTCGCGATATAACTTGCTTCAGTGTCTCTTTGTCTTTTTTATTAGTATTATACCATGTTTGAATCCTCGTGATCGCAGCCTTTGCCACCCCACGCCCCACGTTTTTTTTTAACTCGCTTAATTCACTTATATTAACTGCCTCGTCTGAAGGCTCCATTTTTTATTTTTTTTAATGACTTTTGCTCTCACACTAGCAACACAACTTACACAGAGGTGAAGTCGAACACAACACTACCTTAATGTTGGCTACCAAAGTGTAATGCTACTAACAAATCTAGAATCAATCAACAACGATACTACTACAATTTCTACATGTAACGTTTTTACCTTCCGCTGTCTGTCGACACTCACTTAACTTTCACTTCACTACTTTCACTGGTTTGGAAGTCTCTTCCTGCTAATTTTTTACTTTAATTTTACTTTCGCACTTATTCAATTTTCCAACATCCGGATTCGAAGGACCATGTTGAAACGCAGGGCTTTATTTCCTCTTACGTTCAATCAATTTTGTGGTATATTTCCACAGGCGTGTGACTCACTGGTCGTTTTTATTGCGATTGGAAATTAAACTCGTGGTAAAGCAAAATAACTCTATTTAACATACTTTCGAAATTAACACATTATAACTTCTTGCACAGAGATATGCACACTTAGTACCCGTACTTAGGGTGAAACTTCCACCATTTACATAGAAATTAGTACACTAACATTCCTAAAGATTTACCAATTGGTACAAACAGTAAAATTACCGCCAACAACCAACTTTGGTTATTCCTTTTTGACGGGACGTGTTGCTAGCTTTCTTGCTCAATCAACAGTGACTCTTAATTCTTGATCAGCGCCCAATAGCCGCTGCACGCATACCCTATGACACGATTCATTCATCTTTTTTGGCCGACGCCAAGCTTCCGCCAATCCAGTGGGCGCATTTTACAGCGAACAAAATTGGAGCGTGACAGTGGTAGCCAGCCGCTTCCCTGGCGCCGATCCAAAATACATCATCTCTTATACCTACTATGTTATGAATGAAATCGTAAATTTGACATGTTACGCCTACTATGTTGCAACTAAACTAAACAGTCCATCTTTGGACAACTCATTGCAACTTTTAGGGCTGTTCCCCAACAATCCGAAAATCAGAAAAAAGTCAGTGTTACGTACCGTACCTACTTCTGAAACACCCTGCATATAAATTTTCCAAAGGCAGAAGCTCAAAATATTGTGGAGAAAAATAGAATAGAACCAGTCTTTCGCACAGAATGCCAACCCGTAAAAAAAAATATTTGGACAAACTATCTTCAGATTATAAATACGCAAACCGAGAACAATTATTATACAAAGTAATTTTTTTTGTTAGGTGTTTGATATCAGTACAAATTAAAATGCGATATTTAGAAATGAAAAGAGTCAAAGGTTTTTCCAGATATTGGACCAAAGAATATTTTAAATTTTGAAGAAAATAAAATGTCTGAAATTTGTGATGCTTTTGAAGTATTCTATAATTGTCACACCTGAATTCATAACACAAATAGCACAATTCGTTCACGTAACATCCTTAATTTAAAATGACTTTAATAAACCAAATAAATATGTCCAATTAATTTTCGGAATTTCGTCTTTTAAAATATGGAGTCTTAGAATGTTATTTTTCTCAGGTTTAAACAAGACTAATAAATTACCTTTATGCAGGGTGTTTCCTAACCTCTCTGAAAAAATGAAGGAGGTGAATCCTCACCTTATTTTAAGACAAAAATGTGGTATAAAAGTTTTTCGCATGTCGCTTCGTTTTCGAAATACGGTTAATAAAAAAAATTGTATTTTTTTTTTCATTTTATTAATTAATACCAAACGATATTCTAATATGTAGAGGCGTAAGACAAGGTTGTATATTATCACCTCTTCTATTTAATCTCTATTCAGAAGACATCTTTAAGGAAATCATGGAAGATAAAAATGTTGGAATTAAGGTAAATGGGGTATTTATGAACAACATTAGATATGCAGATGACTCTATCTTAATTGCAGATAATATTGAAGAGCTGCAACAAATGATCGATGAGCTGAATTATGTTGGTGCAGACTATGGTCTTAAAATAAATAACAATAAAACAAAGTTCATGATAGTGAGCAGACGCAAACTCCCATACAGCGATGCAAGATTAATAGCAGACGGCCAAGCCTTAGAACGTGTAACACAATATAAATATCTGGGAAGCTGGTTGCATGAAGACTGGGATAATGACAGAGAAATTAAATGCAGAATTGAAATGGCCCGAAATAACTTCTTTAAATTTAAAAACGTACTAACTAGTCGAGACATTAAATTAAAACTAAGATTACGATATGCCAAATGCTATGTATGGTCGGTGTTGCTGTACGGTGCAGAGACCTGGACATTGAAGGCATCGTCCATTAACAAAATAGAAGCATTTGAGATGTGGATGTATCGTAGAATGCTGAGGGTGCCATGGACGGACAGAGTAACCAACGACGAAATTCTAAGAAGAATCGGCAGAGACCGTGAGTTAATGCTCAATGTCAAAAAGAAGAAAACATCGTACTTTGGTCATATAATGCGAAACTCAAAATATCAACTGCTGCAACTTATTGTCGAGGGAAAAATAGAGGGAAAGCGAGGCATGGGCAGAAAGCAATTGTCATGGTTAAGAAATATAAGAGAGTGGACGGGGTTAAGGACGATAGGAGAGTTGGTCCACACAGCAACCGACAGAGAAATGTATGGAAATATGGTCGCCAACATCCAACAATAGTGGATAGGCAGTCGAAGAAGAAGAAGATATTCTAATGATATTTGTTAAACATAAGGGATTAGAGCACTTTACATTGGGTAAATTTTAAATTTTACAATTAGTTCATTGGCGGGATCTGGGTAAAAGAGTACCTTAATTTTTTAGTTATTTTTCGTATTTTTATCATTATGTTGCGTCAAATGATACGAGTAGGCTTTGCTTCGTTCCATGGCAACCACATTTGTTTTCTCCGTAACATTTGTCTCCTGTTTAACATCTTTTAAATAATATCCTTTTGAATTGTTTTTGAATTTATTTGTACTACATTACATACTTTTCATAATGGCTGAGTTTACCAATCAAGAAATGGCTCAAATTCATTTTATGTACGGTTTGGCAAATGGAAATGCGTTAGAGGCGAGACGCTTATATGCAGAACGTTATCCTAATAGACGAGTACCGTGTTCGGAAACGTTTACAAGATTGCACCTCAGGTTAGAGGAAACAGGTAGCTTTGCCAGAAGCAAAATAAGCGGCCGACCACTTACAGTTAGAACCGAACAACTTGAGGAAGAGGTCTTAAATATGGTGGAAGAATCTCCAGGCACCAGTACGAGGAAAATCGGGAACGAGTTTAATGTGAGTTACAAAACAGTATGGAGTGTCTTAAAGGACTATTTACTTTATCCTTATCACGTACAAAGAGTGCAAGCTTTGTTGCCCAGAGACTTTCTAGCTCGAGTTAATTTTTGCAACTGGTTTAAGGAAAATTCTTGAAGGGTCCCACACTTTTCGGCAAAAATACTATTTACAGATAAAGTGAATTTTTCCAGACAAGGCATCACAAATTTTTACAACAACCATATTTGGGCGGAAGATAATCCTCATGCTATCATCGAAGGGCATCACCAGTATTAATTTTCTTTTAATATTTGGGCAGGGATTATTGGAGATAGCTTAGTTGGACCGTGTTTTTTTCCAAATCGACTTACTGGTGATGTATTTTACAACTTTCTTAGAGATAAATTGCCAGAATTGATGGAAGCAGTGTCATTAAGAACGATAATTTTAATGTGGTTCATGCATGACGGCGCTCCCCCTTACTTTGCAGTACGTGTTAGAAACTATTTAGATCAACAATCTCCTGCTCGTTGGATAGGTAGAGGAGGACCTCACCCATGGCCACCCCGTTCACCGGATCTGAATCCATTGGATTTTTATTTCTGGGGTCACCTTAAACAACTGGTTTATACTACTCCTATTAAAACTGAAGAAGACTTTCGACTGCGTATTATTGATAGTTTTAATACTATTCCCGCCAGTCCCGAAATTTTCCAACACGTAAGAGACAATTTAGCACGTCGTGTACATGGGTGTTTACTGGCTCATGGAGGAAATTTTCAGCAATTTATTTAACTTTTGTTCATGTGAGTTCATTATTAAAAGTTTTTAAATCAATTATTAAAATGATTATTATTGCTTTACTATTTTTTTTTAATACCTTGTATTTCGAAAAAGAAGCGACATGCGAAAAACTTTTATACCACATTTTCGTCTTAAAATAAGGTGAGGATTCACCTCCTTCATTTTATCAGAGAGGTTAGGAAACACCCTGTATATTAGCAATTCAACACACGGAAGCAGCAAATCTTGATTTAAAAAGAAATAATAATAAAATTGATGTTTTTGCCAATGTAAAATCTGGAAAATGGACCTTTTAAGCTCCTATTCACGTCTATTTGTTGTTACAAATGTTCTAATTTTAAGTTATTTATATAGGGCCCTCAAATGAATTTTGCCTAGGCGAAAAATTTCTAGTTGCGCCCCTGGAATACACCCTCCTAAGGGGTGGAAAATGTATTATAAGATGATTTTCTCACAATCAGTTGTTTCTTATTGATAATTGCTTCTTCTAATTGTCGATTCGCGTTTAATTCTTCGTTAAAAATTGATAATTATTAATCATTGTTTATTTGCTGAATATACCAACTAACCAATTGTGTTGTTTCCATTTTATTAAGGAAAACACATTTTTATTGAAAATTTGTTGAAAATGAAAACAACTAAACGGTTTATACAACGACCTATAACAATTTTAGTACCTCCATTATTTTATGATATTGGCCCGACATCAAAATTTTATTACAAAAATCCTGTTTTACAATTCGATATGGGTGCTAAGGTAAAGAAAATAAATATAGGGATTTGACCTTGTGTTTTCAATTTTATGGGAAATATAAAGAATATATGTGAGATCAGCCTATGGATTTGAAGAATAAACAATTGATATCTATTTTTAAATTTTTTCATATCCGGTAAATTTTTTTTTAGAATTTGGTATCTAAAAATAAATAGCAGCTGACGATGGTACATTAAACGTAACAAGCGTTTTTTTTCTAATTAGGGTCATATGATTAAACAACGCAATAAAATAAATATTAAATGGTTAATCACAGTGATGGGCGTAGGAAATTTCGGCCCCGGCCAGGTAGCAGCCCGATTTTGACAGGAACTTTCGGCCCCGGGATGGAAGGGTCATGTTTTTATTACAGGCATTTTCGGCCCCAATGGTCTAACATTATAACATTTTAATTTTTTTATGATCTTTTGTGTTTTGAATATTGAATATAAAATGAAAATGCAACTAACCTGAACTAACTCAATTTTTGACCTGCAACTCGGCTAATGCGGTTTTATAGACTTATATTGGTTAAACAGCGCTAACACGGCATCTAATCCACCTTTTTGGTTCCAATTCGCCTTTTTCAAGTTCACCGGGGAATATTATTATTAATTGTTTGCCCCTTTTATAGACTTATATTGGTTAAACAGCGCTAACACGGCATCTAATCCACCTTTTTGGTTCAATTCGCCTTTTTTAAGTTCACCGGCCAATTATTTACCTGCAATGTTTGGGGCCGAAATTTCTTGCAAGATTACTTGACCTAAAATTTCTAGCAGGTACCTTACCCAATATGGGGCCGAAAGTTCCGCCGCCCGATCTTTTCCAAAGTCAAATTATTTAAATTTTTATTTAAGGCTGCTGCTGAACTATTTTTTGTGTAGACTATTATTTGTTACTAAAAAAAGTGCCGCTGTTTGATTTTTTGTCTATACCTATTTTCTTGTCCGCGGCGTTGTCGTATTGCTAGTTGCAATCCATGAAAGGTCTGACTATAGTCACACAGACCCGTAAAGTAAACGCCAAAAATATAACAGCAAAAAATGTATCAAAGAAAGCGACAATACCCCGGTTAAACTTTAAGAGTCAACGTGGACGCTAAGAAAGTTTTATCTAATTTCCTCTTATGAATATTCTTTTGGCCTTCAAAGCCCATTTTCCGCTTCTCATTGGCTGAATCAATTAGAAATTGATATCACCATCTAAAACTTGGCCTATTGCCCGAATTTTTGATCGCTAGTAACGAAGCGCCGATACAGCTTCGCTCTGTTCTTATCTATACTACGTTAAAAAGAGATAGATACGGGAGGGCTCATGTCTGCACGAAATCGTACTCGGCGGCATCCTGCTTTTAAGTTCCAAGCAATGCACTCGCCGAAACCTCACATGCCGCGTAGAGGCGTAATTTTTTGCCGGAGTTTTTATAGAAGACAGAAATCTAAACAACAATGTTATATTTGTGGCGCTTACTTTACCTACATTAGAAACTCTGAAGCAACGGCTCACTCACGACAAAACCCAAATAAGCTGTAGCATCACTATCCTTGGAGAGTTTTGTTTAAAATGGGCTTCAGATATCGTACAATTGACGAAAAGCAATAGTTATGGAATCCCAGCAATTACAAAAATGGCGTCGTGAGTATATACCATCGATAAGAAAATATCGTTCTGGAAATCGTCCAATAACTTACCTCGATGGGACATGGTTTGATACGCATGACACACCATCCAAAGGATGGTCCGATTCTTCTGGCAGGTGTAAAACAAGAGCTCCGTCAAATAAAGGGAAACTAATTACCATTTTATATGACGGGTCAGAAAACGGTTGGGTCCCAAATACCTTGTGGCTTTCTGCAAAGAATTTTAAAGACTCCTGCGTGGACTACCATGAAGATACAACAGCAGAATCGTTGGAAGAATGGTTCGAAAATTGTCTTTTACCAATCCTCTCTCAGAATAGCGTGATAGTAATGGACAATGCGAGCTGTTACCATCGCCAATTATATAAGGCTCCAGGTTTAAATAATACGAAGTTGGAGATTTAAAATTACATGATGGCGAACAATATCTACATATTTTAAGTGATCGTTTAGAAGTTTTAAAGGCATTCTGTAAAAAAAGTATATATTTGTGACGCATTGGCAGAGAAAATGAGACATACTGTGCTACGACTCCCACCTTATTATTGTGTTTTTATGCCATAGAGCGCACGTGGCACCAATTAAAATCAATTGTTAAGTCAGAAAATACTTCTCCGACTTTAACTTATAGTTTTGTAAAATTAATAAAAAAATGTGTTAATGACATTTCCCCAGGTAGTTGAAAAAATTCAATATAATATCATGTAATTACTGTAGATAAATTTTATGTTACTCTGCATGATACAATTAAACCGATTATAATTAATTTGAAACTTATGAGGCTCAGTAAAAAACACAAATTGAACTGTAAATTTCCACTATATTAAAACTTATATGACATGTTTCGCTAACACTGTTATGTAGCTTTGTCAGACGACAATGGTATAGTGACGGTAAAATTAAATAAAACGTATGATACAATAAGGTTCAGATGATTTAAGATATAAATAAGCAGTGGGAGGGTTACAATTATGGGAAAATCCAAAGGGTGGTAGTTCGGGCAGCATGGAACTCCGCAGATACAGGTTAGTTCAGGTTAAATTATTGCTCTTAATCCGCCTATGAGATTCCGCAGAATCCTTGCGCAGGTATAAGGTTTTATAGACTTATATTGGTTAAACAGCGCTAACACGGCATCTAATCCACCTTTTTGGTTCCAATTCGCCTTTTTCAAGTTCACCGGGGAATATTATTATTAATTGTTTGCCCCTTTTATAGACTTATATTGGTTAAACAGCGTTAACACGGCATCTAATCCACCTTTTTGGTTCAATTCGCCTTTTTTAAGTTCACCGGCCAATTATTTACCAGCCCTTTTTGAGTCGATCTACTTATAAAAAAAAATAAAAGAGGTATAAAAAACTAAAAAAAAAGTCATAAGAAAACTAAAAAAGTCATTAAGAAAAAGTGGCCAAAACGGGAATCGATCCCGGAACCTATGGCATCACACCAGGGCAGCAAGTTTCAAATGGCATTTATAATTTTAAATATCAATATGCGGAGTTTCAAGTATTACCAAGAGGGCAACATTTTATGACCTGCGGAGACTCATACATTTTTAATCCTCTTACCTGTCGATCTGCGGAGTTCTGTATCGCCCGGTAGTTCTAATTATAATAAAGTAGGTGATGGGGTTTTACGGAAACAGGTAAAGAGGGTCAACACAATAAATTTAACAAAGGCGAGTTATTTAAATCTAATTGATCATTTAATAATTGGTCCGTATTTTTAAGTTTATTTATTTCCATATACTCTAATAGATTTAGTTTTAAACCTTTGTTTTTGGTATGTAGAATTTTAAAAAATGGTTCACAATTAATTATGTTCGTTTTGGCAAAACTGTTATAATGAGCTTGTCACCTTTTGTTGAAATATCTATGCTTCATTCCACAATTATTCGTTGATTTCTCGACCGCAATAAAATTTAAATGACAACATACATTTAAATTATACATATTATTATACAAAAATACTAATCTACAATATTATAATAATACAATATTTAACTTAACCTTCTCTATATTTAGCTCTGTTTTACTATCACTATTGTCACTATATTAGTTTAGGCATAGATTATATTATAATATTGTAGATTAGAATTTTTGTATAAATATTAATACCTATTTAATTACATGATTAAAATAAAGATACTTACCTATTATTTTATATTTGTTGTTTTGTTGAAAATAGCTAACCTAAACTATTGAAATTAGTAGGTAATCAGGACCTGTACCCTTTCAAAAGGCACTTATTTATGGCTGGGTTTAAATTTTATTGCGGTCGGGAAATCAACGAATTATTGTGGAATGGAGCATACCTGTTTGGCCAATGTATGTTTTCGGACAATCTTTGCATTTTAATTTATAGACTCCGAATTTTTTTATTATTATCACTTTTTGTTTTATTATTTTTAATGAATTTGCTCAAAGATTTATTCGTTTTGTAAGTTACGTTTATATCAAACTTGTTAAGAAAGTTGCCAATTGTTTTGCTAGGTTTTCCAATGAAAGAGATAGTTTTGAATTTGTCTGGGGACGTTTTTAATTTTGGAGAAACTAAATCAATAGTGTTTTTGTACGTTTTCTTTTTTAAAATTAGCTTTGTAACCATTATTTACGGCTATTTGTTTAATATAGTTTAATTATTTTTGAAAACTTATATTGTTTATTTTTACCTAGTATCGGCAGAATCTAACAATAATTAATTTAAATGATGATAGCGACAGCGAAATAGAACTAGATATAGAATAACATTATACATGTAAATAGATATAACTAGTATCACCATACATCATACGAGTATAATTACTTAATTGCCTTGTGACTTTCTGCAAAAAATATTAAAGACTCCGGCGTGAACTACCATAAAGATATAAGGGCAGCACTTTTTGAGGAATGGTTCAAAAATTGTCTTTTACCAAACCTTTCTCAGAACAGAGTGATAGTAATGGACAATGCGATAAATCCAGAAACTCATTTATGTATATTTTACGCCCCAAAATCGAAAACGCTCAGTGAGCAAAAAAAATGACCACAACGCGTTGTAGGCGAAGCTAAACGACCAAAAACCGAAATCAAACTCTTCTTCGCTTAGTGGTCATCAATAATTAACCACAACGCGTCCTGTGCTTTTAAGAAACCACCAGAACGCATTATGTCATTTGAGAAACGGCCATAATGCGTTATGTTTACTTAATACAAAATGGCAACACGTTCGGAAAATTTAGAATATCACAAAAACATTTTATGTTTTTTGTAGTTACGAAAAGAAACGTAAAACTTAAGAACTGACAAAGATACATTATTTTAGATACAACCATCGCACCAACTTACTTTAGCAGGAAGTAGTTTGCACAGAGGACGCTAACATCTTTTCGCTTGTTCTTCCAATCCGGATTTGGCTATTTCGCGTTGATCTTTAATAGATTCGGATCTGCTACAGCGGCTACATATAACTAAATGTTCTGTTTTAATACTACACTTTCATTGAACGTTTAGATTACATTTTCCACAGAATTTAAGAATTCCAGTATCTTTACATATGGCACATACGATTGTACTGTTCTCGTCAGCTTCTTCGTCTACCTCCTTTATCCCATTTAATACTTGCTCCAAATCTTCTTCTGTTGCCAGGTTTTCATATATTTCCTTCTCCAGAGTAGAATCTGCCAGTCCAATTCTTTGTATGCTGCCAAACATGGCCTCATAGGGACTTTTTCTAATTCCTTCGTCTAAGGAGCGATTCTTTTTGCTCTGAACAAATCTTACCCCTTCTGATTACTGTTTAGTATCGTTGTCTAGCATCCAGGTAACCAGCATGTCTCTTACATCCTGGTTTGACCGTTCTACTGAACATTGACTTTGTGAGTGCCTCGGTTTTCCATGTACGAGTTTCAAGCCTGGCCACATCTCTCTTAAATTCTCAAGAATTTAATTGGCAAATTCCTTCCCGTTGTCACCTTGCAGAATGCTCGAAGTCGAACTAAATTAAACTCAATACCAAGCAATACATCGAAGCAATGGAACAGACAGGTTAGAACTGGAAAAATCCGTTGTGTGGGCGACATAAATCATCCAAAGTGCATTCTGGTCGTTTCTTAAAAGCACACTACGCGTTATGGTTGATTATTGATGATCATAAAGCGAAAAAGAATTTGATTTCGATGTTTGATCGTTTAGCTTCGCCCACAACGCGTTGTGATAATTTTTTTCGCTCACTGAGCGTTTTCGATTTTTGGGCGTAACATATATACAGGAACGTTGAGGATGGCGATTCCGATACTGCGATACTGGGATCTTGATGGCGGAGAAAATACATTATGACAACACACAGAGGCAGAGTTCACAACTTCAAAGATTTGAACATAAGCATGCCGGCAGGGTATTGCGTAAATATATAGTTTTTAAACTTTATTTAGTGTTGTTAGGTATCTACTTTTAATTGAGTAAACTATGAATATTAACGAATCTCTAACTAGTTGACCGCCTACAAAAAATAATTTCAATTTTTTTTTATAATAAGGCACATTACTGCAGGATTAATCCTCTATGGCATTCTGCGAGCGGTGCGTATATGCAGAAAATTATTCACGTTGGTCTTGAATCTTTGGAGATTATACTCGCTGGGAAACATGGCCTCAGAGAGGTCGTTTCAGAAAGATGACGTTCTCCAGATAAAGGAATTTATTAACAGTGTTGTTCGAGGGACACTCAGCTGAACCACGTACGGGTGGGCTTCAGTGGCTCGTCGTGTATTTCTATCATGCGCCGCTTTGGGTGAAATCAAGCGGGCAGCCTCAGTTGAGCACTTGCCATTAAAATATTTGTAAAATATACTCGTTGCCAACCTGCCTTCAATGTTCTAGACTTTCCAGGCGAATGGCTATTCTTTGAATGAAATCTAGCAACTAACCTAAACATACCATGAGATCAAATAAAACAACGGCAGTCTACCTCCACAGTATGTATTTTAATGTTTATATCCTACATGTTTCGGACATAGAAATGTCCATCATCAGGGATACTAAAAGAAATTTACAGTGTAAGTTAAAAGTTTTAAGTAAATTGAGAGGACTTACCAGTAGTTGATTACGACAGCTCTATTTTGCATAAGCGATGATCAAAAATATGTTAAAATTGAAATTGTAGGTTCTAATGAATGTTCAAGACTGAATGAGATGTGATATTTGAAATTTTGGTCAAGGTATCTTTGAAGAAGGGGATTCCCAGTCTGCAGCCACTGAGACAGGTGGTGAAGCAATTATGTCATTTATAGCTATTTAGAGGAGATTAATTTAAGTTAGGTGCTCAAAGATGCTTCATCCAACCATGCCTGAAGTATTGGCTAACAAATTGTTAGGTTAAAGGGGAGTAGAAAAATGAACATAATGTTATGATTAAAAAGGGGCATTTAGAAAATTAAAATTGGATTTTTTACCATCGTGACTAGAAGTGAAGTATTTATGTAAAAATCACATTGTTTTAGCTAATTAGAGGATATTACAGCTCAAAGATACTTCACTTCACCATGTTGGCGTGCAGGAAAATGTTGGTTGTCAAATGGTCATGACAGCTTGAAAAAGTCAAAAAGCAAAATACAGTGACAGTCGCATGCAAGAGAGGCGCAGGGGTGTACAAGAAACTGACAAATAATCGACCACTGATATACGATTACCATGTGATGTTTAGAAGCAGAGCCCCAAATATGCAAACAGAAGTCCATCAAAAGTTGTTGGGGAGTATGTAGATTCTTCATTCGGAAAAGTACTTTAAGCTTCTGCAAGGCTGCCTTAGCAATGGCCGCAACGTGACTATGCCAAGACATATGACTATCGTCTGAAGAACGAATAATAGTTAAAAATGTATACTATGGAATTCGGGAACGAAATCCTGAACTAACCACATTGGATGATGCAGAAATGTGTGGCACTAACGAAACTTTCCTCGCACACTCTGTTCAAGTCAAGAAACCCTAAGAAGAGGACGGAAAACAATAATCCTGGATGCCACAAATTTCACCATTCGTCGCAAAATTCATGTATTTTTTGAATGAAATATCCACAATAAAAAAAATGATGGCTGAAATTAAGAAGGGATAAAATTGGCCATATTAAACGAAATTGAAAAGGGGGAGGTTCGGGAAAAATGGTATTACACCGACAAAACATAGCTCAAAGATGGGCACACAGTTAAGAAGGTGTGGCATCAGGTTTTAAGGATCAATGAAATAAATTTAATTTATAAAAAAATATATGACGTTCCGACGAAATTTCACCATTTATTATTTTTGAAATACACTGTATTATTTCTGGTACGAATTTTAAACTATTTGTAACAACCCGCTTCTATAACCACTAACTCCGGTGTCTCCTACATTACAGGGTGCATTGAAAGACACTTTTGTCAAAAAGACATCACATTTTCTAGTTATCTGCGTAGATATTTCTGGGCTATTATTGAGCTGACCTAAGAACTCAGAACTTTTTCTGTTTAAATTTTTAGCTGTAGGTATCGATATAAAGATGCCAACATGAGGTTAAAAATTTAGCAACCGAAGTATTAAACGTAACGTAGTAAGTTTTGCCGTTCCTTTTTATTATGGTACGTTGAAAATGCATTATTCCCCTAAAATTTGCTCGACTAAAAAGGTGCCTACTTTTTTATATTGTAATAATAGTAACAAAATTCTATTTAATTTTGTTTATTTTTACTAAACGAAATTTTTAAATCAAATTGTTTGTATAACAACCAAGATATTTCATCAGCATACATAATTTACCTTACTGAAATCTTTACTTATATCTTTTATATTTCACTCAAAAGCTCCGTTGTTTGGTTACATAGTAAGCCCGGCTAATTTCATTTTTAATTTTAACTTACTATAATTAGCTTTTTAAACAACAATAGCCATCTCACACACACATACAAACATCGACATCGGCCTATATTTATTTTGGCAAATGATCGCAAAAACTTTATTGCACCTTATTGTGATTCAGAAATGTACCGCATCAAAAGGTGTAATACTTTTTTTATGACTTAAATATTAAGAATATGGCCACAATTAAGTTACAATGAAATATGATTAATTTCCAGGGATCTTACCAGTTCGTAGAAATCACAAATTAACTTATTGAAGCCAGAAAATGATTGTTTAAATAGTACTTTTAATAATTAAAGTTAAAAAGCATAAAATTAGTGTCAGCCAATCTATCCATGACAGACATAGGCATAATGGGCAACCTTTCAGTGGCGACTCGTGGGTTAGTATAAAGGTTGACAAGAGCGGCGAAGGCGCAAAAGTAGCGCTGCAGGCAAAAGTTTTTGGAGACCACGCCTAAATTTCGTTTTTGTCTACTGTTCTATAGTATTTGCCTTAAATAGATGTTTGATAAATTTTGTAATCTCACGCCCATTTTTTTTTTATTTCTATGCAGAAAGGTAGCTTTGAGAAAATGTAAACACATAAAATATTTTTTTTTGATGATAATGGTAATTATTCTGTAGTATCACAGTTATTTTGGTCATGTTATATAAGTTCTTTAAACGTGTTAAGTTAATTATATACCGGAAACTTAGATGTTGCAAAATGACGACAAAATGGTGTAATTACGGCATAAAATTCAGATGCTTTTTGCAAATTTTTTAAGTACCTACTTACCAATTATTATTGTGACAAACTTGACAGTCGTTCTTGGTAATTGTACCACGAGAATAAGTTTTATCGCGCTTTAGACACGAACATCCTCGCTAATTTGACACAGATGTGTGTGATAATGAGGTCGAATAGGTAAATGCTTTGTTTACCAAATAAAATAAATCAATATAATTGATATGTGATGGGCTACATGCTTGGTGAAATGGATATTCCATAGTAGAGGAAATTAAAGTAGTACTTGTTATATTTCACAATATATTTCAGTTTCCTGACACGTGTTTCAACCCTTGCGGGTCATTATCAAAGGCATTGTAAGACAGTAAAAAATTCTACATGTCATTAAAATAAAAATTGACAGACGAGATAGGTTATTTTGGTCCTTAATTTACAGGTATTGGCCATGGCCAAAGTACAACTAAATTACAGGTGTGATTATAATTATAGAGGTATTTACATCTAAGTAATAAAATTAAGAAAATGATACTGTGTATAATAATTATGGGTTTTTTCGTTGGTAATTATTGGCAGTGTTCATTGCATATTTATCTTAAGTAATTAGGCTATTAAGTATTAGATTAGCACCTGAAGGTATTTCGATTTGATTGTTATGCCTGCGTATAGTATGATTACCATCATTCACCCAACACCCAACCATATACACTATCTCCCTTTTTAATTGGCGATATACCTTAGTTTTACGTAAATATTCTTGCCGCCATGCTACGATACGAGACGATTCCATTATACCATTATTTTGTTACATTTTTTGTACTTAAAGCCACAATCTAGCAAAATACTATGTAAGGTGTCCAGAGATTTATATTCATAATCAGGATAATGCCGTAACTTATCCCGAATCATTTCTAATGTCGGGACTTTGTTTTCCTCGTCAAATTAATATACAACTCGGCGTATAACTCCTTTGTCACCATTATCAACTTTTTTAAGCTTCTGATTAGCTCTTTTTCGATTTACGGAATGGTCGAAAATAACTCCTGCTGTAATCACTGTGTAAATTGTAGTTCGAGCAAGTTCAGTGATTCGTTTTGGGAGGCCCCGGACTTTCACTTTTTAAGCAGGTGTAAATATTTAAAATAAGTCTCTGGGTTTAAACTGAACATGTAAGTCTTCATTACAAAATTCCGACAGCTCCGCCATGGAATCGGATTCCACATTGTTCGTTTTATTATCCGAAACATCAAAAGGTCTCTACAACGCCATCTTGATTAAATATTTAAATAACAACAAGAACGGTAACAACAACAAAACAATTAAAAAAACACGACACTCAATAACAACAGTCGCAACAGCAACGCCAACAACAACGGCAACAACAACAAAATAACTTAGAAAAGGCTACACTCGGGTACGCTCTTAAGATACTTTCTAAAATTTAGTTCCCCCTATATTAATAATTAAACTACACCACTGTCAGGGGCAACAGGTCAAAAAACGCAGTGGAACAGACATTTTTTGGGCATTATTTTATTTTTTTGTCCATCAAAATTATTTCATCAACTAGAAGCGGCCGCCTAGGAACGCGTGGGCGAGAAAAAATTCATACGCGGTCTAATCATAATAAAATTAGATTTTTTTTTTAATTTATTGGTAAACTTAGCAGACCCGGTACTTTGACTCTTTTCTTTATCTGTTTGAATTGATTCCATATAGACTATAATATATGCATATATCGCACTACGAATTTTGATTTTTTCCTTTTTTATTTGAAAATAGAATTATTGGCCAACAAAACAGTTTAATTTTCGTTTCACCACAGATCAATAGCTACATACGAGTAGATCTGTGGTTTCACTACCCGTAGGTCATGATTATTTTGACATCATTTTTCAGAAAATGAGCTATTACTGTCCTTAGCTCTCTCCCGTGTTAATTAAATTCAACATTTCGTCGGCCGACCATTGTCTTTTAATTTAATTTGTTCATCTAATGACGATAATCCACATTATAAGCTTAAAATATATTGAATAAGATATAAGATTACTTTTTACCTCAGTTTCAATTTGGTTTTCCATGTCCTTCGATTATACAATGTTCAAAGCCGAACTTTTACAAATCGTTAATGGGTTAGTAGAAGGCATTTTGTATGCCCTTTTTTTAACATATTCTTAAATATTAAACTTAAATTGTTTTCAGACATAAGCCACCAGAAAATATTTAGTTGATGACCTGGCTGAGCAATATGGACATAAAGTTTTACGACTTCCTCCATACCACTGTATGTTCAATCCGATTGAACATATTTGGGGGATTACCAAAAATTATTACAACAACATATTGGTCGAGATGGCAGTACAGAAACTGACTGCATGAATATGTGGAAAGAATCATTGGGTATTGCTACTCCTGATGTTTGGAAAAATTCAATTCGGCACAGAGAAAGCGAGATATTAAAATGGTATGAAAGGGAACATGTATTAGGTAGACTGAACATTCAACCCATTATTATTGAAGTAAATAAAGCGAGTGATTCAAGTGATTTGGAAGATGATTGAAGATCCATCTTTGCATTATTATTTTATTAAGAAGCATTTTTAAGAAAATATGCTTCAGATGGTAAAAAAATGAACTGAGGCGAGGGCTTATGGAACTTTCCCATGTAGCTTTCAAACGACTGGTATTTTTGAAAGAATATATTAAAGAAAAATAAGCATTCTTGTACTAATTCATTTTCTTGGATGAAATATTGATTTTTCAGAATGGTGCCAATGGTCGATCTTGGTAAGATGAAAATACAAGAAGTGTTAGATCTACTAAAGTTGATGGTAAAAGGTGTTATGCAGTGTAGTGTATTTTGGAATTGCCGCCTTTTAGACGGCCGGATATCTCCCCACCTAAGCTAAGCATAAAACATGTGTTTAAACGGCCATGTTGCTTGAAGCAGGCATTCTTGTTTTCCACCTCAAGTAGTTAAATAGACAGTTTGGTTAGCAGTGTTAAAACTTGTGTTTTATTCAAGCCATCCATTTAAACCCTAATACATTTAATAAGTGGTCAAATAGACAGTTTGGTTAGCAGTGTTAGAACTTGTGTTTTATTCAAACCATCCATTTAAACCCAAATACATTTAATAAGTGGTCAAAGACACCACATGCAGTAAACAAATATATAAACTATGGAAATTTTTTTATATTTATCTTGTTTTTATGAAAAAAAACTGTAATTCCCTCACTCGGATATTTTTGTTACAAGCTAGCAACACTGTCGATATCTGACGTCTTTTAAAGAGTATGACGTGCATCGGTTTTAATTTTGCATTAAGTATATATATATGTTTTGTCACCATGATAGATCAGTTATGTCGCACAGCGCTTGCAGAGCTTAGGGCGATGTCTCGTTAATAGATATAGGTATTTCATCACAGTGTCACGGAAAGGAACATTGCGTTCTCTTAGGGTAGGATATTTTCACATCTCTGAGATGCCTCTTGCCTCTGCTATATAAATGAGCCATAAATAAGTTATCGTAAGTAATTACATAAGTGCATCAAAATTACCGATAATTTTTTATGAAAGCATGTTGTCTAAAAACTGGATGAGTTTATTTTCATATTTTGGCAAAAGAGCCCGACACCGAAGGTGGAGGGCTCTTTAAACAAAATATGAAAATAACCGAATCCAGTTTTTTACTGACAACATGCTTGAATGAAAAATTATCAGGTCTATTTTGATGCACGAATGTAATTCGGCAGAATATTTCTCGAGTACGTAAAATGAAAGCACAAAATTTAATATTTTTATTTAAACGTTATATTTAATTATATGAAAATAAACAAATTAATTATTGTTACTTAGATACGGACCTATAGGGAAATTTTCGACGGGACATTTTCGCACCTACTGGGCAATTTTCGTCGAAAATTTCCCGGTTCATATGGTAGTTTTTACAAATGAGAGAAATATTCTCTGTGATAAAACCAAAGAACCTAATTTTATTGTTGTGATATAGTTGCTATATAAAATCCTCACCTGGGATATATTTGAATTATCGCAAAAGTTAGTTTTTAGAAATAAAAAAATATTCTGTAAAGTCATACATCATGTATTCCAAGATTTAATTTATCAGTCCTGTTGGTTTTTGGAATCGATCTTACCCAACGGTTGATCTATCGAATAGGAGTCGCCTGGTCTATAGCAGTCTCTCAGACCACCCAGAGAAGACATCATCGGAGATTGGAACCAAATTGTCCAATTCTGCAAGAATCCAAGGTTGGGAAGGATTGCATTGCTGACCTGTTGATATTTTTATGTAAGGGCAATTTAATGTATGTTGAAAATTCAACCAATTTTCTTAAAAGTTTGACAATTGACAATAACCCTTCAACCGACAATTTTTTCCTGGAATCTATTAAATCTGCAAGCGAATCTATTAAAAATATTGAGCAAGAAATTACCGATCAATTAAACGAGTTTAAAACGTCTAAATTTAGTCGCGAACATTTAAATTGCGGGAAAAGAGAGAAGTTCTTAAATCAAATTATCGCTCTTATGTCTTGTAATTTTTTAAAGGTTTTTTAGTTGTTACCAAAATTTACGATGTCGTTTTCTAAGCAAAAAAAAAATTGCTGATAATATTTTTTCATTTGTATTGTTCTCAATGACACCAAATTTCTTATACATACAATATTTGCATTGGCACCTCAACTAAGTTCGTCTTTTGAGGCGTCTGGTTTTAAAAATAACTGTTTAAACACAATCGGAGGCAAATATTTTGGTTTTTATCCTGCTAAATGTTAAGATTAACGCAAAACAGATCTTTTTACCAGTTTACCTACAATCTGTGCTACAAATTATTTTCAGTTTATGACCACCGACACTGTCGAGAAATTTAAAATGACGACCTGAGAAGGATGATTTTTAATGTACCGAGAATATAAATAACGATTTTACCAGTCAATTTAAGAAAATCTATAAAAACCCACAACACGTGTGTAATATATCAGTGGCGGATCCACAGGGGGGGGGGGCAGTTAGGGAAATCCCCCCCCCCTGGACCTTAGAATTCATAGATTTTGCTAGTACCTATAGTAGAAAAATGTTACACCCAAAAGTAAAAGTCAAGTCAAAATTACGATAATTTCCCCCCCCCCCCCCCCCTAAAAAAGGTCTCTGGATCCGCCACTGTATATATTATACAGAATCGTATTCGGGCGTATTTACATTTTCAGAATTTTGCAATTTAGATATTCATAATCGATCTTGTATATGGTATATAGTTGATGCACAACAAAAACCGATGGACGTCATACCCTTTGAGTGACATCAGTAATCGACAGTGTTGCCAGCTTGTAACCAAAATATCAGAGTGAGGGAACTACACAGCTCTTTTTCATGAAAACAAGATAATTATATAAAAATTTCCCATAGTTTATACAGCGTGTAACAGAAGTATGGAACGCTTTAAATATCTTTAATACCGTTTGTCCAATTTAGCTAAAATTCGGTATCCGTATATAAGAGGTTATCGTGGAGCTGCTAGTGACATTTGCAATGTTGCCAAATTTACAGTTTTTTAGCAATTTAAAATAATTTTTTTTTTAAATGGAACACCCTATATACTATTCAAAAAAAATGATTTCGCAACAAATTCTAAATACCTTTATATAAGTTACTTAATATCTAAATCTAGCCATATGTTTGATATTGGGGTTTAAATATTATAAGAACTTCTTATCCAAGAAAACTGATAGAGATATAAGTAGGTCATGGAAATTTGTGACACAATTAAATCCTGACAGCGACATTGACAAACTTTTCAGAAGGTATTTGCGCTTCATAATTTATCAGTTTTAATAATTCTTTAAATGGATTTACTAACGGAAACACTGCGAATAGAAATATTAATGATATTGGGTTACGGGGATCGAAGGCGAACACAGCAGGAGGTTGCTGAGATTTTTAATGATAAGTATCCCAACCGAAATCCAATAGCACGGTCCACAGTAAGCAAAATTTTAAAGAAATATAACGAAACTGGCCATGTAAAAGACATTTCAAAATCTGGGCGTCCAAAAACTGCGACAAGCGGCGATAAAGCTTTAGATATTTTGCTTAGCATAGAGGAAAATCCACACCTCTCTACTAGAATTATTGGCCTCGATTACAACACATCGCACATGTCGGTAGATCGCGTATTAAAGTGTGAGAAGTTTCACCCATACAAAATTCACCTGGTTCAAGAACTCTCTGAGGATTACTTTGACAGGTGTTTAGAATTCAGTGAGCAAATGATGGATTTGTGTAATGCTAATCCAAATTTGATTAACAAAATAATGTTTTCCGATGAGTCGACGTTCTGTCTTAATGGAAATGATAACCTGCATAATATTCATTATTGGTTCAAAGTTCAAAGAAAATCCTCATTGGATTCGATGCTCTTGCGATCCTATTTCCAAATCCTCGTAAGTTAGTTTCATTAAAGTAAATTAAAACTGATTATCAATAAACAAAATTTTAGACAACGTTGCGGGATTAAATAACGAAGTATGGCTGCAACAGGACGGTACACCACCACATTACGCCAGACAAGTACGGGAGCATCTAAATGAAGTATTTTTTGGAAGATGGATAGGGAGACGGGGTACAATTGAGTGGCCAGCTCGGTCACCAGATCTGACTCCACTCGATTATTTCTTGTGAGGACATTTAAAAAATGCTGTCTACAAGGCAAAGCCACATGATATAGAAGACCTAAAACAAAGAATTGAAGTTGAGTGCCGACGAATCGAAGAAACAGATATTCTTTCTAATGTTTTAAATACTTTTTCGCAATATCTAGCATATTGTCAAGAAGTAAATGGAAGGCACTTTAAACATCTAATTTAATTTTTTTATTATGTAATAAGTAAGTTTAACCAATAATTACCCTACAATAATGTTTCAATACAATTTTCCAGCTCGAATATTAAAAAAATGGCTAGACTTAGACATTAAGTAACTTATATGAAAGTTATTTAGAATTTGTTGCGGAATAATTGTTTTGAATAATATACAGGGTGTTATGGAAATGACTTATTACTTTTTAACTCGTAAATATATAGGTCGAGACGAATTGGGGAAAAATTGCTATAAATGGCGCTCGAAGCTAGAAATTCGAGAAAAATGCCTTCAAAAATTTAGGTCCAAAACACCTACGCGCCAATGACCCAAACAGCTGATTTGGGTAATTGTTTACTTTAGTGAAAATGTTGAATTTTTCGCTAAAATTTCGTATATAGGCTAATTAAGGGTAGCTGATCACAATTTTCCTTTTGCGTTTAGGCGGCAAATGCACTGGTTTTGAGAAAAAAAATGTTAAAGTTTTTCTAACTCACCGGTATGTTATTTTGCATGTAATCCTAAAATGTTGCTTATTTCCAATAAAATATTACTTGTCGGAGTCATAGTATACACTTCTGAGTTGAAATAAACGAAATATGCCACAAGGAAACTCTGAAAAACGGGATAACTTGTAAGCGAACAGAAAACTCTACGTTATCTGGAAAAAGACGGGGGCTCACTGACAGCTGGCCAAAAAAGCAGAAGCAAACTGCACCCATGTTGTCAGATTGTTAGTGTATTATAAATTGCCTATACTTGTCAATTCATTTTTATTAATTGAATGAATCCTATTGGCTCGAGCTAGCATATCATTCTCCTGGATGGAAGCCATTAATAATTACAAGAAAAAGAAGAACAATCTGGCAACGTGAGTGCAATGAATCTGAAAAGAGACGGTTCTACTTTGTCGGCGTATTAACAACGAATTTAATTAAACTTGTGCCTTTTCCATTGTTTTTTTGCTAAAATGTTGCTCTTATTTTATGAACAGATAGTTTGGTGAAAGTTTTATCACATATTTTGAAGGGAAAACCATAAAATCTAGGAAATTGAAAGGAAAGAATACCCTAACCTGTAAGTGAAAAACTTTAACATTTTTTTCTCAAAACCAGTGCATTTGCCGTAAAAACGCAAAAGGAAAATTGTGATCAGCTACCCTCATTGCACTAAACTAAACAATTACCATTCCAGCAGTTTGTCTTGTCAAAAACACATGTGTTCAGGGGCATTGAACTATCATGGAAGGCGCACATAGTCCGGTTTTAAGGTATTTTACAAAATTCAAAATACTTCCGATTTTAGAAAAAAAAACTATCAAGTGTAACTCTAGACCACCTCAGGAGTGGCCCCTTAAAATATAATAAGTCATTTCCATAACACCCTGTATACTTAGGGTGTTCCATTAAAAAAAAAATTTAAATTGCTAAAAAACTGTCAATTTGGCAACATTGCAAACGTCATTAGCAGCTCCGCGATAACCTCTTATATACGGATACCGAATTTTAGCTGAATCGGACAAACGGTATTAAAGATATTTAAAGCGTTCCATACTTCTGTTATACGCTGTATATTTGTTTACTGCATAATATCTTTTATCTACAAGCGTGCGGTAAGCACTTTGCCGCACTAGTGCTGTAAGTAATTACATAGGTACTATAAAAACAATTAAGGGTAGCTGCTTTAGCAATGTCCAGGACTTCCTTCGGAATTTCATCATCACTGGTGCTACTGACTTTCATTTAAAGGACGTAAACACACTTTCACGAAATTGTTGCAAAAATAATTATCGTTTATTCCGTTGTCAAGTTTTACATCTGTCATATAAATGCCAGCTATTAAATTTCTACTTATAATTTATTTCCCTAGCAACCTGATGTTAATGCATTGTTGATAACGACTTACGAGGCACCTACGGGGTAAATTAAAACAGTGCTCTTTTAGAGTTTTTAATATTGATGCCCTAAAACATGCTTGTAGATAAAATATCGTACAATACACTTACGGTAGGTGTCTTTACCGCATTTGCGTGATGTTTAACAAAACGAGCCGAAGGCTGATTTGTGTTTGGTAAATCACGGTAAAGACGTACCTACCGTACTTGCACAGCCCCCTTTACTTCTAAAGGGGGCTGTGGTACTTGTATTGTAATATGGTATTACCATCGACTTTAGTAGATCTAACACTTTTTTTATTTTCATCTTGCCAAGATCGACCAATGGTACCATTCTGAAAAATTCATGTTTCATCCAAGAAAACGAATTGGTACAAGAATGCTTCTTTTTCTTTAATATATTCTTTTAAAAATACCGGTCGTTTGAAAGCTACATGGGAAAGTTCCATAAGCCCTCGCCTCAGTTCATCTTTTTACCATTGAGTGAATATGATTAACCGATGTAAAATATTATAATTTTTAAATAATACAATTTACTTGTTTGGCAAATTTACAACTTTCCTTGAATTAGAACGTTTGTTTTAAGGTGATTCTTTATTTGATAATTTATTTTCCTTAAGTGTTGTTGAAATTGCGCTTACAGTGGAGATATTCAAATTTAGGGCAGCTGCTACACGCTAAAAATTAGTAAAGTAGAAATAAAATATCTAGACCTTAACATTCTCTTTAAATTTACTTCTCTGTACTGCTGTCAAGGGTAACAATAGACCATTGTTGTTAAGTTCTTCCTGAAAATAGCTTCGTAGAGAAGCTATTAGCTCTTTGCACTGACTATTAAAATGCTTCGGCATTTTTCACAAATAGTAAACAACGTAATCGGCAGAGATATATGTATGTGCACTTTTGTTTCTCTTAATAGAACAGACTTTTAATGCTTTTTATGAGAAGGTTTGGAGTTTTTGTTAAAAAATAGACGCACATCAACACGGAACCACGAACAATTAAGGTTAGTTTTGTATGAAACATCAAACCAAGCCAATGAACGAGCTGGCGCCACCGCACCGTTTACAGCTGTTGTGTTGCCTAAATAAACAAAATATTTGCTATAAGTGGGTAAGTGGGTTCGTATCAAAGAAGAGTACTTTAAGTTTGAAGTAAATTTAATATCGCATAAAATTTTAATACTTTTTGCCCAAATTAAATTTCCTCGTGTTTTCTTACGGATTTACAATTATCAGCTGATTGATGACGTGCATCGGTTTTTGTTTTGCATCAACTATACCTAAGCATTAGGCTGGCCCCGCACTACGATTCTTAATCGCGCGATAATATTGCTGCAGAAATGCGAGTTGTTGTCTGTGTGTCGTGAATCCGTTTATAGCAGTAAAGATTAAAGGTTAATGTGAAATGTTTGTTTTCTTTGCTCTCGATGAGGATTGTAAGTGTTTTGAGAAAGTAGTTGTTTTATTTGGCTAATAAGAATTCCTGATCAAACTACTTATAAGGTTCACTTAACGAGGATTTTGCGGTTCGCGGTAGTCTCGCGGACGCGGGTAATACCATCTGATCTTCCAGATTCTTCAAGAGTGCTTTTGCCCCGATTCAGATTATAGGATAGATAGGGAAACGTTTCTAGAAAATTGCTCGGAATGATACGGACTTGGTCTCCACGCTACCACGTTCTCTAGACCAAGTCTATCACCGCCACGTCATTCTGTCACACAATGGTCGCGATACCGATCAAAGAAGATAGTTGAACTGAACGTCAATATGTTAAAAATAAATCAAATAAAATACGTCAATATCAGATGGTTCATGGAAAGCGATGCATCTACCACAAAGGAGTTCAGGACATTTTTTTTGTTTAGCAATGACTACTTACAAAGACCGGCCTGGAGCCGTGTATCTACGTCACTGCTCTCTCTACTAAAACATCATACCTAACAGGAAAAAAGGAAATAATCTAAAAATAAATGTCTTACCAAAAATATCCCCTCAACAGGGATGTTTGTATTCTAAAAATAACACGATAATATGAATTTTGTATGTAGGTCACAAGTCCAGGTCTCTCCTTGGCCGAAATTTCAAGGATTCGACCGGGTCAGGTCAGCCCTTCGAAGTGTGTTTAAAAACTGGGTCAGGAGTTTAAACTCTAGTTCTGAAAATACCTATATTTATTTCTGCAATGAAATAAGGTACCTATATACGTTTGTTAACAGGATAACGTGTAATGTTGGGAATATAAAGATTTATACGCACATGTAGTAAAAAATGTTGCCGTTGTAAATTTATTTTTAACTGGCTATATCCCGCGGCTTCCCAAGCTGTCCCAGACAATGTGTAGTATGCATTAAATTTTGGATAATATGTACCTGGGCTCCAAATAAGGTTGGCCACAGGAGATATCTGTAAAACCATAATGCCTAGAGCTTTAAAAAACAAAATAGTTTATTAAAAGGGTTTAAAAAAAAGCGCTGGGAATTATTTTAGACTTGCTTTCAACAGGACACAACACACAATAACATAATTAATTGGAAAACCTGGATTATCTCCAGAATTGGCTTATTCGAGGTGAATTTAAAATGTGCACATTGTAAATTACTTGTTTTACATATACTTACATTTTTTGTCTCTTACTTACTTACTTACTTACTTATTTTCTCTCTCTTTGAAACTTTTTGAAATTAGGGCGACTTGTGTTCTACTTCGTTTTGATTTTAGTGGTTCCCCATGGCGTTACAGTACCACCAGACTACGACTAGTAGCGACAGCAAGGCGTTGTGCGTGTACCGTTACCGTACGCGCATATCCTAAAAGAGGTTGTATATCACTCAAAACCATTCGCCCCTATAAGTTGTATTTAGTCCACGGGCTGACGTTTAGCCAAGCTAAGTGCGATATTTTTTGGTACTTGTTCTGTTGTAAAATGTTCATTCAAGACCGGCCAAGGATTACGTTTATGTGGGTAATAGATTGGGATTTCAACTTTTAATAAGTATGTCTAATACCTATTAATAATTTTTTAGGATATACGTATTTTTAACAGAGTTAAAAAAAAGGCATAGCTTACATTAGGTTTCATTGTGTTTTTAATTGTTGTGAAGAACACTGCTGGTCTGATTATTATATGGATTATATATAGATTTATTGGCAAGAGAATCCACCACGCGTACACTGTGTATTATAATAAATCAAGAGTTTTATTTTATTTCTTACAAATTCTTATCACGTTCCTTTATAAAAATAATGTTCTTCACTAAAACTCAAACTTTCTGGGCTCAAACGTAACAGAATAGTTAAGCATATTAGAAACATTACATGATTAACTTTAGTATTTATAACATAATGCAATAGAATGTAATCTAGTGTTTCCAGAAATCACTTGAATTTTAGAATTAAAAATTTTATTTTTGTACCACAGCTTCTGTTTATTATTTAGTTAACAAACAAACTAGTATTTCAGGACGAATAAACTTCATTTTAATCCCCAAGGGGCTACCTATTTCTTTATAATCTCTGGAAAAGTAAACGACACCGTAGTCATTGTCAAAAATGGTTAAAAATGCCACTTTACTTTTAAAAGTGCAAACAATTGTTTAATTGTTTGCACTTGTTTCAAAATTTCTTTTGCCCGATATCAGCGTACCGAGTCACGGTACATCTTTCAGTACCTATCTAATAGTGTTCTATACTCTCACATGAACATATGTCCGGAGTTGCCCCGTTTTTGATATACAGGGTATTATATAAATATTATTATAGTATTAAAGTATAAAAAAAATCGATTTTTTATAAATTTTTTAAATATACTTTCTCCAATTTTATTAAAATTTGGTATCGTTATTCATAATGATAAGGCTTAGTTAGCCCTAACTAGAATAAATTTATTAAGTCCAGTGGCGTCTCGGGGAGCACTTAACGAATTCTATTGACAAAAAAATGTACGACACTGACTTTTTCTAATTTTGATATTTTTTCTCGGATTTACCAACTAATAGTACAACTCTTTTGTTCCATGAATTGCTTTCGTGTATTTTGATTCATTTTTGAGAAAAAAAATATTAAGCACTTTATTGCATATACAAAAGAAATACCTATGTTTTTTTGTTTTTTTTTTTTATGATAAGGCACAGCACTGCAGGATAAATCCTTTATGGCGCTCTGGGAGCGGTGCGTGTGCGCAGGAAATGATTCACGTTGGTCTTGAATCTTTGAAGATTATAGTCGTTGGGGAACACGATCTCAGGGAGGTCGTTCCAGAGTGCTTGTTCAGCCGCCCTGTCGATACTCTCGGCTATTTTTTTAAGTTCTGTGCTGTCTGCTGTCGGCTGTCGGTAAAGGTTATTTTGGCGCGACGGCATTGTGCGAAGTGGGAGTGCCGCCGCCTGCCGCCTCTATTGTCTGCCAAATAAGTATTCAAAATGTTCTGTTTTATTAAAATGGCGAACTTGAGCGCCATTAATTTAATCAATAGACAAATTTTATTTAAAAATATAAATATGAAGGGGAGTTTATAACGGCCAACGGCCGCGCTCCAAAAATGGCCGCCCCGGGCGGCTGCCCGTTCGCCCGGGCCTTTGCAACGGCCCTGTTCGCATGGCATATCTTGCGTGGTTCTTTTTTTTTAATGTAATGTAGCAATTTTAAAATTGCCACCATTGACTTTATGAGAAATATTAGACTTACCTTGATTCTTACAGTCATGTTTCAACAAAGTGCATCTTATATAGATAGTTATTTGATTCAAAATTTGTTTACTAAATTGTATCATTTTTGTTTAGAGAAAATCAGTCGAAATATGTGGGGTTAGCAGTTCTGCGTTCGCTTTTCTGTTCATAAATTGCATAAGGCGCTGCAAAGTAGGTTGATCATGCAGTTCCGTTTTGGTCTCCGTCAAGTCGCAGAACGCCCATTTTTCACTCTTGGCAATTTTATGTAATAACAAAGTTGTTTGAAATAATTTTTTTTATTTCATTATTTCATTTGTCTTCTGGTAAAAGCCCAGACTCTCTTATCGTTCTGATTTTTTGTAGTGTATCTTTGTTCTTTTTGGGGTTGTGTTAAGTTGACAACACTTTATGTCTAACTAACTAACTAACTAACCCGATCTTTTAAGCAGAAGGGGTATCTCGAGGCTTCTTTTAAAATACCTTCGAACGGGGAGGTCGAGCCTCGCAGTTGGGCCATTTTTTTTTGAAAAAACCACGAGGTCTCAATCCCTTTTTAGGAGTAAGCTCCTTCATTCCTTTTTTTTTTGGTCTGTTGTTTTTGTTGGGATTCAGTGGGAAATTTTCTTTTTTTATTGTTTTTAAGGATTCTGTTGGTGGTTTGTTTAATTGGTTTTGCCGCTTGCTTTGTTATTGGGTTTTCACGGTTTTCACCGTTTTACCATATGAAAGGTTAAGGAACCATATGTGCTCTAACCAGACAGGGGCATTAGGCCCACGAGCTACCATAGAAGTACTACCAAAGTTTTTTTAATAAACCGAATTAAACTCCACCTGACCACATTAGGAGGCCCAGCTGAAGGAGCTGCCGCAGCACAAGCGTGATGGTATTTGCCGGGCATTTTTTCGATATCTAATTTAATTAACCTCATTATTGGAATTTCATTATTTCCATCATTTTATCAACTTAAGTACTCTTTTATTAAAATTTAGTCAATAACTGTTTAATGTAAGGCTATCTTGGCTAGAGGCAATACTTTTATAACCAAATATCATTTGAAGATATAAAGATTCTAGAATCTTCGCCCGGAAAGGCTGTTTTTAATCATTCACAAATGTAAATAACATAAAGCCAATCATAAATTAGAATATTTTTTTAACTTGTAAAACAAGCTTGTATAAACCCCATTTCTTTTCATTTTCTTCTTATTTAACTAATAAAACTTTATAGATTGTGTGGGAAAATTCTACTTTTATTAATTGCATAGGTTTTCACTATGTACCTACATTCGGTATGTTTTTTTCTGGTTTGGACTTTTATCAAACCAGGTGGCGCCCAAGGCAAGCCAACGACGAAGGGAAGGTGTAAGTATGTAACGGACTACGACCTAGTGCCTCCACAATAAGAGCTAACGCAGACACTGAGTGACCATGACAAAACTTTGTCAAAGTCATAAAATAATAAATAATAAATAAAATCCCTAAGTGAAAAACCATAATTCTTTATTTTTTAACATCCATCTTTAAACAATATTTAACTTCTGCGTCCTAATTTCTTGACGTAAGTTAAAACTGGGATTTTCTTTGATCCTTATATTTCTCTGACTGGGGATGTTAATTAATTTACTTGCAGGCTTTGTAGATGATTTGTATATTAGTTTTGGAAGTCGAACTGAAAACATTTTAAAAAACATTATGATAAATAACATTGGATATTAGCGTCGATTTCTTATTACTTATATATTTTAATTACTGCCATTTTGTGTTTTTTTTAAACTAAAAGGTGGTAAAAGCTAAAGTAAACTATCGTAACAGTTTTGTAAATCATTTTAAAAGCATGTAGGGATCAAAGCAAAGACAAAAATGAATGATAATCGATGGTCTATCTGCACTAAATAATCCTACTATTATTGTGTAAGGTGTGTACAATAGGGTGGAGTGATATGACAAATTTTTACTCTTGTACTAGTAATTCGTCATAGTGCAAAAAAGTTGTCCTGTTAGTCCATAAATAAAACCCCAAAATGTTGTTAATTTGAATAATATCTAATGCCCTCTACCACCTCCTAAATAAATTAAAAATAAGCTTTTTGTTGATAAATAAGTGCCATTTGTTATTTTAAGTTAAAACCCTGTAAATAACCTTTTTAATAGATCGCATCCTCTGTCCTCTACCAGCCCTTAAAGTTGGGGAAAATTGGATTTTTGAATTTTTTAAATACTCATTAAAACTTAACTCGCAATTGTGTAGACAAATTTAACTACATGCACACTGACTAACTTCGACGCGCGTACATCACCGTGCGTTCATATATTAATACTTGTACGCGTGTTTTGTGATTTTGCTGTCCTAGTTTTTTATCGGCACAATGCAATGGTTCTACCTAAAAATGTTGTCGTCCAACGTTTCCACACGCGGTGTTCGAATTTGCATGATCAGATTATGCCTATACTTGACATGGTATAGCCGCGAAAAATCAAATAGTTCTCTCTACAAACGACATAGGTACCATACTATTCAAGATCATCATTAAATGACAATATAGTCGATGCTTCCCTGCCTTCGACTTGAACGTGATTTCCAGACTTTACGTTAGTGCATGTAAAACGGCATAATCTGTAATAAATGATGTAGCTCTAACAGTCGCGAGTCCGGCCCATACCCAAAAAAGGCAAGAAGACCTTGCCAAACAACTATCGTCCAGTCGCATTGCTTTCAGTTATATCAAAAGTTATGGAGAAGGCTATCAACGAGAAATTATTAAACTACCTGGAAGGCTTCAACATTATTAGTGACCGCCAGTATGGATTCCGTAAGTCTAGATCAACAGGAGACCTTCTCGCTTATGTTACTCACGTTTGGAACAACGCAATTGAACATCATAGGGAGTCCCGGGCGGTAGCACTGGACATTTTCAAGGCCTTTGACCAAGTATGGCATGAGGGGCTCCTAACTAAAGTGAGAGCATACGGAATGCTGGTTCAATTTTGCTCATAACTGTCGAGCATTCTTCAAGACCGTTCTCTGCGAGTGGCGATGGACGGATTTCTTTCAGACACATTTGGCATCAACGCCGGAGTCCCTTAAGTTTCTATATTGTTGCCCACCCTCTTTTTACTACACAATAACGATCCTTTGGAAATAACTAAAAATATGCTTCGCTGATGACAGCACACTTGTTTCATCTTTTACTTTGGATGCTCGGACATCGGCTGCCAATGCACATTTCTATAGGCAGCAAGAGGTCTCACATCTCAACAAAGACCTGAAAAAAAATTCTGTCTTGGGGTGACAGTAACCAAGTAGAATTTAATGCTAAAAAAACCCAGGCGGCAGTTTTTTCTAAAAAAGTTAAAATCGAAGAACCAGATATAGTCAATAATACAAATACAAACATTTTATTGCCGACAGGTCATAAGAATGCAAAAGCAACGTCAGGTAAAATAGATCTGAGATCCTTATAAAGTAAACAATAATAATTCAAGATTCAAGAAGTAGTCCATTTTCTGTGGCGAGATTATTAAAGAAAACAAGGTCTGTCTATACCACCACCATGGTGGTATAGACAGACCTTGTTTTCTTTAATAATAATTCATATTGTGAAATTTTGTGAAATAAATAAATAAATAAAATAAAATTAATAATAAGTGATATTACTATAGGTTCACCTGACAAAGTCAAATGAGTAATAGTGTTTTTGTAATGCAAAAACATGTACCTCTTTTTTGAAACGATACAGACACTCTATATCCCTGATTGTCCTTGGCAACATTCCATATGCCTTTACAGCTCGATAGTATGAACCCTTTTCATAAAAGGTTGAATAATGTAGAGGAATAGCGAGGTCCTGCCTACCACTTGTTTGCATTGCATTCTCTGAAGCATTGTCATTATTACTTATAAATAGATTTTGATGTTTCTTTATAAGCAAGACTAGCACTTTAAAGTATAAAGAAGGTGCTGTTAAGATTTTTAGTTTTATAAAAAATGGTCTACATGACATTCGTGGGTGTAATTTACACATGCAACGAATTGTTCTTTTCTGAGCTATAAAAACTCTCTTGGCGTTTACCGCGGCTCCCCAAAACATTACGCTGTAGGAGATTATAGATTGCACTGAGGCAAAATAAAAAGCTTTTAAGGTTTCTGGAGACAGAACATCTCTGAGCCTCCTCATAGCTGCACAGTGGCTATTAATTTTGGCAGCCGTATTCTTTATTTGTTGAGCCCAGTTTAAGGTGGGGTCAAGTGTCACACCAAGAAATTTGGTCTGCTCAACTTCCTGTATCGATGTACCATTCAAGGAAACATAAAAGGATTCACTAGCAAAGCCCGCTCTACGAAAAGTCATTAAATTGGTTTTTTGAATATTTAATTTATAAAAGTTTTTGTCACACCATTCTCCCATCCGCTCAGCAGTACGCGAGCAGCTCCCCGACAGTGCGGACACCGTGCCAGCAGCGTGAACTACTGCAGCATCCAGCAGGGCCGACAAGCCATCCACATACAACAGAAACAGGATGGGGCCCCGAATCCTGGATCCTGGATCACATCTGTTACCCCTGAGTAGTACTCAATAAAATTTTGCGAAACACATACTGTTTGTTTTCTTTTAGTAAGGTAAGACTCTAATAATTTACTGCATAAACCTTTTATCCCAAAAGTGGTGAGTTTTTCAATAAGTTTTTGGTGATCCACAGTGTCGAAGGCCTTAGAGAGGTCGAAAAATAGCCCCGACACTGATTGCTTTCTATCCAGCCGCTCGACCATGTATGTAACCGTCTTGAAGATTGTCAATTGTGTTGACTTTTTGGGTAAAAAACCGAATTGGAATTCTGAGAGCATCTCATTGGATACCACATACTCAAGCAACCTTATATAGATAACCCTCTCAAAGACCTTCGAAAGAGCGGGCAGTATCGAGACAGGTCGATAGTTGCTTATGTCTTGTTTAGGCCCCTTTAAAAAATAGGGACAACCTTAGCAACTTTAAGCTTATCGGGAAAAATTCCGGTTGCAAGGCATCTATTAATAAGTTCACAGAGGGGCTTGACAATATGATTCACAGCATGTTTGATAAGGACAATGAGTACATCGTCTACACCAGCTAAATATTTATTGGGTAGGCCTTTTATTATTGTTTTTACTTCTTTAAATGTACATGGATACCACTTATTAAGAACATTGTACTGATCATCATGTGTGTTATTTATGTTATCCTCGATTATATTATTTTTATTGCTATTATTATTCAAATATTTGGGAACATTAAAAAAATTGCTAAACATGTCTACAATTGTGTTAGGGTTTCTTGAAATTGAACTATTTTGTGTTTTTAAAGCGATTCCTGAATGGAAGTTTTTATTAGTTTCCTGGTTTATTATGTTCCAGGCACATTTTATTTTATTTGATGAATTGGAAAGTCTATTTTCATTTAAATGCAGGACACTCGATTCCCTTGACTTCATCAATTCATTTATTGGGCGTCAATTTGGATAGTCATATGTCTTGGCATAGTCACATTGCGGTCATTGCTAAGGCAGCCTCGCAGAAGCTTGGAGGACTTTTCCGAGCTAAGAACCTCTGTACACCCCAACAACTTTTGATGCTCTATAAAGCCCAAATTCGACCATCGCTGGAGTACTGTTCGCATATTTGGGGCTCTGCTCCTAAACATACCCTGAGATTGCTAGATTCCATTCAAAGAAGAGTCATCACTTGATCGATGACCATGACCATGATCTGACAAACCTGGAAAGCGTTGAACATCGAAGGCAGGTTGGTGACTTGAGTCTATTTTACAAATATTTTTATAGCAAGTGCTCAACTGAGGTTGCCCGTTTGATTCCACCCAGAGCGGTGCATGGTAGAAATACACGACGAGTCACTGCAGCTCACCCGTACGTGGTTCAGCTTAGTGTCCCTCAAACGACACTGTTTAAAAATTCTTTCATCAGGAGAACGTCATCACTCTGGAACGACCTCCCTGAGGCCGTATTCCACAACGAGTATAATCTGCAAAGATTCAAGATCAACGTGAATGGTTTTCTGCGCACACGCACCGCTCGCAGAGCGCCATTAAGGATTAATCCGGCAGTGCTGTGCCTTATCGTAAAAAAAAATACCGTTAAAGTAATCTGTGCCGCTATAGCGGTCGGGTTTATGGCAGGTAAACAGTGTACTATTTTTATAATTCAATGACCTTATTCTGTTAACACTACAATGAATTTCTGTTTCAGAGAAATTTCCTACAATTGTTTTGCTTTTCTATATTTACATATTCATTATCGATGTTATGTTATCGGTTTAATAAAAACACATATCTGCTAAAACTCCACGAAGTTAATAATGTTGATCTATTGGTCTTGCACATAAATATTCGCTCAATCAGTGTGGCGATCATGAGCCAAAAATCGATCGAGAACGAAATAACATTGCCTGGGCGAATTTGTTTTTTGGCTGAACAATGGTGTCTGCTTAACTTCATTTTGTAACTGTACACAAACATACGCGTGATAAATGATACAAGCATTAAACTTTTTTATATACGTAGCAGATCTCTCAATTATTATTTGTAAAAATCTGCACTCTTTTTCAAATTTAATCTTTAATATTTTTCTTAGAAATATATCGATATTTTTGATACAGTCATGGTATGCAAAGTTTAAAAAAATTCAGTGGTAGGTACACAACGAAAGTCCAGAAGTATTGACAAGTTGACTACTTTTTAAAATAATTTGTGGCAAAGATAAATTGAAACCTGGCTTCTCTGTGTGTTTTAGTTACCTACCTACTTTAACAATACTGAAAGTGTAATTGTTTTTTTCTAATTTTGTCTCGAAAAATAGATATTTCGAACGCGCTAGCGAGTTCTTCAATTATTGTCGATCTTGATGATCCAGGTAAGGGTGTAGCAGTATTATCAATATTATCTATTAATGAAGGTGTTAAACTAGAAGAGAGGCTCTGCGCTACATCCATTTTCGCTTTTAGAGAAACTTCAATATAGCCTTCAGCCACGGCTGAAGACTTCCATCCCCCGTGCCTTTTAATGGTAACCAAATCGCTTCCCTTGTTAGCCAGCTCGGTGACACTAGACCGTCTAAAGCAGTGGCCAGTAAAACATTCTGGATTTGGTTTGCACAGGTATTTTGCAATAAGGCTAGGAGCTTTTCCCATTGTATTTAGACCTACAGGTGAGTTTATGCAATGCCCATTCCTATACGTAAGAAAAAATCTTGATGTTGTAACATTCTTAGGACGTAAATCAAAATATTGTCTAATCAAATTAATCCATGATTGATCAATTATAAGAAACGTTCTTGTTACATGTGTTTTAGTTTTGGGAATGTGTACTGTAATGGAAGCAACCTTAAAGTGAATGTCTTTTACATCCATATTGGTGAGTTCTTCTCTCCGGCATGCTCCATTGTACCCCATAATTAAAGCAACCTAGAATTTACATAGTTACTACTATTGTATCTCGATAGCTGTCTACCAACTGTTCATACGATAGAATAGAAATTGGTGTAATTTAAAAATGTTCGTTCTCCAACTTTATTGTAAAAAATTTTTTTTTATAAAACCTGCGAAATTGTACAAAACAAAATGCATATAGATATGTAAATACTACTTACTTTTAATCCTAAATAACTGCTATTATCAGCCCCATTTATAAACTTATTAATATCGTCTAAGTCTAAAACAAGAGACTTTTTGGGTTTGTAGCCCACAGATTTTCTTTTTAACAATGCTTGCAGTCTAGCATAATCCTTTATATCTATGTTCTTGTCAATATTAATGCAAGCTCTTAATTTTGAGTATAAGGACCACAGGGTGGATGACATTTTGGTTTTACTTTCTTCCTCAAAATAGGCTAGTAAAACATTTTCTGAAATCTTACACACGCCCTTTGTATTGCACCAACTTGTGAAGGTCTCATAGTCCTTTTCATATAATTTTCGGGATTTTTCTGGCAAAAGTTGATTTATACATTTATGTGCAATATCCCTTAACTCAGGGGGAGTTAAACTTAAATTATCTTGCTCCATAATATTTTGTTAATATAAATAAAATTTTAAAACACAAATTTTGTGGCAAAATGGCTGACACAATTTAAAATTTATTTATTTTCATGGCAAGCTTGATAAAAAAATTGTAATAGTGTTACCAACATAAATTTTGGACATAATAATTTATAAATTTTGAAGGGTTTGTTTTCTTTTTAAATATGTGTTTATTTATTAAAAAAAAACGACAAAATAGAAAAACTAGTATAAAGCACATGTTTTATAAAGCCATTATAGCACTTGTCCCCTTAAAAAACTCGCCGCAAGCGGCTCGTTTCTTAACATGGACCCGTGCTATAATATAATGCTTTATAAAACGTGTACTTTAATATACTATGTTAAAACTATATGCTGTGTAAAACAAAATTTATTTTATACCAGATTTAGGAGAAAAAACCATGATTTTTATTAATTCATGTATTGAGATTATTTAAGTCGTTTGTGCGCCTGTATCTTATTGTTCTAAAATAACAAAAATTGAACAAAAAAGCGTTTCCGCAAAGGAAGTCAAGGTGTGACATAAGAGGTGTCAACTTTGAGTTCCTGTTTAATTTTCTGTTGTCTGATTTCTAATTTGCTTACACTATGGTTATGGTCCATCTGAATGAGAAACAACGAGTTGAAATTTAATGAGCGGTTCCAGAAATATGAAAAGATCGCAAGATCAGGTTTGTCAACTTTTCAATGAATTATAGCCAAATAGGCCCCCAATAAATCAGTCAACGGTGTGTCGAGTGGTAAAGAAATATTGAGAAACAGGCAGTGTTAGGGAAGCCGCTAGATCAGATCGACCTGAAACAGCAACCGGCGAAGACAAAGCTTGGGATATCATTCTCTCAATAACAGTGAAAAATTTGTTAAAGCAGAAGAAGTTGCATCCCTAAAAGATAAAGTTGATGCACGAGTTAAACGAGGATGATTTTGATAGAAGAGCTGAATTTTGTAAGCTGATGACGGAATAATAATAATAACTTCGCAACAAATATCATTTTCTCGGATGAAGCTACTTTCCATTTAAATGGCATTATTAATAGACACAATTATCGTTATTGGTCTGCTGAAAATTCTCACTGGTTCCAGTAAAGTCATACTCAGAGGCCCGAAAAAGTTAATGTTTGGGCGGGCATAGTTGGTAGAGATATTGCGGGACCTTTTTCATAGATGGTAGTTTGAATGGCGAAAAATATCTAGAACTCCTCAGGAACCACATCTTGCAGAATGGTTTTACCGGGTGTAAATAATGACATAAACGAACAGATTTAGTTCCAGCAAGATGGAGCACCTGTGCATTATGCCGCAAATGTTAGACAATACATAAGCGAACAATTTCCAAGTTGGATAGGCAGAAGAGGGGCTATTGACTGGCCAGCGCGATCCCTCTGGACTTAACCCCGCTCGACTTCTTTTTGTGGGGACGCTTAAAGAACACAGTTTACGTTAACCGTCCAAATGACTTAGAATTTTTAAAATTCAGAATTAGTGCTGACATTGGGGCCATTCCAGAGGACTTTCCTTTAAACGTAGACGGGTTCAGGTATTGACTGGCGCTCTGCTTAGCAGAAAATGGTGGTCATTTTAAACACCTGATCCACTGAGAAGTTTCAACTTGTTTATTATTCCGATGTTAAGTTGTTCAATTTTCCAAGCTATATATTTTGCTAATTTAATGTTTGTTACAATTTTAAATAAATAAAAATTTAAAATACAAAAAATTCCCAGTAGAATCGAAATATGCAATCAAATGCAGGGTGTTCCATTTAAAAAAAATGCGGGGAATAATTTACTAAACAACTTTCATAAAAGTCGCTTTTCGAATACGAGGTAATTCAAAAGTTACAGGCATTATGCGTGAGTTACTTGCCACTCTATATAAGTATGATATACAAACATATACCGGGTGTTGCATCGTCGAGCGGGACATAGGAAATCCCATGTAATTTTAAATGGGGTCAATTATTGGCTTCCCTAATTATTTTAGAGAAAAATTCTATTTAGGTTTATTAAAGAGCACTAAAACCCACATTCAAAAGAATAACTTTAGATATTTTTGATGAGCCCGTTTACGGGTTATCGCCGATTTCTTTTTAACTATTTCTCCTTTTTATGGCCCCGTATTTGCGGGCACCAGTCAAGGTAAAAGATGACTGTCAAATAGAGTTGTCATTTTGAAATGTGTGCTTTATTGTTATAAAAACTCGTACATCGATAATATTAAAGGTGTATTTATGAGTAAAAATTAATCTGAATAAAACTAAAATAAAGTATCCAATTACAAGGTTAATTATGACATTTTACATGTTTCAATATTTTACTAATTAATAGGTTGGTACTATTAAATTGTTAGAACTTTAGGATTTAAGAAGATGTTCAAATATTCCTCCATTGACTGCTAGACAATAACCGAGGCGATCATAAAATTCTCTTCTTACATTCGCTTGTTGGTAAACTGAAATTCTATTGCATTCGGCAGAAATAGCATTTTTTAACTCGTCTAGATTTGGGTATTTTTTATCTTTGTATATCCTGTTTTTTAAATGGTCCCAGAGAAAGAAATCATTTGGCGATAAATCAGGAGACCTGGCTGGCCAATTTACTGTATGATTTAAGCCAATAACATTTCCATTAAAAGCACGGTTTAAATATTCCCGGACAGCCAGGGTACTATGTGCCGGGCAGCCATCCATTTGGTACCAAACTTCCTGATTTTTCCTGGCGGCATCATGTAAAGTAGGTAAAATATGATCTTCAAGTAGTTCCAAAAAATATTCTGCATTTAAATTTCGTGTAAGAAATAATGGCCCGATAATATTTTCTCCGAAAATCCCAGCCCATACATTAACTTTTTGTGGATATTGCGTCTTTGTTTCCACAAACCTGTGCTGGTTTTCTTTGCTCCAATATCGATAATTTTGAACATTGGGTTCATTGTTTAAGGTAAATGTGCATTCGTCAGTAAAACAAATGTTTTTTAAAAATTCCCTATCCATGTTTGCTCTTGCCATCATACCAAAACAAAACTCCTGTCGTCGTATTTCGTCCCTATCTCTTAGCTCTTGGTGCTTTTCATATTTGTATGAATAATATTTATGTCGTTTTAAAGCTCGTAACGCTGTGGTGTGATCTAATCCTATGTCATCCTCAAGTTTCCTTGTGCTAATCTTCCCATCATTTTCTTCCACGCACAATAAAACTTGCAAGTCCCTATCATTTCTTGCATCTCTTCTTTGTTCCTGCCTTTCTTCACATCTGCAGTTATTTATTACAGTGCCTTTTGTCTCAAATTTCTTGATAGTCCTTTCGACTGTAGATTTTGCAGGTATCGGTCTATTCGGATACAGAGCAGCAAACATGTCTGACACATTTTGATAACTATTTCCTTGATAATGCCATTTAATCATCAATATTTTTTCTTCAGAAGTGTAATTCATGGCTAATATTTTGGATGTACGAGTTTTTATAACAATAAAGCACACATTTCAAAATGACAACTTTATTTGACAGTCATCTTTTACCTTGACTGGTGCCCGCAAATACGGGGCCATAAAAAGGAGAAATAGTTAAAAAGAAATCGGCGATAACCCGTAAACGGGCTCATCAAAAATATCTAAAGTTATTCTTTTGAATGTGGGTTTTAGTGCTCTTTAATAAACCTAAATAGAATTTTTCTCTAAAATAATTAGGGAAGCCAATAATTGACCCCATTTAAAATTACATGGGATTTCCTATGTCCCGCTCGACGATGCAACACCCGGTATATGGGGCATTCCACACAAAATTTGCAACTCAAAATTTTTTTCCCACGAACAATTTTATTTACGGTTCAGCAGTCAAAAATATTTGACACGTATTTTTTTATTTTAATGTAATGCACTGATTTTTCGAAAAAAATTTTTTTCAAATTTCACGTTCGTAAAAAAGCACCTTTTTCCGATCGCTTATACAGCAATTTCGAATAAAGATATGAAAATTTATCACATACATAAAATATTCGTCTTTTTCTCAGCTTTCGAATGGAGTATAATAAAACTCAATTTTGTAATTTGTTAAGTGACATAAATTAAAAACTTATAAACAAATGCAATTTTTTCGAATTTGGACATGATTTTTTTTCCTTTTTTTTATTAAAAAAATCAACTGAAACTTTTTTTAAAATACTGTTAAAATTTTGGAGTGGAGAGTTGAATACTTACGAAACCATAAATATTTCAAGCACGGCTTGCACGCGCAAAGCGCGCCGCAGCGCGACTTGCTCGGACTCGGCTTGACTTGTCTAAACTTGTCGCGCTAGACGTCAGGCGCTAACACTAATAGTTTAGTATTTGCTATGTTCTGCTGATGAAGAAGGGTTCAAATTAATATCGTCAGAAGTGTATTCAAAATTCAAAGATCGCTGTTGCAATCCGTTTGATTTGAAAAATCATAATGGGAGAAGTCAAAGAAAAAGTTTGCGTCGAGTTTCTGATTCACATCTTGAAAAATTTGATTTTTTGAAACCGAGTAATGTTTTGTGTGCAACGTGTAGGCAGAGAGCAAGTAAAATGCAGAAAAATGGTTTTAGTAAGTTTTTAAATAATGATGCTACACAATTATTTTCACTATTTTTTCGAAATTGTGTATTCAAATCAAACGGATTGCAACATCGATCTTTGAATTTTGAATACACTTCTGACGACATTTCAACCCTTCTTTATCACCAGAACATAGCAGATACTAAACTATTAGTGTTAGCGCCTGATGTCCAGCGCGACAAGTTTAGACAAGTCAAGCTGAGTCCGAGCGAGTCGCGCTGCGGCGCGCTTTGCGCGTGCAAGCCGTGCTTGAGAAATTTATGGTTTCGTAAGTATTCAACTCTCCACTCCAAAATTTTAAAAAAGGTTTGAGTTGATTTTTTTAATAAAAAAAAAAGGAAAAAAATCTTGTCCAAATTCGAAAAAATTGCATTTGTTTATAAGTTTTCAATTTATGTCTCTTAACAAATTACAAAATCGAGTTTTATTATACTCCATTCGAAAGCTGAGAAAAAGACGAATATTTTATGTATGTGATAAATTTTCATATCTTTATTCGAAATTGCTGTATAAGCGATCAAGCGATTGAGTTGCAAATTTTGTGTGGAATGCCCCATATATTTTTAATAACTTTAATAATAATATTCTATTTTAATTAACTTTATGTAAAAATGGCGTCGTATTTAAGTTCTCCGTTTTTCGAAAGCCAAAACACTAAATTTGCCAAACTTCTGAACTATTTATTGAAACCCGTTGAGTGGACTAATTTTAGTTAAGACCCAAAAATTTGATTCACAAACTGTTGTGCTACACAGTGGCGTATATAGAAATTTGTTTCGGGGGGGGCCTAAATTAAAAAAATTTAGAAACTATAATCACTACTATATTACAATGTTAATTTGTTAAAACTTTTTGGTTATAGCTGAACAAAAATATATTAAACACTTAAACAACAACAAATAAAACACATAGCTATTTAAATAGTAAAATCAACATTTCTCCTTTTTTTCCTAGCGAATTCATCGATAACATCATCTATGTCGATGTGAATATTACGATGTATTGTCAGTAAAGCAAGTCCCACTAAACGATTTTCCCCTGTTCTATTTCGCAGGAATGTCTTCAACCTTTTAAGTGTTGAAAAGCTTCTTTCAGAGGACGCAGTACTTACGGGAAGTACTGCTAGTATTACAAGTAGTATATATACATTTGGGAACATGTCTTTTTGACATTCTTGTAGGGCATCTACCGCTGATTTCATTGGCTTTTGAAAATTATTGCATTTCATTTTCCACAACTCAAATTCAGCACGAAGTATTGATTGATTATTTGTTTCCAAATCACTAGAGTATTTTTGAATTGCAAGCAAAAGTTGATTAAAATCGCTGACTATTACGTTGGCAGGAATTAAAGTATCTAACGAAGTTATTGTTTTTCTCTGGTTTAAAAAACGTTCGTTGAGTGAACTTATTAAATCCTCAATAACTGGAATAAAGAGAGATATTCTGTAGTACTCTTCCACATTTTCGGCTGGATAATTCTCTCTGTATCGTTGAGTACCCACGCGTCTAGGCAAAGAAATCTCAATGTTAAGTTGTTTAGCTATATCTTCTGTATCTTTAAAAATTTCACGAAACTCGTTTTCAGCATTATTTCTCATGGCTTTTAAAGCAACTGAAACCTGGCTTACCCTTTCAAGAGCAACTGCCAAATCAATATTTACTGACTGTAAATATTGTGACAGTTTGTAGGTAAATGCCAAAGTTCTTTCTAAGATTTTTAATGAAATTAAAAAAGTAAAATTTAATATTGCATTGTGCAAAGATAGTGCCTTTCCAGAATAATCGGCGCGAGTAGTAATTATTTCTTCTAGTGCAGAGGAGATCTCGATAAGTGCTTCAGAAAATATTGTCACAGCTTCATGCCTTTCCACCCACCTAGTTTCACAGTATTTTGGTAGTGATAAATGCTTTTTTCCTGAATTACTTAATTGCTTGCTTAAGCATAATATATTACATTTCTCTTCGTATTTCGGGGGGGGGGGGGCCCAGGCGAGGCCTATATACGCCACTGGTGCTACATGCAAATGTTTGAACTGATGCTAACATATTGTAAGGGTTTTCAAATGAATTTTGTTGCTTATGTAATTCCTCAAAAACGTATTGTATTTTTTTCAAATAATTCTACCCACAATTTCTTTACTAGGGAGTGATATTTATATTGGAGCGAAGTAACCTATACCTTCAAAATTAAAATCTTTAGCAGCTTGAAGTGAATAAATAAGTTCATCATTTTTATTAAATCTCTTTTTTGATTCGATCGCATTCGGGTCGGTTACATGCCGGGAATTCAATAAATAATATTGACGCTTATTTCTCGGGAAACACTTTCTGTTCCATCTACTAGAAAAATAAAGATTATTATGGCATGACCCTGACCAATGACTTGATAATTTATTGTAGTCAATTAAGATGCTCGTTTTCGAGAAAAAAAAATAATTAATTTCGAAAATAATCTTTATTAAGTACTTTACATTTTTACAATTATTAATGAAGCTATAGTTCTCCAAACAGTGCTTAATAGCTCTGGCCTCGAGAACACATATTCTATGCATAACATTGCTGGAGATACGGTAAATTTTAACCAATATTCTGATGTAAATTTATTTGATTAACAAATTTAGGATAATTTTTTATACCCCTTTCAGGTACTTTGTTGTATGTTTTGTAAGCTTGTGTAATAAGTGGGACTTTTATTTCGATATTGGTCTTACTAGCGATTTGATAAACATTATTCTGTGCTCTAGCTTCATATCTATGAACATCGTTAGACATTATTATATTTACATTACATCTTTAAGTTTTATTGATAATTTTATGCATCGATTTAATCTGCTTACACTCCAAAATCTTGTTTAACTGTGGAACGTTCCGTTCTCTATACAATGTACTGGTGCCACTAAGTCTATCATAACAAAATAATATTTTTAGTACTCTATTTTAAAGAATTCGTACAGATTCAAATTTAGTCCTGCCACATACCGGCAATAAATATGTGAAATTCGTCAACAAGAAGGCATTGTATATACCTACTGTTTTTATTTATTTTTGTAAGATAATTTCTATATTTGCATATCTTTGGGATCATATGTAGCGATTTTAGGATTTTCCTTAAGGAATTTAACTTGATTAGTCCAAGGTACTTGATTTTCTCAACTTTTTCCATCTCTAATGTACTTATCTTAATTTCCAGGTTTTCGATTTTTTTATTTTGTTGCTTATACAACATGTATTTTGGTTTGTCAACATTTATTTTTAATTTGTTGTAGGACAGCAAATTGAGGTATTCTTTAAGATCATTATTTAAGGTAAGTCGGCCAATTATTGCCACCCTAAGGGTTCTTAATTTTTATTGCACGTGTTATCATCATTACTTCGCAAATTATTTTTTAAATTAATTTTATACTGTGTTGTACACAATAATAAAAAGTTGCTACTTCCTCAGTTAAAAAGAAAGCCTTGTTCGGCACATTTTTAAAAATTTTGTATAATGACAATATTTGGGACATATGCTCCTATTATTGCCGGTGGTGGCAATAATAGGAATGCCTAGGAACGAATAGGAAAACCTACAAGAATCTTGGACAAATATTAACTTTATTAAAAATTAACCTAAGAATCTTGGAAAAATACGAACTTTCTTAAAAATAGGTAGGTAAAAAAGGTAAAAAAATCTCAAATATTGCCGGGTGTTCCAAATATTGCCAGAAGTCCCTAATATTGCCAACGGCATTATTTGGTGTCTTTGACATTGACAATATTAGGAACAAAGCAGTGTATATGCAAATATGGCGGTTACTAAATTTTTGTCTCTTAATATAAAATTTAGATACAACACAAAATGAAGTACTTTTATATACCTACCTTGTAAGCCAATAACCCTTACTTAACTTTGAGTAGTAACCCGGTGTTAGATTTTAACAATTTAACGATTTTAATATCGAACACAAGCCGAACGCGTTCATTACTACTACAGCCGTAAATGAGAAATGAGCCTGCTGCGCATCCAGTTGCTAAAAGCTTTCGATGCGTATGACCAATTCCCGGTGACACTCGGTGCATGAAGTATGACGTCATAAATTAAAGGCGGGTGACAATATTAGGCACATGGCAATAATTGGCCGAGGTACCTTATAATACTTTTCAATGCCTCCTCCTTTCCGTCAGCGTACACCAATGCTGTGTCGTCGGCAAATGTGAAATAGCGCGCACTGAGAGTCGCATATCTCAAGTGTAAGACATAAAGTGAATATAGTGTGGGTACGCCATACTCATTCGTCAAAACATTACTATTAATACTGCCAACTTTTACGTACTGCTTCCCAACACTCAAATAGGTTTTAATTATGTTATATATATTCGTTCCAATCAAATTCACATCAAAAGCCTTTCTTACGTCTACAAACACTGCTAAAGTCTGTGCGTTTTAAGAAGTCCGCTAAGCCATAAAACCTCTTGATCATTATGTCGGTGGCTCTCAAACAATAAATTATATTGAAGGTAATTTTAGATGACATTTTCTAAATAAAATAGTTTAAAGTAAATAAAAAATTAGTTTAGGTAAAGAAAAATAATAATTTTTTAGCTTTTGTAGTATTCAGACAAATTAGTTTTACGAATTCTTTTTTATAAAGTTTTGGTTCTAAAAAGAACCGATTTTGTAGTCTTGCGACAGAACGTACCTACTTGTAGATAGGTACTACTAAAAGTAGTCTTCCTCTGCATTTGAAATTTCACCCATGCTTTCAGACTCATCAGAATCAACATCATCGTCATCATCATCATCATTCGTAATAATTAACGGTCTTACTTCGTCTATAACCTGTTCTGTCTCATAAGATTCAAAAATAATTTTTTCTGTGTGTTCAATGCATTTCCGCCATTCTTCTTTGCCCGCTTGGCTAAGCGCCTCCTCCCATAACTTTATAACGCTGGGCTTACCGATATTTTTACAGGCATGTTTGTCATAATAGTTCTCGTATGGTAAGAGGCATTGTCTAAAACAATTAAGGAAGGTTTTTCTAAACTTTTCAAAAGTTTTTCCTCGAACCAATGCTCAAAAATTTCAGCATCCATATTGCCGTGATAATCATCAGTTTTTTTTGTTGATGAAAATATCAAACTGGCATTTAAAACAAAACCTTCTTCATTACCAGCATGTAATATAATATACCTTTTTCCATTACTTGCACGGGTATTTGAATAACAATGGTTTGAGTCATCCTGCCAAGACGTTTTTGTTGAAGTTCCGTTTGCAAATACCCATGTTTCGTTAAGAAAAACAACTTGTCTTGACAATTCCGATTTTTTGTTGTTTAAATAATTCCTTTTTCGAAACAACATTGGACAGCTCGCAAAGCAGTTTTCTGTTGTTCGTTTTTTTATATTTGAAACCCATATGTTTTAGGATGATGGACAAACTGTTAGTTCCAATATCGCAAAGTTTTTTCTGCTTTATCTTTTCAAGAATAGCTTTGAGGGTAACATATTCCTTGGCTTTATACATATCATAAACAATATTCCTAATAGAGAGTTTTATCCCTTGGGATAAATCCAAGGTTTTTGAATGGAGTCGAACCCTTTTATATGGTTTGTCCAAATCCTCTTCACTCTTTTTTCGAAGTCTTCTTAAGGTCTTCTCTGAAATGCCGCAAGCATCAGACGTTCGTTTTTGCACTGCCAAAACAGACTCTAACGGACCCGAGTTATCTTTTTCTAAAGTAAAATAACGTTCCACTTGTAATACCAAACGGCGTTCACCTGGAGATAAATGCCTTCTAGGCGATGTGCCACCTTGCTGAACATTTTCCATAACTTTGCTTAATAACTGATTTTAATTCACACACAATGAGAAACAAACTAAAAGTGAAAAGCACAACTACTTATTTAAAATAAAGTAGAACATACCATCCCGCACTTCAGCAAATTTTAATTATTTCTTGGAAAATAGTAATTATTATGAAGATTTAATTATAATAATCCCAAAATAATGCCATTATCGGAAAAGTATATACCTGACAAAATCTTTAACATATTTAACCATCCCGCACTTGAGCAAATTTTATTTGGTTCTTGGAAAATAGCGATTATTATATAGATCTAACTATAATAATAGCAAAATAATTTAATTATCTATTTAATTATTATTTATGCTCAACGCGTAATTTTAAGATAATTTTGTTTTGAAACCCCTGATTTCGCCCAGTAATAGAATACAGTAAACCAGTGGGATGTTCGGTGTGATCAAGTATAGCGAAGGTGCGAAGATATTGTAACTTAACCGACTTACTGTTTTAAAAGCGATAACATCCCTTGGTGATTTAATCCGATATCGGACTTCTTAAAACGCACATACTTTATAACTATACTTTTATTTTCGGAAGCCCTAGAAATAAAACTCACCAAATCCATTGCTGCGTGGAGCGTGCTGCTATGCTTGACGAAACCATACTGCTACAGGTCAATACTTATGTATTTCTAAATAAACAATGCCATTCTTTTTTTTTATAATTCTTTCTGTGATTTTTGAGAATATGCTTATGACTGATATTGGCCTGTAACTATTCATACAATCTGTGCTTCCTGATTTAAAAATTCGGCTTATATTTTCTTATTTTTAGCTCTTCCGGGAAAGATTCGTTTTTTAATGGGTTACGGTTCGAGAATTGCATTTAAATAGTTTGTTTATCTATGTTAAGTTTTCGCTTTTAAATTGTTAAAGTACCTATGTAGACTCTCACCTTAAACATTAATTACTAATTTAATTACCTGTTAATAGCTAATAGTTTCACTATGTTCAGTTTAAAACCTTTGTGATACTGATTATCTCTTATGAATGTTTTGTATCTTGTAGGATATAGCCAAGTGGATTGATTTCTGTTCTTTTGTTTTATACTACTTCTAGACAGGTCTTAATTCAAATCCTTGTTTAGGTAATTAGTAATTGATAACTTTTCAAGTTATCAATAGAAATAACTTCTTAACCTTGTATATACGATGTAGGTCAAATGTAATAGCTGTTGTGAATCAGCTGTTTAAGAAAATCGATAATGTTTCAGGTCAGGTGTCATTCGATAAGATTGACAGTTTTGTGAATATTCACGACCACGTCTGGTTAATTCAGGCGTATTCTTTTGCGGTTGCGTTCGTTGACGTAGGTTGCCTTACTTCTTTTTATGGTGTTAAAGGGGTTATAGTTGTCTTGAATTGGTATGACTTATTTGTCGACGATTTTTGGTATTCGTGGCGAAGAGGGAACAATATCCGACCCTTTCGACATTGGACGCTTGAAGTGAAAGCACGTTTGTGTAAGTAGCTCCCGAATTTTAGTTTTCTTGGGCAGGGAAGGCCATGTGGTGCCGATGAAACTTTCACAAATGCAATAAAAGGGTATGGCATTGTAGTTTGTCTATTCTTTGGGCGGAATGCCGAGTTAAAAACGCTTTTCCATCAACTTCAACAAGCGAAACCAGACGCTATTTTGTGAAATGGAACCCTCGTTAGTTATTTGAGGTAGGTTTAAACTTTAGCATCTAATCACCCTCGATTGGCCTTATGAAAGTTTTCTCTTTCATGTTGTATATCTACAATTCGATTTAGGGTTTTTTAGTAGGGGCTATTTGAATTTTGGTGCAATCAGGGTAACAATAATTCCTCTTTAAAAACTTAGTCAACCTAAAATCTTAATATTTTGCATTTGCATACTGTTTATATACTGCAGTGTTTTGATAAAGTTTTGCGCACATGTTATGTACAGAACTTGGGCACTGTAAACGTATAGTGTATGTCGACATAGCGTTAAGACATCACAATAATCTCCAGTAGTTTAAAACGTTAGGTGAGGTGGTCTGTTACAGCTAATTTTGTTGTAAATATAGTTACAATTTATTATTATAATGTAAATATTTTTGTTTCCCGGCTAAAGGCAATTTGTTTCTTCAAACTTTAACGCTTGTAACTTTAATATTTTGACTTATCTGTGCCCGAGTGACTAGTATACTTATTGAGTAACCACAGATACTCGTAAGATTTTGTTTTGTACATACTTTAACAATGCTGTTATGGTAAATTTAGTTAGTTGTTAGAGGTTCTTGCACAGACCTTGCGAAAACTCCAAGTCTGGGGCAATGGCCTGGATGTAGGTTTTTACGGTGTAGGTCTGACAGTTGCCGTCTTGTGCAAGGCCCTGTCAAACAGGGTTTGACTTTTACTCATTCTTTTAATGTTAACTTTGAAATTTAAATTAACAAATCTTTTATGTAAAACCAAATACTACCACTTTGTTGATACATTTCAATTATTCATATTTTAACTTTAACTCAAAAAACGTGTCCATATTTCTCTAACAGACCTGAATATTATATTCAACCAAAAGAATCAACACAAAGACCCGGTCTCAAATAATTTAATATTTAAAAAATAATTGGTAACATGTTTCTCCTTTAAGGCATCATCAGACCTAAAAAGATGTCAATTAACACGCATATAAGTTAGCGAATCTTATTAGTAAACCTACCTGATGATACACCAAAAAACAATTTAAGAAGAATAAAAATGTCAAAACATAAAAAAAAAATATAAAAAAATGATAAACGTTACAATCACATCATTACAAAACAGTCAGAACTTAAACTAAAAATTGTATATAAACAAATAGGTACAACAACAAACTAAAAGTGTAAGGTCCGCTAAATAAGTACTAGGCATAGTGAACGGGGAAGCAGTCACCAAAAGAATAAACTCAGCCCAAAATATAACAGCCATTAACACAAAATACGAGCTTACCAGAGTACCAGCATTAGGGACGTCAATGTTGTCAATCATTGAGAAAGTTTATAAGGGTAAATGTTGGTTACTAGCAGTTCGCTGTTAGTAATTTAAGTTGTTAAGAATAAAATAAGGCTCGAAATTTAAGATCTCATTAACGCAGGTGAGGACGGGGCTCTTTTTAGTTTTCATTATTTCTAGTTTTTCTAATAGATCTAGTTTTTTACTCTTGTGACATTCATGCAAAACATTAACATCTTCAGATGACGAGAACTGGTGTTTTGATTCAAGTAGATGGTTCGCAAAAGCAGACTTAGTAACTGCATCTCCCCCGCTCACTATGCCTAGTACTTATTCAACGGACCTTACACTTTTAGTTTGTTATTGTACCCATTTGTTTATATACAATTTTTAGTTTAAGTTCTGACTGTTTTGTAATGATGTGATTGAAACGTTTATCATTTTTCTATATTTTCTTTTATATTTCGACATTTTTATTCTTCTTAAATTGTTTTTTTGGGTATCAGGTAGGTTTACTAGTGAGATTCGCTCACTTATATCCGTGTTAATTGACATCTCTTTAGGTCTGATGATGCTTTAAAGGCGAAACATGTTACCGATAATTTTTTGAATATTAAGTTATTTGGGACCGGGATTTTGTGTTGGTTCTTTTGGTTCAAATTTAACTTTAAGTATTTATTGTCCACCAAAGTAAGAGGAGCTTGCATTTATAAATCCAAGTAGCCAAGGGCCTAACACGACTTTAAGAATAAGTATTTGTATTGGCCTCTGCTAAAATTTGACTTTTATTTCAAATATAGTGACTTGGAGGGACTCAAGTGAATGAGAGCTTATAAGAAGCTATTGTGAACCGATTCTGACATAAGTGATTTATTCCCTAGTTTGCTTCTTTCTGAGGCCAAACATTAGAACATTTAAAGGCTTTTAAGTAAAATTAAACTAAGGTAGCGCCTCCAGAATTTGACTTTAACTTACTTATATAAGAGTGCTAAACCTCTCAATCTAAAAACAAAATAGCTAATCTATCCTGAGTTGAGCTAGCTAAGGGGTGAGTTTTCAGGCAGCACAACATAGGTAATTTTTAGGGCCTGTTGTTTGAAGTACATCGTCTAGGGGGTAGGCTTGCCAGGGTAAGGGTGGATAGGTTGACTTGTTTCAGTATATTTTAGGTTATGCTAAGGTGAATACTGGCACTCAAGAATTATGGTGATAATATAGCACCGCGGATTTTGGGAAAATATTACTAATGTCTTTTTTTTAAGTAGGTCTGTTAGAATATTGAGAAGATTGTCTTTAAGATTAATTACGTCCCTAACCAATAAACCATCATGTCCCAGGGCTGAGTTTGTTTTTAGTTCACACACGATTTCGTCAATCTTTCTCCGACTACCCATTTCTACATACATTGTGTTATTACAGCTTCTGTCTTCAACTGTCGTAGTGTTTGAATATCTTTATTTAGGTTCTCTATAATGTTTTCCTGCAAAATGATTACTAAGTTGATTTACAATGTCATTTGGGTTGCTTATAGTGCTGTCGTTTATTTTTAAACTATCTATATGTCTGTCTACTTGTTTGTCTTAAAGAAAAACTGTTTTCAAAGCTCCATTATATTTTTTACATTGGCACTTGCTTGTTCCCACTTATTTCTGAAGTATTGGTTTTTTAGAGTTTTTATTTTCTTGTTAAGAGAAGTCTTTTTGCAATTGTTTATTGGCAGGGTGTCTCAAGGTATTTTTATATAGTTTCTCTGATTGCTTCATCATTTGAAGCAATTCGCCCTTTACCCAGCCGTTAGTTTCTTGTGCTTTAATTAACTTGGTTGACTCACATTCCTTTGTACAAGTTAGAATTGGTTCAATAAGGATTTGAAAAGACTCTATATTTGTGTTATATATATATTAGATATAATTAATTAAATATATAAATGAGAATTTTATTGAATGACAATATCGTCGCTGGAAAGGTAAAAGGTCTAAAGCGACGAAATGCTAATATTTAGAAAAACGGTTTAGAGGTAGAATGTAGGGAAAAATTTAACTATAATCTGGTATTATTTTTTTTTTAGTTTGAAAAGGTATTAGGTATGTCGATTTTTTTAGAAAAGAGTGAAATACATTGACTTTTTCTCTAATCGGGTAGAATTATTTGACCATATACTAGAGGTAGATTTTTATGGTCATTTAGCAAATACATATAAATATAGGTACCAATTTTGTGGTGACTAAACTAACCTGCCCTCCTCTGGTTATGGGCCTGATTAATTCATAATTTTTGTATAATAAAATAATAAAGTATTGCAAATAAATTTGCACAAATCCGGATAAACGAAAAATCTTGCAAATGACATCAGTAATTAAATAGTAATAAACTGCATAAAAACTAAAATTCAGCATGTTCCGATTATAACTCTGAAGCAAACCGTTAAAAAAACCGTTAAGTAGTTGACATCAGATTTAGTGTTTTATTTTTGGATCGCGTTTGATCTGAATATAACACATCTTTTCAGTTACATTGTGTACAATTTGACTTTGTTCAACATTGGCGTCGGCGTTGGACTGATTGTAAAAACATATTGCTACAGCTACAGCTGAGCAAGCAAAATTTGGTAAAATTCAATTATTTTTTCACTAACTTTCTTATTAATGAACCGATTTAAATAAAAAGTACACTTTCGTTTTGTTTGTCTATTGCTAATTCATCAAAAAATAAAATAAAATAAACATTGTTAATTTAGTAAAAAATTACTAAAATAATTGTCATTTTCTTTTTGGTCATAGTTATGCGGAATTTGATTTGGAATTAGTCGAATTTTTAGTGAAGTAAGGATTGTTATTCTAATGCGTGGCCTACTGCTATTTATGGGCGTAAATGTGTGAGGCCTACGGTCACGCACTTTATGCGTTATCCTTTAACGCGTATATTTTTCGAATTGTTTTAAATAATTTACGGCAAAAAGAATAAAATTATTAATATTTTATTATACTGAGTTTAAATATATAATTATTACAAGAATAGACGTGAATTATTTATTTAATTATTATTTTAATATTAAACTGATAATAGTAATAATAAAAATTAATAAAAATAATATTAAACTAATAATACTAATAATACCACGAGTGCTTTAAAATTATCCAGTTAGTTTTAAAGCACGCATGGTATTTAAAGGAATATTTCACGAATAAAAAAACATTCATTTTGTCAACTTTGAAATAATAAATAGAAATTTGTCAACAAAGTGACACTGACAAGTGGTATTTTCTTTTTGATGTTTTCGATTTTGTATATCCGCTGTAAGTTTTCGAAAATACCACTGTCCTTATGGGATTTTTTATACGTGAGTGGAATATTCGGGGGTAAGTGCACAAGTGCATCAAAATTACCGATAATTTTTGAATGAAATGTGTTTTTTTATAATTGCAAGAGTTTGTTTTCATATTTTCGCGAAAAAGCCCGACTCCGCAGGAGGAGGGCGTTTTCTTAAAATATGAAAACAAACGATTGCAATTTGTAAAAAAAACACATTGAATAAAAAAATTATCTGGTTATTTTTATGCACGAGTGTAATTTATTTGAATATTTCCCAAATTAATTAAGAACTCGAATCAAGTAAATTTAAATATTTTATTTAACAGAAAATACTAACAATAAAATTAAAATTACTTTTTTGTCTGCTGTCACTCAATAAGGTGACGTTAATTGTCAGAATATTACATTTTTTGACGTTTGTTAACAATAAAATCCCGCTTTGACGATTCGTCAACAATATAAACTTGCGATGCAATTTTTGATTTCTGGCAGTGCTGTTTTCGCTGTAATTTTGCGAAAATTGCATTTCTCTTATGGGAACTTTAACATATGAGGGAAATATTCATTATAATTAATTAATTATATATTTTTTAAAAAAATTAGATGAATATTTGTATTTTCCTGCGCAACTTATATGTTTTTCATGTATCGGGTGTCCCACTAAGAATGGCTGTCGGCCGTATCTCAGAAAGTGTTAGTCGTATGGCTTGCGGAAAAAAAAATATATTAGGTTAAGTGGACATGAGAAATTGTTGGAAATTATTTTCAAGTTTTTCAGACTGGCGCTAGAGGGCGCAACAGTAACGGTAAATATAAATCACAAAGTTTCCTCAAGAGTCGCCTAGTTAAGGTATCCCGAAAATAACATTTTTGTATATTTTGAAGGAGCACTGTCTTACAACTTCACAAACATTGCGCATTTTTTCCATAATTGTAAATATAATAGTATATTTAATTTTACCTGATTACAAGGACGATTAAAAGTCATAGAAGTCAGCGAAAACCGCAAGTTAATATCTGCCGTTGTAAAGGTTTTTTTAAGAGTCAAATAGGCCTTGGAAAAACAAAATATAAATTGAAACTCTGCACGCGTGTCACCTTTCATTATTACGTCAATAGTTTGGTCGTGCCAACAGTGTTGTGTCGTATTGGATTTTCAAAATGCCTCTGTTACTTGAAGAAGCGGTTGACATCATTGCGGTGTATTTTAAATGTTTGGGAAATGCAACAATTGCTGAACGGGTATACGCAGTACTATACCCTCAAAGGCGCCGATACGACAGTAGAATGTATAGCCGTTTTCGTACTACTGGAAGTATTCGTCTCCCTGTAAGTATATCGCAGACGCCGCCGAGGTCGAACCGAGGAAAACATTGTAAATGTTTTTTCATATCTGGAATTTAATCCACAAATTAGTATTAGATTAATTGTTAGAGACTTGGGCGTTACTCGCTCTACTGTGCATAGGATTTTATTAGAAAAAAGGTAAGTAATTATATCTATATGTTATATCTCTTAAATAGTTTAGAATAATGCCAATATTTCTCTTAATAGTTTTCAAGTCAATGTAATAAGTATTTTGTTTTTCTTTAGGCTACATCCCTATCATATTGTGCTCCACCAAGCTTTGACCCCGCAAGATTATGATAGAAGATTGGATCATTGCTATTGGTTGCTCAATATGATATTGGAAGATAGAAATCTCCTCTCCAGAATTCTGTGGACTGATGAAGCTACCTTTCCATAGTAATGGAGGAGTAAACCGCCATAATATGCATTATTGGTCGCGGGATAATCCCCATTGGATGCGAGAGGTGCAGCATCAAGGAAGATGGAATGTCAATGTCTGGTGCGGCATTTTGGGTGGCAGAATAATTGGACCGTTTGTATTTAATGAATCGCTTACTGGGCAAAGATATTTACATTTTTTAAATTACGAACTCCCAATTCTTCTCGAAGATGTGCCCTTGGATATTCGCAGAACTATGGTTTTCCAACACGATGGATGTCCTGCATATTTTGCGGCAAACGTTCGTCAATTTCTTGACGACACATTTCCTGCAAGGCGGATAGGAAGAGGAAGTATATTTCCGTGGCCTGCCAGGTAATATTATAGGATATATTGTGATACTGTTAATGAAAGTGGTAATTTCTATTTTAGATCACCTGACTTAACATGCCTAGATTTTTATCTATGGGGAAGATTGAAGGATCTTGTTTTCGGTACCAGACCCACCACAAGGGAAAACATGATAGAAAGGATAATGGACAGCAGCCGCCGTATTCCTATGGCAGAGGTGGAAACTGCAGTATTATCAACCAGGGAGAGATTGGAGTCGTGTATACAGAACGATGGGCGACAATTTGAACATTTAGGGCGCCACTGAGAATTATTGTCGTAACGATATATTTGCTTGAAACATACGTACCTTTATATTTTGTTTTTCCAAGGCCTAATTGACTCTTAAAAAAACTTTTACAATGGCAACTTGAAAATAAAATCATAATGTTCCGTAATTATAATTATTGTTGTTGATATCTTTGGATTAAAAATAGATATTAACTTGCGGTTTTCGCTGACTTCTTAGACTTTTAATCATCCTTGTAATCAGGTAAAATTGAATATACTATTATATTTACAATAATGGAAAAAACGCGCAATATTTGTGAAGTTATAAGACAGCGCCCCCTAGCGCCTAGTGTAAAACACATATTGCCGTAGTTTATAAGATGATATATAGTGTGAGAAAAGCCCTTTCTAACAAAACTAAGTTTACTAAATTATGTTAAGCCAGACCGGAGTTATCAGCATTTATTACAAATAATGTTCAACCTACCCCCACCACTTTATTTGAAAAGTGACGAACACGTTCTATAGGTGAATTTGATTAATAAATCTTCGATATATACAAAAATGTTATTTTCGGGGTACTTTAACTAGGCGACTTTTGAGGAAACTTCGTGATTCATATTTACCGTTACTGTTGCGCCCTCTAGCGCCAGTCTGAGAAACTTAAAAATAATTTCCAGCAATTTCTCATGACCACTTAACCTAATATATTTTTTTTCCGCAAGCCATACGACTAACACTTTCTGAGATACGGCCGACAGCTATTCTTAGTAGGACACCCGGTATAAGAGCGAGTTTTATTATATGTTCCTATTTAAGCCCAATTGTATTTTTTTTTTAGGTGAGATTATCGTTTTTGTGGAAAATATCGAATAAGTAATAAATCCTAGCTAGGTATCAGAAATATATCACTTTACCTGATAAAACCCGAAATCATCAGAAGGTATGCTAAAATCTTAAATTCTTTTATATCCAAAAAGCTGGAAAGAACCATAGATACCTCCTGCAGTAGAAATTGCCATTAAGAAAGAGATATGCTCTGCATCACCTTCATTTTGTCCATGGCTGGTTTCGAAATATACCATATAGCATAATTTTATCTTCCTGACCAATCAAGTGTGATAGTTTGAGAACTATATTATTCGCCTGTGCGAAAAACACGCCCTCAACACCTCGTCATGGCACTTGCCGGAACGGGAGTGAAATAGTACAATTTTCTAAAATCTACGCGAACAACCATAAAGGCCATAATAACGGCCGCCTGGCTTGCCAGGTTTTTTGGGCGCATTTTGGGCCGTATGCTTACGGCTCATATGCGCCCAAGTCATGTGAATAATTAGTTTAGTTTTAGGAATTAGGCTAGCTAGTTATTAATTAGTTGTAAGGTAGGTTTGTCAAACAATAGGAAATAGAGAATTTTAAAATGGAATGGTTCCCGTCAGATCACCGAAGTTAAGCGGTGTCGAGCGCGGTTAGTACTTGGATGGGTGACCGCTTGGGAAACACCGCGTGCTCTTGTCTTAGGAAAGAGTGTAAAATGAATCGACATCAAAACCATCCTATTCACGCCGGACAGGCCGGATGAGATCGGATATCTCGTAGGATGAAGGTGCCGTTTCACACTCCCCAGTCGGTAGACCGCACGATTAAAAACCGTACGGTCGATGACCGGTTCAAGATGGCCTCAGATACGCCGACGAACCGTAAAAAAGTAAAATAAAAAATAAAAAAAAAATCTTCCTGACCACTTTTTTTGCATTGTGATTCTTGAGTACACGACATTTTTGAATAATTGTTTGAACCACCTTTCCATACCACGTATAGGCGTTTCCTGCGTTAATAATAATAACAATAATAATAGTAATAATAATGTCTTTATTTAATTAGATAGGAGAAATACAATAGAAAGTTATAAAGTGTATCCTGTAGAAAGTGATTACTAATTCTAATGGCTAAATAGATGATACATATTATTATACAAATCAAACCAGAAAAGGAGAAGAAAAAAGAAGAATTAACGAAAAAGAGAAGGTTCTCAGAAATTGTTAAAGAGTTTAAAGGATATTAAGGTATAATATATAAACAGATATTGTTTTAAGAGAGATTAATGAATACAATTTGCGAAGAACTATACTAATTATGGGTAATGGTAGAGATAACAATGAGTACCAACATTGAGAGAAATAATAAACAAAATAAAAGGTATTAAAACGTCTAATAAGTTTATCTAGTAAATGTTTGGGAACTTTGTTGATCCCAATCTTGTAGACCAGGTGTAATATGTGCAATTCAAAACTCTCCTTAAGTGAAAGCCACCCCGACTCAATCAACGAGGGAGTGATATGGTCAAATTTACAAACACAAAAGCTAAATCTTAAACAAGCATTTTGGAGTTTCTGTAAACTATCCCTTTCCCTCTGAAGTAAGGCAGGCCAGTAAACAATATCGCAGTAACCAAGGTGAGACAAAACAAGGGAGTCTGTAAGAGGAAGTTTGGTAGCTGTATCAAAGATTTCCCTATGCATATATAAAAGTTTCAATTTACCATACGTTTTCTGTATTAAGGATGAAACATGGTCAGAATATCTCAGCTCAGAGTCAATCAACAATCCGATATTCCTACATTTATTGACAGGTACTATGTCGCTGCCGTGTATAGAGATTTTGAAGGGTGGATTTTTCAGTATAGAAGATTTAAACTAAGTTATGGCATTTTGAAACATCGGAATAATTCTAAGATCATCATTTATTTTATCAACAGAAGTAGCAACATTCGAGGGGGAGAAAGAAAAATAAATTTGTGTATCGTCCGCATATTGATGAGACTCGCAAAACTTAAAAAATTTACAGAAGTCGGAGGTGTAAATGGAGAAAATCAACGGGCCCAGAATAATACCCTGAGCCACACCTCTGCTAATATTATGAACAGGAGAAGGACTGTTGCTGATTATCACTCGCTGTGATCTGTTTGAGAAATAATTGTCGAAGAATTTTAAAGCTACTTCATCCATACCAAAGTACTTAAGTTTAGCTTGCAGTATAGCATGGTTTATTGTGTCAAAAGCCTTACCACAATCAAGCAGTATAAGGCAGCTGCATTGATCTTTATCCCAAGCTCTGAAAATATCATCGGTTATGCAGTGGCGTAGCCCGCATTTTGGGGCGGAGGGGGCGAACTACCGGAGGGCCGCAGATCGCGGAGCTAAAGCTAAAGCTCCTTAGGGAACAGGGGTCTGGCCCCAAATGAAGTTAAAATCCGCTATATAAAAAAAATTAATTTAATGTGATGGGACGCTCTTAAAACCGGTTTTATTAAGTTTATTCCCATCGCTCTTCTTTACTAAAAATAAAATAAGACCGATCTTGTTTTTTAAGAATTATTTTTTAAGTAGTAAAGGGGCACCAGGCCAAGGGGGGCGGGGGGGGGCGATCGCCCTCCTTCGCCCCCCTGTGGCTACGCCACTGCGGTTATGGTAAATAGGGTTGTGGTGGTGCTGTGGTACTTTCGGAAACCTGACTGAGTTGGAGGAAGAATATTATAAGTATCTAAAAATATAGTTAACTGGTCAGCCACAACCCGTTCAAGGACTTTGGATAAGGTAGGTAATATGCTTATAGGTCTGTAATCTAACAACTGAGCAGGAATTGGCACTTTAGGGACAGGAACGATATTAGCCACTTTCCAAGAGTTAGGGAAATAACCGAGCGACAGACATTTATTGATTATAAAAGAAATATATTCGTATAGATAAGGCGTTATATAAAGAAGCATTTTAAGGCCAATTCCATCCATGCCAGTTGCGTGGCTAATAATATTATTAATGATTTTATTAACATCCTCATTAGTTATTTCATTGAACTTAAAGCAAATATTTTGAAGAAATTCTTTATTATGAAGTTCTGATCTAAAGGGCCAGCGTAAGGTAGAGAATTTATAAAAAAGTTATTAAAATCGTCAGAGGTTCCGATGTTATGTATGCAGTCCGATTGCCGGGAGTTCGAGCTTAAATTGAGATATTTTATAGTGCGCCAGAAGTTCATTGGGTCCCTTTTAAAGGTGTATTGAAGGTAAGTTTTTTTTCCGCCCTAACGGCGATGTTAACTTGATTACGCAAGGCTTTATATTGGGTCCTCGCAGCATCACTCCTCAGTTTTTTGTATTTGGAAAAAGTCTTATCTCTCAGCTTAATAATAAACTTTATATTAGCAGTGATCCATGGCACTAGATATTTAGTAATCCTGGAAGTTTTTAAAGGTGCGTGCACGTCAAAAAGATTTAAAACATTGTTATTAAAAAAATCCACCATGAGATCGATATTTGTTAAGGAAAGAATATAGCGTTACCTGCCTATACGTGAAAAGATATAAAAACAATCGCACATACGCATTAGTTATCTTTGTGAGCTGAACGTCCAGCCCAAGAAACCCCCAAAACCGGCGTAAATCAATTTTTCAAATTTGTATTAAATACGCCCATTCGTGATAAGGCGGACGCGTACCTAATATTATTTTGTATTCTGACCTTAAATCCTTTTATTTTTAACAATGAACGTGTAATTAATATTTATAGAACTTTTAAACATGGATCAGTTGATTGCATTCTAGTTTTGACGGTCACGTTAATTTACTTTTCCATATTGGGGTTAAATTGACAATTTAAATTTGATTTGTTACATCATTCTATAAATTAAATAATGTATAGTTGTACAGACGATACATAATGTTATGATCGTCACTCGGCCCAATTGCTATTAAAAGATAAAGTAATCAGATCATTTATTTATTTGGCCCGCGATGGAAGGTCTAATTATTTAGTATGTACTTGTATACTCCGACACAAGGTAAATGTTCATGACTTTACCTGCTTTATAACGATCGAGCGACTTTGCCCACCATAAACCAATTAAGCGCTGGTTTGTAAGCGTTTCTCAGTAACAGGGAGGTATTTTATTTTTATTTTGATAATGTACGTATTTAAGGTATAATTAATTATACCTGTCGACATATTAGAAATTGTCGAATTATTATTAAATCATTTGAACTGTGTCATTCAACGGTGTTCAGTGTTATTAATATTAGTAATTCTTAAAATGTTCAAACCGTGGGTTGAAAACTGTGAATCCGACGACGGAATTGAAGACAAAAACGAGCAAAAAACAAAGTGCCATTTACAGACGTGCTGTGATGGTAATGTAAATAAAGTAATTAAAACTTAGTGTGAATTAATACCAGAGAGCAGTAGGAGAGCATGCGTTAATCATGTACTTGAAGCCGAAAATAATTATAAAAAGTTTTGGGAAAACATAAAACCTCTAATTATATCAGTGGATGATCGTGATAGTACAGATTCAAACTATTGAGATAACTCATTTTATTCATTTGGTTTTATACAGGGTATTCCACGTAGAAGTTCCGCATTTTCAACCCGGTAATTACACAGATGTCAAAAAAGCCTTTGCCATTCGTTTTCAAACAAGAAAAAATTTATTCCGATATCTCAAAAACTAAAGAAAATAAAGGGGGGTGGAACTTCTACGTATAGCACCCTGTATAATAAAAATTATATATTACGGCTTACTACTTTTACGCATATTAATAATTTACGTCAACGTCAGCAATACACAATAAATTTTTGTACATATACAAGCATTGTTTCAATCTTCCTACTACCTACCACCCTGAACCGGCATGATTTATTTGTTAATATAGAAGGACAAGTAGGTATAAAGTACTATAAAGTATAAAGGGATTAGTTAGTCATGACCATTTACCTTGTGTCGGAGTATACACGGCCATTTAGTCGCTTACAATGCCGGATTAAGCAGTGTGGAGGCCCCTAGGTAGTCGAAGTCTCGGAGCCCCTCTCTTTATAATACTTTTAATTTTACTAACCAACAACTTTGTTTCAGAATCTGTTGCATTTTTGTTGAACTATTGTTAAATTGTAAACATTCATTTTCTTCGATTTTTTCGTGGCAAAATCTTTTCAGGATATATTTGAAGTCTAATGTTTGCAAAACATCGTATTCAGTGGCCATAATGGCAAGCGAGTTCAGTCGTAAAGTCCGTTCATAGATTTAAGAGAATGACTACCTGCCTTTAGTTATCACCCATCATAAAATTCTTTGTTGAAAGAGTTTCAAGGATCATAGATATCAGGTAGGGACCGTACTTGGCCGTAATTCGTTTACAAAGCCTTATTAAATAATGGGGAAAAAAATAAGTAGACAAATCAGTGTTGCAAAACCAGTCATTTTATTAGTTCGTGTGAAATTAAAACGCAGCTTTGATTATCCAAATATGTGGCGACCGTGGATTGGTGAATCTAGTATAAAACAGCCGGAGGGGGTACAGGTACAACCACAGTGCGGAAATGAAAATGGAAGAAGACACTTATCTTTAGATTCTAAAGAGATCATAAAAAATGTATATACAACTCATATACATACAAAGAACGTAAAAAGTTGAATAAAATGGAATGTATTAAAGAAACAGCCACATTGACTAAAATTTCGGAAAAAAACAGTATGGAAAATTGTGAATAAACCTATCACCGAAAGGAAAAGAAGGAAAGATTCTGGGACTTGCAAAAAATTAGATCGCAGCGATGAAGATTTAGTCCGACGCAAAATTTATAAGATGTATGAAGAGCATACGGTACCAACACTGGATAATTTACTGAAAAGACTTGAGATAGATAACACGGATATCAATTGCGGTAGGACAACGCTGTGGAAGTATCTTGAACGAATCGGCTTTAAATTTAAAAAAGTCGATAAACGGCAAGTTATCATGGAATCGCAACGACTTAAGGCATGGCGATTTGAATATTTGACAAAAATCGCTCAGTACAGAAATGAGAACAGACTTATTATATACTTAGATGAAACCTTGTTTGATACCCATGATACCCCATCGAAAGGTTGGGTTGGTTCTAGTGACAGGTGGAGAACAAAGGCACCATCAAACAGCACTTGCCATGAAAATATTTGTAAAATAGACTCAAGTCGCCAACCTCTCTTCGATGCTCAAGGCTTTCTAGGTTTTTTGTCAGATCATGGTCTCCTATCAAGCGAATGGCTCTTCTCTGAATGGAATCTAGCAATCTCATGGTATGTTGTTTAGAAGCAGAGCCCCAAATATGCGAACGGTACTCCAGCAATGGTCCAATTTGGGCTTTATAGAGCATCAAAAATTGTTAGGGTATATAGAGGTTCGTATAGTAGTTCGTTGTAGGTAGTAAAATCGGCCTTTTCATTTGCCTTCTTCTCATAGTAATCAAACATTTCTCTTTGTGTAAATAAAAAAATGATCAGTAATTTCAAAAGATCAACGGCTGTTTAAAGATCTATTGCTTCTGATTACCGAGATTTGCCGACTCCGTTGATTCGTTCTAAGGTTACAGCCCAGAAGTTTGCTATGTTGAGAGTTTCCTTTGTTGACATATTTTTAGCAAATGTTTGGCATTGTGAATCGTCTCTAGCTTCTGATTCTCATCTTCAGTAATGACCTGCAATGCCTTCTGAAAGTTACTGTAGCCTTGGTCGCATCGGCCCGTGCACACCACCTTGTGTCAGTATCTCTTTTTAGAACAAGTGCAAAGTCTTGCTGACCTGTGTCCTCAGGGCATTTCAGTATAACCGTCCAAGATATACGGGTTGTTTTTGAAAATTTTACATTTTGGGAACCCCCCCCCATAATTAGGTTACCCTGTAGCTTTCTACGTTCAATAGTTTCCGAGAAAAAAAGCAAACTTGCTTTTTCTTAATTGGGTCACCCTATATATTTTTTATTAATATAATTTAGTTTATAACATGCTTCTCAGAAATATATAATACCTCATTTTTATTTTTATTAACGACGAAATTTAGGTTTTATTAAAAAATATATATTCTTTGTCGGTAGGCCATGTCGGGTATTTGAAAAAACTATTACGGGTATGATAATTACTGCAGAAGAAATATATTTTAGACTCCTTAATTTAATTAGCAGTTATATTTCAGTAAAAATAATAATAATGCATAAATCGAGTTGGGTTTTACTACGTAAAACATTAGAAACAAAAGCTGAAAATTTATAGAGCTTTATCATAAATATTGCTGAAATTATTCTCCATTATGCCTTAGACATGTTTCACACATAGTTCTTATTCGCCTTAATGAATTTAAAATAATAAAAGGTCGCGTTTGTAACTCCCTAAATTATCTTTCAGTGGCATTTCTTAAATCTGCAATTGTTTGGTACTGAATAGAATAAATTTTATTTTTATCCCAACAAGAAGAAATCCAAAACCGACAAGTCGGGTGACCTTGGTGGCCATCTTACAGGTCCATTAGTTCCAATCCAGTGGCCTGAGAAGTTATTCTTTAAGTAGGCCCTGATAATTAGCGCATTGTGAGAGGGTGCTCCATCTTGTTGCTGAGGCAAGCTGTTGAGACCCGCTAAGGGCACGTCTTCTATTATTTCCGGCACAACGTTTCCAGAATTTCCAAATAGTTATTTACATTAAGGCTGCCTTCAAAATATATTATAAATTATAATGCTTCTTCGTATAAAACATGAAACGTTAAAGCCAAACCTGCCTTGTCGTTCGAGTGGAAATATTACATGGTGATTTTCCTGAGACCAAAACCTCGTATTGTGCCGATTAATTATACCAGCACTGGTAAAATGAGCCTCATCGAACCATATAACGGTTCTTTCAAAATTATTTTCATTGTTGATATTTTGTATAAATACCAATTGCTCTCTATACGGCGCTGTGCATCACCAGGAACTCTTGATTTAAGTACTCCGACCGAACCTTTAACCGTTCTGCAAAAACTAGCTGGATTTGTTTCAATTGAAGCTAAAACGTTTATTTCATCAGTCTCGCGGTTTTCCTTGTTGTAGATTTTAGGCCGAGGTTTAGAAAATGATCCGTGTTCAATTCAATTTGATTTCATCCTTAGAAAAATTCTTTTATTCGGCTGTCGGCTTTCGGGATATTTACAAGTAATTTAAGAAATTTAATAAATCTTCATAGAGACACTACAAAAAGGCGTATATTTATCTATTGAAATACACTTCTTATGTTTCGTCTGCATTTTCATTACAATGGACATAACAAACGAGCATGTCGTATTTTTCATTATTTTCAAAGTTTACATTTTCTGCCATAATTAGGACAAACTGATTTTTTACTATTAATTAGATACTTTAAAACAACTTAGAGAAGCTGAATACTCTGACAGAAACTAAAGAAGTTTTTAATATGACATAATAATGAATGTGTTCTTTTCTTTCTTTAAATAGGTACCCGTCATGGCCATATGTATTAGTACTATATGGCTATTACCCTGAATATCTTGAAGCAACAACAGAGATAGAAGATCCAGGGTCATTTCGACTTGTGCGCATGCGCCGTAAGGGTATTGCCAAATGTACTTTTATTTCTTTAGAACAGGGCAGAAGAGTGAGCCTTAGAAAATTGGAGCAATAATAAAATTACCAAAAATTTTGCTAAAAAATTGTAAAATAAGCATTAAGTCTGTACTTCGAAGTGCTTTCAAATTATTTGTTTCCATTTCTAAACTATAACGATTTCATATAACTGGAAGGTGACAACGTGACAACGTCTCATTTTTACTCGACATAACCTCGAAATCTTTAGCAAATGTTAATTTGTTTGACAGTTCGCTTCATTGAGTTGATTTGGTATTATTAACGGCTTTTGTGTACTGTTTATCTTTACTTTTCTGCAAATTTTGATTGTGTGTGTGTGAAGTGTGATAATTTTGTGACGATGCCGAGGCAAAACAGAATATTTTACATTATTTTAAACAGGCGTAAAAACTTAAACAAGGATTTATCGTTCTACAGGTATGTACCTAGACCGGATGTTTCTTCCTTTTAACTTACCTACGTTAATTTCGTGAGCGAACAATAACTAGGTATTCCATTTCCTAAAGATTATTTTCCTTTGCTGCTGTTGATATACTTAGGTACCTACCTATTTTTACCGAAAATTGCATGTACTTCAAAAAATCCTACAAAAACCTATTATTTTACTTGTTAAACTCTAAGAATAATTGTAACATATCTAATAAAAGTTTTATTAATATGTTTACCTGCGTTCTTTTTCTTTTCTCAATCGAAATAATATACAAAATCTTAAACAAATCAAGAACTTTAATGTTTGTTTACAAATTTTGGACCAGTTGTCAAAGTCAAATGTGATAACCTCATTTTTTTTCCGTTAAAAGAAACGTCTATTTTCTTTTTCTCACGCATGCGCACTGCGTGAAACGACCCTGACGGAACAAGGAACCTCGGCTTCACTACGTTTACATTAGTTAAATGGGCAAGGCGCCATATAGTACTAATACATAATATATGGAAAAAAGGACCAACTACATGATCGCCAACCGCTTGGGAAACACTGTGCTCTTGTCTTAGGGAAGAGTGTAAAATTAATCGACATCAAAACCATCCTATTCACGCCGGACAGGCCGGATGAGATCGGATATCTCATAGGATGAAGGTGCCGTTTCACACTCCACAGTCGGTAGACCGCACGATTAAAAACCGTACGGTCCATGACCGGTTCAAGATGGCCTCAGATACGCCGACGAACCGTAAAAACGTATAATAAAAAAAAAAAAAATGGGCAAGGCGCCATATAGTACTAATACATATATGGTCAATTGGTCATGGCCTACTAACAAAAAATTAATAGTTTTTAATAAAACGTAAATTTTGTGCTTAATATTAAAAATAAAAAGAAGGTATTATATACTTCTGAGAAGCTTGTTATAAACTAAATTATATTATTAAAAAATATATAGGGTGACCCATTTAAAAAAAAGCAACTTCGTCTTTATACTCGGAAACTATTGAACGCAGAAAAAAATCTGAGTGCGTCACTGGATTCTACGTAAAAAAACTAAAAATAGAACATTTATTTTTTGTTTGATACGCTACAGGGTAACCTAAATATGGGAGGCGTCCCAAAATGTAAAATTTTCAAAAACATCCTGTATATTAAAAACAAGAAGGACTAGAAAAATTTTGATTGCGGCATTTTGTGTTTCCTAAAAGAGTAGCACAGTGTATGTTTCTATCTTTACTAATAACGGAGATAAAACTGGATACCCTGTACAGTGTACAGGGTCATGTTACGTGAGCCAACCTCTGTTAAATTGACACATCAACGGATACTTTATAGTTATTTATGGTACAAGTGCGTTATGTTATATGACCTAACACACGAGTATGTAAACTGGAAAACCCTGTATTATATTTTTATTGACATATTTTTGAATGACAAATTTGATACTTAAAAGTAGGCTAGTGTGATTATTGTTGTTATGGAATTGATTAATAACAAAAATTTGAAGAGAGTAAATCAAATCATTATTCTTGCCATTTTCGATGGTGATTTTTCAAAATATAAAAAAATTCCAGCCAAAATTCAAAAAGAAGCTGACCTAGCGTGTTCATTTATTATTTCCCACAAGTCAAGAGATAGTTATGACAAAACATTCAAAGAATTTATCGACTGGTGTGATAAAAGACGTGTGAGTTATAAGCTACTTTATTAGTCGAAAATTGAACTATAAATGTTCACATTATATATAAGTGTTGGATTAAATTATTAAACAATACATAAACCAAACGTTTTAAAACAAGTGAACATTGAGTAGCCGGAGAGATCTAATACCTTGGGTCTTTAATTTGTGCAAATAATTAAATAACAAAGCGTATAAAAATTAAACTTATAATATTGATCTAAACGCTCGAATTACAATTGAAATTCGTGAAGGCAATGGGATACTTTTACTAACGTCTCAAAGGATTTAATGATAGGCGGGGCTATTGCCAAGTCAATAGCAGACATTTTCAACATGGTGAAAAAACAAAAATATATAAAAAAGTGTTCTCTACTCTATTTTGTTTATCTAAAAGTTCAAATTCCATCTCCTGAAATCCACATGTTTCCAATCCAAGACATAAGTTCAATCAAAACAAAATATTTCGTGTCTGTGACAGCTTGACAATATTTATACGGCGTTGGAGCTTAAAAATACATTCAGGAAAAAGAAAGGTGATTCTTTCAAGTATCAAATATTGTGTTTTTCAGTAGTGTTTAGCTTTAGACTTTCTATTAGTTCACCAAAATTATAAATATTTACCTGTAATGGCCTAGTAACATATTTTTACTATCGGTTGCAGTAACGAGGATAAATTCAGTAGCGGTATAACATTGGCTGTTCAAAGAAGAGCGGCTCTCGCCCATATTTCAAAAAGTATTGCTCATCTGCTTTCAGGAAAAAAACATTGTTAATAAACCGACAAAGAGAAAAAGCTGCGAATTATCTTCAAAGTTGTATGACTGCCGTTAGAGGCCGTAACTGCTGAGACAAAATTTAAAGTTCAAATTCTTTAAAAAATGCCTCGTTAAGGTACTGTTCTGATAAGGAGAATGTTTGTCAATTCTTGCGGCAGTTTGTTCTTAAGTTTTTCATAAAGGTAGTAGAAGCGGTTCAACACTGAAAAAAGCATTATGAAGTTTTACAAGAAATTTACTGCTTTTAGTGTGACCAATACTTTTCTTGTAAAATAACAAAAATTTTGTGATCGATAAGCTTTTACAAGTTCTTGGTAAAGAAAATTTACAAAAGTTTTGTAAAATTAATTTTGATTGGTAATAAATTTTCCAAATATTTTGTACTTTTCTTTTACATAATTACTTAGTTTTTGGGAAATCACATCGTAAAAGAACATAAAATTTGCGATAATACCTGGCACTATTACATACTTAAAGTACAGGGTCTTCCAACGAGGACTGAACAGGGGCTCATTTTTGAGCTTCCTTGTATTTAAAGAAAAATCCAAAATAGCCAATCGATGTACTTTTTCCTGCAGAATTCAAAAATGAAACCAAAAATTTATTTGAACCAGAAACAAAAGAGTTACGCTATGGATAAGGTGTTTTTTAAATGGAACATAGCTTTTTTTATACGATTTTTGGAACGAGTAACTTTTTTTTTGTCCGTTCTGATTAAAATATTTAATATTGTGACAGCTATTTTTATTAAATTTTAGTGTTTTATCCAGTATAATTTAACTTTAACCTGTTTGAAACATACACTAGCTAATAAAGGTATAATCACCTTTGAATCCTTCAAAGTCAAAAAATTTGACAAATTTACTATAATATTGCCGAAATGAAACATTCATTAGATGAGAGATTGCAGATTGTTATCTTGTTCTACAAATGCCAAGAAAATGCAAGAGAATATTTCATTTCGGCAATATTATAGTAAATTTGTCAAATCTTTTGACTTTGAAGAATTCAAAGGTGATTATACCTTTATTACCTAGTGTATGTTTCAAACAGGTTAAAGTTAAATTATACTGGATAAAACATTAAAATTTAATAAAAATAGCTGTCACAATATTAAATATTTTAATCAGAACGGACAAAAAAAAAATCACTCGTTCCAAAAATCGTATAAAAAAAGCTATGTTCCATTTAAAAAACACCTTATCCATAGCGTAACTCTTTTGTTTCTGGTTCAAATAAATTTTTGGTTTCATTTTTGAATTCTGCAGGAAAAAGTACATCGATTGGCTATTTTGGATTTTTCTTTAAATACAAGGAAGCTCAAAAATGAGCCCCTGTTCAGTCCTCGTTGGAAGACCCTGTACATCCTTTAAGATATTACTATGTGTTCTTTTCCGATATTACACAGGGATATTACGTCAATATATTAATTTTTTAATGTAATATTACAGATATTCTGTAACATTGCTTAGAAAATTTACAAAATTATTGTTTGAGAATAAAATACTTTCTATTTATAAGCAAGTTTATTGATCAAAATATCGTAATTATTGGGCTATATAATCTCAATCCCAAAACTAAGGGGCCATACTTAAAGCGCATAATCTACGTGCCAAAATAACCATACCTTTTCTTATAAACCCATATCGAGAAATACCTCCTAAAGGAGCTATACCCCCCCCCCCCCCAAATGGGGTACCGTGAAGATGGTTTTCTTTGATATATGACGAAACTGTTTAAGGTAGAAACTTGAAATTTTAGTATGACTTGATGTGCTTATCCTAATTTTTTTTTTTTTTTTTATTTACAAAAAAAACGCATCAACCACTTGGGGTTATTAGCGTGACCATAGTTACAATTTATTAATTATATTTGGTTAAGCAAGTCACTGTCTTTAAGAAAGTTTAGCACATTTTGTAAGTCTGTGTTCAAAATTTCCTTCATATTGTCTTTAAGGTTAGATTTAAGTCTTAGTTGTTTGAATTTTGGGCAGTCTATTAAAATGTGTTTAATGGATAAAGGCACTTGACACTGTTCACAACTGGGTCGATTTTCTTTTGACAGGATGTAACTATGCGTTAGTTTCGTGTGACCTATTCTCAGTCGATTTAACGTGACTTGGTCTCTTCTATTTCGTAGGTTGCATTCCCACGGTTTTACATTGCTCTTACATTCCCGTAGCTTTGCCGGTGATCCGTCCCATTCACATTGCCATGAGTAAAGTATCCTGTTCTTAATCCAGCACTTAAAGTCACTAGTCATGGAGTTTGGCACTAGTATTGAGTCGGGATCTTCTATGGCAGCGCGCGCTGCCTTGTCGGCTTCCTCGTTTCCCTTAATGCCGATATGTGATGGTATCCATATAATGATAACCTCTTTTCCCATACTATGAATATCATGAAGGATTCGGTATACTTTTTGGACGAGTGGATGTTTAGAAAAAGGATGTTGTAGTGATCTAATGGCGCTTAGCGCGTCTGACAGAATCAAGTGGACTCCGGAATCTCTCTTCTGGACATATAATAAAGCCTGGACGATTGCATATAGCTCAGCAGTGAAAGTGCTGGTGTATTTACTTAGTCTAAATTTAAGGGTGCAGTCAGGCGCTACTACAGCTGCTCCGATTCCTTCGTCGGTTTTTGAGGCATCGGTATTAATCTTGACTCCTTTGGGAAGATCATCTAAAAGCGCAGCTAATTCTGTTTTAATTAAACTATGACATGATTCATGTTTATTGTATTAAGTCAAGCTTATCCTAATTATAACCTTTAAATTCTTAAAATATAGTCAGGGGTGTAACGTTCGGAGCCTAGAGAGAATAAACTAGTCATAACTTTTTTGTGTACAGATTTGAAACGTTGTTTCAACCAATTTTCAAAACCTTCATACTTTTAAATAAAAGAGGTACTCTTGGTTCAAATTTGGGTGCAACAACGTTTCGAATCCATATATAAAAAATTAGGACTAGTTTATTCTCTCTATGTCCTTGAACGTTACGCACCTGACTACACTTTAAGAATTTTGAGTTTAGAATTAGCTGAAACACATAAAGCCTACTACAGGGTTCCCCATAATAGACTACCCATTTTAATATTTGAATTAAAATTTTTTTAGTTAACAAAACAAACTTTTTATTTTACTAAATTACAGCTAACTCTTTGGGATTTATGATAACTTATAAATATTTGGCTAATTTAATTCTAACTTTTAAAAATCACGTCTTCTAAATGACCTCCACCAACTTCAACACATTTTTCAATATTAGATAAAAAGTGGTTCATTACACGGCGTTGCAAACCTTCGTCTATTCCTTCAACTCCTTCACGAATTTTGACTTTCAGTTCCTCGATTGTACCTGGACGACTCGCAAACACTTTGGCTTTAAAATATCCTCACAGGAAAAAATCGGGTGCCGTTAAGTCGGGGGACCTCGAAGGCCAAGGCAAATCTCCGAATCGAGAAATGAGTCGGCCATTAAACATTTCTCGCAGGACCCTCATTGAGTTTCTGGCGGTATGAGCTGTTGCCCCATCTTGTTGGAATAGTAAAGCATTGTTTAGTAATCCTCGTCTATTTAATTCTGGAATGAGAAATGTCTCTAGCATATTAACGTAGCGCTCGGATGTTACTGTTACAGCGTGGTTATTTTCATCTTCAAAAAAATAAGGGCCAATAATACCAAAAGATCCTACTCCACACCACACAACAACTCTTGGAATATGGAGGTTCTGTGCAAAGATTTTACGAGGATTTTCATTTGACCAGTATCTAAAATTCTGTTTATTGACCATGCCGTTCAAATAAAAATTTGCTTCATTAGGAGACTGTGAATTGCTCCTTGATGTAAATCCAAAAATTCTTGACAAAATGCTAACCTTGCTTCTTTATCTTGATTGCTAAGGTGCTGTGCCATTTGGTATTTATAGGGATGAAATTTTAAATCCCTTTGAAGAATTCGATCTAAGCTTCCCTTCGATATTCCTAGGATAAGGGTTTGTCGATTAGCAGACCTTTTAGGACTTGTCGTAAACGCAATTCTAACTCGTTCAATATTTTCTGGTGTACGAACTGTTCTTCGACGTCCAGGCTTCTTCAAATTTTGTACAGAACCATTTTCACGCCAATGACGAACCCATAACTTAACAGTTTTACGATTTGGCGCGTGACCCCTATTGTTGTTATCAAACTGACGCCGGAATGCACGCCTAACTTCTTCTATCGAATTGCTTCTTATGTAAGTTTCTACACAAAACACACGTTGTTGGACTGAGTAATCCATGAAAGTTCAAACGGATGTTGAAATAATGTCTCAAAGCAAAAAAATTAAATAATTATTGATGAAAACTAACAAACTTCTCGTAGAAAAATGACGTTCCACGATATTATTAATTTAAAATTTATTTGTGACAGGCGCCTACTTGATTAATAATTTACTTAAATAAATATAACATACTAATTAGGAAAATATTTCCTAGCCATCTGATTTAAAACCTTATACTATAAGGCCGTATTTGGCTAACACAGTTAGCGCTACAATACTAAATTGATTGCTTAAAACTACCAAGAAAGGAAGACCTTTCTGTTGGTAGGATGCTGCTACCTATGGACCGGTTTCGAACTTATTGGTTCTCGTCAGCATAGGGTAAGCGCAGACATACCTAACAACAGAAAGGCCTCAAGTCTTTATAACCAGTTTTATCGTCCTGCTCAGGCAGTGAACGATAAGTGGCGCCATCTCTTAGAAGTTTTAAGCAATCAGAAGAGAGGACTATACCATTAGGTACATTAAAAACTAAAAATCTTTAAAAAATCCTTTACTTGTCAGATGGAGTAGATAAATATAACATACTAATTAGGAAAATATTTCCTAGCCATCTGATTTAAAACCTTATACTATAAGGCCGTATTTCGCTAACACAGTTAGCGCTACAATACTAAATTGATTGCTTAAAACTACCAAGAAAGGAAGACCTTTCTGTTGGTAGGATGCTGCTACCTATGGACCGGTTTCGAACTTATTGGTTCTCGTCAGCATATAGGGTAAGCGCAGACATACCTAACAACAGAAAGGCCTGTTTAAGAAAAAATCAAGACAACTTGGAAGTAGCTTTTGAGCCACACAAATTAACAAACGACTTTTTTTGGGATATCCTGTATATGTAAATTTTCATATTTCAACAAACATTGGTTTTTCTCTACCAATAACTTTGCATAGATAATCCTTGTCATAATTAATATGAAAAAGAAATGGTTTGTCTTAATATTCTACGATTTGTCAGCCCTGTATAAAATCAACACACATACCTAAATGAGCTGGCGCTATAGGTATTATTCTGAAAAATTAGCTTAATTTTCAACTTTTTAACCCTGTGTAAAGTCAACACACAGAAATGAGACGAAAAGACTAAAAAAGTGTAAAAAAATTAAACTTTTCAAACCTGGAAATTTTCGGCAACAAAAAACGCCTTCCTGGGACATGTATTATAAAAATTTTCGTATTTTTACAGAATTGGCCTTACTTTACCAATATATTTTCATTTTTAAGTTCTTCATTTATTTTCCGATTTATATGATGAGTTTTGCTAATCTCCAATATAATTTGGGGCACCCGGTACAGTAAAGTCACTCAAAAACGTTACGAAATATTTTAGATGAAACCTTCCATTTTTTTTATCTATAATTACCTGATTTTAAAAAAAATCAAGACAATTGAGAAGTAAGAGAAAAAGTATATTAAATCTGTATTGACATTGCATTGCCATTGTTGACGTTGCTGAGAATAAAATAACGGGTTATTTGAAAATTTTGTTAAGGTTGGGAGATATTTAAATTTAGAGGGCGTCTATGTAAAGGAATATATCTTCTGTTTAAGTTTCCCCCATCCTAGGAATCACCATCGAAGACCAAAACAGTATCATCTGCATAGGACAGCATTGTTCCACCCGTTTCTACTTCGTTAAGGAGTGGGTTTATGTATGTAATAAACAGTATAGGTCCCAAACCTGTTCCCGTGGTATCCCCATATTAATAGTTCGGGCATCACTCACGGAGTCATTGTTCCTAATAATCTGTTGCCTATAGCTCAAATAAGACTTGAAAACATCTAACACGGGACCACGAACACTATAATTAGCAAGAGTGCTTAATAAGGCACCATGCGGCACCGTGTCAAATGCCTTTGCAAGATCAACGAAGATAGCTAGAGTTTTTTTCCCTCATTCATGTTGGAAGCAATTTTCGACACGATCTGATGCATCGCATCTCATGCTTTTATAAACCCATACTGTTTGCGTGACAGAATGCTGTTAGAGTCAAAAAAGTTTATAAGTCTTTCCTTTAGAGCTTTTTCGAGAATTTTACTAAAGTTATTTATAACACTTATTGGTCGATAGTTCGTTATGTGTTTCCTATCACCTGACTTAAAAATGGGGGTCACAATTGAGAATTTGAAGTATTTGGGGTTTATGCCAGTCTTAAAAATTAAATTGATTATGTGTACTAGGGGTTTTAATATGTACCTATGAGTGGTATTAATTAACCGAGCCGAAATTCCATCCTCGCCCGGTGCACTACCGTTTTTTAAAGAATGATTGTGTTTAATAATATACAGAGTGCTCCATTTAAAAAAACTTTTTACTTTTTATACATCATGATATCAACCCTTTTTTTTAACTACCTAATTTATTTGTTCTAAGTTTCCTAGATATTTTTTATTTACTAGACATATTTTGTATTTACTTATACACGTAAGAATCAGAAGAGATACTGGATTATCCTTTTACTTAACTGGAAATTCAATTTAAAATCGAAAACATGGCGGCAATCGCGAAGGTGGTTCTTATAGGTTTATCAGTCATGCCGATGCTTATATCATTTCTGGACACCCTTAACCCAACACTAGATAGGTCTTCTATTGCGTATCTATCAGTTTCTCTGATTAATAATGATCCCAGTGTCAAATATCATGGACACTAGACCTCTCTTTAGTAACTAATAAACACGGCCATTAAAAATGTTAAAAATATTTCAAATAAATCTCGTATGAAAAAATATATTATTCTATAAGATGTAAAAAATGAATTATTGACTTAGTTATAGCTTTTGGCAGATTTATTATTTTCCGTCCAACATGACAAAGCTGATACTTATTATAGAATACATTAAAGAGAAAAAATAAGCGATCTAAAAATACAATTCTCTTCAAAAATGATAGAAGAAAACAACAATAATATACTTACTGTTGGCAAGTGATCTGATATTTCTTTCCAGCTCCATCGCTAGCACTTTTTCGTCGTCTTCAAATATTCGTTCATTCATTGTTACACGTTTCCACGAAAATTTTTTTCGAAAAAGTCTGTTCAATAATTTTTTATATTTAGCGCGAAATATCAACTCTTTTTGATTGGACACCTCAACCAATAACAAAAGTAAAACCCACACACAAATATGAGTAAGTATACAATTATTATTAAAACAAATTACCAATATTGGACTACTTGACTAAAATAATTTAATTAGATTATTAAGTAATAGGAAGAAAGTTGACCATGAACGCGTAACAGAACATCTTTGTTCATCAGGTTCACTTTTAAACAATTGAATTTGAATTTAACGAATCGTGTGCTACGAGGTTTGCATAGCAAGCCCAGATTATTTTCGTATAGCACGTTAAGTTATGTCATTATTTCAAATTAAAGTGAAAAATTTGAAAAAAGTTTTTCCGATTGTTTCGCGTAATTTTCGTGGATCTGTTCAGCGAGACATCAAAATCGGCGTCGGGTTTGCTACTGCCGCGGCGGGCGTCCATTTGATTGTAGTAATTTAGCACGCGACGCTGTGACGTCATCGGGCTGTAGCCGGGTGGTTGCGAAGACGGCGCTTTGCGTTGACGCCAAATTGCTTACATTTTCGTAATTGGCGTGTATATTCATTTATTCGGGGTGGGTCAGGTCATCGGGTTTCTATTTATAGAGTGGGGCAAATTATAATTGAGTTAGAAGTTAACAATAATAACTTATAACTCGTTAATTACTGTAGTTGCGTTGGACTACTGGAGTAGATACCCGTATAATTACAATAATTACCTAAATAAAATTTGGCTCACCAATTTAATTGTAATAGAATTCAACAATTGCAATTACTTAATTTTAACTGTAATCCAACTTATGATTATGTTACAAACTTCTAGGGTAGATAGAAGACATGAAAAAAAAAAAGTTCATATGAACATAGGTCCGGAAACGCTTCCTCAGGGAGCTATACCCTATTTCCAAAAGGTGTAGAGTAATAAAAGCTTATTAGGTATGCAAAGGGACTACAGAGTGACCCAACGAATATTTAGGCCACTTTCATAATTTGGCATTGATTTCATTGCAAAATTCTTTCTTTTTATCAAGTGCAGGTAGTACCACCCGGGTTTGGGTGAATTTATGGGTTTTGCCTATTGTTATCTATTCACAAGCACTGAAAATGGTGTGATAAAGGCGTGCCGGTAGGATATTCGTAATAAGAAAATAATTTAATTTAAACAGAATACAAATTAGGCATTATGTACATAGTATTAGGTACACTTATGTTTTATTAAACATTACAAAAAAAATACAAAATATAAAAAATACATTATACAGAAATTAAATTATAAAAAATCATAATATTCTTTGTCATCTGAGGAATTGTCATCTCCTCTTGACGTTATAATTAACGGGTCGACGGTCCGATCGTTCACGTGGTCAAGATCCCACATTTTCTCCTTTTCTTTAATGACATGATGGACTCCTTTTCGCCAGTTCTCTGGTGTCACTTCCTTAATGGCTTGATTAAACAGTAGCTTAACGTCTCTCATTTTGAATGTCGTGTTGTGTCTTGCTACAAATCCTTTCACTTGTGCCCATATAAGTTCAAGTTCTATAGGATTTACTACGCATTGATATGGCGGTGTGCACAGCACAGTTACACTATGTTTTCTCCTATATCTTCCACGGCATATTTCATAAAACGATGTTTGCGTAAATTTGCTATAGCTAATAGTTCCTTCTTTATCAAATTATCTTTAAATTCAATACTTTTGGTGGTTAACCAGTCGATAATTTCTTGTTTTCTCCAAGACGAAGTTGGAGTCTTCTCTGGGCATCGTGAATGATAGCTTGCGTTATCCATAACTACTACTGAATCAGCTGGAAGATATTTTATCATTTCACCAAAATTGTCCTCAAAAACATTCGAATTCATGTCCTCGTGTTAATCTCCCGTATTGAACGACTGAAAGGTTAGCAAACCTTCTTAATTCTCTAAAATTTTTGGTTAGTTATCATAAATAATTTAATGCACAAAGTTTACCTGCGCCTATGGCTGACACCGAAATTGAGCCGAACTGGACGGAATTTCCCATTTTATTACTCTACACCTTTTTGAAATAGGGGCCCTCATAAACTAGTTTTCGTTTTGTAGCTCCGGAATTATTTCAGCTACCGCGACCAATTTTCGGACATAAATTGCTGTTAGTAAGTTCATCAATTTGAACCTATTGGACAATGTTGACTTTAACCAGGGGCGTGCGACCCAGGGTGGTATTAGGGTTAATTTGACCCCATTCCTTTAAGGCTTCAATTTCTTGCCGTTTTAACATCAAAATATGATTTTCCTACTGACTTTTACATTTAAAGGGTACTCTATGTAAAAGTCGCTAAATGTCACCGTTTCTTCGGAAATTGGCTGAAAACAAGTTAAGATACAGAAATCAATTATTGAAGCCTTAACGAAATTAGGTCAAAAAAATAATGAGGTTCAGTACAGTTTCATGAGATAAAGTAATCAGCGTTATTATTGTAGTCGGTAGTCAAAAATAAACTTAAAATAGTAGTTTCTTTTTTTTATAATAAGGCGCAGCACTGCAGGATAAATCCTTTATGGTGCTTTGGGAGCGGTGCGTGTGCGCAGAAAACGATTCACGTTGATCTTAAATCTTTGGAGATTTACTCGTTGGGGAACATGATCTCAGGGAGGTCGTTCCAGAGTGATGACGGTCTCCAAATGAAAAAATTTTGAAACAGTGTCGTTCGAGGGACACTAAGCTGAACCAGGTACTGGTGAGCTGCAGTGGCTCGTCGTGTATTTCTACCATGCACCACTCTGGGTGGTATCAAGCGGGCAATCTCAGTTGAGCACTTGCCATGAAAATATTTGTAAAATAGACTCAAGTCGCCAACCCGCCTTCGATGTTCAAGGCTTTCCAGGTTGTTTGTCAGACTATGGTTACCGATCAAGCGAATGGCTCTTCCCTGAATGGAATCTAGCAATCTCAGGGTATGTTTAGGAGCAGAGCCCCACATATGCGAACAGTACTCCAGCGATGGTCGAACTTGGGCTTTATCGAGCATCAAAAGTTGTTGGGGTATATATAGGTCCTTAGTTCGGAAAAGTATTCCGAGCTCCTGCGAGTCGGCCTTAGGAATGGAAAAATATTCACCTGGTAAAAATCATATCAGGAGTGGTAAAAAGAAGTAGTGTTAATGTTAACACCCGGATCAACATAATTTACCACGTTTTTACATTCATATGGGACCAAAGTTGTTGTATTAAATTTGCCTATAAATTTAACTCTCTAAAAAGTTAATTTTGTTCAATGGGTTCAATTATTCCATTTTACACTCTATCAGGAAAATTAAATACAATGACAATTTATAACACCATATTAGCGTGTAAATAAACCCCACTAGAAAGTTATTTTAACACATTGAGTGTAAAACTTATTCTTTAATCGTTCTTTTACACGGCCCCGGGTAAAAATACCTAAACCCGCGTTACCGAAAAGACAGGCGGCAACAAGTGGTGTAATATTCTAGAAATTGACACATGACGCCGACGCTACATGCAAAGTCAGCTTTCAAGTCAGTTTGATTGTGCTCTTTGAACGTGATTAAGAATAATGTTATATTTAAATTAAAATACAGAAACAAAGCAAAGTTCTGTAAAGTGCCAAATGAGAGTGCCTCTTATGAGGATCTTGTTAAATTGGGTAAGCATATTAACGAAATTTAAGAGAAACCTTACTAATAAGTACGCCATTTTTAAGAAACTAAGTAGGTATTTACATTGTTAGGTACAGTTTTCCCTTTAGCTTTTAAATTATTCTAATATAAGCTTATAATACAAATGTATTCCTTTTTTATATAAATACTTAGGTACCTACCTACATATTTTACTTTATAGATCTCTAAATAAATATACGATTAATATAATACTCGTCGTTTTCATTCTTTTATATTGTTCTAAAGCATACCTTCATTTAGTTGTTTAGTGTTCTAAGTATACATATATTTATTATGATATTTGTTTTGTTAAGCTTAACAATGAGGTACAGGGTTATCCAACCAAGACTAGACAAGGCGATTTTTTGACTTTTCCTGTACTTTTATAAAAAAACTGAAATAGCCATCTTAAGTCATTTTCTCCCGCCAATTCGAATATCTTCAGCAAAAAACAATTGAACATCAAACAAAAGTACTAGGGGTCACTTTGATATTTTTTTAAATGGGATGCCGTATTTTTAATGAGCTTATCCGATTTCTCATATAAATTTTGATCTAAAATGTTGGATTTTTAATTTTTTTTTTTTTTTTAACATTTTCCGAATTTAAAACTGAAGAAAAAAGGCGTTTTTGAATTAAAAATCCAACATTTTAGATCAAAATTTATATGAGAAATCGGATAAGCTCATTAAAAATACGGCATCCCATTTAAAAAAATATCAAAGTGACCCCTAGTACTTTTGTTTGATGTTCAATTGTTTTTTGCTGAAGATATTCGAATTCGCGGGAGAAAATGACTTAAGATGGCTATTTCAGTTTTTTTTATAAAAGTACAGGAAAAGTCAAAAAATCGCCTTGTCTAGTCTTGGTTGGATAACCCTGTACATTAAACGTAGTAGTAGTATGTTAAATTTACTACATTGTTAAACTATATTATAGGTGTGTCTTTTGGTTCAACTAGTTATAATAAGTTTTAAAAAAATCACAGGGTTTTCCAGTTCTGTTGTAACCATCATTTCGTTTATAAATAAACGATAAATAATACTCAATATTTTCATTAATTTAACAAACCTTTTTCAAGCGATCTGAAGATTTATATATATTAGGGGCTACTACTTTCGGCTTTGATGAAGTCATTCAATTATGTGTTAAACTAAGCAGAGGTTAATAATGTAAAACATCTTGAATGCATAATTTTTTACATTTTAATTATAAACTCCCGGTTAGTTTGATACGGGATTAAATGACAAATAAACAAAGCGGAAAGTATTATAGCCCTGGGTAGATTATTTTATTACACTCAGTATAGTAAAGTCACACTCAAATAAAATTTACACTATAATAATATGATATTTACACTAATTAATCACAAATTACCATTAAAAAATGGTTTACTTACACCTCTCATTATTTCTTTTACACCCTAGAAGGATAGGTTTACAATCCGTGAATTTAATTTACACACGTTAGTGTAAATGTACCTTACCCATAAATTAGAAGAATTAACACTCATCAAAATGTAAAAAAAACCATTTAAATTTAGCACTCAATTTTTTACTGTGTACGCTCGATACATTTATTGCGCCTACGCAGCTTAATAAAAATTCACCTTATTTTATTAATAAGGTAAACTCACTGTTGTCCAGAATTTGTCATCCAATTAGTGTCACGGTTAAAGCTGGATTTATAAACTCGAAAAGTTGATGAGGTTGAAGTTATGACCAAGTTTGTGAGGTTAGATATTCCGAACTCCGAGCATAAAAATATTGATTATCTCGACTACCCGGGAAGTTTTCGAACCTTCCATGAGCTTTACATAAACAACATGAACGAGTGTATAAATGGAACTGAGTGTTCCCTTTAGTTTAAATTCAACTCCTATTTCCAACACCAACTGAACCTCAACCTCACCAACTTTTCGAGTTTATAAATCCAGCTCAGGTCATGGAAGATTACACTTTCGCTGAATCCGCCGACATTAATTTATGGGGAAGTTCGATGTATTCAGTTCAATTTATAAACTCAGTTCGTGTAAAGTTCGTAAGTTTCGAGAAGTTCGATATAACCAATTTTTATGTTCGGAGTTCGAGAGGTTCGTTTTGACCAATGAAGACGCTATTATAAAGTCATGTGGTTACAGCGAAATGTCAAATGTCTTTTAATTGTCGCGTTTGGGCTCTTCGGTGTTTACGTCGCCCTTCCGTCATTTGTATTTGGATTTTCTGTTTGTTGTAAACTTAGTATTGTGTTTTGCGTCAAAAATTAGAAAACCAGAAATGGATAGTATAGAGGATGATGACACTAATTTATTGTTACTCGAGTTAATCCAAAATTATGAATTTATAAATCCAGCTTTAAAGCTCGATTTATAAACTCGAAAACTTATTGAGGTTAAAGTTGGTGAGGTTCGATATTCGGCAGTCCAGAATAAGGCATTTATAAAGTCAGTAGCGAAGTTCGGAAAGTTGTTGTTTGATTGGTTGAAATTTTTGTCCATTAGAATGATACAGAATACTGACTAAATTTGACTTTGACATGACGCTCATTGTTGCGTGTTGGAGCCCGTCAATTCCTGTTGTCACTACCACACCGCTTTTTCTATTCTGTACCAATGGACTGTCCCCACAACGTAATGCGTGTTCAACCAGATAATGACTCGGGCGGTTTGTTGTTTCTGTGAGTTCAATACAGTGTTAGTTTAAAACGGATTAGTAATTTGATTATATTAACCACTTTGCCATGGCTGTTCTTAAGACATTTACTGGCAGCGAGTTTAATTGCCCGTTATTTGGTCACCCAAAAGAGTTACCTGTTAGTAAACTTCCAACTTTCGAAGACGTTCTAAAGTGTTTTTTCCATGAACGGAATATCTTAGCTTTGAAAACAAACAATAGGTCTCTTAGTTTTTCTCAAGTTTCGGATATTGTGGCACAACAAGTTAAATCTGCGTTTGATAAAGCTTCAATTCCAACAGCAACGAATTACAGAATTTCTCAGTTAATAAACGCATATCATGACAGTTATCGTAATCTTATGAAGTCCTTTAAGCGTGATAAGGAAAAAGAAAAATGTAAAACGAGAGGTAAAGATTTAAAAAAAAATTCTTTGTTACTGTTTGATGTCTCTGCATGTAAGTGCAAATAAACATTAGACTACAATTTCCAAAAGGTCACTGAGGTTTGCGAGTGTCCTGTGTCTATTATCTGTAACTGTGCAAAAGTAAAAAAGATACCCATCATTGAACCAAAATTCTTGTACTTTTAAAGAAACCATTGGCATATGTAAAGTTGGAATTATGGACGTAAAGGAAACAAAAAAAAATGGCCCAAAGACATGAAAGGAAGTTGGTTGAATATAAAGAAGTCAGTCCACTAGTAATTTATTACCACAGCCGTCTTGCTCAAAAAAGGCAGATATAGAAACTCTCCTACCAAATGAATTAAACTCTGATTCGTGTAAACAAATGGAAGATGACCGCGATGAAGACTTTAAAGAATTTTGGGTTGATCGCTTTGGGTTATCAGATAGAGTAGCTGCAGCTGTCGCTTCAAGTGTATTGCAAGATCTTGGTATTGTAAGTGATGATGACCACACCCATCTTGTTGACAAAAAGAAGGGAAAATGTTGACAAAAAGAAGGGAAAATGTGTTAACCACTCAGAATTTCAAAATCAGAACAAAAACAAACATAACCTAATTCAAGGACTATATTTTGATGAGAGGAAGCATACCACTTTCGTAATTGAGAAAGTAGACTCAAAAGCAGTTTCGAAGAACCATAGAAGAGGAACATTACCCAATTTTAAAAGAACCAGGTTCTGCGTACGTTGGTCATATTTCACCCTTTTCTGGGTCTGCTCGAAACATTGCCAATTTTTCTTATTTGACTGAAGCTGAATATTCTCGTCATGAACTGGACGTAATTGGATGTGATGGCACGGTTGCTAATACGCGGTAGAAAACGGGTGTTATTTGCACAATTGAAGAACAAGTTAAAAGACCACTACAGTCCGGCATTTGTTTCAAACTTTAGGTGGTGAAACGACTGGGCCAAAAACATTTAGTGGTTCGATTGGCACTAAGCTCAGTAAATGTGAGAAACTCCTAGTGATAGATTTTGACAGTGCTGAGTGTGAGATTCCAGAAATTGACCGAAAAATTTTAAACAAAGATCAACAGTATCTGCTGATCATAAGTTAACGATATAAAATCAGACAGCTGACCTGAAGATTTATCTGATCGTGAACCTGGAACGCTTTGACACGCAAGATGGTTAACAACGGCGAATAGAGTCCTCCGATTGTATTTAAGTATTGAAAACCCAACAGATGAACACAAGATATTAGTTTCCTTCAGTGGCGGCTCGTGCACGTATAATGGGGTGAGGCTAGAAAATTTTTCGCGATTTCAAGGTCATTGGCTTAAAATGAGTAGTTAGGAATTCAACCAGCAATATAATTATTTTGAAATACTAGGTTTCACGAGAAAAATATTCAATTTGCAAGGTCAGGGTCAATTTCTCTCAGTGCATCCGCTATTGTGTCTCCATTTTGCTCTACTCTCGTAAGCGCCACAGAATTCTTAATATGTTCTTTGGAACTTTCGTGTGATTTTAGCGCCCGTGAAAATTTTTTTAAATCAGAATACCCACCCCCTGAACTCCAATTGTTTTTTACGCTGCCTAATAAAATATACGGCCAGCAATACAAACTTTGTTTATATGAACTCCCGCAAAGCCATTTGTAACTATCATATTATGAAGTTTGAAATGATCGCGAACTTTCCCGACCCACCCTCTTTTCGCTAAAAACTGCCGTTATTTTTGGTGTTGGTCGACTCTCCAAAATTTGCCGTTTTTCTATCTCAGGTCGTCGCGAGAAAGGGGTTTCAAGCAAAGACAAAACAATATCGTGAGAGGGATTCATAATTTAAATTAAAATAGGCACAAAGCGCAAAAAAAATAATTTTATGTAACGAAACCTTGGACCTTGGCAATGGCAATACTGTATTAATTATTAAAATAAAAAGCAAATCGGCTTACTCACCTGATGTAAAGGGCTCTTGCCTTACCTTACCTCCTATCACCAACCACAACCGACTCTAGGAGTCGGTATGTGCACCAACACAACAAGAAAACAAATTAATTAGGTGTCAGTATTTTAACCCGCAGACCTGCCTTGAAAATCTAAAATCACGATAGGTTAACAATCATAAACGAATGGCACTAATTAAATCTAATAACCCGACACCTGATCCTACGAGAAGAAAAATATATAAGCCTGTTAATAATAAAACATTGAAAAGTTTCAAATAGGCACTAGGCACCCACCTATAATCTTTAATTTTTATCTGTTTTTTGTTATTGGGATTTAATTGCATATTTATTAATAATATCTTATATAGAACAATGAAAACATTTATCAATCATTTCTAACTTATTTTTTATGTTTTTAAAAATAAAACATTTAAATAATAAGTAAATAAGTCAATAAGTGTCCTTGTTCAATAAACATTTGGCAACACGCAAGCCATTGCAAGCTACTGTAAAAATAATACGATATATAGGCCCAAATAAGTGGGCCTCACTCGCCTAAAAAATTTGCCTATTCTTCCTGTTCTGCGCAATTAATGCGGTGGAGGTGCCGGGTTGGAGAGCATAGCGTTTGTGACGTAAAGGAAGCTCAAGTTTTTGGGATTACATTTTTCTTTTTATGCGGTCAGGCAACGATTTCAGCTTTTAAAATTAATGTTGGATGGGGTGCGCGCTAAATTTAAAAGATAATATGTTGAACTTTGATGGTAATTCAATGTTCTATTGTTTTGATACTTTTAATGATTGGAAATTAGTTAAAAAACGTTTTATATTTAAATAAATAATTTATTAATTTTACATGTGAGGCCCGGCCGCAGTTGCTTTATACGACGAGCCGCCACTGGTTTCCTTTATCCTAAAGTCATATATGCCTGTATGGTTTCATATCAAGAAAAGTAAGTATTTCACAAATGGGCCAGAACATGTTTTTGAAGTTATAAAATCGTCAATATTTCTGACAGAAAAATTGCTAAAAGTCACTGGCTCAGTAATTGAGAGAAACGCATTTTTTGGCAATCTAGAACAGAAATTTGACTATGATAGTAGATAAAAGGGATCATATAAGAGAGTTGAGTTTCAGAACAGCTCTAAGGGCTAGAACCTTATCTTCTAAAAGACAGCCAATCAGGAATTTTTAACCACCTGGCTACAGACTACATAGAAATCATTGACATATTGGGCGTCAATTTTCAATTGATGTTGCGGAATTTAGCTAAGGCACTCTTGCAGAAGCTTGGCGTACTTTTCCGAATTTAGGATCACTATACTGAGAGGAGCAGCTAGATTTATGGGCTGGAAATTTTTAATACCCACAGCTTAAATAATTGCAACTAAAACTGACCACTCAATCAAAATTAGGAAATTGAATAACAAATTCAAGTTATGTTTAATATCTTCCACAAAATCATGTAGTTTTTAAAATTGATACAGTCACTATCGGAATCGGACACCCCTTTTACGTATTTTGCGAGTTTTATTCAGGAGGTTCATAAAATAAAACAATTAAATAATTGCTTAAAGTAATATGTGTAATAGTTTAAAAAATTTTAACACAAATTTTTACACTACATTTTATATTTTAATCTTAGATAGGTACACAATAACATTGTAAAAATATAAGCGCATGATGATATTCACAGATTTTTATTATAATTAGGTGTATATAGTCGGTACGTATAAATCCCAATATACAGAAAATGGCTTCACCACACTACGGTAGGAAAATCATCATTATCGTCCATGTATCCCACTTCTGACCCTTTTCTGTCGTATCCTGCGTAATCACTATCAGTGTAAGCGTCGTCACTTTCTTCGTATCTATAACAAATACAAATTATATAGGTATTATACGTTTTTGCTTAGGTACAGGTGTCTCACCCCTTTAACAAATAGACCTCTTAAGTTGAAAACCCCAATTTTTTTAACAGTAATATAATTTCCCGTTGTCCAGTTATTGATGCTATAATCAAATAAGGCAGAGGTCAAAAAAATTGGATCGCGAAATGCAATTTACTCGTGTGGTGATTGATGAGGGTGGTCATTTAAAAAAATTCAAAATGGCGTCGTATCGGTCATTTTTTAACATCTGTCGTATTTGATTATAGCGTCAATAGTCCGGCCATGGGAAATTATATTACTGTAAGAAAAATTGTGATTTTCAGTTTAAAAGGTCTATTTACTAAAGGGATGAGACACTTAAAAGACAAATTCGATGAAGGCAATTTTGGAACCCCAGTGATTCTGAAACGGCTAAAAAAAATAAATATCAACAGCTCATGTTTTTCAAACCAAGGTTGCCATTTAAAAAAATTCAAAGTGGCATCGCATCTGTCAAATTTGTGAACCTAGATATTTCTGACATTAAATTCGGATTTCTTGCGGAAAATCCCTCAAAAATATGTAATTTGTTTTTTATTATAGTCGGCAGTAAGTAGTATTCAGTGAACCTGATATGCTGTTGCAGCTGATCACATTATATTTCGGTGCTCAAAAAGTATGATTATATTATTAAAGTTTGTTGATTCCTGGATCATTAACTTTATATATTAGTACAAAAAATATTTTAACTAGCCTTAGTATCAAAATGCCTTGTATTTTCATATTTCCTAACTGGGCAATATATGGAGTTAAAGATACTTGATAATATCTGTTACGCCCCCTAACGGATCAGGTAGGAACTCGAAAATATTTTCCAACCATTTCTCATAGCTAGTTCTGTGCTATATAGGGTGTTTCGAAATTAAGGGGCAATACTTTACCACCATATTCTCCGGCTAAAAATATTAGGATTTTTTCATATGGACATAAGTGCAGAAATGCTTGTTAAGGGAGCTACCCCCTCGTATAAGGGACCCTGAAATCGTCTTTTTTTTTTAAATATTTATACTTATTTTTAATAGTTTATATATCGTCGTAGTTTGAATATTTATTAAGGATTGTAATATTCAAGATTTATTTAAATAAGTTAATTCAGATCAAGGTGTAGTTTATAGGTAAGTAGAGATGGGTTACAATAAAATTATTTAAATGGATTAGTAATTGAAATTTTACTATGAAGGTTAAATTCGGATTTCTTGGGGAAAATCCCTCAAAAATATGTAATTTGTTTTTTATTATAGTCGGCAGTAAGTAGTATTCAGTGAACCTGATATGCTGTTGCAGCTGATCACATTATATTTCCGTGCTCAAAAAGTATGATTATATTATTAAAGTTTGTTGATTCTTGGATCATTAACTTTATATATTAGTTATCGTGAAATGTCATTACATTAAGATACTGCATCTTCCCAGCTTTTTTCATCAATACTATTTTGTTAGAAAACGATAAAGTTTGCAATTGAATTTTTTGAGTAAAAGCAATGTTATCATGTTTTATCTAGAAAAAAACTCCCTCTCCCGTCACCAACAAAAAATATTTTAACTAGCCTTAGTATCAAAATGCCTTGTATTTTCATATTTCCTAACTGGGCAATATATGGAGTAAAAGATAATTGTCTACTTGATAATATCTGTTACGCCCCCTAACGGATCAGGTAGGAACTCTTATGATCTTAAAGGATTTTCCACTTTTAATGGAAACCAGAATTAAACATTGGTTAAGTCTTAAAAGATTCCCCACTTATTATAATTAAATTTTAAAATTAGATATGGCCATAAACTTTTAACGATAAATCAGTTTTGAATTTAGAGTTTCAAAAATTTAGTCATAGGCATCACATACCGGGGTAGTTAAGGCTTAAAATAATCCCACTTTTTTCAACCAATCGTTTTTTTTATTATTTTCTTAATGATTATGAAATTTCAAAACATTCTGCGTAAAAAAGGTACCCTTAGTTCACCTTGATAGAACTTACAGTTTTTGAGTAAAATCGTTTTTAAGAAAATCACGTCCATAAGAATAATAATCAAAGTGAAATTTGTGAATAGAAGGCCATGGATTAAAATTGATATTTGTTTTCTTTGATATTTCTGCGTCAGATATTGTCTGCTGTTGTTACTGATGTAAAATTAGACATAATAAATAGGAAGATGCAAAATTTTTCAAACCACGAGCTTACCGATATCCATTTTATATACGGATATTGTAATGGACGTTCCTTTGCTGCGGTACAGGAATATCGCAGACATTTTTCGCAACGGAGACTTCCTGGACGCAAGGTATTTGAGAGGGTTCATAGAAATTTGATGGAGAATGGTTTGTTTGAACGCCTTCGTGGGGGGACTATGATTTGGAAAATGCACTTCAACAAATAGTAGATACTCCTCAAGTTGGACTCAGACCATTGGCTACAGAAGTCAACATTCCGAAATCAATTGTAATGAGTTTTACTTTACCATATTGCTATCCATAATTATAACGAATATTTATTTTAGATAGGAAGAATGACTCAGATGCAAGATCTTCACCCATATCATTACCAGAGGGTTCAAAAGCTGTTCCCTAGAGATTTCCCACCCACAATCGAGTTATGTCCGTAGATTTTAGGACATCAAAATTTGCTAATCAAAATTTTGTTGGCTGATGAGGCAACATTTAGTAGAGCTTAAGTGTTTGATATTCGTAACACTCACTTTTGGCACGAGGAAAATCCAACAGCAGTCCGAAGAACTAATTGTCAATATAGGTTCTCCGTCAATTTGTGGGCGGGAATAATTGTAAATCAGTTAATTGGTCCAATTTAAATGCCCAACAATTTAACCAGCGAGAGAGTTATTTGGCCTTTCTTCAAAATCAGTTAGCAGGACTGTTGGATTGATCTGGCGAGAGCCGAAATACCACGTTACTGACTGTTACCTTTGTTTGACAGCTCGTATCAAAAAAGGCTTTTCGGAGAAAAAAAGGGCTGCAATACAGTATCCAAATTTACAATCCGTCATAGTGACGAGTTGCCTGTACCTAATCCACCTCAGGAACGTAGCCTTGATTCTGATGATGATCCAATGGATTCAAACGGTAGTGTACTGGAAAATGTCGCCGGCACAGCAACCTCGCAAGGCTCCGATTTTGTCTGTGAAGTTCCCAGTAAAAAGCCTCACAAAATAAGTCAAAGTGAATTAAGTGACCTTATAAGGGATTTGGCATTACCTAAGAAAAAATCCGAACTATTGGCCTCTTGATTGCGACAATGGAACTTACTTCAAGATGAATTAAAAGTTTCTGTGTACCGAAGCCGCCAGAAAAACCTAATACCCTTCTTTAATATGGAAAACAATTTGGTAGCCTGTAGGGACATTGAGGGATTAATGGCAGCTTTAAATCTCGACTATGACCCAAAAGACTGTAGACTTTCATTGATTCCTCAAAAGTAAGTCTTAAAGCTGTGTTACTTCATAATGGAAACAAGTTGCCTTCAGTCCTAATTGGTCATGCAGTCCACACGAAAGAAACGCATATTAATTTAAAATTGTTACTGGACATCATAAAATATGAAAGATATAATTGGCAAGTTTGTGGGGATTTAAAAATTGTGACGATTTTGCTTGGAATGCAGCTAGGTTATACGAAATATTGCTGCTTCCTCTGCGAATGGGACAGTCCAGCACGATCGGATCAGTACATTTTAATTTAAGAGAGAATATTTGTGGGTCCCCAGATTAGGAAACTTTTCGCAGATACGTAATTCGATTCCATACTTGAAGGCAAGGAAAAGGACGCTTGTGCCTTTAAAATGGTTGCAACAAATTTTTTTTGGAAACAAAAAGGAAAAAAACTATAAAGACCTGGTTGCCCAACTTTTTTTATGTTACCAAAACCTAGAGTGTAATATGTCGTTGAAAACTCATTTCCTGGATTCTCATCTGGATTACTTTCTGGAAAATTGTGGTGCTGTAAGTGACGAGCACGGTGAGAGGCTCCACCAGGAAATTTCAAACATGGAAAGAAGGTATCAGAAAAAATGGAATTGTGAGATGTTAGCCGACTACTGTTGGACTATTACGAGAGATGCCCCCGAGGCTGCTTTCAAAAGACAGGCTAAGAAGCGTAAAATAAGTGTCTAAACTTTAGACTTACTGATAAAAATGTGCTATTTAATTGCTATTGTTGAACCAACAATATATTGTTTGTACGTTCACTGTAAATGCCTATAAATTAAGATGTTCATTGTATATATCTATAAATTAAAATTTTGTAACAAATCATTCAGATTTTTTTTGCGAGCTAACTAAAATCTTTATTAGGTATCTTTTAGTTATTTGGTTGTAGTTCAATAAAAAAAAAACAGGTTTTGTCCAGGAAACAAAAAAAAAGTTGAAATTTGTTCCCCAGTGTTATGAACGGGTTCGTAAATATTAACAAGCATTTCTGCACTTATGTCCATATAAAAAAATTCTATTATTTTTAGCCGGAGAATATGTTGGTAAAGTATTGCCCCTTATTTTTGGGATTTTGGGACACCCTGCATATGGTCATTCTTATTCGGTTGCCTACGCGTTATCGTCTAGCTAAAATAGTTAAGTTTTACCAAATTATCTTTAAAGAAGTCCTAATGGCTTCTAAGTACCAATAAGCTATAGTCAAATGTTGCTTGATGCTTTTAGCATACCCTTGCACGTTAGTACAATTCGTAATTCGGTTAAAGTTATACAGGGTCGTTGGTATTTATGGAAACGGTCGATTATTTCTTAAAGTAAAACAGCTAGCAAAAAATATTCAAGGCAAAAGTTTGAGGGTTTTTTAAAGCCTATAAAAATTTTAAAAGAATAAGTATACAGGATGAGTTCGAAAGCCGTAGGAAAACAAAATTACCTTCTTTTAATGGAGCACCCTCTGTCTTAGAATATTTTTGGATTTAACATTAAATTATAATTATTTCTAAATAAATACATTATAAGTCTAAACCTAATAGTTTCCGAGATATCGACTATTGAAAAATTACATTTTTGAACCTTGACAGCCTCTAGCTTCCTAACGGTATATTAGTTTTTTATTATCTTCCTAGTGGTGTTAGCTTCCGGTTAAACCGGATGTAACTCAAAAGCCGAAAATATTGAACTTCCGGTTTAACCGGAAGTTGATATTTTTGGGAAGATAATAAAAAAGTAAGATAGGGACATGGAAGCCATTTATCTCTATGACATAACATTAGAAAGCTAGAATCTGTCAAAATTCAAAAATGTAATTTTTTAAAAGTCGATATCTCGGAAACTATTAGGTTTAGACTTATAATACACTTATAAAAAACAATTGCAATTTTAAGTAGAATCCAAAAATATTCTAAGATATAGGGTGTTCCGTTAAAAAAAAAAGTAACTTTGTTTCTCTACGGCTTTTTGACTCACCCTGTATACTTATTTTTTTTTTAATTTTAATAGACTTCAAATAACCCTAAAACTTTTGTCTTAAATATTTTTTGCTAGCTGTTTTACTTTAAGATATAATCGACCGTTTACATATATACCAACGAACCTGTATATTATCTGCAGCTAATTTTTGCACTATTTAAATGGAATTTGTATGAATAACAATCTTCAAAATAAAGTTTCCAGTTCTTTATCATGTTTACGGGATTCTGTTATAAAAAACCAAAAGCACAGAAAAAAAACCCAATAATTCCATGAACTCTAAAAATCGAATGAGAAATTAAGGGTTCATTTTAGAATAACTACTAACCTAAACGCAAAAATATAATAAAATAAACATACCTTCGTCTGTTTTCGTGTTCCCTCCGAATCCTGTAAACGATTGGATAAACCGTATCAGAGGCAGTTTGTAAAATTTCCCTTTTTCCCCCCTTCAACATCACCTGGTTCTCGTCCTTATTTCGTTCCAAAGTGATTTCTTGATTGGTTCCAACATTTCCATTTGTTTCTGTTTTTTGATTGTTTAGATTGTCTGAAAAAACGTCTCTTCTTTTTCTTTCAAGGCTATGAAATCTTTGATCTGAATGAATTTGTAGTGGAACTAGTTGGTAGATTTTTCCCGTATTAGTTTTTATGTTATAGACTGGCAAAGAACTTACCACGAAGAAGAGGGCGAACACTATACAAGCCCCAATAATCTAAAAAAGAGAAATAGATATTTAGAAATATGCACCGATGATGAAAATGATCTTCGTCAAAGGTGGTCACGAACTCGAGAACGAATGTAGCTGTTTAAATTTTTCTATCAAGTTTGGATTTTGTTTAAATAATTTCTAGAATTTGTTTTATCGTTTCATAATATTTTATTTTGTAATGAAAAGTTCTTTGCAATTGTGTTTATATGAACATAAATATATATTTATAGAACTAGTTCCATAAATAAAGTTTATTTTTGTTTTTGCTCTCTCTATTTACTCAATTTATGTTTGGGGTCAACTGTGACCCCATAAGCAGCCCTATGATCAAATACACAAGTTAACTCTAGGCGCTAACTTCAAAATTACCTGCTTTTTAACCACAGTGAAAAATTAACAAGTAATGCTTTTCTTGGTTGTTGTCATGGAAACGGTACGTTAAAAGTTAACTTATGTGTTCGATCATAGAGCTGAACAGTTACGTCAGAAAAAAGATATAAGTACAGGGTGTCCCACGACGATTTTCCCAGCATATTGCTCGGAAACGGAACCAGATAGAAAAAAAAAGTTCAGGAATAAAAATTGAGGGCTTGTAAGGGAGCATCTAGGAAGGGTAATTTTAGATATACAGGGTGTTTTAAAAATAGTAATATTGCTGCAAAGTCAATTTTTTAAAATGGAACACCCTGTATATTGTTAGTTTTTCGAAAAGCTTGTTTTAAGAGAAATTTAACCATACCATACTTGTTACGTTTCTAATTTAAAATGACTGAAATATGAGCGATTAAATGATCAATAACGTAAGCATGAACAGATATGCAATAATAACAATAACCACCAGCGAAATATAGAAGAGTATGACGGGGGCTGTCATGTCACGAGTCAGAAGTAGTTTCATTGTTAATTATTTTAAGTAGTGAGAAATGCCTTCGCTTTTTACATGTGACGAGTATGTCGACATGCTTCTGATATACGGAGAATGTCACAAGAATGGAAGACGTGCTCAAAATCTGTATAGTCAACGATACCCGAATCGTGAAATACCAAGCTATAGAACGTTTCGTAATGTTGAACAAAAATTTAAAGTGGTTCCTTTCCCAGTGGTAGGGCGCAAACACCAAGAAGAAAACGAGTCCGAACAGAAGGCAACAATATTAACATCTTGGCCTATGTTCAAGTGTATCCACATGTCTCAACTCGACTTCTCGGGGAAGAATTAGGTATTGGAAAAAGTACAGTTGAAAGGACACTAAAAGATTATAAATACCACCCCTACAAAATTCATCTGGTGCAGGGCTTAACACCTGAAGATCCTGAACGCCGCCTAAATTTCATTGCTGAGATGTCAATGAAATTTGAACAAGACCGTCTTTTTTTCAACAAAATTTTATGGAGCGATAAAAGTAGGTTCCACAACAATGGCATAGTAAATCGCCACAATTGCAACTACTGGTCATCTGTAAATCTTCACTGGATGAATGAGACTAATTTTCAGGTAGTTTGGGGGGTTAACGTTTGGTGCGGTTTATTTAATGGCTATCTTATAGGTCCTTACTTTTACCAAGGGACACTAAATGGAGAACGATTTTTAAATTTTTTTCAAAACGAACTTCCCTTATTACTTGAAAATATCCCAATCAATGAAAGAGCCTCTATGTGGTGGCAGCAAGATGGAGCTCTCCCTCACTTTGTTACAAATTATTTAGATACCACGTTTCCTGCGCGCTGGATTGGCCGAAATGGTGTGATCCGGTGGCCACCAGGGTCACCGGATTTGACCCCTTTAGATTTTTTTTTTGGGGATATCTTAAAGAAATTGTGTATGTAAACCAACCTAGAGATGTCGAAGATTTGCAAAACAAAATCATAGCAGCTTGTCGAACTGTTACTCCAGCTATGATTACAGCAGCGTGTACCAGAAATCTTATTAACAGATTTGAATATTATATTAGTGAGAGTGGTAACCAATTTGAACATATTTTGAGAAGAAGTCGTAATTAATTTTGTTTAGTTATCTTCTTGTTTTCGATTGATTGTTACATAATTTAATAAAGTGTTATAAATCGCTCATATTTCAGTCATTTCAAATTAGAAACGTAACAAGTAAGGTATGGTTCAATTTCTCTTGAAACAAGCTTTTCGAAAAACCAACAATATACAGGGTGTTCCATTTGAAAAAATTGACTTGGCAGCAATATTACTATTTTTAAAACACCCTGTATATCTAATCTAATTTTTGTTCCTGAACTTCTCTGGTTCCGTTTCCGAGCAATATGCTGGGAAAATCGTCGTGGGACACCCTGTATACAAGTTAAGGGTTAATGTTCGCAATTTTAGTCTGTAGCTACGCAGTATCGGCAAGAGGGGAGGAAATCAACAGGTTAAATAATTTTTAAATTTAAAAACACTGATGTCTCCAAAGTTTGACATTTGAAATGACAAGTAAACGTCAGTGCCGAAATTAGGTTTTTTAGGAGGAAAATAATGCCCCGAAATTCTTTTGGTAGGCACAGACTCGTTGGTCATACTGTACAAATTCAATAATGGTGATCTATTTAAATCAAATTGATCGTTTAATATGTTGAAATAAGTTTATTTACTTCTAACGTTTCTAACGATATTTAATTTTCGACCCTTACTTAGGTTGTTTCAGGTTAGATCTGCTTGTCCATGTTATTTTTACTCGGGTTAGATCAGGATTGCTCAGGTTAGAATTGTTTGTTAGGCTAGGTGCCCCAGTTACCGTTACTCTTTTTGGGATTTGTTTCATGATTAGTACACGTTGTTACATTTTTGATTTTTTCAGATTAGATAATCTACGTGTAAAATTGTAAATTTTTCTTTGAAACTATGAACCTCATCTAATAAATGATTGGCATAATTAGACTCTCTTTTATAATTTATAAAACATCTTATATGTTTGTGCGTTTTTTAAAAGGTCTTTCTGTTAGGGTATGAAACTTATTGTTATCTTTAAGTGGTATAGTACACAGATAAGCAGCATTTTCAATTGCTATTTGATATTGCTTTTTTGCACACTTTTATCGATTAAACTGGACTGAAAACCGTTATTTACAGCAACTTTTTTACTAATATTTAGTTCTTTAACAAAATTATCTTAAGATAAAGCAATGTTTAGCAATCTATGTATGTAATTAAGGGATGTGTGGAAGTATTGTAATAAGTATGTGAAGGATTATGAAAAATGCTAAAATGCAATCTACTTTTAATTTAAACAAGCTTTAAAGAAGTTCGTCTCTTTTCCTTTGCATCAAACCCAATCCCTTGATGCGTCTCGCTGTGTCACGGCTCATCGGCAAGGCTATAGAGTCTAACAAAAAGGAAAAAGACCTCACACCGCATTTAAAAACGTAATATAAAGGTACAAATTAGAAGAAATGTTGATTTGCAAATTGTAAGATGTCGCCACGTGTAATATTTGGCATAATGTACCTTTATTGTTAATTTTATTTAGATGTAGATCAAGAAAATTTATCGATATGCTTTATTCTAATGTGAATTTGATCCTGTTATGTAAACTATTTTGCTATTGTAATCTTAAACTGATTATAGATTTCCCAACTATGCACAATATTTACATCTATTTTCAAACTGGTCTGCTAGTTTATGAAATTTGGGAATGCTTACAGTTTATGTTTGGACGATTTTCAAGAGTACTTCCCAAATTCTGTAGGTTAGTTCCAAAGGATTTTTATGCATGTCTTACAAATTACGTGTGGGCCTTTTGCGCAACTGACTCATTAAAAAAGTGCTGGTGAGCCAACCGTTTGTACGGAAGAAGTTAGAAAAATGGCTGTTGGACTGGAAGATTAGAATGAATCCCTCCACTATAAAGGCCATTTTCTTTTGGAAGAGTATAGTGACGAGGCTAAAGACAACTCTAAAGTAAATACTCTCAAATTCTACATAGTTTCAATAAAGCCTATTTTGACTTATGGTGTACCAACCTGCAAAGTTGGGTGTCTACCTACATTTTTGTTTCCAACATGTAGAAAATGTTTTTCGACGTTTTACGTTTTTGACAGTCGAAAGTGTATAACAAAAAAATACTGTAATAAACTGTCAAAAAATGTGAGATTCTGTGCAAGTTTTATTCTTTATTCTAAATAAGCCTATGTTTTTGAGAAGCTTTTAAGTAATTTACCTCTAAGTAGAAAACCCTACGTTTTCGACACATAACGAAAATTAGTTTTTTATTGTTTTCTACCTAGGAAGATTACCTACAGTTTTGTACAGACCCAACCCTGCTAACCTGGTGCACCTTACCTAAATGCCCCAAGAGACAACACCACTAGAATATTGCACAGACTTAATCATGGACCATTACAAACGCAAAGACTTATCGGCAAGTGAACTGCATGTAAAATCAAGACCGAACTTCGCTTAAATTTGTAAAAGATTGGCAAAGAGGCCCTAAGATGAATGAAACAATAACAACGAACAAAATTGCATGATTGGCATAGTGCGAGTACACATACAACTTAAACCAAATGAATATACTGTAAAACGTGAACTCTAAGAATATAGCTGAAATTACAGGAAAGAAGAAAATTGAAAGGAATTGAACCTGACTTAAATTATCATTGAAGTTCCCATATACAGAAAAAGTTGTTAATGACGTTCGTCAACGTATCGAATGAGAGCCTACAAAACCTCTGAAACGTCTGGCTCAAGAAATTGCGATTATAAAATATGCCAAATGAACGTAAAGAAGAACTGGACATGCATTCATATAAGATGCAATAATATCAAACCGTTTTGCGTACTAGCAATGGTTGTTAATAATTTAATAATTGACGACCTGTTAAGCATAATATTTTTTGCTGACATAGCGTGGTTTCATCTTTCGTGATACATCAATTCTCAAAATGTGAGAATACAGGCCACTTATCTACATACCTTTGTTAAAACTCCACTTGATGGTCTAAAAATTGGTGATTGAATGGCATCGTAGCTTCGAGAAGAATAAGTAAGCCCATTTTTTTTTTTAATTTCACAGTAAAGTCAAAGTGGTATACAGAACCAATATTTTTTTGTGAATTTGTTCAACCGTGGTGAACGTATTTTCAGCAAGATGGCGCAACAGCAGATATTACGACATGAGATACTACAGCTTTTCTGTGCTAGTGAACTTCAATGCAAGCACTGGAACAAAGGATTGTCGAAGAGTGTCCTTTTTACTTACGAGGCAGATTATTTACATTCTTTACAAATTAAAGCGAGTTGTGAAAATCAACATTCACAATCCATCCATGTCGAAAAGAAGGTTAATTGGAACGATTCTTTGGCAGACAATCTTAATTCGACGCGCCATAAAATCTTAGAAAATGTTAAGGCATTAGACGTTGAAGAGATAGGGCAAGGTTACTTCCAGCAGGACGGTTGGAGCGCCATCCTGCTGGAAGTAACCTGCTTCACGTAACCCTTAATAGCTTAATTTTTTTGGAAGAATTCTTCGCAGAACGAATCATTAGTAGTACATTAACACAGTTTAAAAACTTGCAGAAGACCTAGAGCTAGAAGTACAAGTGAATTTAAGTAGATTAACAACTCCCCATAATTGCTAACCAATGTCTTCGATTCTGTAAAAAGGAGATTGAGAACATGTTTGGGTTAGATTCGGTTAGCTGGTAGTTAGTAGAAAAAAACCGTCGTAAAGTTTTTAAGAAATATCAGATTTGTTTCGGATGAATGAGGGTGATTTCTCGGACATGAAAGCACCTTTGTTTACTGAGGCGGTAATGTTTGATCTCATTTAAAAAAAAATCAAAAACAAACAATCAGCTGGACCAGATGAGATACCAGCAAGCATTTATAAGAGAGCCGTGCTTGAGTCATGTATAAAACCTGTAACGCATATTGTTAATGCTTCTTTAAAGTGCGGAATCTTTCCAGATGTGTTAAAGTGTTCTAAAATTATCCCTATTCTAAAGAGAGGAGATCCAACAATGACTGAAAAATACCGTGCTATGGCTTTGATATCATGTTTTTCAAAAGTACTTGAATATGCCATGCTAAATAGACTTTTAAATCATCTATCTACACCTAAGTTGGTATACTTTATTTTTGAGATTTCGTAGGCAGTTGGTTCAGATTGTGGACCAAACAGGTAAGGCGTGAAATTCTGAAAATTTGGAGGTTGACGTTGGTGTACCTCTGGGTTTGGTTTTGGGGCCTGTACTATTCTTGTGGTTTGTAAACCCTCTACCAAAAGATCTATTATGTAGTAATGTTGTAGCCTTGGCTGATGATACTTCAGCAATCGTTAAAAATAATCAACATGCTTCGGTGGGGGTGTCTCCGGATGTAGCCCTTGAAGAGTTGAGCAGTTGGTTTATGTACAACAATATTTTTCTGAATCTAGCAAAAACACGTTTTATGACTTTTTACACCAATCAGACTAGATTGAATTTGAGCCTGGCATTATGCTGCCATAATACATAAATAAAACTTGAGACTTCGGTTGAGTTTCTCGGTGTTACCCTCGATGACACGTTATCATGGGAAGTGCGCTGCAGGGATTTGTTCGCTAGGTTGCATAGTCTTTGTTTTGCGCTTCGAAATTTAAAATCCATTTTGGATCAACATCAGCTTTTAGGTGCCTACTACGCTACCGTCCACTCGCACAGTTTTGGGGTACCTCGTCCCATGCTAAGAAAGTATTTATTGACAAAAACGAATTATTCGATGCATGGCCAGTGTATCAAGCAATACTGTCTGTGTGTACTTTTTTATAAATTTTAGAATTTAAACTGTGCCGTCCATTGTAATTTCAAATATGTCTGTTTGTGTTTAACAATGGGGAAATATTTGTAAGAAATAGTGAATTTAATAATTATAATACGCGCTTTCAAAACCAGTTTCAAATACCAAAGAATAGGTTAGGTAAATCCAAGATGTTTGTTACGAACATAGGTCCAAAAATGTTTAATAAATTTACATTACAAATACAAAACTGCCCAACTCTAGTTTTAACTTTTTCCTAAAACCAATCATTTTTGGTAGAAAAATGCAGTGGCGGCTCGTGGGTGTATAAGGGGGTGAGGCTACAAAATAGCGCCGCAGACGAAAATTTTTCGCGATTTCAAGGTCATTGGCTTAAAATAAATAGTTAGGAATTCAACCAGCAATATAATTGTTTTGAAATACTAGGTTTCACGAGAAAAATACTCAATTTGCAAGGTCAGGGTCAATTTCTCTCAGTGCATCCGCTATTGTGTCTCTATTTTGCTCTTGTAAGAACTACTACAGAAAAAACGAAATAGGTATATCAGTGATATGGTTTAATAATCAACTTTTTTATGTACGAATAGGCTCAAACATCGACAAATACAAATCTTAAGGCGTACCCGACGAATGTCTAACAAAAACTGCCGTTTCTAACGGTACCCTACAAAATATCTAAAACTATGCCCTATTTAAATTCTAAGCATCTATATGTTTACATTAACACCATAAAAACTAATGGCCTTATGACAGTCAGTATTTTAACCCGCAGACCCGCCCCGAAAATCTAAAATCACGATAGGTTAACAATCACAAACGAATGGCACGCGTCGTAACTCGTAACCTAACGGCAAAGCCAATGTCTTTGGGCTTTTCCAACGATCTAATTAAATCTAATAAGCCGACACCTGATCCTACGAGAAGAAAAGATAGATGAGCCTGTTAACAATAATACATTGCCAAGTTTCAAATAGGCACTAGGCACCCACCTGTAATCTTTAATGTTTATCTGTTTTTTGTTAATGGGATTTAATAGTATATTTATTAATAATATCTTATAGAACAACGAAAACATTTATCAATCATTTCTAACTTATTTTTTTATGTTTTTAAAAATAAAACATTTAAATAATAAGTAAGTAAGTCAATAAGTGTCCTTGTTCAATCAACATTTGGCAACATGCAAGCCATTGCAAGCTACTGTAAAAATAATACGATATAGGCCCAAATAAGTGGGCCTCACTCACCTCCAAAATTCGGCTATTTTTCCTGTTGCGCCATTAAAGTGGTGGAGGTGCCGGGTTGGAGAGCATAGCGTTTTATAAGCGATTTGTGACGTAAAGGAAGCTCAAGTTTTTGGGATTACAATTTTCTTTTTATGCGGTCGGGCAACGATTTCAGTTTTTAAAATTAATGTTGGATGGGGTGCGCGCTAAATTTAAAAGATAATATGTTGAACTTTGATGGTAATTCAATGTTCTATTGTTTTGATACTTTTAATGATTGGAAATTAGTTAAAAAAACGTTTTATATTTAAATAAATAATTTATTAATTTTACATGTGAGGCCCGGCCTCAGTTGCTTTATACGACGAGCCGCCACTGGAAAAATGTTACTATAGCTTAAATACGTTCATTGACCAAAATTAAATCATTATTTAAGCCGGTTTTGTTAAAGACTGAAGTTGTTAATATTGAGCGTATTTTTACTCTCAATTTGTTTATTTATTTATTTGTTTATATTATTTTGACGATGTCTATATACTACTATATCTTTGAAAATATAAAGTTTGTATCTTGTATCTTGTATGTGTAACAGTATAGAATTTAGAGACCAAGGGAGCTGTGTTGCAGGACTCAGTATATTCCCAAAAATTAACATTACAATATTTTCAATTCTTCCGAAATGCTATAAGTGAGCAGTCACAGTTTAAAAAATGAGTGAACCATTAGACTAAAATAATAATGTTCTATATTTCCCAAGCTTACATCCGTTTGGAGAATTCGGTCCTCACAGTTTGAGAACTCACTTCCATTCAGAACGCGGACTACAATAATTAAAAAAAGCTTTTTGGTGGTTTAAAACAAATTTGGTAGGTACCATGTATTCTGTTTTATAGTCCAACGGTTTAGGTAAATGTTGTAAAATATAAGTTATTTCTAAAACAGGCTTTGCGTAGGGTCAAAACCTGGTTGCGGTCGATGATCTTAATAATTGTTTCGATCGTTTTTGAGCTATCTGCATTTAAACCATTGTTACTATAATCTGAATAAACACTTACCACTTTTGTAAACATGATTATGGATAATAAATGTGGCACAACTGCTATAAAAATTTTAAGCGTCACTTTTTTACTTGAAGACAAATATTAATAGTTTCATATGTTTCTGTAACAAGTACTGTAATAAAATACTGCAAAAAGCTGAAGGAAATGTTTATATAGACTTTTTAAGTTTGCATTGTATATTAGAACTTCATCTGAGGTATCTTAATGCAGAAGTTACTAAAATTTTCTGATTTAATAAAAATATTTAATTGAGTGCTAATGATTACCAAAGTAAATAGGTATATTCAGGTATAAGCCTGAGGAGGATGTAAATATCTATACATCCGCATATTTTTCCTGGTTTTGTACTTGCAAATTAAAGTTCTTTACAATTACACTCAATTATTACTTTGGAATTCAATTTACGCATTAGGATATTTGCATTAAATAGCAGCATAATCACCAATAATCGATTAACATTAGAACTTATTTACAATAACATATTTGTGAGATAATACCAAATCAGTATGAATCATAATCCGACAATTTTCCCTCTCTTACGTCTACAGCGTGTGTAGAAAAACTATACTTATTGAAATTTTTCTTATATCTGTAACTATACAGGGTGTCCAGTAAGTATATAGCATACTCTCGGGAGCATACAGGGGAGGTCCAAATATCCCTAATTTGCTATTTATTTATTTTTTATAAAAAACTGCCGCCTGGGTCTTTTTAGCGTTAAATTCTACTTGGTTACTGTCACCTCAAGACAGAATTTCTTCCAGGTCCTTGTTGAGATGTGAGACCTCTTGCTGCCTATAGAGATGTGCATTAGCAGCCGATGTCCGAGCATCCAAAGTAAAAGATGAAACAAGTGTGCTGTCATCAGCGAAGCTATATATAGGATTTTTAGTTTTTTCCAAAAGATCGTTAATGTATAGTAAGAAAAGGGTGGGCGACAATATAGAACCTTGAGGGACTCCGGCGTTGATGTTAAACGTGTCTGTGAAATGTCCAGTGCTACCGCCCGGGACTCCCCATGGTGTTCTATTGCGTTGTTCCAAATATGAGTAACATAAGCGAGAAGGTCTCCTGTTGATCTAGACTTACGAAATCCATACTGGCGATCACTAATAATGTTGAAGCCTTCCAGGTATTTTAGTAATTTTTCGTTGATAGCCTTCTCCATAACTTTTGATATAACCGAGAGCAATGCGACTGGACGATAGTTGTTTGGCAAAGTCTTCTTGCCTTTTTTGGGTATGGGCTGGACTCTTGCAGTTTTCCAGCAAGAAGGAAATATTCCTTTTATGTAGGATAAGTTAAAAAGCCTACAAAATACCGGTGTCAGTTCGTCAGCGCATGTCTTAATTACAATGACTGGAATATCGTCAGGACCAGAAGCCTTTTTAGTGTCGAGACTCCTCAAGATTCGTTTAACATGGCGGTGGCGAAAAACAATCTCGGGCATTCTCGATTCTACAGGGGTAATGTTCGGTGGAGTATTTCCCCGAAAATTTACCGTTGAATGTGAAGAGAATAGTTCCGCCAGTAAGTTTGCTTTTTCCTGTGCTTTGGTCGCAATGGTGCCATCAGAACGTGTTAGAGGTGGAATGGTTGACTTGGTAAAGTTCTGACTGACGGCCTTAGCTACCGACCAAAATGATCTTGAGCCGCTAGGACATTCAAGAAGTTTGTCTCTGATCCTCTGGTTGTGTGCTTTTTTGCTTTGGTTTATGGTTTGCTTGCATTGGTTTTGAGCGTTAACAAAGATGGTACGATTTTCGGCGGTAGGATTTTTCGCCATTGTCGGTAGAAATAATTTTTTGATTTAACAGCTCGTTCGCAATTTTTGGTAAACCAAGGCTTGCCGTTAGAAGGGCACTTTTTTGAGAAATGGATGAAGGCTTCCATGCCAGTAAGGATAACCTCCGATATTTCTGTTGCACAGATGGATGGATCATCAGAGGTAAAACAAACGTCCCGCCAAGGAAAGGTTCGAAAATATTCCCTTAGATCCTCCCACTTAGCTGATGTATAATGCCATATCGTGCGCGGTTTAGGAGGCTCTTCAGCACTAATTGGCAGTTTGTTCAGTGCCGAAATAAGGTTGTGGTCAGACGTTCCTAACGGCGGCTTCACGGTGACAGTGTACAAGTCGGGGTTTAAAGTTAAGAAAAGATCCAACAAACTAGCAAAATCACCATCTCGGTCTAGAATCCGAGTTGGTTCGCCCACCAGCTGGGTGAGGCCAGAGCTGATCGCAAAGGATTCGGCTTCACGACCTTGTTGTCAGTCATGTTTGAGTATTTGAGCCAGTTGACATTATGAACGTTGAAGTTGCCAAGGATGACAACTTCGGAATTGGGATGGTGGGTTTGCAAAAAGTCGACAGTATTATTAGCAAGAGAGGAGAACAAGTCTCTATAATGGGTATCACTTGGCGGCCGGTAAAGGCAGCAGATGAATTTAGTAATTCTCTGCGTTGATATTTTAAACCACATTACATCAAAGTCGTCGATGAAAGTCGTACCCAGGATATAAATAGCTGATCGTACTAATCGATGATCTGACTTTGGTTTCGGTTAGTGCAAGTACATGAGGTTTGGTAGATTGTAGATGTTGATGGACTGCATTGATGTTTGAGTTCAGTCCTCTTATATTGCAGAAGTCAATTTGGAAGTTGCTAATCTCGGGTCTTTTAACAACTCCAGTTTTCACACCATTTCCATTTAGAATATTGTTCGAAGGACCCGCATGGCTACTGGACATGGTGGATGATTGGATAATCTCGCTTGATAAGGCGCCAGGACCCGCCCCCACCCGGAGATCCGATCGGGGGGCGTTTTTAACTCCGAAATATATTGATCTTGGAACCATCATCATAGCATTTTAATATTTCATATAGTCCATAAATACTCATAAACCAGACAGACTAGAGTAGATGTTTTACATCTCCAGAGAAGTCAGAAATGGACTTGTCACCAAACTCGTTGGGCCAAAATTTTGACAGGTGTTATTCTATAGAGCCGAAAACAGATTTTTTAAATTCTTGGGTCATTCCTCTTTAAAAACAGGTACTGTACGTTAATTTGTTTCGATTAAATTAGCTGTTTTTGAAGAAAATATATTTTTGGTACCGTGCGAGCAAGAATTATTTTCATTCAAGAGGGCTTGGACTGAAAAACGTAAGGTTTAGATCACAATTATAAGAGAACGATATACCTAATCAAATAGATTAAAATTATCTTAAATTCATATTATAAAATGATGTGACAAACTGATGAATATTAAAATCAGTAAGCCTTTTTTTTTAATTATGTTTTATGGCTCTGGTTTATAGTTAGAGCCGCGGTGACAAAAATGCCTTGGAACTCCCAAACTAATGAAAAGCACGTTTTTGTATAGTTCGAGTGTCGTTCTCGAAATCCGTGTTGTCGAGTAGGGGTCTGGCGCTCGGCGGTGGGCGGCTATAATATTTTGACCAGCGGTTTAAAAAAACATTTCCCAAACGGATAAAAATTACTGGAGGGCATCTAGGCAACCCCCAATTACCGGAAAAATATTTTCATCCGATTGCAGCATTGCTTCCAGGAGCTAAAAAAAAAATGAAAAAATTGGGGGAAAAAAATTTGCTCATTTAAACTTGAAATTTGGCAGAGCTAGAGTTTGTGTCTGAGAATATGTAAAAAAAAAATTTTGGCTCCATGTGTCGCCATCGCTTTATAACAGTTTTTCAAAATTTCAATGGGCAAAATTTGATAAAGTAATTCCCACATGGATGAAAATTTGCACACAGGTTCTTTGACACCTACAGAACATCGAAAAATTATTTTCATCCAAATTTATTGCGGCCAAGACTAGATCTTCCAGAACATGCTCCGATATATTCATTATCACCGGAAACTCCAGGATCCGAATGTTCAATCTTTAAAGTAGAAACGCCGATTACAATCAAATTGTATATTATTGTCCTAAACATTGATGATAATATTTTCCTCTGATTTGACGATTATGAAGTGAAAACTCTGACTTTTAGACCGTATGAACGCGACAAGCGCATACCTACTTCATCCACATTTTAGCTAGTAAGTATATCTTTAGTAGGGCTTGACTCGCTTTGCTCGTGGATGAAATTTGGTTATTATAGTCACCTTTTATTTTGTGTTAGAGATTCGAATTTTGACTAGATTAATGTTAGAAGACGGTTCTTTTCCATCCTGGTGACTGAAGATTACCAATACATTTTAAATAAAAATAACCTGATTTTATGTTGATTAGACCGCGTATAAATTTTTTCCCGCCCACGCATTTTCCGGCGGCCGCTTCTAGTCGATAAAATAATTGTTGTGGACACTTAAATAAAATAATGCCTAAAAAATGTGTGTGTCCACTGCGTTTTTTTTACCTATTGCCACTGAGAGTGAACAGTGGTGTGGTTTAATTATTAAAATAAGAGGAAGTAAATTTAATTTATTAACTTATAAAATATTTATATGAATCGAGGCACCGCACGCTTATGCCGCTACAGTTAAACCAGACTTTTTTTATGCCTTTTACCCCCCTGTCTCCTCAACCGTCGCACGGTGGGGTATTGGGGGTTCAAAGTTGGTCATAAATAAGTTAGGAGTCTTCTGTTTTTATTTAGACAGAGTAATAATAGGTGATAGCTTTACACATATATTTAGACCAAAATAACACAAAAAGTATGCGTGGTGAAACTTTATTAAAAAATATTATATTTAGTAGGGGCTATATATTTAGGACAAATTATAAACGATGAACATTTTCACTTATTTATTAATATTACGACAATTATTGTTTCTCCTTCCACTGTAGCCAGGTATAGTAAATAAATAAGTGAAAACCTAACAAATGATGTTATGTGTTTATTCGTCTTCTGATTCTTCAGAGCTGCTATCGCTCGCGGATTGCGTTGCGGACATGGGTTCTTCTGGTTCAAGCAACATATCTAACACGTCTTGTGGCAGCATTTTCCTTTTTTGCATTACTCTTACTCAAGCTCGTAATGAAAGGGTCAGATTATATGAGTAACCTATTCAAAACGTCTTGGTTTGTCTGTATTCGGGAAGTTTTTCGGGAAAAACCCTCCCGATATTGTTTAAAATCTTTATTTCTTGCCTCTTGCGCCTCTTCACTAAGTTGACCAATTGGAAGTAACGCGTTCTTAATCACTGTTGCTCCATGGAGTAAGATTTTATGTATGTATACTTGGTGGCATCGGATACCATTCATACGAGCTGTGTCATGGCAAAAATCTTGAAATTTTTCTACGTCTATTCGAAACTCACAAGAAATGGTTTGCAATATAGTGTAAAATCGTTTAATAAGATCTTCATATAACTGGGTAATTTGTGCTGTGATCTGATGATTTTTAAAAAAACGTCTGGCCATATTACCAGTATTTGTGTTGCCAAATCCTTGTTTTGGTTGGTCAATCATAATTCCGAATTGGTCTTTAAACTTGTTCTGTATGTCTGGCTTTCTGTCTTCTTTTATATTTTTCTCTGCTTTGGGAACTTTCCATTTTTTTAGAGTCATATTATATGAAATATGTATTTTGCAATTTTCGCTTTTATATCTTGTATGTTCTCATCTGAGCTGTTAGTCTCATTCTGTACATAACTAACAAGTTCATGAAACTGTTTTTGTTTGTTTTTAAACGGGCACCCTCAGACGATTAAATAAATCCATTCCGCTTACTTCCCAATAGGAACAGCTAGGGCCTATAACAAAATGAATATTCTTTAGAAAAAAACCTATTTTTAAATATACCGTTTCTGTTTTAACGAGCAAAAAAGGACAGGTGTTTTAAACGTATTTTAGTAAATAAAATATGCCATATCCATTTTCAGCAGCAACATTTACGGGATAACACGGTATCAATAACTAAAACATTAGCCAAACTTGTGAGATTTAAAAAAAAACATAAACAAAAATTAAAAGTAGCTAGAAACGGAGAGAACGAGATCAGGTGGTGCTGGTGGTGCTGGTGGTGCAACTAACCCAGGTGGTGCAGGTGGTGCGTTTTACGATCTAACCCAAGTGGTTCGGTGGTGCGTTTTATGATCTAACCCGGGTGGTTCGGTGGTGCGTTTTATGACCTAACCCGGGTGGTTCGGTGGTGCTGTTTACAAAATAACCCGAAATTAAACCCGACTTTTTACGACCTAACCCGGATGCTTTCATGAGGAGGCTTCTTATCTAACCCTAACTTGAACCTGAATATTTATGAACTGACCCGAGATAAAACCCGACTTTTTACGACCTAACCCGGATGCTTTCATGAGGCGGCTTCTTATCTAACCCTAACTTGAACCTGAATATTTATGAACTGACCCGAGATAAAACCCGACTTTTTACAACCTAACCCGGATGCTTTCGCGAGGCGGCTTCTCATCTAACCCTAATTTGAACCTGAATATTTATGATCTGACCCGAGATAAAACCCGACTTTTTATGATTTAACCTTAGTGAAACGTCGCTGTTAAAGCGATATAGTAAAAAAAAACTCGATTAAAATTTTATCTTGTTCGCTAGACCAATTAATTTCCAAATATTATAATTAAAACATACAATCACTACACTGGCGCACCGTCAAAAATCGTGCTTGCACTATCCCAACGTACAGAGCGTCCGCTTCAGAAAATACGGTGCCGTATTTTTTGCGCCGAACGCTCTGGAGGAACACACTCCGATTTGCAAGTACATACACGCTTTGTCGCGGCAAAGCTCGCCGTCAAATTACGGCCACTCTTTTGCGGTACCGCTTTGTAGGAAACCAAAGCTTTAGTGAAACGCCGCTGCCCCAGAACTCTGTCCATATTCCTCTACTGTGTTAATTTATGCGGGTAATAAAACCGACAAGGGTCGGATCGGCCTGCATACTTATAGAGGTAAAAAAACCGCTTTAGAATGTTTTTGGTATATCTTTTTTAGATAATTTTGGGGGAAATAATTTGCCTGAGATGCCAATTAAAAAAGCCTACATTTAATTGTATTTTAGATTCTTGAATTTTGTACATGGATTAAAAATCTACTATTTCTTGAAATTGTATACATTATGTTAGATAATTATTAATATAATGTTATTAAGACTTTGTAAATATCTGTAAAAACTGTTCTAAATCGTGTCATTTCTGAAAATTGTATACTGAGTGTTTAGAATTTAGTAAAAAATTAAAAAAAATGTTTTAACGTTATTAAGCCCTGTGAAACTTTGTAAAAAATGACTAAAACAGTCGCAAATCGTCCTATTTTCTTAAAAGTGTATACTGAGTGTTTAGAATTTAGTAAAAATTAAAAAAAATGTTTTAAATTTGTTAAATCATGCGAAATCTTGTATAAAATGACTAGAACCGTTCTTAATCATGGCATTTCTGAAAATTGTATACTGAGTGTTTAGAATTTAGTAAAAAATTAAAAAAAATGTTTTAACGTTATTAAGCCCTGTGAAACTTTGTAAAAAATGACTAAAACAGTCGCAAATCGTCCTATTTTCTTAAAAGTGTATACTGAGTGTTTAGAATTTAGTAAAAATTAAAAAAAATGTTTTAAATTTGTTAAATCATGTGAAATCTTGTATAAAATGACTAGAACCGTTCTTAATCATGACATTTCTGAAAATTGTATACTGAGTGTTTAGAATTTAGTAAAAAATTAAAAAAAAAATGTTTTAACGTTATTAAGCCCTGTGAAACTTTGTAAAAAATGACTAAAACAGTCGCAAATCGTCCTATTTTCTTAAAAGTGTATACTGAGTGTTTAGAATTTAGTAAAAATTAAAAAAATGTTTTAAATTTGTTAAATCATGCGAAATCTTGTATAAAATGACTAGAACCGTTCTTAATCATGGCATTTCTGAAAATTGTATACTGAGTGTTTAGAATTTAGTAAAAAATTAAAAAAAATGTTTTAACGTTATTAAGCCCTGTGAAACTTTGTAAAAAATGACTAAAACAGTCGCAAATCGTCCTATTTTCTTAAAAGTGTATACTGAGTGTTTAGAATTTAGTAAAAATTAAAAAAATGTTTTAAATTTGTTAAATCATGCGAAATCTTGTATAAAATGACTAGAACCGTTCTTAATCATGGCATTTCTGAAAATTGTATACTGAGTGTTTAGAATTTAGTAAAAAATTAAAAAAAATGTTTTAACGTTATTAAGCCCTGTGAAACTTTGTAAAAAATGACTAAAACAGTCGCAAATCGTCCTATTTTCTTAAAAGTGTATACTGAGTGTTTAGAATTTAGTAAAAATTAAAAAAAAATGTTTTAAATTTGTTAAATCATGCGAAATCTTGTATAAAATGACTAGAACCGTTCTTAATCATGGCATTTCTGAAAATTGTATACTGAGTGTTTAGAATTTAGTAAAAAATTAAAAAAAATGTTTTAACGTTATTAAGCCCTGTGAAACTTTGTAAAAAATGACTAAAACAGTCGCAAATCGTCATATTTTCTTAAAAGTGTATACTGAGTGTTTAGAATTTAGTAAAAATTAAAAAAAATGTTTTAAATTTGTTAAATCATGTGAAATCTTGTATAAAATGACTAGAACCGTTCTTAATCATGACATTTCTGAAAATTGTATACTGAGTGTTAAGTATTTTAGTTGAAAATAAGATCATAAATCATCTATACAAAACAAGCGCCCCTTATGGATTTGAACGAAAATCATAGATTCGACTATTTTCATGAAAAATAAATCTAAGTACGGAATAATGCAGGAAGATTATCTATTTTCTTGGTTTAGAAAGTGATGTAGTTAAGATTTATAACTTAGGAATAAATAAATTATTATTAATCTTTTCGACCTATTTCTCTTGCATATTTAATTTCTTTGATAGTAAGAACTAATCTTTTTATTTTACAAAGTAAAAAAAAAAGCTAAAGGTCGGCGTTGTCAGTCAGGTATAAGAACTGATTTAACACGATGGTTTTTGTACAAACGTTCACATACAATTGTATGCTTTTTAACCGATTGTGTCGGAAAAAATGACGATTTATAGATTAGATATTTAGACGAAGAGCTAACCTTCTCAATAAAGTATTGATTATTGCCCTGCTAGCTAGACAACACTTTTTATGTTAGTCAAAAAAAAATTTTTTTTTTCGGACGCTATTACAGATTTCATCGTTAACTAACAAACATTAAGACCAAAAAATTAGCGTGCAAGATGAAATGTATAGGTTCACTTCATTTCTACATTATTTTACAACTCTCAATCGCATTAAAAACAAGATCGAATAAAAAATAACTTATGACATATGGACGAAAACTGTTTTTCGGGCTATTTAGGTTAGCGACCGCATTACGTCTGAAATACTACATTTTTCGAGCTTATAACATAATTTACTATTTTAACGTTAAAATAGGGGAAATGATGTATCAAAATGGATACTTTTTTTTGTCGGTCACGAGATTATAGTTTCTTTTAAAATGAACTCTAATATTTACAACACAAAATATCCTTTAAACCACATTAGTTTAAAACTCGTCTGTCGCTTTCCCTCTATTGTGAGTTTGATTAAAGTATAGCGTAGTATATATTTAGATGAATTTCGCAAATGTTGAATACTTTCAAAACTGAAAAAGCCGCCCTTTGCAATAAATATCTCCGTAGAGTTAGGTACCCTGCAGATTAAGGGTATTTCAGCGGATAATCATATACAAATTCAAAGATTTTGTCTATTTTAATGGATTAACAAACAATATCTATAGGATGACTTTACTGATAAAAAAAAAATAACAAAAATCCATAAAGTCTAGGCTCACATGAAATTCCATAAAGAGCAGCTGCATAGCCTTATCACATCAAACTATATTTTTATTTCGTTCTATTGTCAAAAGTCTGTGTTTAGGAGATTATCGTTCATTTTAAAATGAACTCTAATATGTACATCACCATAAACTACCTCTTAAGCCGTCGTAAAAATACACTTTTCGATTTACCTCTATATTGATTTTCTAATATTAAATATCTACAATAGTCGAAATTCGCTCGCTAATACCTATGTATGCAAGGTTTCTTCAAAAAATGACAATTTTGTTGTTTAATGGCTTGAAAAAATGGAAAAAGGAGGTTTTTGCATCCATTTATTTCCAGATAAGTGTTAAAAATACTTATAAAACTCGGTATACCGAAGATCAAGCATTAATGAGAGGGTTGAGTCCTGTTTGCCAAATCCTGATTTTTAATTTGACGTTGGCAACGATACAATTTTTTAACATTTATCATAAGAGGCGTATATTTTTGGAGCTTAGATCTACCAGTTTATCCACGCCCCATTTATTGTTAGTGCTTTAGTAATTTTACTTTCCAATTATTTTTTACCAAAACGCGTAGTTGAAACAGTGTCTATATAAGACGATATAATAAATTTTAAGGATTAATTTGCTTACAAATACACTTTAATTTATTTAGGCTAAAGCAGCCAGACATATACTGGAACTACGAAAACCCTATTACAATTTGGTTGCCTAGAGAAAATTTTGTAAAAAACATAGCTTTCTACACAAATGCTTGCACATTATGTACCTATCATTTTAAGATACCTGCCGACATCAATGTAAGCATTGACATAATGACGCAAGATATAGGTAGGTACTAGAATATTCAAGATTTCTATTAACGATACACTTCAGCATACATGCGAGATGTCATTAATGTCTACGGAAGGCAACAGACATACCAGCTATTTTTACATGGGATTCCATAGACTTGGACGCTTCTTGTTTAGAAATATTTGATGTCATCTTGAGGAGTTCCGTATTGAAGCATCAAACCTACCTGCCAAATAATTGACGAAATATGGGATATCATAAAATATGCCCCCCATCGAACTAAATGATCCTATAAACCAGCTTCACAGACCGTAATTTGTGATGCTAACACGATTAATACGCAATAGAACAAGATTAAGAAACAAAATTTAAAGTAGCTCTTTATCACACGAAAATAATTAAATAATTTACGGTTACAGAACAATAATTATTTTAAAAAGCTGTATAACTAAATATATTATGTTATTAGGAATATTCTGTCTAAAGTAACAGCTAATCTTAGTCGAAAATGAGATCGTATTATTGATTGTTGAATTCGTTAGGTATGAAATAAAATTAGAGATTTCGTCTATTTTTTCACGATTAAAAAAGAATACCTATATTTAGCTAAAAATGAAACGATTACAGTGGTAGATTAATTCACTTTACCAAGCATGTAAACTACTAATTTTGCAATAAATATCTTCTATATTTCTAGGTAGGTTTACTCGAAAATGTGGGGCTATTTTCATCAAAAATCCCGATACGAAATTGAAAAATTTGCCTATTTTTGTCGGTTTACAAAGTGATAGTGGAATATTGGTTTGATCAAAGAACAATAATTATTTTAAAAATGTTGTATAATTAACTAAATGTCGGTGTTATCAGGCAGGCAAGAAGTTATTTATCTGAATATTATTTGTACCATTAGCGTTTATATACAAATGTTAGTGGTTTTCAAAAATTGATATCTCGGAAATTATTAGGTTTAGACTTATAATACGCTTATTAAAAAATAATGACTACTTTATGCAAAATTCAAAAATATTATAAGATGTAGGGTATCCCAGTAACTTAACCAAAGATTTTCGGTCTTCGTAAAGCTTTACACGTTTCTTCAGCGTACCAAACATTCACTTTTTTTAAATATTGACATCGGGTTAGGATTCTGAACATAGGATTAACATCACTCCAATAGTGAACATGTTGCGTTGTCACAGTTCCATTCGTTGAAAAGTAAACAAAACCGTTTGAGCTACGTGGGGAATAAATAAAGTTGGCTTGTTGAAAAATTTTAATATTTATTAAGGTAAAAGACTATAAATATATCGATACAACACTTTGGCATTTCTAATACTACAAACATGAATATCTAAAATGTGATATTTACAACCGTCAACTCTCTCTCCCTTCTCTAATTTTGGTACAGCAATGCTGTCTTCTAAGTTTATAATATATGGCGTCCTGCAGTTTAATTCCGAAAATGTTTTAACTAAAAATTCCTCTTTAACACATCCTTTAACGTAAATAATGTCTGCGTCTATCAGATTGTTGGATATGATATTATGTAGTTCCTTGTAATCGGTATCACCATAATTATAAAGGATACCATGATGATTTCCAAATAGATATTTGACTTGTTTCTTGCAAGCCTTACTTAAGGTGTCGAATGGTTTAACTGGTTTAAAAAAGTAACTTTTCATACTATTCCCATCATAAATAGCCAATTCTTTCGCGCAAAATTCAGGTATGTTAAATCCTTGAATATCGACTACAACGAACTTCATTGTCTGAAGACTCAAATCAAACAAGTATATTTTCATATTTTTATCGCTCTTAAGTTCGATTTCAAAAGCACACCCCCACTTTTCGATAATTTCACAGTCTTAGCACATAGATCTTATATTTTTATTTACGATCAATTCATCTTTATTCGCCAATCGTCTCAAACGAGTCTGCTTTTGAAAGTAATATAGCCTTAGTATTCAGAAAATATTAATGATATCGGAGCCTAAAACATCCTTGACACTAAAAAATCATTGTGTTTCCTAACAAAACCCATCATCTTGTCTATTTAGTTTGCTTTCCTATTGTTTAGCAGGTTAAATAAAATTATTATTTCGCTCTTTTTGTCTGTACTGAATCGTTAGGGGAATACGTTTCTAGTTCTATAAGAGAGACAGTTAAAATTTATGTAAGCAATCAAAAATCCTACACTATGAGCTACTTAGTTAAAATTTCATATTTCCTTCCTGGGTCAGGCAAAATTTGTGATGTGTCGGACAAAATTTATAAAAATACAAAAAAAAAATGCTGGATGCATTTTTAGCGTGACTTTCTATTTAATACCATCTTATTTCAAGGTATAATTCGGTTGTCAAAATGAGAATAAAATAATTTTCCCATGGTTTATGTCATCTTAAAAAAGTCAAAAGGTTATATTCTGTAGAGGGTCAGATACATTTAAATTTAAATATTTTCTCCAAGAAGAATTTTAAGATAGTATTATAGTAAATAAAAATTCTATACCTCCAATATTTCATGGAAACATATCGTGTTCTAGCGACATAACCCAAAAGTACCTCTATTCAGAAACGCATCGTACTTTTCTTGACAATAATTGTCTCATTGTCCCATCCATTACATTATTATAATCTTAAAGCACCTGTTACCAGCATTATCTGTTTTTATGGTTTTCATAAAACATAGCGATTACCAATGAAAATTAAACGAAAACTTAATAAATAACTTTTTTTTTTTCAACTGAAATAGACTGATTTTCGATGGAAAAATGTTACTTATAACTAAAAATGAATATAAGTCATATACGCAATGATATTTAGAATAAATCAATCTTTTCTAAAATTACTATGAAATATTCACAAAATCGTTTCGTTATAACCAAAGTAGCAAGGCTTGCAGATTTCGTATAGAGTTCAAACGCGATACTGAGATCATCTTTTTTTTTATATTTTTGTAGGATAATGCACCACTACGTTGTAAGTACTTGAGAGAGGACTTTCTTGAAAAATCCTCAAATTTCTCTGCAATTTTGTTCCTTCTAGAGTTAAATTCACACAGAAAACCCCGTATTCTTATCTTTCAGGTTGGTATATTAAAAAGGGCTTATTAGTATGGTTTAGAAAACAAGCAATATTAATTAACGGTTGTTTTTTCATCGTATGAAGAGTTGAAAATTTTTTTTTTCCACTCCAATGGTTACGATGCAGAGAGTCGGGTTTCATCATAATCTTTCAGGGTAGCTCAGGCTTGATTGCATGTAGAGAGTCGGGTTTCATCATAATCTTTCAGGGTAGCTCAGGTTTGATTACATGTACTAAGGTTAGTGCTCCTTGCAATCGGTTTCAGGTTTGACGCGCCCCCCTCAGGTTTGTTCAGGTTTCTCAAACGTTTGAGAAACCTGAACAAACCTGAGGGGGGCGCGTCAAACCTGAAACCGATTGCAAGGAGCACTAACCTTAGTACATGTAATCAAACCTGAGCTACCCTGAAAGATTATGATGAAACCCGACTCTCTACATGCAATCAAGCCTGAGCTACCCTGAAAGATTATGATGAAACCCGACTCTCTGCATCGTAACCATTGGAGTGGAAAAAAAAAATTTTCAACTCTTCATACGATGAAAAAACAACCGTTAATTAATATTGCTTGTTTTCTAAACCATACTAATAAGCCCTTTTTAATATACCAACCTGAAAGATAAGAATACGGGGTTTTCTGTGTGAATTTAACTCTAGAAGGAACAAAATTGCAGAGAAATTTGAGGATTTTTCAAGAAAGTCCTCTCTCAAGTACTTACAACGTAGTGGTGCATTATCCTACAAAAATATAAAAAAAAAGATGATCTCAGTATCGCGTTTGAACTCTATACGAAATCTGCAAGCCTTGCTACTTTGGTTATAACGAAACGATTTTGTGAATATTTCATAGTAATTTTAGAAAAGATTGATTTATTCTAAATATCATTGCGTATATGACTTATATTCATTTTTAGTTATAAGTAACATTTTTCCATCGAAAATCAGTCTATTTCAGTTGAAAAAAAAAAAGTTATTTATTAAGTTTTCGTTTAATTTTCATTGGTAATCGCTATGTTTTATGAAAACCATAAAAACAGATAATGCTGGTAACAGGTGCTTTAAGATTATAATAATGTAATGGATGGGACAATGAGACAATTATTGTCAAGAAAAGTACGATGCGTTTCTGAATAGAGGTACTTTTGGGTTATGTCGCTAGAACACGATATGTTTCCATGAAATATTGGAGGTATAGAATTTTTATTTACTATAATACTATCTTAAAATTCTTCTTGGAGAAAATATTTAAATTTAAATGTATCTGACCCTCTACAGAATATAACCTTTTGACTTTTTTAAGATGACATAAACCATGGGAAAATTATTTTATTCTCATTTTGACAACCGAATTATACCTTGAAATAAGATGGTATTAAATAGAAAGTCACGCTAAAAATGCATCCAGCATTTTTTTTTTGTATTTTTATAAATTTTGTCCGACACATCACAAATTTTGCCTGACCCAGGAAGGAAATATGAAATTTTAACTAAGTAGCTCATAGTGTAGGATTTTTGATTGCTTACATAAATTTTAACTGTCTCTCTTATAGAACTAGAAACGTATTCCCCTAACGATTCAGTACAGACAAAAAGAGCGAAATAATAATTTTATTTAACCTGCTAAACAATAGGAAAGCAAACTAAATAGACAAGATGATGGGTTTTGTTAGGAAACACAATGATTTTTTAGTGTCAAGGATGTTTTAGGCTCCGATATCATTAATATTTTCTGAATACTAAGGCTATATTACTTTCAAAAGCAGACTCGTTTGAGACGATTGGCGAATAAAGATGAATTGATCGTAAATAAAAATATAAGATCTATGTGCTAAGACTGTGAAATTATCGAAAAGTGGGGGTGTGCTTTTGAAATCGAACTTAAGAGCGATAAAAATATGAAAATATACTTGTTTGATTTGAGTCTTCAGACAATGAAGTTCGTTGTAGTCGATATTCAAGGATTTAACATACCTGAATTTTGCGCGAAAGAATTGGCTATTTATGATGGGAATAGTATGAAAAGTTACTTTTTTAAACCAGTTAAACCATTCGACACCTTAAGTAAGGCTTGCAAGAAACAAGTCAAATATCTATTTGGAAATCATCATGGTATCCTTTATAATTATGGTGATACCGATTACAAGGAACTACATAATATCATATCCAACAATCTGATAGACGCAGACATTATTTACGTTAAAGGATGTGTTAAAGAGGAATTTTTAGTTAAAACATTTTCGGAATTAAACTGCAGGACGCCATATATTATAAACTTAGAAGACAGCATTGGTGTACCAAAATTAGAGAAGGGAGAGAGAGTTGACGGTTGTAAATATCACATTTTAGATATTCATGTTTGTAGTATTAGAAATGCCAAAGTGTTGTATCGATATATTTATAGTCTTTTACCTTAATAAATATTAAAATTTTTCAACAAGCCAACTTTATTTATTCCCCACGTAGCTCAAACGGTTTTGTTTACTTTTCAACGAATGGAACTGTGACAACGCAACATGTTCACTATTGGAGTGATGTTAATCCTATGTTCAGAATCCTAACCCGATGTCAATATTTAAAAAAAGTGAATGTTTGGTACGCTGAAGAAACGTGTAAAGCTTTACGAAGACCGAAAATCTTTGGTTAAGTTACTGGGATACCCTACATCTTATAATATTTTTGAATTTTGCATAAAGTAGTCATTATTTTTTAATAAGCGTATTATAAGTCTAAACCTAATAATTTCCGAGATATCAATTTTTGAAAACCACTAACATTTGTATATAAACGCTAATGGTACAAATAAGATTCAGATAAATAACTTCTTGCCTGCCTGATAACACCGACATTTAGTTAATTATACAACATTTTTAAAATAATTATTGTTCTTTGATCAAACCAATATTCCACTATCACTTTGTAAACCGACAAAAATAGGCAAATTTTTCAATTTCGTATCGGGATTTTTGATGAAAATAGCCCCACATTTTCGAGTAAACCTACCTAGAAATATAGAAGATATTTATTGCAAAATTAGTAGTTTACATGCTTGGTAAAGTGAATTAATCTACCACTGTAATCGTTTCATTTTTAGCTAAATATAGGTATTCTTTTTTAATCGTGAAAAAATAGACGAAATCTCTAATTTTATTTCATACCTAACGAATTCAACAATCAATAATACGATCTCATTTTCGACTAAGATTAGCTGTTACTTTAGACAGAATATTCCTAATAACATAATATATTTAGTTATACAGCTTTTTAAAATAATTATTGTTCTGTAACCGTAAATTATTTAATTATTTTCGTGTGATAAAGAGCTACTTTAAATTTTGTTTCTTAATCTTGTTCTATTGCGTATTAATCGTGTTAGCATCACAAATTACGGTCTGTGAAGCTGGTTTATAGGATCATTTAGTTCGATGGGGGGCATATTTTATGATATCCCATATTTCGTCAATTATTTGGCAGGTAGGTTTGATGCTTCAATACGGAACTCCTCAAGATGACATCAAATATTTCTAAACAAGAAGCGTCCAAGTCTATGGAATCCCATGTAAAAATAGCTGGTATGTCTGTTGCCTTCCGTAGACATTAATGACATCTCGCATGTATGCTGAAGTGTATCGTTAATAGAAATCTTGAATATTCTAGTACCTACCTATATCTTGCGTCATTATGTCAATGCTTACATTGATGTCGGCAGGTATCTTAAAATGATAGGTACATAATGTGCAAGCATTTGTGTAGAAAGCTATGTTTTTTACAAAATTTTCTCTAGGCAACCAAATTGTAATAGGGTTTTCGTAGTTCCAGTATATGTCTGGCTGCTTTAGCCTAAATAAATTAAAGTGTATTTGTAAGCAAATTAATCCTTAAAATTTATTATATCGTCTTATATAGACACTGTTTCAACTACGCGTTTTGGTAAAAAATAATTGGAAAGTAAAATTACTAAAGCACTAACAATAAATGGGGCGTGGATAAACTGGTAGATCTAAGCTCCAAAAATATACGCCTCTTATGATAAATGTTAAAAAATTGTATCGTTGCCAACGTCAAATTAAAAATCAGGATTTGGCAAACAGGACTCAACCCTCTCATTAATGCTTGATCTTCGGTATACCGAGTTTTATAAGTATTTTTAACACTCATCTGGAAATAAATGGATGCAAAAACCTCCTTTTTCCATTTTTTCAAGCCATTAAACAACAAAATTGTCATTTTTTGAAGAAACCTTGCATACATAGGTATTAGCGAGCGAATTTCGACTATTGTAGATATTTAATATTAGAAAATCAATATAGAGGTAAATCGAAAAGTGTATTTTTACGACGGCTTAAGAGGTAGTTTATGGTGATGTACATATTAGAGTTCATTTTAAAATGAACGATAATCTCCTAAACACAGACTTTTGACAATAGAACGAAATAAAAATATAGTTTGATGTGATAAGGCTATGCAGCTGCTCTTTATGGAATTTCATGTGAGCCTAGACTTTATGGATTTTTGTTATTTTTTTTTTATCAGTAAAGTCATCCTATAGATATTGTTTGTTAATCCATTAAAATAGACAAAATCTTTGAATTTGTATATGATTATCCGCTGAAATACCCTTAATCTGCAGGGTACCTAACTCTACGGAGATATTTATTGCAAAGGGCGGCTTTTTCAGTTTTGAAAGTATTCAACATTTGCGAAATTCATCTAAATATATACTACGCTATACTTTAATCAAACTCACAATAGAGGGAAAGCGACAGACGAGTTTTAAACTAATGTGGTTTAAAGGATATTTTGTGTTGTAAATATTAGAGTTCATTTTAAAAGAAACTATAATCTCGTGACCGACAAAAAAAAGTATCCATTTTGATACATCATTTCCCCTATTTTAACGTTAAAATAGTAAATTATGTTATAAGCTCGAAAAATGTAGTATTTCAGACGTAATGCGGTCGCTAACCTAAATAGCCCGAAAAACATTTTTCGTCCATATGTCATAAGTTATTTTTTATTCGATCTTGTTTTTAATGCGATTGAGAGTTGTAAAATAATGTAGAAATGAAGTGAACCTATACATTTCATCTTGCACGCTAATTTTTTGGTCTTAATGTTTGTTAGTTAACGATGAAATCTGTAATAGCGTCCGAAAAAAAAAATTTTTTTTTGACTAACATAAAAAGTGTTGTCTAGCTAGCAGGGCAATAATCAATACTTTATTGAGAAGGTTAGCTCTTCGTCTAAATATCTAATCTATAAATCGTCATTTTTTCCGACACAATCGGTTAAAAAGCATACAATTGTATGTGAACGTTTGTACAAAAACCATCGTGTTAAATCAGTTCTTATACCTGACTGACAACGCCGACCTTTAGCTTTTTTTTTTACTTTGTAAAATAAAAAGATTAGTTCTTACTATCAAAGAAATTAAATATGCAAGAGAAATAGGTCGAAAAGATTAATAATAATTTATTTATTCCTAAGTTATAAATCTTAACTACATCACTTTCTAAACCAAGAAAATAGATAATCTTCCTGCATTATTCCGTACTTAGATTTATTTTTCATGAAAATAGTCGAATCTATGATTTTCGTTCAAATCCATAAGGGGCGCTTGTTTTGTATAGATGATTTATGATCTTATTTTCAACTAAAATACTTAACACTCAGTATACAATTTTCAGAAATGTCATGATTAAGAACGGTTCTAGTCATTTTATACAAGATTTCACATGATTTAACAAATTTAAAACATTTTTTTTAATTTTTACTAAATTCTAAACACTCAGTATACACTTTTAAGAAAATATGACGATTTGCGACTGTTTTAGTCATTTTTTACAAAGTTTCACAGGGCTTAATAACGTTAAAACATTTTTTTTAATTTTTTACTAAATTCTAAACACTCAGTATACAATTTTCAGAAATGCCATGATTAAGAACGGTTCTAGTCATTTTATACAAGATTTCGCATGATTTAACAAATTTAAAACATTTTTTTTTAATTTTTACTAAATTCTAAACACTCAGTATACACTTTTAAGAAAATAGGACGATTTGCGACTGTTTTAGTCATTTTTTACAAAGTTTCACAGGGCTTAATAACGTTAAAACATTTTTTTTAATTTTTTACTAAATTCTAAACACTCAGTATACAATTTTCAGAAATGCCATGATTAAGAACGGTTCTAGTCATTTTATACAAGATTTCGCATGATTTAACAAATTTAAAACATTTTTTTAATTTTTACTAAATTCTAAACACTCAGTATACACTTTTAAGAAAATAGGACGATTTGCGACTGTTTTAGTCATTTTTTACAAAGTTTCACAGGGCTTAATAACGTTAAAACATTTTTTTTAATTTTTTACTAAATTCTAAACACTCAGTATACAATTTTCAGAAATGCCATGATTAAGAACGGTTCTAGTCATTTTATACAAGATTTCGCATGATTTAACAAATTTAAAACATTTTTTTAATTTTTACTAAATTCTAAACACTCAGTATACACTTTTAAGAAAATAGGACGATTTGCGACTGTTTTAGTCATTTTTTACAAAGTTTCACAGGGCTTAATAACGTTAAAACATTTTTTTTTTAATTTTTTACTAAATTCTAAACACTCAGTATACAATTTTCAGAAATGTCATGATTAAGAACGGTTCTAGTCATTTTATACAAGATTTCACATGATTTAACAAATTTAAAACATTTTTTTTAATTTTTACTAAATTCTAAACACTCAGTATACACTTTTAAGAAAATAGGACGATTTGCGACTGTTTTAGTCATTTTTTACAAAGTTTCACAGGGCTTAATAACGTTAAAACATTTTTTTTAATTTTTTACTAAATTCTAAACACTCAGTATACAATTTTCAGAAATGCCATGATTAAGAACGGTTCTAGTCATTTTATACAAGATTTCGCATGATTTAACAAATTTAAAACATTTTTTTTAATTTTTACTAAATTCTAAACACTCAGTATACACTTTTAAGAAAATAGGACGATTTGCGACTGTTTTAGTCATTTTTTACAAAGTTTCACAGGGCTTAATAACGTTAAAACATTTTTTTTAATTTTTTACTAAATTCTAAACACTCAGTATACAATTTTCAGAAATGACACGATTTAGAACAGTTTTTACAGATATTTACAAAGTCTTAATAACATTATATTAATAATTATCTAACATAATGTATACAATTTCAAGAAATAGTAGATTTTTAATCCATGTACAAAATTCAAGAATCTAAAATACAATTAAATGTAGGCTTTTTTAATTGGCATCTCAGGCAAATTATTTCCCCCAAAATTATCTAAAAAAGATATACCAAAAACATTCTAAAGCGGTTTTTTTACCTCTATAAGTATGCAGGCCGATCCGACCCTTGTCGGTTTTATTACCCGCATAAATTAACACAGTAGAGGAATATGGACAGAGTTCTGGGGCAGCGGCGTTTCACTAAAGCTTTGGTTTCCTACAAAGCGGTACCGCAAAAGAGTGGCCGTAATTTGACGGCGAGCTTTGCCGCGACAAAGCGTGTATGTACTTGCAAATCGGAGTGTGTTCCTCCAGAGCGTTCGGCGCAAAAAATACGGCACCGTATTTTCTGAAGCGGACGCTCTGTACGTTGGGATAGTGCAAGCACCATTTTTGACGGTGCGCCAGTGTAGTGATTGTATGTTTTAATTATAATATTTGGAAATTAATTGGTCTAGCGAACAAGATAAAATTTTAATCGAGTTTTTTTTTACTATATCGCTTTAACAGCGACGTTTCACTAAGGTTAAATCATAAAAAGTCGGGTTTTATCTCGGGTCAGATCATAAATATTCAGGTTCAAATTAGGGTTAGATGAGAAGCCGCCTCGCGAAAGCATCCGGGTTAGGTTGTAAAAAGTCGGGTTTTATCTCGGGTCAGTTCATAAATATTCAGGTTCAAGTTAGGGTTAGATAAGAAGCCGCCTCATGAAAGCATCCGGGTTAGGTCGTAAAAAGTCGGGTTTTATCTCGGGTCAGTTCATAAATATTCAGGTTCAAGTTAGGGTTAGATAAGAAGCCTCCTCATGAAAGCATCCGGGTTAGGTCGTAAAAAGTCGGGTTTAATTTCGGGTTATTTTGTAAACAGCACCACCGAACCACCCGGGTTAGGTCATAAAACGCACCACCGAACCACCCGGGTTAGATCATAAAACGCACCACCGAACCACTTGGGTTAGATCGTAAAACGCACCACCTGCACCACCTGGGTTAGTTGCACCACCAGCACCACCAGCACCACCTGATCTCGTTCTCTCCGTTTCTAGCTACTATTAAACACTTTTCTGTGAATTTTTTTCTAAAAGTATTAACAATATCATTATACAAATAGCATCTTAAGTATGTACAAACCTGCAGGTAACTTGTCCATAACTTTCACTTTAATACAATAAGCCTGAATTGTTTTATTTTGCTGTAAACTATTGCTCACTTACCCAAACCGCAATTGTCACACTTGTGCCATGGCTAACGCCAAAATTTCCGTTTAATGCTACCTAAAACGGGATTTTCGGACGCATCCATCTCGCATCTACCTATTAAGTATTTAATTAGTCATGAAAGGGTGTATTTACAGCGTTTTCGTAAATAGAATATTGGCCAGGTATAATAACCAAATACCCCACCGTGCGTCGTAGCCACAGACTCGTAAGGCGTGTGATGGGAGTAGGGGTGCATCGGTGTTTACCCGATAGGACATAAAATCTCACGAGAGTGCAGCGGCGCGTCACTGTCTCAGCCTCTCTTTTGTTCCCGCGATCTTAGAGTGCAGCGGCGCGTCACTGTCTCAGTCTCTCTTCTGTTCCCGCGAAGTCTCATTTTTATGACCGGCCAGCGTCTTTGCATTGTTCTTATCTGGGTTTGACAAAACTAAAAGAATGAAAAGTGAATAGCCAGGTAACAGAAGTAACAGACTGGGAGAATGGATCCAGGAGAGAACAAGCATTTACAATCATCTTGCTTCACCTAAAAACTATCATGGCGTGTACGATGCCTTCAACATTGAAAACAGCATAACACGTGTGCCGGTAAAATATCTTGATTATTTCTTTCCAAACAAGAAAGATTCTCTCTGTTGCTTGATCGCTTCGCGTTTTATAAATTTATTCCTCACTTTCAATTACAAAATCTAGAAAAAATTTTACTTACCATTGAATAGTCACTTAACATTTTACCGCCTCTCGGGAGCATATCATTTTTTTTTATATTTTTAAAACAGAGACAAATAAGTTTACGAAACTTCCATTTAAATATCGCAGAAAATTTACGAAGAACTCCGGGATCAAAATCAGGCGTGCTGGCGAGGTTTTTTGTTATTTGGCATAGTTTAGCAAGGCTCATTTTGGATGCAAACTTTTTTTTTAATAACATAAATAATAACGATTCATTTCAGTCCAGTTGCATGCATGCGGCTGATTTTTTTTTTTAATTTCGGAGTTTGGGTCCATTTAATTGTACTGGAGGTTACGGCAAGGATCAAATCGGATGAAAATATTTTTCCGGTAATTGGGGGGTTGCCTAGATGCCCTCCAGTAATTTTCATCCGTTTGGGAAATGTTTTTTTAAACTGCTGGTCAAAATTTGGAAAAAATATTATAGCCGCTCACCGCCGAGCGCCAGACCCCTACTCGACAACACGGATTTCGAGAACGACACTCGAACTATACAAAAACGTGCTTTTCATCCGTTTGGGAGTTCCAAGGCATTTTTGTCACCGCGGCTCTAACTATTACACCAGCATCTCTCTTTGTTAGTTTTTTATTTTTTTTTATACTTGTATACAAACATTTACATTCACACCAACATTCATGCCCTTGCCTGGATTCGAGCCAGGGACCTAGCGGTTGCTAGGCAAGCTCTCTACCCACCGAGCTACCGAGGCCGGCTAAGTAAGCCTTAGACGAACAAATATTTTTTTCGTCTTAGAAGTAAGCAAATACAAATTTATTTTTGTTGTTTACAAAATTAAGAAAGTAAGAGCATAGAGAGAGGAAAACACAAATTATAGAATTTGCTGAAATTGGTCACCGCCATGCTGTAAGTATAAATTTACACGTCTCTTTATATTTTCGAAAGCGTTGACCAGTATCTCTGGAGAAATGTTTACACATTCTTGGATAATCCTGTCTTTTAACTGTTCTAAATTTTCAACTAGTGTTTTAAAAATAGTGTTTTTCAAATAAGGAAAAATAAAGTAATCTATATCCATAAAGTAAGGTGAACTAAGTTGGAATTTAATGTCTGTTCGAAAACTGGTCAATCTGTCGTCGAAAAAAATGCGTAAGTAGTTAATAGTTTCTGCCGATGTATGGGCGGTTGCACCGTCCTGTTGAAAATAACCAAAACGTAGTTCATCGTCAAGTAAATGCTTCACAAATGGATTCAAAATATTGTTCCTATACCGCTGTGCTGCAACTGTGTAATCGAAAAAAAAAATAGGAGCAACAATTCTTCTTTAAGAAACAGGTAACCAGACACAGTGACGTAACTAAGGGCATGTGCGCCCCCCGCAAAATTTTGAAAGCGCCCTGCTATTTTGCATCTGTCTGAATCCTTCATACTTACACTGTAGTAAAAAATATTTGTCATTTGTCAGCGTTGTTTAATATAGAAGGATATATTATAAAGTATTGTAGAGAACAAAGAACAATTTTTTGTTGTAAAAATAATGAAATTTTAAAATAATGTATTGCAATGACAATGAAACTATTATTTTCGTCGATTTTCATTTGATTTATTATTTTCATCAAGGGACTTGAGGGCGCCCCTGGCCTTGCTACGCCCCCCCGCAATGCGGGGGCGGTTTTTACGCCACTGACCAGACACCAATTTTTTGTGTGCTGGCGGTGTCGACAATAATCTGTAACGACGGTTGACTCCCGCACCTTTCAATATCCCAGCGTGTTTATTCAACTGACGATGTAAACAATGTTCGACTTAGCAAGGGATTCACTTCTGTTAGCGTGATATAACCAAACCAACTATAGTCTGTGCGGGCGCGATTCCCAACTCCGCCCGGCGCCAGGTACACGAGGACAGACAGTACCCATCTCCGCCCCGAAATATTTTCGCTCCCTTATCTAACTACCTAACTCCGCTCCTAATCCTTAATGCGAAATAAAACAAACAAATCAATTAGGAACCTTTAATGTATATAAAATTACAAATTTACACTTTGATTGTACATTGCAGGTAATGCGAATTGAACCAAAAAGGTGGATTAGATGCCGTGTTAGCGCTGTTTAACCAATATAAGTATATATTTATAATATATATTTCGGGGCGGAATTGGGGTGCAGGATTAACATACCTGAGAGGTCACTATTTTTGGAATAATTATGCGGGCGGAGTTAGGCACTGCTCGTCTGTGCGTTTTAAGAAGTCCGCTAAGCCATAAAACCTCTTGAGCATTATGTCGGTGGCTCTCAAACAATAAATTATATTGAAGGTAATTTTGGATGTTGATGAATTACATTTTCTGAATAAAATAATTTAAAGTAAATAAAAAATTAGTTTAGGTAAAGAAAAATAATAATTTTTTAGCTTTTGTAGTATTCAGACAAATTAGTTTTACGAATTCTTTTTATAAAGTTTTGGTTCTAAAAAGAACCGATTTTGTAGTCTTGCGACAGAACGTACCTACTTTTTTTTTTTTTTTTTTTAAATAAATTTATTACAGACCTCTAATCAGTTACAAACTGGCACCGAGGCCTTATTGACTAATATATAACAGAAAAATATACAATAAATTAAATCAATTCTATAACAGTTTTAAATATATTTTAGTCTCTGTTTTTCAGAAAGTTTTTGAGATTACGATACACTTCCTTCTCTCTTCCAATGAAAATAGCTTCTGGTATGGTATTATATGTTTGAACACTTCTATATATTGGGGAATCCTGCGATTTCTTTGTCCTAGAGAAGTTATTCCTGAATTTGTTTGTCCTTAGGTTATAATTGTGGTAGTCTTTGTTTTGTTTCAGCATTACATTAGTTTTTATTAAATTGTTATTCACTTTATAGATAAGTTTTGCATGTTCAAGTATTTTAAGACATTCCAACTTCAAGAAAGGATAGTCTCTGTAAAGAGTTTCACTTGGTGTTTTATAGCTAAGACAAAATATTGTTTTTATTGATTTATTTTGTAGTCTTTGAATTTTGTTCAAGTCACTTGCACTGGCATTTCCATAACAGGGTAATAAGTATCTCATATGTGGCTCAATGAAGCTGTTATATAACATATATTTTGAGTTTGTATTTAACATATAATTACACCGTTTAATTGCTCCCAACATTGGGGCCACCTTTTCAATAATGTTATTTACATGCGCGGTCCATGTTAGTTTTTCTGATATTGTTAAGCCTAAGTATTTGTATTTCTGGACTCTTTCCAGAACAGCATCATTTAGTTTAATTACTGGATTTATGTCTTTTTTCCACGTTGTTGCAAAACCATGTAAACAGTCTTTTCTATGTTAATACTTAGTTTATTGTAGCACAGCCAATCAAAATATTTATTCAAATCACTATTAACCATTTCTTCAAGTTCATTTTTGCTTTTTCCAGAAAAAATTAATACAGTATCATCACAGAACTTAAAGTATCTTGCTGTAGGGTCCCTGGGCTTTTCCAGTACCCTAGCTTGTGTTAGGATGAATCGTACAAAGTACACTACTGAGTTGTTTAATACACTTATTTTATTCAGCTTGAATTTTTAAACACACAATCACACGAAGCAGTAACAAAAAGGTACCAAAAATAAACTCTGCATGCCGCTAACAGCAGCCGACTGGTCATCAAACTCGAACTGTGTCTTGAGAATCTCTCTCTAAGGGCATGTAACAGGGGTTGCCTATTGATTGGGTTCGCAAGTTTAATTAATAATCAATCGGTTTGCTGCTACCGGGTAAATCAAAATGATTATGAAGATACCTATAATATTAACATAATAAGGACGGGTCCGAACATTCCGCCCCCTTTGAAAGGACTACCTTTCAAAAGAAGAATATGCATAAACATTATAATAATAACTTAGTGTTACAATGCTTGTTAAGATACATATTAACATAGGTAATACAAATAAATACGGTAGCATGGCAATCATGATATGAATGCGATATACTTATGGTAGAAATATAAAAGAGATACATTTCATGTGCAAATATAAACAATGCAACGCTTTATGAAATAGGTAAAATACAAATCTTAGAGACAGGTCGTCTCAGCACGCCATTATTAGTTTTAACATCCACTACGCGCACAATCTTGTCTTTTCCGGGAAAAACTTGGGTTATTCTCCCCATTTTCCAATATAATGGCGCAGTGTTTTCGTCCTTTAGAATTACTAATGTTCCAATGCCCATGTTAGGATAATGTTTGTTCCATTTAGATCGTTTCTGGAGCACGTTAAGATATTGTTTCGACCATTGTCGCCAAAAATGCTGTACCTGCTGTTGCAGGCGCTTATAATGACTAAGTCTATTTTCTGGCGTTGACGTAACGTCAGTTTGTGGCAATGAAGTTAAAGGCTCGCCTATGAGAAAATGCGATGGAGTCAGAACGCTAATATCGTTAGGATCATTCGATAATGGTATCAATGGTCTAGAATTTAAGACCGCTTCTATCTGAATAAAAACAGTAGATAGAGACTCGTAGGTTAGTGTGATGTTGGCGCTCTATGCTGACGACATGGCATTAGCCATGAGTCATCATAGCGCGGCACATCTGCATGGCTTTCTGCAAACAGAGTTAGATAGGCTAATGCGATGGTGTATTGACTGGAAAGTTGGAATAAATAGCCAGAAGACACAAGCCATTCTTTTTCAGACCTTTGGATAATCTGGTAATAGATGATGATGAAATAGAGTGGGCTAGGGAAGCTAAGTACCTAGGTATAACTTTGGACAAAGGCTTAACCTTTAAGTCACACATCAAAAAAGCAATTATTAAGACCAAAGCAGGCATGAGCAGACTATATCCTCTCATCGGGCCACGTAGCACCATGAGCCTCCGCACTAAGCTGATCATGATCAAAGCTATTGCCAGACCGCAGCTCACTTATGGGTCTGCGGCCTGGGGGCATGCAGCCCAGTCATATATTAAATCACTTGAACAGACTGAAAATGCTTATGTGCGGAAGGCAGCGGCTGCTCACTGGTTCGAGAGAAATGTAGATTTGCATAGAGATCTTCAGTGGGAAAAATTGTCTGATTTCCTCCACAGAAAAGCGACTAGGTTCTTCGCTCGGACAGCTAACCATCCGAACGAAGAACTTAGAATGCTCGTAGATTACGATCCAGCTGTTGTTTTAGGACGTAGAAGGGCGCATAAGCGCCCTAAATACCAACTATTGCGCAATTAGGTGACATGTATCTCAACTAACAAAAAACAAAAAAACGAGACTTGCTTCGCTTCGGATCAGCGCTACTTTGTTCTCACCCTGAAACAGTGGGATAAGTCTTAAGCTCCATGTCCCCATGGACCGGTTTAAGATAACAAAGATATCTCATCCATTAGCACTTAGTACTTGTTCTATACACCGCACTGGGACACACCCCCAAAACACATATAACACATACATAACACTGACACTGCAAGTCTCACCAAAAATAACTAACCCTCTAAATTAATTAGGTATTGTATTGTATGATTGATCGGTCAATTGAGTGATCAATTGGGTGATCAATTAGGGAATAAAATATCTTAAGGTGATGTAAACCTTATTCCTAGTAAGGTAGTACGAAGCAAAGCACACTTAATGTGTGGAGCGGAAATACACGAAGACTGATCAAAGGTTTATATGCTTAACGGCACGGAAACCGAAGGAACAGTACACGCGGGGAGTTTAGTCGGTCGGGGACGTCACCTTCAGTGGCTCTCCAACCCGACATCACCATGGCATGAGGATGCTATGGTATCTGTAAACAGATTCTCCTCGGTTGTCCAAAAAAAAAAAAAAAAAAAAAAAAAAACGTAGGTTAAATGTGCATTACCAACTATTCTCTTTAAGTGGAGTTTTGCCGACTTCACGCACGCTTCCCACAGTCCACCAAAATTGGGACCGTAAGGCGGTGAAAAATGCCATGATATATGATTAATTGATAAAAAGTCTAGAAACTTTGAATCTTTTTTGATTTGAACGAGAATTTCTTTGAGTTCACGCGCGGCGCCAGTAAAATTAGTACCATTATCTGAATAAATGTCTGAGCAAATGCCTCTTCGTGAAACAAACCTCTTAAGACAATTTAAAAAACAATCCGATGATAAGTCTCCTGCCAACTCGAAATGAGCCGCCTTAGTCGTGAAGCAAACAAATATACAAAGGTAACACTTCACTAAGGTTCTATTTTTTGCCTTACCATCTTTAACCAGAAAGGGGCCAGCGAAGTCGATACCAGTGGTATAAAATGGTCTATGAGGAGTTATTCTCGACTTTGGCAAGTTACCCATCTGATAAGCTGGAATATTGGGGTTTACTTTGAAACAATTTACACAAGTGCGCAGGATTCTTTGTACTGTGTTGCGACCGTTAATGATCCAAAAGTTCATCCGTATAGCGGATAAAGTAGCTTGAGCACCTGCATGCAAATGTCTTAAATGTTCATAAATAACAATTAGTTTTGTAAAATGTGACTGATTTGGTAATAATATTGGATGTTTATTGTTAAATTGCAAATCTGAATATTTTAATCGACCACCAACGCGAATTAATCCGTCTTGGTCAAGAAATGGATTTAGCCGTAATATCGGACTTTTTGACGATAACGACTTTGAATTTTTTAGTTTATTGACCTCATCAGTAAAATAATGCGACTGAATGATTTTGCATAGAGCTACTGTAGCCCGGTTTATTTCTTGAGAGGTCAATGAACCAATGAGACGCAATTCCTTTTTTGTATGAGAATTATGTATGAATCTTAAGGAAAATGCGATTACTCTTTGTAATTTCGTGAATGAAGAATAATTTTCAATAAATTTGATGTCTGAACTTTGTTCAGGAACTTGAAGAATCAGGGTTAATTTATTTTGTTTGAGTTCAGGGAGTTCTTCCGGTAATTTGACATGCGATTGAGGCCAATGTTCTTTATTATTCAATAAAAATGTTGGTCCAGACCACCATAGATGACTGCTTATCAGATTCTCGGCATCCAAACCTCTGGAGATTACGTCAGCAGGATTATTTTCCGAATTGACATGACGCCATTGATCAATCTTTGTTTTTTGTTGAATTTCGGATGTTCTGTTTGCTATGAACGTGGTGACCTGATTAGGTTCGCGAGAGAGCCAAGCTAAAACTATGGTTGAATCCGTCCAATAAAAGTGATGATTGATACTGATTTTTAACGAACTTAGAACCTTTTCTACTAATCTCACTAACAAAAGAGACGCGCAAAGTTCAAGTCGAGGTAATGAAATCGTCTTTAATGGTGCTACTCTTGATTTTGCACAAATGAGTGAAATGTGAAATTTGCCGGTTGAATCACACGACCGCATATAACAACAGGCACCATACGCCTTTTGAGATGCGTCGCTGAATCCGTGCAACTCTATTAATGTATGATTTGGAGAAATAATACGCCTCGGTATTTCTATACTATTCAATAAGTGGATCTGACTACAAAAATGCAGCCAGCTATTATGCAGTTCGACCGGAAGACTCTCGTCCCAATCTAGGCCCAGTTGCCACAACATTTGCAACATGAGTTTGGCTTTAATTATGCAAGGACCCAATAAACTTAAAGGGTCAAAAATTTGGGCTATAACAGAGAGGATGGAACGCTTTGTTACACGGGAACCGTGAGAAACATTGACTGTGTATTGAAAGACATCCTTTTGTGAATTCCAGGTTAACCCAAGTGTTTTGGTTGTTTTATCATCAGAAATGACCTTTTGATTGTCTGATAAGAATTCTTTGTTAGAAATATCATCTAAAATAGCATGATCATTTGAAACCCATTTGCGTAAGTTAAAGCCTGCAGTTTGAAGAATATGAGAAATTTCCAAAACAAGTTTTTTACCTTCTTCGATGGTATTGGCACCTGAAAGAAGATCGTCGACATAGAAGGAAGAGGTGATGACGTCACAAGCATCGGGAAAATTATGTTTATTTTCTACAGCTACCTGCTGCAAACATCTCACTGCTAAGAAGGCAGCACTAGAAGTACCATATGTGACCGTATTAAGTTGATACTCATCTATTTGCTTAGAAGCATCGTAACGCCATAAAATCTTTTGCAGATTGCGCTGATTTTCTTTTATGAAAACGCACCGATACATCTTCTCGATGTCGGCTGTGAAAGCAATGTTATGCGTTCTAAAAGAAATGACTATGTTCATTAGGTCATCTTGCAACTTTGGACCAACTTTTAGCGTATCGTTCAATGACACACCACTCGAAGTTTTCGCAGAGGCGTCAAAAACGACGCGTAATTTTGTGGTGGAGCTGGACTCCTTGATTACCCCGTGATGCGGAAGATAAAATTCTATAGCCTTATTATCTGTTCCAATTGATGGCTGAATTTTAGACATGTGACCTAGTTTTTCATAGTCTGACATAAAGGAATGATATTGAGATTTTAATTTAATGTTCTTGTTCAGTCTTTGTTCAGTAGCATAAAATCTTTTCAAAGAGCTATCATAAGAGTCTCCAAGTTTGGCAACATTACCTTTTACAGGTAGACTGACAACAAATTTGCCCGAAATGTCGCGTGTTGTTGTTTTTAGGAAGTGTTCTTCACATTCGATTTCTTCCTGCGAATGAAAAGATTTTAATTGACAATCCTCAAGTTGCCAAAATTTTTGTAGTTGTTTGTCTATTGAACATGTGTCGATAGACAAATTACAGACTGACGAATTTGTAGTATGTAATGGTAGAGGGCCTGAAATCACCCATCCCAATTTAGTTTTTTGCAAAATAGTACTATTATTTGGCAATACGAATTGTCCGACACAAAGCAAGCTCCAAAAGATAGATGCACCTATGAGCATGTCAATCGGGCCACACTTATTAAAATGATCATCAGCCAAAACTATATTCTTCGGGATCTGCAACTGCTTTGAATCGAAAGAGTTTTCAGGCATGTTTTTTGTAATTTTGTTTGTTATTAAACAAGAAACATTGTTTAAACTAAAAGAATTGATCGTTGATTTTAAATTAATATGGGTATTTTTAAATATTTTGGTGCAGTTGTTCCCAAACCCTTCAACGGAATGAGAAACTTCGAAAGCTGGAAGTTTGAGCCTTTCAAATAACTCTTGTGTGATAAAATTGGATTGCGAACAATTATCAAGCAAAGCTCGACATATGTGAGGTTTACCATTGGCATCAAAAACGATAACCTTGGCTGTGGATAAAAGAATATATGTTTGTTGTTCATGGCCATTCGTCACTGAAAGCGATTGAGATTGGATAATAAGTGATTCAGAAACATTTTCTAAATTTTGATTATTTGGCGGAGGCGCCGGGTTATTTTGGGATCCAGAACTTCGTGAGCTACTACTCTGGTCTGCTTGATTGATAGGTTTCGATAAATGCAATAAGGAGTTGTGACGATTTGAACAAACTTTACAAGAATAAGTACTTGTACAGTCTTTTGAAAAATGACCTATACGAAGGCAATTTGTGCAGGCACGTAACTTTCTGATATGGTTTAATCGCTCTTGTGGCGATAATTTTATAAAACCTGGACATGAGAAGATATAATGATCTTTATGGCAACTTAAACAATATGGTGTTTTAGTGGTCACAAATGTGCTCGTGCTGGAATTATTCTTGTTAGAACTTGAATTTGAATTTTTGTTTGAGGTATTACTTTTGAGCGAGGCAATATTTTCCAAAACTTGACATCTTTTATTTAAAAACTCAGATAAATCCTTCATAGTTGGTGTGTCAGTGCTTAATTTAATTGAAAAAGTTTCCCATTCTTTCCTGGTCACTATATCAAGCTTTGAGGCAATGTGATAAATCATTACCGTATCCCAAGATTGAATTGGAAGCCCTAAAGATTCAAGGGATCTTAAGTGTTGCATGCAAGAGTCAATCAAGTTTCTTAATAGTACGTGAGATTCTTTGAAAATTGGTTGAATATCAAATAAAGCCTTCATGTGAGTTTGTATAATAATGCGTTTATTTTCGTATCGCTCGCATAAAATATCCCAAGCCCTGTCGTAATTGCTATCAGATACTTCCAATGAAGTCAGAATGTTATAAGCCTCCCCTTTTATACATGATTTTAAATACCAGAATTTTTCGATATTACTGAGCGTCGTGCTGTTGTGAATAAGAGCCTTGTAAGTGTCTGCAAACTGCAGCCACTTATCATAAGATCCGAAAAACTCTGGTAATTTAATTTTTGGCAAGTTTGCATTGCTGCTTGAGGGATTTGAAATTGTTATGTTTGGTGGTGAGGCCTGAGGTCTATTTTGCATTGATAGTGACAAAAAATACTGATCAAGAATACCTTTGGCTCTACCCGAGCTGGCAAAAAACTCATCCTCGAACTGAATCCTGTCAGACAAATGATCTCTCCCACCATCGATTGACTCCAAATCTGCCTGTACTACAGCAAATTCCGGCCATAGCCCTTGCACTTTCTCCAAGCGAGCCTGCAATTCATAGATATTGGTGGTGTCTGTAAACCCTTTAACGTAACAGGAAAAGCGTGAAAGAGCTTCACAAATAAGTTTGCGTGTTCGCATAAGCGCCTGAATTTTATGGTTTATATTTTCCTCTTCAGACATGTTTACCAGATTAATATAAATATAACTAAAGTTTTATATTGTTAATCAACAAACTACTAAGAAAAAAGAAAAAATACCAATTGTATTTATCCGGCAATTCAGCTGTAAAAATGTAAACAAACAGTGTTGTCAAAACTGTCAAAAGCCACGCGTGCAACAGCAGGTAGCATTAAAATTTACACGAATTTTGTTTCACCGCGTCTCGAGCGATAACGTCAAAACTCAAATCCGGGCTAAACCGCTGGAGTTCGAAGTTCGAGATCCTTACCTATTCGGCAAGACAAGTTAAAATAAACACGTACAGTCTGTCAAATGTTTTTGCAACACCTTAGCATATTATAATGCGTCACTGCGTCAAGCGATGAGTCACTGCCGTCGCCAATGAATATGAATGCTTTGCTTCCTTGCACCATTTACCAGTGGCACAATAATGAAAATAATACAGGTACTTACAGTTTGATGGCTGCAAATTGTTGTGAATGCGTATTTACCATGTAGCACTAACCGCGCTATTGCTGGCTTGATTCTGTTCACTTTTCGATCAAAGATCCGGCTCGAAGGACCAAAATGTAGGGTCCCTGGGCTTTTCCAGTACCCTAGCTTGTGTTAGGATGAATCGTACAAAGTACACTACTGAGTTGTTTAATACACTTATTTTATTCAGCTTGAATTTTTAAACACACAATCACACGAAGCAGTAACAAAAAGGTACCAAAAATAAACTCTGCATGCCGCTAACAGCAGCCGACTGGTCATCAAACTCGAACTGTGTCTTGAGAATCTCTCTCTAAGGGCATGTAACAGGGGTTGCCTATTGATTGGGTTCGCAAGTTTAATTAATAATCAATCGGTTTGCTGCTACCGGGTAAATCAAAATGATTATGAAGATACCTATAATATTAACATAATAAGGACGGGTCCGAACACTTGCTTTTAATCCGGCATATTTTAAACTTTGCACATAAAGCAGATACTGTAAAGGTCCCAAGACCGAACCCTGAGCAATTCCTACACTAACTTTTGTATTTGTACTAATTTTGCCATTTATTTCCGTACATTGCTCTCTTCCTGTTGAGTATGTTTCTAGCAGCTTGTGGCACTTTCCACGAAAGCCCATTTTCTGTAGTTTTTGTATAAGTAGTGGAATGTCTACAGTGTCAAAGGCCTTCTGTAGATCAACAAACACAGACACAACGTAGTTATTTTTGTCCAACTCAGCCGATATGCATTCAAGAAGATCAACTGTCGCTCCAAGGGTGCTGCTTTTTTTCTGAAAGCCATATTGAATCTGATCAAATTTGAAGCTCGAGTCAATGAATTTTGTCAGTCTTTCCTTGATAACTTTTTCCAATATTTTACTGAAAGTGCTGAGTAATGATATTGGTCGATAGTTGTTGACTTCATCATGTGCACCTTTTTTGTGTATAGGTACTATTTTTGCTGTCTTAAGTTCTTCTGGAAAGATGCCTGTGTCAAGAACATCATTTATTAAGTTTACCAATTTAGGGCCAATCATTCCAAAGTTTGTTATAATGTCTTGCTTTGTTATATTATCTTTGCCAGCAGCACAGTGATGTTTTAATCCACTTATAATTTGTTGAACTTCAGCTAAGTTAGTTGGTTGTAATAATATGCTTTCGGTGTGTTCTTGTTCCTCGAATGTTAGTGCAGGTTTTTGTTTTATTCTTGCGGCTAATGTAGCTCCAACACTTGAAAAATGTTTATTTATTTCTTCTGCAATATCTATATTGTTCGTATATATATGTTTCCCTCTTTATCAGATATTTTAGTTATGCTATTTGTTGACCTTGTTCTCCTGCTGCACAGTTCATTAATCACAGTCCATGTTTTCCGACAGTCACCCTGAGCTTCCTTAAATTGTTTCTCTGCATATTGCTTTTGAAGCTTTATCCTAAGTTTGTTTAAGTCATTTTTTGCTTTTTTAAAGTAATTTTCACTCAATTCATTGCCCAACCGTTTCCATCTCACATATAGTTTATCTCTTTCTTTAAGTTTTCTAATATATTCTTGTGTAACCTAATGATTGTTGTTTCTTATTTTTAAAACTTGTTTTTTTTGTACAGCTATTTTTGCTTTCATTTAATATATCTGCAAGTTTTTTAAAGGTATCAATTTCTATTTGCTCCAGTTTTGCTCCTACTTGTTGTTTCCATATTTCTATATTAAGAGAACTTTTTGTAACTTTTTGCTTTATATTTTCACAAAACATTTTTTTAATGTCAATATGCATAATCCTATGGCCAGAAATAATGTGATCCTCTAAGTTAGAATAACACTGGATGTTTTTATTTGTTATGACATGGTCTAAGATTGATGCAGAATGTTGTGTTACTCTAGTAGCATTTTGACTATTTATTTTATTTTGAAATTTGAAGCCATTCATTTCAATCGTATTTTTATAAAAATTTATACTCTGTGAATTTTTCAGTAAGTCCAAATTCATATCGCCAATAAGAATGCATGCATTTTTTTGACTTTCCAATAACTTGTCTAACTCTGGCAAAAAAATATTAATTTTATTTTTTGGCGGTCTATACACAGCAAATATTGTGAGTTTCTGTTGTGGAATATAAACTGATATCACATTACAATCCTCTTTGTTAATATTATATTTAGTATTTAATATATAGTTTATTCCATTTTGAACAAAAATGCAGGTGCCTCCTCCCTTTGTATCTCTGCAATCATGCACTGCTGTATATGATGGCAAGTTAAAGTAATTTATTTCATTGGGATAAAGCCATGTTTCTGTAAGAATAATTATGTGTATTGGTTTTTTACTAAGAAGAAGTATGTTATATACATCATTAAGTTTATTACGTAGACTCCTAATATTAATATACAATATATTCAGATCATCCTTAACAGCCATTGGTATAATTTTGGTTTTTTGTTGACGAAATTAATACTGAATTTTGGATATTTAAAATTGCTGGAAGTCTGTCTCATTTCTAATTCTAACTGCACGGTCATCTTCACTTTTTTTCAAATACACCTTTCCATTTTTAACATACGCTGCCTTATAGTTATTCTTTTTTTTTATTTCCCGAGCCTTTTTGAACAATAGTTGGTTGTATTTAGTTAAGTCTTCATTAAAAAATATATTTGTATTTTCACCCTCCAGTCCGCATTCATGCAGCTTTAGTCCTTTTACAATTTTGATTCAAACTTGTACTACTTGTAGATAGGTACTACTAAAAGTAGTCTTCCTCTGCATTTGAAATTTCACACATGCTTTCAGACTCATCAGAATCAACATCATCGTCATCATCATCATCATCATTCGTAATAATTAACGGTCTTACTTCGTCTACATCCTGTTCTGTCTCATAAGATTCAAAAATAATTTTTTCTGTGTGTTCAATGCATTTCCGCCATTCTTCTTTGCCCGCTTGGCTAAGCGCCTCCTCCCATAACTTTATAACGCTAGGCTTACCGATATTTTTACAGGCATGTTTGTCATAATAGTTCTTGCTAATACCCCATACCAATTCAATTGCGTTGTAATGACAATGGTAGGGCGGCAATCTCAAAACTTGATGTCCATATTTGAGGGCTAATTCGTAAATAATGTCATTATCGGAAAAGTATATACCTGACAAAATCTTTAACATATTTAACCATCCCGCACTTGAGCAAATTTTAATTGGTTCTTGGAAAATAGCGATTATTATATAGATTTAACTATAATAATAGCAAAATAATTTAATTATCTATTTAATTATTATTTATGCTCAACGCGTAATTCTAAGATAATTTTGTTTTGAAACCTCTGATTTCGCCCAGTAATAGAATACAGTAAACCAGTGGGATGTTCGGTGTGATCAAGTATAGCGAAGGTGCGAAGATATTGTAACTTAACCGACTTACTGTTTTAAAAGCGATAACATCCCTTGGTGATTTAATCCGATATCGGACTTCTTAAAACGCACAGACTTTATTAGATAACGTAGCGTTAAATCGGCGTACAGTCTACTTCGGATAAGTGGAAAGAAATCCTATGTGCAAACATTCTGAGAGTTGGTAAGCCTAACTTCCAGAGTAACAACTTAACCGTTATAAGGGTAACATTTAAATGTTCTTTGCCTACATGGCATTATTGTCACAGTGCCTCTTGAGAAAAAATAGTGTCACTTGGTATGCGGTAGGTGTGCTGGTTGAACTTCTTAGAATTTGGCCTGGACGACCCTTTCCACCCTTAAACTAGCTACAAGTTCCATTGTATGCAAATAGCCTAAATTGAAATAACTATTTAATAGGCCATATTATACCATTTCTAAGCTAATTAATAGATCCGGGGTTGAGACGTTACAGTTTTTAAAGAACTTATAATATTTGCATTTTTAAAATGATATTATTTTAGCAGTAAGTATAGGTTATTAATTTCTTCTTCAATTAATAGAAGTTTTTTACAACGCAAAATCGCATTAAAAAGAAGTGGAAAATTAAACGCAACTACTTTATATTATAACGTACGTGTATTACAAAATCCACCTTGAAATCCACAATATTAGCTCGCCAGAACTCCGACTGGAAAACGCGATGCCGTGAAATTTCGATTTGCCTTGACCTTACTTCTATCACGCGAAATACCCTTACTTATAGTTTAGTGGGATGGTTTCTTTATCGATCAATTTAAACGAGGCATTTAGGTTTGGCTTGATTTTAGGGTTAATAACAGAAGCCGAGAAGAGCCAACAAACTTGGATTTGGGTTGAAACCATTTGTGGGGAATACCTTTCTTTTTTAATGAATGGTTCTGTTTTAATTGACTTTGCTCTTCTCGGACAGAAGTCGAATAATTTCAATATTGTCAGTAAACAAGGGATAATATTTAATTAAAATTCTAATTGTTAAACGCGACCAAGAGCAAGCATATAGTAAAATTAATATCATGATGTGCCGTCGCATTGATAAATTATGTCTATCCTAAAATTAATAAGTGCGTAAATAGCAGGTATACTCCGACACAAGGTAAATGGTCATGACTCTTGCATCACATCTGTAAATGGCACTTTGTTTTTTGCTCGTTTTTGTCTTTAATTCCGTCGTCGGATTTACAGTTTTCAATCCACGGTCTGAACATTTTAAAAATTACTATTATTAATAACACCACTGCACACCGTTGAATGACACAGTTCAAATGATTAATTAATAATTCGACAATTTCTAATGTGTCGACAGGTATAATTAATTATACCTTAAATACGTACATTATCAAAATAAAAATAAAATACCTCCCTGTTACTTAGAAACGCTTACAAACCAGCCCTTAATTGGTTTATGGTGGGTAAAGTCGCCCGAACGTTATAAAGTCATGACCATTTACCTTGTGTCGGAGTATACGAGTAACTTGAAACTAGTCCCGTTTTAGGTTAGTTCAGGTTAGTTCAGTGGCGGCTCGTGACGGAAGTTTGTGGAAGTTCACAAGCAACAAGCATGGCAAAAAAAAGAACGAAAAATTTGCGCATATCTCCGCCCACCCTTCCTTTTATTTCACCCCTCCGTTCCAACCACAAGATATTGTGTAGTTAGGTCGCGGCAGATATAACAATCTGCCGTGGTTAGGTGTCAAATTTACGAGTAAAAAGCTTTCCTAATTTTTATGTTCTTTTTGTACGTAGATATGTTAATAAAACAAAATATAAATTTAAATTGAAAACTTACCAATATACAGCATACTTGGGAAGCAGTAACTAGAAAAGTCAACAACGACAACATAAAAAAAACTAAAAATATTTTTAAAAAACAGAACTGATTAAACACAGTGTCTGAACGAGAAATGCATTCTTCTGTCTTTAGGTTTAGCAAATTTCTCAGTAACTAAGTCATTAAAGTTAGGAATATCTTACAACATTTTTTTCTCTATCGACAACATTGCCAGGGCAGAAAGTCTCTCTTGATTCATAGTACTCCTTAAAAATGTTTTTATTCTTAGTTCTGATATTTTTGTATACATTTATGCATTATGTAGCTTCATTAGCACAATAGAAGTAAAAGAATAACAAGACTGAGGGCAAAAGCAGGAGATCTCCTGTTAAAACAGAAGGTCTGGCAATACTGCATGACATACGCATGCACAAGCTATGCCGCGCTTATGGAGGGCTTTACCGCGCTACACGGATCAGCAAAACATATAAAACGATCTCTCAAAAACCATCCGAAAACAAGGCGGCGGGATGCAGCACAGTAAAAGCGTGCTCATTTGAGAGGAATGAAAGCCCATTTAGAGCCGTGCGCTAAAAAGAGATGGGGACGACAAGGTGCATTTATTACGGGAAGCGAACCGACCATATCAAGTAGCGATAGCCACGGAGCACATTTTTCCTGCGATAAGCATTCGGGATTAGAGACCTGCTACAAAATATTTAGTTAGCGAAACGATAATTGGTTAGGGAGCTTATAAAATCATTGCTTTGTAACAGACAATGTATTGTAAACTAAATATGTAATTTATAGTGAATATTTGTCGATGTGGGGCTGAATCTTAGGAAGGCACGTGCTCAAGTGCTCCTATATAAGAGCCGCCACTGGGTTAGTTCCTAAGATGAAGAAATTATGGTCTGAAGCAAAAGGCTTGAAAGCGAATAAATACAATGCAATATTGCCGATTTGACTAGCACACTAACAACTAACCCCATCAGCTTGCAGAGGAGGAAAAGTTACTATAAGGAACTGAAAACCCCAACTTGATATCTTTTGTTAAACTAGAGAAATTAGGGATAATAATAATTAATATGAAAAAATAGGCCATTTTCTAAAACATTAATTAATCAATTAAATCTCTGGTTTATTGACGTCGGTTTTCACTTCCTTACAGTAACTTTTCCTCCTCTACAAGCTGATCGGGTTAGTTTTTTAATCCGACGTTTCGGATTCGAGCGACCATCATCAATTTTTTTATTTTAAACACGGACCTGGATTTTTTATTCCACTATTTTATAGCCTTCATAAGCCTAAAATAAAATATGATGAAAAAGTCATATCATAACATTTGATTTTTTTGAGAAAATCCTTATTCATTGAGGAATTACGGAAAAACGCCATCTAGTGGCCACCATCAGAATCAATATGATATAGTTAATAGATCAACGTGTAAAGGAAAAGCAAGGCTTTTTTTCAAGACCAAGTTGAATACAATCGGTTTATCCAAAGCAGAGATATCAGCGTTTGAAAGAAAAACAGTTTGACCTTCTCCCACTACTTTATTATTAAAAATAGAAAAAAACGATTCCTAACATAAGGTTGCACAATTTTATGAAGAATACAATGCTTATATTTTTAACATATTTTTATTCAAAAAAATCAAGAGAAAATCGGCATTTCTATTTTGAAAGTTATCTTACGCCCCCTAGCGGTCATTTTTCGAACTTGAAAATAATTTCCAGCAATTTCTCTTGGCCGCTTTTATCGATATACATTTTTTCCCAAAGTCCTAGTGTTATTAGTTTCTGAGATATAGCCGATTACCCCCATAGGTGGAACACCCGGTACAAGGCTTTTCAGGTTGTTTGTCAGATCATGTTCACCGATCAAGCGAATGGCTTTTCCTTAAATGGAATTTAGTAATCTCAGGATCTGTTTGGGAGCAGAGCCCCAAATATGCGAACAGGACTCCAGCGATGGTCGAATTTGAGCTTTATAGAGCATTAAAAGTTGTTGGAGTGTATAGATGTTCTTAGTTCGGAAAAGTGTCCCAAGCTTCTGCCAGGCTGCCTTAGCAATAGCCGCAACGTGACTATGCCAAGACATATGACTATCCAAATTGACGCCCAATAAATTAATTGATGAAGCCAAGGGAATCAAGTGTCCCGCCTTGACTATATCCGGTTCTTTAACATTAACTTATTTAGAAAAAAATTGCCGCCTCGGTTTTTTTAGCGTTAAGTTCTACTTGGTTACTGTCACCCCAAGAAAGAATTTCTTCCAGGTTCTTGTTGTTAAGATGTGAGACCTCTTCCTGCCTATATTGGGATGTGCAATGGGATCCAATGTCCAAGCATCCAAGGTAAAGGATGAAACAAGTGTGGTGTCATCAGCAAAGGCTATATATAGGATTATTAGTTTTTCCAAAATGTCATTAATGTATAGTAAAAAGAAGGTGGGCGACAATATAGAACCTTGCGAGAGACTCCGGCATTGATGCTAAATGCGTCGGAAAGAAATCGGTCCATCGCCACCCGTAGAGAACGGTCTTTAGGAAAGCTTGAGAGCCATGAAAAAAATTAAAGCGGCATTCCGTATGCTCCGATTTTATTTAGGAGCCTCTCATGTCATACTCGGTCACAGGCCTTGGAAATGTTCAGTGCTACCGCCTGGGACTTAAGCGTGAATGTCTTCTGTTGATCTAGACTTACGGAATCCATACTGGTGGTCACTAATGATGTTGGAGCCTTCAATGTACTTTAATCATTTTTCATTGATAACTTTTGATATAGCCGAAAGCAATGCAACTGGACGATAGTTGTTTGGCAAGGTCCTTTTGCGTTTTTTAGGTATGGGCTGGACTCGCGAAGTTTTCCAGCAAAAGGGAAATATTTCTTCCTTATAAGATAAGTTGAAAAGCCTACAAAATTTCGGTGTCAAGTTCGTTAGGATCAGAAGATTTCTTGGTTTCAAAAGTCCTAAAAATTCGTTTAAGATGGCGCTGCCGGAAAATAATCTCGAGCATTTCCGATTCTACAGGGAGAATGTTCCTTGGAGTTTTTCCCTGAAAATTAACCGTTGAGTTTAAAGAGAATAGCTACGCCAGTAAGTTTGCTTTTGCCTGTGGTTTGGTCGCGATGGTTCCATCACAACTTATTAGAGGTGGAATGGTTGACTGGGTAAAGTTCTGACTGACGACCTTAGCTACTGACCAAAATGATCTTGATCCGTTAGGACATTCAAGAAGTTTGTCTTTGATCGAACATCGAGTAATATAATTTACCGGCAACGACTGTCAAGTTTGTCACAATAATTATTGGTAAGTAGGTACTTAATAGAAAACATAATTCTAAAAAAGTAATCTATTATACATCTATTCAATGCCAATATTAGAATACTAGACCAATAGGAAATTTGGACGTGGTCTTCAAGAAATTTCGCCTGTGGCGCTACTTTTGCACCTTCAGCATTCTTGCCGGGGTCTAGGACATTTAGCCGTCGCCGTTTCGCCGTCGCCGTTTCGCCGTCGCCGTTTCGCCGTCGCGACAATTCGCCGGCAGCCGATTCGCCGTGGGCCGTTTCGCCGTCAAATAGAAATTAATAAAATACGTAAAAAAGGTTATAATATATATTGCTAAATTTTAACAAAATTGTTTGATAAAAATATACCTACATAGGCAAGTCAATAATAATAATTAGGGTTATTGGAATTCGGGTCTAGGTTGTTCAGCCGTCGCCGTTTCTAATCGAATCCACCTTTTTGGGTCCAATTCGGTATATGCTAGATATAAAAAAATTGTAATAATTATAGACTTATATTGGTTAAACAGCGCTAACACGGCATCTAATCCACCTTTTTGGGTCCAATTCGGTATATGCTAGATATAAAAAAATTGTAATAATTATAGACTTATATTCTATTTGACGGCGAAACGGCCCACGGCGAATCGGCTGCCGGCGAATTGTCGCGACGGCGAAACGGCGACGGCGAAACGGCGACGGCGAAACGGCGACGGCGAAACGGCGACGGCGAATAGTCCCATCTCCTTCTTGCCGACCCTTCAGTGGGGTAAATAGAATTTTTTGGCCCCAACGCAAAATACATAAGGAAGCCCCCTTTCGGTCACAAATCACAAATACTAAATAAAGATAGAACAATGAGCTTTGTTTTTTTATTTATTTTACATACAGGGTGGCTGATTAGTGCGAGGAAGTCCAATATCTCCGTTGTTCTTAAAAATATCGAAATTTATTAAATACAAAGGTTCTAGGATAAACAAAAGCGCACATTTTAAAAATATTTTTGGATATACAGGATGCTCCAAAAAAGTGGGGTTTAGCAAAGATGTATTTTTTCAAAAGGAACACCCTATATGTTATATTATTTTTGGATGCTACATAAAATTACAGTTGTTTTTCAATAAGTGCATTGTAGTTCTAAACTTAATAGTTTTAGAGTTATCGACTTTTCCAAAATGATATTTTTGAACTTTGACAGCTTCTAATTTTCTAACGGTACTTCTTAGAGCAAAACGGCTTACATGTCCCTATCTTACTTTTTAATTGTCTTCCCAAAAATATTAATTTCCGGTTAAACCGGAAGTACTATATTTCCGACTTTCAAGTTACATCCGGTTTAACCGGAAATTGATATTTTTTTGAAGACAATTAAAAAGTAAGATAGGGACATGTAAGCCGTTTTGCTCTAAGAAGTACCGTTAGAAAACTAGAAGCTGTCAAAGTTCAAAAATGTCATTTTGGAAAAGTCGATAACTCGGAAACTATTAAGTTTAGACCTATAATGCACTTATTAAAAAATTACTATAATTTTATGTAGAATCCAAAAATAATATAACATATAGGGTGTTCCATTTGAAAAAATACATTTTTGCTAAACCCCACTTTTTTGGCGCATCCTGTATATCCAAAAATATTTTTAAAATTTGCTCTCTTGTTTATCCTAGAACCTTTGCATTTAATAAATTTCGATATTTTAAAGAACAACGGAGATATTGGACTTTCTCGCACTAATCAGCCACCCTGTATAACTTCGCAATAGTCATGCACTTCGTTGTCCTTGCAGATGATATACCGCCTCAACAAGACTTGAGAAAGAACAAAAAACTACAGCGGCCCCCCTGAGCTTGGGGGCCCCAGCGCATTGCGCTTGCTTGTCTTATGGCAGTTACGCCACTGCGACCCTTGCTACCAGCTCGCGAGCGGCCACTGATCATAATATAGCTGTTTTCAATGTGAAGCTCAAAATTTAGATTTTTCAACAAATTAACATTTTTTTAAACGGCACACCGTATAAATTTTAAGATTAAACAATTGTCACAAGCTTCTCACAAATATAAAACACTAATTTTAAAAATATATACCCAGACGGCACAAACATATTCCATACATATTCCATGAATATTCCGTTGGAATATTGGAATATAACATAAATGTTCCATATCTGCCAGGGCATATGACTGGCATATTGCATGCATATTCCAGATCACCATGAAATATCGTCGTCACCGTTACCAATGGGCGTATCTGAATTTTTGAAATTGTTGAGGAGAGCAGTTTAAAGATTTTTCAGGTACATTCAAACTTAACTGCCTGCTACTTACACCACAATTATGATTAAATTTAATATTTTTGCCTTTGTCTAGAGGTTCTAAATATAGTTTCATTAAAAAATATTACAAAATCAATTATATGGCCGCCATTTTGTCCACTTTTGTCACTTACGCCTTTTGGTGCTATATGTATTATTTTTTTTTAGTAACTTAAGCCCTTCGTTATTTTACATTTAGAAATGAAAAGTTCAATTTTTATCATAAACAAATATTTATTCTATATAAACTAACAAAAATTGCAATTAAATGCAAACAATTTATATATAAAAAAAATATTAACTACTAATTATTATTAAAGAAAACCATTTAAAATATTAATCTGAATGGGGCAGACAACGATAAAAATCGACATGTTCCGGCAACTGAACTAAAGCGGTGGTACCGGTACACAGAGACATTAAATCTTTATATTTTCCAGGCATTATGGGAGGGGGAACATTAAAGAGCTTCGGAATATTTGAGTTTAATACAGACTCTACTTGGCGTTTTAAACTAATAGATCGATATTCAGTTTCCAAGTGGCTAGTTTTAAAGAAAAGTTTTGTAGGCTCGACTTTCCTAACTGCAAATTCAACCAATTTTGTCCAATTGAATTCGAGAGAAGAGTCATCATTTTTAATATTTAAAATTCTCAAGGTTTTGGAAAATGTCTTATAATCTAAGAAATCTGAATATTTTAGATTACAGACTTCGTAAGGATGTTGCCTCCTAGCAAGTCGGAAAACGGGATTTAGTTGGCTTGGTACCATAATGTCGCCAGCTTTTTTAATAGCGCGGGAAATCACACTATGAGCAGAGTCGCCCTCGTTTTGCCCATGATTTGGTGTAAAGAACCGAAGATAGATTTCTGTCAAGTTTTTGCTTTGGTGTAAAGTATACAGTAGAGTGGAAGCCACAATTGAATTTTTATTTTGTCCACTGCAGCTGTCTGCAAAGAGATAAGCTTTTTGTTTCCCTTGCTCGTCGTAATGTTTTAAAAATTTATAAAGTGCCGTGGAGATTTCGCATGATCCTCGTTTTCCTTGACCCTCGTGCCAAGTAAAACAGACACAGTCTTTGGTAGCTATGTTGTACATAGTCAAATTGAAAACTCCCAATCTTCTTTTATAGAATACAGCATTATCGTTTGAAATTGGAACATGAATAACCTGCTGAAGGTCAAAAGAAGCACATAGAAGTGCTGGATTATTAATAGCTTCTTCTTTATACTGGTTCTTTAACACCCTAACAGCTTTTTTTTCCTTAATATGAAGATCATACTGTTCCCCTAGATCTAACTTGTGTTGGTCAGAACCGTTTAAAAAGCTATTGCACAAACTGCATTGGTCTTTTTTGGGTCGATTAAAGGATAAATTCATACCTTTAAATATTTTACTATATAATGTATAGCAAGCAGCTTCCTTATTATTTTGCAGACACTCTTCCTTGAACATTGCATACATTTTTGGCAAGGATAAATCACTATGCAGATATTCCCTACTGGAACTTTCACGACAGTAATGCGACTCTGCTTTAGGGAACTGCCTAATATGGTTTTCTATTAGTTGCTTAAGTGTTACATCTCGTATTTTTAACGATTCTTTTCGTCCTCCTCTAAAATCTCGTAAGACAATACCTGTCGAGGTTAGTTTGCCCAAAGCAGTCCTCATTGATTTTTCACTAACTCCCAATGTATTCAAAAACATTGTCTTACATACTATTTCTTTCTTACCATTAAGAAAAAGCGAGTATACTCTTGTTTTTGACCTTCTGGATTCATTTTTTGTAGTTTTTCTTTTCTTATCTATCTCGTCTATACACCTAGAAATAAATTCTCTTTTCAATTGTATATCGCCTGTCTGATGAAATTCTGTAAAAATTGTTGTTCTGTGTTCTTCGGTAAACAGGAAACACTTCCTTCCGGACTTTTTGCAAAATTCGGATTTACATTTTGGTTTTATTTCTTTAGCAGGCACAATTTTTTTCGTTGAATATGATACATATTCTTGAGCCTTATTTCTTCTTGTGGTGCCTTCCTTTTTTCTATTTATTCTTTTCTTTTTAATTTTATCTATTATTTCTTCTCCTTCTACAATAAAATCTTCAGGTTTTCTTGACTCGCTTGGTGGTACAATTTTTGCTGGACAGGCCCTCTCTGCAAAAGTCTTATGCATTTCACAGGATAAGTTATCTTTATTTTCAAAGTGCTCCCAGCACACCAAAATAAAACATTTTACACAGGAACTGAATACTTCCTTCTTACAACGAGGAACCTCGCATGTTTGAACATAATCGGGATCTTCGTGATCGGATATTTCTACATAACCAAAAGGGTCTTCTTCCGAATCGCTTAATTCTAAAGGCATCGACGAATTACCATTGTTACGGAATTTTTTGTAGGCATACTTTCGTCGTAACTCCGAAAGGGGTATTTCAAAATCACTATCAGAAGAAACTAATTCACTGGTTATTATATTCTTATTATTTTTAACTTGACATCCTTTTTTTGAATGTGCAATAATTGGCAAGTCACACTCAATTTCAGAATTAAGATCACCGTCTTCTGTCATTACAACTTCCCCATAAAACCATTTATTTTTAAACAACATTTTCACAGGTGTGCCCAATTGAATTATTTTACCTTGCTGTTCGTGTATTGCAACGCAGTTATCAGTGCCGTCTGCCCACTTAACAATAACATCCATTTTAACTGCAAGTTAACACAAGTACTTTTTACAATTTAATAATATACAGGTTTAATCCAAACTTACCTATTATTTCTCCCTTGCCACTTTCAAGAATCACATGCGTAGTTCTAGAATATTATTATAGTGCGCCAATAAGTACACGTCTGTTAGTAACACACACACAAACGGCTGCTCGTCGCATAATATTATCATGGCGTCGCGTACAAGCCCTATGTCACGTGGTTAAAAATGAACTATTTAATTTGTCGAATAGGAAAAGTGGAAGGGAGTGAATTCACTTAAGCCCATCAGTAAGATTAGTTCAGTTCAAATTGTTGGCACCAAAAGGCTTATCTTAACTTAAGCCTTATGGTGACATAATTATTAAATCAAAAGACAGTTAAGCCAAAACAAAAATTGTGCTTTGCACACCAATCATTCTATATATAGTTACGTCCTTTGGTAACAATATAATATCTACTAATACAAATTTATTTATGGACTTAACTGAAATTTGCAAATTTGTCAGTTACGCCCCTTGGTAACGGGATCGACGATATATGCCTGCAATATATTTTAATCTGCCAAAATATATTTATGGCATATGCTAAGAATATTAATTTTTTTCTTTTTCATATAAATATATTTAATTTAGGTCAGGTCAGTTAGTTTAGTAGGTAGAGTTACAAATTTGGTATAATAAAACATCACTAAAATTAATATTTTTTTTATTTTTATAACTAAAAAAATTAAAACCTAAAAACTAGATACTCTTTAAAACAAGGTGAAAAAAAATTAACTAAAGCAGGTTCTGTCAGTTCTGTAACGTACAGGCAGCGTTTCCGAGTTACGCAATAGAAATTGGTTAAACTTGTGTTAAAAAAATTGTTATTAAAAAATAACGATTGCCTTTTTTTCTAGAAGAGCAGTCCTCAATTAAGCACATACAGGGTGTAATTTAATTGAGTGCCGATACTTAAGGGTGATAATCTATGAATGATTCTAAGATAAAAAGTTCATATGGACATATGTCCTAAACCTCTTCATTTTTGAGCTACAGGGTGTTAACATTTTAAGAAAAATATAACCTTTTTATATAAATCACTCTTAGATATTTTTATGAAATTTTGTACATACCTTTTAATCAATAAGGAGCATTTTTTGACCTAACAGATTTATAAAAATTTTTACCAGTGACGTCCGTACGGGGTTTGAACTGAATATTTTTAAAGAAAAAATGGATACGCCACTGCTTTTTCTAAAAACGAAACTTACTTTTGAAATTCTCATTTATTTTAAAGCAAATTTCGTTTATAGACTTACTTTTGTACGACGCACCGTTTTCGCGTAAAAAATAAAAACAAAAAAAAATAAAAAATTTTATTTCAAAAATCGCGATTAATTTAAAAGGAAAAATTCCAAACCTTAAATCGAAAGCGAAATGACAAGAGAAGATAAACAGAATAAAGAACCCACATTATTTACAGTAGTTGTTCGAAGTGTCGTCCACCCACACGTATGCAAGCATGGACTCTTCTTCCCATAGACTGACGCACATTTTCGAAGATTTCCGGGGTGTTTCTTATGGTTTGGCAGCATACTAATATACGATTTCGTAACTCTTCTTCGGTATGAATCGGCACTTGGTACACTAAGCTTTTCAGATGCCCCCAGAAAAAATAGTCTAAACTGTTAAGGTCCGGAGATCTAGGTGGCCATGGCTGCGTTCCTCCGCGACCTATCCACCGATTGCGATAGGTGTGATTTAAAAATTCACGCACTCGTAAGCTAAAATGTGGAGGCGCACCATCGTGCATTAGCCACATCTGGTTTCTTAATAATAATGGAAGGTCTTCAAGCATTGGCGGCAGATCTTCTTCAAGAAAGTGTAAATATGATTGTCCATCAAGTCTTCTTGGGAGAAAAAATGGGCCTATCAAATAATCATCAATAATGCCAGCCCAAACATTTATTGAGAACTGTTCTTGATGATTTGATTCTACAATTGCATAAGGGTTTTCATCCGCCCATAAATGGTTATTATGGAAATTTCTTATTGAGTTTCGAGAAAAATTAGCTTCGTCGGTAAAAAGAATGTGCCTGTCAAATAACGGATTTTCCATCAGGTTTTGAAGAAACCACACACAGAAATTAATGCGCATCGGGAAATCTCTAGGGAGTAATGCCTGGACTCTTTGAATGTGATATGGGTATAATAAATTTTCGATGAGAATTTTCCAAACAAGAAAATGTGAAACATTAAATGTTGCCGCGATTTTCCTCGTGCTACTTTCGGGGTTCTCCTCAATTTCGTGTAAAATTCCTTCTTCAAGTTCCGGTGTTCTTACTGTTTGATGGACTCCTTTAGCACTGTGGTCAACTTTTAAAGTTCCGGTCTCGTGGAGACGTCTATGAATCCTAGAAAATGTTCTCGGATCGGGTAGTACGCGATTTGGATACCGCTCTTGGTATATCCGCCTGGCTTCGTATGCATTACCGTCTGCAAGCCCATAAATAAAATGCATGTCAGTTAATTCACTGTTTGTAAAATTTACCATTCTTTTATTATAATTTAACGTCTTACTGTAATAATAATTATTTAATAATGCAAAATCAATGCCAGGCCTTTTGTCTTTATGAAAAGAAACGTCAAAATTGATGTAGCTTTACCCAGCCTACTGATTTTTATTTGATTTGCTTTAAGAGGGCATTTAATATGGTTACCGTTTTTTTCTTTTCAAACGTTCAGTTGAATGTCACTGGTGAGTAGAAAATAAATTGTTGTCCCAAAAAAAGTGTTTCCACTCATGGTGGGTGCCAACCAAATTCAACAAAATAAATAAAAGCAGTCTCAATGAACCGAAGAAAAAAATGTTTTTTTTGTTTTTATTTTTTTACGCGAAAACGGTGCGTCGTACAAAAGTAAGTCCATAAACGAAATTTGCTTTAAAATAAATGGGAATTTCAAAAGTAAGTTTCGTTTTTAGAAAAAGCAGTGGCGTATCCATTTTTTCTTTAAAAATATTCAGTTCAAACCCCGTACGGACGTCACTGGTAAAAATTTTTATAAATTTGTTAGGTTTGTTAGCTCCTTATTGATTAAAAGGTATGTACAAAATTTCATAAAAATATCTAAGAGTGATTTATATAAAAAGGTTATATTTTTCTTAAAATGTTAACACCCTGTAGCTCAAAAATGAAGAGGTTTAGGACATATGTCCATATGAACTTTTTATCTTAGAATCATTCATAGATTATCACCCTTAAGTATCGGCACTCAATTAAATTACACCCTGTATATATAAAATATAAACTTTCAGTATGAATTTATTTGCAATCAAAATATGTGTTAGTTTAGAATTTAGTTTAGGGTTAAAACGCGGAATCTAGCAACACCGTATATTATTATTATAAATTGACTAAATAATATTATAAAAAAAATCAAGTTTCATTTTTAACAAAATACTAATAAAATGCAGAAAATGCCTACACAAAAACTTAATGAAGTCTAAAACATTTTCATATTTAAATTTATTTTTTAATTAGGTGCATACATATATGCACCTTCCTCTATATTATCTATAAATAAATAGTTCCTATACCTATATCAAGTTACGGAAAAATAGAATTTAAGACCGTAATCACTCTGTATAGATATTTATATTATATATATTATTATCAATAAGTATTAAAAAAAATTGAATATATTCCACAATGCATATCCTATAAATATACCCGCGGCATATTCCCGGCATATCTACAATGGCATAGATATGGAATATTCTTATGAGATAAGATACATTTGAGATATTCAGTGCATATTCCAGGAATATTGCAAGATATTATGGTCTATTGGCAGATAGGGGAATATTCCAGGAATATAGGGTGCCGTCTGGGTACCTATAACAATAACTTTTATAAATATAAATGACAATTAACTCAGTTGTGTTATACGTTCAAAAATTAAAAGCTACAAGTATTTGATGATTTAGGAAACTGTCTCATAAATATTGCTCAAACTGTTCTCCATTATGCCTAAGACATGTTTCACACATTGTTCTGATTCGCCTCAGTGCATTTAAAATAATAAAAGGCCGTGCCTAAAACTCCCTAAAGCCTCTCTCAGTAGCTTCTCTTAAATCTGCCGTCGTTTGGTACTGGACGGTATAAATTTTATTTTTTAGGTAGCCCCACAAAAAAAAATCCAAAACCGTTAAATCGGGTGACCTGGGTGGCCATCTTACAGGTCCATGTGTTCCAATGGCTTAAACTGGTGTTTTTTTAGAATAGTTTGAACCCTTGATTTTGTAACACCGACAGAACCTTCCACTGTTCTACAAGAACTACTTTGATTTGTTTCAATTGAAGCCAAAACGTTTACTTCATCAATGACCTGGTTTTCCTTATTGTAAATACTAAGTCGGGGTTTGGAAAATGAACCGATTTCAATTAAGTTTGATTTTATTTTTAAAAATATTCTTTTATCCGGCTGTCTTCTTTCTGGGAATCAGCGAATATTACGTTTTTAGAAATTTTAAAATATGATGAAAAATATAAAAAGATGTCCATACCTGTTAAAATAAATTTCTAATGCTTCATCCGAATTTTCGTTACACTGAATATAACAAACGACCTTATCGTACTTTTCATAATTCTCGAATTTTGCATTCGCAGCCATAATTAAGAAAAAACTGCTATTTATCGAAACTGAATAGAAATAAAGAACAGAAAATGAAAAAAAAAAGAAACTATTCTGACAGTAAATAAAGATTTTTTTAGATAACAAGCCTGTCATCTTTTGTTTTAATAAATACCCGTCATGGCCTACTAAAAAAAAATAAAATTTGTTGAAAAATGTAAATTTTGAGCTTCACATTGAAAACAGCTATAAAGTATTATATATTTTTAAAAAGCTTGTGATAAACTGAATCATAATGGCTAAAAATATATTGGGTGTCCCATTTAAAAAAATGCAAGTTTGCTCTTTTCCCGAAAACGATTAGACATAAAAAAAATCTGGACTAAGCCACTGGATTCTACGTGAAAAAAACTAATAAGTTCATTTTTTACCTTTTTGATAAGTTGCAGCGTAACCGAGATACGGTTGTGTGGTGTCCCAAAATGCAAAATCTTCAAAATCAAAATCAAAATCGTTTGTTTCTCAAAAAAGTAACATAGTGCCGCGAAAACCGCAACCTTCTATCTTTACTAATAACGCAAATAACCCGTAAAACATACGAAAACTAGACACCCTGTACTGTACACACTGTATAATAACGAGTCAAATTTAAAATGATATGGTGTTTTATCTAAAAAACGAAAGTATCAACTCCAGTTGATCAACTTACTCTGTATACATGAAAATACAATAAAATAAAAATTTGTTTACAATTAATTAATTTTTGTTATGAATTTTTTTTAACCTCTTACAGTTTCCGGGAAAATATACATGATCATCTTACGTGGGCCTGTACCTACGTTTACAATCGGCTTACAAAAAATCAATATTCAACATTATTTTATAATTTTTATTAAAAATTAAAATCTTACATCAGTTCAATAAATAATACAAATATAAATTAAATAAAAATATTCGACTCAAACTAGTTCTTTGGTTAATTTTACAATGCAAATAAAATTAGATGCTTGAATAAATATTTAATATTCGGCAACCATCTGCAACGACAATCCAAAGTCGCGTGAAATCTCAATATACCTAATATTTAAAGCGTACAAGATGTTACGCACGAAGTTCTCCAACAGCTTATATTTATTTTAATATCTTGGCCTATAATAATAATATGGTACCCTCTTCCTTTTAGCGTAATATTTTCGGTAAACAAAAAGTGGTCTAAAAATAATGGCTTCGGATGTATCCAAGTCGTCTTTATGTTTGTTAATTGCAACACTTCTAGGTGCCAGAGAAGCGACTTTTAAAGATTCTAAATTTTCCTTATTTTTTGATGGGTCCGCCATTTTTTGGTTGCTCACCAGCTCAGTGAGTTTAAGATTTGAGTCTGCTCTATTAATCATCAGGCTTCCTTGTGGATTTTGATGTTCATCGTTTTTCGTTGGATATGCATGAGTTGCCATTAAAATGACAAACAGCATAGTTAGCACACAGATAATCTGTAAATAAAGATAATTATTAATAAGTTTTTATAATTTTGCAACGTTTAAAGTAGTGAGAATACATATTATTATGCTAGGGCCCACAACTCCAGCTAACGATCAGCTAACAAGGTACTACATTCAGAAGCGTAGCTATGTGTGCCAAGGAGGTTTATGATCCCTCGCCTTTTATCAAAAAATTATTGTTCCTCACACTAGAAAAATCATTGTAACGTCACGTCGCGGCGTCGCATCGTCGTTGTTATGTTATTGTCACAAACCAACCTTATTAAATATATCGTTTTAAAATGGTTAGAAGCGCGTATTATCATCAACATCTTTACAAAAGTTCCTCTCTTTATCTTTTCAATACACCAAAATGATGAGTGAATAGGATCTATAATTAAAACTTTTTTGTTAAAAAAAAAGATATGTTTTGTTTTTGTTTCCAGTTTCTAAAACACGCTTTTTTATTCCCCCTAGTCCGTAGAACTTAGCTACTCAGCACCACTGTCTATGTTTATTTATTTAAATAATAGCACTGGGGTCCTATTTTCACATCTATATTCATTATAATATTCACTGCTCGATTAAATTTATTTTTTATTAAAAACTAGTTTTGGATTACCTATAGTCCGCCTTACGAGTCTGTAGCTACGACGGCTGAGGAGACAGGGGGGTAAAAGGCATAAAAAAGTCAGGTTTAACTGTAGCGGCATAGGCGTGCGGTGCCTCGTTTCATATTAATGTTTTATAAGTTAATAAACTAAATTTACTTCCTGGTATTGTAATAATTGAACCAGACCACTGTCCACTGTCAGCGGCAACAGGTAAAAAAAACGCAGTGGAACACACATTTTTTAGGCACTATTTTATTCATGTATCCACCACAATTATTTCATCGACTTGAAATGGCCGGCTGGAATGGCGTGAGCGAGAAAAAATTTATACGCAGTCTTATCATTATAAAATTAGGTCATTTTTATTTAAAATTTGTTGGTAAACTTAGCAAACCCGGTACATGAGTTTCTTTTTATACGCATTCCATCCATAGCCACAGAACCGTAAGGCGGACTATAGTAATTGGACAAAAATTGGTACTTGGGGATTTTTTAATATGAGAAATTCAAATTTGATCTTAGTTTGGCACTTAATTGTAGGGGGCGCCACCTACAGGTCCTTCTCTCTTTTGAAGAGTCACAACTTTTTCGTGCATGTATGTATTACATTTTCTAGAAGAAAAATCGATTTCTCTATCATTTTTACGTGAAAATGGTTTGCTTGTCAAGAGTCGCTACAAGCAGCCGTTTTCCGAAAAACAAAAATAAAAATAAATTTTTGACACCCTGTATCTCAAAAATGAAGGGCTTGCAGACCCATGCTTATATGAACTTTTCACCTTATAAATAACTGGGGAATCGTCCTGTAAAATATCGGACACTTATTAAATAACACCCTATGTATAGTCCGCCTCGTTTTGTGGTATGCGATTTTTTCATGCCATTTTTTCCTTTTTCTATTAATTTTTTTCTTTGTTTCCGTGGTGAATTGTTGATTTATTTTCGCGTGGTCTCCTTTCTTAAGGTACTTCATATTTACGCTTTTACCTAGAGTTAGGTTTGTTAGAAACTGAACAGTTGCTATTGTTACAGAGTGATCAGTTAGGCCGATTGGTGCTTCCATGACGATATGGGATATTAAGTCACAGTCTAAGGTGAAGACGAGGTCCAAAGTTGATAGTCTGTTATTTATTCGAAATCCAGTTGGTTCAGTAACGTTGTGTTAAGCCAGTCTGATTTAACAAGAGTACTTTTTCTAATCAAAATACATCAACATTGGTATTTAAACTAGGTACAACTATAAAATGGAAAGAATTGGGACAATAAGTAGCCAGTGCCCCCTACATGTGACGCCTCTGAGAAAAAAATAAATGAAATAAATACACTATCTTCCAAATGATATAAGTCCTACCAATTATCGTTATTTTATATAAAGAGTTCTAGGTCCCTAATTCTTTGTCTAATTTGGGGGTGTAGATTACACCGCAGAAAAACTGCGCGCTAATTTCGGGACACCCTGTACCCTGTAGCTATATTTTATGGCCCACTCTAATAATATCACCATTTTTACCACTAAATGCAGGACGTGAGCGCGTGTCGCGTCGAGGTCTTGACCTAACCGATTTTCTGTCGTTAAAAATTTAGGGGCAGCTACATTTTGAGTCTCTTTGTGTATAAATACATGTTTAGGAAAGTACCGTCGGAATAAGTTAGACCTAAACTCAAACTAGAATAGTACAGAGCGTCATTCGCTTACGCCACGGATTTATCGATCTCGAGCGACACGGGACAAAAAAATTTTAACGTCAAAGTGAGATAGAACTTGTTTTACGTCATCAAGCGGGTGACGCTCCTGTACCTTTCAAGTTTGAATTGACGTCTGTTATCCTTTTCATAAAATAGGTCAGTGTAACGTTTTCTCAAAATCCGCGGTGCCATGTTATCACCATAATTCTTGAGATAACAGTATTCACCTTAGGATAACCTGAAATATATCGCGACAAGGCAACCTATCCACCCTTATTCTGACAACCCTACGCCCTGGAGGATGTACTTCAGACAATAGTCCCTAAAAATGACCTATCTTGTGCTGTCTGAAAACTCACCCTTAGCTAGCTCAACTAGGGTAGGTTCGCTGTTTTGTTTCTAGATTGAGAGCTTTAGCACTTTTATATAAGTAAGTTAAAGTCGAATCCTTATGGCGCCACCTTAGCTTTATTTTAAAAGCATTGACCTCAGAAAAATAACAAACTAGGAAAAAAAACACTTATGTCACAATCGGTTTACAATAGCTTCTTACGAGCTCTCATTCACTCAAGTCCCTCAAAGTCGCTGTCTTTTAAATAAAAGCCAACTATTAACAGAGGCCAATACAAATATTTATTTCTTATGTCGTGTTAGGCCCTTGGCTACTTGGATCTATAAATGCAAGCTCCTCTTACTTTAGTGGACAATAGGTACTTAAAGTTAAAAGATAAATAAGTGAAATGTATCAACACTAAGTGGCAGTATTAGGTTTGACACAAAAGTTTTGTAGGTTTAAATTTCAAAGTTAGCATTAAAAGAATGAGTAAAAATCAAACCCTGCTTGACAGGGTCTTGCACTAGACGGCAACTGTCAGTCTTACGCTATAAAAACGACTTTGCAGTCTGGTCTGGCAGCCACATAGACCTACATCCAGGACCTGATGAGATATGAATCAAAATACACCTGCCCAGACCTGAAATATCCGCAAGGTTCGTGTACTAGCCACTCGGGCGTAGATACGTTAAAATGTTAAAGTTACAAGCGTTAAAGTGTAAAGAAACAAATAGCCTTTAGCCGGGAAACAAAAATATTTACTTTATAATAGTAATTGTAACTATATTTACCACGAAATTAGCTGTAATAGACTACCTAACGTTTTAAGCTACTAGAGACTTTTGTGAAGTATTAATGCTATGTCGATATACGCTACACGTTTATAATGCACAAGTTCTATACGTAACATGGGCGCAAAACTCTATCAAAACACTATATACAGGGTCGTTGTACCACAGTACTCAGGTGTCCACAGAAAAGGCTTATCTTGATAATAGCATACAAGCCACGGGAAATAATATAGCAAAGGTTGATTTCACGCTTTCCTCTCACCTACTGTGTACTCCCAAGGTTCCGTACTACTCAAGAAAAATGTTACTTAGCTGAAACTTTACGTGCTACCCAAGATTCATGAAGACTCAATCTTCAGTAAAACCCACACATGATCCCTTAAACAGTCAACGTAGATATTGCTACAATACTGCTAGTCTCCAAAAATCCAATTAATACATGGCAACTGGCACGTCCCGCGTCCAGGCAACTCCAATAAGAAAACTAATACTCCAGTTTGAGCTTTTAGCCTCCACCAAAAAAAACCTAAAATCAAATTTTAGATGAACAACATGAAACAGAAAACTTTCATAAGACCCATCCAGGGTAATTAGATACTAAAGTTTAAATCTGGCTTAAATAACTAACGACGATTCCAATCTACAAAATGGCGTCTAGGAACGTTTGCTGAAGTTGATGGCAAAGCATTTTTAATCGGCATTTTTGCCCAAAGAATAGACAAACTACAATGCCATATCTCTTTTAATGTATTCGTAAAAGTTGTATCGGCACCACATGGCCTTCCCTGCCCCAGAAAACTAAACTTCGGGAGCTGCTACTGCCACAAACGTGCTTTCACTTCAAGCGTCCATTGTCGAAGGGGCCGATGACATTCCCTCTTCAACATACATAAATACCAAAACAATCGTCGACAAATGAGTCATACCAATCCATGAAAACTATAATCTCTTTACCACCATAACAAAAACTTGACAACCCGAGTCAACCAATCGCAACCACAAAAATATGCCACAATTAACCAGACGTGGTCGTGAAAATCCACAGAACTGTCAGTCTGACACTGAATCACAGCAGTCAAAATATTTGACCTACATCTTATCTACAAGGTTAAAGAGTTATTTCTATTGATAATTTGAAAAGTTGACTAATTACTAATCAATTAAAACAAGGATTTGAAATAAGACCTGTCTGCAAGTAGTATGTAACAAAGAACAGAATAAATTAATCCACTTGGATATGTCTTACAAGATACAAAACATTCCTGGAATATAAACATTAACATAGGTTTTAAACTGATTTAAGTGAAACTATTGACCACTAACAGGTAATTAATGTTTAAGACGAGAGTCTACATAGGAGATTTAATAATTTAAAACCGAAAACTTAACGTAGATAACCAAACTATGAAAATACAATTTTCGAACCGTACCTATGCTATGCAGCCCCGGAAAATGAAAAAATTCATTTATTATCAATCAAGTTGCCTCCTGATTGATAAAAATTTCTACCCCCCCCCCCCCTCCCCCGCAAGTTTATGTTCTCAATTCTAACAATTGGGGGGAAGTAGGTTTCGTAGGTGAAACAAATATTTATTTTATATGTTCCTTTGATACATTCACTGCATCTACTATAAGAAGAATAAAATTTTGTTTGTTTAAAAATCTCTAAAATATTTTTTTTTTAATTTAACGTTACTGGCTATAGTTATCTTTTTACAAAGAATTTATTTGAATCTTTCGAGTCCTCGATTTTTGCAGACGATCACAGGACATTTAAAAACATGATAAATTTTGTGTAAAAGCTTTCGAAAAAATATTTTTCTTATTCTTGACGAACCAATAAATCATTATAATGTAGGTATAATTTCAATTGTTTTTTCTTTAACATTACCTATTACCAATTTTTCGTGCGTCTGGAGCTATGTAACCCTTTAAATAATAAGTAATAAACCAAATACTAGTGTTCATTAAGTAAATTGTCATTACTTACTTGTTTCATTATGCAAGCTTTCTAAAATTATATCCCAAAAATGCGAAACAGTAGATATTTCTAAAATTCACTAATAGTTTAATATTACTGTTAGCTTTCTAACTTCACAACAAACTATACAGAAATCTTGCATCGTACAATATTTATAAGATTTTACGGACGTAAAAACTGAATAAACAAAATTTCTAGATAAATTGGTCACCAACGTCAATCGGCCCAAAAACAATTTTAAAGTTATTTAAAAAATTAACACCTCTTTAAAATTGTTTATTTTCGAAAAGTCATGTTATATTACCCGGTAGCGGCGTGATTAAAATGCAGTAGCAATAAATGAAATAATTGTTCACTGTTGACTAAAGTACTGAGAAATTACGAAGAATGCGATGGTGTGTTTATATTACTGGTCATTTGGTAAATAAATGAACCATATTTTAAAATTCCGTTTCTCGTGGTGCAACGACGCCTTGACTTTAGGCTGTTATTGCTTTTGCTATAACACAAATTTAAGCTATAGGGTAGAGTTGTCTATATTGAACCGCATCTTAAACTAATCCTTTCTTCTATTTCACACATGATCAGTCTTGCCATCAAAATGTTTTATTTACCCGCAGGAGCTAAATTGTTAAAGGCGTTAGAATAGGACGTTCGCCCAGGGGTCCAACTCTTGAAAATCAGGGGGAGGGGGGACAGGGAATAGAGCAACAAATCCCAGCATTCTGTAAAAAACGACTACATTACGACAGTAATGTTAGTTATTAAATAGAAAATATAATATAAATACCTACCATTACGATTTCAAAAAACTACGACATTTAATCCAAACTACAAACTTACGACAAGTTTGATAGTTGGTAGACATATCCTTTATGCCTGAATACTGATTAAAGCTGGATTTATAAGCTCGAAAAGTTGGCGAGGTTGAGGTTCAGTTGGCGTTGGAAATAAGAGTTCAATTTAAACTAAAGGGAACACTCAGGTCAATTTATAAACTCAGTTCGTGCAAATTTCGTAAGTTTCGAAAAGTTCCCGTGTAGTTCGTGATAACCAATTTTTATGTTCGGAGTTCGAGAGGTTAGTTTCGACCAATGAAGACACTATTTTCATCATGTGGTTACAGCGAAATGTCAAATGTCTTTTCGTTGTTTACGTCACCTTTCCGTCATTTGCATTTGGATTTTTTGTTTGTTGTAAGCTTAGTATTGTGTTTTGTGGCAGAAATTGAAAAACTAGAAATGGATAGTATAGAGAGTGATAACACTAATTTATTGTTACTCAAGTGAATCTAAAAATATGTATTTATTTACAACACTCTCACTCTATTGGTCAAGAAAGTCATCTAAAATTCATGTGTTTTTTTTTTTGGGGCTACAGAAAATCCACGCTGGGTTATGGAATGTCACACACAATATCCTTAAAAAGTTAATGTTTGGACCGGCATTGTTGAAAATAGAATTTTGGAACCCTTTTTTATTGACGGAAATATGACAGGTGAGACATATTTAGAATTTTAAGAAAATGATCTAGTACCATGTCTTGCCAAATTATACCCTAATCCAGGAGATCCTGATGCACCGAAAATTCTTTGTGGTATCAGCAAGACGGAGCTCCAGCTTATTACACCCGCCGTGCGCGTGAGTACCTTAATACAGTATTTTTCCTAACGATAGATTGCCCGACGAGGTCCAATCGAATAGCCGGCCAGATCTCCAGATTTAACTTCTTTAGATTTTTTTTGTGGGGTTATCTTAAGTCTAAGATACATGTTAACCGACCAAATAATATTGAAGGTTTAAAGAAAGAATAAGAGGAGAAGTAAGACTGATAGAACCTTACGTCAATATTAACATTCTGGAAGAATTTGAAGATCGTCTCGGGTACTGGTCATTTTCAACATTTGATAAAGTGACTTTTATTTCTTTTTGATATTTGTTTTCTTTTCGCCTATAAATAATGTGTTGTTGTTAGTTTTCTCGCAAACGACTGAATTTAAGTATATGACAAATTTCATGATGTATGCTTAGAATTTTATGCGAAATCTAAAAAAATATTATAAAATAGGGGTATTCATTTAAAAAAATAAAGTAGACCGTCATAATTTGTTTCTGAGACAATCTGTATACATGAAATAAGCTTCAAAAAATGCAAAACAAAAATAAAAAATTTACGGGTCCGAGCCTTTCTCCGAAAAAAAAATACATAAGTTTTAAATGAATTTGTCCCAACCTTTATGTTCCCATTGTATGTGCGGAAGACATTAAAGACAGTGTAAATGAAACAATGCAGTCTTCCTCCACAGTTTAATGTTAAAGTAAAATTTTTGAATTAATCAAAAACAAAACCGAGCTAAAAAAGCTTGTTGCAGAACTAGGAAATGAGGAGCAAAAACGGAAGTTTCCAAAAATCAATGGATTAGCAGTTAATGACGTAGTTTTTAACTGGTTTTGTAAAGCAAGACAAGACCATACCAATATCTGTGCCTCTAATAAAATAGAAAGCTTTTGAGGTCGCAGGAAATCTTATAATTGAAAATTTTAAGGCGTCAAATGGATGCCGGGCAAAATTTTGCCAAGAGCACATGATACCATACATTAAAGTTTTGCACCAAACAGGTCTGCTATCCTCAACAAAACTTTTGCAGAAAAAAATTATAAATGTCAACGAGAAGGATTCCAAAACAAAGATTAACCATTTTATTCTGTACAGATATGGAGAAGGAAAAAGGAAATTTCCTTATAATAATTGGTAAAATTAAAAACCCATGATGTTTTAAAGAATCTAATATTAGCAGCCCTTAGGGATTCTGTTTGCATCCAGCCACTGTTTAAGGTTTGATGTACGCTCTTCAATTTTAATAGAGGATTTTACATACGGAGATTGCATAATCCCCTATAATTACTATGTCGACAAGTGTTAGAGTTGTTAAAAACCCCTCAAGTATGTTTTTCCCAGTGCAGCTTTCAATCAACCCTGATAGACATTTACATCCCCCTTTAAAACATAACCACTCTTTTTTACCATTCGTTGACTGATGTCTGTGCTCTGCCAATTTTCAAATACTTTATATGTCCAGTGATGACAAAAACTAAATGTTAATCGATTTGTATGGCTTCTATAAACCTAATTATCCAGTTAGTAAAATCTTTTCATTACATTTCAATAGTCACTTTTAATATTTATAATAATGGTACCTGATTCGGTACCTATATTGTCATTTTTCTCTGAATATTAACCTCACTTTAACTTCCACGTTGCAGGCGGGTACTGCGGTCGTGTTGTAACCAGGGACCCGGACCGGAATGAAATATGGGTTCCGTTCCGGTTTCGGTTCCAGATGAAATAGAGAAGTTAGGTTTCGTTCCAGTTCCGGTTCCGAAACAATTATTTCGATTCGGTTCCTACCAATTTTTAACGGTTCCGATCCGGTTCCCTTCAAAATATGAAATTTCGATTCAGATTCGGTTCCGATCCCAAAACGACCGTTTTGTATAAACTTTGAATTTTCAATCCCGCTTGATACAAAAAAATTAAGGAAACCGTGTCGCCACAAATGCGACCACTATATAATTGGCAATAATTTCGTTAAATTGAGTCTTGTTAGTTTGCATAAAGGCAAAAAGGAAAAGAAAAACAACTAGAATATTCTAAAGCAAGATCTCAGATTTATTTGCCAAAAGGGGAGTAAATTTGCCAATACCTCTTATCTGTTTTGTGGTCGAAATCTCGGTCGAAAGTCAAAAGCGTCTCCACAGAACCAAATGTATAGAGAAACTTAAAATTAGGTTAGGTTTAATTACTGCAAAAGCCTGTCTAAGCTATCTGGCAAAGTATCACCCTGAAAACCGAAAAAAACCCAAAAAAACCGTTTTATTTTTTGGGGTTCGGGTTCTGCAACTAAAATTTTCTATCGAGTAAAATATGTGTTCGGTTTCGATTCCGGTCCACAAAAAGTATCTGTTCCGGTCCGGTTCTTACCAGTTAGCGGTTCCGGTCCGGGTCCCTGGTTGTAACACAGGTTATATCTATTTTATTTATAACCTAAAAATTTTCATTAACTCTCAAATAAAAAATTTAATATAATGTTAAAAATTCAAATACAATTTAAAATATCGGGTATATCCACATACCATCATGTCAGCTTAGACACCAATATGATTTAAATTTCCCCTTTTTCTTTTTTAATTTTCGGAATTTTTAATTTTTTAAATTTGGTTAAACACCTAAGTTTAACAAATTTAATATCAATATAATGTAAAATAAAACCTTTTCCTTCATGCTTTAAATTAATTTATTGTCTCATTAAAATGCTTCTTCATCTATTCAAATTTCACATTTCGCCCAAAATTTTAACTTTACATTAATTTCAACACAACTAACTAGTTCATACCAAGTCTTCAGCTTTCACGTATTACTGTATCACATTATAAGTTGTACTCATTAATTTGAGACAACATACAGCGCTTTTAAACTGGATGTTAGGTAAGTCCTAAAACTTTATTTTGTATTCACTATTCATTCTCAATCCTGTACTATCCTTTTAGTATCCCCTGATGATGAATGCTTAAGCATTCGAAACATGTTGGGAACTTAAAATTTTACTTTAACATTAAACTGTGGAGGAAGACTGAATTGTTTTATTTACATTACATTAACTCCGCTGAAAGTATGGACTACTTTTTCAACATTAAAGACAGTAATACACAGTGTTTATCAGCTTGTCAAAATTTCGTTTACTCTGTGGGATAAAATACAGTCTATGGGGTCTACGCCGGATGTTTCGCTCCAGGTATTGTCTATATTTTGGCAAGTTTGCTTCTAAACGAGTACTATGAGTATGCTGAAGCGTTTTAATGTTACGTGTGGATTCATCAGCTTGCTCGGAATTTGGACCATGTATCATGGTAGCTACTCTAGAAGAACACCTAATGTTAGCATTCTTGTTTTTTAAAAAAAACTCTACTCATCGAGCACAATGATTTCAGAAATATCCTTTATGACGCTCTGCACGGTAATTTTTTTTTCCATGGAATTCAATTATAACAGAAGTCATCACTTTTGTTATAAATTTTAATCATATTGCGAGAATCGAATCTATTTCAACATTACCCATTGCAATAATTTTTAGAATTTGGCATTGAATCAGATTTTGCTCAGTTGTGAAACTATTATAAAATTAATTATTTTGATTATAACTTCTTTCTTTAAATGATTGTCACCTAGTTAAATAAAATTAGAAATAATAACAAATAAATTATAATCCTATTGTGTCATATTTGATAATTAAACTAAGTGATTACTTGATTTTTTTCTTACCTTCAAAAACTGAAAATAAAATAAATGTTTAATTCTAATTTGCGACTAAACGGAGAGGTTTATTTATTATTGGATGAAGAGTTTATTTTTTGATAAGTATTTTAATATGTTTGAAGTTAATGTTACAGGGTGGTCAATCGAAATTAGGGTGAAAGACTATACGAGAACTAAAGAACTTGGCAAAAATATTCAGACGTATTAATTATGATTGGGGTGGTCCAGACGCAAGTTTTAAAAATATTTTACAATATACAGGATGACCCAAGAAGCTTTTATAATATATATAGTTGGGGTCAAGCAAATATTTGACGCGTGATACTTCCATATTGTCATGGGTGTCAAATACGGCAGGCCACTCATAATATAAAAGTTACTAATGGCTAAATTTATATTATAATAATTACCACCCACTCGAAGTATTTGTATATTTATCCTTTTATATGACTAAAAAGAGATATACATAAACCGAGTTACCTTCTCGTCGATTTGGTTAAATCATATGGGCTGCAGATCCGCATTTTATTTATTAATTTAATAGTTATACACTACTAATCGTTATACACTACTAATCGTTATACACTACTAAGATTGCTTTTGTTAAGACCTGTGATATTAATGGTCAATCCTGAATCCCACCATTACAATGCACAGAATTTATCAAAACAAATTTATTTATAATATAATTCATATTCTTAGACCAATTTCCCAGCAATCATTTTCTGCAAAGGTTTATAAATAACAGTATTCGTCAGTCCGGCCCTGACTATGTATCAGCTGTAATAAAGTTGGTGACATCGAAATAACTAGTATTGGACAAATATGACAAGATGGAAGTGTCACGCGTCAAATATTTGCTTGACTCCAACTATAACTAAGTTTCATCATCAGGCAACTTACACTGAGAAAACTATCCAATACCTGATATAAGAAATATTATATCAGCTATTAGAATTCCGCATACGTATTTGGACAGCGCGACAGTTCGCTACTGTAACTAATCTTGCTTTGCTAAAATGTGGTTATAGTGGTAATAATTTACGTTGTATACCGTTTATAAGAATTGCTAATATCAGTGATAATCTAGATAATATCGAATATCATACTGTTTTTTTCCACTTAAAAGATAGTTTATACCCAATATAAGAAAGGTTCTTATACCTATTATAAGAAGGTTCTGATACTGTGTATTAGAATTAGTGGTGGGTCGTTCGCGACTGATCCGGTTCAGGGATCCGGATCCTTACTGGGACCCGAGCGACCCGGTTCTTTTCTCCGATCTTAACCGGGTCACAGATCCAGCGAATACGACCTGACGTCTGGGTCAGGTGCGCTTTGCTTTTTCCGATCATATCTCGATCTCAGTCCATCGCGTTGAGTAAAGAGCAACTTGAACAGCGAAACTATTGGGCCGCGAGCCGCGACGCTCACCGCCCGAATCGCTTGCAGGTTACAGGCTAATAGTAATACCACGGGTAATACTATAATGTATTGTATTACCGTGGTATTTCCCCGTAGTACGAGAAATCCCAGTAATTCCCCGAGAAATAAACAAAGCGTTATCCTTTTCTGTTACATCTTAACAACGGTTGCGACATGCATTGCGGCTCACTGCATTCTGCAAATCTGCAGTTCCTGTTGCCTACCCTTCGTTCGATAGATTTCGGCAGACCTGGCACGGCGCGGGCCACACGGTTAAATTTATTATATTTATTCGCGAGCGGAATCCGGCTCTAGGCGAACGATTCGACGGCGACCCACCCGATTGGAAACGAGACGTGCGAATCGGACGAACTTTTTATAAGCTGCAGATCCGCGACCCGGTTCAGGGATCCGGATCTTCGTACTGATCTGGATCCGGAGAACCGGATCCCAAAAAAGACCCGGATTGCCCACCACTAATTAGAATATCTGATTTGCTGGGTGGTCCACTTACGAAAGCATATTTTCCATGAGATATGATTCGACAGATGTTCCTGATTTTGATATGGCTCTATCATAGTTGATTCGTTCTTAGCAAAAACAACCTTATTCAGATGAAAACTATACAAAATATAATAAATAATATATTATAATTATATAGCGTTAATGGAATTAACTTATGATTGTTTTTACTAGAATTTGTTCGACACTAGAAGGCATTCTATAATATCCTATATGCAATTCTGTGTATAACAAAAAACAAAGTATCTACCTATATTTATATATTACGAACATATCTCTATTAAAACGAAAATAAAAAGAAACACGTAAATATTAGTAATAAATAATAATACTTCAACACATATTTGGTTAAGGTTTTGAAAAAAAAAAGGTTATAACAGGTATATGGAATTCTAAGCTATACATATCAACAAATAAAATATATTAAATACTCAAAAATATAAATCACTTATAAAAGCGTTTAAACAAAAAACTACAGCTTAAAGGAAAAACTATAGTTTTTATAGAAATAAAATATATTTCTCCAAAAAAACTTACTAGCTTTATTATATTTTTCGGAATTTCAGGATTAGGGATTTCGGAATGATTTCCAACGATTTCTGCGACTTTGGTGGTGCTTTCGATGATTTCTAACACTAATTTCGGGATTTCGAGCGATTCCCCGACAATTTGTACAAGTGTTCCGGAGAGTGGTTGGCCTCTTTATACATATATTATAGTATATACACTTTCTTACTGTTTTGCACAATTTTATCAGTTTTCACTTTATCTTAGTCTTAGGCATTTGTTTGTTTGTTTAACACAAAAAGCACGTGCAACGATGCGACAAGCGCGGTATTTGAGAACATAATAAAACATAAATAACTGGTACCAGGAGGCGCTGGGGTGACGAATATCAATCGGTTTATTTGTGAATATAAGATTTCTAATAGCACGCAGTCGACAAATCGCTGCGACTATTATGCTGACTTTTATAAATATCTGTATTATAAGGGCGGGAAACTGATTTGCTAAACGTCTAAGCGTTTCTTACACAGACAATAAGAAATGTTTAAATAAGCGAGATTGTTACCGAGAGAATATTTTTATAATTATTATGACTGCTCTAATAGTGCTAAGCGAAAATTTTGCTGACGGTGCAAACTAGGCATTTACAAACTTTCTAATGGTTTAATTATTCTCAGTGTATATTTTATGATTTTAAATTATAGTCAGCACCCTGATCACTTTCGTAAAAGGTTATAATGGTCAGAAGCTAGAAGTTTTTGGGAAATATGAGCTTTTTTGGGCTTGTTTTATAACAGACGTCCTATATTCCCGGACATTTCGGGAAGTACTAAAACGAAGTGAACAAGAAACATAGCTATAAAAGCTTGTTGTGGATTTTATAGTTTATAATAATACTAGCTTTATTTCCAAATATTCTAATTTATACGCAAAACACCCTGTAGATTATTATTTTAAATAAGCACCTTCTTATCAGCTTTTATTTAATATAACACGTAGTATGACAGAAACCAGCCGTTTTTCTGGAATATCAATTTAAACTTGCTTAATACCATGCAGCATGTATTTACTCTTTAGGTATGTGGTTACTGGAGATATTACAATGACTTTCGCATGGTAAATTTTATTAAGTAAATAGGGCTGTTTGTACAAAAATTTTTGTGTCCGCTAAAAGAAAACTTCTTTTAAAACACATGTATCACATTTTTTAACTTTAACAGGTACATGCACTCTTATCACTAAAAGTAAACTAAAACTGGAATTTTCTTTGACATTTAGATATATCGTCGCTCAGAAGTTAAAACCTCGTATTTCAAAATTCGCATATTGTGTGAAATCGCAAAAAACTTACAATACAACTTTCTTTTTCTTTTTGCTCAGGAGTCAAAACCTCGTATTTCAAAATTAACATAATTCATTTTATTTGTACCCTATTTTGCTTATTTAAAGTACGCCTCAGCGTGCTTAAACCCAACTTTTAAAAGCGCGCGTGTTCTATAGTTACCATGGCAACATCAACAACCGGAGAAACGTGAAGTCTAAACGTCAATATTTTAATCATTGTTGATCTGACAGAAGTACCTTTTAACGTCAAATAAAATATTACTAAAAAATATATGAAAAACTTTATTCAAATATTTAACAATCTTAATTTTTTAAATAAAATGTGAGTGCAGTTGGTAATGTTTAAAATATTAATATTTCGGTTTTTCAAATCAGAGAGAATGCTATTCAAATTAACACTGCTAATATTCTCGGAAGTCGATGAGGTTGCACTTTCATCAATGGCACTTCCAAACGGGCGTTCTAACTTTGCCTTACTCATCCATTATGATATTATAATGCTTTAACAGATGTCTATGTTTTTTAAGATTTTTAGTTTTATTTTAGTTCACATCATACCTTCTCTAACATACAGTGTACATCTTCCTTCTTTATTTAGTTGTTACTCCATTTGTCTAAACAGATAACCTTTGACATTGTCGCAGTGCGTTGATTTTAACCGTTTTTTTGAATAATATAAAAAAATTAAATAGAATTATCCATTCATACTTCAACTAAATAAAAATTTTTACCTACCATTTGGTACGACTCCACCATGATGGTCGTACCCTATTACAATTTCCCAGTAAAATTTGGGTTTTTCAACAAGTTTAAAATAAAACTAAATTCATTTAAATTCATTTTATTCAGTTAATTTTACTTTAATTTTAATATGTATTATTTACCTAATTAAATTTACATATGGTTTCTTAAAAAATTTTTCTGCAACATTAGGTAAGTCTCTAACTTGACTTTATTTTACTGTGTTCGTGGTTTTATATTAATCACCATATTTTACAAAATATCTTTCCCTAATCACATTAAACTTTTATTGATGACGCCTTTGCGGTTTTTAAATTGTCTAATTTTGTGTTTTTTTCCTTCCCTTTTCAGTTTAAAAATAAAAAAATGTAACAATGTCATTGGTCTCTTCATAAATAACATCTTAATAATTACCCACTGAAGATGAAGGTTTATACCTTTGAAACATGTATGGGATGTTAATCTGAACCTATTTATTAAATTAGTGGAGCAGACTTTGTGTTTCATTCCTCACTTAAAATATTACTCCACTGTGAGATTGACTACTTCCATAAAACTTCCAATAATGTTTGTAACATTCTTCTTATTGCTAATACTCTCTTCAACGTAACCAGTCGCCACAGCTGCCGATTTCCATCCAACTTGTTGGATTTGATCTATTGTCATGCCACTGTTCGCGATAATGGTAGCGGACGTACGTTGAAACGCATATTTCTCAAAATCATCCAATTTAAGATAACGTGCAATTTGCAAGGGACATGATCCAAATATATTAATACTAACCACTTGATTGGTGTACTTTCTCTTATCATACCGTAAGAAGACTCTGTCTACTTACATTTTGGGGGCGCAATGATAAATACTGCTTCACCAAATGCACATATCTAATTCCATCATTGTCGGCAATAGTAAAACGTAACGTCGAGCCTTCACTGTTTTAGATGGGGATAGTAAAAAAGCAATACACTTCCTTCTTCCTTGAAAGGTAGGCAAGCACAATCCTGCCACTTTATCTGTTACATTTTGCTCTTCCATCCATTAAATGAACGCCTTCTGATTTTTCCGGTATTAACCGCGAGTCTGCTTTACTATTTAAGTAATCAATGTTAAAACTAACTTTTTCTAATTTGGTTTCATAAAAAAGCTGTTTCGATATCGTTTTCTGTATCATAATGAACTTTTTCTTCAAACGTCAATAAACTTGACATTTTTCTAATAATTTCTTATCGTTAAAATTTTGCTTTATTACAGTAGACAGTTGCTATAGGCAGCGGAAGTAAAAGTACTTTTTCTTCCGCTGAGAGCAGAAGAAAAAGTGTGTGTGTCATGAATAAATAATGTTGAAAAATACAAGAAACATTGGATATTTGTATACTTTATTTATTTTCAAAAAATCCAACAATGAACTATTTACTAAACATCACATTAAAAGTACAGTTATTTATTGTGGCCCCATAAAATATAATACAAGGTGTTGCGATGTTGCGATCCTGACTTGTTTTTGTATTTTCTAGCGTTAAACCCTCCGTGGAACCACTTGCTGTTGAATTTATGTCATTGTTAATAGGGATTGGTTCAGTAAAATGAGGTTGTAAATTTTTTTTTGCAAAATATTTCTTGTTAGTCATCGATTCCTCAATGTACCCTTCAGCTACACTACAGGATTTCCATCCCCCGTGGCGCTTCAAACACGTAATGTCTGAACCTGCACCTACAAGCTGTATAGCTAAAGTTCTCCTTAAACAGTATTATCTTATGAATTCCCATTTTTTTTTTATGATAAGGCACAGCACTGCAGGATAACTCCTTTATGGCGCTCTGGGAGCGGTGCGTGTGCGCGTTGGTCTTGAATCTTTGAAGATTATAGTCGTTGGGGAACACGATCTCAGGGAGGTCGTTCCAGAGTGATGACGTTCTCCAGATGAAAGAATTTTGAAACAGTGTTGTTCGAGGGACACTAAGCTGAACCACGTACTGGTGGGCTGCAGTGGTTCGTCGTGTATTTCTACCATGCACCGCTCTAGGTGGTATCAAGCGGGCAACCTTAGTTGAACACTTGCCATGAAAATATTTGTAAAATAGACTCAAGTCGCCAACCTGCCTTCGATGTTCAAGGCTTTCCAGGTTGTTTGGCAAACTATGGTCACCGATCAAGCGGATGGCTCTTCTTTGAATGGAATCTAGCAATCTCAGGGTATGTTTAGGAGCAGAGCCCCAAATATGCGAACAGTACTCCAGCGATGGTCGAATTTGGGCTTTATAGAGCATTAAAAGTTGTTGGGGTGTATAGAGGTTCTTTGTTCGGAAAAGTACTCCAAGCTTCTGCGAGGCTGCTTTAGCAATGGCCGTAACGTGGCTATGCTAAGACATATGACTATCCAAATTAACGCCCAATAAATGAATTGATGAAACCGAGGGAATCGAGTGTCCCGCCATAACTATATCCGGTTCCTCAACATTAACTTTTTTAGAAAAAACTGTCACCTGGGTCTTTTTAGCGTTAAATTCTACTTGGTTACTGTCACCCCAAGACAGAATTTCTTCCAGGTCTTTGTTGAGGTGTGATACCTCTTGCTGCCTATAGATATGTACATTAGCAGCCGATGTCCGAGCATCCAAAGTAAAAGATGAAACAAGTGTGCTGTCATCAGCGAAGCTATATATAGGATTTTTAGTTTTTTCCAAATTTCCAAAAGATCGTTAATGTAGAGTAAGAAAAGGGTGGGCGACAATATAGAACCTTGAGGGACTCCGGCGTTGATGTTAAATGTGTCTGAAAGAAATCCGTCCATCGCCACTCGCAGAGAACGGTCTTTAAGAAAGGTCGACAGCCATGAACAAAATTGAATCGGCGTTCCGTATGCTCTCACTTTAGTTAGGAGTCCCTCATGCCATACTCGGTCAAAAGTCTTGGAAATGTCCAGTGCTACCGCCCGGGACCCTCCATGATGTTCTATTGCATTGTTCCAAACATGAGTAACATAAGCGAGGAGGTCTCCTGTTGATCTAGACTTACGAAATCCATAGTGGCGGTCACTAATAATGTTGAAGCCTTCCAGGTATTTTAATAATTTTTCATTAATAGCCGTCTCCATAACTTTGGATATAACCGAAAGCAATGCGACTGGACGATAGTTGTTTGGCAAGGTCTTCTTGCCTTTTTTGGGTATGGGCTGGACTCGCGCAGTTTTCCAGCAAGAAGGAAATATTCCTTTTTTGCAGGATAAGTTAAAAAGCCTACAAAATACCGGTGTCAGTTCGTCAGCGCATGTCTTAATTACAATGACTGGAATATCGTCAGGACCAGAAGCCTTTTTAGTGTCAAAACTCCTCAAGATTCGTTTAACATGGCGGTGGCGAAAAACAATCTCAGGCATTCTCGATTCTACAGGGGGAATGTTCGGTGGAGTACTTTCATGAAAATTTTGCCGTTGAATGTGAAGAGAATAGTTCCGCCAGTAGGTTCTCCTGTGCTTTGGTCGCAATGGTGCCATCAGAACGTGTTAGAGGTGGAATGGTTGACTTGGTAAAGTTCTGACTCACGGCTTTACCGTGCGACAACAGCGACCATTTACAAATTTTAAAAATAATCTTTTTTCATTCATGCCTGCTGGGCGTAATAATGCATATTTTTTACAGGGTGTTTCCTAACTACGGTACGAAACCTCAGAGGGTGATACGTAAGGTCGTTTTGAGAAAAAAAAGTTCCTATGAACATAATATGTCCGGAGTTGCTTCGTTTCTGAGATACCGGGTATCGAAGTTTAAAAAAAAAACGGTCATAGATATCCTTAAACCGATTTGGTTGAAATTTGGTTCAGTTATTTGAAGTAATAAGGCGCTTATTTAGCCCTAACTAGATTGAAATTATTAGGTCCCGTGACGTCTCAGTGGGCACCACAGTCAATTATTATTGAGAAGAAGAAGTACGCCACTGCCTTTTTTTTTTCGTTTTTTTATTTGTTCAGATTAAACAACTACAAATACAACTTTTTGATCTCTTGTGTTTTTTTCATATCTCGCTTCGTTTGCGCCAAAATCAGTTATTTTCCTAACAAGTGCGCAAAGTGATACTTTTCCGCACGCAAGCATAGTTGGACGAACGACGCGTAGCGGAGTTCGGATAAATTCTTGCGTGCGAAAAAGCACTTTGCGCACGTGTTAGGAACAACATTTTTCCTACGAGCTGCATATCAGATAACAACAAAAATAAAATTATGATAATTTATTCAATAATTTTTAATTTAACTTTAAAAAAAGAACTAGGTATAGTACAACTAAAAATTATATAACAAAAAAAATAATAATAGAAAATTCAAAAATTAAATAACAATAAAAAATAATAATAGGAAACTAAATTATTTGTTTATAACAAAAGAGCAATTGCTGACATTATGCAAATTGATAGCCGATGCAGTAAGTTCATTCAGTGGGTGGTTTATGGTATGGCTTGATGAGCACTGACTTGGCGTGGAAGGACAGTTGTTTAAATAGGTCGATGAAGGTGTTAACTCAGAAGGATTTATGTAACTTGATGAAGAAGGGCAGTTGTTCGTGGCCAATATTTTATTCGACATGTCCTTTTTTTGATTTGTCGAATCTTCAATGTAGCTCTCGGCGACAGTCGTCGATTTCCAGCCTCTGAGTCGCTTGACATTTGTGATTCCTGCCCCAGAATCGGCCAACTGGTAGCCGAAGAACGACGGAAACTATGTCCTATATAATGCTTTGGATTTTTCAATTGTAGATATGCAGCTATTTCCGAAGGCATCTTACCGAATGAATTTATTCCAATACATTGAGTACCGCATGTTCCCTGTCGATACTGCACAAAAAAGCGCTTGTGCGGAGTGGATGGTTTTCGCAAATTTGCATATTTATGATGGAGTTGTAAATATTATCCCTTATTTGTTTCATTAGATACTACAAAGATTCTTGAAGTATTGTTTTTACTGTCAGGAATTTTCACGACTATCAAATTTCCTTTATCCTCTATGTGATCAACCATTATCTTGCAAAGCTCATCGCGCCTGCAAGCACCGGCCAACCCAAAAATGGTGGCGACTTTTATTAGAAGGTAAATTTGATCAGGTGCTTCTTCCATAAATCTGGAAACTTCAATTTTGTCAAAAATGTTGGCCTTTTTCGGACGATATCCCACATTTTGCTTTTGTAGAAACAATGTTAGCTTGAAATATTGACTTAAATCCAAGTTTATTTTGATTTTAAGGACACTTTTTAACATAGAGTACTTACTCCATAAAGTATTTGGCTGAACTGATTTTCGTAAATCTGCAAAATACGCTAAGAAGACAAGACCTCCTCCTTAAAACTATCTGTCCCTTTGTTGCGGCACCAGTATTCAAATTGTTTATATTGCTTCTCGTATTTTTCTTGGGATTTAGCGGGCAATACATTTAAATTTGCAGAGTTTGCGGCCTCTAGAATGGAATCTGGTAGCTCCTCGTCAGAGCTGCTCATTTTAACAGCGTTTATACTTTTTGAGGATTTGATGGAAAGAAAAGTGTCGGTGTTTGTGGATTCTTGTTGACATAGAAACGGAGGAAAAATCTGACATCATGTGCCAAAATCAACATGTACATTTATTGTTGCTTGGCAATATTATAATCATTTATCACTATAAGAGGTACTTAAAAAATATAATTTTTTTTCGTTTTAGGCTGAAATACGAATATCGTGAATTACGATTAAAAGGTAAAAGAGAATACACTTGCAACGGCTTCGCACATTGCATAAAATTGTCTACAGCTACTAAAATAAATATAAATATTCCCTGCCACGGAGATTTTTGAATAGTGCTACTTTTCCGCACCCGGTGCGGATAAAAATCTTATCCGCACTAGTGCGAAAAAGTGTAACTTTGCACACGGAAATGCGTGCGCAAAGTACTACTTTGCGCACGTTCGTAGGAAAAAATAAAAACCACTTTAACTCATTCTAAAAGCTATCCATGGACAACAAAATAGCAACCAAGAAGTTGTATTTGTAGTTGCTTAATCTGAACAAATAAAAAAAAAACTAAAAGAAAAGGCAGTGGCGTACTTTTTCTTCTCAATAATAATTGGCTGTGGTTACTCCTAACAAAACAATATGCTATTTAATGAAATAGTTTTCTTTATTTTTCTAAGGTTGGTAATGATGTTCACAAATGTTTTATTTTGCTGTAGTGTGTGTTTAGTTGCATTAATTCTATAAAATGGAGATGAGTTAAAAAATATCAAGTAGGTAATCTTACAAATTTACTATATTATAGAACTATAAAATTTATCGCAATTTCCTTTAACTTTGGGGAAGTTAGGGTCTCTACGGATAACAAAGTGATCCTATAAGGGTTGCGTTGTGTCATTTTGACGTGCGCAACCCTAAAGAACCAATATTTTAAGTTAATTCACAGGGTATTTACCTTCATATTTTCACGCTCTGTATAATCATGTTTACTAATACATAATTTGTTAATTATAGGTATTATTATTAACTACTAAACTATGACCTAACGCTAATGCGTAAATTATTCATCCTTAAAACATTTAGATAAAATAAAGTTTTCACGAGTGACAACTTTCACTGACTTTGCTTCAAGGTGCGTAATTACAACCAATTAGAAGAAGGGACAGACAAATTTGGATATGCTTTAAGCAGTGAGGTGTTATTATTATTTTCATAATGATGTGGTTATTATTTGTCGTTTTCGTAAGTGATTATGAGTACCTATCTTCAAAATTTATTTATTTAAAAGGATTTTCCGTCCACCATACTATGGGTTAGGTGGTTAGTTAAATCATGACGTGAGTAGTTTTCGACTGTTTACGGTAATGACATATATATCTGCAGAAAATATCAGTTATGACAGATGATGAGAGCGTGTGGAAGAAGTATTTAGTGATGTTAAATGCTACTATTGTTAATAATTTGTTATATTTTCTTGCTTGCTTTTGTTGTTCTTATTCGGATTTAATAAAACCATTTATTAAAAATTCTTTGTGATTCATGAAACTTACAAATGATTTTTAAATGCATGGTTTACTGTATACAGGGTGTCCGGAAACTTCGTTCGTATATTTTATGGGGATATTCTACATATGAAAATATGAAAAAAAGTTCATATGAATGTAGGTCCTTAAATGTCTTATAAGGAAGCTATGGCCGTCCAAAGGTGACCTCTAAAGATTAGTTTCTCCTTTATATCTTTGCAACCGCTTGAGGTAACGATGTGCTTATTGGCACACAAACTAATATTAATAATTGCTAATTTATGATATTGAGAGTTAGTATGAAATCGAGCACAACCATTAGCTTTGCCATACATAAAATGCATATCAGCTAACTCAGCAAATGAATAACCTGCCATCTTTTAAAATTTGCACCTTAATTAATCAAAAACAATTTGCACTTGATCAATGATCACTACAATAAATCGCAAAAACGTCATTGTCAATATATTTTAACGCTAACCATGGGCTTCTTGATGTTTTTTGGCTTCAAATTTGTATTTGTCATAAGACTACTTTGATGATTTAAAATTGAAAAAGTAGTCCATACTTATGAATGAAATTTGATGATTTAGTTTAAACACAATTCGATAATAGTTTATGAAATGATTTAAACAAACCGATTTTTCTCCTAAATTATTGGCCCAATAATTTTTTTTAGGAATACCTTTTTTGTGTAGAAAAGTCACTGGAATTATAATTTTTTGGTAAAATTTTTTAAATGTGTCGTGTACAAAAGTTAGGAATAAATAAACTAAGCCCCCCCCCCCCCCCCCCCCGTAAGAACGACCCTGACTAAATTTCATACCAACTCTCAATATCATAAATTAGCAATTGTTAATATTAGTTTGTGTGCCAAAAAGCACATCGGTACCTCAAGCGGTTGCAAAGATATAAAAGAGAAACTAATCTTTAGAGGTCACCTTTGGACGATTTTGATCGGCGATTAAAATTTTGTGAAGATATGAGTGAACGAATTATAAACGATGAACATTTTCTATTCAACACTTGCTTTTCCGACGAATGTTCCTTTTTCTTAAATGCATGGCGTATTAAATCGTCATAACTGCCGATTTTGGTCCGATTCTAATCCCAGAATTTATCGTGAGGTACACACACAGCAGCCACAAAAATTAAATGTTTGGGCTGGTATTTTTGGTGATCATTTAGTTGGTCCCTTTTCTTACCTGGAAATTTGACCGGTGAAATGTATTTGGAATTACTGCAAGACGCCATAGATCCTGCATTAACAGCCATAATTGAAAATCAGAATGATCGGCGGTACATTGCGAATAGGTTGATATTCTAACAGGATGGTGCCCCACCACATTACGCATTACGTGTTCGACAATATGTAGATCAGACGTTTCCAGGTCGATTGATTGGTAGAAGAGGTGCCATTGAATGGCCCCCAAGATCGCCACATTTATCACCTTTGGATTTCTTTCTGTAGGGTCACTTAAAACGCAAAATCTATGCTACTCAGCCAACATCGTTAGAAGATTTGCGACAAAGAATTATGAATGAGTGCCTTCAAATTACTCCTCAAATATTGCAAAGTGTGCGGCAACGTTTTGAGCAAAATCTTTATTACTGCATGGAGAGTCATGGTGGTCATTTCCAACATTTAGTTGGCTGACGGGTCAGTTCATTTTTCATTTTTACACTACTTTGCTGCCAAATATATTGATCTCCACTAATGATGATGTATTAGAGTTTTATTTAAGCTTTAAATCAATAAATCTCCAAAACTACTGAACTGAAGTACATGAATTTTACATCATTGTAAAGGGAATTGTAGGACCTTTAAAATAAGGTATCACTCGACCCCCTTTTCCATTTAAGATTTTAGGGGTGGTGCCACCCCCGCCCTGAGGGCTGCACGTGTTAACGTGATTATTTGCCAATTTTGTGTCCCCCTCGAAAACAAAATCGATGGGTCTGAGCGTTTTTCCAAAAAAGAACTGAGCTGCCAGTATATGACTCTGTTTCGTTTTCGATGCGCCACCCTGTATATGAGTCAAGGTTACGACATAGGAGAAATTATAATTATAATACGATTTAAAATGTAGTAACTGAATGTTTTGGTTGAAAAGTTTGCATCTCTGTGGCCCTTATACAGGAGCCGCCATTGCTTATTTTTATAAACGGTTGCTAACGAAGCTAAGCCGTTTTTTGAGCTTAAGAGAAATATCAAAAAGGGTAAGTCCGGGAGAGTTGGCTCACCTTTTTTAAAAATGGAATAAAATTGAAATCCAGAAGGATAAATGAACGCAAAATATTTATTTAACATAAGGAATAGTATAATATTAGGTTATTAATATTATATAAGAAAAAACTCAAACAACTAGCTTAAAAAACATTTTTTTTCAAAATAGCTATCTGGGCCAACTCTCCCACATACTGTGGGTTAGTTGGCACAGGCATGTAGGATGAGATGACCCATGGTAAACTTTATCATTCAACACCTTTTTTTTGATAATGTTTTGCCACACAAGTCGCAAAGGTTTAAATACTTTGAACAGCTTTCGTGGAACCACCTCTGGCAGTGTATGCATTGAATCCAATCATCGTTTTTCGTGGTAGCATTATATTTTTCACCACACCCAAGGCATTCGGTCGCGTCTTCTTCATCTGGGCTATCGTCAGAGTGAGTCTCCAACTCATCTGACACATCTTCATCCGTAGATGATTCTATTTTATTCTTTTTTTGTATTTTTCCTTTATTCTTTTTTATTATTAAGGTCTTTCGCTTTATTATTTTTTTCTGTTCTTGTTCTTTTTTGCGTTCAATCGCAGATTTTCTTTTTTCAATATGGTCCGAAGACGTCAAAACAGCAGCTACTTGTTTTGCCCTTTTTCTTACTTTTTGGATGTTCGCTGACGATGTGCTTGGCACAGGAGAAAATTTGTTGAGCAATGTCCCGGGAGTGTCTTGATCGTCAGGATCATTTTCTGGTTCTGGTTCAATGTTGTTCAAACCTAAGGCTGACGTAGAGGGAATTTCTTGGATTTCTATTTGAGGAGTTTTATTAGCATTTTTATCTGAATCGCTTCATTATTGGAATGGTCAGCTTCCGGTGCGTTAACTGAAAGTAAAAAGACAATAAGTTTAGATTTATATCTATAAATTTAGACTTACTTGTATTATTCATATCTTCCTCTTCAGACCCTAAGAAGGCATAGTCAGGTATTAAAAGGGCAGATTCCTGTTGATTTGAATGCTGAAACAGCATTATCAACCGTCGCTGATTTCGACCACGCCTCCGACAACAGTAGTCCAAATTGCAAACGAGAAATCTTTCTAGTAGGATTTGCTTTTACAAATGTATTACAGGCTTTATTAAAATATGCTTTAAGACTCTTAAAGAAACACCTGTCTAAGGGTTGAAGAAACTGCGTGGTATGACCAGGTAAACAAAAGAGAATTACACCGTGATCATCGGCGTATTCAGGCATTTCTGCAGAATTACAATGGCTGGCATGATCATCCAGTAGGAGTAAAACCTTTCCTTCAGGTTTACGTGGAATAAACTGATCCTTTAACCAAGTAAACATCAAATCAGTGTTAATGTAAGCTGACTTTTCATTCATACATACAACTGACCCCGGAGGCATACCGTCTTCAAACTCAGCCTTTTTATTTTTACCTTTAAATATGCAAGCTGGTGGTATGTAAAAACCTTCTGCGTTACAACACGAAATCACTGTTATTGTTTCTCCCTTTTCTGATGATGTAATGGTAGCAACATTTTTAGAACCTTTCCTTGCAATAACATAACCCGGCTTATTGTTTAATTGCAGACCCGTCTCATCCATATTAAATATGTGGCCAAGCTTGTTTATTAAACCAGCTTCCATTAATGTTGTTTCCAATAAATTAAAGTACGACGTGACTTCCGTTTTATTCATTCCTTTGCACCGAGCTAGTGATACCCCCTCAGCTTTTCTAACACTCAAGTCAGGGTTTCGTTTTATAAACATATTTAACCAGTCGTAGCCGGCAAGCTTTTTGTCTTTATTGCATTTATGTTTAATTTTAAGCTGTTCTGCTAAGTTGTACGCCATTGCTCTAACACATTCACGAGCTGGTGCAAACCCGTGTTTTTGTAGTTTTTGTATATGAAATTTTAGTTTTGATTAATTTTGGCTGCCAAAAACAGAGGGTGGCCCGAGAGTTCTCTTCTTAAAATCATTATTTTTATATCGTCTTCGAAAGGTTGGCGGAGGGATGTTGTTAAAAGTGCGACACGCTTCTCTAACGCCCATTACCCCATTTCTGACTACTTCTGCAACATTAACCAGATCTTCCTCAGTCCACTTTCCTCTTTGCACCGTACCTTTTCTATTATATTTTGTTGGCATGACTCTAAAATTAAAAATATACAGTCATCACAACAACAACTAACCCGAATAGACGTTGGGCCGTCTCTCCCAAAAGTCGGGGAGAAATGGCCCACTCAATATATCCACTGTTCTATGTAATTTTAAAACTTTTGAGTCATTAACATAACCTCAAAGAACCATATAATAAAGATTAGCAACAATTACGAGCAAAAAATACAATGGTGAAACAAAAAAGTAATTTTATTATAGACCTTAAATATTTTCCTTACCTATAAAATAATAGTTTTAACATAACTTACCCAAAATTGCAAAAAAATCAACCAAAAATGGTGTACGATATACACTTCACGTTTAAAACAGGTGGCTAAAGTTACAGTAACGTGGATCTAAAATTTCGGTAAATATTGAACTGGGCCAACTCAACCGTTGGGCCATCTCTCCCGGAATTACCCAATTATAAATTGACGTGGTAATGAACATTTCCTTTAGTACCTATAGAGAAGGCAAAGTTCGCAAAGTGTACCAACCATCCACAAATTTTCAACTCTACACCTTTGATCCTACAATATTGCGTGTAGAAAAAATACCATGAAGTAAAGCACTCGTAGTATGTTCCCGTACTTTTTAATCTGATTTGACGCAATTGTTTTAGAACAAAATTAAATAAAACAAGTTTCTACATCTCTTTTAGGTCACATTTACAACTTCCGCTTCGCTCCAACAAATAGTTGAGGTGCAAAGGGATGACGGCTCTTATTCGATTGGACGCAGCAGCAACGCACTAGGCAGCACTAGCGACTCTGTTGTAGCCTTATTAACCAAAGCTTCTGGTTGGACAGGGTCAACCGGATTTGAAGGCGAACGAAATGAAAATAATAATGTTCAGGTAGAAACCAAATATGTTTCCCACTACCATTGCTCCTTATCTCTAAAATATTTAGTTCCCGTTTGAAGTCACCCTCTCCCTCTTTATTTTTAATCAACAACATCTAGAGAGCTGAAAGTTTGGTACATTGCAGAACATCTAAAATACTAGAATTAATGTCTATTGGTTAAAAAAGTTTTTAAAGATGGCAGTGGTAGGCCATTAAAAAAAAATTAAATAGAAAGTGCAAGGAGTCGAGTCATACATACTTCAATTGATTGGTTTTTTTCATTTCATATAATGCGTAATTGCTACTAAATCAATTTTTTAAGTTGAGGTTAGTTCAGGTCAGTTTATATTAAAAAAAAATACTTCACTTAGGCCCGGTTTCATAATGTACTGGCAAGGTCTCTGACTGTTACCAGGAGCATAAATTGTATCTCTCTGGTAAACCTCTAAAAAACTTCTGATCAGTTTATCAATAAAATTTTAACCTAATGACAGATAACCAGAGCTCTACAATTTGGCAATTTGAGGTTGCAAAATCCACTAAACTAAAGAAGATATTATGGGGTTATGTTACAAGTTTTACCATAGATCATTTTGGTCATAACATAACGTATTCTTTTAAGTCTTGGTTTATTTTGATTAATCCAAGTGTATTAGGAGTTCAAGTTACTTCAGGAATATAAAGAAAAAAAATATAGATATTTTATATAGCTATTTTTGTTAAATGTACCTACCTAGTTTAGGTCCTAATATATATAGCCTAGCGAAATATTGTTCTATAAGTTTTATAAGTGTGGATCTATATGCATCAAACTGTTCTTGCATTATATCGTTATTTCCTGAAACTTCTTCGTTGATTAAAATTTATATTTCTTAATCAATTTGCAACTCATCAGGTTCATTTTGGAATCTTGCTAAATTGTTCAAAATTGAAGTTGCCACTATTATACCTTGCGTTAACTCCAATTTAGTTCTCAGCAAAATGCTAAACAAGGAAATCTCCTCTTCCATACTCCTATATATCTCTCGATTGCATTTAGTGTTCTAACAAGGGACTCCTGATAATTATCTTCTCTCGGCAACAGTAATGGGGTTATTTAAGGGCGTCATAAAATTTTGATTTACTGCATATCCACTGTCCCCTATAATTAGACAGTTTTCAATATTTCCTTATCGCCACTTGAGATTGAAATTCATATACACCATCATATCATGAGTTGATCCAGGCCACCGAGCAACAATATTTCAAATTTTTAAATCATGATCGCAGGCCACCATTATATTAAGTGAAAAAAAAAACCTTTTCTATTTCTGTAATATTCTGCCTGATCTCCTCCAGGGCTCTGTATTTTTACATGAGATCCATCTACTAATAAAATTACCCTACTAGGAAACCTTGCAATGTCAAAAAATCCTTGCTGAATTATGGTTATTTCCTCAGGAGCTGTAGGAAAACTTACATATTCATTTTTTACAAAGCAGATTCCATTTGTGACCCTTCTTACTGTATTTGATACTGTAAATTTACGCACACCAGCATGATCCCCGGATAAAATCATAAACTCTCCAGCAGCATAAAAGCGGATACAAAGCAGGAATTGTTGCAAAGGGCTTAGAGCACAGTTCCTATAAAATAAAGAAAAACTGGTCAAAATTAAAGTATCTATTGTAACACTAAAACTTTTATCACTGCATTCAGCAGAATACTTAAGCATATATAATTGCAACTAAAAGCCTATGATACTTACCTACCTTTCTGTAGGATACCGAATCATATTTTCTATTCGATTTAAAAAGAGGTGCACGATATCTCGGTATCCTTAGACAATCTAAAACGATTGACAAAATCCATATCATCGGTGGTGAAAAATCCTTCTCAATACTATATTAACATAATCTTTCAAATCATCATCTGAATAAAAATCACTTTAACTCATTCTAAAAGCTCGTTAACATCTCGACATCACCTACCCTAATCGCTGGATTGGACGTGCAGGACCTCAAAATTGGCCAGCTCACAGTCTTGATATTATTCCTTTAGATTTCGATTTATAGGGTCATCTGAAGGCTTTTGTTTACTAACCTGAACTAACCTGTATACTCCATTCCACAATAATTCGTTGATTTCCCGACCGCAATAAGATTTAAACCCAGCCATAAATAAGTGCCTTTTGAAAGGGTACAGGTCCTGAGTACCTACTAATTTCAATTGTTTAGGTTAGCTATTTTCAACAAAACAACAAATATAAAATAATAGGTAAGTATCTTTATTTTAATCATGTAATTAAATATTAATATTTATACAAAAATACTAATCTACAATATTATAATATCATCTATGCCTAAACTAATTATTAAGGGCCTTACGTTACTATTAATTATGTTATTATATTGGTATATTAGGTAGGTTAATGGCAAATTGCAGGTGTTCAATATAAAGCAGAATCTTTTCATCTTAGTTCATCAGTCGTTTGGTGTTTGTCAAGCTGTGCATTAAAGGAATTTTTGTGTGTGTTATCGAGCATCCAAAATATGTCAGATCTGTGTGAAACTTCAGATAATATTGCTTCCGGAAGTTATGGTGTAACGAAGAAAAATATTTATCACTTGATGCCAAAAACATCATAAAGAACGTTTACTGTACCCTTTTAGAAAAAGGGATATGACCGGAGTGCAAGTTTTAGTGAAACGAGTATTTTGACCAAAGTTGCATTAACGACAGTAAAAGATATAGTGACCAAACCCATCCAGCCAAGGAAAAAACGGTGTGACAGCGGAAAATTGAGAAGCATCGAAGAAGCTGATAAAGACTTGATTCGGATAAAAATTTATGACATTTACAGTAAACAAATAGTCCCAACAATAGATACGCTAAAAAAGGTACTTACAGCAGACGAAAACGATAGATATTTGTCAGGCAACATATTTATGGTTGGGATTACGACTGAGGGTTGTCATTTAAATTTTATTGCGGTCGAGAAATCAACGAATTATTGTGGAATGGAGTTAACTAGATGTGAATGACTTGAGGAATCGGATAATTGACAATTGCAATGCCATAAGGAATACTTTAGGTATTTTTGAACGTGCCAGACAATCAATGATAAATCGATTGCAGTCGTGCATTTTATCAGAAGGTAGACATTTTGCTCATTTACTGTAAGGTCGATATTGTTTATTTTATTTGTTTTTTGGTTGTTATTTTATATTGTCCATGGATAGCTTTTAGAATGAGTTAAAGTTATTTTTATTTTTTTTTCTCGTGAACGAAGCCAGATGTAGAGATCAAAAAGTTGTATTTGTAGTTGCTTAATCTAAAGAAATAAAAAAAACTTAAAGAAAGGGCAGTGGCGTACTTTTTCTTCTTAATAATAATTGGCTGTGGTGCCCACTGAGACGCCACTGGGCCTAATAATTTCAATCTAGTTAGGGCTAAATAAGCGCATTATTACTTCAAATAACTGAACCAAATTTCAACCAAATCGGTTTAAGGATATTTATGACCGTTTTTTTTTAACTTCATATACATATGTTCATCGGAACTTTTTTCTTAAAACGACCTTACGTATCGCCCTCTGAAGTTTCGTACAGTAGTTAGGAAACACCCTGTATAGTATGTAAAGGGTGTCCATTTTTAATTTGTAATTGCAGGTTGTCTTGGTAACTAGTAAAGATAGAGACTTTTTAAAAATCATATGTTTACTCTAAATCTCGAACAGTAAGACTCGCAGGAGAAAGTAAGCATGCCACTGAATTCTACTTAAAAATATCACTTAAGAAACAGTTTTTCATTTTTAAAAAAGTTAAAGGATAACCGAGATACAGGGAAAAAAGCCAACATTTTCGAAAACACCAAGTATCTTAAAAACTAAGAACGTTTTATTTCGCGAAGTATTGTAAAAACCGCAAGTCTTTATCTTTTACTAGTTACCGAGATACCCTGCAATTACATCGAAAAATGGACACCCTATACACGGATGAGGTAGACAAGGTCAAATGGATAAAAACGTGAAAGTTACGGAAATAATGTAATTGTTAATAAAAGTTCTTGCTTGGTTAACAAATAAGGTCCTCGATGTCAAAAATGTATTGTTTGTATATAGAAGTACTAAATCATAAAATACGGTTATGATTAAAGTTGCCGATAAAAAAAACGATGAACAAACTAGATATTTTCTTTTTTAATCTGGATAATGACAATTATCTTCGTAAATTATTATATTAATGAATCGACATCAAAACCATCCTATTCACGCCGGACAGGCCGGATGAGATCGGATATCTCGTAGGATGAAGGTGCCGTTTCACACTCCCCAGTCGGTAGACCGCACGATTAAAAACCGTACGGTCGATGACCGGTTCAAGATGGCCTCTGATACGCCGACGACCGTAAAAAATAAGTAAATAAAATAATAAACAATTAGGTTAAGAAAATTAACACAAATATTATTTTGCTTCCGAAGATGCCCAATCATATTAATTATAAATATCAACAATACTATGTCATTACATCCATCTTCCTTATTGGGAACAGTTAGGAAACCCAATAATATATAATGACTCTTGCAGTCACTTGAATTTTAGATTATATATTTTTCCTACGAGCGTATTTGGCTTAACCATCCACTCCGCACAAGCGCTTTTTTGTGCAGTATCGACAAGAAACATGCGGTACTAAATGTATTGGAATAAATTCATTCGGTAAGATGCCTTCGGAAATAACTGCATATCTACAATTGAAAAATCTAAAGCATTATATAGGACATAGTTTCCGTCGTTCATCGGCTACCATGTTGGCCGATTCTGGAGCAGGAATCACTAATGTCAAGCGACTCGGAGGCTGGAAATCGACGACTGTCGCCGAGAGCTACATTGAAGATTCGACAAATCAAAAAAAGGACATGTCAAATAAAATATTGGCCACGAACAACTGCCCTTCTTCATCAAGCTACATAAATCCTTCTGAGTTAACACCTTCATCGACCTATTTGAACAACTGCATATCCTTCCACGCCAAGTCAGTGCTCATCAAGCCAGACCATAAACCACCCACTGAATGAACTTACTGCATCGGCTATCAATTTGCATAATGTCAGCAATTGCTCTTTTGTTATAAATGTTATAAACAAATAATTTAGTTTCCTATTATTATTTTTTATTGTTATGTAATTTTTGAATTTTCTATTATTATTTTTTTTGTTATGTAATTTTTAGTTGTACTATACCCATTTTTTTTTTAAAGTTACATTAAAAATTATTGAATAAATTATCATATTTTATTTTTGTTGTTATCTGATATGAAGCTCGTAGGAAAAAAATGTTGTTCCTAACACGTGCGAAAGTGCTTTTCCGCACGCAAGAATTTATCCGAACTCCGCTACGCGTCGTTCGTCCAACTATACTTGCGTGCGCGAAATTATCACTTTGCGCACTTGTTAGGAAAATAACTATATCCGCATATTTTCAGATTACCAACGAAATCGCTACAGGAGTAAAAACAACCATTCAGCTTCCACCTGATGTCGGAATTCCTAAACTAATAAAAGAATTATTAAGAGTTAAAAGTGAATTAGCAGCAAGAGCCTGGACCCTTGCACGTATCCTTTTGGCCTTAAAGGATAATCTTGCCATCAACATTTCAATTCTTCACAATATTACTCTAAATTTGTTATATTTTTTGAAAAGAGTACCAAAATTACCGGTCAATGTGAGTGATAATTTGTCACGGCCGTTGTCTCCTATAATATTGGGTTAATAAAATGTGATAATAGAGAAATACAGTTGTTTCATTTACTTTTTCCGAACCGCTTATGTGCAAACACAAATTTTTTGCGCGACTTGATCTTTTTGATTATAGAGAACGGTAAGTAAATGTTTATAAAACATACTGCAAAATTTAAAGGGGACTATTCTAAGAATATTTTGTTACTTGATGATTTTTGAAAAGTCGCTTTGTTAAGAATATACAGGGCGAGAAAAATGTTTAATATTAGCAAACTTTTATTACCAAAAGTTACAGTAAAGTTTTTTAATCTACAAGAACTGTTGAAAGTGACTACTTCCAGGGACGCGCCAAGTATTTTCGGCGCCCTCGTGCGAAATAATGATAGGCGCCTTTAACCAATATTATAATATTGAACTGAAATTACCACCCTTCTCTCATAGTTGATCGTTAAAATTTTTGAAGAGAACTCTATACTTTTAGTACTAATGCCTATATTTATTTGTAATAAACAGAAAGTACACAAGAAATATTAATAGAATACGAAACAACAGTAACAAAACAAAAACAGTATCAAAGTTACAAAACATTAGTTCAAAATATTAAAGAAAATAAAGAAATAAAATAGCGATTGTTTTGAAACAAATAATACATGATCATGATACATGATGGAGAGGTCTTACAAAAATTTGAACTTTTCTAGCTTCACTTTTTGCAAGGTCATTACCAAAATTTTGCATTTCAAGTTGCTTTAAAAAATCTGACTCTATAGAAATGATAGCAAGATTTTCTAACCGCTGTTGGCCCATTCTAGATCGTAAATAATGTTTAATCAACTTTAATTTAGAGAATAACCCAGGGGCGGATGGGCCCGCCGGGCAACCGGGCAAATGCCCGGTGGACCGGTCGATCTCTAAATATTAAGACTGTCATTTTTTTTCTCAAAAAGAAGTCAAAGATAGTTCTGGAAAATATAAATGGAGAAATGCATAAATTCAGTTTATAGTTGTTATCATGTTGTTTAGTGCAGTGAAAGCCTCATCACTATTGTCTTTGCTTAATTCAGTCGCCACCTTCTTTCGTGAATCGGATAAGAGGATTGATGTTTGGTCATCTATTTCTTGTGACAAAAAAAGGAGAAAATTAGAAGTAATTGAACAAACTAGATGGTGGTCTGAAGAAAATGAGTTGGAGAAGATTTTTGGAGAGCCTATTACTTAGATGTTCTTGAATTATTGTCAAGTATTTCTCAAAACCTTGACCTAAGTCCTGCTATCCGATCTACTGCAGAAAACTTAAAACAGCAATTCCTTAAATACGAAAATATCTTTCTTTCCCAGGTGTTTTTAAAACTGTTTTCTATCACTGGCCCACTTTCAAGATATCTACAGACTAGAGGTTTGGATTTATTGAAAGCAAGTGCTATGACTAAAACGTCAACGGCCGAATTAAAAAGAATTCAACGAGATTTTGAGGCCTTTGGAAAGTCAACACCAATTTTTCTAACTTGGGCTAATAGTTAAATGAAGAAAAGAGATATTAGTTTTGACATCGAAGATGAGTTTCCAGTTATAAAAATACGAAAATTCGAGAAATTCTTCGACGAAAATTGCAGTGATGAAGCTGTTAGTAATTCGAAAGACAAATTTAAAATAGAAACGTTCAATGTTATAATGGATACCGTCATTATGTCAATGGAAAACCGATATAATAGAAATATAAACTTATGTGCTGATATGTCCATTTTCAATCCTATAAATTTCAATGAAATCAAAACCAATGGTATTTCTAAAAGTAGCTTGCAGAGCATTTTAAAGAAAATTTTACAATTTAAAGAAGATGCCCAAGTGTCAAATATTAAGGGAGAATTGTGCCATTTTGTATTGAATTGGAATATTTATAAGATGACTTTAAATGAATCCTTCCAAAAAGATACTTTGGCAGATTATGAGGAGATAACTGACGAAGATGACCCAGATGTTATAGATTCACAAACAACCTATAAATGTCAAGAAAAAAGCCCTAGTAGTCTCTGTAGAAGCTGTGTACATTGTTGCTATCTAGCAATAATGAAATACAATATGTATCAGAATGCCTATCCATGCTTATCTGTAGTCTACCAATATATTTTAACTTTGCCTGTCACCCAAGTGTCATGCGAGAGAAGTTTCTTCATTTAAAATACATCAAGAACCGACTACGCAATTCTTTAAGCGATGAACATTTGGAATCATTTATGATAATAAATATTGAAAAAGAAATCTTATGAACAATCGACAATGAGGAGGTCATTAATGAGCTGTAGGATCATCTAGTTTCTTAGATAGATTGTTAATCCTATAATTTAAAATATCCTTTATTTTTAATTGTCTATTTTGATAAAACGTTGACACTGCTACTACACAAATACTATTTTATCTCAGTTGTTAAATTTAGATTTGGATTTTGTTGTAAAAAAATTATAATAGAAGGAGTTAATTCTATTAGAAATATTTTTAGTTTTGTTTACTATTTTGTTAAGTTAGTAATGAACATCGCAAAATAAAGAATGTTATTATTTTTTGCTGTAATTTGTGGGCCGGTTTTAGCAAAGTGATTGCCCGGGCCGGTCTTAGGTAGCCCATCCGCCCCTGGAATGACCTCTCGGCTGTAGCCACAGAAACTGGAATGGTTAATAATATGCGCAATACAATCGTAATGTTTGGAAATGAGTGGGTTAGGTTATTTATTGCAATGTAATTAAGTGTTTCTACTACAGACGTCGCGTTTTGTCGCCATTTTGCAGAAATTGTAATTCGTGTAAAAGTTCTGTTCCGTCTCTATCTTTCTCGTTTTGATATTTGTCAGTTAAGGTTTCTTCCAGTTTTTTTCAAAAATTAAATTGATTTTGGTCAGAATATTTGCCGAAATCCTCAACATTCCACAAAAAATTAAAAACATTAGAATGTCACGATAATAGTTTAAATCATTCATATACAGATGAAATAGTAATGTCTAGCATTCCGAAAAAGCAATTTACTTTAAATTCATTTCTTGATTTTCAATCAGCTGGTCGTCTCCTTCGTAGCAAAATTGTTTTTTAATGTCTCGTGGCCTTAACATTTCTGCGAATATAAATTTTGCATCAACTTTTAAGCAAGAAGCTAGTTCTTTGGCATCTACTAATAAGTCACTAAAGCCTTTGTCAGATCGATATTGTTTTACAAATTCATTAAGGTTATTTAACCTTCGCAAGCCTGCGAAATATTAAATGTTTTTGATTGCAGAATCTTAGTAACAACATCCACTTTACTTAGATTCTTGTACCACAAGACTACCATACACACAAACTCATAATTTTTAATTTTTTTACCTAGGGAGGGTAGCTAGATGGTTTGTAGTATTGTCAAAATTATTTCCGGATAAAATTTCATAAAATTATCGTAAATTTCGCCCAACTGAAATCTTAGAGGGGTTATTGCATCAATTCTGCTAGACCATCTAGTATCTGACAAAGGCTTTAATGTCAGACTTGAAATGTTACTTTTCAAAACAGACCACCGATTGGTTGAGGCAGAAAAAAAATTATATAATTCTTGAACAGTTAAAAAAAATGTATACTATAAATATAAGATTTCACAGCGTTTATGACAAACTGTGGTTACAACAAGGTACAAACATTGCTCGTGGATTAATATCTAAAATTCTTTTTTGTACACCTTGATGTTTACCCTTCATATTTGAACCATTATCATAACCTTGGCCGCGTATATTATAAATGTCTACACCATTTTTCTCCAAAGTTTTTAAAAAAAAGTTTGTTAAACCTTCACCTGTTGTATCACTTATAGGACAAAATGTTAAAAAACGTTCTTCGACACTAAATTTATTGTTTTTTAAATTAACGTATCTTAAGCAAACAGAAATCTGCTCCTGGCGCTCACATCAGGAGTACAATCAAGTAATATAGAAAAATACTTTGCTTCTTTAACTTCGTTTAAAATATTATTTTTTTATATTGTCACCTATTAATTTAATGGTTTCGTTTAGAATTTTATCTCCAAAGTAAAGTGGAATATTATTTTGAAATCTATTAATATGTGCAGACATGACTGGATCAAATTTTGCTATCATTTCTATAAATTTTTAAAAGATTTCATTATTATTTTCAAATAATTTGTTACTAGGACCACGAAAAGTCAAGTTTTGTTCAGCCAAGAATTAAATAGCATAAATTATTCTTTCAATGACACTGCGCCAATGTTTAGTTTCATTTTTTAATAAATTTTGCATTTCCGAATCAACGATTCGATTAGTTTTTAATCTTTCAAGTAAATCTGACCAGACAAGTAAATTTTGAAAATGAGATTTACGTTTTTCGTGGATTTTCAAATGTTCGCTTAAATGATGCCAATCATTGAAACCGTCGTGGTCACTTCATTAAGTGTTTTTAAAAGTCAATGTATTGTTGGGGTTGGAGTCATTGAATATTTTACAGCAGAAGCAGGAAACTGCATTTTTTTCAATAGAATATAGCCAATGACGCTGAAGCTTTTCACTATTTAACAAAATTCGATTAAAATATGTATAGGAAAACTTACGTTCACTTTTGTCTTTAGGATACATAGTTTTATATTGATAATGCAGTGGACCTTTATCGACAAGTTCTTGCACCTGGATTGGAGACAGTACACTCGGCCAAAGACCGGGGTCGTTAGAAAGTAGCGCTACTTCGGATATTTCGTCTTGCTTACTCGAACATGATGGTACCGACACTGATGTGTAGTCTTTCAAAAAAAGTAACTAATTTTGAGATTGGTTTTCTCCAAATCTTCCTCCCGTTTTCGCTTGTTAAGCAAGTTTTGGTAACCAGACGATTTATTTTTTCTTTTCTGGCCATCTAAATGAATAAATTAAAAATATTAAACACTTAGCCATATTTGTTTCATAAACAGAAGTTATTAAAAAGAAAAACAGTTATTTGCATCCCTGTTAATTAATTTACTTAATCACTTTCTTATCTTATTTGTAATTATTTTTCACAATTGCGGTAGATACGTAATAGCAAATAAGGCACTCTATACGTCTTATGCGCTTATAAAGACAAGAATGAAAAATTAACCTGCTACATCGATTACGAACACGCAATATTTTGCAAGTTTAAACCAGCGGGCCGAACGCACGCGGATTTTTGCGCCCCCTCTGGAAGAGGGGTAGTAAAATTTCACCACTGGTACTGGTCGCCGACCGGCGGTCGGTGTTGGTGGATAATGCATTTACACCACCGGTATTCATAGATAATTTTTTTAGTTTTATGTTAATTTGTGTTGAAGGCCTGGTGCCTTTAAGGCCTTCGCGCCGTCGTGCGCCGCACGACCTTGCCCATATGGACGGCACGTCCCTGACTACCTCCAGCTAAGACTCAAGAATCCAATCTTCTCCTCATTGACTGCCGAACTCTTTCAAAAACACCAGGATCGTTTCTTATTGAGTTATTCCCAGCAATTATCCGATTGCTTAAATCTTCCACATTCTACACTGGAGTAGTATAAACTAACGACTTTAAATGGCCGTATAGGAAATTATCCAAGGGGTTTTGAGCAGGCCATAAGTTAGGTCCACCTCGACCAATCCAGCGATCTTCGTATGTTGCTGTTAAAAACTCATGAGCACCCACACTAAAATGCACTGTTCCATTATCGTGTATAAACCACATTACATTTCTCGTTGCGAATGATACATCTTCCAAAAACTGAGATAATATTAAAATTTGTTCCAAAAAGTTGCGATACACCTCGCCGGTAAGTCCTCCTGGTAGAAATAGCGGTCCAATTACACCCACAGTTTCAACCCAAACGTTCAACAATAACTGATGTTGGAAACGATCTTCAAATTCATCATGTGGATTTTCTTCATGGCATTTCTTGAGAAATTTGATTCATTGATAGAAAAATTGCGTCAGTAGTTGAAGGATTTGAACCAAAGACATTGGAACTAATAGACCAAATTGTTTACATTTTTATGTGGTAAATCATCATTCCCTCTTTATTTTTCATCTCTGTCGCTCAACATTAGACCTTAGCCGGCTTTATCTGTTTGTTAGAAATATTAAGGAAAACTGTTTTTAAAAGATTGAGTTAGTAATTGCAGTAACGTCCAGAACCTAATATACAAAAAGTTAAGGTGTGCGTATCAAATTATGCATTCATGCTTGTAATGTTATGCGAATATTTAATTGATAACAGTTAAAAACCTTAAAAAGTATTGACATTATTATTATATATATCAGGCACTACGGCAACATTGTAATATGATTTTATTTCATACTGTATTGTAAAACACACCTTTACATATTTGAATTTAGTCCAGAGAATAAGGTTTTACAGCAATAAGTCCGGTAAAATTTTTTTACCGGACTAGTCCTGTAAAATTTCTTTACCGGACTGAAATTTGTAAGTTTTAGTTTAATCAATGTCAGACACACAATGTTTCTACCAGTAAATATAAGCACTTTTCAAATATACGACGCAGAATAAAACTTCTTATAATTTCAAAACATAATTATAATTTTCAACAGAACAGTATGAAATAAAATATTGTACGTCATTCGTTCGCCAAATCGTTTACAGTATTCGTTTCAAAATTCCAGACTCGGCTCCTTCGTCGCCTCGTCTCGAAATATTTCACTCATACTGTAAAATTTGATTTACCGGAATTATAACGTAAATATCTATTACAACCGGAGAGATTCTTTGAATGACGGTAGCGATTGCGACGTTGGCAGTGTGTCCTAACCAGAGGCGTATTACCACTTGGAAGCGCCCAAAGCCCTGGGATATTGTTGCGCCCCCCCCCCTGTTATTTTTTTCATAGTTCAAATGACCCGCATATTAAAAAGCAAAAGTGCAAAACATTTTATTTTCAAACTAACAATAAGTATACATGAACAAAATATATCGAGTTTAGATATTACATAAATATAACAAAATAAAGTTTAAGTAATATAAATATAATTCAACAAAAAAAGGGCCTTAAGAAAATATCTTTTTTCTTGATTTATTTGCTGCAAAAACTTGAATTATCTCTGTCGCGTCTAGATTTTGAAGTAAGTCTTGACATTAAGGCTAAGTCACTAAGTTTGGAATCGACTAACTTGGACCTTAAGTAATTTTTAACCCTCTTAAGAGTCCAAAAAGATCTCTCTCCTGAACAATTAGTTACTGCTGTAGATATAAACAATCCTAATGATATTTCCAAGTTTGGAAATATGCCAGCTAGATTTCCCTCCTTAAGTGATTTCAGTTAATTCTTTAGCTCCAGCGGAATATTTGGAAAATGTTTAACTTGAAAAATCTCATTTTCGATGTCAATATCGAGATCGTTTTTATACATATTGGTCAACCTCAAGCAGCCTTGCTTAAGATCCTCATCACTCAAAGTGGCTGGATTGGTAAGAAACCCAAACTCTTTATTTACTACTTGGTATGCATCTTTCCTCTTTAACAGCTCATTTATTAATTTATCTATTAAGGGGAGAAATAGAGTTATTCGAAATTTTGTTTTTCCGTCTATAAAATCGGTTTCATTTTTTGCAAAAGATACCTTTCTTTTTCGGTTCCTTGATATATCATATTGAAAAATATTATTTTGGCATAAAGTAGCAGCTTCAGTAAGAAACGATTCAAATTGATCGCGTATATTAGTTCAATACCCGTGTAAAGAGTCATATAACCGAAGCACTGATTGTAAATCGATGTCAACTTCTTGGAGAGCTTTGCTTGTTTGATCAAATCTTTCCAATATTTTATGCCAAAAACAAGTCATTATTGCACCTTTGAATTGCATTAATTTATCTGCTAAATTTTTTGCTTCCGATCTTGTAGCAGATTTTTGAAGTTTATCCTGAGCTATTGATAGCAAAACCTCAGATATTTCATGGTATGATGTGTATAATGCTTTACTAGCATCTGCTCGTGCACTCCTGCGGGTAACTGATAAATTTTTAATGGAAAACTTAGACTGAAGCAAGGACCATCTTTGTGTTGCTACCGAGAAAAAGTTGTATAATTCCTGTTCTACATCAAAAAACGACATACATACATGGTGTGTAGTGCTAGCTAAAAATTAACCGGTTAATCAAACGCCGGGCTTTTTCTAACCACGGTTAAAATTGCTTAGTTTCATATCTTTTTTGGTTATAAGGTGCTGGTGCTCTTTGTCTCTTAGTCTCTCTTGGAGTCTTGGCGCTGGGAACTGGGAAATGTGGCGCCCTTTCAGATTTGGCGCTACAAGCCTAGGATTGATCGGCTTGTACTATAATCCGCCTCTGGTCCTAACAGCTAGCTTGTGTTTTTGTATTCTTATTGCAGTTTATTTTTGATTTCCTTGTATATTTGCCAAAACATTAGTGTAGAAATGAAAAATCATGGTTCATGCCTGTGTAGTGTGTAAAAAAGTTGATAATTTTAATCCAAGTTTGCTTTGATTAACTGTTACATTAAAAATAATAATTTTATTTTTAATTTAAATGTTTTAATTAACTTTAAAATACATAGGTAGTTTTTTAAACATGCAATAAAGTGGTTTTTATTTTTTTTCTCGAGAACGAAGCAAGACACAAAAAATTTGTACTATTAGCTGGTAAATTCAAAAAAAAATATCGAAATTAAAAAAAAAAGTGGCGTACATTTATTTTTCAATAATATTCGCTAAGGTGCTCCCCGGGACGCTACTTAACTTAATAAATTTGTTTTAGTAAGGGCTAATTAAGTCTCTTATCATTATAAATACTTGTACCAAATTTTAATAAAATGGGGAAAAGGATATTTGAAGAAATTATTAAAAGCCGTTTTTTTTTTAATCTTTAACACCCTGTATATCAAAAACGGGGCAACTCCGGACACAAGTTTATATAAACTTTTCCTCTTAGAATATCATAAGAAATTACCCCCTTAAGTTACGTATCGTATTTCTAAAACACCCTGTATAGCTTCTCTAAAAAAGTGAATATTGAAGAACCTGATATAGTCATGGCCGCACCTCCATTCCCTTGGCTTCATCAATTCATTTATTGGGCAGCCTCGCGGAGCTTGGAATACTTTTCCGAACTAAGAACCTCTATACACCCTAATAGTTTTTGATTGATCTATAAAGCTCAAATTCGACCATCGCTGGAGTACTGCTCGCATATTTCGGGCTCTGCTCCTAAACAAACCACAAGATTGCTGGATTCCATTCAAAGTAAAGCAATTTGCTTGATCAGTGACCATAATCTGACAAACAACCTGGGAAGCCTTGAACATCGAAGGCAGGTTGGCGACTTGAGTCTATTTTACAAATATCTTCATGGCAAGTGTTCAACTAAGGTTACCCGCTTGATTCCACCCAGAGCGGTGCATGCTAGAAATATACGACGAGCCACTGCAGCCCACCTGTACGTGGATTAGCTTAGTGCCCCCCGACCGACACTGCTTAAAAACAAGTGCCGGATTTACATACCTGGGGGCCCTAAGGCACCAAAAAATTGGGGGCCCATACACTAGCAACTTTTTATTATCTTATTATATATTATATATATCTATAAAAAAAAAACATAATATTACTAGATATATTTTCAGCCTAACTTTTTTATATGATTATATAATGTACATAAATATTTATATCAGGCACGCCATTTTTTGGTTTTAGAATCGAAGAACTCGTTGATTATAGAATCAGTGTTGATTTTTTGTAATAACTCTTCTTCAATTGATAATAATGCCAAAGAAGTTAAATTATTGTTACCCAAAGAATTTCTTAGGTATGTTTTGACTAATTTTAAAATAGAGAAAGATCTTTCTCCCGACGCGTTAGTTACAGGAATTGTCAAAAATATGTGAATGGCTGTGTAAATATTAGGAAACGCTGTTATTAAATCATTGGTATAAATGTAGTTTAATAAATTGGGTGTGCTGAGCTAATATCGATTTTCTCTTTAACTGTATTTAAAAATGATTTTAACGCAAGGCATTCCTCGCCTAGTTCGTCGTTAATATCATCTTTATATACCTGTGTTAAAGTGTTTGCTCTTTGTCGCAAATCTTCGTTATCAAGTTCTGTTAGACAAGTTATAAAGCTGAAATGTTTATCAAGAAAATCGTACTTTTCTAATCTTTTTTGCATTTCGGTACCTATTTTATCTATAATAACATAGTAGGTATTCACTTTAAAATTAGTGACACCACAAATTTCGTATCAGCGGTGCCATCATCATGTTTAAATTTTTTGGTTTTAGGTCGTTTTAGATCTTGTTGAAATTCATTAAATTCTGATAAATTTCTACCTTTTTCAAAATAATAATCGAACCTATTTTGTAACTGCGTTGTATAATCAATTATACTTTTATATGTTATTGTTACCTGATGTAAATCAATGTTGACTTTTTGAATAATTTTGTTACTTTTATAAAACAAAGATAGAATGGCATTCCAAAAAAATGTTAAGAAAGCCACCTCTACTTTACATAGATTTTTGTGTAAACTTTTAGCTTTTACTGTTGAATTTTGTCCACTGTCATTTGAGATATCTTTTAAAACTTTTTTAAAACATTGATATCCTAGTGACAATGCTTTACACGCATCCGCCCTAGCTGACCAACGTGTGTCTGACAAACTCTTTGGTACTGTACAGTTATTTTTTTCTAATTCTGTTTTAAGTAAATTCCATCTTAATGTAGAAGCATCCAAAAAAATTATATATTTCTTGAACGAATGAAAAAAATGAAGTGCCTTCTAAACAGCAATCAGCGGCGGCATTTCCTACTAAGTTTAAAAAATGGGCTCCGCATGGTACAAAGTAAGCCAAATGGTTTTTTTGCCTTATTTTGGATTGTAAACCATTATACATTCCAGCCATATTGCTGGCATTATCATAGGATTGCCCCTACAATTTGCAATATCTAAATTCAAATCCTTCAGGATATTATAAACTGCAACTTCCATATCCGCGGCTTTATGTCCTACGTGAAGAATAAATCTAACAAACGTCTCAATAATGTTTTCTTCATGAACATATCGTAAAATGACTGTTAACTGATCCGTTTTTGTTATATCTGGAGTGGAATCCATTACTATCGAAAAATATTTGCTGCTCTGAATTTCTTCGGCAATTGTTTCTTGTAACTAAAAAAAAATAATTATTTTAACAAAAAAATATATTTTAAAAAAATTAAATCTTTGTTTTTGTACCTTTGATGCTAAAATCGTTATTAGCTCCTCCGCCACTTCCAGAATTGCCATATTTTTCTGTGTTGCTTTAAAAATGGATCGAATTCTGCTATGAGCTCTAATAATCCTAAGAAATTTCCATTTTTTGACGAACCAAATACTTTTTTGGAACCTCGGAATGCTAGGTTTCGGGTAGCAATATATTTAATCACACTAACTACTCTTTTAAGGACTTCCCTATAATAATTTTTTTCTGTGAGTTCTAATTTGTCCATTTCCGTATCAACCTTTCCCTTAAGTTGGGAACGGGTAATAAATATATTTATCGAATGAACATGGTCTAAAGTCTTTTCATGTTTGTGTAAATAATCACAATGCTTCCAGTCATTAAACCGTTCCTTATATTCGCTGTTTTTCGTACAAAATAGTTTACATGGAATGCAGTACACTCTTTTCGTTATTTCTTAGTAATACATCCACGAACGTCGTACGCTCTCGCCATTTGGAAGGGTAGTATAAAAAATAGATTTGTTTGCATATCGGCGAGTTATTCCATTTTTGCTTTCATACTCTCGACCAGACTTGGAAAAATCTAAACTACCTATATTTTGGAGCCTAAAGTTCTTCACAATATAGTTAATACTTATTTCATTAAGCTGCCACAACTTGGGATCTTCGTTAAAGTTGAAATCATGATTTTCTAAACATATTGTGGAACTGTTAATATCGAAATCAATATTATTTTTTATATTTACGTTCTCTACATTCTCTACAGATTGTGTTGTTGATATTTGAGACTCAGATAAATTTATTTCGCTATCTGGATTAGTTTTTGACGTAGATGGTGTAACTGCATCTTGAGTATCTTCAAGAATAGTTTTTAACATACGGTTTAAATGGAGAAACAAAGATTGACTCTTGAAAATCTTTGTTTTAGATTAGGTAGGCATAAAGTTTTAAATTTATAATTTTTTTGGGTAAATTGATTGTGGGGCCCCTCCAGCTCCGGGGCCCTAGGGCAATTGCCCTTTTTGCCCTAATGTAAATCCGGCATTGTTAAAAACTTTTTCATCTGAAGAACGTCAACGTCACTCTGGAACGACCTCCCTGAGGCAGTGTTCCCAACAAGTATAATCTTCAATGTTTCAAGATCAACGTGAATCGTTTTCTGCATACACGCACCGCTCGCAGAGCCCCATAAGGGATTAATCCTGCAGTGCTGTGCCTTATAATAGAACAAAATAAAAAAAATAAACATTAGAAAAATACCAAACCGAGAAAGCATGGTGTTATATTGGTCTCAAGGGAATTGGCAAATCTTTAATTAATTGTCATTATGGTTTTGCCAACGGTTAATTAGTGTTGTCGTCACTAAACACAAAATCATTCATAATATTTATATGAGATACTCACCTTTAAAACAAGTTAATTAAAAATAAATAAGGGTTTTCAAGATCCACAAAAGTGAAAACTTTCAATGACAATGTTTATAGGTATTAGAAGAGAATAATTTGAACCTATATATATATATAGAACAGTGGTGTAAATTTTAATTTACTTAAACATTGAAAGGGTTAAGGTTCGCTATAAGGTACCAGTGACGGGCTAGTTCATCATCATGCAGTGGTTTTTGTTTGCTGTTGTGGTATGTTACTACATTTTGTATTTGTTGTTTTTTAAATAATATAGTATAATAGTAGATTCTGTAACGAGGTTGGAATGAAAATTCGATCCGAGTGGAAGAAAATAAGAACATTTTATATAGAAAGACAGAAAATTTTAAGATATTTTAGAATCAGAGATAAAATACATGGTGATCCATTTAAAAAAGTATAATTTTAGTAATTTTTCCAAATCATCAAAATATTTGTATTTCTAAAACACCCTGTACTATAATAACGAAGATATAGACACAATGTAAAATGTCTTTGGATATTATCTAACTTTCCACCAAATTTCCATGTCCTGAACTGTCACGAAGTCAAAAATATCGTCAGGTATTGAAGGCCATGCGTTGCGAAAAAAAAAACCGGAAATTAATTATTATCTCAAAAACGATGACAGATAGGTATAGGAAAACGTTAAGAGATTTATTAATAAATAATGGGGACTCTTCTAAAAAAAAATGAATATACAGGGTAGTCTATTTCAAATATCAAAGTAGAATCGGCAATACTGCACAGTTAAAAATAATAATATGTTTATAGGAGACAGCAGGTCCATTTATGCATGTTCTCAAATTTTCAAAGTGATCCGTTGACTAGTTCGCCAAAACGTCTAATAGGCCATCCACCATCAATCACCCTGTATACTAGGGATGTAAAAAACGCTTTGTTTTTTAATCGATAAACAACTTGAAAAAAAAACGGGAAAAACGTTTTTTTTTTTGTTTCTAATTGATTTTATTGCTTCCCAAAAGAAAAATACAAAAACTATACAGAAATCTTTTAATTTCACCATTTTGATTTATTTTTTTTATCGGAATTAAAAAGTAAAAATTTCGCAAAAAATAATACCTTCATTCAAAATCGCCCGATATGCGAATTGCAATTGTTACAAATAATAATCAGGGATTATTACTATTTTACTATACTTTACTCACTTGATTTTTTGAAAGTAGCTCAACTCGTGATAAATCACTAAATCTGGCAATAGTGGGAACAGTAATGCGAATCTTAATACGCGTATGAGGATGAGCCTGTCTAGAGCCTGCTGTATTCTCGAGTTTGAGCAATTGAATTTCTGTTGCAGTTTGCTGAGCTTCCTTATTTTTCACTTTTTACTTTTATTTCTAAGTTCAAAATTCAAAATACGAATATATACGAAATTGGAATAAAAAAGAAAAGCGCCTGTTAAAAAAAAACGCGTTTTTTTGCATAAAAACTCCTTTTTTTTAAATTTTGCTTTAGGATACGCAATATCTTATTATTTTTAGACATCCCTGTTTCTTCTTTCTTCATCTCAGCGGACACCAACTAAATCCATCTATTTTGCTGGAGGAAATAGTATAGGAGGGAAGCAAGAAGTTATCGCAGATGTGCAGGTAAATTTTTCAAGTAATTTTTTTGTAATGGAACAAAAATACCTCAGAATGTATGAGGAATATATATAAGTAGACGTTAACGATTTCAAACAGTATTTTACATTTTATTAGCTGCCAAGTGTTTAAGAACTGAAAAAAAAAATTTTTGCGCTTTTCGGAAGTTGTAATAGTTGATCACAGTGACGATTAAGTATACAGGGTATTCAAAACTTTTAAAAATATGGATTCCATATTATAAAAAATATTCTTTATAGTGTTAACTTTTTTCAAAAAACATATACAGTGAGTCCCAGAGGTAATGTCTAAATTAATTTAAAATTCATCGGTGTGTTTTTTGGAAAGCGCTCGATCCCGTGGATTTTGTGTTTTTCTTATGATAAATTCATGTATACAGGGTAGCCCAAAAATAAGTTACGAGCATCAACTTCATTTTTTCCAACGGCAACATATAGTTTTTATTTAATTTATGAATTTTGCATCGAATTTTCAGAAGTACCATTTTCTATACCTAAACTGAACAGTTATCGAAAAAATTAGGATTGAACATATCAAAAAGTAGGACCGTATTTCTCAGGATTTATCTGTAAATCGAGGAAAACATTCCATTGTGTGTTTATTTTGTTTTTTCATTCAATTCTGGTATTTCTGAATGTTGACTTGTCACTGCTTAGTCCCGTAGAAACTGTATGACAGTTTCACTTAAAATAAGTAATTGTCAAGAGTAGTGGCAAAGTTACGATTTAACGAAACGAGAAAAAAATTATTATTCTATGCATGGTTGGGTTTGGTTACAGAACACGTACTCAAATTGAAATAGCTCATTTATTCAATGAAATCCATCCCGATCGTCCTCCCATATGTCAAAAGGTTTTGTGAACGCCTGCAAAATATGTGCAATCTACCTAATAGTTTAGTAAAAAATATTATTCTTTCCGATGAAGCTACCTTTTCTTTGAATGGTAATGTGAACAGACAAAATTGTCATTATTGGGCAACAGAAAATCCGCATTGGATGATGGAGGTTCACAGCCAGTACCCTCAAAGAACAAATGTGTGGTGTGGAGATAGTGCGCGGAAGAGTAATTGGTCCATTTTTATTTGAACACTCTTTAGCTGGACAAGTATATTTCAAATTTCTCCAACTTGAATTAATTCCAGCATTAGTGGCTCTATTTCCGAATCCATTGAACTCAGACTCAGAAGGATGGTGCTTCTCCGCACTAGGCTGCCAATGTGCGTACATTTTTGGATGGAACCTTTCCCAATCGGTGGATAGGAAGGAAAGGACTTATCGAATGACCTGCTAGGTCGCCAGACCTTACTCCGCTGGATAAACAATCTGCAGGAGGTGAAAGAGGGGATCTGAAAAGAAGTGCGTGCCATATAACTCCGGAAATGGTTAAAAACGTGCAAAGAGAGTTTATTAATCGCCTTGGTTATTGCCAAGTCCTAAAGGGTGCACATTTTCAACATTTAATTTGACTTGTTGTTTTGTTCTGTTTTTTTTTTAATTAACAGGTTTTACTTATTGATATGTTCAATCGTAATTTTTCCGATAACTGTTAAGTTTAGGTATGGGATATGGTACATGCAATTAGAAATGTATGCAAAATTCATAAATGAAGTAAAAAATAGATGCTTTCATTTGAAAAAATGAAGTTGATGGCCATAACTTTTTTTTGGGATACCCTGTATATATACAACAAGCAAACTAAGAACTAATTTCATGACCTACTGTGTAATAAACTATAAAAGGCATAATATGAGGCTGAGGGGCCAAACAAACATCAATAACACTGAATAAAATATGAATATGAAAATATGCACAAATGTTAGAAATAATAATTAGCAATTTAGCGAGAAAAAAATTAAAAATGTTCAAATTATTTTCCGTTACTTCCTAAGCAATTTTGTTTTCCTGGCCTGCTCTTTAACCGGATCTTACTTGTCTGGATTTTTACCTATGGGGTAGGTCAAAAGATCTGGTTTCCCACTAGACCAACCATGGAAAACATGATGGGAAGGATAGGAAATACCATTAGAAGCTTATCCATTGTTGAAACTGAGACAGCCGTGTCCTCTACTAAGAGAAGAATAGTTAAGTGCTTAGAAAATGATGGCCATCTTTTCTATCGCTAAAATGCTAATTATTTCTAGTTCTACAATTTGTGCATATTATTCATAATTCATATTCATATTTTATTTTTTGTTCTTTATGCTTGCTTAACTCCTTGGCATTTTATCATACATTTTATAGTTTATTACACAGTCGGCAATGATATTAGTGGTTATCTTGCTTATTGCGGGTATACCGGGTACCGGTAAATAAAAATTGAATAAGTTTTAAAGAAAAATCAGAATAACTCGTAATCGTTTTCAATACAAACCGTCCCCTATACTACAAAAAAAAATTATAACATCCAATTTAAAAATACCGAGAAAAATCAAGAAATTAAATTGAATAACAGCGCCATCTTAAAACTTTATGAGGAAACCTATGACAATTATTCCTAAATCATTTAATTGAACTTTTTAAACAAGTCCAAGTTTAAGAAAATCCGTTGAAAGATAACGACATGATGACAGTTTTTTTTCATGTCCTTACTGCTTCCTCCACTCCTTTATTAGGCAAGATTCGACAAAGTACCAATAATAAAAGTTGTAGCGAATGATCTGATGATTTTAATCTGTTTTTCTAATAAATGAGCCGTTGCGCTCTCTTGCGGCAATTTTCGAAACTTGAAATTATTTTTAGGGAATTTTTCTTGTCAATTTTTACTATGGTGGTATTTTTTTTTATCTGTGAGACGTATCGTTTTCGAGATATGACTGTTCCGTATCCTTATCCGGACACCCTGTACAGGACATTGGGAATATGTTTTTGGATACTTGGATAGGTGATTCTACGTGACAAAATAAAGGAAGTGAGTCATTTAACACAAAATCGAAATGCAGATATATTCCGATTTACAGCCCATCAAACTTCAATTTTTTTTTTCAATTTTTAATATGCGTCAGTTATTTTCTGATTGATGTTTGGCACAGATATTTGAGGTAATGATTACTATCATTCTGTTTCAAAAATGTTGCCCTATTAAGCCACCAGAAGGCACTTTACCTGAAAATCATATACTACTTCTCGCTTATCTTTCTCCTTTTAACAAATATCACAAAACCAAATGATATGTTTTTGTGTGTGCAAAAAATCAAAATACCATTTCAATCAGCACATTTTCCCAACACCCTGTATACCTTCACCAAACATATTATACAATATCATATTTCTGTACTGCCTCCTATGTTGGACAAACAGGGAGAAAATTCAAAATCCGCACCAATGAACATTGTAAAGAGATAGTAAGCGCTTCTAGCCTTAACTTGTCCCCTTCTAAAATCAAGTTCAATTTTTCTAGACACATATCTACAAATTAACATAATTTTAACCCAAATAGAAACACTAAATTTTTACATTTTTGCAACAAAACCAATAAATTAGATCTTCTCGAAATAACGGAAATAAATAAAATTATTGAAAATCCAAAGATAGATTGTGTTAATGACCAAATCATCCATAGCAGCACAATTTCTTTTAATGCTTTGAATCTGGGAAATTGTAATTATAATTCAGTCTCTTTCGCACAATAATTACCTCTGTCCATCTCTACTCAATACTTTCTAGCTCCCCTAGATATTTCCATTGTATCAAACCACTGTTCGAAGCTTGAAAACGTTTTTATTATTTTTCAATAATTTTGTAAAAATATTCTTAACATTTAAATTTCCTGCATTTCTTGTGGCATCTAGTGTCAGTGTCATCACCATCCTTTTCAAGTATATTCTTTAGTGCAGCTTCATATCTCCCTCCGATAGACATTCATGACCCTTCTTTTAATAAAACCTTGTAATTTGGTCATTCATTGACAGATGTCTGTGTTCTGTTGGTCCTCAAGTACTTTAAACGTCCAGTGACGACAACTAAAGATTAATTGATTCTGTACGGATTTTATAAACCTAATATTGAGTTCCTTAAATCTTCACCTTTGATTTTTAATATTAATATTTAGTTATACGTCTTTAATGTCATTGTTCTCTTTAAATTAGCCTCACTTCAACAATCACGTTGCAGTAGTTAACACGGTTGTGGGTAGCAAATGCTCTATTCAATTTTTTTATAACCACCTACTTCTTTTTTGAAAAAAATTTTTCTAAAATTGAAAAACCTTTATTCTCTTTAAAAAATATCCACTGCTGAAGTTAATACCTACATGTTAGTTAACACTAATAAAAAGTTTTTTTTTTCAAAAATTAAATTAATATTTCTAAGTATTCCTATAAAAATTTAAAAACTTGCATAGATAAAAAAGACCTTTCTCCTTCAATAATGTTTTAACTCAATTTATTATCTTTTATCCATAATGTTTCTTCATTAATAACATAGGATTTCAACTTTACATTCCTCATCATGTTAAGTTGTACTTACTTTGTACTATCCTTTTTAGTATCACCTGAGAATGAACGCTGAATCGTTCGAAACATGTAGGGAACTATTTATTAATTTTTACAATTATTAAACTGAGGAGGAAGACTGCATTGTTTCATTTGCATATTTCTAAAAGTTTTGAACACCCTTGATATTTTATCGTGACTTGAATCCCTGATTAGAATTTCGAAGAACGGCAAAACTTGTTATCTGACGGGACTCTTTCTCAAAATATTATAGAAGATAATGTTTACAAGAGTGCCGTACCAAGTCTGGAGACACTGTATTGTAATAAACAATGATCGATTAATTTCAAGAACAGCTTACCAACAATTTTGATTCAATAAATTATGATACTTAATTGAATTTTTAGATCCCCAACTATATTGCTTCGGGAATTCAAATAGCCAAACAAGTTCCTTATGTAGAAGTCCTCAAATTGATCGAAGCCTTCCTCAGACTAAAAGGAGAATTGGCCGGACGTGCTTGGACTCTTATTACCGACAACGCACACATCATTTCGGCTTTAAGAGACACTTTAATTAGTAAACTTGGAACTCTTCACGGTTTAACTTTAAAGGCTTTAATTATTTTAAGAAAAGTGCTTGAATTTGCCAGTACTTTATTTAGTAACGTAAATATCAGTGTGGGATCAGAAGGTTCGTTTTTTGACAAGACCTTTACCTTTGGAAGATGAATATTTTGATGTCTAGGTTACAATTTTTTTTATTGTATATTACTTTCAACAATGTTTATAAACCATTTATAGACATTTTGATTGACCCACAAGTAAAAAAACGTATCATGTATGCTTGGGGGAGGCACCACTCGCCACTCGAAGGCTTGTTGCTTCTGTTTCATTAGTGTAATCAGAAAATGCATAGCTTAAAGCTCATCTGTGTTACTACTATTAAAGAAGAATATTAAAAGATATCTATCTAATGTATTATTTATAGTTATTAAAATTTATATTTATTTAATTTTATTTGTTTATCTTTACACTTACCTAAATAAGTAGGTTAGTTTGCTTATTCTTTTAGTTTTGTTGTGAATATGTTTAACATGTTGAGAGCTGCCAGTTTAAAGTTTTTTTCTTTGCAAATTCTCTTTGTTGTACGTTGGCTCAGATGCTTAAACTTAAATCTCAAAACTGCATCATATTATATTTTACTCTCAACCTAGGTATACAGGGTCCTGCAATAGTGCGTCAGGCATCCATAGCTTCTATATCAATTAATCTAGGAATTTCGTTCGAAAGCAGACCTACACTGTATACAGGGTGATTTAGGAGGAAATGTCGATATTTTAAGTACGTATTCGGGGACCCAAAATAAACATAAAAGTTCCTATAAATATGGGTCCTATTCCCAGCGGTTACCGAAATACAGGGGTAAACATTATTCATATTAAAATTTTTATTAAATTATTTACAACAAGTAGGTTGGGTTTTGTAGTTTACAAAAATGCCACCGTCTACTTCCAAACACAAGTCAGCTCTTTGATGAATAGCTCTGGTCGCTCTATGAATGAATGCGGGTATGTTTCTTATAGTTGCTGCTGCATTTATTATTTGATCGAGTAATACATCTCTAGTCTTTACCTAACTTGAATACACCAATGATTTAAGCCATCCTCAAAGACAATAATCCAAAGTGTTAAGGTCTGGCAATCTAGCTGGTCAATTATGCGGACCAGGAAAGTTATTGTTTAAATAATTTCGTACTTGTAAACTCTAGTGTGCAGGGGCTCCATTATGCTGTAAATACATGCTCTGTCATGTATTAGGGCAACATCTTCTACTAGGTTTTGCAATTGATTCTGTAGAAAATGTAAGTATACTTGTCCTGTGCGATTACCGTCGATTATGGATAAACCGATTAATTGACTATTTAACATACCACACCACACATTAATGCTGAATTTATGTTGCAAATTATGTTCTACAGAAGCGTGAGGATTTTCATTGTGAAGATCATAACCACCGACGCGAGTGAACTGTGCTCTATTAGTGAACAGAACATACTTATACAGTCTTCGATTTGCATTAATCCGATTGCAGAATTGCATCCTTAACGTAAAATCACCATCTTGCAAATGTTGAACTCGTTGTGAGTGATATGGGTATAAACAATTAATATGAAGATCCCTCCAAGCAGATCATTGTGTAATTTGATAAGTATCGGCAATTCGCCTTGCACATAAGCTTGGATCATTTTCGACGGCGTTAAGGATAGCCTCTTCTTGTTGAACAGCAAGTCCCGATTTCCGTTTAAATACAATTTTCGCACTTGGAAACATACCAGGTTCTCCAGCAGTAGTAAAAACTTGTTGAAACCCCCTTCTATCTGGTACTTTCTGATTCGGAAATCGACGCTGGCACTCGGCGACTGCAAGATTTGAGCTCCCGTTGCAGAAGCCATAAACGAATATCATATCCAGCCCGGTGAGACCCAAATGCGAGGAACCGAAGCAGAAGAATGACAGCTGTCACAAAGCTACACTGCAAAAACCGCAGAAAGAATCGCCACACTCTTTGACATTTCTCGGGTTATCCTTTTTTACAATGTGTTATTTGAAGTTGTTCCATCACTCTCACTCTTAGAAGTTCAGACTATACGTCGTAAGTTAATCTCCGGATTTTTTAATATGGTGGGTGAGGTTGACGTTTCCTTTTTGTGATTTTATTATCTTTTTTCCAATTTTCTGCAGAAAATGGGTCTTTTTGTCGCAGCTAAGTCATTTCAATCATTTATTGGTTAAATGTGCTCAAACATCACTATTATATCGGAAGATTCGAAAGAAATCGCTCAAAATTGGTCATTGACCTCCCAAAACCTTGCAACATTTCTAAACAATTTTTCCTGTTTAATTTGAGCTTGTTTTAAATAATGAATAGTTCATTTTACCATATTACTGTAAGTACCACAGGATAGCGACAATGTAAATAAAATATAATTTAGGTGTCCCTCGAAGAAGTTGTAAAATACTGAATCAGTGCCCCCCGATTACAATGTATGTTTTTAAACTGTAAATATTACTTCTCGACGACTATTCCCACTATCAATTTCATCACGATATCCCTGTAATACCTCTGTTTCCTGGTTTTATAGTTACACCGAACCAGCCAGACCATCAGTTTCCAGTCCTCCGGGTCCAAACTACTATTTTATTAGAAAGTATGTATACATTTGTTTTTACTTTGGTATATAAAAAACAGATTTTAAGTGTTCTCATATGTAATATATGTTTTTAAAAAATAGTTTAATTATATAAACATTGTATGTTGCTTTTATGTGGGGCTCTTTATTATTATAATGATGTTACCCTACTTTATGTAGTATATATTTAGTCATTTAACTGTATTGTTAAGCATATTTATTTTCAAATTATTAAATTAAAGATGTTTTTAAACCATCCAGTTTTGCGTTTAATTACCATAAAATATTTAAAAAGCTTTAATAAAAATGGAAGAAAACATTTCTTCAAAGAGCCGGTATTGCGCATGCGCATATCGCAGCTACACTGCAATATGGCCACTGACTTTGACATTTAATTAGACATGCGTGCATCGGTTCAATTACATGGGTATTTGCTTTCTTTAACCTTAGTCTTTTGTGATCATATCAGCCTATTCACTATAAGAGAATGTCGCAGGTATAATGAAATGAATCTGATAAGGAAATATTTAAATTGTCAGAAAATACAAATGCTGAACACGATTTGACAGAGACAAATCTTATTCTTATTAATACCTAATGGGGTTACTATTGCTAAGCAACAGTGCAAAGGCAACAGAACATACTTTCTAAAAACTATAAAACAAATATAAAACCTAGTCTACTTGTTATAAATAAATTAATAAAATTTTAATTTCAATATTGTTTACCCCTGTATTTCGGAAACAGCCGGGAATATGACCCATGTTTATGGGAACTTTTATGTTTATCTTGGGTCCCCGAATACGTACCTAAAATATTAACATTTCCTGGAATCAACCTTGATATGAGTGTATTTTGGGAAAATATTGTCCATGGTCCAAAAAAGTATGACGACAAAAAAATATTTCTTTTAAATCGTACACCCGCATCTTCTCACATATTTGGGTTAGTAATATTTCTTAATTCCAAAAATTTTATTTGATTTGCTCTAGGGGAGGGTGGGCTGCAGTGAGACAAAAAAATGTTTTTAATTTATATTTATTAGCGAAGTCTGACAAATCGACAACTGAGTATTGCTAATAAAACTTCAACGCATTGCAAAAATAATCATCCTATTTGCAAATAAGAAGCACATAGAAAATAACTACTAAAAATGACTAGACAAAAAAACGTTACAACTGTTTCCTTGTTGCCCACTGATGGGCCACAGTAAAACACACAGTAGGCCACAATGAAACAACGTATTTTTATTAACGCATGTTCAATGATGTGAAATCTAGTTCAAATTTAAAAGGTGACTGAAGCCTTTTTGTTTTCCCCAGGCAAGCAGGTGCTGGTAGGATCATTTTTATATCGTCCAGTGGCACCAATGCCACGTCCGGAACAACAGGAAACACAAAGTGGTGTTCATCTTTTAAACTTCTTCTCATGAAATTAATTTCTACATCGTTTTCCCGATAATTTTCTTTTGCAACTTGTCCTATATAAAATACTGCTATTTTTGTTTTGAAAAGTACAAGCACGAAATCGCCAAGTATGGGTTCTCTATCCAGTTCTTCAAATCCAGAAGGATCTAATGTCGGTGGCCATTCTATATCATCATCCGAATCTCCCTCCATAGAGCTTAAATCTGCAACTTCATCTTCAGACGATGACACGTCACCTAAAAGTTTTTTTTTCGTAAGAGTGAGCTTTTCTTTAAGGAAATCTTGCGTTGTTTTTCAGTTTCTTTCGCCTTAAAGAAACTCTTTTCAGGAGTGTCCGTTGCAATACAACTACGTCCTTTGGTACGTGACTTTTTAGACTTTCTTGCCCCCGTTTTTGGAAAGCCTTTGTACTGTTCTGGGGAAATAAACAGGTTTCCTGGTATGTCATTAGTGTCTTGAGTGGAAGTATGAGCAACATTTTGTATTGGCGATTCTTCAACGTTAAGTGGAGTTAATCCTCTTAATGGTTGTGAAACTTCGTTTAGAGGTGTTAATTCTTCCTCTCTCGCTGTATTTTCCATCCCAATTATGTTCTGGTTCCATCAGTTCATCAGCTTCAGTGGGAAAGTCATGGTCAGTCACGTAGCTAACGAGAAAATCATCATCGGAAAAAACATTAAGGTCGAACGGGTAAATGCCCGTTTTCTTGAATCCCGATATGATATTCGCAGGCGTCGTAGATCTTTGGTGGGCAACGCCAACACAGCTGGCAACTTCATAAATACTCATTGGAGTCCCAGGGTTACGAAGCAACCAAGAGTCGACTGCTGCGTTATAATGGGATTTGAACGAATAAAATACAGATACGTTAAGGGGTTGTAACTTATTACTACAGTGTGGTGGCAAGGTCACTATGGTACCTAACTCCATGGTCTTTAGCTAAGTTTAAGGTTTCGATTGTCAAATGACTTTCATGGCTTTAGGTGCCAACCTCTTCCAATCCAACCATCCTACCAACGTTGGTAGTCCATTTGTCGTATAAATCTTGGATTTTCGGTATAGTTTTCACTATTACGCTTGTTGACACATCGATTGTTATGGAATGTGGCCTCATCAGAAAATAAGACGTTCATAAAAAATAATGAATTTTCTTTGAAGACGGAATCAAGCCCACTCACAAAACTTAACTCTGCACTGAGTCATTTTCACTTAGAGCCTGGTGCAGTTGAATGTGGTATGCATGAAAATGATGTATTTTTAAAATTCTTTGACTGACCTTTCACTTATTCCAACTTCTTCTCCCACACGTGCCTGACTAATGTTTGGATTTTTTGTAACTGTCAACAAAACTGCTAATTGATTTTTCTCATTTGTAACCCTTTTTATCATTTCTTTTGTTTTTGTAATCTACGCTCTCTTTCAAGAAAACGCTCAAGTAGTCTGCTAGAGCTTATTGGTTCTGGATGGCCGCCTTTTGGGAAACTGAGTCGCATACCTTCAACTTGTTAGTAAACAATTTTTATCACTGTTTCTTAATACAAAAATCATGTCAATGAGCTCTTCCTTTGAGAAATATATTTTTTAAAATAAAATATTATGCGATAAAGTATGCTTATGTCTCTCGTAAGGGTAATGTCAAGATCTATTTCTTAAATAAACATGGTAAATATCTTAAAAACGGTTCAGAATCTTGATAGACTTGTAATTTAAAAAATATTTGTATTGAAATTTTGCATTAGATAGTAAAATAACATATAGGAGGGCGCTTTATTTGAAAATCTTAAGAAAAACTAGTTTGAAAGTTTTAAATTCCTTGGAATTTTAAAGCTTTTTCGATCAACAGCGAACATTCAAAAATAAGTAATTTGCAGTTTTCACCGCCATAACAGTTTTTGCAATTTTGGTGGGAATTCACCACATGGTTACGAGGGTATAGGAGGCAGGAATCAGAATTTAACTGCTGCAAAATTTCTTAGAATACAAAAACTATTTCTGTGACATTTCACCTAGTATTCATAACTTTCAGGTTAATCTATACAGTCCAAGCCAACTTAATATTAAGTTGTGCGTCTTGCAAATTCGTTTAAATATGCTTACGTATACAGAGTCTCCCATAATTTGAACTAGTTTGAAACTTGTCATTTTTGGAAGCAAATTTTGGACACCCTGTATAAAATAAGATAAAACTTTTAGATGTCAGAGTATCACTAGACCTCTTGTATTCAAGTTCACACTATGTGGCTCGGACAAAACAGATCTAAGGCCGTTTTTTAATAATTTTTGGAGTCGCGCGAAACGATTTTTTATTGTTTGTAATTTATTGCTCGTAAACGACTATAGCAAATGAAATAAAATTTTAGGAAATAGAAAATATCACCTAAGAGTACCATAAAAAAAAATTGTCGTCATACTTTTTTGGACCATCTAGTACATGCGAAAATATTTTCCCGAAATACACTCATATACACAGTGTGGGTCTGCGTTTGAACGAAATTCCTAACTTAATTGGAATAGAATTGCAGGACCCTGTATATTATATTATGAATATAATTATTTAAAATACCTATTAGTTACGAAAACGCTTTTAAATGATTGTTTAAATATTTAATATAATTGCATAATTAATTATAACCTGATCTATAAATATGGTTTACTATTGTGTATACAACCATGTATGTAATATTGATATTTTTGACTTTTAATAAATTTAAAAGTGCCATTGTCTGACTTACTTTTCTTGCACTGGAATGTACTTTGCACTGGATGGAGTAACAACCATTAAAATTTAAGAAATGCTTAATTTTTTTGTTCTCATTTATAATTTATTAGGTTTGTAGCATACAGCGTGTTACAAATTCGACGCTAAGTACAGGGATCTCTGAAACTATAAGAGATGCAAAGCCGGCTAAATAGGGCAAGGTTCTGAAATATGGTGCTCAACAAAGCGCCGGTGAAAAAACGAAAATTAGCAAATTCGTTTTTATTTTTTTCTGATTACATTTATTGAAATCGTTTTAAACAAATGTTACATTTCCATTATCACTTTTCTTCTCTACAAGTTGACATAATTAATCTTTAATTTTGACGTTTCGTTTTCGGGCCACCATCATCAACTTCTTTTCCTTTGAATTTATATATTTATGGATACCAACATACACCAGTATACATATTTGTGGATGCATAAGTACAAAACAATAAGAACACATATTATCTGTTAAGACATTTTTATAGCAATAGAGGTCGTCCGGTAAGTACCTCCTAATTTCTCGGGAGCATACAGAGGAGGTCAAAATAACCCTAAATTTTCATTTCGATTTACTTCCTTGGCTCTAACTTTTGAACCGACTTGTATAATTTAATGAAATTTTAATACTTTATAGGGACCATAAAGACTCATTAAACCATATTACAGCAGATGTTTTACATCGTCAGGGAAGTCAGGAACGGACTTGCCACCACACTCGTTGGTCCAATATTTTGAACGGTGACATTTGACAGAGCTGAAAACCAATTTTCAAATACTTCGGTCATTTCTCTTCAAAAAAGGTACTCTTAATTTATTTCGACAAAATTGGCGGTTTTCGAGATAAACCGATTTTTATGCGAAACACTCAAGAGTTACTAATTCTAAACACAAACACGTAAAAATCAGGTTGTTATTGTTAATACCTACATAATGCATTACTATTGATGGAACTTGTCAAAACCGCTTTGAAGTCAGTTATTTTAAAAAATGGAAGAATATTTTATGCAGCATATGCTGATATGCATTTAATTTAAGGTGAAGCGCTCTCTAACTCTCCGAAGGCAAGAATACTTTATTCTAAAAGATTTCCAGCCCGAACATTGCAATGGCGAGATTTATTTACAATTTTTGCAGCGAAATTTGGATAATTTATTGGAAGGCCTGTCTCATGATAGAAGAATGCAAATGTAGTACATTGATGGTGCTTCACCTCATTATAACCGTAGAGTACGTCAACACTTAACAAGCATTTCTTGGCCTGTTCTGTGGCCACCAAGGTCTCCAGACCTAAATCCCTTAGACTTTTACTTTTGGGAACATCTAAAAGAACTAGTTTATTCAACACCAGTAAATACTATAGAAGAACTACTAGCGAAAATAACACAGCATTCTAACGAAGTCCATAATAAAGCCGGAATATTATTTGCAGTGCAGCGGAAAAATATTCGAAGGCTAAGAAAATGTATTGTAGTACGTAGAGCCCATATTAAACATTTGCCAAAATAACATTTCAACGTTTTCATTTTCTCTGCATTTTAATAACATCGTCAATTAATTAAGCTCCGATCAACTCTTTGAAAGGTTTTTGGACCTGACAATGTCTGAGCTGTTAATCTTTCAGCGTAAAATCTTCCTGCCTTCGAAGAGTTGCAAACCGCTTCCCAAAAATGGAATGCAGATCAGCATACACTGCGTATTTCATTTTTACCTGCGTGAGAATTCAATTTTGTCACTAATAAGTCATTAGAACTGGCCTAAATATAGTAACTTATATCACATATCTGATTTGAATTTTAGCTTTAAAACTGGTAAAAAGTTCAATGTTTTGTTTTCTGTATAAAACTACATATCAACTTCATTTTGGTTTCCTACTCGAGGTTGAGCCAAGCGGGATTACATTTTGCCCATATCTTCAATCACCTTATTTTTCTATCAACTATCCTATCATTTCATATACAACAGTATTTTATAATCATGTTGCATTTATTACACAACAATAACTAAATTTGGGTACATCCGTTTCATTTCACTTAACTTAAATACCTGCAACCGGATAGTCAGGACCCACTAGACCTATTTCAGTATCAACCGCTAGTATTTGAACCGGCCTATTTCGTTCGAGCAGTATCTCTGTGCGGGAGTGGTTCGCTGAAATTTGCTTTAACTTCCCCAACTCAACACTAGGTTATGTTTACCTGCCACGGTCATATTGGAGTCACAAAGTGCTTCCAATATGACCGTCGACGGCAGACGTCAGAAAAACTAACCTTTATTTTTGTGTGAACGTCATTGTCAGTTTAAACAGCGATTTTGGTTTTGTGTGTTTTATTAAGTTATTGTTGTTAATCTACACACAGCACAGGACTCGACTGTAAACTAAGCATTGAATGCGTGAATATTAACAACCATACTGAATTGTTCGTTTAATGTTTTTAAGTTATGTGGAACGAATTCAATATGGCCGTGGCAGGCAAATCGTAATTTGACACATCGTTGGATTGCCTAATGGCAATGGCATCGGGTACGGACACTTTAACCTTTATTGTTCTGTGGCACTTTACTTTTGACAGTCGAAATTGCAACAGGTCCTTTTAATTCACGACTATTCGAGTCATCTTCCCAGGATTTGGGATTAAAAGGCCATATTTCCTGTCGCCCATACCGCAGCTTGGCGGTGTAGTGAATATTTCTGTGGTTGCTATTCCTTGGTGGTTAGGTGGATTTTTGCTGCGTACTTCGCTGTCAGGGGGCGAGCTTTGCATACCATGCTGTTTTTTGTGTCATCACGTCAACTTTGCCCAAAGTACCTTCTGGGGCTTTATTTTAGTCAAGTCCGGTCACCAGGACCTAGAGGGGCCTAATATTTGGGAGCACCCAACACCGTGTTGAATCCCCTAAACTGGCCTAAACCAACATTTAGGACCCTAGACGTTGCTACTAGGGTCTTCTCTTCCTTTTTACCGTCTTTGTGTCGTTTCATTTTGCTTCCCCATTACAAGAAGCCTGTTTTTCTTACATTACCGTCTCCATTTCGAGATCGGCTTCACAACACACAGATAAGTCTAATTTAAGTACTCAGGTCAGGTCGCACAATCAGAGCTATCCACGACTATCTTAGAGGTTTCCAGCTTTCCTGTGGTAAAGCTGGTGCCGCTTGTTAAACCCCCTCCCGCTAGGGCAATTGGCACGCGTGCTCCACGGCTGGCTCTGTGCGTGTTCTCTGGCCACCACTTTTATTAGTTTCTATTTTTTTTTTATCATTCATTATAGCTATTTTCCTAACAAGTGCAGAAAATCGATTTTTCCGCACGCAAATGCCGTTGACAGCACGACGCGTAGCGGAGTGGTGTCAACGGCAAGGAACAATAGTTTTTCTACTAGCGTGAGGAAACAAATTAAAAATAATTTAAAAAACGGAGTTTTTTTTTAAATTTTTATTACAATGAACAAAATTTTACAATATTAATTTACTTATTTATATTGTAATTAATTGTAAACGTACAATTACTAGCACTATTTAAATTAATAGCAGAAGCCAGTTGGTTGCGGTTCTCCAGTAAAGATTAGGGTGCAGGAATAATTGATATTTCAGTAGGTTGCAGCTCGTTTTCTGAGTCCTGAAGCCCATCAGTTTGTTCATGTTATGTACTTGTTGCTGGATGGGAGTAAGAAAGGGCTACACAGCTGCTGGTGGAAGCACTGGCTGGGGTTGATTTCAATATTTTACTTGCTATTAATTTTTTATTTTCCAAGGATTCGTTTAGATAACCTTCGGCGACTTTTGTGGATTGCCACACCCCATGACGCTTCAGGTTGGTTATGCCCACTCCGGCATTTGCAAGGGCAGTGGCAGAAGACCTTCTATAACAGTGGCCAGTGTACTCTTCTAGATTCGGCAATCGTAAATAGGCTGCTACCTCAGATGGCATTTTTCCAAATTTATTTATGCCAACGCATTGGATGGTACATTCCCCTTTGCGATATTGTACGAAAAAACGTTGGTGTGAAGTATTTTTTGGTCTAAGTGATACATATTTTCTTATCAACGTCAAGTTTTTCTCCCCAGTGACCACAAAACTTCGGCTTGTGTGCGTTTTATTGTCGGCTATTTTCACTAAAACGAAACATTTTTCCAGCTGTACGTTTTCAAACAACAAATTTGTCAATTCTTCCCGTCTGCACGCCCCTGCTAGGCCAAAAATTGTTGCCACTTTAATTAGGAGGTATGTGTCATCAGGAGCGCTGTCTATAAATTTTTCCATGTCACTTGTGGTTAAAATTTTCGACTTTTTTGGTCTGAAGCCAACCATTTTTTTCTTGAGAAAAGAAATTAACTTAAAATGCATACCAATATCCACATTTTTTTTCAGCTTGAGCATAGTTTTCAACATTGAGTATCTTGACCAGAGTGTGGACGGCTGGTACGATTTCGATAATTCGTAAAAGTAGGCCAAAAAAACTTCTTCTCTTTCAAAATTCACATTTTTCTTCTCCTTACTCCATTTGCAAAAAAGGGTGTATTCTTTTTCATACCGTTTTCTTGATTTTTCTGGCAATAAATCTTCTTTGAGATTTTCAGCCGCCAAAAGAATCTCCTCCGGTACTTCTTCTATAAAATTTTCGTTCATCTCTTTATCGGAAATCATTTTGCGTGCCGAAGAATTCAGCAAAACTCCAGTAGAAAAACTGATAAACTAGTTTAAATCAACAACTGGTTATATACACCATAGCAACTAAGATATTTCAAAGGTAATATGATGAACAGTGACTTCAAATCGTACAGCATTTAATTTAATTAAATTTAATTTCAAAATATAACAGTGCGGAAAAATCTTTGCCGCACGGTGCGGAAAAGTGGATTTTCCGCACTAAAACATGTGCGGAAAATGCGTTTTTCCGCACGCTAGTAGAAAAAATTCATTACATTTTTTTTTTTTTTCAATAGCTGTCTACTACGGTTTTGCTTGTTAAGCGGTGCTCATCATAGCATACTGAACTAAAATAAATAATTTTTTTTTTATTTATTGTGACTTTCACATTATAAACAATAAAATAAATAATTATTTTTTTCTTTATTATTTATTTTACTTTTCTGTCAAAAAAAAAAAATAACAAGTGAAGTACACGTTACATCTGTTTGTGTTTAGGCACTAGTAACTTTTATGTGTTTCGAATAAAAAACGATTTATCTCGAAAACCTCCACTTTTTGAAAAGGAAAAAAAAACAGTTTTTAGCTCTGTCAAATGACACCTGTCAAAATTTTGGACTAACGAGTGTGGTGGCAAGTCAGTTCCTGACTTTCCTGAGGATGTAAAACATCCACTGTGGTATGGTCTAATGACTCTTTATGGGGTCTATTCTGTAGCACTTCCGTTAAATTTTAGAGGTCGTCAAAATTTTGGCGGCCTTTATAAATTTGTTTATATTCTGTATCTTTCTAGATGTCAAAATAATAACCTATTCTGCTAAAACTGCAGGCTAAAGCAATAATTTTTGGAGGGCTATTAAAAATCTTCTTTAATTTTTAGCAGCCTTTGGGGTCTATTCTGTAAACTAGCCGTTAAATTTTAGAGGCCATTAGAAATTTAAATTTTAACAGCCCTCTAAGAATGTTTGGTAAAATTGATATTCTGTAAAAGCAAATCTTAGAGTTTGGTTAAAAAATATAAATTTTAGAGGAGTCTGTTAAAATTTCTGTTCAAAGATATGGCAACGTCGCGCTTTGAGGTCTTTGAACTACTATCGCTAAAAATTGACATTATAACACTTAAACCAACTTTTTATTGTTTAATGTGAATGTGAATATGGTGGAATTTTGATCGATTTGGTCCATTGAATTTGAAATGTCTCGTGCTCCGAGGACTACAAAATGCCAAAAAGAATTTATTATACATTTCTTGGAAGAACACCAAATACTTTTAGGAGGAAAATTAAATCCACTTACCACAGATTTTGCATGATAGTTTTAATATTGGAATTGGCAATTGATACTGTAATACCCTCTCCTACAATAGTAAGGAATAGCTGGATAATCTTCTGGGGGTAATATAATTACTATGTGAGTACAAGCTACAGCTCCCAAATATTGTGGAAATTATACTTATTTCTGAAACCATTTATAACTTTATTTCTCATGTTCTCGTTATTGGGAAATATTATCCAATGTGGCACTAAGTTACTGTAGATTATTTCAGTAACTTCATGAATGCAACGAGTCATGCTGGGTTGGCTAAAAGCAAAATTATTGTATCCTTGTCCAGAGGATAATTGATAGCTACCAATACCATAAAAGTTTAAGGTTGCAATAAATTTTAGTTCTCTAGGAATTGCTGAAGTTCTTTCTCCTTCTTGCATATTATGCGGGCTAATTATATTTATTATGATTCTTGCTACATCCTTATTAAATCAAAATATTTTCTTGAATGTGGTATTATAGGTAGCTGGAAAAAGAATCGCTGTTTTCTCGAATAAGTACCCTTTGATGTAATCTGAATTCAGCTCTACAAAGATTAACAGCCCTTAGCTCAAAACAAGATGTAGGAAGTATTTGCCAGAAGATTTGACTCCTGGTTAAAATATAAGTGTTGACATTTATGCTTTCAGTAATTTTAAATTAGAACCTGTGTGAAAACACATAATTTAAAAATATATTCACCTTTCATTGTTGTCAATTAATTCCTCAATCAAGGCCTCCCTATAAACATCATAAAATGCCATGTTTAAACTAATGAATACTATCGCGTCGTCTATAATCCCAAACTACTAATGAAGTAATCAAAAAATATAATATGAAAACCTAACCTAAGAAAACTAGCTTTTAAGGGCTGCTAGAAATCAAAGGAGATTTTTAATAGCTCTCCAAAAATTATTGCTTTAGCCTGCAGTTTTAGCAGAATAGGTTATTATTTTGACATCTAGAAAGATACAGAATATAAACAAATTTTTAACGGCCGCCAAAATTTTGACGACCTCTAAAATTTAACGGAAGTACTACAGAATATACCCCATTGTCGTCTATAAAATATTAAAATTCTACTAAATTATACAAGTCGGTTTAAAAGAGCCAAAAAAGTTAATTGCTGGGTACCCCCTTTGGGGCTCTGTATCTCCGTTAAGGAGCACTTTGGGAATTTTTTCGTGTTTAAAAAATTAGGGTTATTTTGACCTCCTTTGTATGCTCCTAATAAATTAGGAGGTACTTACCGAACACCCTGTACTTATATAAAACATAACAATAAAATATAAAATATAACAATAAGATAAATATAACATACAAAAGTATAAGTATGCATAATATGCAGTGTTAAAGTATATACGCAAGTCAATCGGAACAGCAAGAAACTGAGATTCGGTTTATAGGCGGAAACTTCTTTTTGAAGCATAGGCGGCGTGCAATGCTAGGAATGGAGAATATTTTACCCGAGAAGAGCAAAACGAGAAGCGACAATATGACGTTTGGCGATATCAATGTAGTGGGAGGTAACCTGGCCAACTGTCACAGGTTTAAGCCGGCCGTGCTACAGCCGTTAGTCCGGTAATCGATGAGTTATCGTTATCGAGTTTAGTTGCCTTTTTGTTGAAAGGAGTGTATTAATTGTTTAACTGTTTATTTTTGTGAGTGCTGTTCTATTATAAAACTATGCCTTGTAATACCTGTGCGTTTCGAACGTGTCCCTCAATAGAAGTTTTCATTTCCAAAGGTTGCTGAACAGTAAGTACATTTGCACCGCTATAATACATTTGTTTTGTTGTATTTATCTGCTGTATTTTATTACGTGAAAGGTATACGGAAAAGACCTACCATTATTTATTATGTTATTCAAGTGAAGTTGATATTAGATGTATAAAAACAAATCCCTTACAACGGGAAGGAAAAAATACCAAACTAATCTATTTATAAGAACACCTTTTTGTTTTGCTAACAGATGTTGTGTTTTCTTGGAAAATATTCCTGAAAGCACAAGCACTTATTCGCATTTAGTAGGTTTTATTGAATAATATCATATTTCTACGCGTAGATCAGGTAAAATAAGCAAAGAGTATATAGATACATTATAAAAAAATCATAGGGTTTTCCGATATATACAACTTATTTTGTTTAAACAAAATAGTTACGTAATATTATAATTGTTGTATTAACAAGGGCAATTTTCGCTAACGCTCGTACCGTAACTTACGAAATCGTGAGTAATAGGCTTCGTACCACTCTATGTGTATGTAATATACCATTTCATTTCCATTCTAAAATGTACTACCAGTAAGTAACGCACAATCAATAAAACATTTCAAAAATATTTTTATTTTATTTAATTTTTTTTGATTTTACGAAATTTGCTGGAAAGCCAATTACATGAAACACAGAAGATATTTATGGAAAAAAGTACTTCTTACTAGGTACCCACATTTTTTATTTCAGTGTAAAGCATTTTCTTCATCGTTTTAGTGCTTCTTTTAGTGTAATAACCCGGCCAACTGTCAAAATTTCAAAGTGAAGGACATATAATTTGGTCCTCATTTTATCAATGCTAAACTCTGAATTTTGTCGCTTCTCGTTGTTTGCTCTTCTCGGATTTTACCGCATTAATTAATTTTATTTCGCAAGAGCATGAAAATATTGAGGTCGGCATTGTGGCGCAGCATTTAAATTATAATTATAAAAATGTATTCCCAATAATTTTCATATAACACACATCTATTTTTTTTAATTAGCATTATACAGAGCTTTACCTATAAATAGTTTTAAGAATAGGATTAAGAATCTATTACCGCAGAATGCTTTTTATTCTTTTGATAAATACTTTAATCATATATTCTGAATTAATGTAAATATTTTTTGATTTTTTTTTTAGTATATTGTGGCAAAAATTTTAATTGTATAAGTACTTTGATGTGTTGTGACTGTTGTAGAGAATGACTATTTTAACCTGTTGTAACTGTCTTGAGGACGTATTTTAACTATTAGATATAGGTAATTTGCTGTTCTTTTATATAAGTCATTCATTGTATGAATATCTTTTTTTATATATATATATATATATAGTCTTAAGTCCACTTTTCACTTGACGAATGTAAACATTTATGTAATTGGCATGAAATATATTGATTGATTGAGTGTGTCTACTTAAGTTGGCTACATATGGGAAACTTTTTTATAATTAATTTTACGAAAAAAAATTACGTTTCATAAAAAGTTCTGCATGGTCCAAAACCTAACTTGCAATCATCAGATATTAAATTTTTCTAAGTGTATACGAGGGGTGTAAAAAAATATGAATTTTGCTCAAGAGTAAAGTACCTTTATTTTTGACGATATCGAAAACTGTAATTATGAAAAGTTGTTCGGAATGAAAAACTATATTTACTACTTAAGATTTTTTTTATTTTTACAAAATTTCTCAAATTACCGATACAGAACATTTATCTTTTTTACTTGTTAAAAACATGATAACCTTTCCGTTTCGTTCAGAAAGTAATAAGTAAATTTAATTAATTAAGCTTGATTTATAAACTCGAAAAGTTGTTGAGGTTGAAGTTATGATCAAGTTTGTGAGGTTAGATATACCGAACTCTGAGCATAAAAATTGGTTATCTCGAACTACCCGGGAAGTTTTCGAAACTTACATGAGTTTTTCATGAACAACATAAACGAGTGTATAAATGGAACTGAGTGTTCCCTTTAGTTTAAATTGAACTCCTATTTCCAACACCAACTGAACCTCAACCTCGCCAACTTTTCGAGTTTATAAATCCAGCTTTACTCAATACACCATTGAAATTAAATGAAACATTTAATCTAGGATGCACTAACAATAATTATTGTTTGACAGTAACTTCAAAAAATCAATTGTATTTATAAAATTTAATAGAAATGCCAGCAACGTTAAGTACTCAAGATAAAATTGAAATTGTGGTAATTGTGGGTGACAACTATAAAACAAATCGAGAAGCTGCAGACATTTTTAATACGCGACACCCAGAGCAAAATCTTCACTATACCACAGTAAGAAAACTATTAAACAAATTTAAGACTTTTGGAGATGTAAGAAATAAGTTAAGCAACAAACGCCAGTGATGACATGGAATTTGATATAATGCTCTCAGCAATTGAACATCCTTAAAATTCCTTGCGAACATGGGCAGCTTCGATACCGAATTCTATAAGCAAAGATACGGTTTCAAAAATTTTAAAAAGGAACAAGTTGCACCCATAGATACAAGCCCTAATTTATTCATACGTTAAGATCAGGAGATCATGATAGACGCTTTGAATTCTGTTGTGATATCCAAGGAATGTTAGAAGATAATCAATTTATGGGAAGACATATTATTTTTTTCGATGAAGCAACATTTACATCAAATGAAACAATCTCTACCCAAAATTGCCGTTGGTGGAGTGATACTAATCTAAATTTTACCATCAAAACTCGAGACCAGTATGCATTCAAAACAAACGTGTGGTGTGGAATTTATGGAAATACAATAATTTTTTTTTTCATGAATCTTTGAATGCAGACCGTTATTTACATTTTTTAGAGAATGAATTAGACAATTTTCTGGACAACATTCCCCTCCTTCAACGTCAACAGATATGGTTCCAACAGGATGGTGCCCCTTGCCACAGTAGGTTAGATGTAAGGCAATACCTTGAAAATCGTTTTAATGGAAGAGTTATACATCGGTTTTCGGAAATTTCTTGGCCACCTTGGTCTCCAGATTTGACCCCACTCGATTTTTTCTTGTGGGGTTACCTAAAACAAAAGGTGTATCTTCAAAGGCCATTTACAGATGTTGCCCATTTGGAAAGAGTCATTGCAGGATCGGTTCAGAGTATTACTCCGGCTATGGTTAGAAGAGTATCGAAAAAATTTTGCGATAGAACAATTCGACGCGTTCAAGGCAGAACGGCACAAGCGCCAAAATGAACAGAAATGAGTTATGGGTACAGGGTGATAGAGTTTATAATTCTGCGTCGAACTGTGAATATGGCATAATCGCCAAATAAACCAGTGCACCGTAAAACCGGCTGAAAGTTTGCACAAGCACCAAAGGACCGGCTTTACGCGGGAATGTTTGGCATTAACGCCAGTCGCCCATAAGCTTTCCACGGGAGAGGCTGTGTTCGTTTTGTTAGTTATTTTCATTAAGGCGGTGAGTAAATTTCTTTTAATAATATACTCTAAAGTCCATTGTACCCCAAAAAAGGTATTTTAATGAATTTACCGCTTTATCGAAAGATTAGGAAACGATTTAATATCACGGCGCTTGTGCCAAATCAGTAATAAAATTTTGTGTTTGACACAAGCGCCACATCACAATGCTAATCAAATGGAAACTTTTAGAAGAAGTTTGGGGCATAAAAACGTTTAATATCAAATTAAATTTAACACTGGTTTTGAAGTTTATTATATATTTTTATTTGAGATGTAAAAAAAAGCCATTTTGTTGTTAGGACTAATTAATTTTATATGTTTTATAGAAGTGGCGCTTATGCCTTTTGCATTCTTAGCCGCCTATACCAACAGGTATAAGAAGGCTATTGGAATCAGTAGAAAAAAATCCTAACAACAAATTTTGTTACGGTGTCTGTCAGTCTGTCTGCCGATATGGTATTGTGGGTATGACTGGGACACGATAGCTTAAAAACCGCTGAACCAATTTTAACCAAATTTTGCACAAAAATTTTGAGGTACCCGTAGATAAGGCCTTTAGCTTTTGGCGATGTGGAGATTTAATTAAGGGGGAAAAGGGGAGGGGTTAAACTATTTAAAAAAACACAACTCGAGAACCATTACAGCTAGAGAAATGCGGTTTTCAACTCTAGATTGGCATTGAACTCCTATAAAACTTGTCATTAGGTCAACGTTTGCCATTTATTTGTTTTTGAAATATATAATTATACATTATTTTATTAAAACTCTTTATTTTTTTCTATTTTTACTAAAAACGGGTTATTTTGGTCAAAAATGACCCACCTACAACATTTTTGTGATGGTGTCTGTCTGTCAGTTTTCCCACTGCATAATATATGGGCGACTTTACTACATGCATACTACAGGCGTCAATTTTTCTTTAGGGGCGCATATTGTAGCATGGTTCTTATTGTTGTATTATTTTTACAGAACATACTGAAAAATGAAGAAAACAAGAGGCCAAAAGTTAGCAGACATGGGCCGAAAAGTTTTTAAAGAAAAAAACACTACTAGTATTAATAAAGCCGGTGATAATATAGATAAACGTATCTGTGATATTGAAATTCCACTTCCGGAAAACAGTGAAATTATAGTACCTGATGCAACACTATCATTAGCTGATATAGAAACTGCGTTAACTGAAGATATTATAATCATTTTGCAACCTACTGATAGCCAAAATGATTGCCAAATTGATAGTAGTGAAAACCAAAGAGTTATTGTTGAGCCAATAGCTGTAAATATAGAAACTGCGTTAACTGAAGATATAATCATTTTGCAACCTACTGATAGCCAAAATGATTGCCAAATTGATAGTAGTGAAAACCAAAGAGTTATTGTTGAGCCAATAGCTGTAAATATAGAAACTGCGTTAACTGAAGATATAATCATTTTGCAACCTACTGATAGCCAAAATGATTGCCAAATTGATAGTAGTGAAAACCAAAGAGTTATTGTTGAGCCAATAGCTGTAAATATAGAAACTGCGTTAACTGAAGATATAATCATTTTGCAACCTACTGATAGCCAAAATGATTGCCAAATTGATAGTAGTGAAAACCAAAAAGTTATTGTTGAGCCAATAGCAGTAAACATAGAAGTTAGCACCAGCTCATGCGACTCTCTAAGCCAAGAGAATGCAGATTTAGGAAATGAAATAAATTTCGTCTCCCTTGAAGCAGAACTAATTAACTTTAAAAAAACACCAGAGGAAATTGCAATTAGCGCTAATAAGGATTACAATCCCAATGAAGATAGTGATAGTACCAGTGAGTCGGAAGAGGAGATAAAAAAGAAAACAATAAATAAAAGAAAAAGAAATTATGGGTCACCTAGCAATGGAAAAAAGAAAAAAACAGAAACAGACGAGTCATTTGAAATCGAAGAAGAAGCAAGCAGCATGGATAAAAATGTTTCAAAAAATAAAAATGAAAAAAATGGTAAAAAGAAAAGCAGAAGAGTTGAAAGAAAAAAACAAAAGGATTTAGGTCTTGCATATATTAACACTTCTGGAGATGTCGTGCCACGTAAATATATGAAGGAAAATCCATGCACAAACAGTAAGACCTGCAACAATCAATGTAATACGTTTACCGAAGAAACCCGACAGTCAATTTTCGATTTTTATTGGAATTTAGGATGTAGCGATAAACAAAAAAGATTTTTAAGCGATTGTGCAAGTGTCTGTCGAGTTAAAAGAAGACGTAAATCGAAAAAAGTTAAAGCAAGAAGTATAACAGTACAGTACTTTCTTATAAAAGGAAATGCTCGTGAGCCTGTTTGTAAACAATTTTTGCTTGCTACATTATCTGTTACAGTAAGACTTTTAAGAACAGTCTTAAGTAACAAAAAATACGAAAAATTTCCTGAACCCGATTCAAGAGGAAGGCACGTTCCTCACAATAAAGTTACTGAAGACCTTATTTCTAATTTTAAGGAATTTATTAGTTCCCTACCGGCAGTGCCTTCTCATTATTGCCGAAGTTCGTCCTCCAAAACGTATTTACCGACAGACGTCAAAAGTCTAAACAACTTGTACAGAATGTACGTTTCTCAACAGAAAAGCAATACGTATCTAAAGAAAGGCAAATTTCTGCAGTTGTTTAAAAAATTATATAACATAGGAATTCACATTCCTAGAAAGGATAAGTGTGGAAAATGCGAAAAATACAAAAACTTGCCGGAAGAAATGAGAACAGAGTTGGAAAAAGAGATATATAATGAGCATATTAAAGAAAAAGATAGAATTAAGGAACAGTTTTTAAAAGATCAAAAACTGTCTTCTGAAGAAAATGCTCATTTAGTTATAAGTTTTGATCTACAAAAAGTGTTGGCTACCCCTCATGGAGATAATATGCTTCTTGGATTCTCCAAAAAGTATGCAGTTTACAACTTATCTGTTTATGAATCAAATTCTAAAAAGGGCTTCTGTTACCTGTGGGAAGAAAAAGACGCTAAAAGGGGCAGTAATGAAATATGTAGTAACATGTACCATTATTTACAACAGGTTGACAAAACTGCGAAGTACAAAAAAATTTCTATGTATTGCGACAATTGTAGTGGCCAAAACAAAAATCGCTATATGTTTGCAATGATTCGCCACTTTTTAAATATATCAACACACGTTGAGGAAATAGCAATTACTTTTTTGATTGCAGGTCACACGTACATGCCGGTAGACTCCATACATGCCATAATTGAAAAATTTATTAAAAATAAAGTTGTTCAAGCTCCATCGGAATGGCCGACAATTTTGCGAAATGCGAGAATTAACCCGGAGCCATATATTGTTGTAAAGCAAAAATTTTTTAATTTTCTTGATTTCAAATGTCTACAATTAGAAAAAAACAACAAAATTAAAATTTCTGAAATAAAAAAGGCAAGATTTTTGAAAGACGATTTTAATCTCAAAATAAAGTATAGTTTTAAGGATGATGTTGAAAATAACTTTTACTTTCAATTAAAACCTGGGGCTCCAAAACCGGCTTATTCGAGTGAACAACCCATAACTACAAAAAAATACAACGATTTGAAAAAATTGTGTGAAGACCTAGTTATAAAACCAGAGTACCACTTAGAATATCTGACACTTAAACATTCAGGATCTGTGCCTGATGTTCTTAGTCAATCTGACATTGAAGACGAAGACTGATATTATTATACTGTTCGTAGTTTCATTATTTTAAGAAATATGCTTGATTTTTTTTTAAATGTTTATTTAAATGTATGTTCTTTGCTGAAACTAAGCAGCTACCTACTTGCAATTTATAATTTGCAATATACTGTTCGTAGTTCCATTATTTTAAGAAAGATGTTTAAGTTTTTTTTTTCAATTTATGTTTATTTAAATGTATGTTCTTTGCTGAAAATAAGCAGCTACGTACTTGCGAGTTTATATTTTCGCAAATTTTGTTAAATTGTTATTTGAACTTTAAATTACTTTAATAAATTGGCATAAACGCCCTAAATGAGCTGTGTTACGAATATTTTTGTTTGGCATAAATCCATATTAAACGCCATTTTCGTTTCGTATGCGTAATTGTCGTTTGGCATAAGCGCCATTTCATATTTGGCATAAGCACCAAAACAACCGCTTTTATATAATATGTCGTGGCACAAGCGACAAAACTGTTAATTATTTAAATTTTTTCTATGTTCTAAATAAAAGAAAGTTATTTAAGGCCTGTAATGTATCAAAGGATATATTTACTTTGTTTTAGTACAAATATTTTGCCTAAAAATACGAATATACATTATTTATATAGTTTTTTGTGTTTCCTGTAAAATGAGCTCAATGGCGCTTGTGCCGTTCTGCCTTGAACGCGTCGAATTACCTGTATTTACAGAGAAGGCGGATATGTTGAGGCGTTTGTGAATTGAGGAAGTTAATAATGTTCGTTAAAATTATTACAACAAAATGAATTATTATGGTATTATTCATTTAATTGCATCGCTAAAAGGTTACAAGACAGGCATTAAGTAATTGATAAGTTATCAAGTGTTCAAAAAAAAAAATAAGAGATTACTGTCTATTATTAATTATTGATAGAATTTTCGGAAAATGTTTTAAAAATGTTTAATTTGTAGTATGTAAACTTAGTCATCAATTAATTATAAGTTTGGAAAGAGTAAAAAATAAGTTGAGGTAGATGGATCTGATTACATTACTTGAACGTATTTTTATTTTAATGGTGTATTACCTAATTAAATTTTTAGAAATAAATTTTGTTTTGTTAGAGTTTACTTATTATTTTCTGTACGACACGGAAAGGTTATCATGTTTTTAATAAATAAAAAAGATGTTCTGTATAAGTAATTTGAGAAATTTCGATATCGTCAAAAATAAAGGTACTTTACTCTTGAGCAAAATTCATATTTTTTACACCCCTCGTATACACTTGGAAAAATTTAATATCTGATGATTGCATTTTAGGTTTTGGACCATGCAGAACTTTTTATGAAGAATATCTTTTTTTCGTAAAATTAATAATAAAAAAGTTTCCCATATGTAGCCAACTTAAGTAGACACACTGTATATAGTGATGATAAAAAAACACTTAACACCCGTTTATCATTATATTTTGTTTTCTGTGAATTTGATAAAAAGTTTAAATTCACTATTCGAATTTCTAGAGCTTGAATCCGTATTTGAGGATATGATAATGGGATCAATTGCCGGTAAAATACAATATTCGCATCCTCCTTTTCTATGACATGCTGGATAAATTTCATCTATTACTTACCCCTGTTGTTTACTTCATCAACAACTGTGCTTATATTTCCAAGTAAATAAGCGCTGTCAGTTGGCGATTGGTTATATTTTTTTAGTTTGTTCTTGACTACAGCCCAAATCATGTCGATTGGATTAAATATACAGTAATAAGGGAAGGAGGGCTAAAATAGTATGAACATGTGCTTCGCATACTTTGTCGATTACATATTTATTTTTAAAGTTCTTTTTTTTCATAACTTCCAATATCACCTTTTTTGTCGCATCTTGAGGAATTTCCCAAGAATTTTATCCTTCTTTGTGCTACTGTTAGGAACTTTGTTGTGTAGATGTGAATGATAGAATGCATTGTCCATAACAATGATAGAGGTGGGGGATAGATTTGGCAGTAATTGTTCAATAAGTCACTTTTTTTTTGTCCACCAAAATTATTCATCAACTAGAAAGGCCGGTTGGGAACGCGTGGACGAGAAAAAATTCATACGCGGTCTAATCATCTAATAAAATTAGGTTATTTTTATTTAAAATTTATTAGTAAACTTAGCAGACCCGGCCGGTACTTGACTCTTTTTTTTTAGCTGTTCGGATTGACTTCGCATAGACTATACAAGTTTTAAGCAATTTTCAAACGCCTCTTAAAATTTTGCATAGTAAGCATTGTTCTGTCAAAAGTTTTTAAATGATTCCATAGGTCAACACGTAATCCCAATGTCGAGAAAAGACCGACATCGGTCCGCCAGAAAGATTTTCTAATTGCAAATTTATGGTCTTCTCAAGAGTGGTAGTTCGGTTTAGCGAGTGTATCAGAAAGTTCTGTCCAAGATGGTAGCAAGTTGATTGCATAAACTTATGTTCTTTGAATAGTTCTTGATTTTCGGAAAAATAGTATAAAAACCTCGTAGAAAAAGCCACATTCCCGGACTGCGTGTTGCCAATCTTTACAGTCGTTCGGAAATATTCAGTTTTCCTACTAGGTATACAATGTACTATTGGTAATTATTTTTGAATAAAAACTTTTCCATTCTGTCGCTGAGGTAATTTTTAATCTATCCAATCCTACAATATCTTTCTAATTCTAAGAGTATTATTAGGCACATTTTCTAATTTTGTTGTGGTATGTACTTAAAAATAACAAACAAAAAATTACTTAAACTTTGGTTGGTCGTGATTAAAATTCTTCGAACCTGCCATAGACCCTCCAACTATCTGCATTCGAACAGTGCTTTGTATGGATTATAGCAGGGTTTTTAGTAGAATGAAAACAAAAAATGTGTTCTTTATAGTTAAGACATTTTTATTACAATTTTTTAGTGAGTATGTTTTTTTCTAGTACATTATTATCTAAAATAATTATAAAATATAAATCATTTTAACTTATCACAATTTAAAACAGTCAAAGTAAAGTAAACGTTCTACAAAATAAATTAAATAAGATCTAGGTAAGTATATACAAATAAATTAGGTATAAGGTATATTAAATACCTGCATAAACATACAACAAAGATTATTTGTATAGTGAACTAAAATAACATCATAAATAAATAGCACAATAAATTTACACAACATAAAAAAGTAGGTTAACTCAACGTAAATAAGTTTACTAAAAAAAATAAATAATTTTGGTTAACGCTTTATAAAAAATATTCGTGAACAAACTGAACTAATATTAGGACAATAAAAACTTTTATTTAAAACCATACGTGTAATAATGACATTACACCTATCTTTGAAAGGTGGAAAGTTGACGTTTTTCGACTTTTACTTTCCACCAGGAAAAACCAACAAAAAATTAACATGGTTTATGTTTTACGTATTTAAATTAATTAGTATATTGGTATTATTGTTGGCAGCCACTGATATGTTTAAACCTGGCTGAATTTTTTTTTTAAAAGGTTTAATTAATGATAACTTGAAGTTAAAGTAGTGTTAGTAAAACTTGAACTTGACTTTAAAATCAATTTTGCCGTATTAGCTTGAGTAGCGACAGAACTGTCTATGTATCCCTCAGCTACCGTGCTAGATTTCCACCCTCCTAACCGCTTAATTTGCATGAGGTACCACCGTTACGCTACATACGTTTTCAAAAAATAATATATTGTTTAGTGACATGGAAATCATATTCAAAAAATGATATTTGCTGTTTGTTGATGTGTATTATTATTTTACCACCTGCGGTTATACAGGGTGATAATTTGAAAACGAACAGCATTTAATATTGCCTCTACCAATAATAGTATGAAAATTTGTCGAAACACGTCAATTGATATATCAAGGGGGAATTTTTTTATGGTATTTGTTGTCGTGTAACATTCAACCCCCTGACCCCAGGGCACCTACCCCTAAAATTTTAAATAGCAACCCCTATTTATTTTCCAATTTTTGTGTTCCTTATAAAATTCTACATAAACTGTATTATTTTTTTTTTCAAAATTGTGATTATTAACCTCACAAATTAATGAAATGTATTTAATATCGAATTTTAAAACGGATTGCATTCACCGCCTCATAGCACTTCGTTTAAAACTGTTTGTACCTACCAATAGTTACATTCCAAATTCTTTTATGTATTTACATTTCGTCTTCGATATCGGCACTAGAAAACATAAAATAATTTAATTTTTTTGCCGTTTTCGACAAAACAAGATTCTCGATTTGCATATTCCTGATATTTCGAACAAATGATAAGTACTTAGTAGGTACTCTATTTTCCGACTCTTGGTGTTCATTATTTATTTCATGTTCTTCTAGAATCAGTGAATTAAGCTGTGACAGTTAATTTCATAAACATTTCAATAGTTTTTAATTATTAGTGTCGTTTCTTAAAATGGTTTACACTATTGCTGAACGCGTAGAAATGATTTTCATTTACGGAGCTGAAAATCGCTGCTTTGCAAGAACGGCGGCCGTATTCAACGAAAGACATCGTAAAAGAAATGTTGGACACAAGTACATCCGTGAGTTAGCAGCTAAATTTTAAGAAACAGGATCTGTATGCAATAAGAAAAGGAATGAGCCAAGACTGCTCAATGAGGCCGCTCAGATTGAGGTTCTTGGTGAAGTTGCTATGGCTCCCACGACGTTCCTTCGTAAAGTTGCAGATCAAACTGGACTGTCGCGTGAGTCAGTCAGGAAAGTATTGAAGCTTCACAAATTTCATCCATACAAACTCGTAATTACTCAAGAATTAGGGGACGATGACCCGAACAGACGTATTGAGTTTTGCGAAATTATGACGGATAAGATTATTACTCAGCCCAGGTTAATAAAGAATATCTGTTTCAGTGACGAATGCACTTTTTACTTAAATGGCAAGGTCAACAAACAAAACTGTCGTTATTGGAGCTACCTCAATCCTCACATTATTAGAGAGGGGCATACGCAATACCCTCAAAAAATAAATGTTTGGGCGGGTATATTAGGCAATATTATCATCGGTCCCCTCTTTATCAATGGAAATCTAAATGGTGAAATTTATGCAGAAATGTTAGACACAGCTATAGAACCTCTTATATTTTGTGAGGTGGAAAATCAAAGGGACGCCAATGGAAATGTTGCTCTAGATGAACATTTGCTCCACCTCCAACAGGACGGAGCGCCTCCGCATTATGTACGCCCAGTAAGAGAGTGGTTGGATAATCATTACCCAGAGCAGTGGATTCGTAGGAGGGGACCCATAGAATGGCCACCTAGGTCTGGATTTTTTCTTATGGGCTCACTTGAAATCCGTTGTATTAAACTCAACCAGATTCCATTGAACAATTACAACAAAGAATTGTACAGGAGTGTAGAGCTATTTCACCTGAAACTCTTGAAAACGTCCGAAACCAGTTTGGATACCGGCTGTACTTGTGCTTGGAGAAGAATGGAACCCATTTTGAACAATTCATAAAGTAGGAAAGGTGAGCTTTCCAGTATTTCATTTTCATTTTCATAATTTTTCAAGGAGTTGCATTATTGAAATGTTTATTTAAATACATTTCATTAATTTGTGAGGTTAATAATCACAATTTAAAAAAAAATAATACAGTTTATGTAGAATTTTATAAGGACCACAAAAATGGCAAAAGAAATAAGAGTTGCCATTTAAAATTTTAGGGGTAGGTGCCCTGGGGGTCAGGGGGTTGAAAGTAACACGACAACAAATGCCTTAAAAAATTTCCCCCTTGATATATCAATTGACGTATTTCGCCAAATTTTCATACTATCATTGGTAGAGGCAATATTAAATGCTGTTCGTTTTCAAATTGTCACCCTGTATAAAATTCTAATGTCTGTCAAGTCAAAATGACATTTCGCTTTCAATAATAATTTTAATTCAAAATAATAAGAAGTGGATGAAGTGGCTGTAATTAAAATAGTATACAAATCTCGGGGTAAAGTTTCATTACCGTCTCGAGATTACCGACTCCCTTCACAGTAGTGAAACATTTTTCACCTCGGTACGTAATATACTTTTTCTACTACTGTATAAATAAATTAACCTTCCGGCCCTAGCAACACGAAAGATTACGAAAGTAAACATTAGAGTTACCTGAATATTATACGTTGCTAGCTACGAAAGTAGTATGTTTCTAGCTACGAAAGTACTACTTTCGGTGCAGGACAAAAAAACACGAATACTCTCCAAGAAGTACGCTAACATCACATTTTTGTCAATTTGGGAATAGTTATTTATATTACTAGATGCCAAAGTTAATTTTTTGGTGTGAGGAGGTTTTTGAATAGCCGAGGCAAAGCTAGCAACGTATAATATTCAGGTAACTGTAATGTTTACTTTCGTGATCTTTTGTGTTGCTAGGGCCCGAAGGTTAATTTATTTATACAGTAGCAGAAAAACGTTTTTATCCGCAAACCATTACAGAAACAGGTTGTACGTTCGATTGTATCTATACAGGGTGTCCGGAAATGACGATCAAAAATTTTAAGGTCCGGAAATGCTTCCAGAGGGAGCTACAAGCCCTTGAAGATGGTGTCATAAAAGTGGTTTTTATTTAATTTATTAGGATCTACTTACAATACAGGAATTGACTTCTACGTATAAGTTAGAGTGAATGGAGGTCACTTTTTGAAAATATCAGGTGACCCATATTACAACCAGTGGCGTGGGAACAAAGGGGTGGTTAGTTATTTAGGGTCAGATTTTTTTTCGCCGAGTGTATTTTCGCCATCTTTGATTTGTTGCGAGGCGCTTGCTATCCTATGCGTTACATTTTTAAATGAAGTTTTTGGTGGAATCCACAGGTGAATTTAAAAATGTACCCAATGTAGTAGGTACCAGTAAATTCTTTTTCTTTTTGGCAATGAGTGTAAAAGAATAACTACATTTTAAAATAGTATTCAAGCATCTTCTTATTTTTATTACATAGCCTGTTTACTGTTGTACTGCAGTCGTCCTTTTAAGTCCGTTTATCTCGAAAACGGTCGACTATACGACTTTATACCAAGGGAACCTTTTTTACGTAGCAATGTTCAAAGAATCATAATTTATTTAAAAGATAGCGAAAATACACTCGGCGAAAAAAAATATGACCCTAAATAACTAACCACCCCTTTGTTCCCACGCCACTGGCTGCAATATGGGTCTGATATTTTCAAAAAGTGACCTCCAATCACTCTAACTTATACGTAGAAGTTAATTCCTGTATTGTAAATAGATCCTAATAAATTAAATAAAAACCACTTTTATGACACCATCTTCAAGGGCCTGTAGCTCCCTCGGGAAGCATTTCCGGACCTATGTTAATATGAACTCTTTTTCATATCTTTTTATGTAGAATCATACCTTAAAATTTTTCATCGTCATTTCCGGACACTCTGTATTTCTTTCGACTTCTCAGGTAACATGGAGGCACATGCCAACTCGGCCGCCTTCTGAATAGCAACGTTCTGGTCTTGGGAGAACATTTTAGACTTTACGAAATTAAAAAATTCGAACTGACAGACTCTGACAGTACTCCAATAACTAGTTGTCATGGATTATTTTACAGGGGGTAAAAACCTTATTTTATCATTATAATTTGAATAAAATCAAAGTTCATTACTTAATAATATATTGTTCAGAGAACAGTAGTAGAAAAAATTTAATACATCACACGATGCGAAAGCCTTTTTTGATGTTCGAAGGTATTGAATCTTCTCGGCTTTGCCTCGGCTATACAAAAACCTCCCCACACCAAAAAAATAACTTTCGCATCCAGTAATGTAAATAACTAATTTTAAATCTTTATGTGATATTAACGACACATTGACAATAAAATGTTTATTGCGCAAGTAGCAAATTATTTTAAGAATCTGCTTGATGTTTTTTTCCATAATGATTTAAGATATCTTTTTTTTCATTCTCAGGTGATTTGCATAAATTTAATATGTTAACAAGAATTTGGTGTTCATTAGGTTCTACTATATTATTAATTTATTAAAAGAAATCCGACAGTAAGTCTTGCGTTATTTTTAATTTTTATATTTTTCCTAAACTAGGCGCAAACTTGAAAAATGCCAATAGACATCTTACGATTCGGTTAGAGAACAAATTAATAGGTACTTGAGATTAGCGAAATGTGTCTCAGTATTCCTTTTACTCTAACTGCCAAATTTTTCACGCCTGGTAGATGTGTCAAAATATCTTTCTTGTCTCCCCTTCTAGGAATTGATTTATTTTTTCTCCAAGTTAAAGAATCGTATTTTCTATTAAAATTTTAGACGTTTAGGATTTCGGTACGGTAAGTTTGCATCTCGTATGTTTATAAAGTAGTGTAAATTAGGCCACGGTGGGAAACAAGTCCCGGTCACTTAAATATCCCACTAGAGCATACTTTCTCGACGGGTCTTCGACCCTTCTCCTGCTTGTGCTAATTCTATTGTATCTGAATACGGGTCGATAATAAAATAATCCTGGAGCCTGTCTTTTGTGTAATGAATGTGGCTTGGTATTAACTGAATCTTCTTTAACTGCACCTGTAGATTGTTCCTCAACAGACGATGAAGCGGTCTCTACAGATTTCTCAGATCCTGCAGAAATGGCATTTTTGTTTTTGATTGCAGAAAACTCTTCTTTAACAGGAAAAACTGAGAAATCTGAAATATTTAGTTTCTCCGTTGACTTTTCGTATTTTGGAGAAATATGAATTTGATCTGTATGCGGAGCGACAACCAAGGTTCTATGGTCACTTTGAGTAGATATTCCAGGGTTTGTATTATCTTGACTTGATATAATATTTTCTTGTAATGATATAACGGTTCCGTCATCAAGTGCTGTCAGATTATCTTCCGAATATTGGTTCAGTGCCTGTTTATTTAAATCTGGAAATGTTGGTATTTTCTTGATCTTGGAGTCGTCTGTTAAGCTAACATATTCATCAGGAACTTCCACGGGAACATACTTAATTGCATATGGTACGTAAACCGTAAATATTTCATCTTGGGTCTTCGCGGAATCCAATGGTAGCGCATGTACCACCATAAAGGATAAATGGTAGGTGAAAATATACATCTGAAAATAATAATATGTAATTATCTAAATCATTGTTCTTTCTTGCGTTTTACTGATGAAAAATTAATGGTACTATTTATGTGTTTAGTGGAAGAAGAAGGATTGTTGTTTACCTAAAACGGGCTAAGAACTAATTTATTAATTTACCTTATTTATGATTTGATCCCTTTAGGTACCCAACTTTTATATTTATTTCGGGGTTTTAGAAACGATCATAATGACTTATATTCTAATCGAGTTTTTGAAAAATACAACGATGTGGTTGGACACGGGTAAGTTTCAAAGTATATTTCCGCAGACCTTGCACTATTTCTTTGACAAATGTAATAAATGTTTTGAATATTTCTGTTTCCTTTTAAAGAAAACTTTATATTTTCTATAGTTTTTAAAGTGAAGTGATAGGTAACTAAGAATTCCTGATAGGCTAGTTTTATGTTTTTTTTATTTTCACAAGAGTCTTCTAATTTATTTCGTCAAATTTGTTCAGTTATCCATAAGTATACAGGGAGGTGATAAAGTTTGGAATAATAGGAATATTTCTGAACAGGTTAACTTAAAAAGAAAACGCTCAGACACGTCGATTTTTATTCTTATTTATGCATTTTTTTAGCTAATACTAGAATATACAGGGTGTTACATAAATGAATTATCACGTCATTGTCACTTTTTGTAAACGGAATGCCCTGTATATTATTTCACTTTTTGATTCTACGCAAGATTCTAAGCAGATTTTGTTTATGATGTCCTATACCTATCTTCAACTGTTTACGAATTATTGACAATTGCCAATTAGACATCTTCAATGAAAATAAAAATATAAATTGAATTGTTTGAGCGTTTTATTTTAAGTTAACCTGTTTACAGATATTTCTATTATTCCCAACTTTATTTTCACTCGTATAGGGTGTCTCAAAAAATCAGTATCAATTTTAAGTTTGTTTTTATAAACGAAATGACACTTTTTTAAATTTTAAACATATTATTTTATTTAATGAACATTATTTACAATAAAGGAATATGCCTGCCTATTTTAATAAATGTTGGAAGTGGTATCAATTCACAGCTCTACAATGACCCAATCTATCCACAAACTCTCTTTGGACGTTAGTAACAATATCTGGGTTAATTTACCGTATCGTGGCTCTTATTATAATAATAATTATTTTCAAGTCTTCTAAATGTTGTGGTATATTTTTGCATACTCTCTCTTTAACGTAGCCCCATAAGAAGAAGTCGAGCGGAGTTAAATCGGGTGACCTTGGTGGCCACTCTATTTTGCCCAGTCGGCCTATCACAAGTTATTAAACGTATTGTCCAAATATCTTCGAACATTTGCTCTAAAATGGGCAGGAGCTCAATCTTGCTGAAACCAAAGTCTATCATCAAACGTATCTGGACCATCTTGATTTGGAAATAGTGTAATTAATGCAGGTACAAATTCTTCCTCTAGAAATGACAGGTATCGTTCGCCATTCAATGTCCCCTCAAAAAAATATGGCCCGATGATTCTAGTCTCAACAATTCCCGCCCAAACAATAATTTTCTCCCTATACTGCGTATGGCCCTCTTTATACCATTGTGGGTTTTCATTTGACCAATAACGAAAATTTTGCTTATTTACTTCCCCATTAAGGCAAAATGTGGTTTCATCAGAGAATATCACTGATTCCTTCTGTCCGGATCATCGTCATATAGCTCTTGAGCTATATTTATATTATATCGTCGCCACTTTTCTTTTCATAAGAACTTCAAAATAGCTGAATGATCCACATCAATGTTGTCTTGGTTTGAAAGACATCTAGTACTTGAATGAGGATTTTCTTCCAGCGACATTAAAATATCAATTTTAGTGTCTTCAGGGATGCCTGGTCGTCCTGAACGCGGCTTGTCTCTGACATGTCCGAAATTATTAAATTTATTTATTAAATAAATAAATATAAATAAATAATACATTTATTGTTTCAACCATTCAACAGTTAAGTACAAACATTTTACAAAAATGGCAAAAAATGAAAAAAATGGCAACAATAGGCCTTGGTAAGGCAGACATCCAGAGGACCCAGATACTGTTCAGGCCTTAATTTAATATTATAATTTCATATAATACATAACTACAAATTAATATATTAATTACTCCAAGCGAAGAACATTAAATTTAAAAATAAATATGTTTAATGATTTGGCTAAAAACCAGAGATAGGATGGGTGGGGGGGGGGGGGGGGGGGGGGTTGAGAAGCAGAAAATAAAATAAAAAAACGAAATTTATCCTATAGGTACTAACTCTGCATGGTCATTGCAGCGAAAATAAATAATTTCTAATACTTTTTTTAAAACTCAAAACGGATTGGTCTGTATTTAAGGCCCTTACAGCATTAATGCAAGAAGCGACACCATAGGAGAAAGACCTTTTATAAATTTCTTTGCGGTGTTGGGGTACGGTCAGATAGTGCCTACGGCGTAGATTTAAATTATGTACGTCTGTTCGAAACCTAATTTTTTGGTATAAGTACGCGGGTGTTTTAAACTTAATTATCTTAAACGCAAATGTGGTGAAATGTAGTTTAAATCTGTTATTCATATTTAGCCATCCTGAAGTAGCGAGATAAGGGGAAATATGGTTTCTTCGCTTTATACCGTATATTAATCTAAGGCATGCATTTTGAACCTTTTGGATTCGGTAACGATCGGCAGCATCCAAACAGGGTACATATACTCCACTGCAATGGTTAAACTGTGACAGAACCAAAGTATCGCACAACAATTTCCGAGTTTCGTGAGGAAGGGAATGTCTATTACCATAAATAAGCTTTAGATTGCCATATGCAGATCTTAATTTAGCTGTCACGTGTTCTTTAAAGCGCAATCTAGAATCGATCGTTAAGCCCAGACTTTTACACGAATCACAGTAAGGTAACGGTACATTATTTAATTTGATTGTCATATTGTTCTTCACAAAATTAATTTGGCTTTCATTTCCGAATAAAATTACCGAAGATTTGCTAGGATTGAGTTTTAGGAGATGATCTGTGGCCAAATTATAGAAGTTGGTTAAGTCTGACATAATAGCAATTTCGGCCGCATTTAGTTCATCCTCGCGAAACGAATAGTAAATTTGACTGTCGTCCGCGTAAAAGTGGTAATTGCAATGTTGGAGTGCATTAAGGAATTTCGAGGTATATATAGTATACAAAAGGGGACCCAAAATGCTACCCTGTGGAACTCCTATGCGAACATCTAAGAAAGATGAATGTTTTTGATTACATATAACTTGCTGAGTCCTGTTAGATAGAAATGAATTTACAAATTGTTCAGCAACATTAGAAAAACCCACGTAATGAAGTATTGCTAAGAGCACCTCATGATTTAGCATGTCAAAAGCCTTGCTAAAATCCAGCAAAACTAAAGCACTGATTTTATTTTGATCTGCAGCTTTTAAGATGTCGTCAGTGATATCAGACAAAGCACTCTCACAACTATAACCAGTTCTAAATCCTGATTGTTTGACGGGTAAAATATTGTTTAAGTTTAAAAAATGTACGATTTGTCTATTCATAATTCTTTCAAGAACCTTCGATAATGTGGGCAATATGCTTATAGAACGTAATTGACTGAATTCAGTTGGATTATTGATTTTTGGTAGAGGAATAACTTGGGCTTGTTTCCAAAGTGTTGGGAAATAAGAGGTTAAAATGCACTCGTTTATTATATGAGTAATATAGGGAACAATATATGGACAGCAGAGGAGAATAAAGGTTATATTTATTTTATCATTTCCCGTCGCTCTGGTTTTTATGTTTTTTACTATGTTAAATATTTCATTTTCTGTAGACAGCACAAAGTTAAAGGGATCATTCACATTATGCAAAGTATTATTATTGTAAAAGTTCAGAAGGTCCTGTCCCGGTAACATATTGTTGATTGCAGAATTGATAAAGAAATCGTTTATATCGTTAACATTACTTAAATGATCTGGTAATGTTTTTTGTTTATTTTTTGTTATACTAAGATTTTTTAACTCAGACCATTTTTCTTTCATGCTACAGTTTTGAAATTTAAATCGTAAATAAGCCTTTTTTTCCGCTCTTATTGCCGAAGTCGTATAGTTGCGTAGCTGTTTATAATACTCGTAATGCGCTGGAAGTTTCGTTTGTTTATATCTTTTTAATGCCTTATTTCTTAGTTTTTGCAAAAGTTTGATATTTTCCGTTATCCAAGGTGCATATTTATAATTATTAGCTTTACAAAATAGTTTTAATGGTGCATGTTTATCAAAGAGACCCAAAATGCAGTTGTTAAAAAAACTTAGCTTATCATCAATATTCTGTATATAAAAAATGTTATCCAGAGGCAACTGCTCCAGGTCCCGCTGAAACTTGTCTAACTTGATTTTTTTAAATGATCTATAAAAAAAGGTTTCAGGTTCAACGAATTGCATATTTAAATTTAGTTTGAAATGAACCAAAAAATGATCGGCTGTGCTTGAGTCCAAAACACCCACATCAGTAACTTCATCTATATTAGTAAATATTAGGTCTAAAAGAGAAATAGAATTCGAAGAAATACGGGTAGGCTCTTTTACTCGCTGTTCCATATTAAAAGTAGAAAATATTGCCTCCAGCTGAGATGCAACGTTTGTATTTAAGTTTAACATGTTAATATTAAAATCTCCAAAACATATTATTTTGTCATATTCTGAATATAAATTAGACAACGTATCTTCAAGAAATTCAATTTACTTACAGTGGCCTGACTGATTGGCTGTCTCTCCGGGTATTTATTATTGAACATCTCACACACTTCTTCTTGCGTTCGAGTTTTATCTCCACAACCAGCCATAATGAGGATCTCGATTCTTTGCGTTTCTGTTAAGAACATTATGATAAAATAATACAAAATAATCAAATAATCACAAGGCGTTAGTCAAGAAAGTGAATTAGAATGACATCAAATAACATCACTATGAACGCCAGATATTGGTAACCATGCTAACGTCGAAAGAGAGTTTGTGGATAGATTGGGTCATTGTAGAGCTATGAATGGATACCACTTCCAACATTTATTAAAATAGGCAGGCATTCCTATTCTTTTATTGTAAATAATGTTCAATAAATAAAATAATATGTTTAAAATTTAAAAAAGTGTCATTTCGTTTATAAAAACAAACTTGAAATTGATACTGATTTTTTGAGACACCCTATACGAATGAAAATAAAGTTGGGAATAATAGAAATATCTGTAAACAGATTAACTTAAAAAAAAAACGCTCAAACAATTCAATTTATATTCTTATTTTCATTGAAGATGTCTAATTTTCAATTGTCAATAATTCGTAAACAGTTGAAGATAGGTATAGGACATCATAAACGAAATCTGCTTAAAATCTTGCGTAGAATCAAAAAGTGGAATAATATACAGGGTATTCCAATTACAAAAATTGACATTGACGTGATAATTCATTTATGTAACACCCTGCATATTCTAGTATTAGCTAAAAAAATGCAGAAATAAAAATAAAAATCGACGTGTCTGAGCGTTTTTTTTTTTTTTTTAGTTAGCCTGTTCAGAAATATTCCTATTATTCCAAACTTTATCACCACCCTGTATGTATAAAGGGGGTGTCAATTTGAAAACTTTCAATGCAAATATCTTGAACGCTACAAAAGTTAGAACAACGAGTTTGGTATAAATGTAAAAAGAAAATTTGTAATTTGAATAAAACAATTTGTAACTTATAAAAATATTATTTTATTTGATTAAATGCTCAAAATGCATTCTATTTTGTTGTAAACAATAGTTCAACCTATTTTCAAATTAAAGTTAGCTGGATATTGCCGGAAATAGGAACTTAGATGAAAATTTGCTACATTTTATGATATTTGGAAGAAAATATTTACTGTATTAAAATTGGAACTCCTTTTGAAGTTGAGCATCACTTTAACAATAATTATTGGCACCGCAGTTCTACACAATATGGCTATTGACATGAATGATAAGGAGCATCTGGCTGATCCTAGCAAAGAGCTTCCAGAATTGCCAGTTAACGTATATCCCCATCATTCAAATTGTCTAAGCGCAAGAGGAAATTTAATAAATACATATTTTGGGAATTTCTAAGTATTAATTAATTAATAATGAGAAATTACAAGTCAAAGTAACTTTTTATTTACTATTATAATTTTTATTAAATACATTTTTTATTTGTATTTTTTCTTAAAATTCTGATGTTGATATATTTTCCCAATGCCCTTTTTTAGGGGGACCACTTAAAACGCTGCTCTTTTGTTTTTTTTTTTCTATGATAAGGCACATCACTGCAGGATTAATCATTTATGGCGCTCTGCGAGCGATGCGTTTGCGCAGGAAGAAACGATTCACGTTGCTCTTGAATCTCTGGAGATTATACACGTTGGGCAACACTGCCTCATGGAGGTCGTTCCAGAGTGATGACGTTCTCCAGATGAAGGAACTTTTAAATAGCGTCGTTCGAGGGACACTAAGCTGAACCACGTACGGGTGGGCTCTAGCGGCACGTCGTTTATTTCTACCATGCACTGCTCAAATAAACTCATCACTACCTAAGATAGGTAAAATTACACAAAATTGCAACGAGTCTGGCTGTTGTTGTAATTTTCGGTTGTGTTTTTTAATTTTCTTACTTGAAAGCCAAACATCATTATTGAAAAAAGGGCCCGGCACCCAAAAATTTTTCGTCTGCGGCGCTATTTTTTTTCTACCCGCCCCCCCCCCTCCCCCTAACTTATTTTCTGGTTGCGCCACCGGTGATGTGCATGTGCATAGATTACACTAGAAGCGTTTAAATCAAAAGAAAAACTAAGAGCTCTTCTATTTGTTAGTGCATGCTTGTTTAAAGATAATATACGGGATCTTGTTTGGGGTTTTCATGTTAGGTAAATCCTTTGACATCTGTTGGGTCTTCGAAAACTTATTAGGTCTTTTCATTTAGGTAGAAAATTTATATCGGCTTCTTGCCTTGATTGAGGAGTGCGTTGTGCCGAGGTTGATTTAAAGTTTTTAAGTGCAAAATAATTTGGCGCCTTTCTCAACAATGTTTTGTTGTTAGTGAATTTAGTGCCCCCCTACTATTAGTTGGGACCATTAGGGAGCCAGCCTTTAGGTAGTTTATAGGTTGGGTCTTGTCCAGCTCTCGTGTGTGAGTCCGTTATTAGTTGGTTTGTCGATACGTCCGTACGTTTGTAATAGTCCGTGATAATTTTAAAAAAGAATTCGTTAATTGTTGGTCCTGATGTAGCACGCGGTTCATTGTGTACCTGGGGACATCTGCGATTAGCTTCAGCGCCCTATTTTGAATCACCTGAAACTTATTTAGCTCCGCCCTGCTTATGCTACACCACGAGGGCGCACCATAAGTCAGAACCGGCCTGACCAGGACCTTGTAGAGGTTTACTTTCGTTCTGTTGCTAAGTATACTTCGCCTGTGAAGCAGGGAGTAGATGGAGCCTAATTGTTGCAATGCTAGCTTGACTCTGTTAATTTAATTAAGCCTTCAGTTTAGTCTTCGATCAAAGATAAGTCCTAGGTATTTCACTTCCTGGCACCAGTTCACTTGGACCCCATTGACTCTGAGCCTGGTCTCAGGACGTCTAACATTATTCTTTGAGAAGAATATGGCCTTCGTCTTGGACGGATTCAGACGAATCTTCCAAGCCGAGAGCCATTTTTCAATAAGTTTAATATGGCGCTGCAACCTCGAAATAACCAGCCACGGTTGTTTGGATTTCGCAGTAATTGCAGTGTCGTCGGCAAATAAACAGAGCTCATTTTGTTTATCTTTCAGTATGTCGTGAGTGTATATGTTCTACGACATCGGAGAGAGAGGTGAGTCTTGCGGCACTCCCGCCCTGATGCGTTTAGTCAATGAAAGCGCGTTCTCCGACGAGACTGCAAAACTTCTATTTTCCAGAAAAGAAGCTACTACCTAGATGATGTAGTTCGGAGCTCCAAGTCTTATCATTTTCAGTAAGAGGCCGTTGTGCCAGACCTTATCAAATGCTTTGCTTACGTCAAAGAAGACCGCTCCCGTGTACGCTCTTCTATTAAATCCCTTTATTATATTGGACGTTAACCTTGTCGTCTGCCTAACTGTGCAATGTTCGGCCCGAAAACCGAACTGTTCGTTTGGCAGAATGTTACGTTCAAACACAAAATCATTTAGTCGGCTAAGAATGAGCTTTTCAGCAATTTCTCCCAGGCTCGACAACAGGCTGATAGGCCTGTAGCTCAATGGCGCCGTAGGGTTCTCGCCTTTTTTGTAAATTAAAATTACTTTGGTGTGCTTCCACACACACGGGAAATGACCTTCTCTGGTTATAGCCTGGGATATGCTTACGATATTCCCCAGAGCATTGTCTGGTAGGTTTCGCAACGCCGCATTCCTTAAACCGTCGAAACCCGGGGCTTTTCTAATATTTAACGCGTTTATTAGGGACTTTACCTCGTTTTAGTGTAACTTGTGGAAACTGAAATGGGTGATCTATTGATTTGTAAATTAGTATCGTTCTGGCAACTCTCTCGTCTCTAGGCGCGTCATTAGTTGGATTTTCGCTGAATTAATCGCAGAGTGTGTCTGCGACCAATTCAGCTTTATCCTTAGCATCAGTTAGAACTTGACCTGAGTCGTGATTTTTCAGGTATGACATGGGGGCTTTAAATCCTCTGATCAGAGTCCTGGTCATCTTAAAGATAGAATTATCCTCGATGGCCAGGCTCTGGACTTTATCATCCCATAGATTTAACTGCAGTTCTATCAGCATTTAATAACCTCAGCTTCTCTATTAGTCTCAGCCTTGATGCGAGGGTCACCAGTTCGATACGCAAAATGTATCTATCTAAATGCATAGGTAATTGATACCATTTAAAAAAAAAATTGGGATTTGAGAATACCCCCCCATGTTGGAAAGCTAAAACCGCCCTTGCCTTTCAGAGATACTAACATCATCTTGTCTTTGAGACAATGGCATCGTTGAAGCTTCGACTACAGACAGCAACACATTTAAACTTGTGTCTTCATTAGTTACGTTTTTCTTGTGCCGCTGTTCGAATTTATTTTCGACTAGTCCTGTTTATTTAAATTTAGTGACAATTTTTAAAACAGTTCTATGGGGAGGTCTCTGATTAAAAATATCTATCGTTTAGCGAGAAGAATTGTGATTTTCCCCAAAAATCAAAACAATTTTAATTTTTTCTTGCAAAGACAATTTTAGTTCTGCCATTTTTTACAACTAAAACAACATCTGACGCTTGAATCCTAAATATTTCTTCATGGCAACTAGATTTCAGTGAAAACGAATTTTATTATGTAAGGGTTTGAACTTTAATTCATGAACCAATGGGTTTAGGAGTTTTTGAAAAATTTGGGACGGCAAAATATAGTTTAATGTATGAAGTAAACCCTCATTTGTTTTACAGAAAGTCATTTCGCTTATCCATAGAATAATGTACGGTGTGCACCAGAAAAATGAGATTATTTTTTACGTTATTTTATTAAACGTCCAGTTTTCGCGTATTTAAACAAATTTAAGTAAGTTGCCCACCAGCTCTAAAAAAACTGAATTTATAGGTTGCATAGCTTCTATCGATTCGTTATACGAGTTGGCGTCAAAAAAAAAGTAAAAACATTTTTTTTTGTGCTACCGAGCTGAAATTTGGTATCTTGTGGATGACTTCTAAGTGCAAACATTTCCTAATAAAATTTTTTTCTACGGTGAAAAATAAGGGCACTTTATTCTTGAGTGAATTTAACGTTTTTACCTCTCCCTCGTATACGACGCAATATTTACTAGTTTTGTTTATGCTCTTTTTTGTTTAGGAACATGCAGAACATTTCCACAGTCAAACAAATTTGGTAAGTTTTGAAATAAAAGAAAATCTCCTTTGGTGCGTACTTTTTGCCGGTCACTGTATAACACGTTTATTTTATTGTCCAAAAGTCACTCACAATTCACTACCTCGTCAATATCATAGTGACCGACCGATATAAACTGTTACCTCGACCTTAATGAATAGATATTAAAAAATTCCATAATTAAAAGGACGTAACTACTATTCAAGAACTTCTTCATTAAATAAGAATTATTCCTAAACTAAACCTTTCCAAAGAAATTCTGCTTAAGATCTAGTACTGAAAAAAATAGGAGTACCTAATAGACGTAGAAGATGCGTCTCACTTAAATAACAAAATATGATCCTAAAGTGCCTGACCGCTGAAGTTATTATAACAGTTAAAATATGCAAGTTTGTAAAGTTACTTGCTAATAACAAAAAAGGGAAATTCTTATGAGAAAGTACTTACAAGAATGTGTTGAAAATTCATATCAGAAAAGTTGTACACAAAGTATTTTTGTAAACTGATACCCTTCCCTGCAATAAATAGAACTATATATAGCAAAAAATTAAATCAAATAAATTACTTTACTCGGTAAAAAGAGTGCTAAATGAAAAGTTCCTATAAAATTTATCTTGGTAAAGATATTTTTGAACCTATGCTAATTGATTGCAAATATTCTTTATTTGCTAAGTATTAATTTAACGTGTAAAAACATTAAATTCCTTAATTACGCTTTGTTTATCTGTGGGACCACTTTCTTTTTAAAATAGTTGAACTTTTAATTTGCAAAATCCAGTTGTGAACTGCATTTCCTTAGTTAAAAGTGGCCCATGACCCTACGTAATTAAGTCTTTAAGTTTAATACCTAATAGGTGACTCGTTGTTTGCTTGCTGTTAATGTTTTGATGTTTTTATAGGAAATTCCTATTGAATTAGAACCATTGCATTATCAATATTACTAGGAATTCGAAGGTGTGTGTCCGTGTATTTTAATAATTAAGCAGGTGACGAATGGGTACCCACATTAGTATACCGTAGTATGCTTTCGAGTGTTTGGGCCGAGGGGGGGCTACATTTATTAATATTTTTAATTGATTTATTTAAGGAAATTTGTTGCAGTAGACCGTACGTATATTTTTTTAATTTAAAGTATATTTATCGAATTATTTCAAATAGCTTAGTGTGTATTTACGTTGGAAATGTGATAAACCATAAGGACGCCTATATATATTAGCGTCACTCAGTCGCGGCTTTTCAGGGCGACAGGTTCGGCATTACCGACAGCAGTCACAAAATAAATTGTTTCACTTTTCATTCACCCGGATTGGGGTCGGCATGCCTACCCGTAATAATATCAGTAATGGAGCCTAGAATAGCTTCAAGATAGGCAACCAATCATAAACCTTGTTTCCAGAAACAATCGAATCCAGCTAAATCTAAAGTGAGGTTATGGTTATATCTAATACTCATTATCGACAGGAAAGTACAAAATCTATCGATCTTTTGTTATTGAAGCTTTTGTAACTATTCTTGAAAGAAAATAATTGATGTAGTGCAAAATAAGTCAGAGTGAGTGTTGTCTGTTGAAAAACAAAACTAGCGGTTTTCTTTTTAATGTTAGGACCTCAGATAAGTGTTTCAAAATTTAAATAATATATCCTGTTTGGACATTTGGAAAAGTTGAGTGAAACGCACGCAACGACATGGCATTCCAAGTTAAAACTGAGGTAAAAAGTGATCCTGTTCAATATACTTTAAGTTTAAAATGTGAATTTTCGTCCCTTTCATTTGATGAACAAATTAAAATAAAAAACGAAACGCTGAGCCTTTTCAGGTTTAGTGAATTTAATAACGTTTTTACTTCATCCATATGAATATATTCTGTATGGGGGCTCGATAGACTTATAAATTTGCATCGTTCTGGAGACCCGTGCATCCCTCTCAGGATGCGTAGTCAGATTGTTATTACACTGTTCGCAGAGGCTGTCGATAGTTCAGTTTCTTCCCTAAGATCGGAGATTAGAGCGTTGTTAATAGGGTTTCTGACAAAAGACATTGGTTTTTTTGCCGCTCCTCGTCAGTGAATTTGTCATCTTAAATATGCTGTTGTCCTTAATACCAAGACCAGCTACTCTATTCTCCCACAGAGAGGACTCTTAAGCTTTAAGGAGATCACGAATAAGCTGAACGGCTCTATTCGCATCTGCCTTTATACGCGGGTCACCAATGCGATACGCCCGTTTCATAAGTCTATTTTTGACTCTAATTTGCTCTTTGATTTCGTTTGTTAAGACTCCGTACTTGGGAAATCTGGACACCTTTGTGATGAAGGCACTGACCATGGAGGTGTTGATGGCATCTGTGACTCTGACTGAGAATCACTGCAGAGTCTATGTCCGCGTCGGCCTGAATTGGCGGCAGTGGTTCCTTCGTTTTCAACAGTCGTCAAAAAATGACGCAGCTAGCAGAAGTGATTGAAATAGACCCCTGCCTCTTTTCCTGAGGATTACCGTTCTCTTCTACGACCGGAAGATGGTCGGATAAGAGGTTGCAGAGAGCCACGGGCTGAGATAAAAGGTCGGTGTTTTTTTTATCATAACGATATCCAGAATCTCCGGGAGCTCATTCGGTGACGAGTTGTTGTACTCCCCCGATGGGATAATGTGGTAATTGTAGTTTGGAGACCTGTAGTACAAGATGCAGCATTTCTTGTTGTGGTTTCGACATCTCCAACTGCGATGTTTGGCATTTAAGTCTCCACCTAAAATAGAATGGGACTAAAATTATTTTTTATTTTTTTTTAAACGCTATAGTTCGGAGAACTTGCCTCGTAAAATGCAAAAAAAATACATCTGACGGTAAGCGCATCGCTTTTGAATATTTGAAATTTATTAAAACAAATAGTATATTATTAACCAAGGTTTAGACAGCCATCATTACTGCCCGAGCGGCAAGTTTAAATCACGAGGAGCGGAGCGACGAGGGATTTAAGACGCGAGGGCTATAAGCTGTCTAAACCGTGGTTAATATAATATTTTTTCCACTACTACAAACTTTTATAAGACATTTATCTTTATAGTATTAATAATTTAAATTATAGGTAGGAATAAGTATATTTTTTAATCAAGTTACCTGCGCTTTGGAATTGGCAAAATATTTTGTTGTTTTGTCAGGTGGCTTTGTTAATGTCAATTTTTGTTTATTTATGTCATCAGATTTCACGAGTTTTCCGTTTTTTTAAAAAATAAGCGAAGAAAATGTTAGTGATATTATTCAGATTCAGATTCAGAATTAAGGATGGAAGCAGAAAAAATGTTGATTGTATCGATATTTTACAATATCAAGCATCTCTAATAATCTAATATGTATTGATAATTATCTGGTTGCCTAACCATGTTGTAGAATCAAAAATCAAGTTACCTGCAGTAAAATAGATTCTTGAAGATCGGTCAATAATGGATTTCAATGCCTTATTATTGACCATGGCCAATAATAACTTATAAGGTAGAGAAAAACGATTTCTAACGTTAATAATCGGTCAATAATGGCGATGTTATAGGTTAGTAGTGGAAAAAAGTTTTTATTCGTCTGGTGTAGAGTGCTGTAATAAAGTTTTAAAAGAAAGCCAAAGAAATACGTTGGAATACGAAAATAACCAAAAACATCCTTAATTTAACGCATTAAGACGTACCCGTCAATTCCTGTTGTCCCCCCTACACCGCATTTTCTATTCTGTGCCAATGGACTGTCCCCACAATGGAATGCGTGTTCAACCAGACAATGACTCGGGCGATTTGTTGTTTCTGTGAGTTCAATATAGTGTTTGATTAAAACGGATTAGTAATTTGATGATATTAACCACTTTGCCATGGCTGTTCCTAAGAAATTTACTCGCAGCGAGTTTAACCGCCCGTTATTTGGTCATCCAAAAGAGTTACCTGTTAGTAAACTTCCAACTTACGAAGACGTTCTGAAGTGTTTTTTCCATGAACATTATATCTTAGTTTTGAAAACAAACAACAGGTCTGTTAGATTTTCTCAAGTTTCGAATATTGTGGAACAACAAGTTAAATCTGTGTTTGATAAAGCTTCAATTTCAACAGTAACGAATTACAGAATTGTTCAGTTAATAAACGCATATCATGACATTTATCGTAATCTTATGAAGTCCTTTAGGTAAAAGAGAAGTTTAACACGAGAGTTGAAGATTTAAAAAAAAAATTGTTACTGTCTCTGCATGTAAGTGCAAAATACCATTGGACTGCAAACTTGCAAAATCCAGTTGTGAACTGCATTTCCTTAATTAAAAGTGGCCTATGACCTTACATGATTAAGACTTTAAGTTTAATACCTAATAGGTGACTCGTTGTTTGCTTGCTGTTAATGTTTTGATTTTTTTATAAGAAATTTCTATTGAATTAGAACCATTGTATAATCAATATTACTAGGAATTCGAAGATGTGTGTCCGTGTATTTTGATAATTAAGCAGGTGACGAATGGGTACCTAAATTAGTATACAGGAGTATGCTTTCGAGTGTTTGGGCCGGAAAGGGGCTACATTTATTAATATTTTTAATTGATTTACTTAAGGAAATTTGTTACAACAGAATAGAGGTATATTTTTTTTTGATTTAAAGTATATTTATCTAATTATTTCAAATAGTTTGTTGTGTATTTACGTCTGAAATATGATAAATGAAAAGGGCGGCTATATTAGCGTCACTCATTGGTGGCTTTCAAGGGCGACAGGGTCGGCATTATCGACAGCAGCCACAAAATAAATTGTTTTACTTTTCAATTAGCCCGGGCTGGGGGCGGCATACTTACCCTGTCGTAATAATATCAGTAATGAACCCAAAAATTTCAGGCTTGAAGATAGGCAACCAATCATAAACCTTGTTTCCAGCAACGATTGAATCCAGCTAAAGTTAAAGTGAGGTTATGGTTATGTCTAATACTTATTATCGACAGGAAAGATTTTGCATATCGATCTTTTGTTTTTGAAGTTTTTGTAACTATTTTTGAAAGAAAAGGACTGATGTAGTCTAAAATAAGTCAGAGTGAGTGTTGTCTATTAAAAAATAAAACTAGCGGTTTTCTTTTTAAGGTTAGGACCTCAGATGAGTGTTTTAAAATGTAATAAACTATCCTGCTTGGTCATTCGGAAAAGTTGAGTGAATCGCACGCAACCACATGGAAAACCAACTTGAAACTGAGGTAAAAAGTGATCCTATTCAATATATTTTAAGTTTAAAATGTGAATTTTCGTCCTTTTCATTTAATAAACAAATTAAGATAAAGAACGAAACCCGGAGCCTTTCTAGGTTTAATGAATTTAATAACGTTTCTACTTCATCCATATGAATATATTCTGTATAGGGGCTCGATAGACTTATAAATTCGCATCGTTCTGGAAACCCGTGCATCCCGTAGTCGGGTTGTTATTAAACTCTTCGCAGAGGCTGTCGGTTAGCAGTTCAATTTTTTCCCTAAGATCGGAGATTAGAGCATTATTAATAGGGTTTCTGACAAAAGACATTGGTGTTTTGCCGCTCCTCGTCAGTGAATTGGTCATTTTAAATAAGCTGTTGTTCTCAATACTAAGATCAGTTACTCTATTCTCCCATAGAGATGACTCTTGAGCTTTAAGAAGATCACGAATAAGCTGAACGGCTCTATTCGCCTTTATACGCGGGTCACCAGGGCGATACTTGGAAAATCTGGACATTTTTGTGATGGAGGCCATGACCATGGAGGTGTTGATGGCATGCAGTGTCTATGTCCCCGTCCGCCTGAATTGGCGGCAGCGGTTCCTTCGTTTCCAACAGTCGCCCAAAGATGACTCAGTTAGTAGAAGTAATTGAAATAGGCCCCTGCCCCTTTTCCTGAGGATTACCTTACTATTCTACGACCGGAAGATGGTCGGATGAGAGGTCGCAGAGAGCCACAGGTTTGGATAAAAGGTCGGTGTTTTTTATCAGAATGATATCCAGAATCGCCGGAAGCCCATTGGGTGACGATTGGGTGTGCTTCCCCGACGGCATCATGTGGTAATTATAGTCTGGAGACTTATAGTACAAGATGCAACCTTTCTTGTTGTGGTTTCTACATCCCCAGCTGCGATGTTTAGCATTTGAGTCTCCACCTATTTATAATTATCGTTTCATTATTATTAAAAACCTTGCCTAGACATGTGCCGTCGAAATCAACCGCCGGACTAGTGAATAGAGCCCAGGTCAACCCATTTGGTTCTTGTTTTCACTCGTATGAATGTGCCTTCAATATGCGGACAGTTGCACGGGTCTGGCAAGGCCTGAGCAATGATATTTTTCTTAACATGGACCATGGTTCCCCCCTTTTGCCTTAATGGTCGATCATTCCTAAATATCGTGAAATTGGGAAACGTAAGGCGTTCCCCTTTAAACCATGTCTTTTTTACAATCTCGTTTCGCTTAACAAGGTCAATAATGTCTAGCTTTTTTTCCTTTAAAACCGTTAATATTTATCGTAGTCAACTTAAAGTAGGCAACCTCGCACTGCACAAAGTCATTACTTGTTAGTAAAAGTAAACGACGACGTTCAATTTAGAGTTTGTTTGAGAGCCCCATTTGAATGTGGGTGAAGGTATATATGGTCGGTCTAACAGTACTTGGAGTGTTAATATTAATATTTCTATTATTGTAGACGTTGAATGGGTGCCTGGGGCACTTGGCAGTGTGATCCCCGCCGCAATTTGCACATTTTAGTTGTTCAGGAGAGAAATCTATGCACTTAAAGGAAAAATAATTGTTAGCACAATTAAGGCATTTAGTCGTGGCCGTACATTTGAACTGTGAAAGACCATAGACCTGACATCTGTGGCACTGCGAAATGTTTGAAAGTGACATTGAAGTTCCCATATAGATATATTGCAGTTTTGTTAATGCCAGGTAGTGAGTGCACACTGCACAGTATTGGAACCGAGTCCTTATATTTTTTAAAATGACATGGCATTTATGTCATAATGAACATTTCGACATTAGCCAAGAATGGCAATAATTTTTTTTTACAAAATTCTTTAAGTACAAAATTTTATGTTTATTTGTTTAAAAAAGGATTGCTAAAATAGTTTTTCATAAACCTCTCTCGAAAAAATGATATCCACTACTATTGGAGACAACGTTAGCAATTTTATGCCACAACATCCTAGCGTGACTAATGTGAGAGCTTCCCATTCTATGTCCTGGAAAATTACAAGATTCTCTGGAAATGTGCTTTATTGGGTCTTACAAGTAAGTAACCAAAAAATATTTTTGTTACTTAACCCCTACATTATCTTGTTTTACGATAACGAGTTAAAAAAAACAACAACAATAGATAATAATTTTTCGTGTATTTTCGAAAAAATATTTTTATAGATCGCCTAGTGAATATTATAAAGTCTAACTAAAATTGGGCGGGTTTACACTTATTTCATTAGTTTCGGTTCTTGTGCCGTATAGGTCAGCTCGAATTTCGTACCTTTTCTGAATTTTTTGAAAAGCTTACCTCAAATAGAACACATTAAAGCCAAAAAATCGTTGGATCAAGCACTGTCTTCCAACAAAAAAATAATTTTATTAGGGTTAGTTAAGGTTATTGTTGGTAATAATTTGAAAAGATGGATACCTACAGCAAAGTTCTCGCTAATTTTCTATTCAAAGCCTAATTTGAGGTCGCTGATCACGAATCCGAAGTTGTTTTTCTCCAGAAGTTTTTGAGAAAAAGAATATTACAATTTTTTTACTTAGGTACATGTGCGATATTTGGCATGTATCCTTAAAGGTTTGCCATTTCCACTAAAATATCACTTGTAGAAGTCATAATATATACTTATTTGTTGAAAGAAACGAAAACTATTACAAAAAGGACGGAAAAAATGGAAAAATTAAAGGAAATATTTAGAATGTCCGACGATAACAACTGACAGCCAAAAAACCGACCGTTTATGTTGACCTTTAAAAAGATAATTACAAGATATAACCCAACTTTTAGAACCTTTCCCAATTTCCAATCTTGCAGAGAAAGCCCCACTTTCACGTATCCTCTGCTGGACAATAAATTTTTTTCATCGCAAATTTGAAACAAAATGACGAATTATAAACCGGTTGTTGTTGTTATTTCTATCCCGTTTTTATGTGCGCAAATTGTGTATCGACATAAAACTAGTCACATTTGGCAACACTGTCAATAATCTTTTATTTCATAAAGCCGCATTACAATTATTGGCAAGTTTTTCTTTCTGAAAAAAATTTTTATTGCAGCAATTTTTAATTGCGGCAATGAAAATTGCCAATCGCTTTACAGTGTGCAATTTTGACGATATTGGCCATTTTTCTTTTTGAAGGACTTACCTAACATCGAGTTTTGCAGAAATGTAGGTTGCCTCAAATTAATGAGTACAACTTATAGGATGATAAATGTAAAGGTTGAAGACTTGGTGTACGAACTGATTAATTGTATTGAAATTGAGATATAAATGAAGTTTTAGTTATTTTTTTTTAGTTTTGGTTAAATTGTGAAATTTGGATTAGTGGATTAGGATTAGACTAATACAAATTTCACAATTTAACCAGAACTTCATTCATATCTCAATTTCAATACAATTAACCAGTTCGTACACCAAGTCTTTAACCTTTACATGTATCATCCTATAAGTTGTACTCATTAATTTCAGATAACCCACATTTCTGCAAAACTCGATGTTATAGGTAAGTCCTTCTCAAACTTTATTTTATACTCACTCTTCATTCTTAACTTTGTACTATCCTTTTAGTATGCCAGTATCACCTGATGATGAGTGCTTAAGCACTTGAAACATGTCGGGAGCTTATAATTTACATTAATCATTAAACTGTGGAGAAAGACTGTATTGTTTCATTTACAAAAATACCTATATTTTTTGAGGTTGATGGCACTGAAATTACCAAATAATTCCCCAAACTTGCGCTTGCAACTGCAGTAAAAAAAGGTCCGCTTTGCGCGTGCTCGCAACAAAAATCCTGCAATTTTTTATTGCAGCAATAAACAATCCCCAACTGCAGCCTACAGACGTTTTAAGAGAGTTTTCGCGTTGACATAGTTCAAAAGGTACATTTCAAAAATTGTTAAAATCGAGCTGATTTATACTGCACAAGTCCCTTTCTACCTACTTCCTTTTAATCTTTCTAATGAAATATATAAGAACGGTTAATCCGTGATCACATGCAGCGTACGATTTTTAGAAAATTTTATCGCGACGACGAGATTGAGATAATAAAAGGCTCTTGGATCATAATATTGGTTCTTTATGAGTTAGGCCACTACTACTGTCTTTTATTCCCCTTTCTTAACTTGGTCTCTTGTTTAGAATAGGGAAGAAGCCTGTAGGTACCTTGAACCACCTTGTACCTTGGACAATTAGCATAGTTTCAAATTGAGCGCGTGAATCTCGGTAAAATTTAGTTTGTTGGTTGACATGTCCACTACCAATGCGCCGCACTATGTGTAAGTGATCTCTGGTAAACAGTTATCCTGTGAGCGAGTGTATGCTTTATGTGCCTCCAAAAGTAAGTATTTTGACTTGATTCTAATATTTTCTATTCTCTTATACGGTACATAAAATAAAATTTTCACGTACCTTGGGTTAAAGTTGGGTATATAGAGAAATTATTTTACCCATGGGTCATTCTTTTACAAACCGCACTGATTTTAGGAAAAAAAAAACTTGACACTTTGGATTTGCCTGAAACTTTTTTTACCGTTTATACACATAAAATAACTTAACACGTATTTCATGGTTTTGCTTAAAAAATTTTTTTCTTGATAATATCCACACACGAATATTCGATTATGTGACCAGATTTTCTCAAATCCTTTGCTACTTAAAATTCGATATCTCCAGTTGTACTGATCAGATCAATGTCAGTCTTGTTTTGTTTTAAGCGTTATTATGTCAGCTTTCACCGTATATTTCAAAAAAAAATTTTATTGTTAACAGTTAATTGTTAATAACAATTTAATTGTTTAAATATATTTAACATGCTCTTCCCCCACCTCAAATCGATTATGAAAAATATCATATTATTTTACATCTTTTTATCTTCCAAACACATTTTACAGAAAAGTGGTATCTTTCGTGGATCGGTAAATACGAAATTTTTTCCAGCGCAAGTCACGCAGTGCGTGAGGAGTCGAAGCGCACGGCGTGCAACAAGTCAAATCGTGTCTAAACTTGCAGTCTAGCACGCTGCAAAGAAAGAATTTTTTCAGTGTCTTGTTCGAAATCGTGGCAGACTCATGTCTTCGGGTCCTTATCCTATTAATTAAAAGTTTGTGGGAAGTGTGAATTTTTTGTAATATGCCCAAATCTCCCAAAGTTTTGAGTGCTCCGAAAATTCTGGATGATCGATGTTTGAATCCTTTCTATCTACCGTCTCATCGAAAACTGAAAAATCTTCGACGAATCTCGGAGGAACATTTGAATATTCTAAATTTATCACGTACTAAAAAATCTCTGCAACAAAAAACTTGCAATTCTTGCCATATTAGAGTTCTTCAATAATTACACAAGGATACCGAAAAAGAGGTAAAAAAAATTTCGCTGTCAATGCAATACTTCGAAAAATGAATTTCTTTGCCTACACGATGGCGATTGGCACGATATTTCATGGCTTAGTTTAGTAGTTTTTTAGGAACTTGAAATTCTAATATTTATTTCCATCGGCGTAAAAATGATGCTGCCGTCTGAGATCACTGACGCTTGCAAAGAACGCTGCGTGACTTGCGCTCGGAAAAATTTCATATTTTCCGATCTAAAACAGATACCACTTTTTCGTTCAATGAGTTTTGTAGATAACAGAATAACGAACAAAATGATAACAGTATAAATACATTTGACTTGGGGGAAGGGATTCAAAAACTAATTGGAAGAAAAATTTGTTATTATTGTTTATTATTAAAAATTATAACAATAAGCGATTTTCAAAAACACCATCAGTAAGCAACAACAATTATCTATCAAATAAAAAAAAACTCACATCAATTGAACCAGTATAAGTGGAGATATCGAATTTTAAGTATAAGAAGTTCAAAAAAATCCAAAAATCTGTCGAAAAATCAAACGTGGATATTTTTTGAAAAAAAATTTTTTTGGCCAAATCCTGAAATACGTGTAAATTAATTTTACTTATAGCGTCTGTAAACAACATTTCAGCTGAATTAAAAATGTCAAGTTCAAAAAGGTGTGCGGTTTGTAAAAGAATGACCCCCATGTCCGATGTTTTATTTTTTCTTGTTATGGGTTGGAAAAATCATTTTTTGTTAAATTTAATAGGCCTGTACCTTGGACTAGATATCTGTCTTGTACCTTGAGCCATGGTCCAAGGTACAATACATCTTTTAACCCGCTTGTTAGGACGTATAGTTGTAAATAAAAAATTTTTAGATGCCCAGAAGTAAACGTGGTATAAAGAGAAATTCCCCCAACCTTCCCTCATTACAAGCTGCAGCAAATGCTGTACAAAATGAACATATTTCACGGCGTATTGCATCCAAACGCTTTAAAGTGTCCCGATCGACATTAAAAAGGTATTTGATGAAAGTTGAGCCGAATGTTTGCTATAAATCCTATGAAAATTCTTCCGTTAAAAAAGTGTTTACGGAAGCTGAGGAAAAAAGCTTATCACTGCTTCTCACATGCATTATGGCCTTACCCGTCGAGATCTTCAGGTCCTGACCTACAACTTTGCAAAGGCAAATAACAAAACTATCCCTGCTTCTTGAGAAAACAAATGTCGTGCCGGAAAACAATGGTATTTGGATTTTGTTAAACGCAGAAACACAATCAGCTCAAGAAAACCAAAAGCGACAACTTTGGCTCGGTCTACCAGCTTCAAAAAACACAATGTTTTTACATTTTTCGTGAAGCTTAAGGAGGTTATGGAAGAATACAAATTTACTTTTGATAAAATATACAACTTGGATGAAAGCGGAAACACAAACGTTCATATGCCAGATAAATTTTTGGTGTTTTTCTTATATTCTTGTTTTTGACATCGTTAGAAAAATTTCAACCTGTGACAATAGCCTTGTTTTTGGTTGCAGATAAGATTTTGGCCTGTAAAGGGGCGAAACAGGTTGGTAGCGCTACTTCAGGAGAAAGAGGTATCAATGTTACGATTATTGCATGTGTGAATGCCATAGGAAACAGTGTTTCTCCCTTATACATATTTCCTAGGGTATATTATAAAGAATTTATTATTAATGGTGCTCCTCCTAGATATGATGGATCTGCTCACCCTAGCGGCTGGTCTAATAAGACAATTTTTATACGATATCTTCACCACTTTATAAAACATGTAAACTGTTCTTCAAATAATAAAGTCCTAATCATCCTAAATAATCATGAAAGCCATGTTACTATCGAGGAAATAGCAAAAGAAAGCGGAATAGTTATCCTTACGCTACCGCCACACACAAGTTATAAGCTCCAGTCGCTTGACCGAAGCGTATTTGGACCTTACAAAACATACTACAACACAGCATGCGCCGAGTGAATGCGTTGTCATCGTGGAAGACCTATTTCAATATACGATAAAGCAGAATTATCAGGAGTAGCCTACTCTTTAGCATTCACACCTTTAAACATTCAGTCTGGTTTCAGAGTATCAGGTATTTGGCCTATTAATGAAAACTTTTGTCAAGAGCATGAATTTATGGAATCATCAGTAACTAATCGACCGTATGACGAACCGTCTAAGTTATAAGAAATCTATACATTAGAAGAAAACCCATCTTTAGATCTACTAAGTGTAACCACAACAAACGTTGCTACATCTGCATAAAATATTGTTGCAATTTCATCCACCATTCATTCATCCACATCAAACGCTGCTCCGTCCACACAAAATATAACTTCATCCACGTCACATTTATTCACCTCACCCGAAATGATTCGTCCATTTCCGCACGCTGCCCCAAGAACTGCTTCCGCAAAAGGACGAAAAAAGGAAAATGCCGAATGTAGATCGTATTAACTGATACCCCTGAAAAAATGAAAATTGAAGCTAACAAAAAATGCGTTTCAAAGATGCTAAAGGCAAAGAAAGAAATTGATAAAAGAAAAGTGCTTCAATCGTCATCGTCCTCAGTTTGTGTTTAGATTAATCGCACTTGAATGCGACGCCTATCTGAGAAGTTCAACGAAAAACCATACACTGTATCACAGAAATTCAGTACTGACAGAAGTAGTGCTTCACACAAAATGACAAGTCTAACCTTGATCAAGGGTAAGCAAGTATCTTGAACTCGTATGGGGCCAAAGATCATTACACAACTGTTTTGCTATTAATTACGAAAGAATAATCAGAAGCTGTCAAGAGTAGTCTAGAGAGATCGTCATTAATTTCTTGCATAGAAGTGTTAAGACTTTTAGGACTTAAAGTGTGGTAGTTCTGCGTATCGACGGCATATATACAGTGTGTGTATAAAGTCTGGAAACGGCTTAATAACATCACAATTTATTGGCCGATTTGAACCAAATTTGGTACAGTTGTGTAAGAGGATCTGACGCACCGAACGACGATATTGGCGTTGTTGCCAGCTTCTTAGTTTCTCTGGAATTCCAATAAATTTTATATCTTGCTTATATTTTATTATATACTTTATACTTACTGTTAACTAATCGTTTTCATTCATAAGAAAGACATTAAGGATCAAACTACTAGTAGACCTCAAATTTTACAAAATAAGGCAATGAGAATAATATTAAATGTTGATAAATACACAAGGATGAATTATATGTTAAATAAACTTAAATGGTTGAATATAAGAAATTTAATATTTTTCCTAGTTTATATTTTTATTTATAAAATTCAAAATAACTTATTACCACCTCATTTAATAGACTTTATAACGCAAAACTTTAAAAATCATAACCATCAGAAACAATCAAAATTTTTGTTTAGGGAAAGTGACAAAAAATTTGACATATAAATCAATCTTTTTTAAAGGACTTCACGAATATAATAATTTAGATTCTTTAATTAAGAAACAAAATTCCTTAAGTAAATTTGAAAAATCCTTAAAAATATCATTACTTAGAAAACAAAATATCTGATAAAATTTATTTAAAAATATTTTTGGTGCATAAAATTGTGATTTTAAATGTTTTAATTATTGTTAAAAAAACCAGAATTTATAATATTGTAGCAGTATTGCTAAAATAAATCTTGTTACTACTACTACTACTACTATTCACCCGAGGTTTGTCCGAGAGTACAGAACATGTCTGAACAGACCTTAAAAATATCTAATTATTTTTCTTTCCTTTTTAGCTTTGCGTTCTTATTCTGACCTTATCTTTTAACATCCTGTGCAACCCGATAATCTGGTTTTTAGTAAAAACAGTTTTTAATGTGCTTACAGAAATATTTGTTTACGTGGTGTTGGGAGTGTGCTCTATCCTTATAACTGTAATAACTCACATCGATGAATATTATTTTAAAGTAAGAAAGCAATCCGATGAAGGTAAGATGGCGACAGTACCTACAGGGTTTCCAAATTTTTATATATTTTAAAACTTTAAAACATAGTTATAGGCGTAATTAAAACATTTTAATAATCACGATAGGGAAGAATCCTCTATATTGAACAACTTTTTTACAAATTTAGATAGAAGAACACAAAAGAAAAAACTTAACTTTTAAAAAAAAATACGCAAATACTTGAATTTGTTTCTTTCATTGATAGTTGATCTTTCAAACCTCTAACCCCTCCCAACAGGGTGAGCTATACTCCTAAAAGTTTAATTGAGGTCAGGGATTTAAGTGCTACATACCTCTATTTAAAAGTCTTAAAATTCTCTTTTTAATGCCATTTCTAAATTTAGTTTATGTTTTCACGAAAATGCGTATCCTCTGTCAAAAATTATCGATGAAATCGAGGACCTTCGAGACGTTCTGCCGTCATAACCGAACGCGCAGGAACGTTCTCAATTTCATCTTGTGCATTAAGTAAATGCATAAGAGCATCGCGAGCCTTTCCAAATAAAAAAAGAAATTCAGCCAGTAGAAAAAGAAAACACAAACATATCCCGAGGTATCTTACTGGTATGGAAGTCTTAATCATCTCCTAAGAATAGTGCCCTTCCAACGGCAAGTCCTGGCTTGCTGACCAAAGACTGTGACCGAGCTATCAGATCAAGAAAATATTTTTACTGACAATGGCCTAAAGCCTCTACCACTGAAATTCATATAATCTTTGTTAACGCTCAAAATCAGTACAAGCAAACCATAAATCAAAGCAAAGAAGCACACAACCAGAAGATCAAAAACAATCTTCTTAAATACCCTAACGGATCAAGATCATTTGGTTGTAGTTAAGGCTGTCTTTTTCTCAAATTACTCCTACTAGTTCTCCATTAAGTAATATGTAGAATTCCAGTGGGTCCTAACATCTCATACTGGTTGATGGCTAGGCAAGTTAGGTTCTTGGCAAATGGATTTCAGCTTTTATTGTGCTATACCAGAGTGGTTAAAATGGGTAACAATTCGTCTCGCATCAGCTACCATCTCCAGTGCCTTCGCTTGGCACTTCAGCGATTCCTCGATGCCTCGCTGCAGTGATTGGATAAAACACTTGGCAGAATCATATTCTGCGACTCGTACATCTTTTATCATATTGGCTGCACTGTCATAGATAAGCAAATAAATCATGCTCTCAGGAATGTTCCATGTTTCTGCAATTGCAATGAACTATTTTGCGATATTGTCGCTAATATGTGAGCCAGCAAACGGGTTCATCGCTAAAACACCATGTCCAAGAATAAACTCTGGAGATATCCAGTGCGCTGTGAAACCAAAGAAACTCTCATTATTGTGCTGACATGTTCATATATCAGAGTCACTGATACTGCTGTTGCAATTTTTGAGCGAATTCGGTCATATACAGTGTGTGTACAAAGTCTGGAAACAGCTTAATAACGTTACATTTTATTGGCCGATTTAAACCAAATTTGACACAGTTGTGCAAGAGGATCTGACGCACCGAATAACGATATTGGCGTTGTTGTCAGCTTTTTAGTTTGTCTGGAATTCGAACGAGTTTTATATTTTTAAATGTTACACTCTGTATATTTTTTCATTTATAGTTTTTACTTTAGATTTGTTACACTTTTGGTATAACATACTTTGTTCCTAATATCAGTAGTTTTCGAAATAACGAGTACAATTTAGAAAAAATATATTTTTTATATTAAATGTTGACCGTGTGCTAATTGAAATAGCTATTTCTGTATTAAGAGCGCAAAGTGATATATTGTCGCTCTGAGCGAGAAGTTTGACGCGCGACGCGCAGCGCAGTGCGGCCATCTAGCGAGAGCGACAGTGCCACTTTGCGCTCGAATTACACACAAGATTTTTTCTACAACCGCGGGTGTTTTTATAAAAATGTTTGGACTTAATAATAATTATTGATAACCTCAAACTTGATATATTAGATATATATATTGCCTATTTGAAATTGATATTATTTCTTTGAATAGATACTTATTAGAAAGTAAATTTCTACTCCCTTTAGTTGAAGAAAACTACTTAAGAACGAAATATTAAACTATCCAAACCTGTATTTTTATTACGCTGTATAACTAAAGTTGGTAATTTGTTCTATTTAACGTAATAATGTAGATTTGCCTATTTGAAATTGATATTATTACTTTAAATGGATACTTATAAGAAAGTAAATTTCTACCCCCTATAGTGGAAGAAAACTCCCTAGGAACAGGAACAAAACATTAGACTGTCCAAACCTGGATTTTTATTACTCTGTATAACTAAAGTTGGTAATTTGTTTTATTTAACGTAATAATGTAGTTATGTACCTATGGTCACAATATTTTCGCCAGCGACAAAGTAAAAAAAACGCTCGCTCCTCGAAGAAGTGCTACTTTGCGCTTTTTTTTGGAAGCGCAAACTTGTACTTTTCGCTCGGTTGTAGAAAAATATATTTTTTATATTAAATGTTCAAACTGTTTTCCCTGTACAGCTTGACCGTGTGCTAATTGAAAATAAAATTTTTCAATTGTGTTGTAAATCATTTCTGGTGTTATTAATTAAAATTCATCCAAAATTCGACGCTGCAAATCGGCCAAATCTGTTTAATAATAAATAAAACACCAGTTCAATTTTGATGTAAAGTCATAAAAGTTGTCATTTTTACATGCAAAAATGCCTTTAACTGAAAGTGAAAGAATTACAATTCTTATGATAAGAGGATAATATGGCGAAAGGGTCAGGTCTTACGAAGAGGTTAAAAATATATTTAATGACTCATTTCCAAACCGAAATCCAATTTAAAAAGCAACTGTTCTAAAAACTGTTCGACGGTTCGAAGAAACTGGAAATTGTAAAGATAGGCGACGATCAGGACGAGCAGCAGTAGTAGATGAAGAGAAAAGTTTAGAAATTTTACAACATGTTGTTGAAACTCCTGTTTCTTCATTAAGAAACATTTCTCAAGTAAGTGACGTCTGCGTCTGCTTTAAATCCGTCCATAATGTTTTAATAAAACATAAATATTACCCTTTCAAAATACATGTAGTTCAAGAGTTATCAGAAGATGGTTATGAGCGAAGAGTTGAATTTATAGTACTTTCGAACGAAGCAACATTTATGCTAAATGGTAAAGTCAATTGACGCAACTGTAGGTTTTGGGCAAATGAAAATCCCCACTGGATGAAAGAAGGTCATACACAATGCCCTGAAAAATAGAATGTGTGGGCTGGGCTTCTGGGTAACCACAAGATCGGTCCATTTTTTATTCTTGGAAACGCAAATAGTGCCTACTATACGAAATGTGATGGGTCGAAATTATGCAAGTACATTCTTCCAACAGGACGGAGCTCCTCCCCATTTTGGTCAAAACGTGCGCGAATTTTTGAATAACACTTTTCCGAATAGGTGGATCGGTAGAAGGGGTACAATCGAGTGGCCACCTAGGTCCCCTGATTTGTCGCCTAACGACTACTTTTTATGGGGACACTTGAAGAACAGAGTTTATACCACAAAACCTCAAGATTTGGCCGATTTGCAGCGTCGAATTTTGGATGAATTTGAATTAATAACGCCAGAAATGATTTACAACACAATTGAAAAATTTTATTTTTTCTAAATTGTAGGTACTTGTTATTCCGAAAACTACTGATATTTGGAACAAAGTATATTATACCAAAAGTGTAATAAATTTAAAGTAAAAACTATAAATAAAAATATACAGGGTGTTACATTTAAAAATATAAAATTCGTTTTAATTCCAGACAAACTAAAAAGCAGGCAACAACGCCAATATCGTCATTCGGTGCGTCAGATCCTCTTACATAACTTTACCAATTTTGGTTTAAATCGGCCAATAAATTGTGATGTTATTAAGCCGTTTCCAGACTTTATACACACACTGTATATCGGGAATAACTTTCTCGGGCACATAAGTGCGACCAGGTATTTTATATTGAGGCACTGCCTCTTGCATTAGCCTTTTAAAGCCGACACGTTTAACAAGTCGCTTGCTTGTAATTATACGGTTCTATGTTACAAAAACAACTTTTTGAGAAAATCGCGTTTAAAGTTTTGCCATATTTCAACTTTGAAATCTTTTTTCTTTACGATATAACTATCTTCTGTAACGCTAGTTTATTGTTATCCTAGACTAGTTTTTATGGAATTATAAAATGATTTTGATTCATAGATTTTTAAAAAAAATTTCGAAATAAACATAGGACCTTGGATTATAAAAATGTATTTATTTACGAAAATACATAGAACTTTGGATATATTTTAGTAAACAACAGTAGTTAAAAAAAAAAAAACAAAAAATGAACATTACACTTTTTTAAGTATAAAGAAACGTTTTAAATTCTATTTTATCATAATTTCGCGTTTTATTTCTTTGTTTTCTTCTTCTTGTCTTTCGATTTTGATTTTTCTTGCGGTAAAATAGCAAGGTTAAATTGCTGATCAGTCAGTGGCATCCATTTACACATAAACTCAATCTCAATCTCAAATATAGCTTTATTGTCACTAAAATCCTTACAATTTCGTTGACAAAGCATGCTTAAACAATAAACACTTATAATTTATATACCACAATCATAATCTTGTTTATAGCCTAGCCAGTAGTTAACTATATAAAATGGCTGTGCGTAATCAAATAAAAATATGAACAAAAAAAAAGACAACCAACCAACTAAAAAAACTAACCTGAGCTAAAATAAAACACATAAGAAAATATGACAGCAGGACTAGACCATCATTTATGTTGGGCTTTCATAGAGATAAGAAAACCAAACAAGGGCACAATTTAAAATTCACAAAGTACACAACATACATTCACAAGAATTTACACTGGGCCTGGGATACATCGAATAATAATCAGACTTAAATTTAAGTTTTATCAAAAATTGTCGTCATAGTATTCCTGCAGGCTATAATAGGCTTTACCAGTAAGAAGGTCCTTCACTTTCCTCCTGAACATTCTTAATGACTGTATAGCTCTAATTGTGCGGGGAAGATGGTTATAAATTTTTTTGCTTTCATATAGCACAGAATTCTTTGTTAAGGTACTTTTAGGAATAGATAGCGGGAGGTTACAATTTTGCCTTGTATTATGAGTCCCCTCTATAGGCAAATTAAAATACTTTTTATGTATGAGAGTCACCGTTTCAATAATAAAAAGACAGGGCCTGATGAAAAGAGGTTTACAATGTTCACGGGGTTTAACTTTACAGACATATCGGATTGCTCTTTTCTGCAGTATGAAACTCGAATTAAAAAGCTGTTGGCTGCAGTAGCCCCAAAAAGCTATTCCATAAGTCAGATGAGATTCAACAAAAGAATAATAAGCTGTTCTTGCTGCAGTACTTCCAAGTTCATTCGATATAACCCTAACAGCATAACAACCTCTGGCAATTTTTTTATTTAGAGCAGTTATATGATTCACAAATTTTAGGTTGGTACTAATATGTAATCCCAGGAATTTTGTATCTGTTTTGCTTTCAATGTGAATATCTGAAATATAGAGATTGTCAAAATTAAATTTGAATGTTAATATATTAGTTTTACAGATGTTAAAGATGAGGAGGTTTGAATCGCACCAGTCTTTTATCAATACCAAATCCTTTGAAATTGTTACCCTCAACTCCTCCTCGTCCACATTTCGCCAAACAATGGTGGTATCGTCCGCGAATAAAGTGAATTTACCGCTAATGTGAAGACTAGTCAGATCGTTGATATACAAGAGGAACAGTATTGGACCTAAGACAGATCCCTGCGGAACACCACAGGGGATCTGCGACCGGGGGGATATTTCCCCGCTAAAGTTTACCATCTGATAGCGATTGGACAAATAAGATGAAATCCAGTCATAGCAATTATCAACAAAGCCATAGTGTTGTAATTTTTTTAAAAGAATATCGTGGTTGACACAGTCAAAAGCCTTGGAATAGTCGCAAAATACAGCAGCTACCATGTCACGATCGTTTAAACTGGAATAAACACTTTCAAAAAACGAGAACATTGCATCTTCGGTACAGCTTGACTCCCGGAAACCAAACTGTGACACGCTTAGCAAATTGTACCTAGTTAAATGTGTCATAATACGTTTTTTGGCAATTTTTTCAACTATTTTCGAAATTGTTGGTAACATGGAAATTGGTCGGAAGTTTGTAGGAGAGGCTGTACTGCCTCCTTTATGTACCGGGATAACCAAGGCTGTTTTTAAGCAGTCTGGAAAAAATCCCGTTTGAAAGCTCTCATTTATTCCCTGAACCAAAAAATTTAACGCATGCAGTGCATCTATTTTATTCCGAGGCAGTAATCCTGGTGCTTTCACCGGCTCTGCTTGCTTCTTGAGCAAGGTTTCCATTGTTGTTGTACGTCCTACTTCTATTTCTGTAAAGTTTTCCTGAGCATAACAAATTTTAAATTTTACAATGTGAGGTGTTACTTTAGAAAACTGAAGCACGGAAACTTTGAAGAATGAAATATTCGCGTAATTAAGAAGAGATGAAAGAGTTTGAAAATCCGGAAAATCCTTCGACTTCATTTGATGAATATTGTACGGGTTTTTTAGATTTACTTTCAGAAGTATTCTGATAAGTGAGAGTGGACTGTTGTAGTATTCAGTTTTTTGCAAGACTCTTTCAGTGGCACTATGCGTGGCATCGACTTCTTGTACGCAGGAGTGATCTGGAACAGCGTACTTTACAGTTATAGTTTCAACTTGATTTTGATTCTCCGACAAAAATTTTATGGTGGCAAAAGATAACATAGAGTTGCGATTTTGAGTTACACAACTATCGATCCATAGTGTGAGCTCAGTTAAATGGGGATGGTCTTCGAGAACCTTGGACAGGATCATTAAAAGCGCACTGGCTATGTCATTTCCTTTGCGCCCCACCACTCCAGACTGAACAGTAAACTTGCTTTGTTAAAAAAAGGTGCGCTGTTAGGTTGTACACAGATAGTTTGCTTTTGTAAAAGAACTTAATCACGTCTGCTTTCGGACAAGTCAAAACATTTTGAAGATCAAAGCCAAAAACCATTTTTTCTTTGTCTTCTCTGTCACGGTTTCTTTCTGCCCGACATAAAATTTTTTTCTGCGATGTGTTTTTCATAATCATGTTGGGCTTGATCATCTACCTCCCTCTGTTCCTCTCTATGCAGCTTTACTAATTCGCACACATCGCATCGGTCCTTTTTTGGAGCTTGAAAGAAAATGTTAAACTCTGTGCAGAAAATATACCTGTATTGACTTTGTGTGACTGGGACTACCCCTTTTTCTTCTATATATTTTTTATACAGTTCATACAATTAAACTATATTTAAACTTGACTCCATGTACTGTCGTTCAGTAGTAGCCCGACAATAATGGCTATCGATTTTCGGTATAGAGTTGATATGGTTTCGTACAGATTGTTTCATGTCCTCAGGTAATGCCTGAAGCTTCTCCCAGAGTTGTGACATTTTGTCGGTTCTGATATCGTGCGAGGATGTAATCATCAGAACTGAAATAAAAATCGGCAATTAGAGACTAAACGATGTGAAAATTCGAGTGAAAATGTAAATAAAAATATAACCTTAAAATAATACACTTACCTACCGCTACTTTCTGATGGACTATAATCCTTATCTTTATCACTGTCATCGCCCGCATAAGGGTCTTCCTCTTCTATCCCACTCATCACTGTATATTTCACTGTTTCTTTAAAATTATAACCCAAACAAAATAACAAACAACGTGTTAAAACGTATAACCTACAATAACGCTAAGTTCTATGTAAGTGACATAACCTATACAATGACGGAACATTTGCGATAACAAAGTTCTATGTTGCACATAGGACTTTGCATTATATAAGGTTGGTAACACTTTCGTATACTTAGTTCTATGTGCTGCATAGAACTTTATTTTTTCCAATATTACAAAATCATGGTAAGTTCTAAGTTACTTTCCTGCACATTACAGTGAGTTAGCTACACAGAATCATGGGTGTCTTATGAGATACAAGAGCAGGTACCATAGAACTTTTGGGCATGAAAATCTCAATTTTTGGAAATTTGTAACATAGAACCCTATAATTCCAAGCAAGCGAAGTGAAAACGGTTCGTTGTCTATGGCAATTATCTTATTGATTAAATAATGATACTTTATTAATTTTGGGTCATTTATATCCCACAACAATTTCCTTTCGGTTGTTTCCTTCAGGGTTAACTGTTTTTGATTTTTTGACGTATATGGACCCACCAGTATGTTGAAATCGGCAGACGCCAGAGTAATGTCATTCTTACTTCCACTTGCTGAGGGAGCAGCAGTTAAAGTAGCTACTTACTATTAAGAGGTATTATTGTGAGCGATGCCGAGGGATGCCAGCTAATTATTATTAATAATCCTGCAATGATAGGTCTCTTTACCTCCTTCACTGTAATTCGAATGATTTCATTTTTAGATATTACCAAAAATGAACATCAACTCCAACCATACAATGTAAAGAGATTCGTTGACGGACCAAGAGAATATTAAACTTCCTACATTAATGTTATAAAGCCATTCGTCAGTCTAATAAAAATGTACTTGAATTTAAATTTGTGTATTGCTTTTGCTATCTAAAGAATATTAAAGGTAACATCTTGTTATGCACTTTTTTAACAAAAATGTAAATTAAACTGATCAACAAAAAGATCGAGAGAAGTAATTTTTAGCAACATTTTCAGAATTTAACTATTACTTTTTTAAAAAATTACCTTTATTGATGCGGTTTACACTGCGCAAAAGCCTATTTGGTCTAAATAATGCAGAACAATATTTATCAAAAAGTTAAAAATTTCAAATTAAGTATACTAGTTGTAAAATAAACCAATGCAAGAATTTCATTGGTTTGGTTGTCCATCATTTTGTTTAAAATAATTTTCTTGCCTTCCATTACACAGGGTATCCCATACTCGATGGTACGTTAGAAGTAGCTGGAGAACGAAAAGAAAAATAATTTTGAAATCTTCACTACGGCCATGGGAGACTGCGCTCTAGCTTTTAAAAATAATTTCGCGGTTGCAGTGGTGCCAGATCTATTGATAACTGACATCAACTTTGGAATTTTAAATGGGATACCCTGTAGTTCGTTTTATTTTTAGATTCTACGAAGCAATCTAGGTTTTTTTTGTATAGGATATTTTTTCATTTCTCTTGCTGTTTCTTAAATATTAATTACTTTGTGTCTCTTTGTTACCGAAACTATAACTTCAATGTTTTCGTCTCCAGATGTCAAATCAACGTAACATTCTAACATCATTTAGTCAACATGTGATCCTTTAATTTTGGCAACATTGGATCGCCGACTTCTATACAGAGTGTCCTAAAAACAATTGCAATTCAGATTTTATAAATTTGATCAAAAGTTACTTTTTTTAAATAGAACACCCTGTATATTATTAAAGTGTTAAATAGAGTGGACCAATTGATTTTTTTTCATATAGAGTGTTCCTTCACCTATTTTGAACCGCTTTCGATTTATAAGCCTTTTTTTGAATAATTACTATTCATATTCGAGAACTAGACATTAAAGATCTAAATCGATAAGTGTGCCAAGATCAAAACAAATTTTCCTTTCACAATAAATTGTGGTTCTGAAAACAACCGATTTTGTCAGTAAATTAAAACTTTTGGAATTCTCACCTAATACGTCAGATGTTTAAAGGGGTGACCATTTTCATGTAAGCAATCGGTAATACATGTCATCACATGACCGGTAGTAGCTCTTTGAATTTCTAATGGATCAAGTTCTTCAAAAGCGCGTCTTACCCGATTTTCTAGATCTTCTTTTGAATTTACTGGTGTTTTATAAACCACTTATTTAATCCTACCCCACAGAAAAAGTCTAACGGATTAAGATCTGGAGAACGCGGTGGCCAACTCCATGGTCCTCCACGTCTTGTCCACCTAACATTCCAAAATTCGAATAGACTATAAAAGACCCTAAAACTTTTGTCTTAAATATTTTTTGCTTGCTGTTGTACTTTAAGAAATAATCGACCGTTTCCATACATACCAACAAATAATAAAAAGCAAGTGAAATGCAGGTTTTGCACCAAAAAAGTTAATTTCATTTGTAGCAAATGCAATGTTGGACTTCATCTAAAGGAATGTTTTTACTTGTACCACGCAGTAGCGGATCCAGGATTTTGCTGAGGGGGGTGGGGGGGGGGGGCGAATCGAGCTTATCGTCAATCATATATCAAATTCATATTTTTTGAAAAACCTCGCATACGACATACGACTGCAAAATTTTGACATTGACTTTCATTTTAATTTTAGACTATGCAGAAACATAAACGTTTAATAAAAAATAACTTTTTTCTTAAAACTAATAAAAAGAAAGTTTTCCATGCTATTCGAGCTTACGTAGACACAATGTATAAAAACAATAAAATGTACTTACAGTTTCAACTGGTTCACTACCATCATGCTTATTTTCAAAATTTTGCATTCGTTTAAAAAAGCTGTCAATTGTCCCTGCCTTTCTTTTTTTATTTTCATTAGCACTCATTATGAGGTAATTGTGAAACTTCACATCCAAACAATAACTCACTCACTCGACACCAATAAATTAATAAAATAATAGAGCTACAATTAAGAAATAAAAATTCCAACAGCTTTACTAACGCGAGTAACGCCTGTTTACGTGTTTTACTCTTCTACGGGTGGCCGGGGGTTCCCGGCGGGCTGGAATTTGCAGTGTTTCTCAGTATTCGGCGAGTTAAAAATACGCGGATCCTGCTCCTTTGATCCGTTTTGGCGGCATCGGCACTCGGCAGTTATCAATATAGTACATATATACCGGGGTAACGGTAACACAATGTTGAGAATTGTTAATTTTTAAAAGCAATTATACCTAATACATAACAATAGATTTGTTTATATTAGGTATTAGCTTGTTTTATATTATATTAATAATTAAGTATGTAAAGTTGACCCACTATATGCCTTTCCTTATATTTATTTCTCTGGAATTTCTGGTCTCAGAAAGCGTATGTCGTATATCGGCTTTGCGACTTAAGCCGCGATTAAGGCTCAGGGGGGGGGGGGGCGAAACCCCATTCGCCCCCCCCCCCTGAATCCGCCGCTGGTACCACGTGCAGTCTTAGTTTTAGGTTTAGCATTTATCAATATTATTATAAATAAACAGTTTATAAAATTCCTAATTGTTCTTTATTTTAATGATAATGATCGTTCATCAGGCTAAAGTCCTTTTTAAAGTACCTGCCCTTACATAAAAAGTAAAGGCATCTGATGAAACAAGTGTGCTGTTATCAGCGAAGCTGTAAATACGATTTTTAGTTTTTTCCAAAAGATCGTTAACGTAAAGTAAAAAGAGGGTGCGCGACAATATAGAATCTTGTGGCATTGATGTTAAATGTGTCTGAAAGAAATCCGTCCACCGCGACTTGCAGAAAACGGCCATTAAGAAAGCTTGACAGCCATGAACAAAATTGAATCGGCATTCCGTATGCTCTCACTTTAGATAGGAGCCACTCATGCCATACTTGGTCAAAGGCCTTGGAAATGTCCAGTGCCGCCCGGGACTCTCTATGATGTTCTATTGTGTTATTCCAAACGTGGGTAACATAAGCGAGAAGGTCTGCTGTTGATCTAAACTTACGGAATCCATACTGGCAGTCACTAATAATGTTGCAGCCTTCCAGCTCCTTTAGTAATTTTTCGTTGATATTGATCTTGCAGGCCAGTTCATTCGTATAATCTTATTTTCTCTCGAAACTTTTTGAACGATTCTAGCCATACGTGTGGACCGGCATTATCATCTAATAAGGTAAAACTGGCCCCAATGCTTTGAGCAAAGGGAATGATAACTTCATTGATACACCTATCGTCTCTCCTACTAGAATAATTAAATCCGATTTTCCTTTTCCTCCAAATGGCACTCTAGCATCCATAACTATATGTTCCTGGAGATACCGTTTTTTCTTTCCTCTCTATGCTAAAATTTCACCATCAGATTCAAACAAATTAAACTTGCATTAAATCGCGAACATGCACCTACTCTAATCTGCATATAAAAAAAGGGCAAGCAGCGCGCATGCTTGTACAGTCTTCTTCGAATTATCTGCGTCGAAATCCTTATTCCTTTTGTTGTCGGAAAATTGTTGTTGATCTTTTAGCAAATTTAATGTGGCGACGATGAACTATTTGATATTGTTTATCTCATTATAAGTATAGGCAATATTCTCTAAACTTCAGCCTTGTATGCTTTTAAACCACGCAAGGCCCATTAAAATCTGTTTGTATCGCCCTGTGTAAAATGCCAGAAAGTTTTAAAGATATTGATATTAGCTCAATCACCATCCATAATGGGAGACTAATTTTTTTTTAACAAATGGCTGAAAATGGAACTTTTGTAATTTTTGCACGGCTTTATTTGGTTATGTTGTTACTTTCAGGTATGCAACTGCAAGTTCGTGATTCTACGTCCTTGCCGCTCTTCATTTCGGGCTGTGTTCTGTGTTGGCTCAAATTTTGATTATTCTGTGTGATCTTTGCTATGGATTTGGAGATTGACGAAAACATCTGATGAAATTAAAGATAATGTAAACTAGCAATTTATTATATTCACTGACATAGAAATCACCATATTTTTTAACTTCCATAGTAGAGGAGAAGGTCCGAATATGGGCCACATTTTCTTTTTCAAAGATATTTTACAGTATTTTTGGACTAGTTAGCTCCTAATTTGGAAAATGAATTACAAGAAGCATCTAATTTAACATTATAAATACACTTTTGAAAAAATCGTTAACATTAGTTGTTCCTTTGCCAAAATACAAAATATTACCATTTTTAAGATATGCGAAGGGTGCTTGTAATATGGGCCTCCCTGTAAAAATAACAAAAAGTCGTGTTAAATCCTAAAAAACATTGTCTTATAAAATAATCTGACATAAAAATAGCTTATTTACAAAAATCGCAAACACATTCGCCGCGTTCTGTATCCGCACAAGCCTCATGCGACCACATGTGACACATCAGACAGCACACCCAAAATTCGCCCTTGGTGTCTTCAGAAAAAAGTTCTTCACAATAAATGCATGTTGCATCTTTATTTTCTGGACGAGTTACAAATTCTTCCATGTCATTATCTTCATCAGCAGGAATAAATATTTCACCCTCGATCTTCATTCTTAGAGTCGGAAGACTCAAGAGTCCTTTTTTGTTTTTGAGGTTTTGATTGGGATTTTGATTTACCCTTGGCCAAAGTTTTGCCAAACACATTCCGCTTTCCTTTTTCACTGCCATTTTTTTATTTTTTAAACAGATATTTCTAATTCGCTCTTGTACGGAGAAGACGTTATAATTTCAGACTTGGAAGACTTTTTCCCACGATTAGTTATTTTCCTTTTTATAGAAGGAACTGGGGAAATCGCAAAAGGTGACACAAACTTGAGTGACTTTAACGGACCGGAAAAAGTAGCGGCAGCGCTACTCTTGTAACATCCAGGTTGTGTATTGATATTCTCAGGAAATGCAGGAGAATCATCGACATTTTTGGAGCATCCAGGTTGGGGATTATTATTGGAGCATTCCGGGTTAATAGATTTAGCCACTTTTTTATTATTATAACTAACCTGGACACAGAAAAGGAAACTTGATCTTGAGACGTATTGCAGTTGGTAGACATTTCTTTAGAATTGCTGCATCTTTTAACTGCTTTAGCTTCTTCAATAATAAAATCGGCATCACAGAAAATATTCCTATTCAAGGGATAAATTCCTGTTACTCGAAAACCGTTGATAGCAATTTGTGCAGTCTGCGATTTTAGGAATGCCTTTCCTAATAGCTCAGCTATTTCAAAAACTGAGACAGGACGTTGATTAACACGTATCCAATTTCTTATGTCTTCGCTATAGTTAGTAGACCTTAAACGGACACATAAAACTTTTATCTAAGGGCTGTAATTTATGTGTAGAATGAGGTGGTAGTGACACTATTGAAATATGATTTTCCCTGGCTAAGCTAATAATCTCCAAATTGCGGGTGTGGCTATAATATCCATCCAATATTATTAAAACAGGGTTATCTTGAGATGGTTTAACACACTGTATAAAATGACGAAACCAGTTCGTGAAAAGATTTTGTTGAATCCAGCTACTAGGATGCACGTCATAAATTGTACCTGGGGGAGCTCCACGGATTAACTGGTCATTTTTATTTTTTCTGGGATATATTAACATTGGTGGTAAAAATTGTCCTCCAACGCTCATACAGGCAACGAATGTCACAAGTAATCCACGTTGTGCTGACGTGATGGCAGCAATCTGCCGTTTACATTTTCGACCAATTATAGTGGGTAGGTACCTTGCTTTGCACTATTGATAGACCTGTCTCATCAACATTAAATATTCTGTGCGGTGAAAAATTGTATTTGTTATATTCCTGCTCTAGATTATCAAAAAATCGTGATGCGTTTTTGGCATTAAAACCAAGAGCTCTGGCAAAAGACGTACCAGTTGACTTTCTTAGAGAAAGTATCCCCTGATGGCGACGTAAAAATCCATCGAGCCAGCTTCTTCCTGCAATTTCTTTCCGAAACGGATTATCCACACCATTTTGTGCAACTAATAGGTTTGTTCCAACACCCAATTTTTGTACCGTCCGAGAACCGCTACAAAACTGTTGGGATCGGTTTTGTGCGCAGGCGTTAACATTTTATCGTTTTGTGACCTTACAAAAATGGGCATGAGTTGGAACGGTTTTTGTACTGATTTGTGAACGTGGCGCACTCGGTGGCGCGGAAGCGTCTTTCTAAAACTAACCTTACTTTTAAATGTAAACATGATTGAAAATTGGAAGTTTGCGATACGGCAATTAAAAATGGAAAATTACTCAATTGTTGGTAAGTGACTAGGTACCTATTTAAATTTTAAATTTTGTAAATAATGCATTTTTTTCTAAAAATACTCGTACTTAAATAGACTAATGCGCAAGTCAATTCAAACGAAACTTGCTCTCGACCAAGTATCGAAATGACCGTACAGAAACCGATTCACGAACTATCCATAACAGTGTTGGAACGCCAACAAGGGTCGTTCGATAAACCATCACGGGTTCGTTGGAACGCTTTTTTCTTTCTGCGCATGAACCCAACGATACAATGTACGGTTTTCGGGGGTGTTGGAACAAACCTAATGTGTACGCCATAATTCGAATGTCTCGTCTGGTGAGACCATAAAACTTTGCCTCCATTGTAAGAATGTAATCTACAAGCTCTTTCTCCAATTGTTCACCTAAAACTGGTTTTCTTCCAAGGGCAGTTGCAGATATATGCGGTCAGGATCTCCATCGACTTTTAAGAGCCTTTGTAAAGTAGATCTTGGTACACAATATCGTTTCGCAGCCTCTCTACAAAGTAGCGAGTGTTCTTAAACAGCAATAATTGCACTCTTCATATTCTTGGTATCCTACTGCCTCCTTATATTTTTTGAAACGTATTTTTCCCTTCTACGGGGCATTTTCACCTAAAATTAAATGTAAAGGTGCAATTTTCTACAACTCCACACTAAATGTGGTCCAAATATGGACCTGGCTCATATTTCGTACAATTAGTGGCCTATATTTCCAAACATACCAATAAAAATGTCAACATAAAAACATAGTATTTAAAAGCAATATAAGGACAAACCCAGTAAACCACCTTAAAAAGTAACATTTCTAGTATACACTTACCAATTTTTAACTTAAAAGATTAAGAATTGTTGACGAAAACTCACAATATTTAGACAGTTAAATAAATATTTTCAACGATCAAAATACGAATTTGTCAATTGCTTCTTAACGCCATCTATGTTTAAATAGCCGAAGTTACAGATTTGTACGTGGTTCATTTTTTTTTGTTTTACTTTACTTTTTTACGGTTCGTCGGCGTATCTGAGGCCATCTAGAACCGGTCATCGACCGTACGGTTTTTAATCGTGCGATCTACCGACTGGGGAGTGTGAAACGGCACCTTCATCCTACGAGATACTTATTCGATCTCATCCGGCCTGTCCGGCGTGAATAGGATGGTTTTGATGTCGATTCATTTTACACTCTTCCCTAAGACAAGAGCAGGCGGTGTTTTCCAAGCGGTCACCCATCCAAGTGCTAGCCGCGCTCGACACCGCTTAACTTCGGTGATCTGACGGGAACCGGTGCTTTAGGTGTCACTAGGCCCTTGCCTACGTGGTTCATTAGTGAAATATTAAGGCTGTGCTACACATAGCATCGGTACACTTTGCGGCCAATAACGGGGTGTCCCATAATATCAGCATGGCCCATATTGGGACCTTCTCCTCTAATAAAGAAGATAGATAAGAACAGACAAAAACATTGTTGTTGGCTTCATCAATTAATTTATTGAGCGTCAATTTAGATAGTCATATGTCAGGGCATAGTTACGTTGCGGCCATAGCTAAGGCAGTCTCGCAAAAGCTTGAGATACTTTTCCGAACTAAGCACCCCTATACATCCCAGCAGCTTTTGACGGTCTTTAAAACCCAAATTTGACCAACGCTGGAATACTGGTCACATGCTTTCGGCTCTGCTGCTAAACATAACCGAAGATTGCTGGATTCCTTTCAAAAAAGAGCCATTGGCTTAATCGGCTATCCGGATCTGACAAACATCCTACAAGGCCTAGAACATCAAAGGCAGTTTGGCGACTTAAACCTCTTTTACAAGTATTTACATGACAACTGCTTAACTGAGGTTGTCCGCGTCATTCCATCCAGAGCGGTGCATGATATAGAAATGCACGACGAGCCACTGCAGCCCACATGAACATGGTTCAGTTTAGTGTTCCTCGAACCACACTGTACAAGAGTTCTTTCATTTAGAGAACGTCATCACTCTGGAACGCCTCCCTGAGGCCGTGCTCCCCAACGAATATAATCTCCAAAGATTCAAGAGTTCAAGACCAACCTGAATCACTTCCTGTGTACACGCAGCGCTCGCAAGGCACCATAAAGGATTTATACTGCAGGGTTGTACCTGATCATAAAAAAAAATTGGTGTCTTTATAACTGTGTTTATTATAATAAGTATGTACAAAATCAACAAATAACACTAGAAATCCTAAATTAAAAAACTTAACAATAAGTTACTATTTTATAGATATATTCTAAATACATATCACAATACATCACTGTCATATACTAGAAAAGTAAAAAAAGAAATAGGTTAATGTTTATCATATTACATAATGCATTTATATTTGGTATAAAGTTTTTTGTTTACATAATTTTCTTAAATTGTATTATTCATTTTTTATTGTTTAATATCAAAGTCTAAAGGTATCCTTAATCATCAAAAAGTATTTTGGAAATTGTAATATACTTTACCTCAGTTTTTAACAAGAAAAAAGATTGAGTTATTAATTATTTAAAAATGAAATTTTTATTAAAACATGTTTTAAATTGAAGCTCAATGCATTATGATTTCCAAGACACTTTTAGATTATTACGATACATTAGATTTTGATACCAAATAATAAAAAGTAGATGATACTGTTTAAAAAAAAACTGTAAACTATAATTTAGGTTAAGTACAGTTGATACAAAACAAAAGCCGATGCACGTCATCAATCAGCTGATAATTATAAATCCGTAGGAAAACACGAGGAAATTAAATTTGGGCAAAAAGTATTAAAACTTTATGCGATATTGACAATATATAAATATACAAACTTAAAGTATTCTTCTTTGATGCGAGCCCACTTATTGCAAATATTTTGTTTATTAATTTAAGCTTGTAAAAATTGATGTAATTTGAATTTTATTGGCCAATAGTTGGCAACACAACTTTAAACGGTGCGGTGGCGCCGTTCGTTGACTTGGTTTGACGTTTCATGCCAAACTAACCTTAATTTTATTGTTCTGCGGTTTCGTGTTGAACGTCTATTTTAAAATAAAAACTCCAGATCTTTTCATAAATATCATTAAAAAAACTGTTCTATTAAAAGAAACAAAAGTGCACATACATATCACTGTCAATTACGTTGTTTACTATTTGTGAAAAATGCCTTTAAAAATATTTAGATAGTCGGTGCAAGGAGCTGCCCTTTTTCAACAACAGTTAAGGAAAATAAATTATTAGAATCACCTTATAACAAATGTTCTGATTCAAAGAGAGTTGTAAATGTGTGAAGATTGGATATAAGTTCTATCCGTGACACTGTTTATGGAATGTACGAAATAAGTAAGTTGTATTATTTAAAAATTATAATATTGTACATTGGTTATTCATAAGCTGTAACTTTTTTTCGGAACATCATGTAACTTTGACAACTTTAGGTAAGAAATTTAAAGACAGGCAACTGTTTGATGGTTGTCTTAGCTCTTATGGTAACCTCTTAAAGGAAATAATAGGCTTCGGATGAAAAAAAGATGAACCGAGGCGAGGGCTTATGGAACTTTCCCACGTAGCTTTCAAACGACTGGTATTTTTGAAAATATATATGAAAGAAAAAGAAGCATAGCACATAGAATGGTATCATTGGTCGATTTTGGCAAGATGAAAATACAAGAAGTGCTAGATCTACTAAAGTTGATGGTTAAAGGTATTATGCAGTAAATAAATATATAAACTATGGGATATTTTTGTATGTTTATCTTGTTTTTATGACAAGAAAACGGTTTCATTCCCTCACTCGGATATTTTGGTTACAAGCTGGCAACACTGTCGATAACTGACGTCACTCGAAGGGTATGACATGAGACATGCATCGGTTTTTGTTTTGAATTAAGTATAGTTGATTTTTTTCTGGATAAAGAAATTGATTTCCTCAAAAAGTGACAAAGATATTGAAATGTCAGGGCTTAAAAATTATAAAACGGCCCAATTGAACAGAGTTTATCACTACTTCTCTCATGTCACGTAACGTTATTTTACAGAAGCTATTGTGTCTTTTGTAAAATGACCTTTATTCCGCCATTTTAAAAGTAAATACCGACATATTTTATGTCATCGAAAAGCTTTAAGCTGGATTTATAAACTCGAAGCCGGCGTCGGCGCTCGCGCTGGCGTGGGCGCTGGAAGTTAAACAAGTGAATCGTAATTGAGTGATTTATAAACTTCGCCGGCGTTCGCGCTGGCGCCGGCTGGCGTTCGACATAAACCATCTTTATCCCACTTGACATATTTTGAGAAAAAACGTTATTTTTACGTGAAAATGGTAATGTTATTTCCCTTTACCAAAAACTTTAAAAACGTGATGTTTTTTTAATACTGTTATTTTAATGTAATTTTTGTTCACGTTGAAATTTGTGTTACATTTTTACATTAATTTTATGTAAATAAAAGTAACGTTACTTATAAAACATTTAATTTGCGTTATGTTTTATAACGTCGAAATAAGTAGCCTATTTTTCACTTAATCTTAACATTTTTAAATTTCGCGCCTAAAACCCAGCGATCGGCGATTATCACGTCTGTCATAGACGTTTGACATTGTGTCGTTGTGTTGTGAGTGTATAGTGGAAGGAGCAGTTTTTGGTGAAAATTTTGGATAGCACCGAATCTCTTTTAAGTTTTGTGAGTTTTCGTTTATTGTAAGCGTAAGTTTTTCTTAATTTTATGATTTAGTCTTTATGAAATAACTGTTGTTTATTCTTTATATATTTCACGAGTTCTTTTGTTTTTTACCACAAACGCTTGAAGGGGAAAATGGCGTCTCGTGAATTTTATTTTCATTACAAAAAAAATGCTAAAAGTATCCCTTCAATGTAACAAAAATACCTGCCTTTTGAAGTTAATTCCAAATATAAAACGAGATACGCCACTCTATTTTTTCCTTTATTTGAATAGTTCTCTAGATTCTACATTTTAACCTCTACAAAAAATGATTATTGTAGTTCTTTATTACTATTGAGGACCCTTGAAAATGTTTCCTTTGTAATGTAATATCTCGTGTAATTAGGTTGTTGGAACAATATTTAAAAATGTTTCGTTTTTAATTTAGAAATAGCGCAAGTTCAGTTTGGATTAACTACTGAGTACTCGATGGGAAAAATAATAATGGACCACTTCAGGTATGCAGGGAATCGTTGAAGAAACAAAAAAATGAAAACTTATTTAACTTATACTATATAGCTACTAGATTTTAAATTAAAATAAGTTAAAATTCGTAAATTGTATACGGTAAACTAAGGCAACTTGAAAAAATAAAAGTTCATAACTTGAATGTTTTGTTGTTTATTTATAAGTACCCAAATAATAATGTATGAAATAATACGCTACTTTTCTGAGGAAAAATTTAGTTTTATAAGTTAAAAATATGTTACAAAATCGCAGAATTGTACCATAATATAATACGTTATAAAAACGTTAAAATTAGTAACGTTATTTTAACCAACGTCAGAGCACCGTAACATTAAGCGTGTTTTACACATTGAAAACACGTTTATTCGTATTCTAACGTTTTTCAGTCTGACGTAAAATTATACATGAAATTCACGTTTTCTTGCCAAGTGGGATCCTTCCAGCGCCGGCGTTCGTGAAAAATCCGTAGCGCCGCGTCATAACCAATGGGATTTTAGCATTTCTATCAAGTCATGTTTGGCATCTGCCAATCTGTCAATGGCCAATCGTCATTTTAATTTTACTACCGCTAAGACACCAAGTAACTTCTTCTTCCTTGCTAAATCCATTTATTTAACTCTTTCTTTTTGTTGTAATAACTGGCTAGAGAAAATTCCACCTGAACCAAAATGTCAGAAGTGTCAGATTACGTTTTTATTTGTCAACACTGCGAACGCGAACGCCAAGTTTATAAATGCCCACTATGCTTGTCTACGACGAATGCTGGCTCCGACGCCAGCGCCGACGCCGGCGCCGGCGAGAGTTTATGAATCCAGCTTTAAGAATAATTCGATTGTGCAAAAATAAAGGAGTCCCTAATAAAACATAGTAGTAACACATGTTCGATTGATATATTATTAATTTGTAAGATAACGCTTTGACGCTATGTATAGGGTGTCCATTTTTCGATGTAACTGCAGGGTATCTCGGTTACTAGTAAAGATAGAAACTTGCGGTTTTTACATTTTTACGCTACTCTTTCGTGAAACAAAAGATGCCGCAAACAGAATTGTCATAGCTTTCCTGACCACCCCCTGTATTTCGGTTATCCATTAACTTATCAAAAAAATTAAAACTGTGTCTAAGAGAGTTTTTTTAAGTGAAATTCAATGCCAAGCTTACTTTTTTTTCAGGGAGCCATTTGTTTAAGTTTTCTATATTTTCCAATTATTGAAATGCGAAACTTTATGACTCCTATATTTAAAGTTTTTTGTATCTCTTGTAGTGTAGATAGTGTTGACATGGTACTAAAAATCTCTTAAAACCCTATATAGTCGTCAAGAAACAATGTTGCATACTTAAACCATGCATTTAAAAGTAACCAATTATTCATGCATTAGCTACAATCTACGCTACAGTGGGAAAGTTATCATAGTCATTTAAGTAACCAACAAATGCTGGTGGTCTATTGAGTCTCCTTCTACCTCTAAACTCTCTCCTAAACTGTACCACAGGTCTGTAGATATAGTAACGGTCACCAGGAGCTTGCCTTTTTGCGATATTGTGTGTTTTTCTTGAAGAATCTATTGCTGTTGAACCATTTTGCAACTCCCTTAGCACTGAAATCGGCAATAACACTAATTCTTCAGCGGGCTTGTATTGATCATTGTTAAATGCATCTCCAAACAAGTCAAAAGAACTTGCTTTGTCTTCGGTCGCTTTAGGTTTTGATTCCGTTTTAATGTGCTTAGGCGGGTTTCTCAATGTTGATAACGGATGAAGGGCGGTCTCTTCATCTGTTTCTTCGACGCTTTTAAAGTTTTGAAGTGCTTTAAATGTGTTTTCGTCTAATAATATAGGTTTTTGGATATTTTGCACATTTTTCTCGTCTGTTTTCGGGGATAATTTCCCGTTTAGAGAGAGTTTCTCAGTCGACCTCGACACTTCTACAGGGGAATATTCGACATCATATGGTATGTAAATCACCTCATTTATTGGATTCTCAGCGTCAGTCTTGAGGATGTTAATTGGCCCACTGATTACTCGGGAAAAGATGGAAAATGTTGCCAAAAGTATCTGTAATAAAAAAAACATAATTGGATAACCAATACTTCATCACAAAAGTTTTGATATATTTATGGCACTTCAATTAAGGCCACGCAGAAGGTACCTAATTTAGCCAGCGTATACAGGGTATCCCAGAATATGTGGGCAATCTTCCGGATTCATATTGAACACACAGAAATAATTTGACACGTTTCTATACATTTCTTTTCCCACGGTCCCTCCCTACGGAGATACGGGTCTATAAAGGAAATCGTTTGTCTTTTAAATAACTTTTAAAGTACTTTGTGGAATTTAATAATGTTTTAATATGGTAATCACTAGGTAAGTCTTCTTAAAATGGACCATTTTAATTACATTCGGCTTATTCAGTTTGCCAGGGATGAACTACATCCTGTACGATATAGGCTCAACAATAATATTTTTGAACAGCTTAAGCCTTAGGGTAAAGTTGGTAGAGATGCCCCAGTGGTGGAGATGGCCTACCTTTATAACTCGAAAACATTTACATATACGATTATGTGGTTTGTCCAAACCCAATCAGTTGTTTATGCTAAGGTCCGAAAAGTAGTGTTGCTGCTGACAATTGTCTGGTTTTGACAAAGTTTTGTGATCTTTTTTTGAGGTAGGTGTAAATTTTTATACATGATTACGCTATAGTCTGTAAAATCATTAATATTTTTTTATTTAATTTGCAATTTGGCCAAACAATTGTGTAATGCATGTGCTACAATATTCTAACCTCAAAACACATGTACCTGTTCATTTATAAAAATACATGGTGGGGCATCTTATACCATCTTTTGGTATAGATGCCCTAGTCAAAGTGGGTAGAGATGGCCTGTTAATATAGTACGTAATTTTTTTCAGTTTCAAGTTCATTATGGCATCCACCGAAGTTGAGGTCCTTACTATGCTAGACGACGGGGACTCTGGCAATTCAACTGAAAATGATGAGTGCGCGGGATGTGGAGAGAAATATTCCCAAACCACCAGAAAATATGACTGGGTAAAATATATACACTGTGAGCAATGGTTTCACGATGGATGTAGCAAATTTGTTAATTTTTGCGATCCCTGTGGACGAGTAGCTACTAAAAACAAGACCTAACTTATTTTGCTCGTTATTTTGTATTTGAGTACATAGGCCATCACTACCACCCTGTGTGGGGCATCTTACCCAACCCCTGAGGGAGAGATGGCCAATTACAAAAATTTGTCTTTATGTATTTTCGTGAAATAAAACTTGTTATTTTTGCATCTTTTTATAAATATCGTAACTGAATAAAGTTCCAATTACTGAAAAACATGCTCATTTTCTTTATTACTTATTTGTTTAATGCTTAGGCCAGGTTAAAAAAAAGGTGGGGCGTCTCTACCAACTTTACCCTATACTAAAAAAAAAGTACTCGTGATCGACATTGATATAATGAACTGTTTACGAAAAAAAAATATTTTTGTTCAATATGGTTCTAATTGAATAATTTTGTACGTCGGTTCAAAATGAGCTCCTTCTACTCTTATGCGTTCCTAAGAATTAAAAATTGTTGGACCCTCCACAATGCCTCAAAATTAGTCCCCATTTCGCGACAATAAAAATTAATCATTTCCAATAAGTTCTCTCGATTGCCTATTGGATTCACATATACTAAAGTTTTTAAATAGGTCCACAAAAAAAAACTGATAGATTTAGGTCAGGTGATCGAGGAGGTGCAAGCCACTGGTGCTCCTCCTACTATCCATCGATTTTCGCAGTTCCTGTTTAGATGTTTTCGAACTACTAGACTAAAGTGTGGCGGGGCCCCGTCATGCATCCGTCAATATGACGTCGTATTAGCAGAGGTAGATTTTCTAAAAGTTCTGGCAAATTATTTTGAAGAAATTCAAAATAAAGTTCTCTAGTTGACCTTCTTGGCAATACAAATTGTCTAATTAAATGTTGCCCGATAATTCCGGCCCACACGTTGATGCGGTTGATGAGTCTAAGTTGATGCTGATGAAGCATTTTCCTCTGCCCATAAATGTAAATAATGGAAGTTTATGATTCCGTTTTTAGAAAATCCAGCTTTGTCCGTAAAGAGAACTGAACCAATCAAATTTGCCAAAATAGCAATAATTGGTTTTAGCATTTCCAAAAATATTTTTAAAGCGTTTGTTTCCAATTACTTCAATTTCATGTATTTTTAATGAAACAATTTTTTTATTAATTATTGGTAAACAATCATTTATAATTAAAACAACTCTTTAAAAGTTTTTTGTCCTACGGACTTATTTATTTTACGTTTTATGGATATTTCGCATTATGCTTATGGTCTTTAAGTTGTATAAGGCTTTTGTTTTTAAATATACATGGTGATCCTTAAGTACATGAAGAAAGTCTAGGATATGATTTCTGACACCATTTTAGGATGAAAGGTTCATATGGACATATGCCCTAAAATGCTTACCCTTTAAGATACAGGGTTTTAAAATTTAAATTATTAATTTTGTTTGTTATTATTATTATTAATTCTGTTTATTATTATTAATTTTGTTAATGATAATTATTTTATTTTTCAATATTAATTTTGTGACATTTCCACAATTATTTACACAATCTGTGTGACACAGTCTACTTTGAAAAAAAGTCGAATCAGAGATGTCGTTTTTTTTTTACAATTTTACAATTTTTTCCATTTTTCGATAAAGCTACTGTTTTTTTCAAAAACATGGTGGTAATTATTTTAACACACTGTATCTTAGGGGGAAGCATTTTAGGGCATATGCCCATATGAACTTTTCGTCTTAAACTGATGCCAGGAATTCTATCCTAGATTTTCTTCATGTACTTAAGGATCACCCTGTATATATTAAAGTATTATAAATGTAAATTTGTCTACCGTTCATTTTCTTTGTTTCTAAATATAATTCTTTTGAAGGATAAAGATAGTCCTCATTAAATATAATTTTTGAAAATATTTTTTGTAATACTTCTAATTTTTTAACCAAAGTTCTGTTTATTCCTCCTCAACCTCAATCTTCGTAATTTAAATAAGTTTTGACTAATTCATAATATTATAATATTTCTAGATGTTTTATATCCAGAAATCTTTAATGTTTTTGAAAATTATTTGGTAATAAACTTTTTAATTTTTTAATCAAATATTCTTGTTGAAAATTCCAATTTCAGTGTCATCGCTTATATTGATTCTCTTCATATTTTGTGGTACATTATTTAGGTTTAAAGTAAAAGGAAGATAATTTGTTTTATTAAAATTAATTGTTAATAAATGATTATCAAACCACTTTTTTATAATTTTTAATGTTCTTTAATTTTCCAAATTAAATTACTGCAATTTGTATCGCTATCAGTAATAGCAGTATCGTCTGCAAAACAATTAATTTTCCCGTTGCAATTTATACTAAATAAATCACTAATATAAATATTAAAAAATAGTGGTCCTAAAATTGTCCCTTGAGGAACGCCATATTTAAATAATTTTAAAATAGCTTTCTTCTTTGTCTGTTTTAACATAAGTTGGTCTATCTTTAGGATAGTTTTTATTTAATTCTAATTGCTTTTCTCTAAATTCAATATTTTCATTTTTTTTTAATAGTAAATTATGGCTAACCGTATCAAAGGCTTTTGCTAACTCCAGAAAGATACAAATACAAATTGTTTATTATCTAATGCATTATATGTTTGTTCTGTTAGATAACAAATACCATCTTGAATCCATTTATTTTCTTAAAACCCAAATTGTTTTGTAAAAATAAAATGTATTTTTTCTAAATAAATATCAATTCATATTTCTAAAATTTTTTCAAACACTTTATCTAATGAGGATATTAATGTTATAAGCCTATATTAACTAATTTTACTTGCATCTCTATTTTTAAGAATAGAATACACCAAATGTGAAAGCTTTTCGATATATACTTGTTCTAAAACTTTTATTTATAAGATTCAAGAAGTAGCCCATTTTCTGTGGAGAAATTATGAAAGAAAAGAAGGTCTGTCTATACCACCAAAATATTTTGGTGGTATAGACAGACCTTGTTTTCTTTCTTTTATTTATAAGAAAAATAAGAGGTCTAGAAATAGTTGTTTTAATAGATTTTAATATTTCTGTGGTTATACCATCGACACCAGGAGATTTTTCAAATTTTTAACTATCAATTATATTCTCAACTTCTTGATGATTAGTTTCTTCTAAATAAAATGAGTCTAGGTATATTTTTATTTTCTTAGTTAAAAATGTATTATTACATGTATTAATTTTATTTCCTAGATTTTCACCAACTTCAGAAAAATAGTCGTTAAAGCTATTAGCTACACGTTTCTTGTCCGTAATTGACTCATTCTCAATTTTAATTTCGCTTATACTTTTATATTTTTAATTTTTATTACATACTTTATTAAAGGTTTTCCACATGTTCTGATTAGAGTTTTGACATTTTTAAATTTCATGTTTGTAAAAATTAGTTTTTGTCTCTTTAATTAGTTTAGTTAATTTATTTTTATAAATGTTATATTTATTATAAAATCAATCATTCTTATTTTTTTGTAATTTTATGGAGGCCGTTTTTATTTTATACTATATTCTGGTTTATGATCTAGCAAAATAATTCATTCAGGTTAGCTTGAATTTTTCGTTTTTTTTTTTAAGAATTTTATGGTAATAAATAAAAAATGGGTTTTAGCCGTGTTTCACGCTTTACTATTACGACTGCAATAATTAATAGTGATAGGTAAAAGCTACTTACATAAAACATATTAAAAACACACTTTGTCAAATTCTTATTCACAAGTTATTAAGAAAATTGATTGTGTCAAAACTAGATCAAATATCAGGATACTGAGACAGTTAAAATTGATTTAGCAGTCTGTTTTCGATTTACCTTTTATAGGATCGATATTTCTATGCAGTGCTAATTTTTCAAATTAAAGGCATTCTCGAGAATACTCGACTATTCATATGTTGATCATTTTCATTATTATCGAGGTATTTTTAACTTCTTCAACCGGATTGTCGTCAGCAATGTTTGGTCTGCAATATGAAAAGTCTAACTAAAAATATTTAGTGGAAAAGAAAATATTGAATTATGGTCTAATGAAAGGACACGAACTCGCAAGAGCAATGGTTGGTAAACCTGAGTTGAATATGATGTCAGGCTAAATGAACCCAAATATATTAGTTTTGTTTGAATTGAATTTTTGAAGTAGGCAGTTTAAAATTGAACTGCGTAGACCTGCTTGCGTAATTATTTGGTATTTGGATTAATTCTTTGAGAGTTATCATCAAAAATATTATAACTAATAGACTAAACGTTTCATTCATAATTCCCGTATATTGTGCTATGCTTTGTTTTTAAATAATTGATGAGTGCGAGGGAGAAAGGCACATCTCTTAAACCCGATTGGCAACACTTTAAACACTCCCTTAATTGTGATCGCCAGTGGTGTAGAGGTTAGAACCTAAGTAATTAATAATTTAATTGATTAATTAATGTTTTAAAAAATGGCATAGTTTTCCATATTAATTATTATTATCCCTAACTTCTCTAGTTTAACAAAAGATATCACGTTGCGGTTTTCAGTTCCTCATAGTAACTTTTCCTCCTCTACAAGCTGATGGGGTTAGTTTTTTAATCCGACGTTTCGGATTCGAGCGACCATCATAAACTTTTTTATTTTAAATACGGGCCTGGATTTTTTATTTCACCATTTAATAGCCTTTATAAGCCTAAAATAAAATATGATGAAAAAGTCATATAATAATATTTGATTTTTTTGAGAAAATCCTTATTCATTGAGGAATTACGGAAAAACGCCATCTAGTGGCCACCATCAGAATCAATATGGTATAGTTAATAGATCTACGTGTAGAGGAAAATAAGGGCTTTTTTCCAAGTCCAAGTTGAATAAAATCGGTTTATCCAAAGCAGAGGTATCAGCGTTTGAAAGAAAAAAAGTTTGACCTTCTCCCACCACTATATTATTGAAAATAGAAAAAAACGATTCCTAACATAAAGTTGCATAATTTTATTAAGAATACAATGCTTATATTTTTAGCATATTTTTATTAAGAAAAATCAAGAGAAAATCGGCATTTCTATTTTGAAAGTTTTCTTACGCCCCCTAGCGGTCATTTTTCGAACTTGAAAATAATTTCCAGCAATTTCCCTTGGCTGCTTTTATCGACATATATTTTTTCCCAAAGTTCTATTGTTATTACTTTCTGAGATATAACCGATTACCTCCTTAGGTGGACCACCCGGTACATATTATTTATTTTGTTTTTCGTCCATCAATTATTTACTTATAATGCCCGGTGATTTTCGTAATGCCCGGTAGTTATTATTAAAGAATAGTTATTAAAAATTGTTATTACCAATGAGCAAAAGAGTTACATACCAATCACTGAAAGTAAGCCATCATTACTGTTTCAGTAATCACCGTAATTTGGTTTTTTACTTTCCATTGTAGAAAATTTTCTTACTCCTTGTCGTACAGGGCTTTAGACTTTGCCAGTAAAGTCTGTGCGTTTTAAGAAGTCCGATATCGGATTAAATCACCAAGGGATGTTATCGCTTTTAAAACAGTAAGTCGGTTAAGTTACAATATCTTCGCACCTTCGCTATACTTGATCACACCGAACATCCCACTGGTTTACTGTATTTTATTACTAGGCAAAATCAGAGGTTTCAAAACAAAATTATCTTAGAATTACGCGTTGAGCATAAATAATAATTAAATAGATAATTAAATTATTTTGCTATTATTATAGTTAAATCTATATAATAATCGCTATTTTCCAAGAACCAATTAAAATTTGCTCAAGTGCGGGATGGTTAAATATGTTAAAGATTTTGTCAGGTATATACTTTTCCGATAATGACATTATTTTGGGATTATTATAATTAAATCTTCATAATAATTGTTTAAGACAATGCCTCTTACCATACGAGACTCGAAGAGAATTTCCCTACAAGCAGCTGGAAAAAGGAAGAAATAAAAGAGTGGTTGTCAAAGAAAAACATAAACCATGAAAATTTATATTTAAAAAGTGAACTTTTAAGCAAATGTAAAGAGCAGTCATTTAAGAAAAAGTATGTTGTTGACGAATTAGCCCTCAAATATGGACATCAAGTTTTGAGATTGCCGCCCTACGATTGTCATTACAACGCAATTGAATTGGTATGGGGTATTAGCAAGAACTATTATGACAAACATGCCTGTAAAAATATCGGTAAGCCTAGCGTTATAAAGTTATGGGAGGAGGCGCTTAGCCAAGCGGGCAAAGAAGAATGGCGGAAATGCATTGAACACACAGAAAAAATTATTTTTGAATCTTATGAGACAGAACAGGTTATAGACGAAGTAAGACCGTTAATTATTACGAATGATGGTGATGATGACGATGATGTTGATTCTGATGAGTCTGAAAGCATGGGTGAAATTTCAAATGCAGAAGAAGACTACTTTTAGTAGTACCTATCTACAAGTAGGTACGTTCTGTCGCAAGACTACAAAATCGGTTCTTTTTAGAACCAAAACTTTATAAAAAAGAATTCGTAAAACTAATTTGTCTGAATACTACAAAAGCTAAAAAATTATTATTTTTCTTTACCTAAACTAATTTTTTATTTACTTTAAATTATTTTATTTAGAAAATGTAATTCATCAACATCCAAAATTATCTTCAATATAATTTATTGTTTGAGAGCGACCGACATAATGCTCAAGAGGTTTTATGGCTTAGCGGACTTCTTAAAACGCACAGACTTTAATAATAAGTTTTTCTTAGCTTTTTCAGCATTTTCCAAAATATTTTGTGAAATTTCCATATTTTCGTTCATAAAACGTAAAAGGCGCTTAAAGTAAACAACCCTTAGCAACCGTCAAACTTACTCTATGACAACCGATAAAAGCTCACTAAATACTAAAAATTGGCGAAAATAGCTAAAAGAAAATGCAGGAGTTTAACAATTTATATTTTAAAATAATGAAGAATAAAGTATTGTATACACCACAGGCGCTACTAGACTGTAATGCCCATTAGGCGAAAACTATTCCTCGCCCCAAACGCCCTCGGGCTAGTTGCTTTCGCCTTCCGGGCATTATAGTCTACTTAACGCCCTTGGTACATAAATAACTATAAATACCCACTTACTGGTCACATAATTGAAGACCATAAGTAAGAAACAGGCTAAGTACCAAAATAACAAAACAAAGTTATTGATGAAAAACATTTTATTACCAACAGTTTTCAAAATTTAGAAATTCAATTTAACTCAGGGATGTAAAACATTACGGAAATACACCCTGTACAAAAATAAAATAGAAATTGTTATTAGATTAGCATTGAAAAAAAAATTGTTTTTATTTAAAATTTTTCAAAAGAGCTAAGTACCACACGTTGTTAAAAAAGAGCTAAGTGCCACTTAAGAAATATTTTTATACAAATCTTTATGCTTTTGGTCATTTAAAAAAGAAATCATGGCCCGTAAGTTTTGTTTTATTTCTTCGCTAATAGCTTTATTTACTGCAGGTCCTAACATTACCCTTCTAATATCCTGGACACTCTTCCCTTTTTTTAAAATGTTAGTTTTTGACCAAATTTCAGTTGAATGGATAGTTTTTGATAAAACCACCGATGGATCTTTGGCTTCATATCGAAGGGCAACCGCCTTAGTGATATAATTTAGTTTAGAAGTTTTAATGATATTATCTGCACTAGCCTGAAAGTTGATGAAATCGTGTTTTTCCATTTTCACCACACGATAGGGTGTATCTTGCCGATTTAACCACCTCAATTAAATCAGACGGAATAAAAGATTTCATCACTCTCTTTCTTTTTTCCACCTGGGCAAAGTCACGGTCACAACTTAAAAAACTATGGCCACTAACTAAAAACTTTTGTTCAATAATGTCAAAGACACCCAATGATACCAAAAAAAGAAATGTAAACACCATTATACGGTTTTTGTTTTGACCGCAGCAGTTATCACTCCATATCACAGCTAAGTGCCACTTAAGAAATATTTTTATACAAATCTTTATGCTTTTGGTCATTTAAAAAAGAAATCATGGCCCGTAAGTTTTGTTTTATTTCTTCGCTAATAGCTTTATTTACTGCAGGTCCTAACATTACCCTTCTAATATCCTGGACACTCTTCCCTTTTTTTAAAATGTTAGTTTTTGACCAAATTTCAGTTGAATGGATAGTTTTTGATAAAACCACCGATGGATCTTTGGCTTCATATCGAAGGGCAACCGCCTTAGTGATATAATTTAGTTTAGAAGTTTTAATGATATTATCTGCACTAGCCTGAAAGTTGATGAAATCGTGTTTTTCCATTTTCACCACACGATAGGGTGTATCTTGCCGATTTAACCACCTCAATTAAATCAGACGGAATAAAAGATTTCATCACTCTCTTTCTTTTTTCCACCTGGGCAAAGTCACGGTCACAACTTAAAAAACTATGGCCACTAACTAAAAACTTTTGTTCAATAATGTCAAAGACACCCAATGATACCAAAAAAAGAAATGTAAACACCATTATACGGTTTTTGTTTTGACCGCAGCAGTTATCACTCCATATCACTAAGTGTTTTTTATCCGAAATGCCCTCATTTAAAACTTTTAACAAACAAGAACTGCCACCATGATTTCCAATGCTTTCATTCCACATACACATTATTGGTTGACCAATATTCTCTAGTTTTATTTCAAAATTGAAACAAGACAGCTGCCTGAGATAAAACATTTCAGAGTGCGTAAGAGTTGGTACAAAAAGCACCTGTTCTAAGTCTATAGATAAAACGCAGGTATTTCTTCCAGGTCTCTGTGAATGAGTTATATCTTCCTTCATTATTTCTCTGGCTTTCTCACTTTTGCGATGATGTAATTCCAACTGTACTATAGCCGCTGTACTTTCTTCATTTTTAAGTTTAATTTTAATATCTAGGAGATCGCAGGTTTTGCAAGTGTCTGTTCTAGGCCTCTTGAAAGACAACTTGGGAAAATCTTTTTTAAATACTTCTCGATAATGACTTTGAGAAATATTACTTGTTGGATGTTCCTTTTGAAAAGCTTTGTAAAGACGACTAATATTCAAATCTGGGCTCATATACACTTTCGATGATTTATTCCGAGAATAGTGGCTTATGTCCTTTGGTATCGGTTGGATATGAGATCTTACTAATTCCCTCTGAGCAACAGTAAATTTCTTTCCAGCAGTTCTGGTTCTTTTATCCTTAAACGTATAATCGCCAAGGCACTTAGCATATTTCTAAATTAACAGTAGGGGTGGATAGCCGATGCGCCAACTTCATACGTCGGCTGTAACGACAATTTTAGGTTTGGCACTTAGCGCAATTGATATTGTATTCTTAAGGGTACTTAGCATACTTTAAGGATAAAAACTCAATTTTTTGTGTTTTGGCACTTAGCATGTTTCTTACTTATGGTCTTCAATTGTCGACATGTGTCACACACCTCTCATTGCCTACTTTCAAAATTGGGTGAAACATGAGGAGCACCAGATGTTTTATAATGGTTACCAATAAGGTAATCAGGCGAGCGAACGTTTTAATTACTTTGTCGCTCGATGAGCGGCAAGGTGAACAAAACACTCGCTCCTAGGAAAAGTGCCCCTTTGTGCTTTATTTTGGAAGCGTAAAACTGTATTTTACGCTCGGTTGTAGGAAAAAGTATTTTGTTGATTTCCATCAAAGTTTACGAGATATTAATGCATTTTCCTAAAAAAAAGAAGTTCATTGGCCAACTCCTGTGGTTGCTAAAAATTATACTATTTTCCAAAAGTAACATTTATTATGAGTTCTTTTAAAGTACCTATATGAATGACCTCTCTGATATACCGTATACCGGATTCAGGATATGGTTAATCAAACTTTACGGTTTATGTTTCACACATTGTATGACAAATATTTAAGTAATCTATTTTAACTTTGTTCTGTTATGTAGTATCTATTAGGTATATATTTATTTACACGATATTTTATTTCACTCGGATTCGTCTTATCTATTAATAGGTTAAACGAATGCGTGTACTTTTTTCGCAAGAAGTTGTTATTGTAATAACGCAGTAAAGTTAGTACGTGATCTTGATCTCATACTTTATCAACAACATCGTACCTTTGTTATTCAATTTTAAAATATGGAGAAATTATGAATGTAGATACTTGTCACCAACAAATATATGTGAATCTAATTTTGATTGGCTTGGTCTCACGCGCTCAACCCAAACTTAAGAAATAACTAACCCAATTTGGGGTGCTTTTCCTAATTTGCAACTACACCAGCTTTAAAATTGGATCGTCGTTGTGACGACGACTTCCGAATCCGGTCCTAGGTTTTAATTGGTTTGTTGTAATATTCCGAGATTCTTAGGGTGTTACAGCGATCAGTACTGAAACATTTGCTATTGATGATTTACGGGGGTGTCTTACCTTTGATTCTTACAGTCACATTTTCACAAAGTGCTTCTTTTATAGATATTTGGTCCAAAAATTGTTTATTAGGTTGTATCATCTTTGTTTACAGAATGTAAGTCAGAGTATGGGGCGAATGCACTACTTCTGCTTTTCTGTGGTTTGATGACGCCAGGCGCCGCACATAGGTTGACCATGTATTTGCGCTTATTGCCTCCGTCAAGTCGCAGAACACCCATTTTTACCCTTGGCAATTTTATGTTTAAACAAAGTTGTTTGGAATTATGTTCTTCATTTCGTTATTTAATTTAGGTTCTGGTAAAAGCCCAGATTCTGGTATCGTTCTGGTCTTTTGTAGTGTGTCTCTGTTCTCTTCCTTCTTTTTTTGTTGGTGTTAGGTTAAGTTGGCAAACTTTGTGTCAGCTGATTGTTAAAGGAGAAGGGTTTCTTTGGAGTTCTCGGGGCTTTAAAATTAACTTTCTGAAAATCCTTCAGACCAGAAGATCAAGCCAGCCGTTGTTAGGCCGTTTTTTCTGGCAAAAGGCCACGAGGTCTCACTTCCCTTTTAGAGGGGTTTTGTTTGGTTTTCGGCCGATTAAGCCGTTTTTGCTGCGGTTCGGTATTTGCGTGGGTTAAACCAATACCACATGGGATTTTAAGGCCCACATAACTACCTAAGGTTCTGCAACTAAACCTGTAAAAGTTTAATTCCACCTGGCCTTTCACAAGAAACCACATGGGGCCATACTGGTTTATGGAAGTAGTCGCATGACTGGATCCATCATAGCTGCTCAGATAGATGTTCTTTTGGTATTTAATTAACTCTAATTTATTCATTTTAATATTAGCATAAATTTAATCCATCATTTCTTTTTAATAATGTGAGGCGATCTTGACCTGAGGTCACATTTTCTTTATATAACCAAAGGTTACAAATTGAAGTATTAAAGGTTCTAGAATCTTCAAAGGTTATATACCTAGATACATAAACGCATGGTTTTTATAAATCCTTGAGTCATGAAAAGCTCAGTTTAATTTTTTTTATACTTTATTCATAAACTTAAATAACTTTAATTGATGGTAGAGGAAATTAAAGTCGTACGACTATGTAATTACCTAGGTTATTTTTATTGACTTGTTTGGGGATAAGTTTATGGTTTTTGAGTTTTTTGGAGATTTTTTGACTTGTGTGACCTGTATATCTGATTGAACTGTATTTCATGGTTGATGGAAGGGGACGTCCTCGGTAGACTAGTTTTTGTGTTTTTTGTCTCAGTTTTTTCTCTAGTATTTTGTTTATATGAGTGTTGTTGGATAGCCGTTGTTTAAGGCTATAGTTCGTATTATGTATAATTATTTATTATATGAAGTTTCTGAAAGTGGGATGTTGACCAATCTGTGGATCATGCTATTGAACGCAATAATAAAAAAATATATAGTTATGAATTCATTTATTTTAACAACGATAAGTAACAAAAAAGCAGTTATAGGAGGTAATGTCACCTCAGCTAACCTAATATTCCTACAAATAAAATATATACTAACAGGAACCTTATAATTATTTGGAATAATATCACATTCAAATACCACAGCATCAGAGCCAACAAGCTCACTCACGCACATTATAAAGAATAAACAAGAAAAATAAGACAAACAAGATTATAAAACATTTTTACAAACCGTGTTTACTCGTAGAAGATTTTCATTTTCAGCTCACATTATACAAAATGCTAACTGTTTTTTTTTTTCTAAAATTAGGTAACTAAATGACTGAGTGTTATCGAGTGCCAATTAATTCCATTGTTTAAGAAAAAAAGGTAAAAATAAAATATAGGGAAATTTGCTTAGAAATACTATGACCACAATATCTGTGATTTTTAAATTCGTTTTGATGCAGCCAGTGATAGTTTTTAACCTTTCTATGTACCGGGTGATTTAATAAGAAATGAGGGCGGCGATATCTCGAAAGTCGTTCGTAGAACAGCTTTCGGATTTTAATGGTGAAGTCGCCAATGGAAATCATTTTTAAGCTCCCACGACCGCCGCTAGGTGGTGTAACACTAATGGCTAATTAGAGAAGATAACTTATTTCCGAAATTTGCCCAATAAAGGTGATATAACCGACATAATTTTTTTTCAGTTTTCTTGTTTCCTTAAATAAAGTGGTAAATAACTTCGATTTGGCTTAACCGAAATTAACAAATTAGTTTCGTCGAGAAGAGTTTTTCGTTTGTTTTATCGCTTGCATTGTAAACTGTCTTATTTTCTTTGATAGTGATCGCAATAAGGCGCTGTTTGACAGATAAGGCCAAACAAATTTTAATTGCAGCACTTTTACGATGTTAATTCGCATAGTCTACGCTCTTTATTAATAACAATACCAATAATAATAATAAACATTACCCAAGAAGTGCGGTAGAGCGGACTACTCTACCACGACATCAAGGCCGAAGAGGTCTGGCAGACATTGGAAAAATAATGGATCAACAAATAACCAACCTAAGGGAGTACTTTCGCATAAAAGCCCATTCAGACCTACATCATGCTATTTGCGAAGCAGACCACTCCACTCCTCTAAGATTGAGGGATCAGAATGTCCCACAACACCACAAGACCAATGAAGAAAAGCTACAGATTTGGACGGACGACACCTGAACGAGGCAGTCCAGGATCACGGCGACATGACAGTCCAACTACTGGCTCATCTCTGGACTGAAACGGAGGGATTTCTACTGGCAATCCAAGATCAGGTTATATCAACTAGAAACTACCTGAAATACATAATTAGAGACGACTCAGTACAGGCAGACAAATGCAGATATGGATGTCAAACGGCAGAAACGATCCAACACCCAACACATCACGGGAGGATGCCAGATGTTTTCTGCAACAGAATACAAAGAGAAGCATGACGCAGTGGCCAAGATCCTACACCAGGAGTTAGCGATAAAGCTACAGCTTGTCCAAGACGAGAAGATCCCATTTTATAAATATACACTACAGACAATTTTAGAAAACAACTACTATAAGATGTACTGGGATTGGAGTATTCTTACTGATCAGACGATGGCCCACAAAAGACCGGACCTTGTTGTGGTAGACAAAAGAGCCAGAAAAACGGCTCTGATAGATGTAGCTATACCAAATAACAACAACCTTCTAGTGAAGCATGCTGAGAAAATAGCGAATTATCGGGACCCCCAGGAGGAAATAAGAAAACAGTGGAATATGGACAGCATCGAAATCATGCCGATTACTGTTTCAACAACATGAGTAATTCCAAACAAGCTTTTGGAAACCTTAGAACACTAGACGTACCTCAAGATCTCTACAAAGATATGCAGGAAGCAGTGCTACTTTCAACAAGCCGAACAGTCAAAAAGTATATATGGGTAACCAAAGGAGAACCCCCACGGGCACAATAACACGAAAAGGGCCACCACAGAGCTCAATCCTTTTGATATCCGTGATATCTGGGATGAGTGAATGTTTCCCGTAGAGGGAGAGCATGACAGGTCTCGCGACCTGTCAGAAAATCATAATAATAATAATAATAGGTAATCATAATAATTATAATTATAATCATTATAATAATTAGGATTGTTGGTCTGAGACGGGATAATAAAGCGAAATATTTTGAAACAACCATCATTGTTTGTATTAATATATATCGATAAGGTGCTGCAATTATTATTTGTTTGGCCGTATCTCCGGTTAAAAAGAAGATTAACAATTGAGGTTTTCACTAGCTGTTTAGGATTTTCAACCTCTATTTAACTGTGTAAAAACAAACATGCCTTACCATTTAAAATTTGCAATTAAAATCGTTATTACTGTTAAGTTGTCAATCAGCGCCCTCTAGCGGCCACTGTAAAAATAATTATATTATGACATAAATTATAATGCAAGCGATAAAGCAAAGAAAAACTCTGTTCAACGAGGCTTGAATTTGGTTTAAGCCAAACCGAAACTATTAATCAAAAAAACAAAGAAACAATTGACGTCACCTACCACTTTATTTGAAGAGATAAAAACAAATGCCCGAAAAGAAATTATGTCAAATTTTGTCAGTATTGGGATGTAAATATTTTTTCATAACACATGCATTGAAAATATGACTTTCGATGCCGAGGTAGCGGGTCGAAAGTTGAGTTTTCGACCCTAGACTCTGACATAAAAAACAGCTGATTGTTAGTGCATTCTATACGACGAGTTTCTCGTTGACACGCATAGACCTTTTCATCTTTGTAAAAACCGAATGGGTTATCGTCATAATACATAAAAAGGGCAATATTGCTGACTTAAAGAACTACCGACCCATTAGCCTGTTGTCCCACATGTACAAGCTATTCGTCAAAATAATTGCTAAACGGCTAACACGTAAATTGGATGATTACCAACCTTGTGAGCAAGCAGGTTTCCGATCAGGCTACGGAACGAGCAAGTTATTAAAACATTAATAGAAAAATGTGTGGAATACAACAAGCCACTTGTGTTGATCTTCGTAGACTATGAAAAGGCCTTTGACACTATAGACCAGCATAAAATGCTGCAAGCTCTAGCGGACTGTAGAATTGATCATCGTTATACCAAACTTATAGAAAACATTTACAAGACCGCCAGAGCCTGTGTTAGACTGCACGACGATACCAATAAATTCAAAATAGAGCGTGGAGTGCGACAGGGTGATACCATCTCACCGAAGTTATTCACGACGCTGCTTGAATATGTGAACAAACGGATAGAGTGGGAAAATATGGGACTCAATGTAAACGGAGAACACCTTAACCACCTGAGATTTGCTGATGACATCGTCCTGATTTCGGACTGCATAAACAAAGCTAGCAAGATGTTGGACAGGCTTCATCAGGCATCCGGAGAAGCTGGGCTTAAAATTAATATTGCTAAAACCCAATTTATGACCAACCTAGTAGTGAGTGGATCTGTGTCGGTAGAAGGTGCCCAAATAGAACAGGTAACCCACTATAAATATCTGGGTCACGAAATTCGAGTGGGTCGGGATAATCAAACATGCGAGATTTCTAGAAGAGTAGGCCTAACCTGGGCAGCATTTGGGAGACTTGGAGAAACACTTAAATCTAGGATCCCGATCTGCCTAAAGAGAAAGTTTTTCAACCAATGCGTCTTACCTGTTATGACTTATGGAGCTGAGACACTAAGACTGACCAAGAAATCTATAAATCAACTACGAATTACTCAGCGTGCTATGGAAAGATCAATGTTGGGCATCTCACTTAGAGATAGGATACCAAACGAGGTGATAAGGCAAAGGACTGGTGTATCAGATGCGGTTGAAAGGATAGCAACTTTAAAGTGGAACTGGGCAGGACATATTGCCAGGACAACAGATGAGCGGTGGACAAGGAAGATTCTTGAATGGAGACCCCGGCAGGAGGCATACCGAAATAGAGGTAGACCCCCAACTAGGTGGACCGATGACATAAAGCGCATTCGAACTAACTGGATTCAAGCAGCGCAGGATAGGAATGAGTGGAAGACTTTACGGGAGGCCTACGTCCAGCAGTGGACACGGATAGGCTGATTGATGATGATGATGATGATGATGAATGGGCATCCCTGTCTAATTTCCGGGCAAAACAAGGATACAAACAAGGACGATTTTTCTCGTGTGATATCTGCCCTCGCTTCACTCGGGCAGCTAACTTCACACTCGTGAAGTCGTTGACTTTCGCCCCTTGTTGCGCAATATACTAATAATACACCTTTGTTGGACAAATTCCGGAAATAAGTTATCTTTCCTTATTGGCAATGGGTGTTACGATCCCTAGCGGCTGTCGTAGGAACTTAAATATAATTTCCAGCGATTTTACCATAAAAAGAAATGCGAAAGCGGTGCGACTAACAGCTTTTGAGATATAGCCGGCCACCTTCCTTATTGAATCACCCGGTACGTAACGATATTAATTTAAGGTGGGATCTAAACTTTTAAAGTAAAAAAATATTTACGATTTTTCTCGTATCTTAACCAAGAGGCTAGAAAATAATAATGTATTTTTTCTTAAACACTATAAATCTCTTGACATTGGGCATATCTTACTCATCACAACTTTCTCTCTCGTAATAATATTACGTTTTCATTTTCTCAAGAAAGGAACCTAGAACATTACGAGTGACTATATGTTATATAAACTATATGAATCTTGATTTTAGACATTCCTTAAACAACCGAGTTACTATAAAACCAGACTCTAGATTGGACTATTCAATATTCAATACTCTCATTATTTCGTACATTCATTTTCCGCTTCAAGAATTTTTGGTACCTCCCAATATAATAATTATTTAAAACGTCTAAGCAACAGTCGGGAAGTAATCGTAATCGTTTAGATATCCAACCAATGCTGGTCCCCTTAATATTCTTCTATTAGGAGTTTGCCGTTTACTCACAATGTGTGCTTTGCTAGATGAATCCTTTTCCAGATTTCTTAAAACCGAAATTGGTACCAACACATATTCTTCAGAAGATTTCGACTTTTCTAAATATGATTTATCCTTGAACTGGTTAAGAGTGCCTTCCAGGTTGATAGGCGATTCTTTTAAATGTGCAGAGTCTTCTTGGTTTTCCAGCGGTGTTATTGGTAAAATCTTATTATCGTCATCGAGCTTCAGAAGCGTATTCAGGTTTTCATCCCGCGTTTCTTCATTTAATGACAATTGTTCCTTACGATCAGGCACTTTTATGGGAACATAATTGACAGCATATGGTACATATACAACTTCGTCAGTAGTTGAGGAGTCGAGATCTGCTTTGTTAGTGTCAATTGGTTGAGAGACGGCCAAAGAGATAATGGTGAGGGTTACCAAAATCTGTAACAATGAAAAGTGCTTGGTAAATATTTGGAAGAGAATGGCATCATTCACTTTAAATGATTATGAATATAATACATAAACAGAAGTGGAAAATATTCCTACAATTTACTAAAAGTGGTGTGTTGCCTAAAATAGTTATACAAAGACACGGGGTGCTGCAATAGGTAGGTACATATTTTTTTTTAGTTGTCGAGATAATATTGATAATAAAATGTTATTCTAAAAGGTTGCATGTGAGATACCTCTAATATTATCTATGCATTTACCAATTTTTGATAGTATAAGACACTCACCGCAAATATCTCGGGATATTTGCAATTTATCTAATAAACCGCCAATAACTATTTAGGTTCTATACATGGGAGAAAAATTATGCTTTAGTCAAATCAACTTGTATTCATCCAAGATATATAGTGATTTGTATGTAACAAAGAAAATATGTTCTTTAATATAGCATATAATTTTCTTGTTTATTTTGATTCAACTAAAGAAATTTATAGGTTTCATTCAAGACATTTTCCTATTCATGAATGAAGAATTTCTCATTTAAGATAGAACTTTAGTCAAGAATATTTTAATTTCAATTTCAATTGGCTTAAGAAAGTGTTAGAAGAAATAATTATCCAGTTAATACTGAATATAAACTTTCTTCATTTAAGAAATGTATTTTAGTTGATTTTAGAGTAGGGGGATCGAAGAATGCGTTTGGAAACTTGGAGGGATCTGTAACTGGGAAAATATTAGATTTTCTTTTTTTTGTACATGACTTACTGCCTTCATTTCACTGTTTTAAATCATATAATTAACGCATTTTCTGAATAACCAGTATACAGTGTCTCTACGAAACGATGATTTAGATTAAAACAGTAATGAACATGATATTTGGTGTGAATAACAGAACTCAATAACAAGAACATAGATGTGAACTTTGTTAAATCGACGTATCTTCAACCGTGCAGTTAGTCAGCAATACTAAACGCCCAAAACATATTACACCGCCTTGATTGATCCCTCAAGAGTTATTTCTTAAAATTGTTTTGGTTTAAGAATTTGCCGCATTCCCTGTTTTGACAAATATGATTCGATAATAATAATATGTTAGTTCTCGCTTAAAAATAATTATTAGAGTATAATATATTCTTGTTTTAAACGTAAAATGAAAACCGTGATATTTTCTATATCGGAGGCATGCTATTTATTTCTGCCAAGAATAAATGTTTGATTCAAGAATTTTAAAGTTTTAGAGAAAGTCAATATTATTTCTTTTGCTAGAAATATAGTTTTATGCAAAACAACTAGCTTTCTCATTCAAGACATTTTTTTCAAGAAAATTTATTGAACTATTTGTAAGAATTTTATTTTTCTGTGTAGGCACTCCTCTAATATGTGGTTCTAGCAGTAATATATTTAGTGGGATAACAGGAAGAATTACAGATTATTGAATTAAAATAATATGTTGGTTTGCATTTAAAACCACTTTATTAAATGAAGTTTGTTTACTCCTATATATTATTCCAGGCCAAACCATGGGCATATTAACGGGGGGGGGGGGGCTTATTGGGGGTAATTACCTCCCCCTCTCCGGAAGTTAATAAATTAAATAATCATAATACAAGGAAAATCGACCAGTATTTATTATAAATTATTGACCAAATCTGTGAAAATTTGGGCGTGTTTCAAAATTTTTAAAAATATTATATTGGTTAGGTCCTGTATTTTAAATGACACCTTGTATATTTTTTTTAGATTTTTGAATATAGTTATGCATTTTAATGACATATTATCAAAAGTTGTCCTCAAGGTTTTTTGAGATTTGGCATACTTTCAATTACAATTCATGGAGAAAATTAGCATGAAAATTTTTGATACCAAACAAAATCTAAAACTATCCAATTTTATACCATTTATTACATGAAACGTACGCATTTTGAATTTCAGGAAATAGGATTTTACACCGCTATTTTAAAAACCAATGGCAATTTTTGATAGTTCATTAAAAAGAAAATTGAGAGGCATATTTGAAAATCCAAAACTGTTATCTCGTACCCCACTGTAGTATCAATGTTCAAAGATTTTTAAATGAAACATATCCTAATAGATGGATTGTTAATTGGCCAGCAAGATCTCCCGATTTAACGCCTCTAGACTTTTTCCTGTGGTGGCGCTCTTAAATCAAAATTGTATGCTTCCCCCATCGCTACGAAAGAAGTTATTGCAAAGAATTATCAATGCTGCAAATCATATTAAAAACAAACCGGACACGATGCCCACAGTACGGTTTTTTCGTTTCGAATAAACAACAATGATGAATTACAAGGTATCGTAAATAATTTTTTGGATAAGAAACTGTATGTCTGACGAAAATTTTACAAGAGACATAAAAGTTTTAAAATAAAGTCAGCTAGTGTAAGAGAAACAAATAAAGTAGATTGTACAGGGGGTAACAAAAATACAAGCTTATATTTACCAATCACACGCCATTTCTAAATTTCCAGGCATTAAAAAAAGATCGCGCCAATAATAGTAGTAATTCTTAGTCCCAAAATTAGTGAAAATCTTACTAACCTGAACTAACCAGAATAAAAATGCTTACACGTAAACATATCTTTTTTTTTTATTTATTTATACAAAAATTTAATTTTAAACACGTTTTTGAAAATATCTATAAAATAAATCGTCTACAGTAACTTCTTTATTATCTGTTGCGTTAGTTGCTATGGTTTCGGTTATTTTTATTTATGGTGGTTTAAATAATCGAAATGAAAATATGCGTCATAACAGTGAAATTTCAGTGTTGAATTTTTAATACGGAATTTTCACCGTAATTCAGTAAAAATTGCGTACCTCTTATGGTTTTTTTTTTGATACATGAGGGCAATTTTCAATAGTAATATGTTAAGTGCATGTAAAATTGCTGAAAATCATGCATGAAGGTTTGTTGCCCTAGAAACAGCTTGAATGCATTTTTATTGTTAATTACCAAAAAGTGCCCGACCGAAGGGAGGGCACTTTTTAAGGTAAATAACAATAAAAATGCATGAAAGCTGTTTCTTTAGGGCAACAAATCTGAGTGCATGATTATCAAGCCATTTTACATGCACGAAATATATTTTTTAGACTATTTCCTGAATCATTTTGATAAATTGACGCGAAATTGTCACGGTTATTCTCGTAGGTAACCAACAATGAAAAACCAGAAGAGTGCAATTTTCAGCTCAATCGCGACCGAGGGCTGATTTTCACCGAAAATCAAGTGAAAAGCGCATTGTAGTTACAGTATATGAAGGAAATAGTCACTCAAATTGATAAAATTTATGAGTATCAAAATCATTAGATGACATAATATTTGAATAAAGTGAAGGAAGTGGCTACAGTTAATCCGTAGTCTCATAATGTCACCTCAGATTCTAAAGTAAAATTTAAAAGTATAATATATACAAGGTGAGCTGTTTCAATTGGTATTTTGTCTTATGACTCTAACCACAATTATTAAAAGGTGTCCCTAATATAACTTTCTAGATACTTTTTTCTAATGCATCATCGAGCTTCGAATACTAGGTATAGAAAAAGCAGAATAATGCCCTGTAGATGACTTTAAAATTCAGTAAGACTGATATATTATGTCAAAAAAAAAGACCCGACATGCAAAATGTGAGAATCTATAGTTTTTCTAGAACGAGAAGAGAACTAAAAAAGTTTTACCATCCCGAAAGTTAGGTCAATAAAATAATTATTATTCCAGTCCTAAAAGGAGCCAAGGATTAATATTCTGCAGGAAGCAAAAGAGTCGATCGGAGATAAATAGTTATTTATGTAATTGGTTGCAAACAAAATGATCTTTCGCAACGTACAGAAAATATATAGAAATGATTTTAAAACAAAATTAGGAAACCTTCACAGTTTTTTGAAAATCAAATAAATCAACACATGTTTCGGAAATTAAGAGATAAGCAGCCCTATGATCAAACACATAAGTTAACTTGTAACGTACCGTTTCCATGACAACAACCAAAAAAGACCTACTTGTTAATTTTTCACTGTGGTTGAAAAACAGGTGATTTTGAAGTTAGCGTCTAGAGTTGTGTGTTTGATCATAGGGCTGATAGTCTATTAAATTAGGTACTTACATAATACATTATGGTTTTAATACTCTTCTTTACACACACAAAGTTCTACCAGACAGAAATAGACAAGATATCAATGGGCGATAAATTTCAACACGTAAATTAATACAATTCGATTTGTACGTCTTTTATATACAGAAGTCCCATTATTTTTATATGCAGTGTTAATTTTTGAATAAAGAGATGAAGAATGTTCTCAAAAATATTGGTATATTTAATTTATTAACTATTATCCTACCTGATTATTAGCAGGTATATTTTTAGCTTCTGCGATTTATCTGTAATTGATCTATTCTATAAATTCTAGGGATTTTACTCGATATGTATTGTTTATTAGGGCGGCAGGACGACCTTATTTAATCTTTAATGTAGAGTCCGTCTATCTATCTTACAAACTCATTAGAAATGCTAATCCCTTGCCGTCATAGGGTCGTTATATTGTCAGTTTCTTAAGTTAGCCAGATTTGGCTTTTACTTTTATTCGTTATTCGTGTCTTCCTTTTTGGTGACTCTTGAAGCTGGGTTTGGTTCTTTTTTCATTGTTCTTCCAGATGTTTACTGCTTCTTTGTTTATTTTCATTATTTCTTGAGATTAATTTTATGTCATTTTTGAATTTGTTCTATTTCATTTAGTTGAGCTAGAGTGGGAGCCAATCTTTGGCGAAACGATATGAGTGTAGAGGATTTGAGCGTATGTGTGAGTTTGTTATAAGTGGGTTGGTCGATACGTCTGTGGTAGTTTGTTATTAGTTTAGTCATGTGTTGTTCCATTGTCTCTAAGTTTGCATCGTTCTGAAGTACTGTCACTGGTACATGTCTTTGTGAGTTAGTTACGTCTTATTTTGCATTATTTGTAGTTTTTTCAGTCTCGTATTGTTTACTGTGCACCATGTTGATGCTCCGTATGTTAGGACAGGTCGTATTATTGTCTTGTATATTGTGAGTTTTGTCAAGTTGTTAACTTTACTACTTCTAGATATTAAAGGATATACTGCCCGACTGCCCCCATTTGCTTTTGAGCTTTTTTCAGTCTATCATCAATGTTATCATTCCAGGACATTTTTTTGTCGAAGACAAGGCCCAGATACTTAACTTTGTTGCTTCAATTAATTGGTATATTATTGACTTTAACCCTGGTCTCGGGTAATCTTAGCCTTGCCTTCGAGAAGTAAATTGCCTGTGTTTTATCCTCATTTAGTTTGAGCTTCCATGTTTCGAGCCCCTTCTGCAGAATCAGAATATGGCGTTGCAGACGTGAAACCACTCTAGAGGGCGCTCTTGAGGTGGTAGTCATGGCAGTATCGTCAGCAAATAGATATAGTTGCGTAAATGGATCACGCGGTACATCAGCTGTGTATATATTATACAGAATCGCTGCAAGGGGCGATCCTTGCGGAAACCCCGCTTTGATTATTCTTATTATTGATACTGTGTTTCCTGACGATACCGCGAATGACCTGTCCTCAAGATATGATATCAGCAGCCTGATAAGGTAATCAGGCATGCCTGCCCTTATTAATTTTATTACAAGTCCGTTGTGCCAGACCTTGTCAAATGCTTTAGAAACATCGAAAAAACTGCTCCTGTCGACATGCGGCGGTTAAATCCACTTAGGATATTGGTTGCCAGTCGTGTTGTCTGGCTCGCCGTGCAATGAGCAGCTCGAAAACCAAACTGCTCTGGTGGTAAAATGTCGTTGTTTGATACAAAAACGGTTACCCGATTTAGTATAAATTTTTCAACTACTTTGCCTAGACACGATAACATACTTATTGGTCTGTAGCTGGCAGCCAATGTCAGATCTTTCTCAGTTTTTGGAATTAACACCACCTTGGCCCTTTTCCAAGCGTCTGGAAAACAGCCCTTTTCGAGTATTTCTTGTGCTATGTTTACTTAGTTCACTGCTTCATAATAACCTGTTGTGTGAGGAGAAAAATTCGGCCCCCTGATCTGGGGATTCCAGGTACGGACCTATTTAAAGACTATTATATTATTATATTTTCTCAGTAATCCTCTTAAAATAATTACGGTAAAATAAAATAGGTTTATTTTCGTTATTTAAATATGCCGATTTTTGGTTTTAAAATTCAGTTAGATGTTTGTATTGATTTAGACAAGAAGTTATTTGTTGCCAATTAAACGTGATATCTTAGAATGTTTCGTACGTGGGACCAAACCATTACGCCAAGTTGATCCACGGGTCGTGATAAAAACCAATTAAACCGTGACATTTTATCAGTTGACACAAAAAAAGTAATCTTCGACGTTTACACCACCCTTCCTGAACGTGGTTTTTCAAAATTTGGTGCAGTGCTTGAAGAGACGGCAACTTTGACACGCAGGCCATTGAGCACAGTGTGGTTTGTTGTAAGTAAACCTATGGTAGAGAGAAGAAAGAGGAAAGACTCTTTTACTTTTAAGAAACTGGACGCGACGGATGTCGATATAATTCGTAGAAAAATATATGCCATGTACAGGGAACAAATGATCCCCACATTAAAAACCCTATTGCAAAAATTAAAAATAGATGAAACAGGAATAGAGTGTTGTCGTGAGACTCTAAAGAAATGTATTTTAAGAAACGGTTTTAAAATGAAAAAAATTAACAAACGGCAAATAATTATGGAATCGGCACGGTAAAAAAGATGGAGGATGGAATACTTAATTGCAGTTCATGGATAGAGACAGGATGGAAGGGATATTATTTATTTGGCGAGACGTGGTATGACACACACGCAGTTCCATGTAAAGGTAGGGTAGATTTATCGGGTCAATGCAGAACCAAAGATTCATCAAATAAAGGTCAGCGTATAACAATAATTTATGCAGGGACAAAAGTCTGATTTATACCAAACGCTTTAGCCACAGCTTAAAATAGTTTATAAGCTGTGCTTTAGCCTTATTAGCTAAAAATATGAAGGACTCCCTTGTTGATTATCACGATGATACTACGGCAGAACTATTTGAAAGCTGGTTTAAAAACAAAGTATTTCAAAATATACCACCAAATAGAGTGGTACTGATGGATAATGCGAGCTACCACAGTCGTAGGTTAAATAAAGTTCCGTGCTCCAGTGGCACAAAAGTTACCATCTTGGACTATGTGATGGAAAATAATATGTATTTTGAGAAGAATTACACAAGAAAGCAATTGCTCGAAACTTTAAAATAATTTTCAATAAAAAAGCAATATTATTGTGACATTTTGGCGACAGAAATGAGTCATACCGTGTTAAGACTTCCTCCTTATTGAATGTTCAACCCAATTTGTAATTGGGAAAACATCGGATGTAATTTTATGTTGCTGATTGCTTAATAGGTATAGGTGAACACTGTCAAATAATTTAAATGTCCATGTTATCATTGACAAAATAATTATTTACAAGTTTTTGATTATTTCAAGTTGGGTATTTTTCTTATTAATTAGATATAATCACCTTCCGAAGTTTGCGACGAAGTACTTTTGAGTTAACCTGTATAACCTATTGTATTTTTTGGGTTAAAGATGCGCAATGTGCATAGCTACGTTTACCCTTGAGTTTACCTAGTATCTATGTGGCGGATGTTTGCTCAATCTATTTTCGGTGTTACTACACCTATTTAGAACATCCTTTTGCATTGTTACATAATACGCGTTAACTTTTCCCCAAGGAGGTGCGAAATTATTTCAAAATTTAATCCGTTTTATTGCATCAATATCTGCGTATTACTAGCAAGACAAATAATAATTGTTCTTTTTGAAGGTTTAGCAGATCCACCAAAAATATAAAAGTGCAGTTAAAAGAGAGATTTTAAGCCATCGGCATTTTCAGGGCTTAACGTTTGTAGTCAGACTAAAATTCAAGCAAGAATGGTACAGAGCGTCACCATCTTACATGAGGGATTTATCGACTTCGAGCGACATGAGTCCGAAACATTTTAAACTCAAAGTGAGATAGAACATGCTTTACGTATTCAAGCGGGTAACGCTACTGTACCATTCTAGTTTGAATTTTGGTCTGGCAGCTAAGTTTGACGTACGGGGCGAGAAACCTAACTAATTCAAATAAATTGTAAAGCATCGGATAACCGAAAGCAATCGAGCTACCGAACCAGCACGATCCTATCTGCAAAATAGGCAATCTAATATACAAATTATTATGTGCTTAACCTCGCTTCGATCCCATATCAGTCCTTACTACAATCTACAATCGTCAGGCCTGTCGGGAGGGGGGGGGGGGAGATGACGGGGACATTCTCCCCGGGCCCGGAGGTTTCGACGGGGCCCGGATTTTCCGGCGAGTCGATTGATAATTTGAGACATAATTGCTTCATTCTATGCAAAAATGTTATTAGGATGTATTCTGAATGTATAGTATTGCGATATTTGCTTTGTAAATAAATTGAAAAAATTTTTCACATCGAATTCATTATTGTGATTACTGATTATTCCAAAAACAGAAAATCACGAGAGCATAAGAACTTTCTGCATCATCAGCCTGAATTCTAAATTTCCCAAATTATATATGGCCGTCTTTTCTAGTCACCGGGCCCGGTTTCCTCTCCACGGGCCCGACAATCGTATTTAAGTACATTGCTAACAGCACCGCTTATCTAAAGATTGTTTAAATAGCGCTTTCCCATATAAAGTTAACTACATTCAAGCCCCATGTCAAATAGGCGGCTTAAAAATCACAGAACTAAAAAATTTAAGAAGATCGGTTTCCATGTATATAGGGTTCGAACGATACTTTCGATACTGAGCAGGTATCGATACTGTGGAAGTCGATACTCGATACTTAAGTACTCGATACCAAAGCACGATACTTCTAGTATAATACTCGTTTAATCTCTAGTATCGAGTAATCGAGTATCGACATTATGGGAACTTTTAAATTTAGGAAGTGGCTGTGAAAAATGGTAAATGCTGAATGTAGTGGTGTAGGTGTAAGTCTTTTTATTGCCGATAGATAGAGCCAGCCGTCAGTCAGGCATGTCGTCACGCTCACCACCAGCTTGTCTGGGGCTTCCCCTTTAAATTTATATTGCGGATTGCGGATTGGATTGGCATATTAGTAGCGGTAGCGGAACGGAAAAGTTTTTACGTGTGTTTATTTGTAATCGGATAAGTGTGATAAGGATTATTTCGACAAAAATGAATAGTATCGTGTGGAAGTTTTTTGAAAAGCAAACTAAAGATACTTCGAAATGTAAACTGTGTTTAAAAACATTTAAATCATGTGGTAATACTTCCAATCAAATGAAACATTTAAGAAGCTGTCATTCCTCTATATTTGTTACTTCTGTTAGTATCAGTGAGAGTGAGGACGACACCGGGGGCTCATCAATAATTAAGGTATGTATAGGTATTTAATATACATTATACATGTAATATTCTGTCATTCCAATATTTTTATTTATTTAAATTTTTATTTTTTGGTACAATACAAATATTTATAAACTTTTATTATTTTTAGTGAGCCTATATTGCCGGCACCAGAAAAATTACAACAGAACGTAGAAACGAGAGAGGCAAAAGAATTGACAAGTCCTGAGGTCCAACCCAGGGACCCGGACCGGAACCGCTAATTGGTAAGAACCGGACCGGAACAGATATTTTTTGTGGACCGGAATCGAAACCGAACACATATTTTACTTGAAATAAAATTTTGGTTGCAGAACCCGAACCCCAAAAATTAAAACGGTTTTTTTGGGTTTTTTTCGGTTTTCAGAGTAATACTTTGTCAGATAGTTTACACATGCCTTTGCAGTAATTAAACCTAACCTAATTTTAAGTTTCTCTATAAATTTTGTTCTGTGGAGACACTTTCGTGCACAAAACAAATAAAAGGTATTGCAGGCGAATTTACTTCCCTTTTGGCAAATAATTCTGAGATCTTGCTCTAGAATATTCTACTTGTTTTTCTCTCCCTCTTAGTCTTTATGCAAAATAACAAAGACTGAACGAAACCATTGCCAACTATATTATAGTGGTCGCATTTGTGGCGACACAGTTTTCTTAATTTTTTTGAATGAAACGTGATTAAAAATTCAAAGTTTATCCAAAATGGTCGTTTTCGGATCGGAACCGAATCTGAATCGAAATTTCATATTTTGGAGGGAACCGGATCAGAACCGTTTAAAATTGGTAGGAACCGAATCGAAATAATTGTTTCGGAACCGGAATTGTAACGGAACCTAAATTATCTATTTCATCTGGAACCGAAACCGGAACGGAACCGATATTACATTCCGGTCCGGGTCCCTGGTCCAACCTAAGAAAAAAATTAAACAAACCAAGTCTGTGCCTGATAAAGAAGAACTTGAACCATGCTCGTCAACAGGCACAAGCCGCCGCTATGCTGTCATTGTTGCGACATCGGTCCCGGCAGAAAGATTGTTTTCTAAGGCTGGAGCTACGATTACGCAGGCAAGAAATCGGCTTAAGCCGAAAAGATTAAACGAGTTGCTTTTTCTCGCAGGCCGCCTGGAGGATGAATGGTTTTAGTTCCAGTATCCACAGCGGCCACAGCCCCACAGTATACATTCTATAGAATAGTTATGTATGACAGTATGAGTAATAAATAAGCAATACGTTATGTTCGTTAAATTTTTCTTTATATTTGTTTTTGCATTTTTTTTTTGCCTTTTTATTTTACTTCGCAGATAAAATACTCGATACTGAGTAGTATCGATACTTTTTGAACGATATTTTTTGCGTATCGATACTACGAATGCGATACCGATACTGTACTCGGTATCGATACCACATGTCGATACTTCGAACCCTATGTATAGAGAGATACAACATAAAGATATTTCGAACCATCTGTTTCGATGCCAGAGCTTCTATAACTAGTGACCCGGTTCCGTGAACTATTGTCTCGATCGGTCGGATTGGGGGCGGAAGTGTGGGAAGACAGTAAGGGCCACTTGCACCAAAATTAAACTTAAGATATTCTTAGTTAAGAATGTCTTAAATCCTAAGTTAACCTTAAAATGTTCTGTTTTGCACCAACCTGCTTTTAAACAAACTTAACTAAGTTTCAAAATAAGCCGACAACACTGCTTTTTTTCATACACTGATAGAAGAGTTTATTAATCAGTAAAGCATAAGAGTAATAATAAATACATGGCTGATTTAAATATGGCGGAATCAACGTTGATTTATATTTAATACATTCTGGATTACAGCCATTTGATTAATTATAAAAATTGCTTGATTTATAATAAATACATGCGAGTTTCTCTAAAACAAATATTTACCAATAAGTAGTAATATTTTATTTATAAAAAATATTGTAGACTTATGATAACTACCTAAAGGGGTGGTTACAATTCTATATTTTAAAAGTTGCTTACTGGTTATTTTATAAATGAATTCACATTAGTAAATTATTATTTAGGCATACATTTCAGGTATTTCTAGAAACTTAGGTACATTTGATATTACTCAATTTTGAGTTGAATTTAATCTATGTTTGTTTATATATATAATATATGGTTTATTGGTAAATAATTATGGGATTGGAATAAACCTATATGGTTATTTATTCAAAATGTGGGATGTATTTGCAGAAACTATGGTTATCCCCGATGTTTCGCCTGAGCAAATTGCACAAAAGATTTTCAGGAACACATCTAAAAAAGAAATTTGAATAATCTCAGATAGGCAATAGGTACCAAGCATTTATATTTTACCTAGGTATGTTCCTATAATATGAATCGGTGCAATTATTTTTTCTATACTCGTGATACCTATATTATAGAATAGATACTACAACCATGTCTAATAGCACCAACAGAGAGTCTTGATCAATATCACAGGTAGAAAATTAATATTACTTCGTGTCATAATATGTCATGTAAAAAAACAAATAAAATAAAAATACTTGATACTGACTATCAGTGCTCAACAACGTTCTTACATAGAGGAGTAAAAATTCCTGAAAATCTTTTGTAAAATCCCGGGGGAAACATCAAAGAGAACCATGATTTCTGCAGACATCCTATATTAGTATATAGAGGCACAAGCATCTATATGATTGTTATCTGTCCAGACTTAACCAGTATTTGTATCGGAAAATAAAAATTTTTCATAATACCTACGTCACTACCGCAACGCTGAAAAAATTTAAGTGGTACGTACATATAGGTATGTATCTATACGTTGGTAGGTATCTAAGTGGCAAATAAAAAATGGTATTCGATATCTTAAACATTCTTTATTTTTTTGTAAAAAATAAAATTTTAACTCTTAACGAACAGAACATTGGAAACTTGAAAACTTAAACTCAAAACTTAAAAAGTAATATGAAAATTAAAAAACTGAATATATTATTTTCTATACCTAATAAGCGTTGACCTGTTTGCTGTCTAAACAGCTTTTTTTTGTAACTAATCTAAATACAAAAATTGTTTTTGTCTAATTAAAAATAAAACAAATAAACATTTGGTATTTAAAAAGACTGAATTCTTTGTAAAAACTTACTCATTTAAATGAAACAAACAACTAATTCTAACACAAACAACCCGTAAATGACCCTACGCGATGCGACGCGGCGAATGAAGAGATAGGAATAGGAACGCACACTATTCGGGTTAATAAAAATTTGCCTGTCGGGACGAGTTCCTGCAGTTTATAAATACAGTAGATTTCAAATAAACACGGATGCGTAACGGGAAATTTATATGGATTTATTATTAATAAATGTTATTGAATACTATGCAACCACATTAATAATAAATAAATTTAGATTTACTAGGAATCAATATGATTTAAAAAGAAATAATTATAATAAATTATACTTAAATATTTTCAGATTTAGCATTAGACATAAGATATTACACTTAATTATAATTAGTAATTATCGAACGTCTGAGGAAGTATTGCTTTATAATAAAGCCACTGGAATTATACCAAATAATTTGGTAAGTAATAAATTGTTGATTTGTATATAATACAAATTTTTCAGCCGTAAATTTTTTATAAACAAAATATGTTTATTAATAGACAGCTATGTTTATCATTAATAAATATGATAGAAATATACGGTAGAGTAATACATAATCTACCATTTCTATCAGTGTAGGTGTGTTTAGTAATAGACAAACGTTACACCAATTATTTCGTTAATTAAAATGAAATGGAAACAATAATTGGTGTCTTTAGTTTTCACTGGCTACTTACTATTATTATTTATTCATGATACAAAGAAAATAATTTATTAACTTCTATAGATTATGTAGTTATGTTTATTTTTGCGTTGTAGGTAAAGGTAACGTAAGTATTTATGCTGTATTTTTATTTTTGTCTATAGATCATTTTCAAACCTAATAATATGGCTAAAGACATCCCTCAATTGGTACTTATAATTTGTTACCAGGTAGCCTGGAGGAAAGTATTTATTTTAAATTACTATTACCTATGTTGTTTCATTAATTAACACACTACCTATTAATTGAAAAAATCGTCGTTAAACATCTCCATCACACCAAAAATTTGGAAGGTAATTTATTACAGTTTAAATTTTAGATTGAGGTTAGGAATAAGTTAAGATCGCTTTAAGGACTCGAAAACAACAACTTAACTTTAAGAAATCTTTAGCGATGTTAAGTCTTGCTTAAATGCTGATGCAAGACAATTTTTAGTTCTTAAGGGTTAAGAGCGACTTAAGTTGTTCTTAAAAGTTTGGTGCAAGTTGGCCTATGAGCAGGGCAAGAGATTTGAAATTCCCTAATTTTTAGAATTATATTTATTTTTATCAGAAAGACGCATTTAATTACATTTTACAGGGTAAGAATAACTTAAATAGTAAAAATTAAGGAATTTAAATAAAAACATAATATAAAAATCTATTAAACTAACTTATATATTAGCGAAATAAACAAATTATTATAAATAAAAATGCACAATAAGTACCTAAATCCTACTAAATTTATGAAAGTAATGAGGGCCTTAGTTTTAGCACAGAGTAAGCCAAGGGCTGCGCAAATATCCGTAAGATGTGTATCTTGACGTTCATTAGGTATCATTTAGTATTGCTCCTTGTGCAGCCCTCATATAGAAACAAACAAACATATTCTTACATGTACTTACACAAACGTACATTTTTTGTAAAGTTAGTTCGTCATTTTAAGTAGCTGTTGCCGATATCTTAGTCTACTAGGCATACTCAAATTGGTCTATACTAGCCTCCTGAAACGAGGAAGAAAATGACTACTTAAATATAATAAGTACTCTTTAGGCTTATAGAAAGGATGAGTCAATTACATTTTTTCTGTAAGAAACAATGACTAACAATAAACTAACCTGAAGTACATTTTTAGTAAGGTGCATATATTTTAAATATATTTATAGTTTTGTTGATAATATACATAAAATTACATTTTGCCCTTAAGAATGATGATGAATGATGAACAATGAACTATCCAGAATTTTTATCAAAGCTGACACAAAGATTGGCAGTCTGCGCTGGAGCCCCTTTTCCTGTGGCTGCTCTCCCTTGCCTGGGAAAATAATGTAGAAAGCAAAAGTAATTAATTAGTTTGCAACCGCACATTCTGACCATCTACTCAAAATTCAAAATTCCTTAGTTCGTGTTTAAAATTGGAAATTTTTACATGCGTCAATATATAAATTTAAAATTATCAATTAAAAGTCAATAGTTGTTATTAAAACCATAATATGTTTAAAACCTAGAATTTCAAACAAGTGTTAAAATATATAACATATTAAAAATTAGATTACACATTACAATAACACTTACGCTTTCCACAATACACTTAAGAAGTACTTTAGAAAACTTTACTCCCTTTTACACTGTTAAAACAACCCTATGATACAGGAACTCTTTGATGGTATAAAATGGTCGCTCAGTCAAGTAGTGTTTAACGACACTCTTGAACCTGCCACGCTCAAGGTTCCTCACAACATTAGGTAGTTTATTGAATAAGGCCGGGGCATAGTCGAGAGTAGCATTCCACGACCTGCTCAGTCTCAGAAATTCGATATTTAGGTTATTTCTGCCTCGGGTGTTGTGATCATGGACACCAGCTGATATATTTGTAAGGTTTTTGCATACATTAAACATTCAAGAAATACCTAAATGGAATGGTAAGAATCTTCAGGTTCCTGTACGCCCCCCTTGCGTCTGCTCTCGAGATGAACAATGAGATGGAGAGCAAATACGCTTTCTGCATGCGAGGAGTGGCCCCACACCAAGATGGAATAGTAGCCAAGAGACTGAACCAGGATGTGGAAAATGGTCACTCCCACACGCACATCCATCACCGCCGACAATTGCCTCAGTAGAAAGATGGAACCTGAGCCCCCTTTGCAAATATAGTTTACATGACAGTCAAACCTTAGGGTTGGATCCACATGAACGCCGAGGAACTTCACTGATGCGAGATTTTTAAACTCGTGAGATCTGAGACTACAGATGACTGTCTCTGTTTTATCTGCATTCAGAGTAAGACGGTTTGCAATAAACCAGTTCATTAATTTAGTGCGGCTTACATCCATTCTTCGACGCAAGGCCGCTGCATCCACATCGGTATCTGTAATTGTGGTATCATCCGTAAATATGATGACCTCGCCCTCTGTCACAGCCGAGTGGATGTCATTAATATAGATCAAAAATACCATGGGTCGAATTCGACAAAAGAAATCAATATAAAATAGTTACAAAAATTCCATCGTCAAATCGTTACCCTCTAGGATTCCTAGTAATCGATAATAAACTATTCGCCTAACCCAGTGTTAGTTTCAAATCAGATCGGAGTAATCAAGACCAACACTACTTACCGATAATACGTATTAGTAAGAGACAGCTCTACCAAATGATATGCTTTTGTGACCAGACAACTAACTGAATGTACCGACTAAGTGAATCAGTCCTGTGCAACTCTGAACTCATATCTTGGAGTAGTAAAGACAAGCACCATTAGGCCATGCTTATCAATCGATAAAGATAGCAACACTTAAGTTCGATTGATAGCTGGATTGCCGCTTTACCTCGTCCTTACCAGAAATCGTGATCCCCTCTCGCCCTAGGTTGGCGTACGCCCAATGAAAAGCTTCATATCCCTGTTAAAAACTTTGTAGCTTATGGTTATGCTAAGGAATAAGGTCATGATACTGTAACGGTTGTGCCACCGATTTTCCATAATTAACGCCATTTTATGATATGCACTCCTACAAGCTAAATTTCGGTGGCTTAATTACCCTCTATTGAAAGATTTCGGTTTCGTCAGTGAAATTTCATTTTCTTGTAATTTGTTGGGGGCCTGACCTCAATAATGAAAAATCGCCATGTTATGTGACAACATAATGACGGCAGCTTGTTACTTGGGATATGAATCATGAACCGTTTAAGTACTTTTTTTCTTTTAATCTAATTTAGTTACAGTGTGCTATTTTGGTACCTGTTGTATTCTCTGTATTGCGTCAGTGGGAACCGTTTAAATTAATCATTTTATGTTTGCGTTTATGTTTGGTCTAAAAAGTAGCACATTTTAGGTCAATATTTTCTTGTAAGTAGGTACTACAATATTTACCCAGAAACTTATTATGTTTATGAGAACGCTGCATTTAGTAGTAAAACATCTAGATTTGTATCAAAGTTTGTTATGGAAAATTTTCATGACGATATGCATGACGTTCTGACGTCCGCGTGTTATATTGTTTTGACGCGTAGAGGATTCTAAAGTTAACAGTTCTGTGTATTCTGGAACAACATACATAGTTTGCATTATAAATGAATAATATGAATAATAATGAAATATTTAAATTATTTCAAGATGGGGTTGAAATCGCCCTGTAATAAGACGATGATGTATTTATGCATAAAGCCGGACACTCACGATCCAACGCCGCAGTACGATTTCGTTGGATGCGAGAAAATCGAATGTAATTTGATCGTGTATTTTCACCCGGCGACCAAGTTAGAGCGATCTGATGGCAGACAGGCATGTCAGCCTGCAGCAGTACAACAGGGTTGGTTGAATCGTTTATTTGATCGTGTATTATGGCTTGCGATTGGATAGTATAATTTCGGTTATTGCAAAATGAGAAACATCTAAACATTCTAACCTAAATTTCTTATGTGCATTTAAAAATGGCCAATAGTGAGGTATTCTTAAGAGATTTTTTTGAATTGTATAGAGAACAATAATGTCTTTGGAAAGTAAAATCACCACTATATCGTGACAAAACGGTCAGGAAAAGAGCTATGGATATTTTAGACGTTAAATTTCAAAAGGTGAACCAGAACGCAAACGAAGGTTTCTGAAAAAAGAAAATTAATAATTTTCGTACTTTGTATAAAAGGGAATTCCAATTAATAATAACCTCAAGTAAATCTGAGATTTATAAACCAAAGGTGTGGTATTTTAAGTATTTATCATTTTTGAGCGATCAAGATTTACCAAGTGAGCTGTCTCTAATATGTCCGATGAGGATGAGGTAAGTAAATGAAAAGAAAATATGTTTAGCCATTTATTTTGTCATGTTATAGCGCTTTTATTATAAAAATAATGTAAAGATTCACAAACTTTTATACCCCATTTCATTAAAGAAAAATATATTTTTGTTAATATCACGTGATTCTAATGTTCAATTTTTTTTGTCACCGCCATAATAATCAGTACATAAAAATATAAATCCTTACTACTTTAACCGACGTCGCATCTCTTATAATAAGGAAGTTAGCAATAGTGCCGACTTCATTTTTAATAGGCTGTATAATAATTGTGTTATTTTTTTGTAAAATATTGTGCAAAACGTATCATGCCATCACTATCATTTGAATGGCAGCAAGAATAACATTAATTTCTGTATGGAATATTCTGAATGACACAGTTGTGCACCTTTCAATTTGACAACAAAACTCATACTGCAAGATCGCAATATGTGTATCCTCATCCGATTTCCAACACAATTGTATTGCAATCGCATCCAACTAAATCGTACTGCGGCGTTGGACCGTGAGTGGCCGGCTTAAGACAAAATCGGGCGTGAATTGATCATGTCTGGTGGCAATGCGACCAAATTGGCGCGATTTGATGGCAGACAAACCTGTCAGTCTGCGGCAGTAGTAAAATAATATTGATTCAATAATTTATTTGAACGTGTACAGTGTCTGGCGATTTTCTGTTGTAGAATTATGGTCGTAAAACGTCTAATAAACACTGCAAAAAATGACTGTAAAATTACAGTTTGGTTCCATAACATATTCACTATTTATCCTCAATATATTATGGTATTTTATTATTACAAAATCAGTTATGCAAATTTCATTCGTTAAAGAAAATAATTTATATAAAATAAATAAATAACATTCAGGTTATAATTTCCACTATATAGATTATTATCACTTTTAATTTGCCATAACAATTGTTTCGACACAAAGTGTCTTCTTCTAGATGGACTTTACTGACTAAGATTAGTAATTTACAAGTGCGTTTTCCAAATAAATTAAGGTGTTCAATAAACTAATAAATAATAATCCAATTACTTAATTTACTTAAATTATAAACCATTAAGAGGTTGGGTTAATAGTAGGTGATACCTAAACTTAACAACTAACAAATACAGGGTGTAATCTATAAGTTTAATAGTGGGGAACCGTTTAGGTCTAGTTGGTCATTTAATAGTATGTTTGATTTTTTATATATTTGTTAATTTTGGAAGTTGTCCAAAAATTTACATAGGACAAACAGGTAGATGTTTTAAAAACGGATAAAGGAACACAAAAACAGTTACAATAAAAATCATTCAGGCCCTTATTATGCATTACACTTAAATAATGAAAAACATGATTTTGATGATAATTTTATTATTTTACACCAAGAAAATAAATCCGTCAAATTAAATTTATTTGAATCAATGAAAAATATGCCCCCCCCCCTTGTATAATTTTTGCGCACGGGCCTGTATTGGTGTGATAGTTTTGTATATTACAAACGAAGTAAGAATATTATATAAATATGTTTTATGTGCTTCACTTTAACGAAAGCAATTCAGAAAATATAAAGTGTAATGTTCCAATCCGTATATTTTCTGGAACCAGTAAACAAATTTTTTCGCTTACCTATAAACATATATCGAACGGCTTGAACCTAAAATGTCCTTTACAAAATATTTGCAAAGTTAAAACCTTGTTTGCTACAAATGTAAATATGCGGATTCATTTTATGAGAGCACGGTCATTGTTTAAGTAAGCAGGTGAAAAGAGTAAGCAACTTTAATTATCTTGATGAAGATGAAACGATGCCCGAATCACCAATCACCAATCACGCAAAAAATGAATTTGCATATTATACTAAAAGTTCCGACCTATTAAGATACCTATGTACCCCTAAGATAAATTACATACTTAATTTAGGAGTGATTGTTATCAATTAGGTACTATTTCTTAAGTTTTTTAAGACATTGTTTTCTTTTGTTAAAAATAATAACAAATAAAAATTTATTACTACTTTTATGTTTTTAAAATGTTCTACATTTTCTAAAATACTGTTTGTCTCTGTATGTGCCAGGGCATATTTTATAATTTTGTTTATAATAAAATACAAACAACAACTTTTTTCCACCGACATAAGCAGTTGTAAATTTCCAAAATATGTACAGCAAAATTAGCAACGGGATTGTGCTCCCCTACATAGACTACATTTTTAAAATTTAAATAAAATATCTTGTTTAAACATTCCGAAAAAATTGAGGGTAAGTGCACGCAATGCATGAACATTTTTCGTAAGTTTAGTGCGTTAAAACTTATTCTCGTACAACAATTAACCACGAACGACTGTAAAAAGAAATTTTTGGTAGCTACGTAATAGAAAGCAAAATTATAAAAAAAACTATTTTTTGTAGTTTAGTAGTAATAGAATTTATGTCATAATTAACCATTTTGTCACCATGTTGTTACAATCTTGTCACCATTTTGTCGCCAATTTGCAACGTATTCGTCGTATAGAATTAATTTAACTTCAAATTTTTTCATGGTAATTAATGTCTGGTTTGCGAGCAGTTTAAAGGAAAATAGTACAGTGGGTTTAGAAGAAAAAGTTATTCTCTATAAAAACGTCTGCTTGTGTTGAAACTACAATTTGGAATACCAAATTTACGATTAGTATACAGGGTACATCAAAAATAACATTTTTAATTATTTTGATTTCGATTTTTTTTTGGAATTATATGAAAATATTTTTAAAACCGTGATTTATTACACCAATTGTTCAAAAAAGTCTAATAAACATTTTCCTCAAAGTGGTTAATTTCATCATTTAAACGAAATCCAAAAAACTATAGTATATTACGTTACAAGACCGGAAAGTACTATTTTACAGGACGAAGCAGGCAATTTCCAGGGCGAGCCGCCAGGCGAGTCCTGGAAGCCTGCGAGTCCTGTAAACGTACTTTCCGGTTGTGTAACGTACAATATTTTTTTTTAAATCGACGCAAGACCAGCATTTTTTTCTTTACACCAACATTTGAAAACGGCAAACGTTTTTCATAATTGTCCCTGGACTTATGCGGCAACAAATCGTGAGTAGCTCTAGCAGCCGCTTCAGTTATTTCAAGAGGAATTTCACCTTCATCCACATTCATTTCCATAATATAATCTAACTTTTAACTTTTAAACACAATTTTTAATAAGCAGTATCAAATTTGACAGTTCGTTGCCATGAAACGCCATGAAAGAAACAATCAAGTCAAAGCCTACTTATTATGGGTTTGGTTCGTTTTCTCAAATATTGATCGGAATGTAAAAAAAGGGCCCGGTAAAGTAAAAAGAGGGACCGGTAAAGTACTTTACCGGTCCCTCTTTTATGACTTTCTGGTCTAGACCGATAAAATGACATTTTCCGGTTAAAAAATTGAGTAGAAAGTGGTTGCTTTCCGGTCGATTTAAAAAAAAAATGTTGTTTGTGACTAACCATGCTTTAAAACGTTTTTTTTTTGTAGACTTAGAAGAAAAAGTCTGCTTGTGTTGAAACTACAATTTCGAATACCAAATTTACGATTACTATACAGGGTTAGCCAGAAACAACATTGTTAGTTTTTTGGGTTTCGTTAAAAATAAATTTACGTAAACTATTGTTGCTTTCCTACTTACAATATAATTTTATATCTGGCCGAATAACGATTTTGTTGTAAGAAAACTATTTCTTATTTGTATTTTTATTATTACATGTCATAGGTATTTCTTCATTTTATTTAATCATAAATTATAAAATATTAAAACAAATATCGTTCTATTCGAACGTGCTACCACCGAGTTCAGCGCATAGTTCAACTCGACATCTGAATTCCCGATAACAATTGAAGAGGTTGGTGCAAGAACCGGGCAAGTCCATAATTTCCACGAATTCCGTTTTCAATGGCATCCTATTAAATTCGACAAGACGCATCGTTTGGTGCAAGAATCGGGCAAATCCGTCTACCCATATGGAAGTTACTCAAATAATGGACTTGCCTGCATATTTATTTGGGGCAACAACCGGGCAAGTACAGGAGTTGCCCGGTTTTTGCACCAAATTATTTGTGGGCGTGGACTAATCGGAAGTGGGGAGCCATAATTCGGCGAGTGGAATGATTTGTGTGTATGTATGCCAAGTAGTGTAGGTGTAAATGTGAGCCTAAAAAAATGGATACGTTGAGCGATGAATCCGAACCTTTTCAAAGTTCGGGGAGCGAGTATATTCCTAGTGACCCTGACCAGCCGGGTACAAGTAGGGGGACGCGTTTAATTAATTTGAAATGACCAGGGCAACAAATTACACAAACACAAGGCGTTCCAAAACTAAAAAAGGGAAGAAAAAGACAAAAATGTGAAGCAAAGTGGGTTAGAAATGTGCGTAAAAATTCGAGAGCCACGGGTGAAGAATTCGTAAATACTGCGAAGAACTTTAAACCAAAAAGAGTTGTTGGAAATGATAGCTCCTGTCCACGCCGATGTTTTTCTAAAATAGATGCCATTAAAAGGAATTCTATATTGGAATCTTTCAATAAACTTGCAGACAAAGAAAAGCAGGATATTTATTTAAGTGGGCTGATATCCTCATTGCCTGTATCCCGCAGACGTTCTAAAACAGGAGAAAGATCACAAAAAACAGTTTCACACTCCTATAAGGTATTTTTGTTTGTTTTTTTTTAAATGTAATTTTTAGCTTTTACTTTTTTATATGTTTGTGTTTTCATTCGAGTTTTGATTGCTTGCTGGATAATGTCGTAAGGTTCCAACCGGTAAATATTTTTTTTCCATATTGTTCTAGATACGTGTAGGATCCGAGATGTTCCAGGTGTGCAGAAAGGCATTTGTAGCAGTGCACGGTGTTTGAGCGCATCGAAAGAAGTGAAGTTTGCCAGCCAAAAGTCACATACGACTTTTTTTATCGCCACTTTGTTGCAAACTATAATATAGCGTTTGGAGCGCCAAGGTCCGACACATGCCAGACATGTGATCGCTTGGTAAATTTATTAGCTGGAGAAAAAAACATTGAAAACAAAAACCCTCTTAAAGCAGAAAAGGACCTGCACATAAAAAAATGAGCTTCATTACAGTAACGAGTGGGGAATATTGGTACGACGAGGTCGTAGACCGAGTCTTAGTAACCACACGAGTGCTGTAATGAGCCTTACCGTACGTGTGATATACAACATTTTATATAAGACCCAGGATTTTGGTTTTTTTATGTATTCAAAATGATTTTCATATTATGAAAGTGACATTACACAAAAAATGACAGTGACTGACGGAACAAAAAAAATCATAGTTTGATTAAAAATGAGTAATGTAATAAGTTCAATACATCACTCAGTGCGATAATATAGTATATTACATAACGCAAACAGGCTAAAATGGGTTATGTAATAAGCTCTTTTCGTGTGGGTTTTATATAAACACATTTTCGTTTCACCGATCCGGCAATCACACATCCAAAATAAAAGACATCATTATGTTTTTCTTACTGAGCCTTTAATTTCACATAGCATACCTAAGACTGCAGATTTTTACAAAAACATTAATTAATTAAATGTTTAAACAACACACCATTAACAGCTAAACAATATCCTAACCGAGTTGATATTGAGAAATCCTGTCACATTCTAACGAAATACAGTTTTTTAGCGTACGTGTGGTATACAACATTTTATATAAGACCCAGAATTTTGGTTTTTTATGATTTTTTTATGTATTCAAAATGGTTTTCATATTTATGCAGTGACATTACAAAAAAAGTGACAGTGACTGGCGGAACAAAGAAAATCATAGTTTGATTAAAAATGAGTAATGTAATAAGTTCATTACATCACTGAGTGATGTAATGAGTTCATTACATCACTCAGTACGATAATATAGTATATTACATAACGCAAACAGACTAAAATGGGTTATGTAATAAGCTTCTTTTATGCATTTTATTGCCCTGCCTCTTCAGGCGTTGTAGCTCTAGAACCGTTTGGCGAACTGTAGTAAGCGTCCGTGTCCGCAGTATATTTAAAATGCTCCAAGTGAATAACAATTTGTATCTATTAAGTTTATTTCACGACATACAATGAACACTCAAGTAATATTTTCGCAACATCACAATTCTGCAACATATCGATAATTAAACGGGCAAACTTTGGGCATACAGGGTGTCCCGAAATTAAGGGGCATTACTTTACCACCATATTCTCCGGCTAAAAATAATAGCATTTTTTCATATGGACATAAGTTTAGAAATGCTTCTTAAGGAAGCTAACCCCCCCCCCCTCGAATAGGGAACCCTGAAATCGTTTTTTTTTTAATACTTTCGAACCAGGTCATAATTAAATTTGAAATTAGGTATTGTTTGAAACTTTTGAGGATAAATCAGTTTCTGAATTCAGAATTTCAAAAATTTAGTCACAGGCGTTACATACCGGGGTTGTTAAGGGTTAAAATAATCCCATTTTTTCAACCAGTAGGTTTTTATTGTTATTTTCTTAATAATTATGAAATTCCAAAGTATTCGGCGTAAAATAGGTACCCTTAGTTCACCTTGATAGGACACTCAGTATTGAGTAAAATCGTTTTAAAGAAAATCACGACCATAAAGGAGTTAACTAATAAAATTATTCTTAAAGCTTTTATATTAAAAATGTACTAAAAACTACAAAATTAATGAGAGTTTTTAAAATATACGCAGTCAGCTCTTACGCCTCTTACGAAACTAAATAAATTCAAAACGAAATAAATATGACAACTTATTTAGAGAGTAATAATGTGACATGAAAAAGGCTTGTTTAACAAACATTTTTTGAAGAATAAAATTTAAATTTAAACCAAAATCTATTCATTGAGAAGGTGTTCAAATAGACCTCCATTTTCTCCGATACAAAGTCTAGCTCTACGGCGAATGTTGTGAGATGCCCGAAGAATCTGAAAAGGATTTCTTCTTATTTTATTTCCAGCTTGAAAAGTTCGCTGAAGCAGATCCTTACGGGTATCCACCTCCGTTGCGTACACTATGTTGCACATGACCCCAAAAATTATAATCGAGTGGATGTAAGTCCGGCAATTTCGCTGGCCAGGATACTGGTCCACCTTTGGCCTACCCACCTTTTAGGATAATTCTCATCTAACCAGTTGCAAATTAAAAACCCCCGTATTTCCGAAACGGCTGAAAAGAAGTATCAAGAACTATATACTTTTAGAATCGGATCGCCAAAAGCATTTCAATTATGTGGTTATTTATGAGGTTTGCCATTTAAAAAAAATTCAAAATGGCGTCGTATCTGTCACTTTTTGACATCTGTCGGATTTGACTATAGCGTAGATCCCTTGCTCACGGGAAATTATGTCACTGTAAAAAAAATTAAGGTGTTCAGCTTAGAAGGTTTATTTATTAAAGGGGTAAGATACTTAAAAGACAAAATCGATGGAGGCAAATTAGGAACCCCTGTATTTCCGAAACGGCTGAAAAGAAGTATCAAGAACTATATACTTTTAGAATCGGATCGCCAAAAGCATTTCAATTATGTGGTTATTTATGAGGTTTGCCATTTAAAAAAATTCAAAATGGCGTCGTATCTGTCACTTTTTGACATCTGTCGGATTTGACTATAGCGTAGATCCCTTGCTCACGGGAAATTATGTCACTGTAAAAAAAATTAAGGTGTTCAGCTTAGAAGGTTTATTTATTAAAGGGGTGAGATACTTAAAAGACAAAATCGATGGAGGCAAATTAGGAACCCCTGTATTTCCGAAACGGCTGAAAATAAGTATCAACAACTCTATAGTTTTAGAATCGAATCGACAAATTCAATTCAATCGTCTAATTATATATGGGGGTTGCCATTTAAAAAAATTCAAAATAGCGTCGCATCTGTCACTTTTTGACACCAATCTGTCGGATTTGACTATAGCGCAGATCGCTTGTTTACGGAAAAGTATGTCACTGTGAAAAATATGAGGGTGTTTAGCTTAGAAGGTCTATTTATTAAAGGGGTGAGAGAGACACTTACAAGACAAAATCGATGGAGGCAAATTATGAACCCCCATATTTCCGAAACGGCTGAAGATAAGTATCAACAACTATATAGTTTTAGAATCGGATCGCCAAATGCAATTCAATCGTGTCGTTATTTATGAAGGTTGCTATTTAAGAAAATTCAAAATGGCGTCTCATCTGTCAAATTTGGAAATCTATGTATTTTTTGACATTAAATTCGGCTTCCTTGTCGAAAATCATTGAGAAATATGCGATTTGTTTTTTATTATAGTCAGCAGGAAAATCGCCTCTATACATTTATTATACAGGGTAACTTATGTAGTAGATATGACATTATCGACGATTTTTTTAAATGGAAACCCCTATATTTTAGTTCAGATCTGTAATCTCCAAGAACAGCTGATTTTAAAAACATAACACACTTAGGGCCTAAATTTGATAGTTTCGTAGCTACATGGTAGAATTACTAATTTTATTTAAGATACATTTTTTTAAAAGTAGGCTTATTTGCTGTTATGTAACTATGGTATTTAGATAATGACATTATGCTGTCATTATATTGAATTTTTCTAGTGGGTTTAGTAGAAGTAATAAAATTAATTTTAATATTTAGTTACTATGCGTTTATTCCCACACAAAGAGTAGAAATTCTTATGATGATTGGATATGGTGATAGGATTTGTACCCAACAAGAAGTTTGCATTTTGTTCAACACTAAGTACCCAGAAAGACCAATCACTAGGTCAACTATTAGTAAACTTTAAGCAAAATTTCGAGAAACGGGTTCTGTGGAAGATCTTCCCAGGAAAGGCCGTTCATCTATTCCGGATGATAAAAAATTAAATATTCTATTGGCTATAGAAGAAGATCCCCATAACAGCGTCCGCCCGATTGGCATAGATCATGAGGTGGCTGCTATAACCGATTATAACATATTAACGGTAGAAAAATGGCACCCGTTTAAAATTCGACTGGTTCATGAGTTGAATGAAGATGATCCAGAGCGTAGGATGAAGTTTTGTCAAAAATTAATGGATAAATGTAACGCAGATCCCTTGTTTGTTGAAAATATCCTATTTCTGGATGAATCTGGATATTGGGCACAAGAAAATTCCAGGTGGATGCGTGAGCATCATACTCAATATCTTCAAAAAATTAATGTTTCGGCGGGTATAGTGAAAAACAAAATTCTTCCGGCCATATTTTTTTGCAACAATGTAAACGGGCTAAATTACCTTCAGTTTCTTCAAGAGTTTCTTATCCCTACGCTACTTAACTTATATCCGAGTAAAAATAATCCTGCAATTCTAGATGAAAATTTGTGGTACCAAAAAGACGGCGCAGCTCCACATTATGCAGAAGTAGTGCGCCATTATGTCAATCAAATTTTTGGTGGATTGGAAGACGTGGGTCTATTGAATGGCCGCCTAGGTCTCCAGACGTTACAACATTGGACTTCTTGTGGGGTCACCTGAAAAATGTTGTTTATAAAATAAGACCTGCCAATATTGACGATTTAAAAAATCGAATAATAACAGAATGCAGGGATATTTTAGAAGAAACCATAATAAAAATCCAACAAGACTTTATTGATAGCTTGGGGCACTGCCAGGCGCAAGAAGGAGGACAATTTCAACACATAATTAAATAGCTTATTTAATTTTTTTTAAATTAAAAATACTTTTAAAAAAAATTTTTTACCCTGTAGCTACGAAACTATCAATTTTAGGCCCTAAGTGTGTTATGTTTTTGAAATCAGCTGTTCTTGGAGATTACAGATCTAAACTAAAATATAGGCTTTCCCATTTAAAAAAATTGTCGATAATGTCATATCTACTACATGAGCTACCCTGTATAATAAATTTATAAGTCAAGATATGCACAATTAATAGTATATTAATAAGACGCGAGGGCTATAAGCTGTCTAAACCGTGGTTAATATAATATTTTTTCCACTACTACAAACTTTTATAAGACATTTATCTTTATAGTATTAATAATTATAAAAAATTATAGGTAGGTATAAGTATATTTTTTAATCAACTTACCTGCGCTTTGGAATTGGCAAAATATTTTGTTGTTTTGTCAGGTGGCTTTGTTAATGTCAATTTTTGTTCATTTATGTCATCAGATTTCACGAGTTTTCCGTTTTTTAAAAAAATGAGCGAAGAAAATGTTAATGATATTATTATGTGTACACCTCCAGAATTAAGGATGGAAGCAGAAAATATGTTGATTGTATCGATATTTTACAATATCAAGCATCTCTAATAATCTAATATGTATTGATAATTATCTGGTTGCCTAACCGCAAGAAATCACCTTTCAGGTTATTCATGTTTATGGATTCATGTTGTAGAATCAAAAAATCAAGTTACCTGCGTTCAAATAGATTCTTGAAGATCGGTCAATAATGGATTTCAATGCCTTATTATTGACCATGGTCAATAATAACTTATAAGGTAGAGAAAAACGATTTATAACGTTTATAATCGGTCAATAATGGCGATGTTATAGGTTAGTAGTAGAAAAAATAGTTTATTATTAACCAAGGTTTAGACAGCCATCATTATTGCCCGAGCGGCAAGTTTAAATCACGAGGAGCGGAGCGACGAGTGATTTAAGACGCGAGGGCTATAAGCTGTCTAAACCGTGGTTAATATAATATTTTTTTTACTACTACAAACTTTTATAAGACATTTATCTTTATAAAGGGAAATGAAAGTCTGTCTTTACCACCAAAATTTTTTTATATATTAACTACAATACACCCTAGATTTGGGTATCGAGGGCATATATATGGGAGGGATTCACCATATGAGTTAGATGTTCAATATAAGTTTGAAAATTGAGTCGGACTAGTTTCGACCTTAGAAAAGATCATCATCAGCAACTCTATATAATTGTAATATAAACAAGTTAAAACACAGTAGTGGATGGTTCAATAAATGTGTATGCCTGCCCATGGACTTGACTGGGAACGTCCCTTTGGCTACACAGATGGTTAAGAATAAGGGGTTAATTGATACACTTGTTGAGTATCGAGTGTAGAGGTTTTATATTTATTTGACGTAAGCCAATAACTGTAAACAGTAGGAGAAGTAGGTCTTAAGAAAGAAAAATCTTTTCTAAATTACTCTGCTAGTACTTAGAGTGTCTTACTGTTTACAGTTTTTAACTGATGATCAAATATTACCAAATTAATATGTTCTACCTTCTCAAGAGAAAAAAGAGAAAAGCCTCACCTTTGTTGAGTGACTGAGAAATAAGGACAAAATTAAAAAAACGAACTAAAACCTAAATATAACATAAAACAAACCTTTAGTACTATCTTACATCTAAAAATGTTACATTAAAAATTAAAAATTAACCCACCTTAATTAAAAAGTCTATTCCACAAAGAATACCACCACAAATTCAAAATCATAATCCTTTTCTCTCAATAATATATGTAATGAAAATAAATAAAATCATTTCTCTACTAGCATGTGTCAAGAGTAAAAACAAACTTGGTTAAGACCTACTTCTCCTACTGTTTACAGTTATTGGCTTACGTCAAATAAATATAAAACCTCTACACTCGATACTCAACAAGTGTATCAATTAACCCCTTATTCTTAACTATCTGTGTAGCCAAAGGGACGTTCCCAGTCAAGTCCATGGGCAGGCATACACATTCATTGAACCATCCACTACTGTGTTTTAACTTGTTTATATTACAATTATATAGAGTTGCTGATGATGATCTTTTCTAAGGTCGAAACTAGTCCGACTCAATTTTCAAACTTATATTGAACATCTAACTCATATGGTGAATCCCTCCCATATATATGCCCTCGATACCCAAATCTAGGGTGTATTGTAGTTAATATATAAAAAATTTTGGTGGTAAAGACAGACCTTCATTTCCCTTTAAAATACATAACCACAGACCATGGACTACTTCTTAAATTTATCTTTATAGTATTATTAATAATTATAAAAAATTATAGGTATTTAGGTATAAGTATATTTTTTAATCAAGTTACCTGCGCTTTGGAATTGGCAAAATATTTTATTGTTTTGTCAGATGGCTTTGTTAATATCAATTTTTGTTCATTTATGTCATCAGATTTCACGAGTTTTCCGTTTTTGTAAAAAATGAGCGAAGAAAATGTTAGTGATATTATTATGTGTACACCTCCAGAATTAAGGATGGAAGCAGAAAAAATGTTGATTGTATCGATATTTTACAATATCAAGTAATCTAATATGTATTGATAATTATCTGGTTGCCTAACCACATTCATGTTTATGAATTTATGTTGTAGAATCAAAAAATCAAGTTACCTGCCTTCAAATAGATTCTAGAAGATCGGTCAATAATGGATTTCAATGCCTTATTATTGACCATAATAACTTATAAGGTAGAGAAAAACTATTTCTAACGTTAATAATCGGTCAATAATGGCGATGTTATAGGTTAGTAGTGGAAAAATTATTATATACGTGTCCGAGGATATTTACGAAATGTTTTTAGGTTATTAAGAAATGAATTTGTTCCTTACTTTATGTACACACTGTATATCAAATGAAAATTGGCTTTTGTGAAATTATACTCACTCTGAGATGTATTAGTTGGAAGGTTCCTCCTATCAGGATTAAGCGCTAGAGATAGGTTGTCTTCTACAACTAGTGGAATAAGTTCCCTAGATACCTCGCATTTAACGCTCGCGAAGACTAAATCTAATATATCATTAAAGGAGTTTTCGATATTATTAAGTTGATTTAAGGCAAACAAATTTAAAAAATTATTTATAAGTTCTTTTTCGGATCTCTCTAAGCATACATTATATTTTTTCGTTATTAATTTATATGTATTTTAAATAAGGATGGTTGTATGAACAGCCTATGTTGGACACCGCCACCATTTTTCAAAATTAGTTGTTATTTCTGCTCCATTACTAAGTAAAGGCATTTAATATTATTATTATTATTATTATTAATAATTTTCCTTCAGTGCTGTGCTTGACGGTAAGAAATATACTTAATTTTGGGGACAGACAATTAATTTCATAAACACACAAATATCCATTTTTTTTTCGACTAGTGAATTTATTATTGTAAAAAAATATGTTTACAACCTCCCTGAAGGTTTTGTCTTAGTTAGGGCACTTTTTCATCACATTTTCTTTTATTTTATATCTATTTTGCCTTGTCCTCCGATTTTTCCATAATTTTGTCCTTTCCCACGTTCTGATCCATGTTCACCGTGTTTTTTGGGTCCATTATTATTTTTATGTGCTTTATCCTCTTTATTGTTTCCCTTGCCTTCTGGTTTAAGGGAAAAAACCATTGCCGCTTGAAAAATGATCAACAGGATTAGAAGAGAAAGTGCCTAAAAATAAACCAATTTCTTGCAAAGGCTACACATAATATGGGTTTTCATGTTTGTGTTGTGCTCTGGGGACCGATAATATGTAGTGAGTTTCCCTGTCAAAATTTATTTCAAAAAACTTTTACTTGGCAAAAACACCCTAAGTTGGTATATTATGAATAAAAAATAAAATATAAATTTACAACTGTTAACACACGTAAAAAAAAAAGTTAAAATCAGATTACACAAAAATCAGTCTCTAGAAAGCACTAAATAAAATACAAATTACTATGGTACTAAGTTCTATAAGAAGTTATAATTTTAATTTTAAAATACACATATCTACATAATACAATCAAAATTTAAACTCTAAAAATTCAGGAAATGAATAAATACTATTCCTCATAAGAATCTCCTTCATTTTACTATGAAAAGCATTATAGGGTAGATTCTTAATACCTTGTGGCAGAACATTAAATAATTTAATTGCCCAATATCCAGGGCCATCCTGACACCTTCGGAGGCGCCAGTACAGCGGAGCCATATTATTTTTATTTCTGGTGCTATAATTACGTATATCTTCATTTAGCAGAAAATTTCCCTCTCTCTTGGCCAAAAGCAGATTCTCCAATATATACAAGGATGGGACCGTAAGTATACCAAGACTAGCAAACCCCTCCCTACAGTCATCTTTATATCCGCGCCGCGCAAGATGAGTGTCCCCAAGCCAGAATCGCATAGGAAATGTGAGAGTGAAAGACTGCAAAGTAGGCTGTTCTTAGAACAGGTAAGGAAACGCAGCCCGACAGGTTTCTGAGCACATAAACACCCCTCGCCAATTTCTTGGCAACCTGGTTGATATGGGGTCCCCACTGTAGTTTTGAATCCAGGGTTACACCGAGGAACACTGCCTGTGCCAAACTCTCCTCAGGGTCATCCACATTTCTCATTGCGAAGACCATTCTATTAGTTTTTTCTAATAGGCTAGAAGCATTTATGCTAATGAATATTGAACGCTCAGTATTACACCAAGTTAACAATGAAGAAGTTATTAATGCTTTGGCCGAAGAAAGTGATTTAATGAAACTGTCGCTTTTTTATTAAATTCAACGGAAATACCACATTAGGGGTCGCATCAATGATAAACAGTACAATGACGTAGATGCCAGAGCGAACCCTAACTCTTAAGAGCGAGACAGTCTGCAAGCGCATCTTTCTGCTGGCACCTACGTCATTGTACTCTTTATGTGACGCTACCTCTTCTAGAAACTAGACTCAAGGCTGGCCAAACCCAGGCCCGCGGGCCACGAAGTGGCCCGCCGCATTTGAATTTGCCCGCCCGAACTTCGGTCGGCTAGCTAGCCGGCTCGCGATGGCACTGCTTCCACTTGATTGGTTGGTTAAAACGTTCTGAAATTTTTGGTCGAAAAACAATCATTGCCAGCAGAGAGAGCTCTACTTGAAAATTCGTTATGGCTGTGTGATCTTGCATTTTTAATTGATACATTACAGTACCTTAATGTCCTTAACCTTAAATTGCAAGGAAAAGATTGTTCTCTTCCAACAATGTTCAACTTGATCAATGGCTTCAAAGCGAAGTTGGACTTGTTTGCAGCACAAACTTAGAGAGAAATAAAATCGACCATTTTCCCACATTTGCTAGTGTAAAAGAAGAATTAAAGATCACTGCCCTTGATATCCCAAAGTACCTATCAAAAATAAAGTGTTTAAGAGAGTCTTTTGAAAACAGATTCCAGGATTTTGAATTAGACAAGAGAAATATTCGGCTGTTTATAAACCCCTTTGCCATCAGTTCTACTAACCTGCTTGAATATCCAGCAAACATTCAGCTTGAAGTGACAAATATTCAAAACCACACTGCCCTGAAACTAATTTTCTACGAAAATGTAACTTCAGAGCAACTAACAGAAAATTTTGTAAGTTTTTGGAAAAGCGTTTCTAGTGAAGATTTTCCAACATTGCGCGACCTTGCTATGCAAATTGTAAACAGGTTTGGTTCCACCTATGTGCGTGAAAAAACATTTTCAACTTTATCAAACATCAAAAATAAATATCGCACATCTCTCACTGCAAAACACATTTCTGATTTAATTGTCCTATCAACATAAGACTTAAAACCAAATATCGACAAATTAATATCAGGAAAACCTCTTCACAGCTCACATTAAAAAATAGAAATAATGTTTTCATTATTATGTTACTTAATTTCATTTACCAATAAAGTAAATTAAAGCATATTTTGTCTTTTTGTATATAATGTGGTATTTGTATAATAAACTTTATGTATACCTATATAAAACCTTTGTATAAATATGGTATTTGGCCCGGCGCCGCCGCAGTCTATGAAATTTTGCCCACCCGGAAAATCTATTGGCCAGCCTTGGACTAGACATTGCTTGTTTATATTTAGGTTATTAAATGTTTCCTTTTTTATCCTTCTTAAGTTAAATACTACATTTTACTACAGAATGTAGCATTTTGTTGTTATTGATTAATCTTCATATTTAAGTTATTCTTACTTTATGTTGTTGCATACTAACAATATCGCTATTACAGCTGTTTGTCCTGATTTGTTGTTTATTTAGTTTTATACATTGTCATTGTTTTTTCACATGTTGGTTGATTGTTTATACTCCAACAGTACAGTTGTGCGTTTTTAAAAAGTATTTAATAAAAGCTTTTAATAATACAGATATTTTTACTTGATTAACTAGCTTTGAAAAATAAATTTTGTACTATATGGTGTATGTACTCACATCTTTTACAAAGTTACAGTTTTTAAAAATGGGCCGTGCCGGTGCTATTGGTTTCCCGGGCCGGTTTACCCTTCCCCATCCGCCCCTGCATACTATACCTATATTTAAGTAGTACAGGGTTGTTCCGTTGATTTAGACAGTGTATTATAAGAGATAGCAAAAACCTTTAACACACAAATTGCAGGGCTTCAACTAAATTGCCAGAATATTTTACGGTATAAAAGAAATGAACAATGCAAAGCAAGTTAACAATACAGGCTTGGTTAATTTTAATTAGAACACCCAGCATCTTGTAGAAATTTGAAAACTTCTGTCTATTTATAAGATAAATGAGTTGCTCATTTGCATTGATGATGAGTTTTATAGTCCGAAACATCTAACAAAAAATAAGTGTGATAAGTCGTTGAATTCGAAATAATAAGTAGATGAAACTTTGTATTTAAAATTTAATTACACCTTATTGCACAGGATAAAAAGTGGCAATGAGAATGTGCAGTCAGAGTTAGAAAACAATAAGAACGATATCGCAAAAATTCGGGATTTCGCGAATATCTTCGGAAACATTCGAAATTTTTGAAATTTGAAAACATGACGTTTTAGAGTTCAGTAATGAGCAACTCTTCTCTAATTTAATCATCTCTGTATGTCCGATGATTTACGAGATCCCTATAGAGAGCATTCTTATCTGGGACAACAAGGAATGCAGTCGAGATTTAGGGGATTTAAGAGAAAGTATTGAGGAAAATATCGATTTGTTAAATGAATAACATCCTGAAATTATTTGCAATGCGTTGGACAAATTGGAAGAATACTATCGACTATCGAAAATGTGTTGATAATAATGGCGGTAACATTCAACATTTATGATAATCAATACAATGAATATTTTTTTTCTTAAATTATATTTATTTGTGTAAGACAAATCTCGATTTCGTATACTCAGCTGCTTTAAAAAAAATACAACGTTAGCGCAAGGCATGGCAACTGCGATTTGGTAAAACTATAAACAAGTTTTTAAAATTGAAATATCTAGAAAACGGGTAGATGAAACATCAATATATTATACAGGGTGATTCACGACGGTGGCGTATTAGACGTTTCTGGCTAACCAGTCAATGGAATGATCCAAGAATTCGGTTTGTAACATAAAAGGACATGATTTAAGAAGTAGTCCATATTCTGTGGCGAGATTGTAAATAGAAATAAAGGTCTGTCTTTACCACCAAATAACTTTATTTGCCCCTCTAGGGTAGAAAACAAGGGTTATAAAAATACATAAAATAACGATGAATTAAATTAAATTTCTTAATGCATGTGTTGTACTAGTTTCGACTTTAGAGAAAGTCATCCTCAGCAACTAACCATTTAAGAGATTTTTATATGAAAAGAAGTTAAAACAGTTGGGGGAGCAGAGAGGTGATTCAATAATACAATACAATATAATGCAGATTATGCAACCTTTGGAATCGACAGGAGTTTAGTATAAGAACGATGTATCTCCATGTGAAGGTAGGGGTTGATTTATATGCAAGCAGAATTAAGGACCTTAATCATAGTCGAGTGATTTAAGCAATGTTGAAGTAAAAACGTGTTGAAAAAGAAGAATTGTAACATATCAATTCATTCTCTTTTCAGTAAAACTAAATTAGCGAGGGGACATGCTTAATGTTATGGTGGATTGAATATTTGTTAATGAAATTAAATTAACTTGTTATTCTAAAAAAGGGGTTGTCAAAATGAGACTATGTCATTTCAAATAAAATGGGAATGCATCTGAAAAGAGAAAAATTTTCAAATTTTAGGAACTAATAGATAGCAATAAGGCTTTTTGTTTCACAACTTAACGGTTTGTTAATTATATTTGTAATAATATTATTAATCATGTACGCACCAAGTGGTCACTATTCACCTGTTAAAAATAAAATAAAATAAAATTAAATTAAAAATTGTTAGGACATTACATTGTTGATTTTTTATTTTTCATTTTGTTGCCAGGTGAAGAAATTAATTTTAATTTTAACCTCAGCATGCTATTCGAAGGAAATGGCGTCGCTAAATGGTGAGTACCCAGAATTGGTACTACTAGTTACACCCTTTTTTCCTTTTTTATATGCGTAATTTAAATCAAGTTTCCGGTAATCAACTGTCAATTCCAAAAGCGGCAAATTCGTCTCTGTAATAGAAATAAAGGTCTGTCTTTACCACCAAATAACTTTATTTGCCCCTCTAGGGTAGAAAACAAGGGTTATAAAAACACATAAAATGACGATAAATTAAATTAAATTTCTTAATGCATGTGTTGTACTAGTTTCGACTTTAGAGAAAGTCATCCTTAGCAACTAACCATTTAAGAGATTCGTCATTTTATGTATTTTTATAACCCTTGTTTTCTACCCTAGAGGGGCAAATAAAATTATTTGGTGGTAAAGACAGACCTTTATTTCTATAAAAGAACATGCTCTACACTGCTAAAATATTTTGGATATTGCGTTGTTGCCGCTTCTACTAGAAAGTAGTAGCAACTTTGATATTTTAAATGGAACACCCTGTATGTTAACTTATTTTTATAATCGCTAGTAGTTGCTTAACATATTTCCTTGACACTTCCCTATACCTATCTCTTGCCGATTTTGAGATATTAATTATTTTCAATTTTTTTCTCGAAAAACATGACCTGCAACACATGGTGATATCTTTAAACTTTGAGATGCTAATTCATTGAAACTCGGTTGGTAGTTGAGCAATACCTGGAAGCCTTTTATGCTATGGCCAAAGCTTAGTTGCAATAATATACAGGGTGGTCTAAAAATCCAATTACTTTGGTTACCTGTGTAAATGTGTAAAAGTCTATTTTTTCAAATAAAACACCCTGTACATTATTACTGACTGGAAAAGCTGATAAAATTTGCTATTTATTTATGTATACCATACCTATACCCAACTAGTCAAGTTTCTGATTTATAAGCATTTTTACTTGAAAAGGTTCCTTGAAATAGTTATTCATATGAATTTTTTAGTTAGTGTGCCATGCATTCTCATATGTTTTGTGCCCTGTCATTGTTGTTAGGGTTTCCATATTTTAGTTCATCTAGCCCTTGTCAGACAAACAATAGTTAGTTAAAAAATGTTGAAGAAAACTATTCAAACGCAGTTCTAATGAATTTATTTATTCTTTTTGGAGAATGTGATAAAATTATAAACATGATATGTAGAAAGTTTAATGAGATGTATCCAAATCTACCGTTACAAAAAATGTGTACGATTTTGGTTCAACTTTAAAAGGACAAAGACCACGATTCGTAACTTCTGATGAAGGCAACAAGATTGATATTTTGGCATATTTCCATGCATTTCCCCAGGCATCAATAAGAAGTGCTGCAGATGATTTGGGTATAACGTATTCATCAGTTCAAAGAATTCTGGAAGATTATAATATGCATGATTATAAATTCAATAAAGCTCAAGCTATGAAGCTTCAAGATCCTCAGCAGAGAGTCGAACTTTGCGAAATGCTTTTGGTGCGCACTCAAGAAGATCCGCATTTTTGAGTAAAACAATTTGAACGGATGAATCAAAATTTTCAAGGGAAGAGATTTTTAATAGAAGATATCGTCATTTTTGGTCAAGTGAAAATCCGTATATCACGAGAGAAGCAGGATATCAAGAAAAATTCAGATTTAATATTTTTTGCATCTTATTAAACAACCAGTTAAGGTACGTGATATACGAGTAGACATTAACATCAATAAACTACCTCCATATTTTGAGAACAGTTGTCGAAAACTTGTCGATAATCTGCCACTTGAAAAATATCGAAGCTGTTGGTATCAATTCGGCGGAGCTTCTGCATATTGTACAGGAGCGGTTACCTCGAAACCGAATAAGCTTTTTGATGATCGTTGGATAAGGCGTTTAGGACCATGGAATTGGCCTCCGAGGTCCCCCGATCTTAATCCCTTAGACTTTTACTTGTGGGGTATGTTTAAAGACAAGGTTTACGAATCACCAGTAAATTCGGGAGAATAAATAACAAATTTTGTCAGCCTTTCAAATAATATACAGGGTGTATTGAATGTGAGAGAAAATCGACTTTTACACATTTTTCCAGTAACCAAAATAATTGGATTTTTAGACCACCCTGTATATTGCAACTAAGCTTTGGCCATCGCATAAAAGGCCTGCGGGTATTGCCTAACTGCCAACCGAATTTCAGTGACTTAGCATCTCAAAGTTTAAAAATATCACCATTTATTGGAGGTCAAGTTTTCGAGAAAAAAATGGAAAATAATTAATATCTCAAAATCGGCGAGAGAGTAGGTATAGGAAAGTGATAATAAGATATGTTAAGCAACTACTAACGATTTTAAAAATAAGTTAATATACAGTATGTTCCATTTAAAATATCAAAGTTGCTACTACTTTCTAGTAGAAGCGGCAATACCGCATTATTCAAAATATTTTAGCCGTATAGAGCATGCGCTTTTATGCATAAAACCAAATTTTTGGATCATTCCATTGACTGGTTCGCCAGAAACGTCTAATACGCCATCGCCGTGAATCACCCTGTATACTTTGACATAAAAAAAAGTATTCAATTTTTCTAAAATATTCTGTGTTGTATTTAAAATTAACCAAGGTTGTATTGTTAACTAACTTTGCAATGTTCATTTATTTTATACCGTAACAGTTTCTGGCAATTTAGGTCAAGCTCTGCAACTTTTATATCTAAAGGTTTTCTTTATCTCATTAAATACACTCGGTAGAAGCCGTCTAAATATACGGAACTACCCTGTACCTAGCAAGAATTATTACTTACAAAAAGTTTCATGTTTAAAAGCTTTAACACACAACACAGCACTTTATTTGGACAAAAGTCAAGTAAGTACCTATCTGCGTTTAGCGAAACACCAAAATGCGTTGTTGTTTTGATTTCTTTCAACATCAACAAACTATTAAAAAACATGGCACCCGACGAGACGTTATTGAAAAAAAAACATCAGTTTTATTTAAAATATCAAGTTTAAAATTAATGATAGACAGGTTAGGATACTCATAATAACGTATTTAAAATAAAACAATTTTTAATTAAACCGACCATTAACCGCGAATATTTTTAAAACGGCAAGAATGTTGTCAGACTAGATTTTGAAAAAGCATCATAAGCAACAGCGAGAGTCTTTAAAATCTTGGCTGTATACGAGGTGTCTTAAAAAGAATTCTACAGTCGCTGAAGATTAGACTTTACTATCAAAAATAAAATACACATAATAATGAACAATCCTTAAATTTACAACGGAAAACAATGCTCGCCATTTTGTTCAATGCATGCGTGGGCATGCATTGAGTGGGCACTTAATTATTTAGTAGATCATTTATTTATATATATATTATTATGTTCTTGTGCATATAAGTATTTTTTTGTACTACTAACTTGAGAAATCGCCATTATTTATTCCATTCCTCCAATGAGAAGTTATGTTAGTATTCTTACTCACCGTCTCTTAAGCGTGTTATTGGTTGTGAGTCTTGATAACCATTTTAAATAAAGAAATTCCCGAAAATAGTTTGGTGATTTTAACCGACTTCTACCTGATTCAAAATAAGAGGGTTAACCCCATAAAACAAATTATGTTCTAAAGACTGTATGTGTATATACAGGGTGTTCATTTGAAAACTTCCGACCACGGATTTATCGAAAACCACTGATTAAAAGAAAAAACGCCGAGACGCGTCAAAAGATTTGTCAAAGGGGACAACTTTTTAACCAAGAATTACTTCACCCCCTTTTACCCTCTGCCCCCCGGGGTCATCCCCTTAAAATTTTTAAATGACAAGGGGTATCAAGTAACAGCTTGTTTGAAAGGTCTTTTAAAGTGCTTTATTTTGACGTTTGATTTTTCAAAATCGGTCGATTTGTTTTCGAGAAAATTAGAAAAATCTTTATTTATCTTAATTTGTTCAGATAGAAAAAAAAACACACGAAAATATCACTTTTTATTTCAATAAGTGTTCAAAAACCAACATAAACAGCAATTCGGAAGATTAGACGTAGCAGCAACCAAATAGCAACCCGACTTTTTTTCAGCCATCTATTTATAAACACAGATAACATGGGCGAAGTGTATTTATTCTTATACCTGTTTAGTTTTTTATAGTTGCTTAGGAAAAGAAAGAATTTAATTTCGGCAATGGCTAGACAACGAGTTTCCAGAAAAATGGATAGGGCAAAGAGGGCCTATAGAATGGCCTGCTAGGTCTCCTGACTTGACGCCATTAGACTTTTTTCTATGGGGCCATTTGAAATCTATTGTGTTCACTCCCCAACCTGAAAGTTTGGATGAACTTCGTCAACGCATCATCGAAAGCTGCCATGATCTCCCACAACATGTTTTTGAAAATGTTCGTCAGGAATTTGAACATCGCCTATATCATTGTTTGGCAAATAACGGGCAACATTTTAAACACTTATTGACATAAAAAGTGATATTTTCGTGTGTTTCTTTTTCTATCTGAACAAATTAAGATAAATAAAGATTTTTCTAATTTTCTCGAAAACGAATCGACCGATTTTAAAAAAACAAACGTCAAAATAAAGAACTTTGAAAGACCTTTCAAAAAAGCTGTTACTTGATACCCCTTGTCATTTAAAAATTTTAAGGGGATGACCCCGGGGGGCAGAGGGTAAAAGGGGGTGAAGTAGTTTTCGGTTAAAAAGTTGTCCCCTTTGGCAAATCTTTTGACGTGTCTCGGCGTTTTTTCTTTTAATCAGTGGTTTTCGATAAATCCGTGGTGGGAAGTTTTTAAATGAACACCCTGTATAGCCACTCTAGTTAGTTTTAAGCTTAGTAATTATTCTTACCTCGTGTGTAATACAGCGTTTGTTTAATCGTGTGTGAGTCATGGAAAATATGTGCGAGCCAATGTATCTCAGGAGATAACCCCGTCGAAAAGCAGAAAATACCTATCTGTGGAAACTAAGGAAGGTATAAACAATGTATATTCAACTCTCATTGAACGTGCGGTCAGCAAGCAAGCAGCGTTAGAAGAAACGGCCACATTACCAAAAATTCCAACATTAACAGTATGGAAAATTGTGAATAAGTTGTATACGAGGAACAAAGCGTGCCTACATTAGATAATTTAATTAAGAGGCTTGAAAAAGATGAAACCGGCTTTAAATGTGGCAGAACAACGTTATGGTAGTGTATCCAAAACACATGGGTTTTAGATTTAAAAAAATTAACAAAAGACAAGTTTTAATGGAATCCAGTAGAATTCGGGAATGGCGATCCGAATATCTACAAAAAAATAGGATTTACAGAGATCAGCTAAGGCCGATTATTTACTTGGATGAAACCTGGTTCGACACATATGATACCCCGGAAAAGGGTTGGGTTGACTCAAGCGGCAAGTGTAAAACAAGCGCGCCATCAAAAAGAGATAAACGAATTACGATTTTGCATGCTGGATCTAAAGACGGATTGATTCCAAATGAACTTTCTCTGCTGCAAAAAACATTAAAGATTCTTCTCTGGATTACCATGAGGACACCACTGCTGATTTATTTGAAGATTAATTTAAAAACAAGCTAATTCCAAATATACCTCCGAATAGCGTAATTGTAATGGACAATGCTAGCCATAGTAGGCCGTTAACCAAGACTCCCTCCTTAAATGACACAAAAGCAACAATCTAAAACTACATGTATGATAATGACATTTATTTTTAGGAAGATTACACCAAAAGGCAATTAATTGTGGTTTTACAAAGTTTAAAACTACAAAAGGAATACTTGTGTGATAATTATGCAAAAAATCTAGGACATACAGTTTTAACGCTTCCACCATACCATTGTATATTTAATCCCATCGAACATGTTTATCACCAACTGAAATCTGCCATTCGTCGTAACAATATTTGCCCTACTATTAACTCCAGTGTACTTGAGCTTATAGAAACTGAAGTTTTTAACATCCCTTCACAAAGTTGGGCAAATTCTGTTACACATGTTGAAAAAGTGGAAAAATTCTATATCCATGTAAGCAATATAGCTATAATTATTATAAGTACCGCATAACGTGTATATTTTTGTAATCATAAATATAATTTTTAATAATAAAATAATTTGTAATTTCACATTTAAACATAAATAAAATATTATTTAATGTCTTACTTATTTTTATTACAAACCATGATTAAATTCTAAGCAAAATACAGACCTGTTCGGCAATACTTTAATTTTACAGCTGGCCCCGGTCTTTCCTAATTATAATAATAATAATAATTTTTATATTGATGTAAACCTTTTATATTGATCGAATAAAGAGTCCTATCTTATCTAACAAAATGCCACTTATTGTAATTTTTTTATTTTTACATTACCTTCACCATGCTGTATAACTTTACCACGTTTCTCTAGATCAAATATATAAACCGCCGCTGGTTAAAGAAGAAACAATCTTTGAAAATCTGAAATATTTATTTGAATAATTTATTAAACCACAATACCTGCTAACTTTTTAAAACAGGGCATTAAGCCCTTTTAACATATTTAGTAATATACAGGGTGTTCTATTTAAACAACATTTGGAGTGGTTGAAACACGCATGAGCGTTGCTTAATTGTATTTTCTTATGCAAGATTCTGGCGACTCAGATCTATTCCTACAATATTTATTTATAACGTTTTTTTCTATCTCTAACAAAAAGCTCAGCAGGATCTCTTCATCTTTGCGAATGAGAATTGCAGCACGTGGCTACATCTCGTGGCAACCACACGTATCAACCCAACCAGGACAGCGAGAATCCGTATAGGTTCAAACGCTGGCAAGGCGGCCCATTGCGGGCAAACTACGTTGGGTGTCGCTGGAAGCCAGTGTATCGGTTCAGCCTACCGAAAGCATGTAAATTAAAAAACACAAACTTAAAATAAGTTCGTGTATAGAGTTGTCCCTTATCCTTTCCGTCAGACCCAATACCCAATCCTTGGACGCGTTTCGCCGTTTACGGCTCCTCAGCAAGGCTCCGGGTCTGACGGAAAAGTAAGGGACCTCAAAGTGATTTAACACAGAAATCCAAGTTTGCGAATGAGAATTGCAGCACGTGGCTACATCTCGTGGCAACCACACGTATCAACCCAACCAGGACAGCGAGAATACATATAGGTTCAAACGCTGGCAAGGCGGCCCATTGCGGGCAAACTACGTTGGGTGTCGCTGGAAGCCAGTGTATCGGTTCAGCCTACCGAAAGCATGTAAATTAAAAAACACAAACTTAAAATAAGTTCGTGTATAGAGTTGTCCCTTATCCTTTCCGTCAGACCCAATCCTTGGACGCGTTTCGCCGTTTACGGCTCCTCAGCAAGGCTGATCTCTTCATCTATTAGGAGCGATCCTGTACACGTGTACAATTGTACACAGTATTCTAATATATCATCGGCTCTTCGTAAGTGGTCCCTACCAGGACCATAAAAGGGTTAATATTTTAAATAATAAATATAATGTTTTTGTTGATTTATTTAAAGGTAATTATTCTTATTTTTTTGTTAAAAGCCGTGACTATGATTTTAAAATTTTATCACATTTGAAGGTTTAAAAATATTGTATTTTATAATTACAATATTTAGATTTTCACTACTTAGTCATAACTCGTGCTGCACGGGTGAAGTTGCGAGTGAGTTTTCAAGTTAATAAAATGTTTCAATATTATAGAAAGGTAGGTGCATGAATTGTCATTAATAATATCCGCCTCACAAGGAAAACCTTACCTTTAATTAACTTAGAATATCATTGATTTTTTTTACAAATAGTTGATGACGTGCTTAAAACTGCGTACATTATTTTCTGCATGGGTCTTGTACGTCAGCCTTTTATTTTCGAAAAATAGATTTTTACTCTTAATGAAACTTTATAAAAGTATGCTCAAATCTGTATGAACCATATTAGAGACTTTTTAAAATAGGGTCCTGCAATAGTGTGTTAGGCACCCATAGCTTCTATATCAATTAAGTTAGGAATTTCATTCGAACGCAGACCTACACTGTATAGTGTATATGTACAGTGTGTCCACGGATGGACTTAACTATACTTGTAAAAACTTCTATTTTCAGTTTTTTGGAAAAAAAACTTTCTTCATAATTTATTTTGCTTGTTCTATAGATACGACTGACGTTAAGAAACTTTTATTTTGTTGTACAGGGTGCGTAATAAATACAAAAATGTAGATTTGCAAAATCAAAAATTTTTTAATCAATCTTTTTTGAAACATCAGAATGAAAGAACTTAGAAGGAGGAATCGAAAAGGCAAATAAAGTTTTTTCATAGAAGTTATGGTTACTAAGATATTATTTGAAATTAAAAAATTAATTAACTTCGTATTATTTTGAGAAGTTCACTGCTACCTCATTTTGTGAACATAAATCAAGATTGATAATGTCTAGCTGTCGTTCCTACATTAATTGTCATCAACTGACATCTTCAGAAAAGCGCTTACGTGTCCTATAAATACGCAATTCAAATTTTCAAAATTTCCAGGTGAATACGTTTCTGTTGATGCCTTAAGAAATTTGGTACGTAAATTCGACGTTTATGGTGATGTTAAAGATGTGAAAAAGACAAAAAATAATTTAGATGAAAATGACGCTGCAACAATTTTGGTCTTAGAATCAGCTCACAATAATTCCCGACTTCCCTTGAGAGCAAGAGCCAATGAGGTGGGTGGTATATCTAAAAGTCACGTACAAAATATTCTGTCCACAAATAAGTTTCACGCATTCAAACCAACCTTTATCCATAAACTTCAAGAAAGCGATGTTACATAACGACTAGAATTTTCTTTACTAATGGGTGAACGTATACTGGCAAGCCGTCATTTTCACCATCGTATCATATTCAGTAACGAATCTACGTTCACAACAAATGGTATAATTTCTAGTCAAAATTGTCGCTTTTGGGCGACAGAAAATCTCTACTTTGAGCTTTGCACAAACAGTCAGAAATTTAAGAAAGTTAACGTATGGTGTGCGTTAACGTTCTATAAAGTAATTGGCCATTTATCTTGGAAATAAGGCTAAACGCAAATTATTATTTGGAAATTCTTAGTGAATACTTTTTTCCTCAATTGGAGGAAGCAAATTTTGAATTTAGAAAGAAGGTGATATTCCAGCAAGATAGCTGCCCAGCGCATAGTTCACTTCTTATAACAAATTGGCTTAATGAACATTTCCCCGAAAAATGGACGGGCCGCCATGGACCGATACACTGGCCAATCCTGTGTAGGTATCTTAAACGAAAAGTTTATGCTACTGATATGCAAGATAATGTTGATATTTTAAAAAACAGAATCACTGACGCCATTGCTACAGTGACACCAGATATTATTCACAATGTTTATTACGAATTCCGAAAAAGAATGGAGAAATGAGTTGACGTTGGAGGATTTCATGTTGAATAAAACGTTACTGTTTGTCATTTATCTCAATGTATTAACTTAAATAAATTTTGATTTTTTCTGGCAACAATTATTAGTTTTAAAAATTCTGTTTTAGGCCTATTTTTAATATCAGATAATATCTTAGTAACCATAACTTCTATGAAAACACTTTATTTGGCTTCTTGATTTATACTTTTATGCTCTTTCAGTTTGACGCTTGAAGAAAGTTTTATTCAAAAATGTTTTATTTTGCAAATCTACATTTTCATGTCTTTTGCGCACCCTGTACAACAAAATCAAATTTTCTCAACGTGAATCGTATTTATACAACAAGCAAAAGAAATTATTAAGAGTGACTTTTTTCGAAAAACTGAAAATAATGTTTTTTACATGTATAGTTAAGTCCATCCGTGGACACACTCTATATGATTGTATTTCGGGAATATATTTTCGCATATACAGAATGGTCCAAAAAAGTATGACGAAAATATTTTTTTTTTAAATGGTATTTTGTTGCATATTATTTTGGTTCTTTTTAGTGTTCTTTCTTATTTATTCTTCATGGCAAGTGCTTAACTGAGGTTGCCCGCTTAATTCCACCCAGAGTGTTGCATGGTGGAAGTATACGAGCCACTGCAGTCCACCCGTACGTGGTTCAGCTTAGTATCCTGCAGTGCTGTGCCTAATCATAAAAAAAAATCACAAGGAATACAGAAAGCTTATAGAACCATTAGAAAATCGTAAAACAGCATTTTTGTCAAAAGTTGGTTGGTTGGTTGGTTTAAGACAGGGATCAGGATAACCTGATCTTCCTCGCACTGCATCCTTACCGCTTAATGTTCTCCCCTCTCTTGTTAGAAGGGTCCGGTTCTTTCGGTTAGATCCAGTAAATCTCCCAAGATTTTCATGTGTGAGAGTGACCCTATATTGAATTGCTTCTAATATGTTTTGTCTTCTGCGGGCCAACGCATCGCAGTTGTAAATGTAAATAAATATGCACGGCGGTCTCCTCCTCTTCACCACTTGGTCTGCATTCTATCCAATCCTTGGACGCGTTTCGCCGTCTACGACTCATTGGCAAGGCCCCGGGTCTGACGAAGAGGTAAGGGACCTCAAAGTGCTCTTGACACAGAAATGCAATTAAGGGGATAGGATTAGGGGAAGGATAAGCGATAACTCTGTACACGAACTTATTTTAAGTTTGTTGTTTTTTAATATTTAGCTTTCGGTTGCTAAATCGACACATTGACTTCCAGCGCCACCCAACGTAGTTTGTCCGCGATGGGTCGCCTTGCCAGCGTTTAAACCTTGAAATTTCGGCCCATTTAGGGTTGGAGAGGCGCAGCCAATTTAGATTTTCTTCGCACAAACAAAAAAACAAATAATTTTTTGTGGAAATAAAATGATGACAAAGAAAAAAAATTATTTTTTTTTTCGCCCCAGCCTATTCTATAGTATCCTTAGCTTTTTAATAAACTAGGTACACCAAAACTAATGTCAACCAACTTAAAGGACTTGGTCCTCTTAAGTGTTCTTACCAACCCTTCATTATTTTGGAACTATGTTTCCAGCAAAAGAAAAACTTATGTCAGCATTCCTCAAAATCTCGATTTCGAGGGACGTGCTGCTTCCGATGGTCGGGGTGTGAGCAATCTCTTCGCCGATTTTTTCAGAGATGTATACGCCATAACAGAATAGTATTAAAGTAGATTTAAAAGGTGGAAGCGGTAATGGAAGCGCTATTCAGGTCACTGAGGGGAAAGTACTTGAGCTTGTTAAGGGACTTGATTTACGCAAGGGGGCAGGGTCGGATGGAATACCACCAATATTTATAAAAAATTGTATGTACAGTCTGTCTACACCATTGTGCTATATTTACAATGTATCCCTACAAAGCGGCATTTTTCCGAGTAAGTGGAAATTATCTCATATAATACCAATTCACAAGAGTGGCGACAGGACAAATGTTGAAAATCACCGGTCCATAAGTAAATTTCTATTTTTGCAAAGATGTTAGAAAAAGTAGTATAATATGCTGATATCTTAAATACCGTAAAAAACTTAATCATCGAAGAACAATATGGCTTCTGTCCCCACAAATCTTTGGAAACTAATCTACTCTGTCTCTCCCATTACATTTGTGAAGGAATCGATAACCGCAGGATTAGATTGACTGCGTGTACACCGATTTCAGCAAAGCATTCGATAAAATCAGCCACACCAGGTTGATTGACAGGCTTGCTGAAGTCGGTGTGTGCGATGGGCTGCTGGGGTGGGTTTGGTCCTATGTTTATCATCGGAAACCGGTTGCTGCGGTGAACGACTATGACTCCGCTCAATTTGAAGCTACGTCAGGCGTTCCACAGGAAAGCCACTTGGGGCCGTTGTTTTTCATTATTTATATCAACAATATAACACAGTGCTTTTATAATGGTAAATTCCTCTTGTACGCTGATGACTTAAAAATCTATCGTACCATTAACGAACCCGATGATTGCCTTAAGCTTCAACACGACTTAGATAGATTATCTCAATACTGCAAAAACAATAGCCTTTTTTTTAAATCAAATAAAATGCTACGGTATAACATTTTCCAAAAAGAAAAATTTGCTTAACTTTAACTACACCATTAATCGTAACCCCTTAGAAAGGGTTAACAACATCAGATACCTCGGCGTCATTCTAGATAGCCATTGGACCTTTCGTTTTCACTTTGAAAAGCTTATAGTTGAGGCAAATAAAATGTTAGGATTTATAAATAGAACTTGTAAAGAATTTAGAAACCCACGTAGCATTCTTGCTCTATATTATTCATTCGTATACAGTAAGCTTTCTTTTGCATCGGTCATAATATGGAAACCTCACTATAACATACACTCAAAAAGAATTGAATCAGTTCAGAGAAGGTTTCTTAAAACGTTGGCTTTTAAAGCGGGTTGCTCGGTTGAACGGGCTGCCCGGGACTTCAACGTGCTGCCACTAAAGCATATTATATGGATTATTTCAGACCTCTGTATTATAGTTAAATTAATTATTGGCTCCATAGATTCACCCTTTTTCTGTCATGTTTGAATTTCAGGGTTCCCGAAAGAGATCTAAGAATTGCAGCAGAAAGGAGATGGGCTTATAGAAGGAAACCTCATAATATGATGGTTTGCCAGGTTTTCGGATCATTATGACCTCTGTTACCTTCCACATCAGCGGTACATAATTTAGTCTAAATGATGCCCTAATCGAATATATATTTACTTTATGTAATATGATTTTCTCCGGTCCTGTTTCAGAACTTGTTCGATATTGAGATCAGTTCCAGGAGTTTTCTTTGGGGTAGGTATATTGAGCCAGCTGACTTTCACTTCCGGTTTAAATGGAAGTCATGTCGACTTTGTCAGTTTTCTGTATATTTCTTTTATTTTGATTCTACATAAATAACAATACAGTTGATTAAAAGTTTTTCCGAGGAGCCACATAGAAAATGATATTAGAGGAGGCTGCGAGAATTTATTCTTTGTTTCAGCTTTAAATAAGCTCCCCTTTTGCCATGCTCAATTTTTTGGTCATATCCAAAATGTGTGTGACAAACTCTATACCTAAGTTTTTTGAATGCCAATCTTGTCTTTGCCACAAAGTATTAGATTTTGAATAGCATTTACCCAACGTTTATGCGTCTAAAAATACACGGACATTATACTAAGATCGTAAACTGTCATAACTCTAAGAAAATCAGTATATTAGTAATGTTTATGAATATTCAGAATCAAAAGGTGTCCTGCATACATTTTTTTTAGATAGCAACAATATTTTGTGTACAGTATAGGCGCAAGGTGCCTTTTTGGCTCTTCACGATACACGTTTTTAATACTTCGCTAAAACAACAAAAAACTCACCGGGTCGCTTTTTGGAAACCTGTGCATTTTTACACGTTTCCCGCTTTGTACTTTACATCCGGGAACGCAACAACAAATCACCATTTTAGCAGAATAAACTTATACGTCGCGCCGCTTCGTTTAAAAATTTAATTTTAAAAAAATGTCAACGTCGCTTAGGTCCGATTCCGGAAGATATTTTTATTATGGATCAGCGCATAAGTCATATTTTTATCTTTATCGCACCTTAGCTGGTACGGTTAAATTTAGGAATAGATAGATAGAGAACGTTCCCCACGCTCATTCTAAACACATGTTTTGCCGCTACCAACGATAGGATATGAACAACGTTATAAAGCAAAATCCCTACAATAGCGCCATTATCGTCTGGTTGAAGAACTAACCGAACAGGGAACGATCTTCGCCATTTAAGTTATCCTAGCCTGATGGTAGGTTCACTAATTTATTTCGGTGATTTGTGGGTTCACTAAAAAAATGTTTGACAGCATCAAATTAATTTGTAACATTATGTCAGGTTGCCGAGCAATATAAAAGAAAAGCTACTCGATTTTGAGCTAGAGAGGTTTTTACCATTTAATTTTTAGCGGGAGAGGGTTGTATCGCGATAAAAAAGGATGCACCTTTTTTATCGATGTCAAAGTGATAAAAAATGCAAATGTCAAATGGACATTTTATTGTAGGAGTGAATTTATCTAAGTAATAGTAATGGTAAACATATCAACATGTCATTAAGATAAAATTAGGGAGATGAAGTGAATTGACAGACAGATTATGGGTTATTTTGATCCTTTTATCAGGTATTTTACAGTGGTCCGCTATTCCTGTTATATTTTGTTTTTTTAGAATTGATGTTTTATGTTCTTTAAGCCTAGTATTAAAGTTTCTACCTGTTTGACCAATACGATTGCTTAATAAATAACCACTCAATATCCAACAAAATAAAACCGATATATACTCAACACAAGGGTAGAAAACTCAACCTACTAGAAACATTAGCAATTACAAAAGCCTTAAAAAATCGATGTAATGTTGTTAATAATCAAATTGAAATACCTTCAGATGCCAATCTAATACTTAATAGTCTAATAACTTAGGATAAATATAAATAAACACTGTCAATAATTATGAACGAAAAACCCCATAATTATATACACAATATCATTTTCTTAATTTTATTACTTAGATGTAAATACCTCTATAATCACACCTGTAACTTAGTTGTACCTTTGGCCAATACCTGAAAATTAAGGACCAAAATAACTTATAATCTGTCTGTCAATTCACTTCATCTCCCTAATTTTATTTTAATAACATGTTGACATGTTTACCATTACTTTGTAACTACACGTATAATTTACTATTGTCGTCTTGTACTCCTTCGATAATGATCCAAGGGTCGAAACACGTGTCAGGCAACTGAATTATAAAGAAAGATGTTTTTCCCTTTTCTTTCCGTCAGACCCAATCCTTGGACGCGTTTCGCCGTATTACGGCTCATCGGCAAGGCTATAGAGTCTGACGAAAAGGAAAGGGACCTTACAGTGTTTTCAACACATAATGTATAAATACATATGCGAGATGTTACACGTGGCGACATCTCGTAGCAATCGAGCTGTCCACCCAACCAGACCAGCGAGGTCTTAGAGAAGACCAAACGCTGGAATGGATCCCGCATAAGCAGGTATCTAATGTCAGGTGGCGCTGAAAGCCAATCGTCGGTTTCAATGAACCGAAAACATGATATAAAGAAAGATGTTTTTCCCTTTTCTTTCCGTCAGACCCAATCCTTGGACGCGTTTCGCCGTATTACGGCTCATCGGCAAGGCAAGGCAACTGAATTATAATTGTGAAATATAACAAGTAAGACTTTAATTTCCTCTACCATGGAATATCCATTTCACCAAGCATGTAGCCCATCACAAGTCAATTCAATAATGTTCACTTTCTAGTCCTAGCAATATAATCTACTATAATTGTAGAAAAGTTTAAAATTCGTTTTATTTGTGATATTTTAAGTAACCCCGTCCTAGGACATTCTGCGAACTGCTACTAATCTAATGTTTTTTTTTAATTTTAGGCATGCTTTAATATTATTATAATATTATTGATAACCCTATGGATACACTGGATAGAATGTAAATCGGCGGGAGATTTCGTTTCATGGTGGAATTCACCAAAGCAACAAACACAATATTGGAGTTCGGATTCCCCCAATCAGCGAAAAAAGTTTGGAGGTAGAGGATTTCTAGCCGTCGGAGTACCGGGCGGTGGTGGAAAAAAGTAAAATTATTATACAAAACTCAGATATTACCAACTGATAATATATAGGTTAGTTCAGATCACCATAAATTTACTTCGTAAATATTCTAAATTTTGATTACTGTTACAGGCTTTTAATGCAAAAGGACTATTCGAATATGTCTTCGATATACGGTTTAATTTATTGTAAGATGCTACTTTTGGTGGATAAAATTTTTAAGGGGAGTAGTGCACTATGTTTCTCTGAAACTGTTGATCTCGATATAAAATGTATGAAAGTCAAAAATTGCTCCCACGGACGGTCATAAAAACAGTTTTTGCTAAACGCCATTACCCAAAATTTACGCCGGAAGTATGCGGGGCAGATTTTGACTTGAAAAGTTACTCGACCAGGTGGTGGCGGCTTTTCAGGGGCGGAACGGTCGGCAGTGCTTACCCAGTGCCAAACAGACAACTAGAGCTGTTATAGTGGAACTGTACCTATTCTATCTTCTCCGCGTACCTTTTACCTATTACCAGGTACCCATTCCAGGTCCGTTAGCGCTGTCACGTTTTGTTTTTCATTTTCTATTTTCGGTGATATTTTCAAGGGTGTTGCCAGCCAATAGCCAATGGACCAGGGGGGAGGGGCAGGGTAAGAAAGCGGATGGGGAATATGTGAATTGTAGGTACAAATAAGTACAATGGTTGCAATTTTTATAGAAAAGTTTTTATTTTATCATTTAAGAAAAATTCACAAAAGAAATAAAAGAAATTAAAACATTAAAAGAAAGTGAATTAAAATATAATCTTCTCGCGTTTGGTGCAAATTTGTTGTTAGCGAAGAAGTAAATTCTTGGGAAGCGACAATTCCAGGGCTCTGCTCTCCTCAGTCAGTCAGCTCAGATGATGCAACAGCATCGCCAAGTATAGTTATAGTAAAATAGTATGTCTTTAGCGCCTTTTTCAAATGATACCGATTTCATTTTTCATTTTATTCACCACCTATACCAAAACTCACTAATTCTATCGGTGACTCATTTAATACCAATTACCAGATAAGTACTCTGGAAGCGGCAAAATAAAAATATTGTACAAGTAAATATTTTTTATGCATACAAGAGACGTTGCCGCTACAATTACAGTGAAGTGAGGAGGCGACGTTGTCATACAAGCCGCAATCAGCTAAAATTGCTCATTTAGAATAGCACGGCGATTTCGATACTGGGATTTTGATCGCGAAGAAAATAAATATGGCAACACACAGAGACAGAATTCACAGCTTCAAAGATTTCAAAATAGGCATGCTGGCACGGTTTCCGCACTGCTCGATTAATTTGTGCCTTTATTAATTTATCCATAGATTTTTTTGTGAGTTTCTTTCATGTTTCGTAGTATATAGGTCGTTCACATAAGATATTGTTTTATGTAAATATACCGTTATTAAACTTTATTTAATCTTGTCAATTTTTTTGTTAGTAAACCAACCTTTAACTGTCCGCCTACAAAAAAAAATTTCAATTAACATAAAAAGAACGAATAATAATTAAAAACGTATGTCATGGATTTTAGGAAAAAAATCCTAAACTAACCACATTGGATGCTCCAGAAATATGTGGCACTTTATCGAAACATTCCTTGCGTACTGTATTTACAGGGTATTAAAAGGCATTCATCGAGAAAATGACGAAAAAGAAAACAGTCGAAGAGACCTGACAAGAGGACCGAAAAAAATAATTCTGGATGATGCCACAAAATACGTCATTTGTCGCAAAATCCATGGATTTCTTTTTCTAAATGAAATATCCACAATATAAAAAATTATGGCTAATAACCGAGAACGACTATAAAGTTTGTCACAATAATTATTATTGTTTTTTTTTTAAAGTTAATGTCGAAGAACCGGATGTAGTCATGGCGGGACACTCGATTCCCTTGGCTTCATCAATTCATTTATTGGGCGTTAATTTAGATAGTCATATGTCTTGGCATAGTCACGTTGTGGCCATTGCTAAGGCAACTTCACATAGGCTTGGAATACTTTTTTGAACTAAGAACCTCTATACACCCCAACAACTTTTGATGCTCTATAAAGCCCAAATTCGACCATTGCTGGAGTACTGTTCGCATATATGGTCCTCTGCTCCTAAACATACCCTGATTTTACTAAATTATATTCAAACAAAATCCACCCGCTTGATCGGTGACCATGATCTGAGGCCGTGTTCCCCAACGAGTATAATCTCTAAAGATTCAAGACCAACGTGAATCGTTTCCTGCGCACACACACCGCTCGCAGAGCGCCATAAAGAAGGATTAATCCTGCAATGCTGTGCCATATCATAAAAAAAAAGTTATTGGTAATAGAAAATAAAATTCTAAAGAAGTCTGCAAAAACTTCTAGATTTTATGCCATGAAATAATCCAAATTTTTTATGGACGTGATATTAAATAATCGAACACACATTTTGTTTATTGCAAGTATTCAAATAGTAGACAAAACCCAAATATGGGCGTGATCTCCAGAAAGTTTCGGCTGCGGCGCTGTTTCACCTCTGTTTTCCTAAATAACAAAAAATTTTACTTTTCTGAACTCGGCACGAAATAAACAATTAAATAATAACATACCTACATACTTAACTTTTTTCTTACTTACTACAACTTTACCAGAGAAAAAAAATTGTTGACTTACAAACCACGTCAACCAACCATGTAAAAGTTTGACGGTACAAATTCCGTTACTAAACTAGAAGGAAAAATAATTTTTCATTCATGAAATTTGAAAATAATTCCCTAACTTGTTAATTGTAATCGTAGGTACATTGTAGTGATGCTAATCATTCAAATTTATAGCTAGGTGTGATACTTAGTAGGCCATAAGTTCTTTAAATAAACAAACGCAACAATGGCGTCCAGGAAAAGTTACTATCTATGAACATTTCTTTTATGTTTATATATACAGTGTGTGTGTAAAGTCTGAAAACGGCTTAATAACATCACAATTTATTGGCCGATTTAAACCACATTTGGTATTGTTGTGTAAGAGGATCTGACGCACCGAATGACGGATATTGGCGTTATTGCCAACTTTTTAGTTTGTCTGGAATTCGAACGAATTTTATATTTTTAAATGTAACACCCTGTATATTTTTTTATTTATAATTTTTACATTAAATTTGTTACACTTTTGGTATAGCATACTTTGTTTGTAATATCAGTAGTTTTCGAAATAACGACGTGTTTTGAAAATATCAACAAATTGTGTTTTATTTATTAATAAATAAAACGCCACTTCAGTTTTGAGGTAAAGTCATAAAATCTGTCATTTTTACATGCAAAAATGTCTTTAACTGAAAGTAAAAGAATTACAATTCTCATGATTTGAGGATATGGCGATAGGGTCAGGTCTTACGAAGAGGTTAAGAATCTATTTATTGACGCATTTCCAAACCGAAATCCAATTTCAAAAGCAACTGTTCTAAAAACTGTCCGACTGTTCGAAGAAACTGGAAATTGTAGAGATAAGCGACGATCAGGACGACCAGCAGTAGTAGATTAAGAGAAAAGTTTAGAAATCTTACAACATGTTGTTGAAACCCCTGTTTCTTCATTAAGAAAAATTTCTCAAGTAAGTGACGTCTGCTTCAAATCCGTCCATAATATTTCAATAAAACATAAATATTACCCTTTCAAAATACATGTAGTTTAAGAGTTATCAGAAGATGATTATGAGCGAAGAATTGAATTTTGTGATACTATGATGTCAAGGTTTGGCCAAAATAACCAGTTCTTCAAACTTATAGTATTTTCGGACGAAGCAACATTTATGTTAAATGGTAAAGTCAATAGACACAACTGTAGATTTTGGGCAAATGAAAATCCCTCTGGATGAGAGAAGGCCATACACAACACCCTGGAAAATTGAATGTGTGGGCTGGGCTTCTGGGTAACCACAAGATCGGTCCATTTCTTATTGATGGAAATTTGACATCACAACGTTACCTTGAGCTCTTGGAAACGCAAATAGTGCCTACTATACGAAATGTGATGGGTCCAAATTATGCAAGTACATTCTTCCAACAGGACGGAGCTCCTCCCCATTTTGGTCGAAACGTGCGCGAATTTTTGAACAACACTTTTCCGAGTAGGTAGATTGGTAAAGGGGGTACAATCGAGTGGCCACCTAGGTCCCCTGATTTGTCGCCTAACGACTACTTTTTATGGGGACACTTGAATAACAGAGTTTATACCACAAAACCTCAAGATTTGGCCAATTTGCAGCGTCGAATTTAGGACGAATTTGAATTAATAACGCCAGAAATGATTTACAACACAATTGAAAAATTTTATTTTCAATTAGCACACTGTCAAGCTGTACTGGAAAACGGTTTGAACATTTAGTATAAAAAATATATTTTTTCTAAATTGTACTCGTTATTTCGAAAACTACTGATATTATAGGAACAAAGTATGTTATACCAAAAGTGTAACTAGTTTAAAGTGAAAATATATATGAAAAAATATACAGGGTGTTATATTTAGAAATATATAATTCGTTCGAAGTCCAAACAAACTAAAAAGTTGGCAACAACGCCAACATCGTCATTCGGTGCGTCAGATCCTCTTACACAACTGTACCAAATTTGGTTTAGATCGGCAAATAAATTGTGATGTTATTAAGCCGTTTCCAGACTTTATACACACACTGTATTGGTGGCAACTTATATTTATTTTTTTTTAATTTTTATTGAAAGTAAATCTTGGATATATAAATAATATCTCAGCCATTTTTTCATTTCTTCTAAAATCCTTTAATTGCGTCGAGATAGTATACAGGGTGTACTTCATGATAGGCCGTAATTCCAAGGGCGCATTCCTGAACCAAATTTAAGTAGAAAAGTTCATATAAATGTATGTCCTAAAAAGTCTGGTTTTCAAGATACAGGGTGTCAAATAAAAATAGTTTTTTTATTAATATCTCAAAGATTCTTTTGCCAATTTTGGTGAAATTTGTTTCGCCTCGAAAACGAAGCAAGGTACTAAAAAATATCAAGAGACAAAAAACTTATATTTTTGGCTGCTTAGCCTGAAAACAATATAAATTTTTTAAACAAGTCAGTGCTGTACAATTTTTTTTGTCAATACTATTCGTAAGACTGTCCCCCGGGATGGCACTCGAACTCATAATTATCATCTAGTTAGTGCCAGCTAAGCGTCTTATTACAACAAACAACGCTGCCAGATAACACCAAATACGGCAAGAGGATCTTTGAGATATTAATAAAAAACCGATTTTTACTTAAACTTTGACACCCTGTATCTTGAAAACCAGAGTTCTTAGGACACATATGTAGGTATATGAAGTTTTCTACTTAAATTTGGTTTAGCAGTGCGCCCTTGGAATGACGGTCTATCATGAAGTAACACCCTGTATACTATCTCGATACAATTAAAGAATTTTGGAAGGAATGAAAAAATGGCTAACATATTATTTATATATCTAAAATTTACTTTTAATAAAAAATAAAAAAAATAAATATAAGTTGCCACCAATATATACAAACATAAAGGAAATGTTGCCAGATAATATAACTTTTCATGAACGCCATTGTTGCATTTGTTTATTTAAAGGACTCATGGCCAATTAACTAATTATTTTCAAATTTCATGAATGAAAAATTATTTTTCCTTATAGTTTAGTAACAGAATTTGTACCGTCAAACTTTTACGTGGTTGGTTGACGTAGTTTGTAAGTCAGCAGCTTTTTATTATGGTGTAAGTTGTAGGAAGTAAGAAAAAATATAAAGTTATTAAAACGCAGTGTTTGCCAGATTGCAGCTAATATTATACTTTGTAAATTATAATATTGTAAAAATACTACACCGTACCATTTATTACTTCTTTTAAGGTACATTGTAAACAAATAAAACTTTTATGAAAGGCGCTCTCTGGAAAGCAAGATACGGATTCGCGGTTATCATTCACAATCAATTTTTAAATAAACATAAAACTCTTTCAAAAAAGTCTAAGCTTAATAAAATTGGATAGAAGATGAGAAAGATACATTACTTTTTAGGACAAGTTATTGAATAACTGTTATTCACTAGCTCTACATACCCTTATTATCGGAGATACTAAAATAAAAATATTAAACTCATGCAAAAATAAGTAAGCTTTCTATTCCCGTTATCAAGACAGTACCTTAATGGGTCGCAATTAAATAATTTCAATATTAAATTTGTCTCAGTAGTTAGACCATCTAGTGGCAATTCCCTTAAAAAAATGTTTTTTGAAACTTTATGAACAATACTTTTTGCTCGCCATTCTAATGTAGTGGGATCACTCTATAATAATGTCAATAAGAAAAGGACATTTTAATTATTAAATTTTGTATATTCTTGTACCAATTAACCCCTTAAATAAGCACACTATCTAAATTTTAACAATTGTCAACTTATTTTCATACCAACCAAGATGTTTCAACTGTTCCTAGGGTAGCTGCGAAGGCCTAGGGCTAGGGCTAAAGAACCTATCAAATATATTTCACGGTTTATATTTTGGGACATCCTGTATATTTGGATTTTCCCAAGGATGACAGCTTGTCATCAGCCGGATATTGAAAATAGATATAATACAGATCTACAAGAATCCTTCATAAACAAAACTTAATCCCACAATTGGCACTTCAGGGAAAAAATCGTGGCTCTGCTGCCGGACTATTAAACAGAATGTTTGATAAATTATTTAATTTTACGTCTATTTCTACCCCCCAACGGTTCAGCGCCTGGTTCGGTATTTTACTTCTTTAGATGACATAACTACTAATTAAATAAAAACACAGTAATAAAGATAGGTAGGTATGTAATTCATCACAGAATTTTCTTTCAGAATAAAAATCTGACAAAAGAAATTTGGAGTTTTTGAAACGTGGTAAATTAATTCTATATGGCGACAAAATGGTGAATTATCACATAAAATTCAGAGGTTTGACGCAGATTTTTTTAGAATTTTGTTTTATATTAAGCCACTCTGTGATTAAGCACTTACCAATAATTATTGGGACAAACTTGACAGAGTCGTTCTTGTTAATTGTTAATGTTACGTGAAAATAAGTTTTAACGCGCTTTAGACCCGAAATTCCTCACTCATTTGACAGTTGTGGGTTGCTCGAGTCAAGTAAATAGGTAATGTTTTATATTCCAAATAAAATAAATTAAGATTTGGCAATATCATTCTTTTGGAGAACCCTAAAGAGTTTTTTTCTGAAAATTACCTATTACCCCTTGTCTCTCTCGGGTGTTAATTAAATTCAACATTTTGGGGGTCAGCCGACCAGTGCTTTTTAATTTAGTTCATCCAATGACGAAAGCCCATATGGTAAACTAAAAAATATTATATTTGATATTATATTACTTTATACCTCAGTTACCTTCAGTTTTTCGGAATGTCCAAACAGGAGATTTTATTAAAATTTTTAAACACTTACCTGTGGTCCCAATCTTTAAAAAATCCAAACCGAAAGTTTTGTTTTTCAACACATCACAAAAACTTCAAAAACAACAGAACGATCTCACGGATTACAAAATCTTTTCTGTCATTATGATCATTTTCAAACACGTGGGTTTGACAGGTCGGCCATTTTGTAAGTAACACCCTGTATACTATCTCGATACAATTAAAGAATTTTGGAAGGAATGAAAAAATGGCTAACATATTATTTATAATATATCTAAAATTTACTTTTAAAAAAAAATAAAAAAAATAAATATAAGTTGCCATCAATATATACAAACATAAAGGAAATGTTGCCAGATAGTATAACTTTTTATGAACGCCATTGTTGCATTTGTTTATTTAAAGGACTCATGGCCTATTAACTAATTATTTTCAAATTTCATGAATGAAAAATTATTTTTATAGCTTAGTTTTTTTTTTTTTATTATTATGATCATTTTCAAACACGTGGGTTTGACAGGTCGGCCATTTTGCCTGGATGGCAAACAAAGGTTCATGTCCGTTTGTGCTAATGAGTTATTAGACTCTTTTGGTGTAATTTAATAAGTTTCCAAGTAATTTAAGGATTCATTTATGACCATTTCTAAGAAGTATCTATACCTGTGCTACCTGGACTTAAATAATTTTTCGTGTTCCGACTGTATTCCCATCGTAATACTTATTTGAACTTCCTTGTGTGTGCTTCGACCTTTGTTGTTTATATTGTGATTCTGTTGTGTAAAATTTAAAATTCGTGATAAAATATGGAAAGAATGAATATTATAAGACTCTTAGTGGCGATGTTAAATGTAGATATGATGCCAAACTTAAGATTATTGGTGATATTGATCCTTATCTACTTGGAGAGACTGATGTTGGAAATTTAATGTCTTTGCTAGAGGTAGCAATGATGAACTTGGTAAACTACCTTATATTAACGCATAGTTTTTACACTGGCCAGCAGCTGAAGGCATACAAAAGCTTGCAAGCATTCAAATTGTATGAATCTGGTTTGGTGCAAAATGTTAATGTAAAGGAAGTAAATCCCAATGCTTATGTTGTAGTCGGCAAGGTAAGATTAAGTTATAATAACGTTTTGGTTTTGAATAACTCTGTTACCATTTCATTTGGGCCTAAACCCACAATTTTATGTTCATATAGGTAGTTTATTTATGCTGTGTACTGTTTTTTTAAACATATAAAAGTCAAATTTATACATAGTAAAAATACTGAACTAATACATTCAAAAATTTAAAATTTGCAATTAAAATAGTACACAATATACAATCTAATAAATTAAAACGTTTTATAAAATCAGTTCATCACCAGGAAAAAATGTATCAGACCAGTAGAAAGCTTTCGATGTCAGAAAATGTTTCCCCGGAGTAGCTTCGTCTGGTGCCTCAATCTGTTATTCTATCTACAAGAATACATAACTTAATAAAAAAAAACTTCAACCTTAATCAACACTATGTCTACATCATAATACAATCAATCCTAGTACTACCTACTATTTACAATAATACACCTATCTGAAACTTTGCTCGTTTGCATTTCAGAGCTCTCTCATTTCTGTCAACTCGAGTCTGAGTTGCTTCTTTTAGATTAAAGTACCCCATATTTTGATTCAGGATTCAGTCAGGGCTGTCTTTGTTTATCAATTCGGCTGGAGCTCCTACAAATGTTTGCATCAGATCATTTTATAATGCCATCATACCAAAATTGAAATATTACCACTTATAAAATGTCTGGAGCAAATTCTCCCATACTTTAACTAGCTGTCACTTAAGGGGCCCCTTTTTAAAGCACTTATCCACATTTCACGCCGTTTTTCTGAGAGTTGAGTGAGGTTTTTTCCAGCGTTTTGAGGAACTGCAGAAACTCTAAAAAAACGTACATTGTCCCTATTTCCCCTCATCCCACAATTTACCACTAAACAACACGTCGGCATTTTTATTTAGGGCACTTTACACGAACACAGATCTTAAATTACGGTCAAGAGTCAAGGTAAACTGTAAGAAAACTTGGTAAACACTTGTGCTTATTTGCTTTGTTTGCCATCCAAGCAAAATGGCCGCCGACCCTGTGACGTCATATGAAAATAGTCAATTAGACATACTCATAACCTCACTTTAAATTAAGCGGCAGGAACATGATTACCGACCCTGTGTTACTTCGAACGGACAACGTTGCACAGCTGCAAGCTAGTGCGCATGATACGATTTTCGGATTTGTTCGGTTTTGATGATGTTCATTCTGTCAATGTTTGTTTTGCTAATGTTTGATTTTGATGCTGTTTGGTTAGGATGAATTTCTTTTTTGATAGAGTTAATTTTGTCTAATTTATTTTCATTTTTGTTCAACTATGTTAGAGTTTATTTTGTAATATTTAACATTAGGTGTTGTTCGTTTTGACAAAAATAAATTAGGAAAAAGTTATATTTTGATAGAATATAGTTCTGTATACGTTATTTTGCATATGTTCAATTCTTTGTTTGTTTTTTCTGATGTGGTATGCCCTCCCCTTCGAACGTAGTTCGATCCAAAGATTTCGATCCGTCGATCCATGGTGTATGTTTGGTTGCCTGTCTTTAAGTCTGAAATACTTTATCTTCAGTCAGTACTGATATTCTAATGTAGGGTCGGCTTGCCGATCCCAGCATGGGTTACTTGAAAAGTAAAACAATTTATTTTATGGTGGCTCGGCTGTAGTTTGCGAGTATGAGGTCCGGAGTGGAGCGGTTATTCGTTGGCAGTTTGAGAGTTATTAAGATGGAAATTGATGTAGATAAGTAATATAATATACCTACTGTCTGTTGTTTGTTTGACACTGAAAAGCTGCAACTGATAATCTTTGGTTTTCTTGCCTTTTTTTAATGCAAGTTCTGTTACATATCTGAATATCTGATAGATCTGAAAGCCTTTCTTGTGCCATTGTTGATCTTAAGTAATTTTTTAATAATTAAGTTTTAAAAAGTCTTTTTCTCCGCTAGGCACAGTCACAGGAAATGTTAAAAAAATTCGTATGCCAATCACTAAATTTGGAAACAAATTGATAAGGTTATTTGTAAGTAGGTATTGAATAATATTCAACAGGTTTATTTCAGGGGAAATATATGGTGCAACTTTGTCAATTTCATCGCATAAATCTTTAGCAATAATATCGTTTTCATTTTTAGATGGATCATGTATCTTTCATAAAGCTCCTAATCTGCGGCCCTACAAAAATTCCCTCCTTTAATTTTGCCTCTGACAGAGCCGGAAATGTTTTACACAAATATTTAAAACAATTTTCTTCTTTGTTTAATGCCTTAACAAATTGTTTCATAAGTCCAAGTTTTATGTGAAGTGGTGGAAGTAAAACTTTTTGAGGGTCAATAAGACTTTCGCGAATTACATTTTTGGTATCAGGTGTTAAAGTCTCTCTTTGTGGCCAGTCTCTTTTTATCCAATGCTGTTCTCGATTCCTGCTATCCCACTCACACAGGAAACATGGAAATTTAGTAAATCCAGACTGCTGACCTAAGTAAGAGAAGGCCTAAAATTTATAGATCTCCACCACTTCCCAGTTGTGATTTTCATATTGTATTCTTAAAAGTAATTCCTCTAAATTTTTATAATTTTCCTTTAAACGAACTGAATGGCCGACCGGAACAAAAGCAAAAACATTGCCATTATGTAACAGAACAGCTTTAAGGCTCCTTTTTGAAGAGTCGATGAAAAGTCTCCAGTCAGAAGGTGTGTGCTCAGGAGCTCCGAGGCAAGTAACTAGATCAGTAATTGCTTGGCAGTATACAAGTAGTCCGCTTTGTGCAAAATATTTTACAAATTCAGCATCACGATTTCTATACCAAGAGAAAGTAGTTTCTGTGGCAAGCAAATTATTTTATTACAACTTAGACCCTATAGTACTTCAGAAAGGTCTTTTGAAAGTCCCAAATCTCTTACTAAATACTAAATCATTCAAATCGGCTTGTGAAAATAGTTGAGGTTGGTTTTGACCTGAGGTTGATGGTTCAAAATCACTATCCATAGCCTGTAGGGAGCCGGAAGTTGAGGAGTTTTCAGTATCTTCTTTTAGTACTTTGGGGGGTATAGGTATAGATACATCATCACTGTGAGGAACTGGTCTGATAGCTGATTTATTATTGTTTGAGTACAAAATATGTTTCTAAGTTTTTCTATTATGCCCCTTAATATCACAAAGACAAAAGTAGCAATCATCATGATAATTTTGCGGTTCTCTCCACGCCATCGGTATTTCAAAAGGAAGGCTTTTTCTATTCCCTTTGGCCCAATGTCTTAAACCTTCTTCACAGACCTTGCAAACAACGTGCGGTGCCCAATCTTTATCTTGATCCGAATTTGATTTTGAAATAAACATGATATGCATTTTCCACAAATTCACCAATTGGTCTCTTAAACTTTTTCAAACAAATATAACAAAAACCATCTGATTTTTGCTACACCGGCTAGACATATTTTAAAGCAATGTATATCAAATACCAAGCACAAAACTAAACAAAAAATAAATTTTACTTGTTTACTGATCAAAACTCAGAGCTCAAATGAACACATGACATTAAAATATAAATTTTGTTTGGAGCGATAAACTTAAAACCCTTCTTCTTGGCAGTACTAATAAAGTTAAGGCATAATAAATAGGATTTAGCAGGTCAAAATTCCCAAAAATCTTGTTCAAGCAAATTAAGCAATAATTAATACAAATACAGGGTGTTCATTTGAAAACTTCCCACCACGGATTTATCGAACACCACTGGTTAAAAGAAAAAACGCCGAGACACGTCAAAAGATTTGCCAAAGGGGACAACTTTTTAACCGAAAACTACTTCACTTCGTTTTACCCTCTGCCCCCCGGGGTCATCCCCTTAAAAATTTTAAATGACAAGGGGTATCAAGTAATAGCTTGTTTAAAAGGTCTTTCAAGGTGCTTTATTTTGACGTTTGATTTTTTTAAAATCGGTCAATTCGTTTTTGAGAAAATGAGAAAAATCTTTATTTATCCTAATTTGTTCAGATAGAAAAAAAAAACACACGAAAATATCACTTTTTATTTCAATAAGTGTTCAAAAACCAACATAAACAGCAATTCGGAAGATTAGACGTATCAGCAACCAAATAACAACCCGACTTTTTTTCAGCCATCTATTTATAAACACAGATAACATGGGCGAACTGTATTTATTCTTATACCTGTTTAGTTTTTTATAGTTGCTAAGGAAAAGAAATAATTTAATTTGCTGTCAGTTACCTTTGTGACAATCTTGGGATAGTGAAAATTAATTTATTGATTCAGATTTTACTTCCAAAATGGTTTACACACTAGCCGAATGAGTGGAAATGATTCTAATTTATGGTGCCCAAAATCAATGTGCTCGGCAAACTGCTGTCACATTTAACGCCAGACATCCGGAAAAGATAACTTCGCATAGGTATGTTTTGGACCTTGTTACTAAATTTACTCAAACTGGATCTGTTGCAAATAAAAAACGTAATCATCGTAGAGTTTTGGATGAAGCCGCTCAAGTTGAAGTTTTGGATCATTTTGGCATAAATCCTAATATTTCATTACGCAAAATTGTTGATGCGACTGGTATTAGGCTCTGTACACACAGTTACTAAATTACATAAATTTCATCCATTCAAAATGAAAATATTGCAAGAGTTAACCGAAGATGATTTCGATAGGCGAGTTGAGTTTTGTGAACAAATGACTGCATCGATTAATGATAATACCATTTATGTAAAGAATATCTGCTTCAGTAATGAATGCACATTTTATCTAAATGGATTTGTTAATAAGCATAACTGCAGGTATTGGAGCAATGAAAGTCCTCATGCTTTTGTAGAAGGGCATACTCAGTACCCCCAAAAAATTAATGTATGGGCAGGCATTTTAGGAAACAAAGTGATTGGGCCATTGTATATTAATGGGAATTTAAATGGAGGCATTTATTTAGATATGTTGGAAAATACCATCAATCCGCTTATCACTGAAATCATTGAAAACCAAATCGAAGACGATGGAAACCCTATACTTCATGAGGCTGAAATATATTTCCAGCAAGACGGCGCTCCTCCTCACTTTGTTCTTCCGGTCCGGCAATGGCTAGACGACGAGTTTCCAGATAAATGGATAGGGCGACGAGGGCCTATAGAATGGCCTGCTAGGTCTCCTGACTTGACGCCATTAGACTTTTTTCTATGGGGCCATTTGAAATCTATTGTGTTCACTCCCGAACCTGAAAGTTTGGATGAACTTCGTCAACGCATCATCGAAAGCTGCCATGATCTCCAACAACATGTTTTTGAAAATGTGCGTCAGGAATTTGAACATCGCCTATATCATTGTTTTGCCAATAACGGGCAACATTTTGAACACTTATTGAAATAAAAAGTGATATTTTCGTGTGTTTTTTTTTCGAACGAATTGACCGATTTTAAAAAATCAAACGTCGAAATAAAGCAATTTGAAAGACCTTTCAAAGAAGCTATTACTTGATACCCCTTGTCATTTAAAATTTTTAAGGGGATGACCCCGGGGGGCAGAGGGTAAAAGGGGGTGAAGTAGTTTTAGGTTAGAAAGTTGGCCCCTTTGGCAAGTCTTTTGAAATGTCTCGGCGTTTTTTCTTTTAACCAGTGGTTTTTGATAAATCCGTGGTGGGAAGTTTTCAAATGAATACCCTGTATAATAAAAGATTTACCTCGGGTAATGAGCGGCTACTACTGTAGTAGTACTACATTCATTTTAAAATGTATTAAAACGCCTTCTGTGGGTGATAGAGACTAATTGTATTTTAATTAGTTATTTCTATATAAAAGCTGAGCTTAAGGAACAAAAATCACGTCATCACAAATTTCATGCAGGCCTGTGTAATAGATAAGTCTGAAAGCCTTTCTCATCCCATTGTTAATCTCAAATATTTTTTTATTATTTTAAGTGTTGAAAAGCTCCGCTAGGCACAGTCACAGGAAATGTTAAAAAAAAACTCGTATGGCAATCCCTAAATTTGGAAACAAATTGATAAGGTTATTGTAAATAGGTATTGAATCATATTTAACGGGTTCATTTCAGGGGCAATATAGCGTGCAACTTTGTCAATTTTATCGCATAAATCTTTAGCAATAATATCTTTTTCATTTTTAGATGGATCATGTAACACTCTTGTCACAGATTTACATTTTGTAGACCTATTTGATTTACCTTTTTTAAGGAAATTATTTAGGTCATTGAGAAAATTGAAAACTGTGTGATGTTGTTTTATTCGTTCGAACCTTTCTTCTATTTTTAATAATGCAGCGTCCAACAAACAAAACAAAAATTAATTTTGAATTTGTCTTTTGGATTTTTTGGAGCATCATCTTTAGATTCGTAGTTTTCAGTTGTTGAGATTGACATGTTCAAAATTAATAAAGTGCAAATTATCCCGGTGCGTGTATAAGGCATGAACGAGTATTTTCCTGCAGCCTGACAAAAACTGATGGGATAGTGGGTTAAAACCAACGACTTAATACACTGTTTTAAGTCCTTGGTTAAAACAAAAAACGAACAATGTATTTCCCAACTGGTTGCGACGTGGAGTAGCGTTTTTAAAACCATTGTTGTTTTGTTTATTTTCAGTTGAAGATACTTGTGAAATTCAATTTCAGCTCTAAGTATTTACCTAGTATAATAATAATATTTTAAAATTGATTATTCTACTAATAAATTATTTTCAATTTTTTTTTAATCGGGAGGCTATAGCCGCCCATGTGCCCCACACCCCTGGCATCCCCGGGTTGGAACGGCCCAGTGTTTCAAAATATTTTTTAGCACCTTACCGTCCTCCGTTAAAAACACATTAAGGATGAAATTCTTTTGAAAATAATATTTCTGATTTTTCTTATATAGGTATCATCTAGATCAGTAGCATAATGGTATTTGGAAGAGTCTATTGACATAAAAAGGGATAATATTATGTTGAATATAATACTACGACCAAACCAAAATGAGGCGTCAACATCAGCAACATCGATACCAATTACAAGTTTACAAACTAAATAACAAAAGATACAAGACAGTCAGCATGATACAACAAGTTGTATCATGGACAGTCAGGTTAGTTCAGTAGATGCCTCTGATGTTGATGCCTCATTTTGGATTGGTCGAAGTATTATATTCAACATAATATTATCTATTTTTAGGTCAACAGACTTTATCAATATCTCCCTTATGCTACTAATCTAGATGTAGATATCTACCTAATATTTTGAAAAATCAGAAGGATTATTATCAAAAAAATGAATTTCATCCTTAATGCATGTGTTATTAGTGAAGAACGGTAGATAAGTTTAATATTTGGTTAATTCTTGCTTACTTAAAATCAATATGTTCGATATTTTAAGTTGTTATATTTTCCACATGCTCGTTCCTGCAACGGCAGTTCAGGGCAGCAAAGGCAATTTTTAGAAAAATAACTATATCTATACATTTTTATTGTTTTTAGGTCTTATTCTTAGCAATATGTCTAGTCATCCATGGCTTCACCATTATGGTTTAGCGGTTCTAGAAGAACATTTGACACCAGGTGTGGTAGAATAATTCAAGGAAGAATGGAGCACGGTTGGTTTGGCGCATTGGAAACATGAGGACAACCTAAAAGTTTTACTTATTTTTTTATATTTCTTGATTGTGATAAAATAAAATTGGTTTTTAGTTACATATTAACCCACCATCTAAAGTGTATTAGTTGCCAATTTAACCGATCGATGAAGAGATAAGCAGTATTATCTTCTTCTAATACAGGCTTTTAAACGCTATTTACTTTAAAAATAGATGCGATATAAATATTACCACGTGACGACTCATTGGTCGTTCCTAATAAAAATCGTTAAATGGTTTCGTCAGTATTCGCTTCACCTTTAAATGTTACGTTATACCTTCTTTCTCATTTAAACAATAATTTAGGTTTTATTTTTAATGAATAATTAGTTATGGGTATGTTTCCGAACTCATGGAAATGCCAATGTATAGTCCCTATACCAAAGTTGAACAATCCTTCTCTGCTTTCTGATTTTAGGCCAATTAGTATACTACTAACCCTCTCTAAGATTCTAGAAAGAGTTGTTACCGACCAATTAAAGCATTTCATCAACTTGAATAACATTGAAATCATAGCACCAGTGGCGCCAAAGCCCTGTTGTGTGTATCTAGAGTTCAACACATGTGAAATTCCATATGTGGAACTCGACACATGGAACTCTTGCGAGTATTTGTGGATATAAATACCTGTTTCTATGATATTTTGATGATGTTTATAGCAACCGTTTCTAAGGTATTATAAGTAAATAGTTGATAGATGAAAAATAAAATACTCTAAACTTCCCTACAAATATTTTTTTAAATATTTGCAGCACATAATTAATTTTAATTGCAATTGCATCATTTAAGTCACTCTAGTTAGATTTTTTAAATGTTCCTAAATAATGGTGGTTGCATGAACAACTTAGTTGGATATCGCCACCATGCACATTGTGTGTGCAAGTGTTTTGTAATTATTACTTCTTTAGTTGTTAAATGAAGGCATTTATTTTTATCGGAATTTTTCTCCAATCCTTTACTATCCGGTATAATAAAAACCTGATATGCTGCATGGTTTTGCTTACCAAAGCCGTAATTTTATTTCATTTTTGCATTATTTAAATATCGTGCATAATTAATTATTGGTAGTTATTTTCATGTCTTCGAAATATAAGTATATGCATACTTTTGTTACATCATACGTACCATAAATTAAATTGTCAATTTGAAACATAAATTCCTTGTAAAGTTTTGTCTAGTTTCAAACTTTAATTTAACCAAATTGTTGCGTTGTCAGAGTAAGAGCTCTTATTCAAACGTTTCTATAGTAAAAAAAAAATGTCAAATCGTCTTACAGATATAGGGTAAGTTCCATCCCGTATTTATATATTAAGCATTAATACAGGATACACTCTTGGATATTTTAGTAGTTGAGTTTTTTTTTATATGGTTTGACCCAATAGCTTTAATTTAAAATTTCTTAAAATAGAACCTGTACCCCTACCCATGTACAGGGTGTCCGGAAAATACGTGTACAACGTTTAACGACAGACTCCTGACATCAAAATAGGTCGATCCAAGCCGACTTAGTTATATCCAAAATTGTCTCGTTTAGCCGGTAAAGGGCGTCAAAAATTTGTAAAAATATTGGGTTTTTCTAAATTACGTGAAAACCTGCTAATCGATTTTAATGATTTTTAGTATGTAGACTAGTATTATAAAATGACGTTTTCTAGTAGTATTATAGTCACCGGCTGTAAATAAGTGGAAGTATTATAAAAGTGATATACCTAATACGTCAACATTTCTCCTGATTTTTTATATCAACGGCGTTATGACAACCCAGATATTTTTGTCGAGTGACTGCATGTATATGGAAGCCATTTTACCTCTTCATTATTTTTCGTTGGATGAGCTGTTTTGCCAGAAAAAAAAAATATTTACAATTACCTGCATACATCAATTATTAACATTAGTAATTAAATTAAAATCAAATTGCATGTAACAATAATTTTTTTAGTGACCTTGTTGCTATGTCATTTAATAATTTGTGAATTATTGACAAATTGTCACCAGTCTATGAAATTGACTAAAGTATATGATTAACATTCTTGAATTACAAGTTCATTTTACCATTAAACATGGAATATTGTACGAACTCTGAGAAGGTTGACATGCTCCTGGTATACGGGTTTTGTCAAGGACATGGGCGTCAGAGTGTTAGGGTTTACATGGAGAGATTTCCTAACCGTCGAATACCAATCCACCAAACATTTTCCAATATTGAGCGTCATCTTCGGGAAACGGGCAGCTTTGAGAAAAAAATTGAAGGCAGAGGTCGTATGCGAACAACTCGATCTGTGGAAACAGAAGAGAACATTCTGGAAAGAGTTAAAGAAGAACCAAGTACCAGTACCCGTCGCTTAGAACGTGAGTTACATGTTCCTAAAACGATTGTCAATGAGGTTTTAAAAGAACAGTAGTTAGATCCATATTAAGTGCAAAAAGTCCAGGAACTTTTACCGACTCATCCCCCCATGCGGCTTACATTTTGTCAATTTATTAGAAACAAAAGAATCCGTGATCCAAATTTTTGCAGAGAAATATTGTTTACTGACGAGGCGTGCTTTACAAGATCTGGAGTAACCAATCTGCACAACGAACATATTTATTCCGATAAAAATCCACATGCCATTAAAGTTGCACATCATCAGCATCAATTTAAATTAAATATTTGGGCAGGTATTATTGATCGCTACCTTATAGGTTAGATAGAAATATTTATTTAAATTTTTTGAAAGACACATTAGCAATTCTTCTGGAAAATTTGCCCTTTTTACTTCGAAGGGAAATGTGGTATATGCATGATGGTAACCCGCCCCATTTTTCCGTTGCCGTTCGGCAATACTTACACTATTAATATCCCAACCGATGGATTGGAAGGGGCAATGATGCACCAGTAAAATGGCCACCACGTGCTACGGAGTTAAATATGTGTGACTTCTTTTTGTGGGGCGCTATTAAAACAGAAGTTCACAAGACTCCGGTAAACACACGCCATGATTTATTGACGCGGATTTTAAATGCAGGCAACCATTTTAATAACCCCCGAGATAGTAAATAGGGTCCAATATCATTTTTTAAGGAGTGTTAATAAGTGTATTCAGCAAGATGGCATCATTTTACACATTTGCTTAAGTAGGTAATGTTTTCGTTATACTTAGTTTCTTACAATATTTTTAATACATACTTCCAACTTTGTTGTAGGTACTTTGTTTTATTATTACTGTTAATAATTATTGATGTATGCAGGTAATTGTAAATATTTTTTTTCTTATTTACAGCCGGTGACTATACTACTAGAAAACGTCATTTTATAGTATTAGTCTACATACTAAAAATCATTAAAATCGATTAGCAGGTTTTCACGTAATTTAGGAAAAACCAATATTTTTACAAATTTTTGACGCCCTTTACCGGCTAAACGAGACAATTTTGGATACAACTAAGTCAGCTTAGATCGACCTATTTTGACGTCAGGAGTCTGTCGTCAAACGTTGTACACGTACTTTCCGGACACCCTGTATAATATAACGGTAGTTTCGGGTGGTGCACGTAGAAAATCCCATGTAAATTTTGCTACCCTCAAATATTGGCTGTCCTATTCATTTTACATCAAAACACGTGTGTTGATCTGATATGTGTGCCAGGCAAAGTGATTTTCTAATGCTAAAGTAAGTGATATTTTGGGTAGGGACGTATGCCCGATAACAGAGGTTACCATTCTTTTAAACGTACAGTAGAAGTATCGTAAATTTCGCAGTTAAATAGACTACAGTCTTTGTGTTTGGTTGAGACGTGTAAGAATAATATGAAAATAGATAAATTGAAATAAATATTAATATTTATAGAAAACATCTACTATGTGCAATACAACAACTTTTTTATTTTAAAATTATAGTCATCATGTTCCGAGTAGTCCGATGAACTATCGTCGTTAGGGTCCAAAGAAATAATAAGGGACTACATCCAGTGTTTTCTAGCATGTTATCAGCTTCCCACATTCTTTCTTCTATTTTAATCGCATGTTCGACGCATTTACTCCATTTTTCACAATCAACTGTCTTTATTCCCTCTTGCAAGAGGTTTCCAACGTCTCTAATTTTAAAAGTTGTGTTATGCCTTGCTACAAACCCTTTTACTTGCGCCCACACCAATTCCATTTGGGTTAATTCACAGTGATATGGCAGAAAGCGAAGTACCGTTACGTTTCGTTTTGAAGCGATTTCGTCGACAACAAATTTTGTGCACAGAGGTTTATTCAACTTTACAATCTCCAGTAGCTCCTTTTTCAGCATATCTTTATAAAATGGCTTCTTATTTGCAGTAAGCATATGAATGATGCCATTTTTTTTCCAAGATGTTGGTATTTTTTCGGATTCTTGAGTGGTAGCTGGCATTATCCATGACTATAACAGACCCAGAAGGAACAAGATCTAGCATTTGTTGGAAGTATTCTTCAAAGACATTAGCGTTCACATCTTCATGATAGTCTCCAGTCTGTTTTGATTTAAATGCTAGTAAGCCGCCATCAACAAATCCATTTTTGCTACCAACGTGAGTAATTACTAATCTTTTACCTTTTTCCCAGGGTGCTTTTATTCCAGTGGACTATTTTTCCATGAAAGCTTGCCTCGCGCTTTTTATATGTTTTTTCTGCCAAATTTTACCAGCGGTATATCCTTCATTGAACCATGCAAGTTCCATATAATAGATATTCCTATTTCCCTTCGAAACTGTCTAACTGCTCTCAAATGTCGTCGTCGCCAGCAGATGATTTCGTTATTCTCTATTAAAGTGATTTTCTACTTTGAATTTTTTCAAGACAAAAATTCATTTCCTTCAAAGTTTTCCAGTTTCTTTTTACCCATGGGTGGAATGAGATCATCCTTTTTCATTTCAGACATTATTTTGTCCAAGAATGTGACTCATCAGACTGATTAATCTGAAATCGCCACACCTGCAAGGTTTGCTCTTTTTCGGAATCGTGATGAACAGGGATTCCAACCAGTTTTCAGGTATCTGTCCAGTGTTGTAGATTTTATTGTGTGATGCTGTCTTCATCCAGCCTTGTTGTTTTTTGCTTGCCTTATATGGCTTTCTCAACTCCTGATTTTAGGATATTCGGTCCTCTCCTGTTTAAGTCTACTCCGAGAGAGAAGTGTTGGTCTTTTTTTAAGTAAAGCGAGTGTATGATTCTTCTGATTCTTTTCATCCTCATTCATTACAGTTTCTTTTCTTCCTGTACTCTTCTCTTTGGTGACCTGATGGGGCCGCGTTTATCCTCGTGCACAAGTAGGTATATTGGTGACTATCCGACTCCAGTAATATTCCAACACATTTCACGCAGTTTTACTAATCCGTTTCTCAGCAACAAATTCAAAAACACTAGCCATTTTCAAGAACGAAGTTTTTCAACAACTGCCGGACAGTATATATAAATATTTCAAATTTTTCAAACAGTGGGGCACAGGTAGGTAAACTACCTGTGCCTCTACATACCCGATCTCGGGACCCCTGACAATAAACATAATTAAATAATAATAATTGGATGCAATTATGGAATACGGCGAAGACCACTGGGTTTTATAGTTCAATAATGATTTATTACTCTCTCGCATTAAGCAACATACTATAGCAATAATCAAACGAACCAACCTTATACTGTGGGTGCTACAGTATCTGCGTGAGGCCAGCACGAACATCTGTCTGAAACAGGAACAACAAACTATTTCGCCGAATTAAATTGTTTTATTGAGAAATTTAATTAAAGTTTAATGACCGGATTTGAAATTTATTTCGGACAAACACGTAATCTTACTTTATCACAACTTACATTCAATTCGACCAAATTCGCTAATGATTCCGCCAATTAAATGTGTTTTATCCAACTCTTGCATATAATGTGAACATTATTAGTTCGATTTTTGACTAATAAAGTAGCTTATAACTCACACGTGGGTTATAACCATAACTCACTAGTGGGTTATAACCATAACTCACTAGTGGGTTATGATTATAACTCACGCAGACACACCTTTTATCACCCCAGTCGATAAATTCTTTGAAGGTTCTGTCATAACTATCTCTTGACTTGTGGGGAATAATAAATGAACACGCTAGGTCAGCTTATTTTTCAATTTCGGCTGGAGTTTTTTTATATTTTGAAAAACCACTATTGAAAATGACAAAAATATTAATTTGATTTACTCTCTTCAAATTTTTGTTATTAATCAATTCCATAACAACAATAATCACACTAGCCTACTTTTACGTGAGTTAACTAATCGGTTATCGATGATGTCTTTTTAAAAAAGTTTATTTTATTCTTAAGCGTTACTTTACAATACAAATGCCTTCAGCTGACTGACTGCTAGAAACAATGTATAAAGATTACAATATAATAATAAATGCAATGTTAGCAAAATAAATGTCTATTCAGCTCTAGGTGGCTAGATAACTCCTCCCCCCATAAGATTCAACTATCAGGTTGGACAGGGTAGTTGAATTGCTATCTTTTCTTCTTTGGGACATTTTTCTCGTTGTTTTCTTAGGACCCTTGGCATCATCTTCTTATAAGCGATGAATAGGCACAAAACGGCGATGAAAATATATAATAATATTGTCCATAGGCTTGGTGCTTTCGTCATTTCACTGAAAACCAAATGGGGTTGGTTTTGTATAACTTGATTTTTTAATTTATGTAGACCATCTAATTTTAAATCCTGTAGGTGTAGGCTTAGATTCAGTACTGGTAGTAGATCGGGTGTTTCCGCGAAATCCGGAAACAGGATTGGCTGGTTGTTGGCTTTGATTGGCTTCTGATCATTAATTATTGATGCTGAGTTAGTATCGATTTGGCAGCCAATCGGGATATGACATAGATAGGTTCCAATGATATTTTGGGTTTCTGCTTGACCAAAACATTTCAGTTTTATGGCTTCTTTGGTAGGTAGGACTAATATCCATTGATTGGTTTTATCTAAGCGATCGATTATAGTATGAGCGATCTTTACTTCAGTTTGCTTGCAGGATGAGGTGTTTTTGTCAGAGTTCAGTAGTTTTACTTCGCAAGGGCTAGTTCCTTTAATTTCGTGTAATGTTTCTTTCTCGCAGATATAGAATTCAGGGTATATTTCTTGGCATTCTTGATTGTAATATGCGTAGTACAACTGATTTTTTAATAAGTATTTATTACTTGACAAGACAACCTTAAACAGACTCTGATAATATATTGGGACTGAATATATATGAAAATAATCGAAAGGACGTGGGTGCATTATTGGTATATGTAAAAGATATGTTATTTTATTATTAAGCACAAAAGATTCGAGGTTAGTGATTTTTTCATAAAGTAAGGTATTTTCTTATGTTACCGGTAAAGGCATTTGCTGAAGCCCTACTCGTTTTTGTAACTTAGTTAATTCGATAAAAAGATCTTCAGTTCTTATTATACTAGGATGCATTATTTTTAATTTGGAAAATGTTAGGGAGTTCTCTACGTCTTGTAATATAGAAATAATTATTTCATATACGTTAACTATTTGGTTAATAATATCCTTTATATATAGAGAGTTTTCTCTGTAAGCAGCTTTCTGTACGATAGAGGAAATTTGATTTATTTTAGATTCTAATAATTTTTCATTATAGTTTATTTGTTTTATCGTAGAATTAAAATTTTCAATAACACTTAAAGAAAGCGAGTTTTGTTCCAAAATTTTTGCTTGCAAATTATTTTGGTTCTGCGTTAATTCGTAAATAAGTTTCTCGTACCGTTCACCATCGGATGCGTCAAGATTTCCTGTGACAGCTTTAAATATGGATCCTAGGCCGTTTACTAGTCCTCGTTTAATCCTGTCGGGATGAGGAATAATTTCTTTTATTTTAATTTCGACTCTATTTTGTGTCAGTTTTAATAGTTTTATATAGTTGCTTATGTCATCATTATATTCTTTGTGTGTACTTATTATTTTAGTAATATTTTGGGATTTAAGATGCAACTTATTTATTTCTATTATTATTGGGTTCAAATCATAATAGTGTATAAGTGTGTAGGCGTAATTTTCAATTTTTGCCGTCCCTAATTTAACTGGAATAATTCCTGGGTTATCGTCCAGTTTCCGTATGTCGATTTGTTCAGGAGTTCCTAACACGTGTGTGATAGCGCTGTAATAGAATATTCTTAATTACTAAAACTATTTAGATGTGGGCGTAACTTTTAGTATGTGAGCACGTGTAATAAAATATGTACATGTATTAAAATATAGAATAATAATGTTAAGGAGTTAAAATTAAGTGTCAAAGCTGTATTTGCTTCTTAAAGGGCGTTTTAGGTTATCCATATGGACTTTAGTTTGTGACGTAGTTGCCACTGTTTTACGTGTTGCGTCAACGTCCTTTATTTGTGTAGGTGGATTAAATGTATCGCCGAGTTTTTGGCGTACGTGTTTTTTAACGTATGTTTTCTGTTCGGGTACGAATAGTGTAGGTTTATCACGGTTTTCATTAACTTTTGTTATGATTTTTTCTTTTTGATTAATAAGGGTTTCATTAATTTTAGAATACAAAAGTTTAGTTTTATCTCTATGTTCTGTGACGTAATCTGTTAATAAGAGTTGGTCTAATTTTAGATTAAATGGGTCATTGGGGCTGATGTGTCCGCTAATCACATCAATGGGTTTAAAGTTAGTTACGGAATGAATCGAGTAATTGTACGCTAGTATTGCGTATTTCATTTTTTGGGTAATAGGTGTGTTATTGAACCCTTGGTTATTTAGCAATCTTACGTGTTCGGTCAAGGTGGAATGAAGTCTCTCAATAGCACCATTGGATTGTGGGTGATTAGGTGAACAAAAGTGTATTTTAATTTTGTGGAGTTGTAATAGTTCTGTAACTACAGCGTTCTTGAACTCCGTTCCGTTATCTATAATAATTTTCGTTGGTATGCCATGATGGGAAAAGAATGATACAAGATTATCAGATATTTCAGAAGCTGCTAATGATTTTAAAGGATATGCTTGTGCATATTTAGAAAAACTATCAATAATAGTTAGAAATTTAACTTTATCTAATGTATACGTATCAAGATGTACAATATCAAAAGGTTTAGTCGCAGTTGGGGTTATATTCATTTCAGTCTTAATTGGATGACGTTCGTATTTGCTTTTCTGGCAAATTTCACAGTCATTAATGTACGTTTGAACGGCATTTTTAAGATTAGGCCAGTAGTATTTGTTTTTTATTCGTTTTTCTGTCTCTTCGATACCGCGATGATTAGTTTTACTTTCGTGGTAATTTTTAATAATTTCCGAGATTTCTGGCTTATCTACAACATCAATTAATTTTATAAGGCATCTTTTAAATTTTAGTGATGGCCATTTAAAGTTTTTCCTTACTACTTCGCAGAAAGGTTCATAAACGTCAGGATTTTCAAAATAAAGTGAATATAATTTATCGGGGACTACGTGTTCCTTAATAAATTGTAAAATGTCATTTTCGAAATTGTTTTCAGAGATTTGGACGAGAAGTCGTCTCTTTTTCTCGAATAAGATAAGACGTCTCAGTTTTGCGGGTGAATGTAGTACTTTTGTAATTATTATTTGGTTGGCACCATAATTTACGGCTGATTCGATAATCGGGACTCCTACTATTGGGTCTTGTTCATTATTTGTATGCACGGTTTCGTCATCGTTCTCATCGACGTCAACATCAGCTGTTTGTAGTTCGTGGTCAGGTTGTGCCATAGTAGACATTTGATCTAAGTTATGGTCATTTATAGTTGTGTCATTGTCAGGTTGCGTTTCAGTTTCAAGGCTTTTATTAAAATCATTTATGTAAGAAACGAGATTAGAAAAACTGTCTGTTTCCTTCGTATGCAATTCAATGCGACTTAAAGCATCAGCGTTGGTATTTAATTTCCCTTTTTTATACGTGATTTTATAGTCGAACTCTTCTAATTTAATACGCCAACGTAAAAGTTTCGAACTAGGGTCTTTTAGATTAAAAAGCCACTGAAGGGGTTTATGATCTGTTATTATGTTGAATTTACGACCGAATAGATATGGCCTAAAATATTTGGTGGCCCATACTAGACAAAGACATTCTTTCTCTATCGTTGAGTAGTTGCGCTCTGAATCATTAAGAGTGCGCGACGCGTAAGCTATCGGTAAATCTTGACCGATATTACCCTGAGATAGAATGGCTCCCAATGAAACATTGCTAGCATCACACGTTAAATTAAACGGTTTGCTAAAGTCGGGATATTGGAGTATTGGTTGGTTAATTAATAGATTTTTACAAATTTCGAAACATTCCATAAATTCATGATCGTGTACTATTTTGGCGCCTTTCTTTAAACATTTAGTTAGAGGCTTGGTAATTTTTGCGAAGTTGTTAATGAACTTCCGGTAATAACCTAACAATCCTAAAAATCCTTTTATTTGCTTAGTTGTTTTGGGTATAGGGAAATTTTTTATCGCGTATATCTTATCGGGGTTAGGTTTAACGCCGTCTGGTGTCACTACATGACCCAGGTATGCGACTTCGCGGCGGAGAAATTCGCTTTTATTTAATTGCACTTTGAAATTTGAATCTCGTAATCTTTGGAAGACCGATTTAAGGCGTTCCAGATGTTCTTGCAAAGATGTCGAAAATACGATTATATCGTCTAAGTAAACAAGGCATTTTTCGTTTTGAATTCCACGTAGTATACTGTCCATCACCCTCTGGAACGTTGCCGACGCGTTCTTTAAACCGAAGGGCATGCGAGTGAACTCGTAGTGACCATTTTCGGTACTGAATGCTGTTTTGGGGATGTCACTTTCGTTCATTTCGATTTGGTGGAACCCACTTGCGAGATCCAACGTCGTAAAGTATTGGCATTTGCCAAGTTTGTCCAATAAGTCTGTTATGTTTGGCAAGGGATATTTATCGTCTATTGTTTTAAGGTTACAACCTCTAAAATCAATTACTACCCTCCAGCGTTGTTCTCCCGAAGCATCCAATTTTTTTGGGACTACTCAAATTGGTGCGGACCAAGGCGAACTACTGGGTCGTATTATTTTTTGATCGAGCATCGTTTTTATTTGTGTTTCCACCTCCTTTTTGTGCACGAAGGGGTATCTATATGATTTTGTGTATACGGGTTGTTCGTCGGTTGTTTTTATGCAGTGTTTTATTTTACTGTTAAATGTCAAAAGTGTGCCTTCTTGGTAGAATATGTCAGAAAATTCTTTGCACAAATTAAGTATTTTTGTTTTTTCTTCCTTATTAAGATGGTCCGTTCGAATTTTAGAAGGGTCGAAATAGGGTAAATCCGGTGAATTAATAAAATTATTTAAATTAATTTTTTCAATATTTTTTTGATCGAATCGCTCGGCTGGAAATGGTTCTGAAATGTCCAACGTAATAGGTTGACAAGTATTATTTAAAATAGTGGTTATTGCATAGCCGTTTTTTGCTGTTGTTAGGCAGTTTGGAATCTCACAATTGTGCAGTTTTTGATAAGGAATTATTATTTCACCGTTTTGTATGTCGGTTTTAATTTTCACGACTTGTTCAGTACGAGGAGATATAGTTATATTATTTACTTCTGTCTTAGTTTTAAGAAATTGCAGTTTTATTTTAGTATTCGGGGTGATTAAAAATCCTTTAGCGTAATCAATGTTAGCTTGTAATTCTTTTAGGTTATCTAACCCTATTAAACCATTAAAGATGTTATGAAATTTGAATAAGTAGAATTTCAGGTTTTTATTATTGGGTAATTTAAAAATAGAAGAAGCTGGTATTTGGGCACTATATTGGTGTGCAGATTGCTGAAAAACAGTTGACACTATAAAGGGATCGTGAACTATGGCTCTTTGGTAATATTTATTGGCTAGGTCAGGATCAATGAATGATTTTGTTGAACCGCAGTCAATTAGAAACTTTAAGTTATATTCTGGGAATACAATATAAGATAGTTCACTCGTGTTGTTGTTGTTAAAAGGTATGACTTCAGGGGCTATGTCTTGGGGTTCTCTTGCATAGCGTCTTGAAAATTTTGGTCGTTACTACAAGAAGCGTAAGGAGGATTTTGTTGAGAAGGTTCGGGTTCGACGTATTGATTTACGTCAGATTCGTCGAAATATTGAGGTTCTTGTGAATCGTGGAGATTATTTCCGTCATCAACATAGCAGTTCTGTTCAATACTATCAGCGTAGTATTGGTCGTTATTAACAGTATTAGTATTATATAGTTCTTCTGCTATAAAATTTGGTTGTTGATTGGTCTGTGATTGGAAATAATTTTTTGATTGGGGTCTATAATTATTATTTGGTCTAAAGGTATTATTTGTTTGTTTCGTATTTATACTCATCGGTGTAGGTGGTGGAAATTGTTTGTTCGGATTGGGTTTAAAAACATTTGCCTGGTTAGGTCTGTTTTTAAATACTTGTGAGTTAGTTGGGAATCTTTGTGGCATTTTATTATAATTAGGTCTTATCGGAATAGGCTGAGATGGAAAAGTTGGTTGATTATTAAAGAATCTTTGTGGTGTATATGTGTTGAATGGTAGTGCAGGTCGTATATGCGTAAAATTTTGATTGTTGGTGGGCATAAAATGTTGTGTGGGTTGTTTTTGATTTGGTATTTTTGACAAATTTTGGAAATAATGAGTGTTATATTCCGCAGTAACAAATTGTAAAGCTTCAGGTAAATATTTAGGCCGCATACAACGTATCGTGGTTCCTAATGGTTCTTTCAGACCCGATAGAAATGTTCTTAAAGCTAAATCGTTATAAAGATTTCTTTTAAGATTCTTTGCATCATCATTCGTTTCGTGAATATTTACATACGAACATAGAAGGTTTAAAATATGTAAAATACGTTCATAGAATTGATACGGTTTTTCTATGGTTTGTTGCCTAAGCATGACAAGATCTCTATTGAGGCAAGCCTCATCACGTTGATCAGCAAAGTGTCTACTTAAAATAATCTTTAGTTCATCCCAAGTTTGCATATTTTGGGTTCCTAAAATTAATTTCGCGTTCCCGGTAAGTTTTCCGACAATACAATTTAACAAGTAAATATTTTGGAAATTATTTGGCTGGCTTGTTATATAGAATGCATCAATGATACTTTGACATACTGCTAGGTACCTATTTAGATCGTTTGGATTACCGTCAAAATCTGGTACGCATTTTAAGTATTCAGTTTTAAATTGTTGAGTCATTTCTATTTCGCTGCTTTCAGACGAAATATCTAAATTATTTAGTAATGTGCCTGCAGCACTATTTTCTACTATATTTTGCAATAAGGTTTGATTTATTTGTTTGATTACTTCTTCTGATTGAGAAGCAGAGTCAGTTGAAGGTTCTAATTGCAGTTTAAGGTTGCTTAATTTATCAATTATATCTTTCACTTCAGACATGTGTTTCAATTGCACTTACATACTAATGGCGACAATCATCAACATCCTTTATAAGAGCAGGCTTTTGTTTGGCGATATGGTCCTCCCAAAATATCCTGGTCTTGCGAGATTTGGCAATGTGGGTCCAATCTCCGATTACTCCAAGGTAGCAGGTTCACGATGAACTGGGGTTTTCGATTTTCAGAAATCCACTCTGACACCTCACAGCAAACACTAACGATGGTAAGTTCTTTTATTCTCGGTTAATTAGAATGTCCAAAAAAATCTATACGTTCGATACGTATTGATTTCCCGAAAATCCGCACGACTGCGCCAGTTAACTAATCGGTTATCGATGATGTCTTTTTAAAAAAGTTTATTTTATTCTTAAGCGTTACTTTACAATACAAATGCCTTCAGCTGACTGACTGCTAGAAACAATGTATAAAGATTACAATATAATAATAAATGCAATGTTAGCAAAATAAATGTCTATTCAGCTCTAGGTGGCTAGATAACTCGTGTCAAATTTGTCATTCAAAAATATGTCAATTAAAATATAATACAGGGTTTTCCAGTTTACATCGAGACAATATAATTTTCTATTTTTTATTAATATCATCAAGTGTTGGATAAAATTTTGTATGGCACTCGTGTGTTAGGTCATATAACATAACACACTTGTACCATAAATAACTATTATATAAGAGTATTTAAAAATAATTGTGTGAATTAAGTTGCGTCAGTTCTATTGTAGCTTTATCAGATATTTTTGGTAATATTTTTTTCGTTTGGATCCCACAATCAAATATTAGTTTTCAATATATTTGAAGTTTATGGGGTTAAAAAAAATAATTGCTATTTTAATAATGACGCATCTATTGCAGTTTTTATTAACATCGATACCCATGATTGTTCTAACGTTCAAAACTTGCTTCTTTAGTATCTTTTTAAATTGAGTTTACGATTTGTTTAAATTCTAAAATATATCAATTTTTGTTTTTATTAAAATCTTTGTTAATCAAATATCTCATATAATTTTTTTCAACAATGAAATTTAATTAATTAAAACAAACAATAAAAATTTTCACACAATTCATACTTCATTTACTATTTTTGATTATCTCTATTCTAACTAAGCAGTTCAGACACAAAACAATTTTGTTGAGTTTACTTAATTATTGTGTGTTTTAATAAGTGTGCAATAAACCACAGGAGAACTTCTCAATTATTTCTAAGATAAAAAGTTCATATTTAAAGATGTCGTAAAGAAACTCGTTTTCAAGATACAAAGAGTTAAAATTTTATATTCATTTTCAGTTTTCAGATCTATCTCTCTCATTCACAGTCCTCTTATTACACGTACTAACTTACTTGTTCCTTTCATGTTACATTGTCCCATTGGCTCATTTACGGCTTACTTGATTTTCAGGGCTATTTAAATTCAATCCTTCTATTTTTGTCATGCATTAACGGATATTATCTTGGTAAATAACACTGGGGAACAAATTTCAACTTTTTTTTTGTTTCCTGAACAAAACCTTTTTTTTTTTATTGAACTACACCCAAGTAACTAAAAATACCTATTAATGATTTTAGTCAACTCGCAAAAAAAATATGAATTATTTGTTACAAAATTTTAATTTATAGGAATACACAATGAACATTTTAATTTATAGGCATTTACAATGAACATACAAACAATATATTGTTGGTTCAGCAATAGCAATTAAATAGCATATTTTTATCAATGAGTCTAAAGTTTAGACACTCATTTTACGCTTCTTAGACTGTCTTTTGAAAGCAGCCTTGGGGGCATATCTCATACGTAATAGTCCAACACTAGTCGGCTAACATCTCACAGTTCCATTTTCCCTGATATCTTCTTTCCACGTTTGAAATATCCTAGTGGAACCTCTCACCGTGCTCGTCACTTACAGCACCACAATTTTCCGGAAAGTAATCCAGATAAGAATCCAGGAAATGAATTTTCAACGACATATTACACCCTAGGTTTTGGTAACATAAAAGAAGTTAGTCCACCAGGTCTTTATAGTTTTCTGCTTTTATGTTTCCCAAATAATTTGTTGCAACCATTTTAAAGGCATTCCAAGCGTCCTTTTCCTTGCCTTCAAGTATGGAATCGAATTGCGCATCTCCGAAAAGTTTCCTAATCTGGGGACCCACAAATATTCCGTTTTTAATTTTAGTCTCACTGATTTCAGGGAACTTTTCCTTTAAATAACTGAAAGCACGGCCTTCTTTGTCCAGGGCCTTCACAAAATTTTTTCATAAGTCCCAGGTGGCGGTAGTAAAATCTTTTCTGGGGGAACTAACAGCGCACTGGTTACATTTTTCTTTCCTGGCTCAAAATACTTTCTCGGTGGCCAAATTTTTTTTATGTAGTGATCCGATCGTGCTCGACTGTTCCATTCGCAGAGAAATCAGCAGCATTTCGTATAACCTAGCTGCATTCCAAGCAAAATCGCCACAACTTTTAAATCCCCACAAATTTGACAATAATTATATCTTTCACATTAAATGGTCTCCAGTAACAATTTTAAATTACTATACGTTTCTTTCATGCGGACTTCATGACGAATTGAGACTGAAGGCAACTTGTTTCCATTATGGAGTAACACAGCTTTATGACTTACTTTTGAGGAATCAATGAAAAGTATCCAATATTTTGAATCATAGTCGAGATTTGAAGCTGTCATTAATCCCTCAATGTCCCTACAGGCTACCAAATCGTTTTCCATGTTAAAGAATGGTGTTAAGTTTTTCTGACAGCCTCGGTACACAGAAACTTTTAGTTCATCTTGAAGTAAGTTCCATTGTCGCAATCGAGAGGCCAATAGTTCGGATTAGGCAATTCCAAATCCCTTCCTTATAAGGTCACTTAATTCACTTTGACTTATTTTGTGAGGCTTTTTACTGGGAAGTTCACAGACAAAATCGGAGTCTTGCGAGGTTGATGAGCCGGCGATATTTTCCAGTACACTACCGCTTAAAACCATTGGATCATCATCAGAATCAAGGCTATATTCCTGAGGTGGATTAGGTACAGGCAACTCGTCACTATGAGGCACCGGCGTATGGCGGATTGTAAATTTGGATACTGTATCGCAGACTTTCTTTTCTCCGAAAAGCTCCTCAAATAGAAGTAACAGTCAGTAACGTGGTGTTTCGGTTCTCGCCAGATCATAGGAACAGCAAAGGGCATCTTACGCTTTTTTCCACCAGCCGCGAATGTTGGACGCACATTTGTAGCAACAGATATGGGGAGCCCAATTTTTATCCTGGTCTCCAATTTTACAGCCAAAATACAAGTGGTAGGCCTTTTGTATTAAAGGGTAAATAGTATACGTTCTTGTTTCACAAAAGTCACTTCACCACATATATTACAAAAATGATCCGGCTTATTTAAACAAACTCGCGACATGTTGCTTAAAACTCTCTAATTTCTCAAATACGAACAGCTCTCAATCAACTGGTGGTTGAAATACAACTAACTAACAATTTAGGATTTATGTTATATTATGTATTTAAACCCCTCCTAAAGTACACATGGAATAATAAATCCAGGTACTTCTCATTTAATAGTCGAATTTTCCCATACATTACGGACAGGTAGATGATTATCATAGATAGCATGGATCTATAAAACCGGAGCAAATAAGACTTTTGTAAGACAGATTGTTAGTTAGTATAATAATATAAGTACGATTTTGTTATTTTGGTCTCGGAAACATTTTTGCTGTTCCCCAGTGTAATTCAAAATCAGTGAGACGTTCGAAAAAAAAACAAGATGTCAAAAAGTTTAATAAAAGTGCCTTGAACTTAATTTTGGGCCACCCTGTATGTAACATATTCGTTAACTTAAGTTACGCATATAGGACCAAATATCGCAGCTTTTTGCTGAGTATCATGTTTGAAATATGCTTAAATATGTGTAAGACCAATATGTCCTATTACTTTTTAAGTTGGCATATTTAAGTTTCTACTATAATTAGACTTAGGAATATTACTAGAATTTAGTACTTCTTTTTTATAAAACTCAAATTTTTGTAACTGGCATGAATTTTATGTGTCACTAAACATATATGGTCACTGTCCACATTAGGTTTACCAACTGATAAGTGGGATATTATTATAATTTTTATTACTATGGCAAAATTACATGTAGTAACCAAGCGTGCTTGGAAAGAAAATAGGCCAAAAATAGGTTGCCACATTTGGAAGAGTTTAAGAATTTTTTAAAATCTAGAGCTGAAACTTTGGAAGCTTTGAAAGATAAAACTAAGCCTAAGCCTTTTTTAAAACGTCATTTCTTGCTGTACAACAAAGTTGTGGATCTTGCAATGAAGAACTTGTTATTGCAAATTGTCCTAAATTTCTAAAACTATCAATTTATCACAGATATGAACGTGTAAAAAAGTTTAAATTCTGTCTTAGTTTTTGAATACGCAATCACATCAGTTAGGATTGTGCAATACATGGTAGTGTAAAATGTTCTTCAAAACAACACACTTTGTTGCATTATGAAAAGTAACACGATAAGTCAGATGCAAATAAAACAAAAATGAAAGATGGTGACACAAAAGGTAATTTGCAAGGAAATCATACCATTAGAATTGAATAAAAATGAGTGACAAACAAGAGAAACAAATGTCATTAAAATATAGCGGGGTCAAAAGTAAAAGTCAAAGAAAAGAAAAGAAAGAAATGTGAGCGCGGATCTAAAAAAGCTGAGAACGAGGAAGAGAATATCTACAATTCATACTGTGGAGAGAAATATGGATTGACGCAAGAAGAATGGATATAATGTGGCGAGTATAAGCAGTGGTCTCACGAGGATTGTACTGACTTTGAGAAAGACTGTAGTGCTATTTTCATATGTGATCTATGTATATATACATACTCGGTTAAGCAAAGAACTAGCTGAGCTTCGCCGAGTCGAAAATAAAGACGTTCATCTATCTATTCATTTTAAGTCCAAAGGATGGCCTAGCATCCTAGTGTCCGATACACTTTGCACATACCGGGTGTCCACGGAAGGTGAGTCGTCCCTATAACTCTTTTTTTTTAAAGATAATGGAAAGACAAGACGATTCGGACAAGATGGCGATGCACGACCAACTAAGTCAAAATTTAGTTTTTGGCGTATTCTGGGCCAAATATTTAACATAATTATAATGTGTCATATATTTTTGCAATCAACATTTAAAGGGCTTCCTCATAACGGTATATTATACAGGGTATCCCATTTTAAAAAACATAACTTTATTTCGCCACACTTATTTGGGGCACCCTGTATAAATTTCAATAGGCGTAGAAAATTCTCTGGAAAATATCCTACAACTTTTGAATTTAACGCTTTTTTCTAATAGGTACAGGGTTATCCAACCAAGACTAGACAAGGCGATTTTTTGACTTTTCCTGTACTTTTATAAAAAAACTGAAATAGCCATCTTAAGTCATTTTCTCCCGCGAATTCGAATATCTTCAGCAAAAAACAATTGAACATCAAACAAAAGTACTAGGGGTCACTTTGATATATTTTTAAATGGGATGCCGTATTTTTAATGAGCTTATCCGATTTCTCATATAAATTTTGATCTAAAATGTTTATAGTTTTTTTTTTTTTTTTTTTTTTTAGTTTATAGTTTTTTCTAATATGTCATACTTTTTTTATACGTAAGCAATAATAGATTTGCAAAAACTACTAAATTTGTAATTAATTCGTGAAAAATAAGCTCATTAAAAATACGGCATCCCATTTAAAAAAATATCAAAGTGACCCCTAGTACTTTTGTTTGATGTTCAATTGTTTTTTGCTGAAGATATTCGAATTCGCGGGAGAAAATGACTTAAGATGGCCATTTCAGTTTTTTTATAAAAGTACAGGAAAAGTCAAAAAATCGCCTTGTCCAGTCTTGGTTGGATAACCCTGTACCTGAAATAAAAGAGTTAATGAGGGATGACATTTATAATGGATCACCCGGTACGACTGTCCTAAAATAAATAAGCGCCTTTTAAGAGTAAGATAAGATTTAATCAAGTCAACATCTTATGGAACTTCGCTTCTGCAAAAGTAAATTAAGTAATAATTATTGTGTACGTTATTGTTTAAAAATCATGGAAAATAATAATATTTATACAAGGAGCGAAAAAGTTGATATGTTAGTAGTTTTTGGAGAGTGTGGGCAAAACTCAACCGATGCTGCACGTGTTTACGCACAGAGATATCCTGAACGCCGTCACCCAACCCGGCATTATTATCGACAACTGGCTCAGAAAATGCGAAATGAGCCCGATAATAATGAAAACGTTCCAATTATTGTAAGTGAAGAAATAGAAATAAATGTTCTGGCATACGTGCAAGTGAATATCAATGCGTCCCTCAGGGAGATCGCGCTAGAATGTGGTATTTGTAAGTCATCTGCCGGCAATATTTTAAATAAACATTCATATAAAAACCAAGTACATCAGCACCTGTACCCAAACGATAATGAAAAAGACTTGAGTATTCCAATTGGTTCTTAGGAAATTATTTGGAGGATAATACATTTTCATATAAAATTTCTTATACTGACGAAAGCCATTTCACTAATTGGGACATTTCAACAGAAATAATAAGCGATATTGGTCCCACAAAAATTTACACTTGATGCAGGAGGGAAATTTTTAAGAACGGTTTGGTTTTAACTGTTGGGTTGGGATTTCCGGGGACAGAATTTCAGGCCCTATATTCTTTGACAGTTCGCTAACAAGAACGAGATATCTAGGTTTTCTCACGCAAGAAATTGAGTAGTTCTTGGATGAAATACCATTAGTAAATCGAGTGGGACTATTTTACCAACAAGATGGTGCCCCACCATACAACGTGAGGGCAGTTACAGAATATTTTAACGAATCATACAACGAAAACTGGATTGGAAATAGAGGTTCAGTTAGTTGGCCGGCTAGGTAAAACAGAATTGTTTTTAATTTATACCTTTACTAAGACTTATTCCTTTTTCAATCTTTTCAGGTCACCTGACCTTACGCCTCTAGATTTCTTTTTATGGGGTTCTATTAAAAACGAGGTTTATGATGTACCTCCTGCCACACGGAATGAATTACAGGAGAGAGTAAGAGCAGATATTCATAGAATTACACCACAGCAGCTAAGAAACGTTTCAAGAGCGACAGTAGAAAAAGTACGACTATGTCAGCAACAAGATGGAAGTCACTTTGAACACCTGCAACCCTAAAAATTAAAAAGTTGAATCACCCGTCAAAAAATGCAGTTATATATCGCATACGAATCCTCCAATTTTCATTTCATTATCTTTAAAAACAAAAGAGTTTTAGGGGCGAGTCACCTTCCGTGGACACCAAGTATAGGCAATATTACTACGTTCCTATTTAATCTGCATATATTTGACCACAATAATTAACAAAACTAATTGTTATGTTATTAGCTAAAAAAATAATAACAAAAATATATCGACAAAACAACCAACGACGACATAATAAGTGATTTAGTTAAGATAACCTTCCACCCCGACCGACCTCCGATAAAATTGTGTCGAATAATCGACTGTGTTAGACATTTGAATGTTCCGTATCGTAATCATAATTTAATATCCACGGTTAGCCACGCGCAAAAATATTTTTAATATTTTGTGGTTTTTGTATTAAATGCAACTGTTCTCTCGGAAATAGAATTTATATGCGACCCGGCTTCCCGAAAGGCAAGAACGAGATGCATTAAGATTTTAGCAAACTTTTTGGGTGCTTAGAAGAAAGAGCAGTAGACTACCAAAAGAAAGAAAGAACAGATATACGGCAGCAAATTAGGGAAATCAGTTACTTCGCAGTTTTATTGGCTGTTATTCAAAATTTAAATATAAGTCAATAATTTGTGGACCAAGAAGTTGAAATGGAGTGAGAGGTCAGACAAAAATTCTGAAAAATGAAACATCATTTTTATGCAATTTTTATCAATTATCGCACTCCAGACTCTGTGCAAAAGACTTTCAGCAGATAACAGAGATTTGTGCTTATGCAGAATGGCGTCTCAAAAAAACCATTTTTCTTATTAATGTCCTTTCTCCAACATTACTCAGCCGAAAATCTAAGACTATTTGGGCAAATAGATCGCCAACAATGTTTGTGTGGAAAGAAATTGTTAGAGAACATGTATGGATCCTACATTTTTTTTAACGGTAAAAAAATGTATGTGGAATTTTTAGCAACCATTTACCATCCATATGTGGACGATGCTCTGCAAAAAAACGACTTCGACAATCAGTGGATTAGAAGAAGAGGACCAGTTAGCTGGCCTACAGTGTCGTCCGACCTATCAAAAACTGATAAAATACCTCGTTTATGGGAATCCTGCAACAAACGAATAAAACATGCGTGAAAGAACTGTAATGGAGGCGTTTACCACAGTTACACCTGCAAGGCTCAGAAACGGGGAAAGGGCCTTTGAAGCGAGCATTGCCAATTGTCTTAATCGAGGTACATTTCGATTCTCTTTTAAAATAGCTTTGATTAGTTATGTTAAAACAAATAGTTCACCACCCAGATCAATTACAAAAAAAACTTAAGACTTATGCGGACTAATTTTTAAGCAATAATAAATCAAATTAACGATTAACATTCAATCGTTTATAATGCTATGGTTGCATGTATGCAAATCACCTAACAATTAAATACATTTCAGAAAGATTAGGGAAAATGAATCTCTTAGTTATTGGTAATAATATACAGAATGTTACTTAATGATAGGCCGTAATTCCAAGAGCGCATTCCCGAACCAAATTGCAGTAGAAAAGTTCATATTAATCTCTCTCTCTCTCTTCGATAGCCTTATCTGGTCCACTCCTGAACATAGGCCTCTCCGAGTCTTTTCCATTCCTGTCGATTTTGCGCTAGTTGTACTCAGTTTCTACCAGCGACCTCCCTGATATAATCCAGCCAACGTCTCTGCGGTCTTCCTCTATTTCTTTTTGTTTCTCTGGGGCGCCAGTGAATCACTCTGTTTGTCCATCTATTATCTTCCTGTCTTACAACATGTCCCGCCCACCTCCATTTCATCTCGGCCATGTAATGGATCACGTCCTTTACCTTTGTTCGTCTTCTTATTTCTTCGTTTCTGATCCGGTCCCTTATGGAGACTCCAAGCATTGCCCGTTCCATTGCCCTTTGTGTTGTCTTCAATCGATCTGCACTACCCTTTGTGATTGAAATTGTTTCGAGGCCATATGTTGCCACCGGCAAGATGCACATGTCATAAACTCTGCGTTTTAAATGTAAAATATCTGGATTTCCTAGAACGTACTTTAGTTTTCCAAAAGCTGCCCATGTTAGCCTCACTCTTCGCGTTATTTCCGACTTTTAATTTTCTTTTCCTAGTTTAATGAGGTGACCTAGGTATACGAATTCGACAACGTTTTCGATGTTTTCGTTAGATAGTGATAATTGAATGTGATTGCGTGACATGAACTTGGTTTTATTGATGTTCATTTTTAGCCCTATTTTTCTTGATGTTTCATTCAATTGTTCCATCATTTTCTTTAGCTCTTCTGGATCTTCGGAGATAAGAACAATGTCGTCCGCGAAGCGTAAGTTACTCAGGTACGATCCGTCGATTTTCAAGCCTTTTTGTTCCCAATCCATTTCTTTAAATATCTCTTCCAGTGCCAGAGTAAACAGTTTTGGTGTTATCGTGTCACCTTGTCGGACTCCTCTATTTAGGTTCATTTTGGACGTTTTAATGTTTTCGTCAATTTTAACATGCATTGTGGCGTTTCTATATATATCCTTTATAACTGCATTGTATCTTGAGTCGATTCTGGCATTATTCATGGCATTTAGAAAGGACCATGTTTCGATTGAGTCAAACGCTTTATGGAAATCTATAAATGCCAGATGTATGGGTACGTTGTATTCAGTAGTTTTTTCTATTATGGTGCGAAGAGTTTGCAAATGGTCCATGGTACTGTATCTACTACGAAATCCTGCCTGTTCGACGGGTTGGTAGAAGTCTAGCTTTTTTGTCAGATTAATATGTGTCTTAAATAGTAAGGTTTTCAAGATAAAAAGTGTCAAAATTAAAAAAAAATCGCTTATTTATTAATATCTCAAAAATCCTTTTGCCGATTTTGGTAAAATATGGCAGTGTTGTTCGTTGTTATAAGACACTAAGCGAGCACTAACTAGATGATAATTATTATCAGTTCCAGTGGCGTCCCCGGGGGCAGTCCAAGAAGTAATATTGGCCAAAAATATGTATGCCACTTGTTTAGAAACTTTATATTGTTTCGGGTTACAGCTACAACTTTTCTGTTTCTTGATATATTTTCGTATTTTACTTCGTTTTGGAGAAAAAAAAAGAAAAGCCACTTCATTAAATGTCGAAAATTTCAGTGGCGTACATTTCTTGTCAATAAAATTCTTTAAGGTGCTCCCCGGGAGGCCACTGGACTTAATAAATTTAATCTACTTAGAGCTAGTTAAGCCCCTTATCATTATGAATAACGGTACCAAATTTCAATAAAATCGGGAAAAGGATATTTAAAAAAATGGGCGATTCGAAATTCGTCGCAACGGTCAGGTAGACCTGACCTTTAAGTATGATATTCATCACATAGCATTTCATGGCCCTGTTTTGGCACTACGAAATTCGTCACAATGGTAATTATTCCTATAATAATAATAATATGATTAGAGTTTGTTCAATATGATTAGGAATATAAATAAAACAAACAAGTCGTTAGATAATTATTTCAATTGATTTATTTACAAAAATTTTTAAAAAATTACAACTATGTAAGTACTATTTACATACCAAGTTACATTTATGGACTGTGCCCATATACATTTGAAACTACTTTTACAGAATAGAGTGTAGTTATTTTTTGGCATTTCAAATCTGTTAATAATTTTTGCAAAAAGTCTTACCGCCGCCTAGTGGCTGAGTTTTTAGACTTGCAAGAAGTAGCAACACTATTACATTTTATACCGGGTGTTGCATCGTTGAGCGGGACATAGGAAATCCCATGTAATTTTAAATGGGGTCAATTATTGGCTTCCCTAATTATTTTAGAGAAAAATTCTATTTAGGTTTATTAAAGAGCACTAAAACCCACATTCAAAAGAATAACTTTAGATATTTTTGATGAGCCCGTTTACGGGTTATCGCCGATTTCTTTTTAACTATTTCTCCTTTTTATGGCCCCGTATTTGCGGGCACCAGTCAAGGTAAAAGATGGCTGTCAAATAAAGTTGTCATTTTGAAATGTGTGCTTTATTGTTATAAAAACTCGTACATCGAAAATATTAAAGGTGTATTTATGAGTACAAATTAATCTGAATAAAACTAAAATAAAGTATCCAATTACAAGGTTAATTATGACATTTTACATGGTTCAATATTTTACTAATTAATAGGTAGGTACTATTAAATTGTTAGAACTTTAGGATTTAAGAAGATGTTCAAATATTCCTCCATTGACTGCTAGACAATAACCGAGGCGATCATAAAATTCTCTTCTTACATTCGCTAGTTGGTAAACTAAAATTCTATTGCATTCGGCAGAAATAGCATTTTTTAACTCGTCTAGATTTGGATATTTTTTATCTTTGTATATCCTGTTTTTTAAATGGCCCCAGAGAAAGAAATCATTTGGCGATAAATCACGAGACCTGGCTGGCCAATTTACTGTATGATTTAAGCCAATAACATTTCCATTAAAAGCACGGTTTAAATATTCCCGGACAGCCAGGGTACTATGTGCCGGGCAGCCATCCATTTGGTACCAAACTTCCTGATTTTCCCTGGCGGCATCATGTAAAGTAGGTAAAATATGATCTTCAAGTAGTTCCAAAAAATATTCTGCATTTAAATTTCGTGTAAGAAATAATGGCCCGATAATATTTTCTCCGAAAATCCCATCCCATACATTAACTTTTTGTGGATATTGCGTCCTTGTTTCCACAAACCTGTGTTGGTTTTCTTTGCTCCAATATCGATAATTTTGAACATTGGGTTCATTGTTTAAGGTAAATGTGCATTCGTTAGTAAAACAAATGTTTTTTAAAAATTCCCCATCCATGTTTGCTCTTTCCATCATACCAAAACAAAACTCCTGTCGTCGTATTTCGTCCCTATCTCTTAGCTCTTGGTGCTTTTCATATTTGTATGAATAATATTTATGTCGTTTCAAAGCTGGTAACGCTGTGGTGTGATCTAATCCTATGTCATGCTCAAGTTTCCTTTTGCTGATCTTTCCATCATTTTCTTCCACGCACAATAAAACTTGCAAGTCCCTATCATTTCTTGCATCTCTTCTTTGTTCCTGCCTTTCTTCACAGCTGCAGTTATTTATTACAGTGACTTTTGTCTCAAATTTCTTGATAGTCCTTTCGACTGTAGATTTTGCAGGTATCGGTCTATTCGGATACAGAGCAGCAAACATGTCTGACACATATTCACAATTCATGGCTAATATTTTCGATGTACGAGTTTTTATAACAATAAAGCACACATTTCAAAATGACAACTTTATTTGACAGTCATCTTTTACCTTGACTGGTGCCCGCAAATACGGGGCCATAAAAAGGAGAAATAGTTAAAAAGAAATCGGCGATAAGCCGTAAACGGGCTCATCAAAAATATCTAAAGTTATTCTTTTGAATGTGGGTTTTAGTGCTCTTTAATAAACCTAAATAGAATTTTTCTCTAAAATAATTAGGGAGGCCAATAATTGACCCCATTTAAAATTACATGGGATTTCCTGTCCCGCTCGACGATGCAACACCCGGTATACACTTCTATTTGAAACTTTAACAAAACATCGATAAAATAAAAAATTGTTGGTGAACTATAATAAAAATAATTATTTAAGTGCGAGTGGAAAGATTCACAAGCGTTTGTGGTTTTTTTAAAGCAGAAGAGGCATCAGCCCAAATGTTGGGTGGAAAAGTGGCTTCGTCGGAAATATAATGATCTACTTAATAATCAGCAAAACTCTTAATCTATCATCATTTGGTTTTATTTCGAGTAACTCAAAAACAAAAAAGTCACTTACCAGATTTGAATCTAAAAATACGAACCCAAAACAATAACGAAGCCACTTTCCAATTTTACAATTTTTATCTTTATATTGACAACTTAAACCTAATTTTTGCATTTTACGCCACCAATATTGAGTGAGATGAAACCGGCAGCCAATAATTGTAATTTTATCCTATACTTTACGAACTGCATGGAGGGTCGCAATTTCAAAATCAACAACTACCTTTTCAGGAATAAAATATAAGTTATTAACAGAGCATAGAAACTTAATTTTTTCTAAACACAGTCTATAAGTTTGTTCCGTTTTGTCTTTTAGTAAACTAAACACTAGGGATATGTAATGTCCGTTTAAGTAGCCATGTATAGTAAATAGTTGTGTAAAAAATTTCGTGCAATATTGGAATGTTCCATCCCTGTAAATAAATAGCGACTTACATAAAAATTGTAAATTTGTCTTGCAACCCAAAATTATGATACCTTTTCCTAAATCATTTTCTAACACAAAGTTTTCCTGCCTTGAAGTTGTATAAAAATGTTTTGTCAGATAGCTGTGAACCTCATGGGCAGAGCGAGGCAAAGTAGGCAATGTTTTGCGACGAGCATTGTATATATTTTCTTTGATACACTTTAAGTCTCGGCATTTCAATGTTTTAGAAAAATTACTGGAAGTTAACTCCTTGTGCACAATTTTTGTTGGTCTTTCTGTAAGATCCTCTTCGGCTTTTCTTTTGCAGGCAACACTAAGTATTTCTCTTGCAATATTTTCTTCAGGCCCGTCGTGGTTATGTTCGTTTCTTACGGTTGTAACAGAAAAGCCGCCAGGTTCTCCCACAGTGTACAGTTACACATATACATCACACTTCGGTCGTTTAATGCACCTCCAAACAGTTTTATTCGTTGAGGTGTTTGTTGTTTAGAAAACTTATAATTTTCATGCACAATTTGAGTTTTTCCGCGTTCACTTTTAATTTCTTTCACAAACGACATGTTGAATACACAAAATACTGTCGGTAAATAAATTTAGATATATATTAGATTTTCATTGTAGATTACTAAGAACTGCCAATCACAGGTAAAATAAATATAATCCTTCTTTAATGACCAAACTTAATGCTACCTGTAACAATCATTATTGAAGGAAGGGTTTTGTGACGAATTTCGGACACCCTTTAATATTACCTGTAAGCTTCACCGGTCCAAGTAATAAAATTGTGACGAATTTCATACCGCCCAAAAAAATAATAAAAAACCGATTTGTTTTAAAAAACTTTAACTGTCCTGTATGTCAAAAACGGGGCAACTCCGGAGACATGTTCATATGAACTTTTTCTCTTAGAATATCATAAAGAATCACCCCCTTCAGTTACGTGCCGTACTTCTGAAACACCTAATCTGTATATGAAAAAATAATGAATATTCATATTAAACTTGTAGAATGAAACAACGAGTTTCTAAATGTTCAATAAAGTTTATTATGAATACATAGCAATTGTTTCGCCAAAACTGTGTAACGATAGAGGTTCAAATATAAAACAATAAAGATGGTATAGCTTTGATAAGTAATGTCAAAATATATTTAATTATAGAGGCATGCTCGTCTTTTTATTGTCCCAAATACATTTTGTTTATAAATCCTTATTAGATATGGACAGCGACATTTACGTGTATTTGGTAAATATTTTGAAAACTGTTTTAAATTTTAAATACATTTTGATTACCAAAATTCTACATGAAATAGTCGAATTATATGCAGAGCGTCTTATTTGTAAAACTTGAGAAAAATTAATTTAAAATAAGTAATTTTCAAACATTTTGAATGCCCTCTATAAAATAAATAAACACTACTCAGTTCATTAGTACAGTAAAACTTCTCAATAGCGGCCACTAAAAATTTCATTACAAATTGACCGTTTGAGGGGGTGACCGTTTTTGAGGGGAAGGAAAAAAATAAATTACATATCTACATATAACATATGTGTCATGTGAATAAAATTCAACTTCATTAATTAATAAAAGGCTAATTACAAACACATACGTTATTATGTAATATGAACTGTAAATATATAGACATAACTATTTATTTCATAACTCCTACATAATATGTATACATAATAATGTTTAAAAATGTGCACTACATACGAAAAAAAATTATGCTTTGTGAAAAAAAGATTCAATGGAAGTCTGTTTAATATTTTTAATTTTAATTTTTGCTGCTTCATTTCACATTTCATTAGGATATTTGAAATATCAATGGCCAAATTGCCATTTTCTTTGCCTAATAAAAAATTTTGTACGTCTCTTATTTTTTCACAAACTTCACTCATGCTTTTTAAAGACGAACTAAAAACCTCCTGGTTTTCTTTACTTTCACAGTCTTCATTTTCGGTAGTTTCAGATTGGCTGGTAAACTCCTAAATTATTTCCTGCATCTCCATACTGGGATTTTCCGTTGAAATGTTTGAGTCGATATGAAGATAATTTTTCAGGTTTGGATTTCCTGGGATACCGGAAAACAACTGACTTAGTGGAATATCGTCTTCTTCTTCAAAAATCTCATTCTCTTGAAGAGTTTCTATATATCCAGCTTTTTGGAAACATTTTTTAATCGTTTTAGATGAAACATTTTTCCATGCTGCAACAATCCATACCATAGCACTTGACAAATTTATGGTCTTTTCTGCTTTTTCAAACGCATCCTCGGTAGCGGTGTTAGTAAAAGTTAAAAGTCTTTTTATCAAATATTTTCTGTATATCATTTTAAAATGTTGTATGATGCCTTGATCTAATGGCTGGCAGTAAGATGTAGTGTTTGGAGGCAGAAAAAGAATTAGAACATTTTCCAGTTGTATTTTCGGGTAAGAACTTGCGTTATCCAAAAATAAAAGTACTTTTCTTCTTTGTTTTTTCATTTTGGTGTCAAATTTTTTTAGCCAGGAAATCATTATCTCTGTTGTCATCCAAGCTTTTTTATTGGAGACCGATTCTAATGGTAATTTGTCTACATGTGCTCCTTTGAAACATCGCGGATTTTTGCTTTTTCCTATAACTAATGGAGTCTCCTTCTTACCATCCATGTTACTGCAAAAAAGAATTGTCACTCGTTGCTTAGCTGATTTTCTTCCAGCACATTTGTCACTCTTTAAGGCAAAAGTTTTGTTTGGCATTGCGAGATAATAAAGGCCTGTTTCGTCTGCATTAAAAATATCTTTATCATCATAATCCTTGATAATTAATTTTACCTTAGTGAACCAATCTTGAACACTCACTTCATCCACATCGGCAGACTCACCAGAAATTGTTTTAAAATTGATGTCATGTCTTTTGCAGAATCTATCTAACCAGCCATTTGATGCCTTAAAATCACAATTTTTCAAATTTTCTGACACTTCCAGAGCTTTTTCCTTTAGTAGTGGTCCGGATATTGGAATGTTTTTGTTTCTTGCTTTGCAAAACCATTCATAAACCATTTGGTCAATCGTAAGTCCGTCTGTTTTTGGAAACTTCCGTTTTTGATCTGCATTAACTGTTCCTTCTTCATAAAGTTTTTTCAGTTCAATTTTACTTTTTAGAATATCATTTACTTGCGTTCTTCCAACACCAAACTTTTCCGCTATCTTTCGGGCACTGATACCATATTTTTCACTATCCGCGATGATTTCGAACTTTTGTTTAAAAGATAAACGTTTACGTTTCAGAGACATGATCGACTATTGTGCTGTTAAAATGCAACTGAATAAAATTTTACCTTTTATGAAAACATCTTAAGATTTAACAAATTATATTTGTACGTACTTAAAAACCCATTTACATAATTAGGTTTTATCATTCTCCGGTATTTCCAATAGTACCAGTAATTAAGTACCGGCTGGGTGCAAACATTCCCAGAAGGGTCGAGACGACCGCAATTAAGGGTAAACATTCAAGGTAATTTTCTTAAAAGTTACGGATTCATGTGACCGTGGCCGTTTTAGAAGTGTTTCGGTATTCGAGGGGTCTTTTATTATTAAAAATGCTATAAGATTTATTTTAAGAAGCCAAAACTGACCGTTCAGAGGGGTGACCGTTTTTAACGGGTGGCCGAAATGAGAAGTTTTACTGTATCTCTAGACTTCTTTCCTTAACTCTTACTTATTGCGGTACTTAAAGAAAATTGCTTTAGATTGTTTTTTACATTTTATTCTTTCAGTGCTGCATGCAATACTTTTCTTTCAGTTTTTGATTTACCTATTGCTCTTAAAGTACGGAAAGTAAATTAAATACATTTTTAGACAATTATAAAGGATAGTAATATGAATCTAAATGATAAATATTTTCCTTAAATATATCCTATGATATATTATAATTCACTGGGGAACAGCAAAAATGTTTCCGAGACCAAAATAGCAAAATCTTACTTATTTTATTATGCTAATGTCTTACAAAAGTCTTATTGGCTCCGGTTTTATAGATCCATGCTAATTATGATAGTCATCTACCTGCCTGTAATGTATGGGACTAGTACGACTATTAAATGAGAAGTACCTGGATTTATTATTCGAGGTGTACTTTATAAGAGTTTTAAATACATAATATAACATAAATCTTAAATTGTTAGTTAAATGTTAGTTAGTTGTATTTTAACCACCAGTTGATTGAGAGCTGTTCGTATTTAAGAAATTAGAGAGTTTTGAGCAACATGACGCGAGTTTGTTTAAATAAGCCGGATCATTTTTGCTATATATGTGGTGAAGTGACTTTTGTGAAACAAAAACGTATACACTTTACCCTTTAATACAAAAGGCTTATCACTTGTATTTTGGCTGTAAAATTGGAGACCAGGATAAAAATTGGTCTCCCCATATCTGCTGCTACAAATGTGCGTCCAACATTCGCGGTTGGCTAAGTGGAAAAAAGCGTAAGATGTCCTTTGCTGTTCCTATGATCTGGCGAGAACCGAAAGACCACGTTACTGACTGTTACTTTTATTCGGAGAAAAAAAGGTCTGCGAAACAGTATCCACATTAACAATCCGCCATACGCCCGATTTCTCATAGTGACGACTTGCCTGTACCTAATCCACCTCAGGAATATAGCCTTGATTCTGATGATGATCCAATTTATTCAAGCGGTAGTGTACTGGAAAATGTCGCTGGCCCATCAACTTCGCAAGACTCCGATTTTGTCTGCGAATTTCTCAGTAAAAAGCCTCACAAAATAAGTCAAAGTGAATTAAGTGACCTTATAAAGGATTTGGAATTGCCTAAGAAAAAATCCGAACTATTGGTCTCTCGATTGCGACAATGGAACTTACTTCAAGATGAAGTTTAAGTTTCTATATACCGAAGCCTGTAGGGACATTAAGGGATTAAGGGCAGCTTTATATCTCGCCTATGACCAAAAGACTGGAGACTTTTCATTGATTCCTTAAAAGTAAGTCTTAAAGCTGTGTTACTGCAAAATGAAAACAAGTTTCCTTCAGTCCCAATTGGTCATGCAGTCCACATGAAAGAAACATATAGCAATTTGGAATTGTTACTGGTCACCATACAATATGACAGATATAATTGACAAATTTGTGGGGATTTAAAAGTTGTGGCGATTTTGCTTGGAATGCAGCTAGGTTATACGAAATACTGCTGCTTCCTCTGCTAATGGGACAGTCGAGCACAATCGGATCACTACATAAAGAAAATTTGGCCACCGAGAGATTTTTTTGAGCCAGGAATAAAAAATGTAGCCAGCGCGCCATTAGTTCCCCAGAAAAGATTTTACTACCGCCGCACTTCATATAAAATTGGGACTGGGAAAAATTTTTTGAAGGCCGTTCTTTCAGTTACTTAAAGGAAAAGTTCCCTGAAATCAGTGACACTAAAATTAAAGAGGGAATATTTGTGGGTCCCCAGATTAGGAAACTTTTCGGAGATGCGCAATTCGATCCCATACTTGAAGGCAAGCAAAAGGATGCCTTTAAAATGGTTGCAATACATTTTTTGGGAAACATAAAAGCAGAAAACTATAAAGACCTGGTTGCCCAACTTCTTTTATGTTACCAAAACCTAGGGTGTAATATGTCGTTGAAAATTAATTTCCTGGATTCTAATCTGAATTACTTTCCGGAAAATTGTGGTGCTGTAAGTGAGAGGTTCCACTAGGATATTTTAAACATGGAAAGAAGATATCAGGGAAAATAACACTGTGAGATGTTAGCAAGGCTGTTTTCAAAAGACAGACTAAGAAGCGTAAAATGAAAGTCTAAACTTAAGACTCACTGATAAAAATATGCTATTTAATTGCTATTGTTGAACTAACAATATATTGTTTGTATGTTCATTGTAAATGCCTATAAATTAAAATGGTCATTGTAAATGCCTATAAATCAAAATTTTGTAACAAATAATTAAGATTTTTTTTGCGAGTTAACTAAATCGTTAATAGGTATTTTTTAGTTACTTGGGTGTAGTTCAATAAAAAAAAATAGGTTTTGTTCAGGAAACGAAAAAAAAGTTGAAATTTGTTCCCTAGTGAATGAATCAGCGTATATGAATTAAATTTCCAACTGAATTGGTGCAGAAGCTATGGAAGCCTGACCTACTGTTAAAGAATATATGTGGTCTTATCATAGATTTTATAAATAAAAATGGATTGCTTGATTGCCAACCTATACGCATCTGTCAAACGAAAAGTTGCCGTGGAAGTTACTATGTGGCTGTTATCACTATCAGCACATCATTATAATAAAGCTAATGCAAAAATTATCAATGTCAAGTTACTTCAGTTAGTGACAATAGCTCACAAGTTACTGTAGTAGAGCAAAATACACAGTACGCATAATATGTACATTAGAAATTCTTTTAACCCACTGGTCCAAATTATCAATGTCCTAGTAGTGACACCAGCCACATAACTCCCATTTTCCATGATAATAATTATTTCAATAGTGGTGTCCTTAGACGGTATATTGTAATTAGAGATACCAGGGCATTGATAATTTGGACCTGACAAGCGAAATACACTATTTATTTTGAACTTTACACTATATTTACTTGAATTTTTATACTTATGGCTAATTTGCTACAATTTAACAATTGTCAGTGGAGTTTCTAAAGTTTCTGTCTAGAGTGAAACGACGGAGATTGCTATTTAACACATACATTTATTATAAATCAGAATTTTAATTATTGTTTCACCTGACAATATCTTTCTGGTGCACCGCACAACGAAGTTTATCAGCTTAAAATGTTCAATTATAAAATTACCACAACAGTGTGAAACATTTTCCCCGTGTACATGGTCTTCCAACGAGGACTGAACAGGGGCTCATTTTTGAGCTTCCTTGTATTTAAAGAAAAATCCAAAATAGCCAATCGATGTACTTTTTCCTGCAGAATTCAAAGATGAAACCAAAAATTTATTTGAACCAGAAACAAAAGAGTTACGCTATGGATAAGATGTTTTTTAAATGGAACTTAGCTTTTTTTATACGATTTTTGGAACGAGTGATTTTTCTTTTGTCCGTTCTGATTAAAATATTTAATATTGTGACAGCTATTTTTATTAAATTTTAATGTTTTATCCAGTATAATTTAACTTTAACCTGTTTGAAACATACACTAGGTAATAAAGGTATAATCACCTTTGAATCCTTCAAAGTCAAAAAATTTGACAAATTTACTATAATATTGCCGAAATGAAATATTCATTAGATGAGAGATTGCAGATTGTTATCTTGTTCTACAAATGCCAAGAAAATGCAAGAGAAGCAAGGAGAAGATGTATTGCAAATTTTCACAGAAATATATACGTCAATAGTATTCTAAGGATAAAGAACCTATTTGAGGAAAATAAAACATTACATGACAGAAAAAGAAATCCAACTCTATACTAATTTAAAAAAAAAAAAAACATTAATAATTTAATTGTTCAATGTGACCTCCGTTGTTCTCGAAACATGTGCGATAACCTCTTTGTAGCCTTTCCAAACTTGCTGTTATACTGTGATTTTCCTGGTTAAGGCGATTTATTTCATTCACAATTTTCTGCATGATCTCTTCAATATCGTGGTTTCGCTGCTTTTATACCACGTTCTTTAAATGACCCCAAAGAAATGTGTCTAATATTGACAAATCGGGACTATTGGGTGGCCAAGCATAGGTTCCATTTCTACCAATCCATTCTTCATGGCGTCCGTTTAAATATTGAGTAACCTCACGCACGGCATGCGGAGGGGCCCCATCATGTTGCCAAATTAAATTTTTATATTCTTCCAATGGTAAATCTTCCAAAAAGTTCTCAATTTCGTTTCCTAAGAACTCGTAGTATCCCTGTCCATTTAAAGTCCCGTTAAAAAATATTGGTCTCAACATTCTATTATTTTTTATGCCACACCAAACATGGATTAAAGTCCTTCCTTGAAATTTAATTGTCTGCAATTTTCTTGGATTTCCAACGGCCCAGTGATGATTATTATGTCTATTGAAAACCCCCGATGTTGTGAATGTGGCTTCGTCAGTCCATAAGATATTTCTGAATAAATTAGGGTCTTCGTTTTCTTTCCAAATCACAATTTGGGAAACAAATTGGAAGCGAAGTTCTTTTTGTGCCAGTGTTAGATGTTAAAGTGGAAGGATATGATAAGACTTAAATTTATGATTTCTTAAAGTCCTGTGAACAGTTCCTTGGGTAACTCTTCTGCGTCTTACACCGCCGCCGTATTGAACGTCCAGAACTGCGTCCGAAATTGATTTGGTTTTTTTTCTGTCATGTAATGTTTTATTTTCCTCAAATAGGTTCTTTATCCTTAGAATAGTATTGACAGATATATTTCTGTGAAAATTTGCAATAAATCTTCTCCTTGCTTCTCTTGCATTTTCTTGGCATTTGTAGAACAAGATAACAATCTGCAATCTCTCATTTAATGAATATTTCATTTCGGCAATATTATAGAAAATTTGTCAAATTTTTTGACTTTGAAGGATTCAAAGTTGATTATACCTTTATTACCTAGTGTATGTTTCAAACAGGTTAAAGTTAAATTATACTGGATAAAACATTAAAATTTAATAAAAATAGCTGTCACAATATTAAATACTTTATACAGAACGGACAAAAAAAAAATCACTCGTTCCAAAAATCGTATAAAAAAAGCTATGTTCCATTTAAAAAACACCTTATCCATAGCGTAACTCTTTTGTTTCTGGTTCAAATAAATTTTTGGTTTTATTTTTGAATTCTGCAGGAAAAAGTACATCGATTGGCTATTTTGGATTTTTCTTTAAATACAAGGAAGCTCAAAAATGAGCCCCTGTTCAGTCCTCGTTGGAAGACCCTGTACATAGAGCAATAAAGGAAGTATATGATATTTTTTCCTGCGCAGCTAGTTGTATCAAGGCCATAGAATGTGGGTTTATGAGACTTTAGAGAAACCGACAAAGCTTTCGTCTCTTATTAGTTGGGTTACTCTTTGATAAAATCAAAATAAAATGAAACTGGGTAAGGAAATGACCAGTATCGGAAAAAATCGTTATGCCGCCTGATAGGAGATACATGGTAATTGGGAATCAATCTGTAGGATATTGGGTTTTCTTTAATTTTTTAGCAAACATTACTAATGCGTCGAATTAAGTTCATATTGGGACCAATTTGCCATATAAGTTTTTTATTTCATCATTTGTATGTGTTTTTCTATGCCCATGAAGTACATGTGGCGGTGGAAAAGGTCAATGATAGTGGGACAGATCAAAGAATTTTGGATATCAAAAAATTTTCAGCACTCTTTTTTACTAATTGGAATTTGGTAAGTTACAATGTTACATTATTAGCTACATTACTTCAGACTGAAATATAAAATTAATTATATCTTGACCTTACCTAAAGTGACCCTAATTTAAATCAAATCTATGCAATACATTTGCCACTTTTACTGTATCATTTTTAGGCAATACAAACAATCTACTTTGCCCTAGCAGTATTGTGTGACATATTTCGTATATTTTCTCTGTATCCCAAGATAAAATACAACATTGACAGATGGAAAGGATTTTTGTTTGCCAGTTTGGTATTTCCTTGCTCAATTTTGGTTTCCGTAATGTTTTGGAGCGTTTACTCCATTAACAGAGAATGGGTAAGTATCAGGATATGGTCGCAATAACTATGGGCTTAGATTTAACTGCATTCTAGCAAAATTTACCACGGAAAAGCTGATCCCTTTAAGAAAGTTCGAAATAGGATAGCAAACGATGAAGTACAGTCAAATGCACACGAATCTGCTACGAATACTTTCGGTTAGCACGAAGTGCTGCATTTCTGTATTAGTTTGTGTAAAAGTAATAAATATTACATTGTAAAGCCATAATAAAACTCATCGTGCATTATGATTCCTTGGCGCACTGTGAAACAATGCGCAGTAGGTGTAGCTCTTGCACGGTTTTGTATTTTTTTCTAGATTTTCGGCTTGCAACGATAGCATAAATTCAAGAACTAGAAAAGCAATGCAAATAGAAGCAAGTGCTAAGAAATCTCTGGAAGTTAAAGGAATAAAGGATGTTTCTCTGTTTCCAGTCTTTTCGTTTTAGTAAAAATCATAGTCACTAAAAATAAATTGGGGCTTTCAAGCAAAAAGATATATTTATTAAAGGGTTAACACTTAAAAGACAGAATCAATGAAGGCAATTTAGGAGCCTTAAAACGGTTGAAAATAAATATCAATTACTAAAGTTTTTTAAATCGTATCCCGAAATGCAATTCACTCGTGTGGTTATTGATGAGGGTTGCCATTTAAGAAAGTTCAAAATGGCATCGTATCTGTCAAATTTGTGAACCCATGTACTTTGTGACATTAAATTTGGCTTCCTTGCAGAAAATCATTGAGATATATCTAATTTGTGTGTTTTTATAGTCAGCAGGAAAATCGCCAATCGGGTAAGACACTTAAACAAATGTCCTTGTACCTCACAGTTAGGGTAATTCTAACATAACTTTATAGGTATTAAATTCACAGCAAATTGCAAGTAAAATATATTAAAAATTCTGGTATCTCCGGTCGCAGGAGGAATATTATTAATCCTCTGTACAGGGTGTTTCATTAAGGTCGAAGAGCGGCCATATCTCGGAAACTATTGGGCATAGAAATTCAGGAAAAAAAAATTAATGACTAAAGTGGCCATGAGAAAATCCTGGAAATAATTTTTAAGTTCCGCATTTTGCCGCAAGGGGGCGCAATTGAAAAGTAAATTTTCAAATTTTAGATATCTCCGAAAATTGCACGTTAAGGTATATTTTTGATAACACCATTAAAAAGCTTGGTCAATTTTGCATAATTTTAGACCCATGCTTATTGGCGTACCGACTTTAGTAAGAGTGGGGGAAGCTGTTGAATGTGTAATCATTTAAATCGCTGTAACTTATAAACCACTTATCCGATTTTAGCAAACTAAAACTTGTTTGGAAGAGAAATGTAGGTACTTTTAACTGTCGTCTTGAGTGGTCCATGATACTTCTCAATAAAAATACAAGAGGGCGCAATTTGCAATAATAACACATTTCTTAACTTTATTCATTTATTTCATTTATTTCAAATCATACGGTATAATTATGATACCATAATCGAAAAGTAGATGAAATTTGCTACAAAAAATGTCAAAACCGCAGTTCGATATCTCCATCCGTTTCAGAGTTATTGCCAATAGAATAATTTTTAAAACTTTAAATGAAGAAGCGGTTGTTTTCATAGTTTTGTGATCAAGCATTCCATGACAAAAAATATTTTTAAACTTTATGGTTAGGTAGGTTTGTTTCTCATTATTCCAATGGCCCAGAAACCACTCTAGAATTAATGGCAATCATGGAAAACGTGTCATTTAGGCGTAACTCTAACAATATGATGTGTTTTAAAAAATAAATCTAGATAGCTGTGAAATAAAATCTGAAAGTTTCCATGGAGATAAGATGCAAATAGTTGTCAACTAGTTTCATTTTGAAAGGTGTTGACAAAATTTTATCCGTAATTCACCTTAAACTTCTTGATAGAAAATTGTGATACGTACTTTTCAAAAATGGCTTATACCAATGCCGAAGCTTACGATATGCTGGCCGTATATTTTGAATGTTTTCAAAATGCGCCTATAGCGGAACGCGAATATGCTCTCAGATATCCTGAACGAAGGCACTATGGCAGAGCAGTATTTCAGCGACTGGCAATATGCGTAAGGCAAACGGGAAGTGTACGACGCATTTCAGTTGCTTTTAGAAGACGTCCAGTAAGAAATGAAGTCAACATTACAAACGTTCTTGCGTACGTAGAGGCCGATCCGCATTTAAGCATAAGAGCAATTTCTTTAGACCTAGGTATAAGTTGTACTGCAGTGTTCCGAATTCTAAGGGATTTTAAGCTGCATCCCTATCATATAGTTTTACATCAGGCGCTATCAGAAAGTGATTATGACAGACGGCTCGACTATTGCTATTGGCTAAGAGAGATGTGTAACGAGAATCCTCAATTCCTCTCCCACGTGTTATGGACTGATGAAGCCACTTTCAGTAGCTGTGGCAAAGTTAATTTACACAATATGCACTATTGGTCACAGACAAATCCTCACTGGATGCGCGAAGTGGATCACCAAAACAGATGGAGTGTTAACGTGTGGTGCGGAGTATTAGGACACAGAATTATCGGACCGTTTATTTTTAATGATTATCTAAATGGTGAATCTTATTTAAACTTTTTACAAAATGACTTGCCTATCCTTTTAGAAGATGTTCCTATTGGCCTAAGAACATCCATGTGGTATCAACATGATGGATGCCCGGCACACTTTTCGCATATGGTCCGTGATTTTTTAGATATTGGATACCCAAATCGCTGGATTGGAAGGGGTAGTTTGTTTGCTTGGCCACCTAGATCCCCGGATTTAGCTGTGTTAGATTTTTACTTGTGGGGGCGAATAAAAGATATTGTATATAAAACGCGACCAACCACACGAGACAACATGATTGAGCGAATTGAAAATGCACTAAATTCGATTTCACGAGCTGAAATTTTCCGATAATTATTTCAATACTGTTTTATGGCCCGTTGGCCTTGAAACACGCTCCAAATTTTGTATTTTACATGATTTGGACTAGTCCTAAGCCTAGATAAAGTGTGAAGGAAGGCACGGAGTTTGACATTGGAATAATGAGAAACAAACCTACCTAACCATAAAGTTTAAAAATATTTTTTGTCATGAAATGCTTGATCACAAAACTATGAAAACAACCGCTTCTTCATTTAAAGTTTTAAAAATTATTCTATTGGCAATAACTCTGAAACGGATGGAGATATCGAACTGCGGTTTTGATATTTTTTGTAGCAAATTTCATCTACTTTTCGATTATGGTATCATAATTATACCGTATGGTTTGAAATAAATGAATAAAGTTAAGAAATGTGTTATTATTGCAAATTGCGCCCTCTTGTATTTTTATTGAGAAGTATCATGGACCACTCAAGACGATAGTTAAAAGTACTTACATTTCTCTTCCAAACAAGTTTTAGTTTGCTAAAATCGGATAAGTGGTTTATAAGTTACAGCGATTTAAATGATTACACATTCAACAGCTTCCCCCACTCTTACTAAAGTCGGTACGCCAATAAGCATCGGACCAAAATTATGCAAAATTGTCCAAGCTTTTTAATGGTGTTATCAAAAATATACCTTAACGTGCAATTTTCGGAGATATCTAAAATTTAAAAATTTACTTTTCAATTGCGCCCCCTTGCGGCAAAATGCGGAACTTAAAAATTATTTCCAGGATTTTCCCATGGCCACTTTAGTTATAAATTTTTTTTTCCTGAATTTCTATGCCCAATAGTTTCCGAGATATGGCCGCTCTTCGACCTTAATGAAACAATAATTACTTGAAAATCCTTTGTGACTTCCGCTCCGCTATTGGGTATTTATAAACAATGTGTTTTTGTCCTTTTTGGGAATAAACAGACACTCGTTCAGTATCACAGCAAGAATAAAATACGCGTTTTTGTAGTTTCCTCTGGAAATTTGTAGATGTTTTCATCTTTTTAGCAGTTGTAGACAAAATGTTTTAGGTCTGTAGAACTTGTGTAGAAATTGGCTAGGGAACTTAATCATTAAGTTGCGTAAACTAACACATGTTTTTATAAAAATATTTTCAGAAAAGTGTTTTTCAGTTAGGTATTGACAATTCTCATATTTTAATATGAAAATAATCTAATTTTAAAGTTATATGTTTAAAATGAACATAATAATATATTAATTTTAAAAATAAAATCTGTTTTCGATATCCAAAGTCATTATACTAATAAACATTATATTAATTTTTTTTTAAGGTTTTACCCGAAGTTTGCGACGAATATATCCCAAGGTGGTTGAATCACTCGATTCATACCCTGATTGTGATATTTCTAATGATAGAAGTCTTGATAGCAAATCAGCTGATGCCAAGCTTTAAAACAGCTTTTATAGCTTTGACTGCTTTAACTATTGTGTATGATATTATGTAAGTAGAATTTCCACTTTCATAGTTTCATGTTGAACTTTTTAAATAATACAGGGTGGCGCATCGAAAACGAAACAGAGACATTTACTGGCAGCTCAGTTCTTTTTTGGAAAAACGCTCAGACCCGTCGATTTTGTTTTCGAGGGGGACACAAAATTGGCAAAAAAGCACGTTAACACGTGTAGCCCCCAGGGCGGTGGTGGCACCAACCTAAAATCGTAAATGGAAAGGGGGGTCGAGTGATACCTTATTTTAAAGGTCTTTCAATTTCCTTTATAATGATGCAAAATGCATGTACTTCAGTTCAGTAGTTTTGGAGATTTAGTGATTTAAAGCCTAAAGTAGACTTTAATAGGTACATCATATTAGTTTGTACTACTTTCAGAAGAAATTTGAGTAAAAGCATTTGCTTAATAAGTAAATGCTTTTCTTTACTACGCCCATGGTTTGTTTATCATTTTGGTGTTGAAAATAGCGATTGAAGCGTTTTTTGTGCCAAAAGAAGTTGTTTCTTGAAGAAAGATAAGAAGGGAATGTCTCGTACTTATTTTAAATAGGAATTTAGTACATAGTTTGCGATTGATTCGACCAAACTTTGTTGTTAAAATACCTTTTAACGCTTTATACATAAATTTCGGGAAACTGGATCAGTCGCCAATAAAAACGCAACATTGAAAATCCCATAAGGAACGAAGCAATGGAAGTGGGGGTTTTAGGGCAAGTTTATGCAGATCCTACGTTAAGTACCCGCAAATTGGATACTGTGTGTGGTGTTAGTCGACGTAGTATCCAACGGATTCTAAAGGCCCATAGTTTTCATCCGTATAAAATTCACCTTGTACAAGAACTTAATGAAGACGATTTTGATCGGCGATTACAATTTTGTGAAGATATGAGTGAACGAATTATAAACGATGAACATTTTCTATTCAACACTTGCTTTTCCGATGAATGTTCCTTTTTCTTAAATGGCATAGTAAATCGTCATAACTGCCGATATTGGTTCGATTCTAATCCCAAAATTTATCGTGAGGTACACACACATAGCAGCCACAAAAATTAAATGTTTGGGCTGGTATTTTTGGCGATCATTTAGTTGGTCCTTTTTTCTTACCTGGAAATTTGACCGGTGAAATGTATTTGGAATTACTGCAAGACGCCATAGATCCTGCATTAAATAATAAATAAATAAAAAAGTTTATTCAAACATATATAAATACAATATTTTAAGTATAATATAATATGTATATAAAGATTTTTTGAATAAACCAAAAATAATATTTGTTTTAACTCACGAAGAAAACTTGTTGTGAGTATAGGTAATTATTATATTTTATAACATCTATGAATATAATTTTCTAATTTTATGTTTTTTATCACAATAATATAGGTAGGTAAATAATAAATGTTTTAATTTATTATATTATCAAAGATATATCTTTGATTAGTAATTATCCATTTTTTAATTTCCTTTTTAAACTTTATTATTGATCTGATTGATAAAATTGATTTTGGTGTTATATCAAAAATATAAGGAATTATATTTAAAAAATGTTTTTGTCCTATAATTTTGTTGGTTTTATTTTTTAATGTAATTTGATTTTTATTTCTGGTATTATATTTATGACTAATAAAATTTAATTGATTTTTATTTTTAAACATATAAATTAGCATATTATAAGTAAATAATTGTCTGATATCCATTTTTTTACTTTCTTTATAAAGCATATCAGAGGAATATAAATAATCTCTATTATAAATAATTTTTAAAATCCGTTTTTGAAGGACTTCTATATTATAAAGATGACTTTTGTTTATTCCACCCCAACCTAATATTCCATAATTTATTTGAGTTTGTACTAAAGAATAATATATTATTTCCAACTGTTTTATATTTAAAAATTGTTTAAGATGTTTAAATTTTGGAATAAGCATTCTTAATTTTTTAGTGAGGTATTCGCTCTGTAAATTCCATTTTAAATGTTTATCAATAATTATTCCCAAATATTTAATATAATTTGCTTGCTCTATTTTTATATTTTCATTAATTCTTAGTGTATTTGTTGCATTTGGTAAATTATTTTTATAAGAAGTAAATGGAAGATATTTTGTTTTTTTATAATTTATTGTTAATAAATTATTATTAAACCATTCATTAATTTTTATAAAATCATTTTTAATTATATCTTTTATAATATTCCAATTCATTCCTTCGTAAAATATTACAGTATCGTCTGCGAAACTGTGTAATTTTCCTTGACAATTTAGAGTAAATATATCATTTAAATATATATTAAAAAATAATTAAAAATCAGAATGATCGGCGGTACATTGCGAATAGGTTGATGTTCCACCAGGATGGTGCCCCACCACATTACGCATTACGTGTTTGACAATATTTAGATCAGACGTTTCCAGGTCGATGGATTGGTAGAAGAGGTGCCATTGAATGGCCCCCAAGATCGCCAGATCTATCACCTTTGGATTTCTTTCTGTGGGGTCGGGGTCACTTAAAAAGCAAAATCTATGCTACTCAGCCAACATCGTTAGAACATTTGCGACAAAGAATTGTGAATGAGTGCCTTCAAATTACTCCTCAAATATTGCAAAATGTGCGGCAACGTTTTGGGCAAAATCTTTATTACTGCATGGAGAGTCATGGTGGTCATTTCCAACATTTACTTGGCTGACGGGTCAGTTCATTTTTCATTTTTGCACTTTTTTGCTGCCAAATGTATTGATCTCCACTAATGACGATATACCTATTAGAGTTTTATTTAAGCTTTAAATCAATAAATCTCCAAAACTACTGAACTAAAGTACATGAATTTTACATCATTATAAAGGGAACTGCAGGACCTTTAAAATAAGGCGTCGCTCGACCCCCCCTTTCCAGTTAAAATATTAGGGATGGTGCCACCCGCGCCCAGGGGAGGGGGCTGCACGTGTTAACGTGATTATTTGCCAATTTTGTGTCCCCCTCGAAAACATAATCGACGGGTCTGAGCGTTTTTTCAAAAAAGAACTGAGCTGCCAGTAAATGACTCTGTTTCGTTTTTGATGCGCTACCCCGTATACACATTATTATAACAAATAATATAAATTACTACTACATACAAATACTTAATACATATTAATCCTGTAATGCCAATATTTTAAAAATAATTTTAAGGTGTAAACTGTATAAATTTCAACAAACTTATTACTTTACTACATAGATATGCTATTACCATATATGATATTACCATTTATGAAATTTTGTTCACAATTTTCGGTTTAACTTTTTCAGATTCTTCATTACCTACTTTACTCATGGAAGATTTATCTATGGACTGTTCTATATCTTTAATTGGCCAGAAAGAGTTATTTTTCTGCTTTTCAACTATTTATTTACAGTTGTATTTATGAAAATTGGCATTGTTATAGAAAATTTTAAGTACAGGCAGTCGAAATTAAAGTCTTAAATTACATGTAACTTTATTTTAAAATGTATGTACAGTTGATTGGTGATAACACGTGATATTATTTGCTATTAAACTTTAGAGACGCAAATTTTGTTTGATTAAAAATATCTTTTCCTCACAACAATGTTTTATACGAAATCATAAAAATTTGATACCTAAAATCTTTTTTCTATTACTAGGTACCTTAAGAAATCAGTAAGAAAAGAAGTAAAATTTTTCTACCTAGGGAAATAACGATAATAAATTATCACCTACTTAACTAATGAAAAACTTTCTATATAATGAGCTGAAGTTACACACGATTTTAGCATTCTTCCTCATCGTTTCATTAACATGGTATTGGTTTTAAGCCTTGACTAACCATTTTAATTGAAGAGATTCCGAAAAATAATATCAAATTTTCAATAAAACAGGAATTTTCATCATAAATTGAAAAATATTTCAACAGGAAACTGTCATGTTCAAAAATGTCAACACGACCACAAATTTGTTATCGGTAACAATCTCTTTTAAGGTTGTCAAATTCGCCCCTTTTATCGGTATTATGCCGGGTTCCATAGGTTCTGGTTAACAGGAAATTTATTTTTTGTAATAGGCGTATCAAGGGCGTAATGATTTTATTATAGTTATATATGTACCAAGGGCGTTAAGTAGACTATAATGCCCGGAAGGCGAAAGCGACCAGCCCGAGGGCCTATCGCCCTAGGGATAGTTTTCGCCTGATGGGCATTATAGTCTAGTAACGCCTGTGGTGTACACAATACTTTATTTTTCATTAATTTTAATTTTTGTTAAGAATTTATTTATTGAACAATTAATTCATAGATGTCGCAGTCTTTTCTTTATTCAGGTACTATATGCGTTTAACAGTTACAACTTTCAACCATTGGGTAATCTATTTTATAGACTTTGTAAATCTAACATCGAGTCACTCTAATTGGTCCGACACTTAAATTTTTAATATATCTACAATCCAAGACTTGTCGTGTCATATGCCAAATCTCTTTGATTTCGCATATTGACATTAACCTTACTTTTACTTCAATTCTTTTCGCGTTTGGCGTGGCAGTGGTGAGCACTATAACCTGATTTTATTAATACAAACTTTCAAAAATACTTTTAATTTTCTAAATGATGATGTATTATTTAACACAACAGGGGCTTAGCCCCCTGTCCCAATTTTTTAAAAAATTAAAACCCTCTATAATCAATTTCCTTTAAATTTTGACGTACTTAAGAACAATTTTTGCGATAGACTTTTTTAAAGATTCATTTTTAAGGAAAACATCTTTAATCTGTTAAGATGAAAAACTTTTTTCTTTTCTTTTTTGATTTCTCCATACTTTACTAAGTACCTATTTGTATAACTTTCATTATAACAACATAAAACCCAAATTAAATTCATGCTACATATAATCATATTTTATTACTTTGACACAATAATAAAATGTATATTTTCTAAACTGTGCTCATCTTTTTATTTATCACGTTCAGCCAAACTAGTCTTCAACTAACAAATGTCATTTGCCTTATAATCTTAAAAGAGTTGTACTCATTTATTTGAGGCAACTACTAAAAACCGAGACCAAACTCGATTTAGGTAAGTCCTTTATTGTGCCTGTTGTCATTGTACTTTCATAGATTCCTTTTAGTTCCCCTGAAGATGACTGTTTGTACAGTCGAAACATGTAGGGACAATCACTTTTAAAGAAATTAATTTTTGAAATAAATACTATTTGTGGAGGAAGACAGAAGTTTTGTTTTTATCTAAAATATAAATAGTTAAAGTCCTGCATTTTTTTTAAACTATTTTGTGACAACTTTAAGTATTTAGTGAGCTTCGATCGGTTGTCATAGAATAAGTTTGACGGTTGCTTATTTTAAGCGTCTTTTACGTTTTATAAACGAAAATATGGAAATTTCATAAAATATTTTAAAAAATGCTGAAAAAGCTAAGAAAACCAAGTGTAAGCCCTGTACGACAAGAAGTATAAAAATTGTCTACAATGGAAAGTAAGAAACCAAATTACGGTGATTACTGAAACAGTAATGATGGCTTACTTTCAGGAATTGGTACGTAACCCTTTTGCTTATTGGTAATAACAATTTTTAATTATTTTTACTTTATTTTAGTCGGAAAAATATACCCCAAATAGCCCTTGGACAAAATGTGAGGGGAAGTCTGAACTGAGAGTAAAGGAAAACATTCATATTTCAAGATATTGTCATTTAATAGCATTTTTAAAAGTTAAATCAAAGGGATATCTTCCTAAAAATCAAAACTTTTGGAAGGTGAACAAGTTTCAACTTTTATCAAAAATGCGCCGAATGATACCTTCTTGCTGCATAAAGTGGTACTCGTAATGGAAGTTTTTGGCGGCCTAAGACGGGATGAGATGGTAAAAATTACCATTGATGATATTGAGGATAAGGGGCCTGTTATGCTTGTCAAGGTACCAGAAACTAAAACTTCTACGCCAAAAATTTTACTATTATAATCGAAGGAGACCAAACAGATGCCTTAAAATTGGTTAGACAGTACCCTGCATTAAGGCCAAAAGGAATTAAGAAATGCAGATTTTTCCTTACATACCGAAATGGTAAATGCATAGCTATCTATGCCTGTGGGTAAAAATACACTAGGACATGTTCCCTCAATCATGGCAAAATTTCTTAATTTAGAAAACGCCAAGGAATATACAGGACATTGCCTACGTCGGACCTCGTCCACACTTTTTATCGAGGGTGGTGCTTCCTTTGTAACCCTTAAGCTACCAAATAAAATATGTTAATTAATGTTGAAATGGAGCAGGAATCTGCATGCACATCGAGAAACTCAGCAATCGAGTCGCAATATTTCATAGTTGGTCCAGCTTCTTTCTCAGCAAAATTAAAAAATTGTACATTTAACATAGGAAAAACAGAATAATATGTAAAAAAATTGTTAAAAATAAATACAAATTTGTTCAATATTTTCTTTAATAATAATTACCGGGCATTACGAAAATCAACGGGCATTATAAACTTTATCGCCCGCTAATATTTCCTATGATATTATGATGATGTTTATAGCAACCGTTTCTAAGGTATTATAGGTAAATAATTGATGGATGAAAAATAATAGCTATTAATATAACGAGATTATTATGCGATTTATAATAGTCGAGGACATTGCTAGGTGACGAGGCGACAGCCGAGTCACCTGCAATGTCCGAGACGGTGTTAAATCGCTAATAATCGAGTTATATTCAAAGCTTTATCGTATCATTGACAACGGCGATGCGAAAATAAAAACAAGGTGTTTTGTCATTTCATTTTGACATTTCGAAAAGTCATCATTAAAATCATGCAAGATTTTGATATTCCTGACGATATATTAGCTGCAGCCAACATTATAAGGTTGAACTTGCTTCCGGACAAATCTAAAATCCATTATGAAAAAGAATATCGGCAGTTTTGTGAGTGGCGAAACAAAGTACATGTTCAAGGTGCAGAAGAAACGGTATTGCTGGCGTATTTCGCAAAACTCTCTGAGGAATACTCTGCTTCATCCTTATGGCCGAAATATTCCATGTTACGAGCGACTTTAGAACTGAAGGAAAGAGTGGAAATCGACAAATACGGCGCCTTAATACGTTTCATCAAGTAGAAAAATGTTGGATATGTAGCAAAAAGATCAAAAGTATTTACAAGAGAACAAGTCAACGAATTTGTGTGTTCTGCCTCAGACGAGAAGTTTTTAATGATGAAAGTGGCTTTTTTAATTGGAATTGGAGGAGCCTGTCGAACTAATGAATTAGCGAAGATGACCACGGAAGATGTTGACGTTTTAGAGGACAAGCTGATTGTTACTATTCCCGACTCAAAAACCCACAAGAAACGTATTTTCGCTGTGATATTTGACGGCGAAGTCAATCCTGTGCTTTTATTTAAAAAGTACGCAATGTTAAGGCCAGACCATGTCACTCACCAAAGATTGTTTGTATCATATAGAAGAGGGAAATGTACGGTACCGCCCTGCGGCATTCATTTCTTCTTTAAAATACCTCAAAAAATAGCTGAGTATCTCTCACTTGAAAATCCTAATTTGTATACTGGTCACTGCGTTAGAAGATCTTCGGCAAATTTTCTTGTTAATGCTGGAGGAGATATATTAGACCTACAAGAACTTGGTGGATGGGAATCGGCGAAGGTTGCTAGAGGGTATTTAGAAGAAAGTGTGACCAAGAAAGTTTCCATTGCTCGCAAAATTCAAATCGGCGATGTTTCCGGCAGTGGATTAGGCACTGGGGAACCGCACGAAATCGAAAGGAGTGCTTTCTCGGTCATTAATCAGTCTTCAGAGGGCATACCTAAGATCGTGGACGTTAAAGACAAAGGTGTATCCATCAAATTTGAAAACTGTCAAAATATTGTTTTACATGTTCATGAAAAATAATTCTAATATTATTTGGTATCTAACATATTATGCTTTTGTAACTAACGTATTAAATTATGGTAACTAATGTATTATGAGTAACTAAGGTTTTATGTAGGTTTTAGTACGTTTATGATGTTAATAATTATTAATAAAGATATCATATAAAAATGACTTAATCTTCAATGATACGATAAAGACTTTAAATAGCGTCTGTTTTTGACAAGTGATATTTAAAATCCCATTTATTTAGTTTTATTATTTAGTTTGATAAGTGAAATCCCATGCATCTTGATCTTCAAATTATTTGAAAAATTAGGTATTGACAAGGCTAATATAAAAATCGAAACGAATTAAATATGTAATATTTTAGTGTCAGTAGTCGAAAAAAATCTATAAACACCTCAGTTGAGAAAGCACCTCACTATATTATAATAGCTCTCTTCCCAACCTAGGTATATAATGTCCTATTTATTATACAAGGTGTAAACCTTGTGGTCGACTAAAGCAAAAAACAAGTAACACAAAAATTGTACACGTTAATAGTCTGCATCTTTTAAAAATAATTTTAAATAAACAGGGTGTTTGGCAAACGCGGGACAACCTAAATTTAAAAATTTTTAAATAGGGCAACCTAAACTTTTTACATGGAATTAGTGCCCCTTTTCATTCTTTATGTACCTAGTTCGATTTTTTCCGATCTAATGCGATGTTGCCAAGTTATTAATTATTTTCCTTTTTGCTGTTGTACGGTCGCAATTAATATGCCACGGTTTATTTATTGATTTTAATTTCATGAATATCTTTACTATTTATACGATATTATGAGATATTTTCATACAATATGTTTGCTTATGCTAATTTTACTACCAAATTTCGGTAAATTAAATTTACTCGATTTTACTCAATACTATATACAGGGTCGTTGGTATGTATGGAAACGGTCGATTATTTCTTAAAGTAAAACAGCTAGCAAGAAATATTTAAGACAAAAGTTTTAGGGTTTTTTAAAGTCTATCAGAATTTTAAAAAAATGAGTATACAGGATGAGTTGAAATGCCGTAGAGAAACATAGTTACTTTTTTTTAATGGAATACCCTAGGTATATCTTAGAATATTTTTGGATTCTATATGAAATTACAATTATTTTTTAATAAGTGTATTGTAAGTCTAAACCTAATAGTTTCGGAGATATCGACTTTTGAGAAATTACATTTTTGAACTTTGGCAGATTCTAGCTTTCTAGTGTTATGCCATAGAGCAAAATGGCTTCCATGTTCCTATCTTACTTTTTTATTATCTTCCCAAGAATTTCAACTTCCAGTTAAACCGGAAGTACTATATTTCCGGCTTTTGAGTTACATCCGGGTTAACCGGAAGTTGACACCAGTAGGAAGTTTTACTCTAAGACGTACCGTTAGAAAGCTAGAGACTGTCAAAGTTCAAAAATGTAATTTTTCAATAGTCGATATCTCGGAAACTGATAGGTTTAGACATATAAGTAATGTATTTATTAAAAAATAATTGTAATTTAATGCTTAATCCAAAAATATTCTAAGACAAAGGGTGTTTCATTAAAAAAAAGGTAACATTGTTTTTCTATAGCTTTCTGACTCATCCTGTATACTTATTTTTTTTAAATTTTTATAGACTTTTGTCTTAATTATTTTTTGCTAGCTGTTTTACTTTAAGAAACAATCGACCGTTTCCATACATACCAACGACCCTGTATATATATTTTTTTAAAGAGATTTTATTTCCCTTTAATTTGATACAAATAGGTAATACCTTATTTTCAAAGGATTTTAAAATAGAACAATATTTTAAAAAACTATACCTTAAGACTATTTAATAGTCATGACTTATTATATAAAACTTTTGATATAAGGTGTTTACTAATTTTGAAATTTCTCTGTCTTATCATAACAAAGAAAAAAAATGTAAACTTCGAATCTAAATATATTATTTACACACAGGGATCGGTAATATATACATATTTGAAACAAAGATTATTTAAATAATATACATTGTCGGTAAGTTAAGTATTTTTAAGAGCTGAATACTCACACGAAATTACTTCAATAGTTTAAATGGATTTAACTATTTTAAAAGTATTTGATTAATAAATGGTTTAAACAGTTCAATGCAGAAACAAATACAAGTACTAGATTCAAAATATTGACGCATTAAGTGTTCTAAATGTCTACCACTTTGTAAAATGCAAGTGTCAATTCGTTTTAAAAACGATTTTCTCGGATTTCTTAAAGTTGATAGGGTAATTCTACCAAATGATTGTCGATTTCATTCCATTAAGTCCTTGTTATTGCTAGTAAACTGTAAACATCAGTTTTAATTGTGCCCTATAAAAAAACTCTATTGCTGTTAGATCAGGTGACTTTGCTGGCCAACTAATCGGACCTTTAAATAATGAAAATAATATGTGAAAAAGGAACTTTATATTATTTTGATTTTAACAACCATTCCTCCATATCCACATTTTTTAAACTGTTCCTTTCAATGTTCCCGGGCATCTCTGCATGCTGTAGTGAGGGGTGCCCCATCAAACTGAAGCCACATCCTGTTGGTGATAAACTCCGGAAGGTTACCAATCAGTCTAACAAAGCCATATCGCTAGGATTCACAAACGACCATTATTTAAGTGCTCGTCAAAAAAACATACCAATTACCTACATAATTGTGGATAAAACCACCCCAAAATGTGGTTTTTGGGTGACAAAAAAGTAAAAATTATGCCTATTGACAAACGCATTACTATAAAATGTTGATTCGTCCATGAACATGACATATTTAAAAAAAATTTCATCTTCAGCAGTGGTATTTTTGGTTCATAGGTAAAATAACGTTCTCCTTTTAAAATCATTGTCAATTAATTCTTTTTTTCAATAAACAATTATTCATTGACTAATAACCTGAACTAACCTAAACTAACCTAAACAATTATTCATTAAACATTTTTTATTTCCAAATTAGTACTAATTTTTCCTACCCCTATTTCTAGATGCTCCACCACCGTCAATGCAATAGCTTATCTTCATTTAGCACTGTTTTGAACCTTAGATGTTTTTTCATACGTCAGGCTACCTGTTCTCTCAAATCGATATTTTAATTTTATTTTCGATTCTTCGTCAGGATGTCGGGCTTCTATAAACTTTTGGATATATAAACGTGACGCCATGAAACAATTTCTATCACTTTCTCCAATTACATAAATCATATTTACTAATTATCCTACCTGCGAGTTATTAGACTTCATTTTGAAAACTACCTTAAAAAAAAGCTAACACCCTAAAACTGTCAAATAATTATATGCCAATTATTAAATTTAAAGCATTACGGAAGGTCACGTTTTTAAGAATCAATTTTTTTTTTAATTTTTTCAAAATTCTTTTAAAATAAGGTACTACATATTGACATCAAATTAAAAAAAATACAAATCTCTTTTCAAAAAAAAAAGTAAATAAGGTACAGGGTGTCCAGTTTTCGTGTGTTATAATATGCCAAAAGATGGGGTTTGTGGCTTACTGTTGTAATATTTTATGAAACTTTCATTGCCGCAAACGAAATTTTCATAGCCCTCTCAGTTTACAGGGCGATTTTTCTTTGACGCTCCACTGCATGTCGATTATTTGATAACTTATCAATAAGGTTAAAATGGGTTATTATAGTTTTTATGTAGAATTCAGTAGCGTAGTTAGTTTTTTTCTAAAAAGTTTTGTTTTTGAGTTATGACCCAAGCTTGTTTTTTTTTTAAATGGGACTCTATATATTATTTCTTCATCTTATCTCCCTTTTTAAGAGCCTTTCAAAAATATATAATAGTCTCAACAATTTCGCAATGCATTTAATAAAATAATTGACCTTCCCTGCAAAAGCCTAAAGGTTTGATGGGTAGCTTATCGAAGTTGATCAATATTCTGATATTGTCTGTTATATAACTGATTTTCTATATACCTCCATAAAAAAAATCCAACACAGAAAGATCAGGTGATCTTGGAGGCCACCCGAAAGGTCCATTGGTAATAATCCGTAAAATCCATTTATCGGAAAATGCGGTCAAAGAAACATCCTCTATCTAATATTTCCATTAGTGCATCTCTCATTATATCTAGGTGTCTATTTCCGGTTAAAGTTCCTTCATAGATAAAATACTTAATTTTAGTGCCAAGAATAAAGGATGACAATTTAAATCCAAGCCGACCCTACGTTCTCGTGGAAATATTACGTGTTGGTTCACTTCGAACCAGTACCTTTAATTGTTTCGGTTTAAGATACCAGAACTCGTATAATAAGCCTCGTCGGACCATACTACCCTTCTTTTAAAATTTTCGTTTGCCTGCAATATTTGTAGGTACCAGTTGCAAAAAACTATCATACGTTCTGCGTCACCGGGATGAAAATTTCGGAGGAGATGGTATTTGTGTGGTTTAAATTTATATTTTTTTAGTATTAATTGCATTCTTGATCTTTTAATCCCAACTTCATCTTGTATTTTTCTGCATGATATGGGTGGTTGTACCTTGTTTTTCTTGTTCCGTGATTGACCATGGCATAGCCCTTCATACGAAAAATGATTACATTTACAAAAAATGGTAAAATTATCCCTTTTTTAAAGAAATCGATAATATTTTTGAAAAGCTCTTAAAAATAAGGATAAGACAAAAAAATAATGTATAGGGTATCCCATTTAAAAAAACATAAGTTTGTGACACAACTCAAAAACAAAACTTTTTAGAAAAACTAACTACGCCACTGAATTCTACATAAAAAATTCTATAATAACTTATTTTACCTTATTGGTAAGTTATTAAATAATACAGGGGAACGTCAAAAATGACAAATATTCGAAACGTGTCAGAAACTGAGAGGGCTATGAAAATTTCGTTTTGCGGCAATGAAAGTTTCATAAAATATGGTATATGAAAACACACGAAAACTGGACACGTTTCATTTAAAAAAATCGAGTAAATTTATTTCAAACTTACCGGAATTTGGAAGTAATATGAGAGCACCCTGTATGAAAACATCCCACAATATCATATAAATAGTACTTATATAACCCTGGTACAATTGTTTGCAAAAAATATTTATGAAATTAAAATCTATAAATAAACTGTGGCATATTTATTGCGACCGTACAGAAGCAAAGAAATTAGGAAAATTACTAATAACTTGGCAACATCGCAACAGATTAAAAACGAAATTTGGGACTACATAAAGAATAAAGAGGGCACTAATTCTATGTAAAAAATATCGGATGTCTCATTTAAAAATATTTAAATTTACGTTGTCCTGCATTTGTGAAACACCTTGTATATTTGAAATTATTTCTAGAAGATTCACACCATTAATTTAAACAATTTTTGTATACATTTTTTTTTTGCTAAAGTCGACGGTTAACGAAATATCGTCCACCGGCACGCTAAATGGACACCCTGTATTATTTTCAAAAACAAATACTTAATTAAAGAAACTGCCCCACAACTCAATTGGTTAAAAATTTTATTAATACAATTTTTATATACAGGGTGACAATTTAAAAACTTGAAATGGCCATATCTTAGGAACGAACAACTGAAGAAAAAAACGCAAAAAACAGTTTCTATAAAACGAAGGGGGAACAAAAACAAGCGTATTATCCCACCCTTATCTGCAACCCCTTGGACAGGGTGAGATACACTCTAAAATCTTAAATAGAAAGGGGGGTCGAGTGATACATCGTTTTGAAGCTCTTGAAAAATGCTTTCCAATGGCACCATAGAAAGCTACATTTCAGGAAATTCTTCTCTGTTTATTAAGGAAAACAACAAATGAAAACACAATTTTGAAATTTTGTATTATTATTTAATTAAATGTTCAAAATGATTGCTACCAATATCCTGGCATATTAGGAGATATCTCTTAAGAATTCTAAACATTTTAAGCCTAGGTATTTTGTTTTGGTTTATTTGCTATGGTTTTTTTGTCGGAAAAAAAAATTGTTTATAAATATTCGCATTTTATTATCACAGAATTTACTTTAAAAGTAACTTGTACTAGTATTATTATTAAGAACAGTTGACTTTCGGTTCAGTTTAAATGAAAGGCAGCACCTGTTATCTCTAACAATGGTGTACAGCACAGCTGAACTTGTAGAAATTATTTTCATTTATGGTTCCCAGGATCAATGTTTCTTAAGGACAGCTCAACGTTTTAACGAAAGGCATCCAGGTCAAAATGTAAGCCCGGAGTATGTTCGCCAACTAGTAGCCAAATTTGAAGAAACTGGTTCTGTCGCGAATAAAAAGAGAAATCAACCGAGACTAGCCGACGAAGCAGCGAAAATTGAAATTCTGGGGCAGTTTGCAATGAATTCAACTTTATCAACTCGTGAAGCAGCTGTAGCAACTGGATTATCTCGTGAATCCATAAGAAAGGTACTCTAATTTCATAAGTTTTATCCCTTTAAACTGCACATACTGCAAGAACTTTGTGACGACGACCCGGACAGAAGAAGTCAGTTTTGTGAAATAATGACACATAGAATTACGGCAGAACCTCGACTAGTTAAAAATATTTGCTTCAGTGATGAGTGTACCTTTTATTTAGATGGGCATGTTAATAAGCAAAACTGTCGTTACTGGAATGACGAGAACCCCCACGTATTTAGAGAAGGGCATACCCAGTACCCCCAGAAAATTAATGTTTGGGCTGGTATATTGGGAGATGGTATTATCGGCCCAATATTTATACAAGGAAATTTAAATGGCGGCAGGTATGCTGAAATGCTACAGAGGTCTATCGAACCACTAATAGTGCGAGAATTAGAAAATCAGAGGGACATACTCGGAAATTTATCTTTAGAAGAACGCTTACTACATTTCCAACAGGATGGAGCACCTCCGCATTAAGTAGTTCCCGTTAGGCAGTGGTTGGATGATAATTATCCCAACCAGTGGATTGGAAGAAGAGGTCCTGTTGAATGGCCACCTAGATCCCCGGACCTAACACCTCTTGACTTCTTTTTGTGGGGTCACCTAAAATCTGTGGTTTTTAAAACGCAACCTGAGTCACTAGAGCAACTTCAGCATAGAATAGTTCAGGAATGCCGTGCTATATGCAGAGAAACATTTGCAAATGTACGTGAAGAATTTGAAAGTAGGCTTTATTATTGTCTTCAAAACAACGGAAATCATTTTGAACATTTAATTTAATAATAATACAAAATTTCAAAATTGTGTTTTCATTTATTGTTTTCCTTAATAAACAGAGAAGAATCTCCTGAAATGTAGCTTTCCATCAAGAGCTTCAAAATGATGTATCACTCGACCCCCTTTCTATTTAAGATTTTAGGGTGTATCTCACCCTGTCCAAGGGGTTGCAGATAAGGGTGGGATAATACGCTTGATTTTGTTCCCCCTTCGTTTTATAGAAACTGTTTTTTGCGTTTTTTTCTTCAGTTTTTCGTTTCTAAGATATGGCCATTTCAAGTTTTTAAATTGTCACCCTGTACATTTATGACCCCTACATTATTGATGTACCTATCTATTACAAACGTAAGAATAGGTTATAGCGATTTTAATAATCCGTCACTCGTTAGGCCTTTAAGAGATTGTTAGATTTCAGTAATAATTATTTAAGCCTGGTACTTGTCTATAAGCTTGTACCACAACCACAGAAAATATAGCTTGTGCCACAATATAAAAATTTTAAACTAGTATTTTTTAAGCATATCTTATACCGGGTGGGACACTTTTAACGCAAAATTCCATAGCATCTGAACAACTCAACTTTTTGATATTTTCCAAAAACAGAATTATAGGGAGCCATTAGTCCTACAATTCGAAAATTATTTTGAATTATACAGGGCCTCCTAAATAGTCAGGGCATATCAAACATACTTTTTTTTTTAATTGAACATCTTACACAATATGGTATTTTTGGATTGCTTGATCAATTCTAAAAATATCTTGCATATCCAATGTTTAAATTTAACAGTTTTTGAGTTATTAACGATTTTTCAAAAATTTGATGTTTTGTTACATGTTAAATGTAACAATTTTAAAATCTCAAAAAGTCCTAAAAGTTTGTTAATTTTAATACCACCCTAAGTATTTTTTACGCCTAATCGAAGGGTATTTTAATATAATTTTAATTATACTAGAGTTTCCTATACCTATCTTTTACTGTTTTCCCTAAAATGGCTAATTTCTCTTTTTCCGCATAAACCTAATGCTAATTTTCTCATAGAGTTCCTTGGATGCCGCACCGTGTCCGGACAACGCTCTTCTTCTAAAGTACCATGGGCGCCAAATCCATGAGAATTTTTAATTTTATTACTATTAAGTTATTCTAAGTGACTAAAGTTTTTGTAAATTAAACAAATTATTTTTAATTACGAATATTTTAAAAACGAAAAAGGTTACTAACCGTAATAGATAGGTATAGGTAACCCTAGCATAATTAAAATTGCGTTAAAAATGCCTCTCGATAAAGCATACAAAATAATAGGGATTGTATTTAGAATAACAGACTTTTAGGACTTTTAATGTTTTTAAAACTGTTACATTTAGAAAGTCATATTAAAGGACTCCGATAAATATTTTTATGTTTTAAAGTATGCGTTCGTCGCTACTTAACAATAATATACCATAACCCAAATTTCATGTATTACTGTTTCTCTGTACTACCAATAGGTGCATGTTCTTTATGTGTTACAAAACACTAAATTTTTGAAGAATCTTTAATAACTCAACAATAATTATTAAATTTAAGCGTAAGATATATATTGTTATATAAAATATTCTTAGTATTGATCAAGTAATTCAAAAATATTATAATATATAGGTATTTCAATAGAAAAAAAGTATGTTTAATATGCCCTGACTATTGGGGAGACCCTGTATAATGCCTCCCTATAACCTTGTTTTTGAAAAGTATCAAAAAGTTGAGTTGTTTAGATACTATGGAATCCTGCGGTGAGAGTGGGCCACCCGGTATAGCTTTGCGAATTACTTCCAATAATATGGCGGCGGTGGTGGTGGTGGTGGTGGAGGTGGTGGTGGACCATATGGTGGTGGAGGAGGTGGGGCTGGTCCAAAGTTACGATCGAATCCTCCGTAAAATCTTGGAGTTAACTCATAGGTAATCCATAGGTCTGGTCTTGGTGCTGCCCATGCTACACTGGTTAAAATTATTGTGAAGAGTATAGCTACCATTATTTTCTACAAAAGAAAACATTACAAAATATTAGATGCACGGCACATAAAAACAATCCTGATTTTTAAAAATCATACAGCAGAATCGAGCGCTAACCAGTCCAAGGAGTATTAGAAGGGAGAATAGTTAGGAGTAATGAAATAGCGTCTTGCCTTTTTAGATGGATTCCTTCTTTGCCCCAAGATGTCAAGGAAGTTACGTTTTGGTCTGGTAATTGTGCGGATCAAAATAGCAATATTAATATCCTATTTTGTATATATGGGTTTTATATAATCCTAAATATTAAAACTATTAATCACGAATATTTATTGAAATGTCATACGCACATGGAAGCATATGTGGCATACTCAGTGATTGAACACAAAAGAAGACGCATGTCAAAAAATAACCGTATTATGCATACGAATTAAATCGTGAATCATTAAAAAACCAACATTTCAGAAACAGATGGAATGAGGTCGATAGCGACACAAGAAAGCAGTGGAAGGTAATTTTAATGAACTAGTAAAAAATAAAAACAATAAAACTAGTATTGGTGCAATAAATTCAAATAATATTTTAATTGAGGACCCTCTGGAAATTGCCAGTGCATTAAATAATCATTTTGCTAGTGTGGGTAAAAGTATAATTAGGGATATTGACTTTGATATCCAGACTTTTGCGCCAAATATTCATAACTTTGAGGAAGTCCATTGTCAAAATAGTTTATATGTGAGGTTAACATCCGAACTAGAGGTGAGAAATGTTATTTGCGATTTAAAACGTAACTCTGCCCCAGGTCATGATCAAGTGACGGTCTATGACTTATGTAATTTGGGGGATGATTTGATTGGTATTCTTACAAGATTGACGAATGATGTTCTCACTTCCGGTATTTTTCCGGATGACCTTAAGATTAGTAATGTAAGTCCCATTTTTAAGTCAGGTTCCAAGGAGAAAATGGATAATTATCGACCTATTAGTGTTATAAGCGCTTTTTCTAAAATTATAGAAAAAATATTAAAAAAACGTATGTTAGGTTTTATAGATAAGTATATTAGCGTAGATGAGTACCAATATGGTTTTATTAAAAATAGTAATACTTTAAGTGCAACTATGGATCTTGTAAATAGAATATCAACTGAATTGGATAAAAAAAAAATAGTGGTGGCTGTTTTCGTTGACCTCAAAAAGGCGTTCGATGTTGTCAGCATAGATCTTTTACTAAAAAAGTTAAAAAATATGGGTTTTAGGGGAACAATATTTACTTTAATTAAATCCTATCTGACCAATAGGCAGCAATATGTAAAATTGGATGGGTGTTGTAGTGGAATGGAGACAAATGAGTGTGGAGTGCCGCAGGGTTCAGTACTTGGACCTCTGCTGTACTCCCTACATGTGCTAAGTCTTAGATGTGCAAGTTTAAGTGCCCGATACTACACCTTTGCTGATGACACAGTACTGCTATACACAGACGAGAACGAAACTAACCTAGAGCGATGTGTAAATGAAGATCTTGAATTATAATATAATAACTGGTTATTAAACAACAAACTTAAAATTAATGTAACAAAAACAAAATTTATTCTATTTAAACAAAAGAATAAGGTCGTCCGAGAACCACGAATTAAATTAAATAATAATTATTTAGAGAGAGTTTCTAGTATAAAATACCTTGGCTTAATCCTGGACGAAAATCTTAATTGGAAAGAGCATATGTGTCATGTGACGAATAAAATTGCTCCAATGGTCGGTGCTGTGTACAGATGTCGGAACTATTTGTCTTACAAAAGTAGAATGGATATATATAACGCTTACTTTTTATCTCACTTTAGGTACTTAATCCCAGTTTGGGGAAATTGTAGTAAGACTGACTTTAATAAAATGCAAATACTACAGAATAAAGTTTTAAAGATCTTGTTAGGTTATGAGCGCCTAGCACACACAGATGATGTGTATAGAGAGCTATGTGTTTTTAAGCTAAAAAACTTAATGCAATTGGAGCAGGGAAAATTTATGTTTAAGGTTGTAAATAGTGAACAAAAATCTAACTCTAATATTATATTCTCTGAGAATGTTCACGATTATTGTACAAGAACACATTCTAATATTTACCAAGATAATATAAGAACAAATAAAGGGTTATATAACCCTATATATCAGGCGTCCAAGGAATATAATAGACTACCTCAAAACATCAGGTCGGTTGGTAAAACGATATCGTTACTAAAACAACATTTAAGTTAGGTTGGGTTGGGTCCTTTGAATTGAATTAATTTGAATTAATAAAAATATAATTTGTAAATTATAAGTAGATGGTAGAAACAATGTATAATATGATTGACTAGACTGTATTTTCTTTTTTCTTTTGCGTTTTCACTGTTGCTTTAGTTATTAGTACTATCCTTGATACCAGTGTCCAAGACACTGTCTTAAAGGGTTTAAAATGTAAGCATATGTATGTAATTTAAATTTTGATTATAATAAAGTATTGTTTCGAAAATGTAACTAAATGACTCCTTTCAATTTAATTTCTTGAGAAAAACCCACCAGTCTCCCTGGTTAATAGAAAACAAAGAGAATGTTTTCAATTATCAAAAGTAATTCATCTACAATTTCGAAGAGAATCTGTGGGAACCGTATTCCACGAAACAAGTTTTGATTCTGAAAGTTTTAAAGAATTTAATATAATACGAAATAACAGAAAAACCTTGGTAGTTCCTAAGCATTAAATCCAGGTTTTTAGCTCCACTGCTAAATTATATTTCATTTTACGCTTTTTTTTTACAAAAATTTGCAATAACGAATAATCAAAACTAAGAGTGATTTATAAATAAATAGTATTGCCAGAATTAAATTCAGCCATCAGAACAAATGTATAATAAATTATTGTTTCTAAAACAATACAAGATCTAAACAAGCTTCCTTAGGGATGCCAATTACTGAGTTGTTTACCATATTACAGTTTAGGTTAGTTCAATTAACTTCCTTATCAATGGAATAGCGCATCTAGAAGGAATGCTAGAAACGCCCCTTACAAAGCTACCATATGAATCGCACAAGCGGACAATAAAGATACTCCGAGCACCGGGTTTAACATCAGAAGGGACCTTAAAGAAACAGAGGTTTAAACCAAGAAGCTTGCAGACCGAGTACCCGAAGGTTGCTGCCAATCGGACCCTGCAGCCAGTGAGGTAGCCACCGGGGGGCAACCGCCCCCCGCCCCCCTTAGCCTGGCGCCCCTTTACTACTTAAATAATAATTCTTGAAAAATAAAACCGGTCTTCTTTTATTTTTAGGAAAGAAGAGCGATGGGAATAAACTTAATAAAACCGGTTTCGAGAGCGTCCCACCACATTATAATATTTTTTTTATATAGCGGATTTCAACTTCATTTGGGGCCACACCTCCGTTCCCTAGAAAGCATAAAGAAGGTGAGTTCCTACGAAATTTGGGCGTAGTGTCCCAAAATTTTTTTGTCTGCGGCGCTTTAGCTCCACGATCTGCGCCCCTCCCATAGTTCGCTCCCCCCGCCCCAAAATGCTGGCTACGACACTGCTTGCAGCTGCGGAGGGGGCAGATCATTCAGTTAACGTAGCCAACCCAGAGTCAAGAGACTAGCTTATCAGGAATCTATCGAAAATCAGACACTGGCAGAACATTAGTTTCACTGTAGATCTAGACAACTTGCTACTTCGCAAGATCATTGAATGGATCAGGGGTAAAAGCATATGATTAAGCTGAATAGAGACATTCTGAACGTCAAACATAGATAGAATTCGGGACCCTCAACTACTCAGTCTGGGAAAGAAAGAGAAGTCGGAAGGTCTCAGAATAATTGTGAGGATGGACAAAAAGCCCATTACTATATGAAAAACTACCTACCGCCCCTACCACAGTATGACGAGGGCTCGTGTGGACGTGCCAAGGTCGGGAGCAGCGGCTGGTGGTCCGCACAAAAAGGCAGACAAAGGAACTGATCACGGTACTTTTGAAAACCCGAAACAAGACAAGGGAGACCAAACAGAATGCTAACAGCGGCGGTATTGGAAACAAGGCCTCCAGTACCGCGAACCCAATGAAGGATTCCAGATCATCTTCTTCTTTCAGTGCCGTGCTTGTCTTCAAGCGTGGGCCATCTCCATGACAATCTGGTTGAATTGGTCTCTATTCGTCGCTACTCGGAATAGTTGTTCTACTCCCAGTCCGGTCCAATTTCTAATATTTCGTAGCCACGATAGCTTTTTGCGACCTATCCATCTTCTGCCCTCAACCTTTCCTTGAATGATCAGTCGAGGGATGTGATATTTGGTACCTCGCATTATATGCCCGAAATAACTGACCTTTCTTGTTTTTATGGTATTCAGGAGTTCTCGATCCTTATTCAGCTGTCTGAGTACCTCTTCATTACTGGTATGTGCAGTCCAAGGGATCTTGAGGATTCTCCGATAGCACTACATCTCAAACGCTTCCACTTTATTCATAATGTCGGCTTTAAGCGTCCATGTCTCGCATCCGTACAAAAGAATGCTCCATACGTATGAGCGGAGTGTCCTTAGCCGCGTCTGAACTGTGAGGTTTCTATTAGTGAGAGTTGCTCTCCATTTGCTGAACGCCCTACGTGCCATTTCAATCCTCGCTCTTACCTCTTCGTCGCACGTTATGTCATTGTTCAGCCAGCTACCCAAATATTTGAAATGTGATACCAGTTCAATGTTGTGTCCGTTGATTGTAATCGGAATTGGTTCTATGTTTATTTTACCTACAGTCATCCATTTCGTTTTCCTTATGTTCACAGCAATACCCCACCTTCGACCAGCCCCATACACTCCGTCCAGCAGCATTTGCAAATCTTCCATGCTTTCTGCAATAATGGCAGTATCATCCGCGTACCTTACATTGTTTATGATTTCGCCACCTATCTTTACTCCTTCTGTCCTGCCATATAAAGCCTCTCGAAATATGTTCTCTGAATAAAGGTTGAACAATAGGGGTGATAAAACACATCCCTGTCTTACTCCCCTTTTTATTGGTATTTCGTCTGTAACGCTGTCATCTAGCCTGACCACTGCTGTTTGACCATGATACAGGTTTAACAAAAGGCGCATATCATGATAGTCTACGTTGTATGATTTTAGACATTGGAAGAGTTTTGTATGTTTGACTCGATCGAACGCTTTTTCAAAGTCAATAAAACATATATATATATTTTTTCGAAATTCACAGCTCTTCTGCAATAATGTCCTCATGCAGAAAAGGGCTTCGCGTGTGCCTAGTCCGCTACGAAATCCAAATTGTTCTTTGCCAATGTTGTGTTCACATTTAGCATGTATTCTATTTAGAAGTATCTTTAAAAGTATTTTCAAGGTATGGCTCATTAGGCTAATTAATCTGAAGTCATTGCACCTATTAGCTTTGTTGTTTTTGGGTAAGGCGATGAAGATCGATTTCTGCCAATCGCTGGGAAGTTTCCCGGTTTGATAAACCTGGTTGAAGAATGCCGTCAGAACAGATATGCCTTCGTCATCAAGTAGTTTTACCAGCTCTACAGGAATTTCATCGGGTCCTGGAGTTTTCCTTGCTTTTGATTGGTGTATTGCTTTTCGAACTTCGGATTTGAGAATGCTTGGACCGTGTTCCGCCCTATAATCAGTCAGTAGATTTTCTATCGTTTCGCGGTTCCAGATCATGATCGGACATAATATCTTATATTTATTTGAACTTATAAACTCAATAATAACTCCATAAAATGGAAGAAAAATAGCGCCGCATACGAAACTCGTCAGAAATAATTATTAATGGGTAATTCTTGATAAGTTGCTAATAAGTAATAAAATGTTTTGCTTTTTTTTAGAATTGGCAGCCATGATGTATTGCGAAATACTTGTTAGTAACATATATACTTATGCATATAGATCACAAGTTTGGCATCAGCAGTGAAGTATTTTGTTTCTACATTTTATTATTAATTATTAGAGAAAAAACATATGTGACAGTCAAATGTTACTAAGGGAAAGAAGGAGATGTAAAAGTAAAATTAATAAAATTAAAACACAACATAATATCTTGTTTAATGGTTTACTAACGACTACAAAAAAGTATTTCTTACATATTAAATTTAGTGTGAAAACTAAAATCAACATAAAAAAGTAAAAATGGTAACATAGTTGGCGATTAGTAACTTATGTGACAAAAACATGTAACCTTATCTAAAGCCTAGGAAAACATACTAATATTTGGTACTAAGTAGATTTATAAATTAAAAAACACAAGAAGAAACGTATTTTATACTTAAAACTAGGTACTGTATTATTTTTAAATGTTAAACTTAACAACCACATTGGTAACGGGTAACATACACCGTGTCCAGAAAAGTTCTAGACATATGGGAATTTTCTTTATAGTTGATTTTACGAAAAAAAGTTATTCTTTATAAAAAGTTCTGCTTGACGCGCAAATAATATTGACATATCAAAACTTAAGATATCATGTACAGGGCGGCAAAAAAATATAGAAACACAAAATTACGTTAAGAGAGAAGTACCCTCAATTTTTATTTTAGAGCAAATTGTTATAAGAAAACTTTACTAAAGACTACAAAATGTGGTCAGATACACTTTTTCGTTAAAATATTTCAATTTACAGGGTACCATCAAAAATACGTTGAGCATTCATTACCTCTTGTTGGAAACCAATTACGTAAAAAAATAATGAGAGATTATCTCATGTTCTAAAATCAACCTATCTACCTATCAGGAATATTAAAAACATTTAATTTCCTTAGAACAAAAATAATTGTGAATGTGAATAATAAACAATATTTTAGCAATTACATGATAAAAGCGATCTAAAAACAGATAGTTTAAAGTGAAAAATTATGTCTCCACATGCCCCCCTTCTTTTTTTATGCAAACTATAGTACGCCTTGTAATTTCTCTTACTGTCGCCAGTATCATATTGGGAGTAATTTCTTGGACACAGTTCGTTATTACTGCTTTAAGATGGTCAATATCCTGAAAAGGTCTATGCCCATACACCATTTCTTTTAATCGGCCCCACAAAAAGAAGTCCAGGGATGTGATGTCAGGCGACCTGGCTGGCCAAGGAATATTTGAACGTCTGCCTATCCAACGGTGCGGAAATACTTCATTCAAATATCCAGTTACTGTGTTAGTACTATGACATCTCTCCGTCATGTGGATACCAAATTGTACGTCTTATATTTAGTGGCAGTTCGTCAACAAATTGAGACAACTGGTTCCTTAAAAAGTTCAGGTAAATAGCAGCATTTATATTTTGTCGGAAAAAGTATGGTCCAACGATCCGATCATTAAAAATGCCACACCAAACATTGGTCTTAAATCAATATTGACTACGACATTCGATTATAAAATTTGGATTGTTGTCACTCCACCACCGACAATTTTGAGAGCATACCACGCCGTTGAAAGTAAACATGGCTTCATCTGTAAATAATATTTTTCTTGCAAAAAAAGAATCAACTTCACACTTGCCTTGGAACCACGCGCAAAATAGGAAACGGGATTCAAAATCTCTAGGAAGAAGCGTGTGAATGTATTTCGGTTTATATGGATGAAAGTTATTTATTTTTAAAATATTACTAGCAGTTGACTTTTTGACGTCAACTGGAATAGTTTTTGGCAATTTTCTTAAAGAAATTTTCGGATCCTCGATAACCGCTTGCATTACATTGAGTTGCTTTTCTTCTGTTGTGGACCATTTGTTGTGTTGTTTCTTAAATACATTTTTGACGGAATCAGTAGCTTTAAATTTATTCATTACGTTTGCTATAGTGGCGCTACATACCATCTTGTCAGGGGTCTAGTATTAAATATGAGTGCGGCTTCCCTAATAGGTTTATAGTGATCTCCGACGATAAGTACAATTTCTATTTTGCAGCGTTAACTTTACAACCATGACGAAACTAACGAAAAACTCTTGGTAATAAGTCGAAAAATGGTAAATGATTTTTGACTAACATGTCAATATTCGTTACTATAGTATTGCACATAGTTCTTGTAAAATTGTTGCAGGTAACTGTTAAAGAAATAAAATACAAAAATATTTTCCAAACGCTTTTTGATGGTACCCTGTAAATTAAAATATTGCAACGAAAAATTGCATCTGACCACGTTTTGTAGTTCTTAGTAAAGTTTTCTTATAACAATTTACTCTAAAATAAAAATTGAGGGTACTTCCCTCGTAACGTAATTATTCTGTGTTTAAATATTTTTTTGTCGCCCTGTACATGATATTTTAAGTTTTGATATGTCAATATTATTTGCGCATCAAGCAGAACTTTTTATAAAGAATAACTTTCGTAAAATCAACAATAAAGAAAATTCCCATATGTCTAGAACTTTTCTGGACACGCTGTATATGACACTTGCTATAAAGATTTCCATTTCCAGCGGAAGTTTTCGGTTAAAGTGTTAGATAAGGTTAAATAGTATGGACATAAAAAAGGAAAATGTCAATTTTTTTCTTAATTAAGAGCAAAATTATTTAAAACGCAATTATTTTAACCTATCTTGGATTTATCCTAATAATTAATGAGTTATTCACTCAACTTAACCTATTTTTTTAACTAACAAGATTTACTTCTGAGGTAGGTCAGAAGGATTCTTAGGGAGAGGCCCGGGGGCGCCTATAGGTTCAAATAAACTGCTAACCAGACGAAGCGGATACTACAAATTTTTTGATAACATTTTTTTCGGTATTGTTTTGTCACACACATATGAACACTATAGACAAATTCAGAAACAATTTTTACATAATATTATGGGCGTTTTTATATTTTTACGAAACAAAATCGCTCGTAACGTAGTTCATACTTACCACAAGCTTAAGTAAATCCATTGTAGTTTTAATTGTTAGAGTCTTTTATCTCTTTTATTATTCCACTTATAGGTACAACACTTCTTAAAAACTTATAATTTCAGGAACTCAGGAAGGTCGCGTGTTTAGTATAACACTCTATAACATTTTTTAAAATGAGGCAATATAACACTTATTCGTATATTTATGCTATATAGAAGGTTTGTATCTGCTATGTACATTTGGCGTAAAATTCCAAATTTATTTAAATATATCGAAAATTTCTCAGGTGTTTCCCGGTCCTTGTGTTAATTAAATTAATAACTATTTTCTCATATTTAATTTTGGAGTTATTCATAATGTTAAATATTGACAATACCTATTAGACATTCAGTGGCGTATATACTGGGTGCCGATGATAGTACTGGTCATCATCCCGCCATTTTATTAAGAAATACACTCAGTTCCAAAAAAAGTAACGCACCTAATTTTTGTTGCAACTTTGAAGCTTTGTCATTTCTGAACAAATGGACCGATTTTTATTATCTTTCCATTTGTTGGTAGGTAATTACGTTACCTTTAAGAAAAAGAGAAACTGGTAGACATTTTTTTCAAAGCCCCCTGGATGATAGGAAAAACTCGAGCCATGTTATTTTCTTAATTTTTGACTAACCCTGTGCGTTAATCAAGTAAATATATAGTAAGCGCTTACACTCTACATGAAAGTCGCTTCTTTTACGAGCATTCTGATTTTGTGTTTATTAATTTATCTCTAAAATTGTCCGAATTACAGCTTTTTTTGCTGAAACCATGCATATTACCAACTTTATGAATTTATCGAGAAACAGTTTTTGACAGATACGAATTTTAAAAACATTTTTATTAAACACAAAATTATAAACTAGGATAACTGCTTAATACCGTGCATTGCCTCCCCTAGCAACTCTAAGAGCTTCTAATCTACGCGGCATACAAAAAATTATGTTTCTTATCGTTTCCATTGGTATACGATTCCATTCTTCCACTAATGCATATGCTAATTCTGCGAGATTTTCAGAAGGCCTCTGGCGAAAACGTACCTTTCTCCCTAGATCGTCCCACAAATGTTCTATAGGGTTCATATCGGGACTTCTGACAGGCCACTGTAATGTGGTGATATCCGTAGCTTCTAAGAAGTTTCGAACAATTGCTGCGGTGTGTGGTCGGGCATTATCCTGCATCAATATAAATTTATTGCCCACTAACTCTGCATGAGGTAAGACATCTTGCTGTAAAATGTCAATATAGATTAGCGCTGTCATCGACTGCCTCAATGGAAAAACATGGATTCCATTCATTGAAATCCCTCCTTACACCATAGCCGACCCACCATTATAACTTTCACATCTTGTTATTAAATTCTGATTAAACCTTTTGCCTGTCCTTCTCCATACTCTTTTCTTTCCATTCACCATGTTAAGGCAAAACCGTGATTCATCCGTAAACAAGACATTCTCGACCATTCACGAATATTCCATTGTCCATAATTTTCAACGAAGTTTCTTCTAGCAGCACGATGTTGTGGCAATAATTTGGGACCTTTTGCAGGTCTCCTAGCTTTCAAATTAACTTCGTTCAGACGTCGACATACCGTTTGCTTACTTATCGTAACACACCGAATTTGGCGAAGATCTTGCTGAACATTTACCGCATTATTTGATCGATCACGTAATATCCTCAATCTCAAGAAGCGATCATCTCTTGGAGAAATTTTTCAAGGGCGACTAGTACCAACCCTTCGAGCAGTGCTTCCTGTTTGTTCGTACTTGTGGATTGCTCTACGAGCAGTTGCTTCATCAGCACCCACTGCACGAGCGGCGTAACGTTTACTACGCCCATCGTTAACTAAAGTAACTAATGCTGCTACTTGTTCTGAACTTATTTGAGGCATTTTATGTAATTTCAGCCACTAAAACTTTTATAATGACATTGACTTTTTTAATGACACAACGACAAAGGGTCAAATATGGAGTAATTGCCATGGCAAGGGCAATTGTTTCTTTAAAGGCAATGTGACCCTAAAATAAATTACATTTTGGGGATAAACGTAAGGTTTCAGCAAAAAAGCTGTAATTCGGACAATTTTAGAGATAAATTAATAAACAAAAAATCAAAATGCTCGTAAAAGAAGCGAATTTCATATAGAGTGTAAACGCTTTCTATACATTTACTGGATTAACGCACAGGGTGAGTCAAAAATTAAGAAAATAACATGGCTTGAGTTTTTCGACTATCATCCAGGGAGCTTTGAAAAAATGTCTAGCAGTTTATTTTTTTCTTAAAGGTAACGGAATTACCTACCAACAAATGGAAAGATAATAAATATCGGTCTATTCGTTCAGAAATGACAAAGCATCAAATTTGTAACAAAAATTAGGTGCATCACTTTTTTTGGAACTGAGTTTATTATACAGGGTTAGGCATCTGGTTTCATCTATTTATCATAGTGCGCTGTGGAAATAATAATTTGATTTTGACAATTTTAGTGACACATTCCTATAAGTCAACAGTTGCAATTTAATTTGTCATGGACAAATTTCCGATAAATCAACGAATTTATGTCGTAAAACAATTCATATTAACTAATTCAGTTGTGCAAGTGCAAAGAAATTTTCGTCGCTAATTTAATGTGGAAAGACACGGAAGAATTCCAACACGCCAAACAATAATGAGGTTGGTAAGAGATTTTGAAGTTAGAGGGAATGTTGCATCAAATTTTTGTGGAGGTATACGTACAGTCAGAACACCAGTTATACGATTGAATCACGCAAGTCCCTTTTTAAAAACAACTTTATTTTACTAGAAATACATAAGTCGATTTATAATTAACAATGGTTAAAATAAAAGCAGTTACTCGAATAAAATCTGACTCTAGACTAAATGTAGAAAAGAACATTAAAACATTAAAAGCGAATGGGATGCTTGGCTTGCATCGAGATAACAATATGTTGAATCAGCATTATCCTTGGATAGGGTGTGACATAACTCCTCCCCTCGAAGATTCAACTTCACGGCTAACGGGGTAGTTGAACGTCTTGAAGTTCCAAGGCTTCTTTTTCGTCGGCTGACTTGTCTCTTGGCTTCAGTTTAAAATACCATTTCTTCTTATAGCAGAAGTATACAATACCAATTACTAAGATTATGTAAATTAGTATTGTCCATATACTGGGTGATTCAGAAATATTGCTGAAGAACAGGTCGGCTTGATTTTCCTGAATTTGGTTTTCTAATTCGTAAAGTCCGTCCAATTTAACATCTTGGATGTGGAAACTAAGGTTTAGGGTTGGTAGGACGTTGGTTTCGTCATCGAAATCAGGAAACAGTATGGGTTGGCTGCTGTTTGCGATTTGTCTTTGATTATTGATTATTGATTCTTGATTGACATTAATTTGGCATCCATTCGGGATTTGGAACAGGTAGGTACCATACAGCTTTTTGCTTTCTTCCTGTTGATTACAGGTTAATTTGACAATGTCTTCTTTAGGTAAGATACAAATCCATTGATTGGCGATATCCAGTTGTTTACAGATCGGTTGAGTGATTTTTGCTTCGATTTGTTTGCAAGTGGAGGTGGCTTTTGGTGACTCTAAAAGTTTGACGGTGCATGGGCTATTTGCTGAAATTTCTTGAAGATCCATTTTATTACAGATATAGGACTGGTCCTTGATTTTTCGGCATTCTTTACTTTGGTATGCGTAGTGCAGTTTGTTTTTAATCAAAAATTTGTTTCGCGGTATTATTACCTTAACCAGACTCTTTCTAAGGATAGGAATGGAATAGAGGTGTAAATAATCAAATTGTTCGGGATATACTATCGGGATGTACAATAGATATGTTATCCTATTATTTAAAATAAAACATTCTAGATTTATTATATTTTCAAAATTTAAAGTATTTTCGAGTGTGACTTCTAAAGGCATACGTTTAAGGCCTACTTGTTTTTGGGTTTTTAATAATTCAAAATAAAGATCTTCGGTTTTTACAATGCTAGGATGCATAACTTTAAGCTTAGCAAAAGCAATTGAATTTTCTATATCCTGTAAGGTGGAGTCTATTATTTCGTAGACGTTTATTATTTGATTTAAAACATCTTTAATAATATTTGCGTTTTCTCTATAGGTAGTTTTTTGCACGAATAAGCCTATTTGGTTTAATTTGGATTCCAACAGTTTTTCATTGTGACTAATTTGTTGAATAGTATCATTGAATTTTTTTATTATACTTAAAGATATCGAATTCTCTTTCAAAATATTTGTAGCCAATCTCTTTTGGTTATTTTGCAATTCGGCAATAAGTTTTTCATATCGCTCTCCGTCAGAGGCGTCTAAGTTACCTGATATAGATTTAAAGATGGAGCCTAATGCGTTAATTAAACCTCGTTTAATGCGGTCTGGGTGTGGAATTATTTCCTTTATTTTTGTTTCAACTCTATCTTGTATTAATTTTAATATTTTTAGATAATTTGAAGCATCGCGTTCATATTCTGGGTGACCACTAATCGTCATCGATATATTTTTAGATTTTATATGTAATTTATTAATTTCAATAATTATTGGATTAATATCGTAATAATGAATAAGTGTGTAAGTATATTCTTGCACTTTAGTTGTTCCTAATTTAAAGGGAATTATACCGGGGTTATCAGTTAATTTTCTTATCGTAATCTTTTCTTCGTATCCGAATGTAAGTTGAAGTAAGCTGAAAAGAGAGATAAAGTTCTAGTTAGTGAAGCTGTACCGTTTCCTAAGTGGGCGTTTAATATTACTTAGGTGGACTTTTTCTTTAAGATTTGTTTTTGCAGTTTTACGTTTCGTATTAATAGAAACTAATTTAGTTGGTTTCTCGAATTTATCGGCATTTTTCTGTCGAATATGCTTTTTCAAGTAAACGTTTTGATCGGGTGTAAATATTTCGGGGGATTCACGATTTTCATTAATTTTTCCGATAATTTTTTCCTTGTTCGATATTAGTTTCTCGTTGATTTGGGAATATAGTAGTTTAGTTCTTTCCTTATGATCGCTTATATAATCGCTAAGTAATTACTGTTCTATATTTATATCAAAAGGGTTATCATTAGTTAAATGACCATTAATAATATCGGTGGGTTTAAGCTTCGTTGAGGAATGTATTGTATTATTATATGCTAAAATTGCGTAAATCATTTTTTGGGTGATCGGTGTTTTATTAAATTTTTGATTATTAAGTAATCTGATATGTTCTGAAAGTGTCGAATGTATTCGTTCTATTTGTCCGTTGGATTGTGGGTGATTAGGAGAAGTAAAATGAATTTTTATTTTATGCAGTTGTAATAATTCTGTAACTACTGTATTTTTAAACTCGGTACCATTGTCAACGATTATTTGTTGTGGTATTTTATGATGTGAGAAGTAGAATAAAAGATTATCTACGATTTCAGTAGAGACTAGAGATGTTAGGGGATATGCTTGGGTATACTTTGAAAAGCTATCTATTATTGTTAAGAATTTTGTCTGTTCGAAAGTATAAGTATCTAAATGAATTATTTCGAATGGTTTTATTGCTGTTGGTGTAATGTTCATTTGTATTTTGACAGGGTGTCTGTCGTATTTACTTACTTGACATATTTCACAATCATTGATAAAGGTTTGTATAGAGTTTTTCAAATTTGGCCAGTAATACTTATTTTTTATTTTTTGTTCTGTTTCGTCTATGCCTCTATGGTTGGATTTACCTTCGTGGTAATTTTTTATTATTTCGGGGATATCTTGTTTTTCTATTACATCGACAAGTTTTACTAGGCAACGTTTAAATTTGATTGAGGGCCATTTAAAATTTTTTCTAACTACTTCACAAAAAGGTTCGTATGTATTAAGATTTTCGAAGTATAGGTAATATTGCTTATCTGGGATAATATTTTCTTTAACAAAATTTATTATGTCTTGTTCAAAATTATTTTTAGAAATTTGAATAGTTATTCTGCGTTTCTTTTCAAATAATATTTTTGTTCTTGGTCTCGCGGGTGAATGCAATACATCTTGTATAATTATTTGATTAGCGCCATAATTTACGGGGGTTTCTACGATTGGTATACCTACAATAGGGTTTTCTTCATCGTTCGAGTGAATTGTGACGTCATCGTCAGCTGATCGGTCGTCAACTTGGACAAGTGTAGACATTTGATCTATATTTTCGTTATCGTTCTCTGTAGGTGTATTAATTGTATTATTAGATGTAGTTGGGTCGTTTGGCAAGGTAAATTGTGTCACTTGGTTTGTATAGTCACCTAAATCAAAATTATCTTTTGTTTCTTTAGTGTGAATTTCGATTCGCGATAACGCGTCGGCGTTAGTATTTAATTTACCTTTTTTGTAAATGACTTTATAATCGAATTCTTCGAGTTTAATGCGCCAGCGTACTAATTTGGAAGAAGGGTCTTTCAATGAAAAGAGCCATTGCAGTGGCTTATGATCCGTAATTATATTAAATTTCCGCCCATATAAATATGGTCTGAAATATTTAGTTGCCCAAACTAAACAAAGGCATTCTTTTTCAATTGTTGAGTAGTTTCTTTCCGAATCGTTTAGTGTACGTGATGCGTACGCAATGGGTAAATCTTGACCTATGGGTCCTTGACTTAAAACACATCCGAGTGCTACATTACTCGCGTCACAAGTTAGGTTAAATGGTTTTTCAAAGTCGGGATATTGTAATATCGGTTCATTGATCAAAAGGCTTTTACATTTTTCAAAACAATTTATGAATTCTTCGTTGTGTTCGATTTTAGCGTTTTTCTTTAGACATTTCGTCAAGGGTTTGGTTATTTTAGCAAAGTTATTAATGAAGCGTCTATAATAACCTAAAAGGCCTAGAAATCCTTTTATTTGTTTTGTTGTGCTAGGTAAGGGGAATTTTTTAATCGCGACAATTTTGTCGGGGTTCGGTTTCACTCCTTCGGGCGTCACGACGTGACCTAGGTATGCTACCTCTTTCCGTAAAAATTCTGATTTATCTAATTGGATTTTGAAATTTGATTCTCTGAGTAGATTAAATACTTCAGTTAATTTTACGATATGTTCCTGAAGGGAACTTGAAAAAACAATAATGTCGTCCAGATAGACGGCGCACATTTCATTAGTTATTCCGCGCAGTATATTGTCCATAACGCGTTGAAATGATGCTGGTGCTCCTTTTAAGCCAAAGGGCATGCGCAGGAACTCATAGTGTCCGTTCTCAGTGCTAAATGCTGTCTTTGAAATATCGGGTTCGCTCATCTCGATTTGATGAAATCCGCTAGCTAAGTCTAGGGTGGTAAAATATTGGCACTTGCCTAATTTATCTAACAGATCAACGATATTAGGTAATGGGTAACGGTCATCTAAACTTTTTTCATTAAGGCGACGGTAGTCGATTACTACTCGCCATTTTTGCTTGCCTGAAGCATCGAACTTTTTCGGTACTACCCAAATTGGAGAAGACCATGGCGAACTAGAGGGTCTAATTATATTTTGGTTTAACATTTTATTGATTTGGCTTTCTACTTCTTGTTTATGAACAAACGGGTACCTATAGCTTTTAGTATAAATGGGTGTTTCGTCACTAGTCCTAATATGGTGTTTAATTTTGTGCGTAAAGGTAAGAGGGGTGCCCTCTTGATAGAATATATCTGAAAATTTTTTACATAATGACAAAATGGAATTTTTTTCTTCCGCGTTCAAGTGGTCTGTTCGAATTTGAGAAAAGTCTAGTACTTGTTTATGCGTTTCATCAAAATTATTTAAATTAATATTTTCTAAATCTTTTTGGTAAAAGCTTTCCGTTTCTATGGGTTCAGAAAAGTCTAATGTTATAGGTTCACAAGTGTTATTTAAAATTGACGTTATGGCTGTGCCATTTTTTGCTATGGTTAGACATTGTGGGATTTCGCAATTGTGAATCTTAAGGTGGGGAATAATTATTTCACCGTTTTTTATTGTTGTTTTTACCTTAATAATTTGTTGGCATCTAGGTGCGATAGTTATACAATTTAGCTCTGTTTGGGTTTTATGAAAGGATAATTTTATTTTCGTATACGGTGTGATTAAAAATCCTTGGTCATAATTTAAATTTGCTTGTAGTATTTTTAAATTATCGATACCAATTAATCCGTCGAATATGTTGTGAAATTTAAAAAGGTAAAATTTTAAGTTTAGATTTTCTGGTAATTTAAAAATTTTGGAAGAAGGGATCATTGCACTGTGTTTATGTGCAGATTTCTGAAAAACAGTGGATACAATAAATGGGTCGTCTCTGATACAATTTGGAAAATATTTGAAGGCTAAATTTGGATCAATAAATGATTTTGTTGATCCTGAATCGATCAAAAACTTTAGGTTATGTTCGGGAAATATTATATAAGATAATTCACTTGTATTTGACGTATTTAGAGAAATAATTTGAGGTGTCAAATTTGGTTGTTCTCCTGCGGAGGTTCCTGAAAATCCGGTTCAGTATTGTCGTCATTCGACATACATTGATGGGAAGTATTAGGTGGTTCGTAATATTGTTCGTCATTTCCTTGACAGACACAATATTGAGATTCATAAGGTAGGTCAGGGTTTACATATTCAGAACTATATTCGTTTTTTGGGTTATATTCTGTATAGAATGGGTTAGCTTCCGTATTATACAATTCTTCGAATGCAAATTGCGGGGGTCTATAGTTTTGTGAGGGACGGTACTGTTGGTAAGACGTAGAAGGTTGAGCGTTATTGTTATAATTAGGTTTGTTATTATTATTGGGTTTAAATTTCGACGTTTCCCTGGTACACACGGTCATTGGTGTTGGCTTAGGTAATGGTTTATTTGGATCGGGTTTAAAAGCATTTTGTGGTCTTCCAAAAACTTGCGAGTTGGTGAAGAACTTTTGCTGTGGTCTATAATTAGGGTTTTGCCTAATTTGTATAGGTTGAGAAGGAAAGTTCGATCTAAATTGATAGTTATTTGGTTGTGTATTGAATGGTTTGGTGACATGAGACCATTGCGAATTTTGATTATTGAAATTAAAATTTGTCGGACGTACAGACAGGTTATTGTTTGGTCTATTTGAATTATTTTTAAACTGTGACGTTTGGTTTGATTGCAAATATCTAATATTACCTTCTTGGATAACATATTGAATAGCGTCTGTTAAAGATTCTGGACGCATACTGCGTATGGTGGTCCCTAGGGGTTCTCTTAGTCCAGATAAAAATGTTTTTAATGCTAATTTTTTATACAGTTCACGCTTTACGTTTGCTGCACTTGCATTGTCATGCGCGTCTATAAAGCTGCATAATAAGTTTAATATTTCTAAACACTTATCATAAAAATTTTGGGGTGTCTCGTTAGGTAATTGTTTTAACATAACTAAATCTCTATTGAGACAGGTTTCGTCTCGACGATCCGCGAAATTCCTATAAAGGGTATTCTTTAGATCTGCCCAAGTGGTAACGTTTTGAATGTTTATTACTAGTCTAGCATTGCCGGTTAGTTTACCAATTAAAGAGTTTAGCAAGTAAATATTTTGAAAATCTGCGGGGTTATTAGCATCATAAAAATTGTTTATTATTGTTTCACATATTGCTAAATATCTATTTAATTCTGTTGCATTACCATCAAAAGTTGGAACACAATTTAAATATTCAGGCTTAAATATGTTAGGCATATTAGTATTTTGTATTTCTGCTTGTGTTATTAAATTATCTTCTAAAACTAAATTAGAGTTTGGTCCTGCGGAGCAAATCTCTTGAGAGAAAGTGGTACTTTCAAGATTTGTAGCTGTCTCGCTACTTTGACACAAAAGATTAATTATATTACTTATTTCGAGTGACACTTCCGGTACAATAGGACAGGAAGCGGAGTCAGAGTCAGTTGAAGGGTTTATCTTTAAGTTTCTTAAAGAATCAATTAAATCGTCAGTTGACATTTATAAAATGCACTTACATAACTAGAAGGGCTGCCTGGTTCGTTTTCATTTCTACTTATAAAAGGGTTGTTGTGGGCCAGCAATTTTTGTCTGGAACCAATCAATCCACTTCTGCGAAAAGGGTCGATTTGTAGAGCCCTTTCCCGAGATCCTTGGCTGGTAGATGGTGAGATGTTCAGTCCACTATGGATGGGGTTTTCTATGTCCTGAAAGCCACTCTGTACGATCACCTCCACTAGTCACAAAATCACAAAGTTCGTTTTGACAGTTTAATCGTTACCGAAATTGATTTGTGCGATACAATCAATCCTATCAAATCCGTTCCGACTGCGCCAGTTATACGATTGAATCACGCAAGTCCCTTTTTAAAAACAACTTTATTTTACTAGAAATACATAAGTCGATTTATAATTAACAATGGTTAAAATAAAAGCAGTTACTCGAATAAAATCTGACTCTAGACTAAATGTAGAAAAGAACATTAAAACATTAAAAGCGAATGGGATGCTTGGCTTGCATCGAGATAACAATATGTTGAATCAGCATTATCCTTGGATAGGGTGTGACATAACTCACCCGAAAATATTGAACGGGTAAGACAAGCTGTGATAAAAAGTCCGAATCGATCTGCATCAAGGCAGTCATTTGCGTTGCGTATTTCCAACAGGACATTGCGAAGAATTCTGCATTCTGATTTGCACTTCCACCCATACAAAATCCAAGTTGCTCATAAGTTAAAAGAAGCAGACAAACCAGTTCGTATTGCTTTCTGTAGACAAATTTTAGAAAATGATGAAAACCTGTTAAATTTCTTGATGATGTCAGACGAAGCGCACTTCCATTTAAGCGGATATGTGAATAAGCAAAATTATCGTTATTGGTCCGACGTAAATCCGCAACAGCTTCATGAACGACCCCTCCATGATGAAAAAGTCACCGTATGGTGTGGTGTTTCAATTTTTGGTATCATAGGGCCATATTTTTTTGAAGAAAACAACAGAACTGTTAAAATAAATGCCGCACGTTACGTTAACATGTTACGGGTATTTTTACGGCCCGAATTGCGAAGACTAGGACAAAATCATATTTGGTTCCAACAAGATGGGGCTACCGCACATACAGCACGGCAAACTCGAATTTTGTTGCAAGAAATGTTCCCCGGTCGCTTGATATCAAAATTTGGTGACATAATGTGGCCAGCTAATTCCCCCGATTTGACGGCTCCTGATTTTTTCCTCTGGGGATATCTAAAGGAAAAGGTTTATGAAAGGCGTCCAAGAACTTAAAATACGTATTTTGGAAGAAATAAATAATATTGGAGCAGAATTGTTGGAACGAGTTATGCAAAATTTTAGATCCCGATTACAAAAATGTATAGATAGTCAAGGAAGTCATTTAAAGGATGTTATTTTTAAAACATAAATTGCACATATTAATATTGTTATTTTTCATAATTTTGTTTCAATAAAATGTTTTTTGGTCTTATAACAGATTTTTGAAAATAGGTGATACCAAATGCCTAACCCTGTACGTCGATTTGAAATTTTGGGAAGTTGTATATATGGTTGCTTTACATGCAGATTTTAAGACTTCAACTGAGTGTCCTTTCCGGTTCAACCGGAATTACACTCACCTTTGGTATTTGAAACGATTCAAATTAACTCTTAATTAAAATTGGCGCCTGAGTTATTTTAGCGTTAGACTCTACTTGGTTACTGTCGGCAATATTTCTTCCCGTTGTTTGCTGAGATGTGAGATTTCCTACTGCCGATAGAGGTGCATTGACAGTCGATGGTCGAGCGTCCGAAATAAAGAACGAAATAAGTGTACTGTCGCAAGCCAAGCTATATAAAAAAAACGGATCAGCCTTTTATATGGAAAACCGCCCACTTAATCAAAAATCGCTCGGACCCGTCAAATTAATTTTTTTGAAATTATTTTTTTTTTTAAGATTTTGTACAGGGTAGATCATAAAAGTGCCACATGTGTCAACTTTAATTTTTTTAATTAAACATATTGCATGTTTTTACATTTTTATATTCTGCAATCAATTCTAGATATTTTTCATTAATCATGCCCTATACCTATATTCAGCCGTTTACGAAATATTAGCACTTTAATTAATGCTGGTATGCACCATTGGTATGTTTCTCGACATAGCAACGTTCTGAACTTAAGTCACAATCTTTTTACTATGACAATTTCTTATTTAAGTTTGAGACCTCAAAAAATTACAGTGAATGTTAATCAAATTCGAATTTTGCTCTGCTTATATTTTATCAAAATGCGACTCGCCGAAGATGAGCGCATTGAAATTTTGATTATATTGGGTTGTGGAGATAAAAGTAGAAGTCATAGGGAAGTCCGTGATATGTTTAATGAAAAAGAAACCCAACTCGCCCGCCTCTTGTCTAGTCAACAGTGTCTAGGGTAGCAAGTAAGTGGAGAACTTCCCGTGCTATTAAAAAAAGTGTTAAAAGCGGTCGTCCTGGTATATCCGAGGAGACAAAAATAAACATATTATTATCACTACAGGAAGATTCTCATAGCTCTAGCACACAACTTCGACGGGACTACGATATTCACCAAACCACCGTATCTAAATTTTTACAAAAAGAGAAGTTTCATCCATACAAACCAGTATTTGTACAAGAGTTATTGGACGATGATCCTGATAGGCGAGACCAATTTTGTGTAAGCTAACAGATAATAACGCAAGATTTCTCCAAAGAATTTGTTTTTCAGATGAAGCTACGTTTTATTCAAATGGTTAGGTTAATAGACAAAACTACAGATACTGGGGACAGGAAAATCCTCACTGGTTCATAGAAAATCACACCCAGTATAATTAAAAGGTTAATGTTTGGGCGGGCATTGTTAAAAATAGGATAATCGGACCATTTTTCTTTGATGATAGTCTCACTGGAGAAAGATATCTAAATTTCCTTCAAAATTATCTGGTTCCAGCTCTTGCCACTCTGTTTCCAGATGATAATGATCTGATTTACCAAGGTATATGGCTACTTTATTAGTCTAGAGTCACACAGCTGTTGATCAGATATGCAAGAGTTTAATAAAAACTTTAACCGTTCTCTTGTGCTAGCTTTCCGGCCTAGTCAATTAAAGATACATTTTCCGATTAAATAATATATTGATCAAAAAGAGTCAACTTCTTCGGACGAATTCAAAGAAAGAAAACAGCATTAACCAAGAAAATGAGATCGTAAAGATCTAAGGCTTGTATACCTAACTTTGGCAAGAATTTCGGAAAACCCCAGCCGATATATCTATTGGATTCTTAAATTGGTATTTTGATTGCGCAAACTTCTTCACATTTAGAATATGGGTAGCACGTTTGGCGTTCTCTATCTAATATACACTCAGTATAATATTACACATATTTGTTACACCTTTGGTATAGCGTATAGTATACCCCATACCTAAAATCGTTTTCCAAAAAAATATTGATTATGTAATGTTTAACGTATTTTTAATAATTACCAACTTCAACTTCAACATTGCGGTGGGTACTGTTCACTTTTTAAATAATTTTTCAAACATTTTTTAAAATCCTATAATCTTTTAAAATGCTAATTTTCTGCAAGTTTTCTAAAATATAGGACATAGCCCCATATCACCATGTCAGCTAGTAATGAAATAATCACAAAAAAATTATCTTTAATTTTTTATTTTTAAATTTTAACAGTTAAAGTTTAACAGCTATACATACTCCCATAATTAAAATAAAAAAGAAAGCCTTTCTCCTTCAGATGTTATAAATCAATTTATTGTCTTATCCAAAATGTTTCTTCACTAATCCAAATTTCGCAATTTAATCAAAACTTCATTTATATCTCAATGCCAATACTATTAACCAGTTCGTATACCAAGCCTTCAACCTTTAAATGTATCATCCTATGAGTTGTACTCATTAATTTGAGGCAACTTACATTAATTTCTACTAAACTCGATATTAGTATCCCCTGATGATGAGTGCTTAAGCACTTGAAACTTGTCGGGAGCTTATAATTTACGTTAATCATTAAACTGTGGAGGAAGACTGCATTGTTTCATTTAAATTACCAACTATATTATTTATCCGTATTTGGCTCCCACTACCCTTATGGTTTCAACAGGATGGTGCTCCCCCGCATTATGCTGTTCATGTAAGGGAGTACTTAAATACAACTTCTCCGGGGCGGTGGATAGGTAGACGGGGGTCAATAGAGTGGCCACCCAGATCGCCTGATCTTAATCCACTGAACATTTTTTATGGGGCTACGTCAAAAATTTAGTTTATAAATCTAAACCCATCTCGGTAGATACACTGAAGGAGTCTATTCGACGAGTAATAAGAGAAATATCTCCACAAGTAGTACTAAATGTACAACAGGAATTTCTAGATCGATTGATCTACTGCAGAACAGTTGGTGGAGGACATTTTCAACATGTTATAAAATAGTTTATTTTCATTCTTTGTTGTTTGTTTATTTTGTTTTAAAATTGTTAAAAAATTTAAAATTGTTAACATTTCGTAAATGGCTGAAGATAAGTATAGGGCATGATTAATGAAAAATGTCTAGAATTGATTGTGGAATTTAAAAATGTAAAAATATACAATATGTTTTATTAAAAAAATTAAAACTGACACATGTAGCACTTTTATGATCTACCCTGTACAACATCTTTAAAAAAAAAAAATGCATTTCAAAAACATAAATTTGACGGGTCCAAGGTCCAAGCGATTTTTGATTAAGTGGGCGGTTTCCATATAAAAGGCTGATCCGTTTCTTTATCAAAACCCTGTATAGAATTTTTATCTACTTTCATTTAGTAATATGAATTTTACAGTTCTGTAAATCGTTTTGTAAGGGCATCTATTACAGCACTAGTGCTGTAATAGATGTCATTACAGCACTAGTGCTGTAATAGATGCCCGTACAAAACGATTTTTAATAGCAGGTGCATTTTTATTTTTAAAAATGCCTTTTGCCAAATATTTTTATTCATAGATGAAAGTAGATAAAATTTTGTACAATATTCTTGTTGTAAATTCATATAACTACACTCGATGTTTGATTAAACTCGGCTGACGCCTCGTTTAACAACTTTAACATCTCGTGTTGTAATATGAATCTTTACAACACTTATATCGTAAAGTAATTTACCCAGGGTTAGAATACTTTCCACTTTGTTTAAGTCATTTAATCCCGTATCAAACTAACCGGGCGTTTATAATTAAAATGTAAAAAATTATGCATTCAATATGTTTAACATTATTAACCTCTGCTTAGTTTAATACATGATTGAATGACTTAATCAAAGCCAAAAGTAGTAGCCCCTAATATATACAAATCTTCAGAGCGCTTAAAAAAGGTTTGTTCAATGAATGAAAATATTGAGTACTATTTATCGTTTATTTATAAACAGAATGATGGTTACAACAGAACTGGAAAACCCTGTGATTTTTTTACACTTATTATTATAACTAAATAGTTGAACAAAGTGACACACCTATTTTACCGGGTGTTGCATCGTCGAGCGGGACATAGTAAATCCCATGTAATTTTAAACGGGGTCAATTATTGGCTTCCCTAATTATTTTAGAGAAAAATTCTATTTAGGTTTATTAAAGAGCACTAAAACCCTCATTCAAAAGAATAACTTTAGATATTTTTGATGAGCCCGTTTACGGGTTATCGCCGATTTCTTTTTAACTATTTCTCCCTTTTATGGCCCCGTATTTGCGGGCACCAGTCAAGGTAAAAGATGACTGTCAAATAAAGTTGTCATTTTGAGGAATATTTGAACATCTTCTTAAATCCTAAAGTTCTAAAAATTTAATAGTACCTACCTATTAATTAGTAAAATATTGAAACATGTAAAATGTCATAATTAACCTTGTAATTGGATACTTTATTTTAGTTTTATTCAGATTAATTTGTACTCATAAATACACCTTTAATATTTTCGATGTACGAGTTTTTATAACAATAAAGCACACATTTCAAAATGACAACTTTATTTGACAGTCATCTTTTACCTTGACTGGTGCCCGCAAATACGGGGCCATAAAAAGGAGAAATAGTTAAAAAGAAATCGGCGATAACCCGTAAACGGGCTCATCAAAAATATCTAAAGTTATTCTTTTGAATGTGGGTTTTAGTGCTCTTTAATAAACCTAAATATAATTTTTCTTTCAAATAATTAGGGAAGCCAATAATTGACCCCATTTAAAATTACATGGGATTTCCTATGTCCCGCTCGACGATGCAACACCCGGTATAGTTTACAATTTAGTAAATTAAACATATATATATCTACGTTTAATGTACCTCATTGTTAAGCTTAATAAAACAAATAACATAATAAATATATGTACCTATACTTAGAACACTAAACAACTAAATAAAAGTATGCTTTGGAACAATATAAAAGGATTAAAATGACGAGTATTATATTAGTCGTATACTTATTTAGAGATCTATGAAGTCAAATATGTAGGTAGGTACCTAAGTATTTATATAAAAAAGGAATACATTTATATTATAAGCTTATATCAGAATAATTTAAAAGCTGCAGGGAAAACTGTAGCAATGTAAATACCTACTTAGTTTCTAAAAAATGGCGTACTTCTTAGTAAGGTCTCTATTCAATTTCGTTAATATCCTTATCCAGTTTAACACGATCCTCATAAGAGGCACTCTCATTTGGCACTTTACAGAACTTTGCTTTGTTTCTATATTTTAATTTAAATATAACATTATTCTATATCACGTTCAAAGAGCACAATCAGACTGGCTTGAAAGTTGAATTTGCATGTAGCGTCGGCGTCATCTGTCAATTCCTAGAATTTCACACCACTTGTTGCCGCCTGTCTTTTTGGTAACACGAGTTTAGGTATTTTTACCCGGGCCGTGTAAAAAAACGATTAAAGAATAAGTTTTACACTCAATGTGTTAAAATAACCTTCTAGCGGGGTTTCTTTATACGCCAATATGGTGTTATTAATTGTCTTTGTATTTAATTTTCCTGGCAGAGTGTAAAATGAAATATATAACACCCATTCAACAAAATTAACTTTTTAGAGTTTAGAGTTAAATTCATAGGCAAATTTAATGTAACAACTTTGGTCCCATATGAGTGTAAAAATGTGGTAAATTATGTTGATCCCGGTGTTAACATTAACACTATTTTTTTTACCACTCCTGAAATGATTCTTACCAGGTGGATATTCTTTACTGTGCAGCTTTCCAGCAAGAAGGTAGGTAATATTTCTTTTTTGTAGGATAGGTTAAGTCAACAAAATATCGACGTCAATTAATTGGCGCATATCTTAAACAAAAACGAATAGGATGTTATAAGGACATTCAGAAGTTTGTCTCTGGTTGTGTGCTTCTTTTTGGTTTATTGCGTGCTTACATTGATTTTGAGCGTTAATAAAGATAGCACGATATTCAGCCATTGTCGGTAGGAAGAAATTATTGATTTAATAGCTTGCTCGTAATTTTTGGTATACGAAGGCTTACCGTTAAAAATACACTTTTTTGAGAAAGGAATTAAAGCTTCCATGCCAGTAAGGATGGTATCCAAAACTTCGCTAGCACAAACGCAAAGCAAATGTACCGCAAAGAAGGAAAGATTCGGAGATAGTGCTTTAGGTCATCCCACTTATCGATTTATAATACCAGATCTTACGTGGTTTAAGAGAATTTTCCTAACGGAGGCATTACATTCCCATTATTTTTGCAAATTTACTTTTTACCTTCTCCGTGGATCACGGAGACTTTCAATATTTTTCCTTACGGCATCAATTATTGGTTCGTCAAACGAAATATTAGTTTCGCTCCTGTTAACCCTAAATATTCGCATCGCCTTCATTTTTATACGTCCAGATACGTACCATCACGTGCTCTGTGGTTCTCATTCGCCTCGTTCGCGTTCGTACTTTAATGAATGTACGCACCTTTTAACGGCAACTTCCAAACTCGTAGTTTCGTCTTTAGACTTCTGGTTTCCAGCATTTTAAAGGTAATGTGACATTTCGAGTTATTAGGAAAACCTCACCGCCCACACTACTGCATCTTCTTTGTATTTTTTTCCGCACAAGTAGGTTAATAAATGTATGCAGATTAAGATTTTTAATTCGGGTATACTTCAAAGTTTTCACCTAGGGAAGAAGTAATGTGCTCTCTTAAATGAATAGTTTCATTTAATTGTATACATAAAATAATATATAAACTACACCTATGGGTTTTGAATTAGTAAGCCGCAGGACATAGGTAAATATTTTATCCAGACTCGGGTCACCAGTCTGAGTACACAAGGTCAAAAAATCAATAATTTGTTGATAATTTATTTTTTTATGCTACGTGATAAAAGTTTTAAGTAATATCATTCATATAGCATCACTACAGCAACCTTAAGTTTTATGTTTTTTGCTTCTTTGGGTCAAAATACAAAGCTTAAAACAGAGACATTCACTTTTAAAATAATGTGACTTTGTCATATCACTTTCTAGATTTATAGATAATAAACAATTGTGCCCATATCGAAGGGACATTCATTTCTATTAGATACAAAAATGGTCAGCGCGTACACCTGGGATCTGTTTACTGTAGTCCGTCGGTAGGTTTTTGGGCACCTGCTTACGAAACATTTTCGATAATAATAATAGAACCATTATAGGGAGCGACCTCAACGCGAAAAACAGGATTTGGGGATGTAAAGCTACGAACCAGGGAAGTCATATCCTGTATGAAATCTCTGAGGCGCTAAATTACCATATTCTACCGCCGAAGGAGCCCACGCATGGCTTTGCACGTAGTATTCTGGAAATTTTTGGATATTTTTGTGACCAAAAATGCTGTTCAATTATCACAGCCATCAGTCATGTGTGATCTGACCTCTGATCATGTTCCGGTCGTCATAGAAGTGGGTAATCCGTTTGAGAAAGGTAGAAGTTTTGTTACCCGCATCTTGACGAACTGGCCTAGGTATAACAATATTTTAAAAAATGTGGAGATATAACAACCCCCACATAGTCAATTGGACATTGATAACGCAGTGAACAAGATCACACATGACATTAATCCAGCTCTGACTCGAGCATCTGTCACAAAAGTGTCCGGATTTCCAAAATACGGGACTTTAAGCGATGAAAATAAAAACTGCATTAGAATTAAAAGCCGGCTAAAGAATAGGACGTATCGTACCGGTGATCCTTACATCAAAGCGGAGGTGAATCAGGAAGCCCAGGTAATTAGGGATTTGTTGAGCGAAAGGTAATCGAACCTGCGGGACGAATAATTCCATTTATAGACCACAGGCGCAAGAGTACCCATGTTCTTCCTGTAAAACCAGGCGTTGAAAGATTTGAAGGTCTCGAGCACGATACCGACTTACAAAACCCTCAATGACATGTTTCAGGCTTTCCCCAACTCACCTTAAACGAGGTTAAGTCCTAAATCAGCGTGTTGAATGTTAAAAAAGCCCCCAGTTTTGACGGATAAAAGAGTATTATGTGGCGTTGCAAGATCTACCATCCAGCATTGGAGAACATAGTAAGCCTATCCCAGGTGATAATCAGTGAACGTTAAAGTCATTCGTATTCATTAGAAAGGCGAATACCCTACTGCGCCGGCTAGCTATATGCCGATCAGCCTGCTAAAAGTGCGCAATGTTCTGCTTGCCGACCAGTTTGGGTTCCGGTCTGAACATTGCACAGTAAGGGAGACCACGCGACACACTAAATATTATTGAAGTCTTCAATTAGAGGGCGCACACGGGAGCGGTCTTCTTTGACGTAAGAAAAGCATTCGACAAGGTCTGGCATAATGGTCTCTTGTTAAAATTGATAAGGCTCGGTGCTCTGAACTACTTAATCAAGATTGTAGCTTCTTTTTTTAGAGAATAGAAGCTTTGCGGCCTCGCCGAAGAAAGCACTTTATTTGAATAAATACATCAGGGCGGGAGTGTCGCAAGGGTCATCTCTCTCTCCGATGTTGTATAACATTTATACTTATGATACTCCGCGAGATAGATTTACGCAGCTCTATCTTTTCGCTAACGATACAACAATTACTTCGATAATTTTATCGCGAATTGTCGTCAGCCGGATACAGCGTCACATATTCGAGCTGGAACAATGGCTTTCGGCTTGGAAGGTTTGCTTGAATCCCGCCAAGTCGAAGGTAATCTTCTTTTCAAAAAGCACCATCCGCAGGCCGGAAACAAGGCTGCGGGTAAATGGAGTCCAAGTGAACTGGGGCCAAGAGGTGATATACCTGACCAAAGGCTTAACTGGAGGCTCAATTCAATTAGAGTAAAACTTGCATTGCGTCAATTAGGTTCTATCTACCTCCTGCTTCACATGCGGAGTAGACTTTCAAATAGGACTAGTGTCAACCTCTACAAGGTATTGGTCAGGCCGGTTCTCACTTATAGTGCACCTTCGTGGTGCAACATAAGCAGAACGGAGCTTAATAGATTCCAAGTAATTTAATACAGGGCGTTAAAAACTATCGCGGACGTACCTAGATATACACCGAACAGAGTACTTTACCGTGATTTTCAAATGCAGACGATAAACGAGATTTTCTTGAAAATTATTAAGGACTATTACCGATGCACAGACGTATCGACAAACCCACTAATCACAGACTCACGACTCACGTAAGAAATCTAGACAAGACACGACATACAAACTACCCTGTTGGTCCAAATCCAAATCCATAATAGAGAGGCACTATATGACATATAATAGAAAAACCAACGCCAAAACTTTGCAGACAAAAACTTTTAACTTTGGAATTCAGGCAAGAGTCGATATCAAAATTTCTATAAACGAAAATACCTAAACAGTACACAATCAATAATAGATGTCAAAGGATAAAATCCTGACGTAAAAATACATTCAAGAACCCGAGTAACGCTGATTAATTTATCTCTTGATATATATACTGAAACTCATTGTTCTTTTGACCTAATTTCTTTAAGACTTCAATAATTGATTTCTGTATCTTAACTTCTTTTTAGCCAATTTCCGCAGAAACGGTGACATTTAGCGACATTTAAATAGAGAACCCTTTTATGTAGAAGGCATAGGAAAATCATAATATAACATCAAAACGGCAAGAAATTAAAGCCTTAGAAGAATTGGGTCAAATTGATGAACTTACTAACAGTAATTTATGTCCCAAAATTGGTTACGGTAGCTGAAGTAGTTCCGGAGCTACAAAACGAAAACTAGTTTATCAAGGCCATCTTCAAAGGGCTGTAGCTCCCTGAGGAAGCGTTTCTGGACGCATGTTCATATGAACTTTATTTTTTTTTCTCTGTTCTATCTACCCCTTTACAGACGTAACATGATAATATATAAATAATACGTTAAAACTGCAAATTACCTGATATTAACAGGTTTGCCTAACATTAGTCTTTGGTAATTAATAGGTAGAAGGTAAGTCATAAATATATTTTATATTAGTCTACTATTTTAATACAAATACAAAAGGTAAGATTTAATATAGAAAAGTTCATTAACAAGAAAAAGGGGTTTAAAATAATAAAATTATAAAACTGTTTTATTCCAAAGGGGTTTTAAAAGTTCTGGGCTCTTGGACGAGAAGACCCGATGTTGCTGTCGCCTCGTGGAGGACCTATAACAAAAAAAAAATACATTTAGAAAAGGTTATATACATATTATGCTACTTGCACAAAATTAATATATGGGCTCCTAACAAGTATCCAGTAGCTTAGCGGGTAGGTATAACCCGTCAACCATAAACGACGAACAAGAAGGGTCAACTACCCAGTTGTTGAAACCCACCCTAATTGCTGGCACCTTTCATATAAAATTTATTTTTAGAATATCACCGCCATATTTTCATTTTAACAATTCCATATAAATCCAGCAACATCTAGAGCTTAATCAAAGCTCCATCATTTAATATTTGCCACGCAAATCTAATTTTAATTTATATACGTAGAAAGTAGTGTATGAAGAAGTCAAAAGTCTAGAAACTTTGCAAGATAGGTACCACAAATAATGTTAAATGATTATAAAAAGATAATCATAATAACAAAAAAAATATCTGCCATCATATTATTTAAATGTCAATAATAAGGGTGCTAATAATCAGGAACCTCATGCCAATGACTAGAAACTTAGATTATTTTCATAAATCATTTACCTATGTTCTTGTTATTTGGTAAAGATCGCAATGTTCCAAAAATGCAATTTATACAATTTCAAGCAATATCGACACTAGACTAGGTTTTTCAATATATTGGGTTCAAGTTCTCTACTTCCTTAAGACGACCAACAACTGGGTAGTTTACCCTAGGTACAATTCTTTGGATTTTCTTACCGTACAGAATTTGTATCAGTATGGAATTTGGAGTAAATCTAATAAAAATAGACAAATGGTTTAAGAGATCTAGAGAAGCTAATTATTATTCCCCAAAAAAAGACGAAATTTTGACGAATATTCATTTCCTTCTGAAAGCATTTTATTCTTAATGTGTAAACTTGTTATAGAGAAGGCGCATATTCCTAAAAACCATTTTTTTTTAATCGCGGTGACCACAATATGAGCGGAACAAATTGATAATAATAATCTTTTTCCACTACTAACCTATTACATCGCCATTATTGACCGATTATTAACGTTAGAAATCGTTTTTCTCTACCTTATAAGTTATTATTGACCATGGTCAATAATAAGGCATTGAAATCCATTATTGACCGATCTTCAAGAATCTATTTGAACGCAGGAAACTTGATTTTTTGATTCTACAACATGAATTCATAAACATGAATAACCTGAAAGGTGATTTCTTGTGGTTAGGCAATCAGATAATTATCAATACATATTAGATTATTAGAGATGCTTGATATTGTCAAATATCGATATCAATCAATAATAAATATTAATATTAATAATAATTAAGGTGCACACATAATAATATCACTAACATTTTCTTCGATTATTTTTTAAAAAAATGGAAAACTCGTGAAATCTGATGACATAAATGAACAAAAATTGACATTAACAAAGCCACCTGACAAAACAACAAAATATTTTGCAAATTCCAAAGCGCAGGTAACTTAATTAAAAAATATACTTATACCTACCTATAATTTTTTATAATTATTAATACTATAAAGATAAATGTCTTATAAAAGTTTGTAGTGGTGGAAAAAATATTATATTCACCACAGCTTATAGCCCTCGCGTCTTAAATCCCTCGTCGCTCCGCTCCTCGTGATTTAAACTTGCCGCTCGGTCAATAATGATGGCTGTCTAAACGTTGGTTAATAATATACTATTATTGCTTAACCGAAAATAAATTCGAATTATAAGACAATGCGACTTAATGATATAAGATATAAATAACTAAAAAATATAAATCAATATAAAATACGACCAAATCAATTCCAACTACCAAGTACTCCATTTTTGCACTGAGTGCCTATGCAGATGAAGTTTTTACAACTGTTTTGAACTGGACTGCAGATAGGATGTACATGTATATGTATTTTAAAAAGTTATATTGACAGAAAGAGTGGTGTTAAATTTGTGAAGGGAGTGGATGAATAGAATTTTTCACTTGACGGGATGGAACATGAAGGTTAATTGCAGACAATAATGAAGAACAATCAATATAGGACCGACATACCTTAAACAAAAATCGTACCAGTAAATAATTTCTGCTTACAGTGATGTTAATTAAAATTTTGATAGTAATTACAAATTGTTATCCTAAGAATCCCATGTAAATTTTGCTCCCCTCAAATATTTAGTCGCCTATTAATTTTAGACCAAAATTGTATTCTATTGTCTATTAAAGGTCCTTGTTTGATGGACTGAGACACCAAATTTCATTATTTTCTAATTAGCTAATTAAAATTTAGAATTCAGAAATTTAGAAAAAAATCTTCGTAAGATTCTTAAAATTTAAAAATTAAATAAAGCGTGTCCCAAAATTTACGCACATTTTAAATATCGTGGCATTTTCGTTTTTGTCATAGTAGGCTTCTAAAAGTTTTTGATAGCTGTCATGTGATTTATTGCAATTAATAGCCATGGAACGCTACAAGGTAGAACAGCGCGTTGTTATCGTGAAAACGCATTGAAAATGTGGAGAATGTTATGCGGAAACAGTTCGTAGAGTGCGAGTTTTTTGAAATGCACCAAAACATATGGCAGTGCAAAGATTGATCAAGAAACTTAGTTGGAAACATAAAATCAGGCCGCGTACTGCTGGATCTATTGAAAATATTGCAGCAGTGTCGGAAAGTGTTAGTGAGAATCCAGGCACGTCGATTCGCCGTCGGTCACAGCAAGTGAACATTACCAAAAGCAGTATGCAGCGAATTCTTACAAGATATTTACATTTGCATGCTTATAAAATTCAATTGACCCAAGAATTGAAGCCAGCAGATCATGGGTTGAGCCGTGAATTTGTTAATTGGATTCTGGAAAACGAGGCAAATGACGGAGATTTTTCGAAGAAAATCCTGTTTAGTTATAAGGCACATTTTCAATTAAATGGATACGTCAATAAGCAGAATTGTCGAATTTAGGGGGAAGAGAATCCTCGTGTTACTCACGAAAAACCAATGCATTCCCTACGAGTCACCGTTTGGTGCGGTTTTTGGTTCGGCGGAATAATTGGGCCATACTTCTTTGAAGACAAGTCTGGAACTGCACTAACAGTGAATGGCGAACGTTATCGTGCAATGTTAGAAGAGTTTCTGTGGACTGAATTAGACCGAATTAATGTGGAAAACTTATGGTTTCAACAGGACGGAGCGACCTGTCACACTGCGCGTGAAACAATGGACTCGTTACGACTGAAATTTCCTGGTCGGCAGTGTTGCCAGAGGACCTCAAAAAATTGTACCAAATTACAAGCTTAAAATGTACCAGATTTTGAACTTTTGTACAGACACCAAAATTTACTTATTTTTTAACCTCCGACCAAAAAATATTAATATTTTTAATTATTATTTAATAGTTTTGAATTATTATTACCACTAGTAAAGGAAAAAACTATATACGCTATAGTATTAATGTTTATTTTTAGGAATATAAATTACCATAAACATGTTGATTATTTATAATATTATAAAATTATAATAATTTAACAAGGATTCAGAAGGCTTCCACCCAAAACAAGGAGTCTCGCCCAATAAAGATTTCGCCATTAACAAAGAGTTGCACGACTTGCACGTTTCGGGTAATAGGCGATTCCTAGTTTTTGTTTTTATTAAATTTAAGTAGGAAAAAATTCTCTCCGCAGATGCGCTGCTGTGTGGCAATGACAAAATATTAAACGCGAATTCACATAAGTTACCAAATGTTTCTTCATTGGCTGAATTTTTAAAACTATTTAATTCGAACCAGAAATTTGAGAATTCTAATTCTTTTAATTTCCTTTTTACCTTCTCCGATAAATCGCATATTTCTCTGGCTTCACTTGCAGTTTCCTCCTCCTTGAGTTTTCGTATTAAATGAGGATACTGTTGAAATAACGGAAAAAAAAATAAGGGGTTTTCTAGCAGTAAGTTTGGCTCGAGTAACTAAAAATTTTGAAATTGTAGTATATTTTGGAAATTATTTTAAATTTGTTGACATGCGTAAAAATAAATACAGTTATTATAAAACGATACTAAACTTTCATTACTGATGTTATACTTTTTAATTAGTAGTGCAGTTTTTTGACCTAGGTAAATTTCCTTATTTGGCAGGTATTGAGAAACATTTTGTGAGTTTATTTTAAAAATATTGACAGAATTGACATAGAGGGCGGTACGGGGATGAAAATGTACCAGAAAATGATGTAAATGTACTTTTGTACAGACGGGTCCGAAATGTACCAGATTCGTACAATTGTACCAGCTCTGGCAACGCTGCCTGGTCGGTGGTCGTGTCATATCTCACAATGGTGATCAAAATTGGCCACCACGATCCTGCGATATAACACCGTGCGACTTCTTTCTCTGGGGTTTTCTTAAATCTCGTGTTTATGCTAATAAACCAGCCGCAATTCCCGACTTGGAGAACGAGATTCGACGCGTCATTGATAATAAAATTCGTCCACAAATATGTGAAAATATTATCAATAATTTCGTCAAAAGGGCAAAGGCCTGCCAGCAAAGCCGCGGCGGACATTTGTCGGATAGTGTGTTTCACACGTAATCGTGATATGTTTTCTTTCTAATCCCAGTGAAGTTTTGACATATTTTAAGAAATAAATGTGTTTTGTTAACAAATAAATATGTGCGTTCATTTTGGGACACCCATAATAATGTCAAACGTTATAGTTGTTCCAAGCCTAATTTGATAACCTGAATGAGCATTAAACTCCTGACCATAGGCATCGCTTCTAACAAATAATTAAGGTACAGATTGTTGTAAATTTTTAATATATATGAATAAATAGTATATATTATAGCTTGTTTATTATAGTTTATATCGATAAGAGGTTTGTACCCGTGAGTTCGCCTGCAAAGAATATTTTTAAAATGGTCTTTCGGTAGAAAATGCTTATTTTGCCAAAAGCAATATAAAAATACAATAATATGGATAAGAGGTTTGTACCCGTGACGTCGCCTTTAATGAACACATGCGTTTAATATTTTTAAAATGGTCTTTCAGTAAAAAAAGATGCTAATTTTGCCGGAAACAATTTCCAGCAAGGACACCGAGGAGCTAGAAGTTTTACTTGCAAAAAAAAAAGGATAGGGACAGGTTATGTTAATTGGAATATAGAGTTAGTAGTTAGAATTCACTATGTATATTTTAACAACAAATTTATCGTATGAACAGAATTAAGTAAATGATTTGTAATATAATATTTTTAAGATACGTGTTAAACGAACATCGATTTAAAATCCATAAACAATTTATTGACTGGAACCGTCAGAACTTTGAGAAGTAGAATCGTTTCCAGATTGGATTACTACTGGCGCTATAGGCGGTAAAACAGAATATCTATTCTCTGCTTTTATAACATGAGCTACGCAATTTTTTCATACATTCAATTCGTTATTACCTGTCAAATATTATCAAGGACAACTGCGCTTGAAGTTGGTGTAAACATCCCAGGTAGCAGGGGTTCGTCATATTGACGTCATTATATGGTGATAACTCGTCAACACTCGTCAGCGGTCTAAAATGACCAACAAATAACGACATAATGACGTCTGAATAATGACGTCATTATGTCGTGTTATATGTTACGTAATATTGACGTCTTTTTCTGGTGATAAAATAGATACGCTGGAGCAAGAAAAAATTAATTTTATACTTATGCTTTATGTTACAGAATCAAAATTGTGCTCAGACAATTAACGTGCATTTAAATAATGTATTAAACAAACTAGAAAGAGAAATAAGTAGATCATCCCATCAATGCGCATATAAAATGTTCTTTATAGTTTATCTCTATTCCATTTGCTTCGTATTCTACCACAGCCATTTCTAGCTAGAGTAGGCCGTGACTCTACCCGTTCGGTGGTGTAATTTGCTATAATACCTAGTATTACCTGCCCCACTTATCTCTATATGGTATTACCTACCTCTTTCTCCTACATATAAAAATGAAAGTAAGGAAACTTTTCCGTTTACGAACACTTTTCGCGAACTCTCCACTTCGCGCTATCTCTTTTCTTTCAAAACTGCAGCAGTTGGAGAGACAGAGAAAAATTTTCGGATTATGTGCAAGCGCGAAACGAAACGAAAGTGACAAATTTGAGATTGAGGTTATGTTTGCTTAACTCGTGGCTTCCTTTGGCGGTTTGGTTTGGTCTGTCGTTTTTGTTTTGTGAAAATTGTGTAGAACTTTTTGGTTTGTGGATTCCTGCATGGAGAAAATATATTTTCCGGGTATTCATAATCATCCTGGAACCACTTTGTGGTGGTGATACTTAGTGATAGTTGTTTGAAAGTTGAGATACCTACGGCATATCGTTATAGAGATTATTTTGATGGTTTTAGAGATTTTAGACCATATTTCTGTAAATATCTATTTTTTCTCAATAAATTTATCTTTTCCAAAAATGTTTGTTTCATTTTTGTTACAGAGCACTAAAATAAAAAAAAATAAACAATATCGTGAATAAGACGTCAATAACACGTCAATAACACGTCAATAACATGTGAAATAGTACGATAAATAACACGTCAAAATGACGTCGCCAATATGACGTCATTCGTCTGAGACATTAGGAAGTCATTTTCACGTCAAATTTACGTGATTTATCTCGTCATTTCTGTCACTCGATGACTAGTATTTCACGTTATTTTCACGTCATGCTGCTACCTGGGATAATATGGGATAGAAATATCGGAGATGCTACCTGTTGCTGCAAAAGCCAAGTATAACAAAATGATAACAAACAACTCGCTGGGGAAAATCCGTAGGTAATAAAGCTTGAACACGCTGTATGTAGTAAGGATACAGTTGACAGTCCCTTAAAATTTGCCATACATTAAAGTGAGGAATGTTTAATTGTTGTGCAATTTTGCGTGTACTTGTATCGGGGCACGCTCAACTTCATGTAAAACTGCTTTCTCCATCTCTACTGTTTTTACTGTTGCAGGTCTTCCAATAAGAGCAGTTGAGTTTTGAAAGGTACGTGATTCGCACATCCTTTTATGTATTCTTACAAATGTTTGTCTATTTAGATAGATAGATAGATAGAATCGTCTTTATTTTTTACTCGGCGAAGTGCAGCATAGCTGTTTGCTTAACCGAGCATTTAAAATACTAGTTTAAAATGTAATTCTACATTATTTTTACTAATTATCTAAATAAGTACCTACTAAGTATAAAACAATATAATAATACCTATACCTACAACTTGTTATCACATACTCAAAAAAAATAATACGGTGTCACCATTAAAATCCGCACCATATGGAACTTTTTTTTATTAATGAGGTTAGTTAAAATTAAATTTCGGCAATCGTTTTTGCTTCAAATTAGACTAAAAATTATATAATCAAATGTCACCATCTGTCATTCGGTATCTGTCAAAAATTACATTTTAATCAAAAAATGCTGAAAAATGGCATTGTTTTACCGAATTTCAAAAAATTTTATTAGAAAAAGTTGTTTCTAGTACAATTCTTGGCCTAAATACAAAGTTTCAGTTTTCTAGCTCAAAGTTGATTTTTTTGCCATTTTTTCTAATTAACTTTTTTTTTGTTTAATGTAAGTTCGCTTAATGGATATTAAACTATTTGCTTATACCATACTCAATATTTTATTTAGTTTGTATGAGCTTTTTTTACTAGAATGCCATTTTTTTTCGAAATTTAAAATTAGAGGCAAAAAAATTTGACACAGGTGGTGCAAAGTTATCCTAATTTAAAAATTTTTACAGATATACGTCAGATATTCCATTTTTTTGATAGTACATACACCTAAGAAGTTTAAAAAACTTATAATAAAATTCCCAGATATCAGATTAGTTCAAAATTTAGACACATTTTCTTTATATCCACAATAAAATATCAAGGCAATTTTGAATTTTATAAGTAGGCTATGGAAAAAAAAAACGAATTAGAGTGCCGAATAAATAAAAGAAATGTCATAAATTTGAATATTTTCGCAAGTTATAGTTTTCAGTGTTATCACCAATGTTGTCCATTCAAGAAAAAATAGAAATTGTCTTAATTTGTGGAGAGAATATGCCTCACCGGCAAGTATCTGCCATTTTTAATGAGAGGCATCCAGAAAAAAATTTGCAGCATAGCACTGTTTCAAGAATAATGTCAAAATTTAGAGAAACTGGATCTGTTCCAAATAATTTTAAGAAACCTCACGCGGCAAGTAAATACGATGAAGCAGCACAACTTGATGTTTGTTTAACTGTTATTGACCACGGTCAAACTAGTGTAACCAAGATAAGTGATTCAACAGGGTGCAAGACGGAAAGCGTTAGAAAAATTCAGAAAAATCGATTTCGGGCATATGAACCCAAGTTTATAAACACATTAAAAGAACGCGATTTTGATATCCGACTTGATTTTTCGTTTTGGTATCAGGGACAATATGAGGAGATTATTCTTTTTCCATACAAGATATTATGGACAGATGAAGCCACTTTCTCTTCAAATGGTACCGTGAGCTCACAAAATTGCCGATGGTGGTCCCAAGAAAATCCTAACTTCACAATTGAATGTCGCGACCAGCATCATTTTAAAACCAATGTTTGGTGTGGAATTTTGAAAGATGAGCTTATTGGACCATACTTCTTTAGAGTAAACTTAACTGGTGAAAGGTACCTGAATTTTCTTGATAACGAGATTACCGAAGTTTTGAATAACATGCCCTTACACCATAGACATAACTTATGGTATCAGCTTGATGGTGCACCCATACATCAAACTGTAGCAGTGAAAGAACGCATAAACCAATTATTTCAAAACAGAGTTATAGGGCGTGATAGAGAATATCACTGGCCACCCAGGTCGCCTGACATAACCCCACTAGACTTTTTTCTGTGGGGTTATCTTAAGCAGAAAGTTTATAAGAATCGACCGTTTAGAAATATCGAGCATTTGGAACAAACGATAAGACAGTGTTGTGCCGATATAAGACCAAGCTTTTTACAAAATGCTGTCAAAGACGTTTATAGACGGACGGGTGTTTGTATAGAGCGAGAAGGACGTCACACTGAAATGTGAAATTTATATTGCTTTTGTGTTACCTATTTAAAATGATTAAAGTTCCTTTTTGTTCCTTTTAATAATAATGATAGTTTTAAGTATAAAATAAAATTTTTATCAAATATTTAGATGTATTTGTCATTTGAAAAACGAAACATCTGACGTCTATCTGTTAAAATTTTTAAATTAGGATAACTTTGCACCACCTGTGTCAAATTTTTTTGCCTCTAATTTTAAATTTCGAAAAAAAATGGCATTCTAGTAAAAAAAAGCTCATACAAACTAAATAAAATATTGAGTATGGTATAAGCAAATAGTTTAATATCCATTAAGCGAACTTACATTAAATAAAAAAAAAGTTAATTAGAAAAAATGGCAAAAAAATCAACTTTGAGCTAGAAAACTGAAACTTTGTATTTAGGCTAAGAATTGTCCTAGAAACAACTTTTTCTAATAAAATTTTTTGAAATTCGGTAAAACAATGCCATTTTTCAGCGTTTTTTGATTAAAATGTAATTTTTGACAGATACCGAATGACAGATGGTGACATTTGATTATATAATTTTTAGTCTAATTTGAAGCAAAAACGATTGCCCAAATTTAATTTTAACTAACCTCATTAATAAAAAAAAGTTCCATATGGTGCGGACTTTAATGGTGACACTGTATATAAAAATAAAAATTACATTCAATGTTGTTGTAACAAAAGTATTTTAAATTTCCGTTCAAAAGAAATATATGACATATTCTTAAAATATAATTTATTTTAATTAAACACTTTGGGAGCCACATATGAAAAAGATCGCTAAAATAAAGCTGTGCGATACCGAGGTAAATTAAGCAAATTATTTTGGCGAGTGTCGCGGTTGTGAGTTGCATATCTAAAAGAAAGCTTCTCATGGAGATATTGGGGAATCCCACTCTCGAGCAGTTTATAAATAAAACAACCAAGATGTAGTTTCAACCTATCTTGCATATTTAGCCACTTTAATGTTTTTAATTTATGAGATACATGGTCACGCATTTTTAGTCCACAAACGAAACGTACCAATACATGAATTATGAACTCTCTAAATCCTATTCTTTGACTGTAAATCATGCAAGGCACGGTCCATAAACAATGTCTGCATATATGCAGTGAGAGAGAACCAGAGATTCACATAGTTGTCTTTTTAGAGAAAAATTTAGTATTTCTTTATTTTTATAAAGATTTCTCAGGGATAAAAAGGACGTTTGTATTATTTTAGATACCTGCTTCTGAAACCTAAGACTAGAATCAAACACAATTCCCAAATTCTTGTACTCTACAACTACAAGAATCGGAGTATTATCAATAGCTAGTTGAATGTTGTGACTAGCCCAGTCCTTGTCCGGACCAAAAAACATGCCAGCTGATTTATTAGGATTTATTTTTAGGCCGTGGTTTTTCGAATAGTGATAGATAGACTCTAAAGAATTATTCATGACTTGATTAGCTTGGGTATGCGATGAGGATATCTCTCTTGATAAATGTGTCTAGCCACTCGGGAATTGCCTTGAGCCATTCCATAGACAAAATGCATATCGCTCATTTCTGAGTTTATGAACTGAACCATTTTGTAATATCAGTAACGAATTTTATAGCATAAATCTCTTAAAAGCACTTCAAATAATTTCGACCATATAATTACGTATGCACTGTTTAAAGTTCTAGAAGTGACAAGACCTAAACAGTTTTCGACAAACCAATAGAAGTCAAAGGAGCGTTCCTGACTTAAAAACCCAGAGAAGATCCCAAGTAGTTTAAAGTTATGTCATTTATGCCAAAGTCAAATTTGTTAAAACAATTGGTTTACCTTCCTTGGCACTCGCTTAATCATATATAAAATTAAATTTTTCCACTACTAACCTATAACATCGCCATTATTGACCGATTATTAACGTTAGAAATCGTTTTTCTCTACCTTATAAGTTATTATTGACCATGGTCAATAATAAGGCATTGAAATCCATTATTGGCCGATCTTTAAGAATCTATTTGAACGCAGGTAACTTGATTTTTTGATTCTACAACATGAATTCATAAAGGTGATTTCTTGTGGTTAGGCAACCAGATAATTGTCAATATACATATTAGATTATTACAGATGCTATTGTAAAATATCGATACAATCAACATTTTTCCTGCTTCCATAATTAGTTCTGGAGGTGTACACATAATAATATCACTAACATTTTCTTCGCTCATTTTTTAAAAAAACGGAAAACTCGTGAAATCTGATGACATAAATGAACAAAAATTGACATTAAGAAAGCCACCTGACAAAACAACAAAATATTTTGCCAATTCCAAAGCGCAGGTAACTTGATTAAAAAATATACTTATACCTTCCTATAATTTTTTATAATTATTAATACTATAAAGATAAATGTCTTATAAAAGTTTGTAGTAGTGGAAAAAATATTATATTAACCACGGTTTAGACAGCTTATAGCCCTCGCGTCTTAAATCCCTCGTCGCTTCGCTCCTCGTGATTTAAACTCGCCGCTCGGGCAATAATGATGGCTGTCTAAACCTTGGTTAATAATATACTATTATTCTATGTCCATGGACAACAATAATTGTATATTATTAACCAAGGTTTAGACAGCCATCATTATTGCCCGAGCGGCAAGTTGTGGCTATAAGCTGTCTAAACCGTGGTTAATATAATATTTTTTCCACTACTACAAACTTTTATAAGACATTTATCTTTATAGTATGAATATTTATAAAAAATTATAGGTAGGTATAAGTATATTTTTTAATCAAGTTACCTGCGCTTTGGAATTGGCAAAATATTTTGTTGTTTTGTCAGGTGGCTTTGTTAATGTCAATTTTTGTTCATTTATGTCAGTAGAGAGATATTAAGAGAGCGAGGCCAGGTGGTGCTGGTGGTGCAATTTACGATCTAACCCAGGTGGTGCAGGTGGTGCGTTTTACGATCTAACCCAAGTGGTGCTGGTGGTGCGTTTTATGATCTAACCCGGGTGGTTCGGTGGTGCGTTTTATGACCTAACCCGGGTGGTTCGGTGGTGCTGTTTACAAAATAACCCGAAATTAAACCCGACTTTTTACGACCTAACCCGGATGCTTTCATGAGGCGGCTTCTTATCTAACCCTAACTTGAACCTTAATATTTATGAACTGACCCGAGATAAAACCCGACTTTTTACGACCTAACCCGGATGCTTTCGCGAGGCGGCTTCTCATCTAACCCTAATTTGAACCTGAATATTTATGATCTGACCCGAGATAAAACCCGACTTTTTATGATTTAACCTTAGTGAAACGCCGCTGCTAAAGCGGGATAATTAAATCCCAATTTTTATAAGCCATCCTTAAACCCAACTTTTTACGATGCGACCTGAGCCATCCTTAAACCAGACTTTTTATTATTTCCCCTTAGTTGAAACGCCGCTGCTAAAGCGGGATAATTAAATCCCAATTTTTATAAGCCATCCTTAAACCCAACTTTTTTACGATCCGACCTGAGCCATCCTTAAACCAGACTTTTTATTATTTTCCCTTAGTTGAAACGCCGCTGTTAAAGCGGTATAGTAAAAAACATTATTTATATTTTCTAACTTAGTGAAACGCCGCTGGCGGGTAGTAAAGCGAAATAAAACCCTAATTTATATGGTCTAACAAGATAAGTATATTAAGGCGGCACATTTGTCACCCCGCAATAATTATTTATACCTAAATGATCCTCTCAAACCCTCTGCCGACTCGATTTAAAAAGAAAGGGACATAAACCTTTATTTATTATTCCGAAGGACCCTCATTAAAATTCAGTAGCATATCTAATAATTGTTTCCAATTTTTGCACCACTTATAGAAATACAATAAAATAATTACTATCTAGAACCATTAACTAGCGATTTCTTTGTACTGGAAATGGATAAATTATAGGACTATCTTGTAATGAGAACAGAGTAATAAAAAGTAAATAAAACTTAAATACGTATAAAATACCAAGCAGGTATAGGTACTATACAACTTGTGTTCGCCATCAGGTAAAAGCCCTCATAATGCTTTTATAAAAATTTCGGATAATATCATAATATAAGTAAATAGGCTACAATTTCAGGAAAAAAGTAAAAAAAATTAATTCACAGTGTAAAATTGTAGTTAAATGGATTGTAAATACGAAATAATATAAAAAGCTACCTTTTGTTTGCGATGATGTATGCACAATAACTCTATATTATTCGGTCCTTAAACTGAAAATACCCACTAGATAGGTATCATAAGCTGTATTTGTCATCAGGTAGAACCCCCAATAAAATTATGAATATCAGGCGTAGGCAACAATAAGCAAATCACGTTGGTTTTTTAATTTATTATTAATCTGGCTAACTTAAGAAACTCACAATATAACGACCATCCAAAAAAATCATAATACATTACTGGGTGTGAAAGCAATTGCGCTGCAAAATATAGTGTATACCGACTCTGAGGTAGTTAATTAAAATCCCAATTAGCGCTAAAAAAAATCAATTAGATATTTACTTTAGATATTTTAATAAAAAAATTCAATATTCTCACCAACATTTAACTTTTGAAATTAGCATAATAACAAATCCTTTACAATGAATTAAACAAACGCATACATAATTTTAAAATCACATAATAAGAATATAAGCTAAAATCTAACAAGTTCGGACTACTCGAATGACTTCAGTTTACATCTGTAGAGAATACCCAACTCTCGAATCATAAAAAATGGTCAAACTTTGTCGGCAAATACCCTTCTATGATGCAGGGGAAGGACAGGTAACTCGAGATGTTTATAAAGAAACGTTAAAGAACATTATTTGCTTATTTCTAGACTCTTAAAAATTAGATGCAATCGAACAATAAATGTTTTCATCATGTATATTTATGAGTAACACATTACCTTCGACATACATAAATTCAAATTGATAATTACTTGCCTTAGTACTTTTTTAGAAGCTTGAATCATTGCATATAACCGTCTGAGGATACCCAAACTTCCCCTAACATATTTCTCTGCAGCCGGGGAAAAAGAGGTAGAAAAAGTAAAATAACAACTCCAAGTGTCTTTGCGAACAATCGGCAATAAAATAGAGTATTTCAGTTTTTAATTTTTCGTAAATAAAAGTTGGTTAGATTAATAGTCTCTGTGAATATAATAACATAAACAAAGTGATATGCCGTAAATTTAGGAGTACAGTATAAATTATGCCTCTATTAAAATATACCGCAATAACTAACTATCAAAGGATTTTTGATATTTTGAATATATTTGATGCTCATAGCATTATCACATTTCCAAAGGCTCTAAATTTTAGAAAAATGTTCTAATAGAATATGTCTATCAATATAAAGTAAAGGTATTGTTAGGTTTTTTTAAAAAATACGACCTACAACAGTCTCTGCTACAGCATGGCTGACTCTGTAGAAACTTCTGTGAAACCATAATAATTATATCAATAATCGAGTTGTCCTTATGATAATATTTTCTTCCAATATCCGACTCCACTATCCATAAAAGTTATGTTAGAAAATTCATAATTGAGCGCATTGTAATTTTTTAAAAAGAAATTCACTTCACACACAAAGATGTAGCCATTCAATCCATGAAAATAATGCAAGTCAGTATGCGTATGTTATGGCTAACTGTTTAAATGTCTATTCCTTCCGCGTTTATCGGAAGAAATACTTTTTTTATACTAGTATTTTAGTTGAAAATAAGATCATAAATCATCTATACAAAACAAGCGCCCCTTATGGATTTGAACGAAAATCATAGATTCGACTATTTTCATGAAAAATAAATCTAAGTACGGAATAATGCAGGAAGATTATCTATTTTCTTGGTTTAGAAAGTGATGTAGTTAAGATTTATAACTTAGGAATAAATAAATTATTATTAATCTTTTCGACCTATTTCTCTTGCATATTTAATTTCTTTGATAGTAAGAACTAATCTTTTTATTTTACAAAGTAAAAAAAAAGCTAAAGATCGGCGTTGTCAGTCAGGTATAAGAACTGATTTAACACGATGGTTTTTGTACAAACGTTCACATACAATTGTATGCTTTTTAACCGATTGTGTCGGAAAAAATGACGATTTATAGATTAGATATTTAGACGAAGAGCTAACCTTCTCAATAAAGTATTGATTATTGCCCTGCTAGCTAGACAACACTTTTTATGTTAGTCAAAAAAAAAATTTTTTTTTTCGGACGCTATTACAGATTTCATCGTTAACTAACAAACATTAAGACCAAAAAATTAGCGTGCAAGATGAAATGTATAGGTTCACTTCATTTCTACATTATTTTACAACTCTCAATCGCATTAAAAACAAGATCGAATAAAAAATAACTTATGACATATGGACGAAAAATGTTTTTCGGGCTATTTAGGTTAGCGACCGCATTACGTCTGAAATACTACATTTTTCGAGCTTATAACATAATTTACTATTTTAACGTTAAAATAGGGGAAATGATGTATCGAAATGGATACTTTTTTTTGTCGGTCACGAGATTATAGTTTCTTTTAAAATGAACTCTAATATTTACAACACAAATTATCCTTTAAGCCACATTAGTTTAAAACTCGTCTGTCGCTTTCCCTCTATTGTGAGTTTGATTAAAGTATAGCGTAGTATATATTTAGATGAATTTCGCAAATGTTGAATACTTTCAAAACTGAAAAAGCCGCCCTTTGCAATAAATATCTCCGTAGAGTTAGGTACCCTGCAGATTAAGGGTATTTCAGCGGATAATCATATACAAATTCAAAGATTTTGTCTATTTTAATGGATTAACAAACAATATCTATAGGATGACTTTACTGATAAAAAAAAAATAACAAAAATCCATAAAGTCTAGGCTCACATGAAATTCCATAAAGAGCAGCTGCATAGCCTTATCACATCAAACTATATTTTTATTTCGTTCTATTGTCAAAAGTCTGTGTTTAGGAGATTATCGTTCATTTTAAAATGAACTCTAATATGTACATCACCATAAACTACCTCCTAACCCGTCGTAAAAATACACTTTTCGATTTACCTCTATATTGATTTTCTAATATTAAATATCTACAATAGTCGAAATTCGCTCGCTAATACCTATGTATGCAAGGTTTCTTCAAAAAATGACAATTTTGTTGTTTAATGGCTTGAAAAAATGGAAAAAGGAGGTTTTTGCATCCATTTATTTCCAGATGAGTGTTAAAAATACTTATAAAACTCGGTATACCGAAGATCAAGCATTAATGAGAGGGTTGAGTCCTGTTTGCCAAATCCTGATTTTTAATTTGACGTTGGCAACGGTACAATTTTTTAACATTTATCATAAGAGGTGTATATTTTTGGAGCTTAGATCTACCAGTTTATCCACGCCCCATTTATTGTTAGTGCTTTAGTAATTTTACTTTCCAATTATTTTTTACCAAAACGCGTAGTTGAAACAGTGTCTATATCAGACGATATAATAAATTTTAAGGATTAATTTGCTTACAAATACACTTCAATTTATTTAGGCTAAAGCAGCCAGACATATACTGGAACTACGAAAACCCTATTACAATTTGGTTGCCTAGAGAAAATTTTGTAAAAAACATAGCTTTCTACACAAATGCTTGCACATTATGTACCTATCATTTTAAGATACCTGGCGACATCAATGTAAGCATTGACATAATGACGCAAGATATAGGTAGGTACTAGAATATTCAAGATTTCTATTAACGATACACTTCAGCATACATGCGAGATGTCATTAATGTCTACGGAAGGCAACAGACATACCAGCTATTTTTACATGGGATTCCATAGTCTTGGACGCTTCTTGTTTAGAAATATTTGATGTCATCTTGAGGAGTTCCGTATTGAAGCATCAAACCTACCTGCCAAATAATTGACGAAATATGGGATATCATAAAATATGCCCCCCATCGAACTAAATGATCCTATAAACCAGCTTCACAGACCGTAATTTGTGATGCTAACACGATTAATACGCAATAGAACAAGATTAAGAAACAAAATTTAAAGTAGCTCTTTATCACACGAAAATAATTAAATAATTTACGGTTACAGAACAATAATTATTTTAAAAAGCTGTATAACTAAATATATTATGTTATTAGGAATATTCTGTCTAAAGTAACAGCTGATCTTAGTCGAAAATGAGATCGTATTATTGATTGTTGAATTCGTTAGGTATGAAATAAAATTAGAGATTTCGTCTATTTTTTCACGATTAAAAAAGAATACCTCTATTTAGCTAAAAATGAAACGATTACAGTGGTAGATTAATTCACTTTACCAAGCATGTAAACTACTAATTTTGCAATAAATATCTTCTATATTTCTAGGTAGGTTTACTCGAAAATGTTGGGCTATTTTCATCAAAAATCCCGATACGAAATTGAAAAATTTGCCTATTTTTGTCGGTTTACAAAGTGATAGTGGAATATTGGTTTGATCAAAGAACAATAATTATTTTAAAAATGTTGTATAATTAACTAAATGTCGGTGTTATCAGGCAGGCAAGAAGTTATTTATCTGAATCTTATTTGTACCATTAGCGTTTATATACAAATGTTAGTGGTTTTCAAAAATTGATATCTCGGAAATTATTAGGTTTAGACTTATAATACGCTTATTAAAAAATAATGACTACTTTATGCAAAATTCAAAAATATTATAAGATGTAGGGTATCCCAGTAACTTAACCAAAGATTTTCGGTCTTCGTAAAGCTTTACACGTTTCTTCAGCGTACCAAACATTCACTTTTTTTAAATATTGACATCGGGTTAGGATTCTGAACATAGGATTAACATCACTCCAATAGTGAACATGTTGCGTTGTCACAGTTCCATTCGTTGAAAAGTAAACAAAACCGTTTGAGCTACGTGGGGAATAAATAAAGTTGGCTTGTTGAAAAATTTTAATATTTATTAAGGTAAAAGACTATAAATATATCGATACAACACTTTGGCATTTCTAATACTACAAACATGAATATCTAAAATGTGATATTTACAACCATCAACTCTCTCTCCCTTCTCTAATTTTGGTACACCAATGCTGTCTTCTAAGTTTATAATATATGGCGTCCTGCAGTTTAATTCCGAAAATGTTTTAACTAAAAATTCCTCTTTAACACATCCTTTAACGTAAATAATGTCTGCGTCTATCAGATTGTTGGATATGATATTATGTAGTTCCTTGTAATCGGTATCACCATAATTATAAAGGATACCATGATGATTTCCAAATAGATATTTGACTTGTTTCTTGCAAGCCTTACTTAAGGTGTCGAATGGTTTAACTGGTTTAAAAAAGTAACTTTTCATACTATTCCCATCATAAATAGCCAATTCTTTCGCGCAAAATTCAGGTATGTTAAATCCTTGAATATCGACTACAACGAACTTCATTGTCTGAAGACTCAAATCAAACAAGTATATTTTCATATTTTTATCGCTCTTAAGTTCGATTTCAAAAGCACACCCCCACTTTTCGATAATTTCACAGTCTTAGCACATAGATCTTATATTTTTATTTACGATCAATTCATCTTTATTCGCCAATCGTCTCAAACGAGTCTGCTTTTGAAAGTAATATAGCCTTAGTATTCAGAAAATATTAATGATATCGGAGCCTAAAACATCCTTGACACTAAAAAATCATTGTGTTTCCTAACAAAACCCATCATCTTGTCTATTTAGCTTGCTTTCCTATTGTTTAGCAGGTTAAATAAAATTATTATTTCGCTCTTTTTGTCTGTACTGAATCGTTAGGGGAATACGTTTCTAGTTCTATAAGAGAGACAGTTAAAATTTATGTAAGCAATCAAAAATCCTACACTATGAGCTACTTAGTTAAAATTTCATATTTCCTTCCTGGGTCAGGCAAAATTTGTGATGTGTCGGACAAAATTTATAAAAATACAAAAAAAAAATGCTGGATGCATTTTTAGCGTGACTTTCTATTTAATACCATCTTATTTCAAGGTATAATTCGGTTGTCAAAATGAGAATAAAATAATTTTCCCATGGTTTATGTCATCTTAAAAAAGTCAAAAGGTTATATTCTGTAGAGGGTCAGATACATTCAAATTTAAATATTTTCTCCAAGAAGAATTTTAAGATAGTATTATAGTAAATAAAAATTCTATACCTCCAATATTTCATGGAAACATATCGTGTTCTAGCGACATAACCCAAAAGTACCTCTATTCAGAAACGCATCGTACTTTTCTTGTCAATAATTGTCTCATTGTCCCATCCATTACATTATTATAATCTTAAAGCACCTGGTACCAGCATTATCTGTTTTTATGGTTTTCATAAAACATAGCGATTACCGATGAAAATTAAACGAAAACTTAATAAATAACTTTTTTTTTCAACTGAAATAGACTGATTTTCGATGGAAAAATGTTACTTATAACTAAAAATGAATATAAGACATATACGCAATGATATTTAGAATAAATCAATCTTTTCTAAAATTACTATGAAATATTCACAAAATCGTTTCGTTATAACCAAAGTAGCAAGGCTTGCAGATTTCGTATAGAGTTCAAACGCGATACTGAGATGATCTTTTTTTTTTATATTTTTGTAGGATAATGCACCACTACGTTGTAAGTACTTGAGAGAGCACTTTCTTGAAAAATCCTCAAATTTCTCTGCAATTTTGTTCCTTCTAGAGTTAAATTCACACAGAAAACCCCGTATTCTTATCTTTCAGGTTGGTATATTAAAAAGGGCTTATTAGTATGGTTTAGAAAACAAGCAATATTAATTAACGGATGTTTTTTCGTCGTATGAAGAGTTGAAAAATTTTTTTTTCCACTCCAATGGTTACGATGCAGAGAGTCGGGTTTCATCATAATCTTTCAGGGTAGCTCAGGTTTTGATTGCATGTAGAGAGTCGGGTTTCATCATAATCTTTCAGGGTAGCTCAGGTTTGATTACATGTACTAAGGTTAGTGCTCCTTGCAATCGGTTTCAGGTTTGACGCGCCCCCCTCAGGTTTGTTCAGGTTTCTCAAACGTTTGAGAAACCTGAACAAACCTGAGGGGGGCGCGTCAAACCTGAAACCGATTGCAAGGAGCACTAACCTTAGTACATGTAATCAAACCTGAGCTACCCTGAAAGATTATGATGAAACCCGACTCTCTACATGCAATCAAAACCTGAGCTACCCTGAAAGATTATGATGAAACCCGACTCTCTGCATCGTAACCATTGGAGTGGAAAAAAAAATTTTTCAACTCTTCATACGACGAAAAAACATCCGTTAATTAATATTGCTTGTTTTCTAAACCATACTAATAAGCCCTTTTTAATATACCAACCTGAAAGATAAGAATACGGGGTTTTCTGTGTGAATTTAACTCTAGAAGGAACAAAATTGCAGAGAAATTTGAGGATTTTTCAAGAAAGTGCTCTCTCAAGTACTTACAACGTAGTGGTGCATTATCCTACAAAAATATAAAAAAAAAAAGATCATCTCAGTATCGCGTTTGAACTCTATACGAAATCTGCAAGCCTTGCTACTTTGGTTATAACGAAACGATTTTGTGAATATTTCATAGTAATTTTAGAAAAGATTGATTTATTCTAAATATCATTGCGTATATGTCTTATATTCATTTTTAGTTATAAGTAACATTTTTCCATCGAAAATCAGTCTATTTCAGTTGAAAAAAAAAGTTATTTATTAAGTTTTCGTTTAATTTTCATCGGTAATCGCTATGTTTTATGAAAACCATAAAAACAGATAATGCTGGTACCAGGTGCTTTAAGATTATAATAATGTAATGGATGGGACAATGAGACAATTATTGACAAGAAAAGTACGATGCGTTTCTGAATAGAGGTACTTTTGGGTTATGTCGCTAGAACACGATATGTTTCCATGAAATATTGGAGGTATAGAATTTTTATTTACTATAATACTATCTTAAAATTCTTCTTGGAGAAAATATTTAAATTTGAATGTATCTGACCCTCTACAGAATATAACCTTTTGACTTTTTTAAGATGACATAAACCATGGGAAAATTATTTTATTCTCATTTTGACAACCGAATTATACCTTGAAATAAGATGGTATTAAATAGAAAGTCACGCTAAAAATGCATCCAGCATTTTTTTTTTGTATTTTTATAAATTTTGTCCGACACATCACAAATTTTGCCTGACCCAGGAAGGAAATATGAAATTTTAACTAAGTAGCTCATAGTGTAGGATTTTTGATTGCTTACATAAATTTTAACTGTCTCTCTTATAGAACTAGAAACGTATTCCCCTAACGATTCAGTACAGACAAAAAGAGCGAAATAATAATTTTATTTAACCTGCTAAACAATAGGAAAGCAAGCTAAATAGACAAGATGATGGGTTTTGTTAGGAAACACAATGATTTTTTAGTGTCAAGGATGTTTTAGGCTCCGATATCATTAATATTTTCTGAATACTAAGGCTATATTACTTTCAAAAGCAGACTCGTTTGAGACGATTGGCGAATAAAGATGAATTGATCGTAAATAAAAATATAAGATCTATGTGCTAAGACTGTGAAATTATCGAAAAGTGGGGGTGTGCTTTTAAAATCGAACTTAAGAGCGATAAAAATATGAAAATATACTTGTTTGATTTGAGTCTTCAGACAATGAAGTTCGTTGTAGTCGATATTCAAGGATTTAACATACCTGAATTTTGCGCGAAAGAATTGGCTATTTATGATGGGAATAGTATGAAAAGTTACTTTTTTAAACCAGTTAAACCATTCGACACCTTAAGTAAGGCTTGCAAGAAACAAGTCAAATATCTATTTGGAAATCATCATGGTATCCTTTATAATTATGGTGATACCGATTACAAGGAACTACATAATATCATATCCAACAATCTGATAGACGCAGACATTATTTACGTTAAAGGATGTGTTAAAGAGGAATTTTTAGTTAAAACATTTTCGGAATTAAACTGCAGGACGCCATATATTATAAACTTAGAAGACAGCATTGGTGTACCAAAATTAGAGAAGGGAGAGAGAGTTGATGGTTGTAAATATCACATTTTAGATATTCATGTTTGTAGTATTAGAAATGCCAAAGTGTTGTATCGATATATTTATAGTCTTTTACCTTAATAAATATTAAAATTTTTCAACAAGCCAACTTTATTTATTCCCCACGTAGCTCAAACGGTTTTGTTTACTTTTCAACGAATGGAACTGTGACAACGCAACATGTTCACTATTGGAGTGATGTTAATCCTATGTTCAGAATCCTAACCCGATGTCAATATTTAAAAAAAGTGAATGTTTGGTACGCTGAAGAAACGTGTAAAGCTTTACGAAGACCGAAAATCTTTGGTTAAGTTACTGGGATACCCTACATCTTATAATATTTTTGAATTTTGCATAAAGTAGTCATTATTTTTTAATAAGCGTATTATAAGTCTAAACCTAATAATTTCCGAGATATCAATTTTTGAAAACCACTAACATTTGTATATAAACGCTAATGGTACAAATAAGATTCAGATAAATAACTTCTTGCCTGCCTGATAACACCGACATTTAGTTAATTATACAACATTTTTAAAATAATTATTGTTCTTTGATCAAACCAATATTCCACTATCACTTTGTAAACCGACAAAAATAGGCAAATTTTTCAATTTCGTATCGGGATTTTTGATGAAAATAGCCCAACATTTTCGAGTAAACCTACCTAGAAATATAGAAGATATTTATTGCAAAATTAGTAGTTTACATGCTTGGTAAAGTGAATTAATCTACCACTGTAATCGTTTCATTTTTAGCTAAATAGAGGTATTCTTTTTTAATCGTGAAAAAATAGACGAAATCTCTAATTTTATTTCATATCTAACGAATTCAACAATCAATAATACGATCTCATTTTCGACTAAGATCAGCTGTTACTTTAGACAGAATATTCCTAATAACATAATATATTTAGTTATACAGCTTTTTAAAATAATTATTGTTCTGTAACCGTAAATTATTTAATTATTTTCGTGTGATAAAGAGCTACTTTAAATTTTGTTTCTTAATCTTGTTCTATTGCGTATTAATCGTGTTAGCATCACAAATTACGGTCTGTGAAGCTGGTTTATAGGATCATTTAGTTCGATGGGGGGCATATTTTATGATATCCCATATTTCGTCAATTATTTGGCAGGTAGGTTTGATGCTTCAATACGGAACTCCTCAAGATGACATCAAATATTTCTAAACAAGAAGCGTCCAAGACTATGGAATCCCATGTAAAAATAGCTGGTATGTCTGTTGCCTTCCGTAGACATTAATGACATCTCGCATGTATGCTGAAGTGTATCGTTAATAGAAATCTTGAATATTCTAGTACCTACCTATATCTTGCGTCATTATGTCAATGCTTACATTGATGTCGCCAGGTATCTTAAAATGATAGGTACATAATGTGCAAGCATTTGTGTAGAAAGCTATGTTTTTTACAAAATTTTCTCTAGGCAACCAAATTGTAATAGGGTTTTCGTAGTTCCAGTATATGTCTGGCTGCTTTAGCCTAAATAAATTGAAGTGTATTTGTAAGCAAATTAATCCTTAAAATTTATTATATCGTCTGATATAGACACTGTTTCAACTACGCGTTTTGGTAAAAAATAATTGGAAAGTAAAATTACTAAAGCACTAACAATAAATGGGGCGTGGATAAACTGGTAGATCTAAGCTCCAAAAATATACACCTCTTATGATAAATGTTAAAAAATTGTACCGTTGCCAACGTCAAATTAAAAATCAGGATTTGGCAAACAGGACTCAACCCTCTCATTAATGCTTGATCTTCGGTATACCGAGTTTTATAAGTATTTTTAACACTCATCTGGAAATAAATGGATGCAAAAACCTCCTTTTTCCATTTTTTCAAGCCATTAAACAACAAAATTGTCATTTTTTGAAGAAACCTTGCATACATAGGTATTAGCGAGCGAATTTCGACTATTGTAGATATTTAATATTAGAAAATCAATATAGAGGTAAATCGAAAAGTGTATTTTTACGACGGGTTAGGAGGTAGTTTATGGTGATGTACATATTAGAGTTCATTTTAAAATGAACGATAATCTCCTAAACACAGACTTTTGACAATAGAACGAAATAAAAATATAGTTTGATGTGATAAGGCTATGCAGCTGCTCTTTATGGAATTTCATGTGAGCCTAGACTTTATGGATTTTTGTTATTTTTTTTTTATCAGTAAAGTCATCCTATAGATATTGTTTGTTAATCCATTAAAATAGACAAAATCTTTGAATTTGTATATGATTATCCGCTGAAATACCCTTAATCTGCAGGGTACCTAACTCTACGGAGATATTTATTGCAAAGGGCGGCTTTTTCAGTTTTGAAAGTATTCAACATTTGCGAAATTCATCTAAATATATACTACGCTATACTTTAATCAAACTCACAATAGAGGGAAAGCGACAGACGAGTTTTAAACTAATGTGGCTTAAAGGATAATTTGTGTTGTAAATATTAGAGTTCATTTTAAAAGAAACTATAATCTCGTGACCGACAAAAAAAAGTATCCATTTCGATACATCATTTCCCCTATTTTAACGTTAAAATAGTAAATTATGTTATAAGCTCGAAAAATGTAGTATTTCAGACGTAATGCGGTCGCTAACCTAAATAGCCCGAAAAACATTTTTCGTCCATATGTCATAAGTTATTTTTTATTCGATCTTGTTTTTAATGCGATTGAGAGTTGTAAAATAATGTAGAAATGAAGTGAACCTATACATTTCATCTTGCACGCTAATTTTTTGGTCTTAATGTTTGTTAGTTAACGATGAAATCTGTAATAGCGTCCGAAAAAAAAAATTTTTTTTTTGACTAACATAAAAAGTGTTGTCTAGCTAGCAGGGCAATAATCAATACTTTATTGAGAAGGTTAGCTCTTCGTCTAAATATCTAATCTATAAATCGTCATTTTTTCCGACACAATCGGTTAAAAAGCATACAATTGTATGTGAACGTTTGTACAAAAACCATCGTGTTAAATCAGTTCTTATACCTGACTGACAACGCCGATCTTTAGCTTTTTTTTTTACTTTGTAAAATAAAAAGATTAGTTCTTACTATCAAAGAAATTAAATATGCAAGAGAAATAGGTCGAAAAGATTAATAATAATTTATTTATTCCTAAGTTATAAATCTTAACTACATCACTTTCTAAACCAAGAAAATAGATAATCTTCCTGCATTATTCCGTACTTAGATTTATTTTTCATGAAAATAGTCGAATCTATGATTTTCGTTCAAATCCATAAGGGGCGCTTGTTTTGTATAGATGATTTATGATCTTATTTTCAACTAAAATACTAGTATAAAAAAAGTATTTCTTCCGATAAACGCGGAAGGAATAGACATTTAAACAGTTAGCCATAACATACGCATACTGACTTGCATTATTTTCATGGATTGAATGGCTACATCTTTGTGTGTGAAGTGAATTTCTTTTTAAAAAATTACAATGCGCTCAATTATGAATTTTCTAACATAACTTTTATGGATAGTGGAGTCGGATATTGGAAGAAAATATTATCATAAGGACAACTCGATTATTGATATAATTATTATGGTTTCACAGAAGTTTCTACAGAGTCAGCCATGCTGTAGCAGAGACTGTTGTAGGTCGTATTTTTTAAAAAAACCTAACAATACCTTTACTTTATATTGATAGACATATTCTATTAGAACATTTTTCTAAAATTTAGAGCCTTTGGAAATGTGATAATGCTATGAGCATCAAATATATTCAAAATATCAAAAATCCTTTGATAGTTAGTTATTGCGGTATATTTTAATAGAGGCATAATTTATACTGTACTCCTAAATTTACGGCATATCACTTTGTTTATGTTATTATATTCACAGAGACTATTAATCTAACCAACTTTTATTTACGAAAAATTAAAAACTGAAATACTCTATTTTATTGCCGATTGTTCGCAAAGACACTTGGAGTTGTTATTTTACTTTTTCTACCTCTTTTTCCCCGGCTGCAGAGAAATATGTTAGGGGAAGTTTGGGTATCCTCAGACGGTTATATGCAATGATTCAAGCTTCTAAAAAAGTACTAAGGCAAGTAATTATCAATTTGAATTTATGTATGTCGAAGGTAATGTGTTACTCATAAATATACATGATGAAAACATTTATTGTTCGATTGCATCTAATTTTTAAGAGTCTAGAAATAAGCAAATAATGTTCTTTAACGTTTCTTTATAAACATCTCGAGTTACCTGTCCTTCCCCTGCATCATAGAAGGGTATTTGCCGACAAAGTTTGACCATTTTTTATGATTCGAGAGTTGGGTATTCTCTACAGATGTAAACTGAAGTCATTCGAGTAGTCCGAACTTGTTAGATTTTAGCTTATATTCTTATTATGTGATTTTAAAATTATGTATGCGTTTGTTTAATTCATTGTAAAGGATTTGTTATTATGCTAATTTCAAAAGTTAAATGTTGGTGAGAATATTGAATTTTTTTATTAAAATATCTAAAGTAAATATCTAATTGATTTTTTTTAGCGCTAATTGGGATTTTAATTAACTACCTCAGAGTCGGTATACACTATATTTTGCAGCGCAATTGCTTTCACACCCAGTAATGTATTATGATTTTTTTGGATGGTCGTTATATTGTGAGTTTCTTAAGTTAGCCAGATTAATAATAAATTAAAAAACCAACGTGATTTGCTTATTGTTGCCTACGCCTGATATTCATAATTTTATTGGGGGTTCTACCTGATGACAAATACAGCTTATGATACCTATCTAGTGGGTATTTTCAGTTTAAGGACCGAATAATATAGAGTTATTGTGCATACATCATCGCAAACAAAAGGTAGCTTTTTATATTATTTCGTATTTACAATCCATTTAACTACAATTTTACACTGTGAATTAATTTTTTTTACTTTTTTCCTGAAATTGTAGCCTATTTACTTATATTATGATATTATCCGAAATTTTTATAAAAGCATTATGAGGGCTTTTACCTGATGGCGAACACAAGTTGTATAGTACCTATACCTGCTTGGTATTTTATACGTATTTAAGTTTTATTTACTTTTTATTACTCTGTTCTCATTACAAGATAGTCCTATAATTTATCCATTTCCAGTACAAAGAAATCGCTAGTTAATGGTTCTAGATAGTAATTATTTTATTGTATTTCTATAAGTGGTGCAAAAATTGGAAACAATTATTAGATATGCTACTGAATTTTAATGAGGGTCCTTCGGAATAATAAATAAAGGTTTATGTCCCTTTCTTTTTAAATCGAGTCGGCAGAGGGTTTGAGAGGATCATTTAGGTATAAATAATTATTGCGGGGTGACAAATGTGCCGCCTTAATATACTTATCTTGTTAGACCATATAAATTAGGGTTTTATTTCGCTTTACTACCCGCCAGCGGCGTTTCACTAAGTTAGAAAATATAAATAATGTTTTTTACTATACCGCTTTAACAGCGGCGTTTCAACTAAGGGAAAATAATAAAAAGTCTGGTTTAAGGATGGCTCAGGTCGGATCGTAAAAAAGTTGGGTTTAAGGATGGCTTATAAAAATTGGGATTTAATTATCCCGCTTTAGCAGCGGCGTTTCAACTAAGGGGAAATAATAAAAAGTCTGGTTTAAGGATGGCTCAGGTCGCATCGTAAAAAGTTGGGTTTAAGGATGGCTTATAAAAATTGGGATTTAATTATCCCGCGTTAGCAGCGGCGTTTCACTAAGGTTAAATCATAAAAAGTCGGGTTTTATCTCGGGTCAGATCATAAATATTCAGGTTCAAATTAGGGTTAGATGAGAAGCCGCCTCGCGAAAGCATCCGGGTTAGGTCGTAAAAAGTCGGGTTTTATCTCGGGTCAGTTCATAAATATTAAGGTTCAAGTTAGGGTTAGATAAGAAGCCGCCTCATGAAAGCATCCGGGTTAGGTCGTAAAAAGTCGGGTTTAATTTCGGGTTATTTTGTAAACAGCACCACCGAACCACCCGGGTTAGGTCATAAAACGCACCACCGAACCACCCGGGTTAGATCATAAAACGCACCACCAGCACCACTTGGGTTAGATCGTAAAACGCACCACCTGCACCACCTGGGTTAGATCGTAAATTGCACCACCAGCACCACCTGGCCTCGCTCTCTTAATATCTCTCTACTTATGTCATCAGATTTAACGAGTTTTCCGTCTTTTTGAAAAATGAGCGAAACAAATGTTAGTTATATTATTATGTGGACACCTCCAGGATTACGGATGGAAACAGAAAAAATGTTGATTGTATCGATATTTTACAATATCAAGAATCGCTAATAATCTAATATGTATTGATAAGTATCTAGTTGCCTAACCACAATGAATTCATGTTGTAGAATCAAAAAATCATGTTACCTGCGTTCAAATAGATTCTTGAAGATAATGGATTTCAATAATAACTTAAAAGGTAGAGAAAAACGATTTCTAACGTTAATAATCGGTCAATAATGGCGATGTTATAGGTTAGTAGTGGAAAAACAAGTTTTTGACTATTTATAAAACAGAAAATTTTCTATATTAATTGCAATAAAGTGATTTTTACCTATGTTTTTTTGTCAAAAACGAAGCAAGATACGAAAAAACTGCCAAAAATAAAAAAGTTGTAGTTTTAGTTGCCTAATGCGACAAAAATACAAAAATTGCAAATTGGTGGCGCACATTTTTCTTCTCAAATATCTTAGTTATGGTGCCTTCCCGGACGCCACTGGACTTACAAATTTTAATCTAAACGGGACTAACTTAGCCCCTTACTACCCTAAATAACACTGCCAGACTTTAACAAAATCGGCTGAAGCGTTATTAAGATATTTAAGAGATAACGATGTTTTTAAAAAAGTTTGACACCCGGTATCTTGGAAACGAAGCATTACCGGACCTATATTTATATAAACTTTTCGTCATAAAATCACTCGGAGAATCACCCCTTAAAGTTTGACCACGTACCTATTTAAATAACACCCCATATTGATATTTCCTTTAGTTAAAGTTAGTAAATTTTTATAACTTGTTAAAAATGGATAATATACTTTTCCGGACCCAGTATAATAATTTTTTATTATTTCAAAACGTTACCTAAATGTTGATTCCTTGGTGGTCCTAAGTGCTGACTTCCAGCTTGGGATGGGCCCGCATGATTTGGAGCGTAGCCCTGTTGAGGCACGGGTACTGCTGAGCAATGGGAAAAGAGAGATAGAAGTACAAGGGTCGAGAGAACCACAGCCTGCAAAAATGAAAAAGCAAGTTTTCAGGAAAAAATTGATATCGACTGTTGCTAATATAATATCAGTTCCTATATACTGCTTATGTCACAAATTTTTGGAGGAAGTTAGTAGGGGAAGCAGGGGAAACATAAACTTTAACTAAAAAAAATGTAAATTATCAAAAAATTATTATAGAGGGTGTTCCATTAATTCAAATATTTTATGTAAATTTTACAAATTGCGATTAACTTAAGTTTAGCACGAAAGAAAATTGGCTTCATCAATAATAATAGAAAATGCATTTTTCTAAAAAGGCATCTAAAAATAATTTTGATTTTCGTGTCATTAGTGTTCATATAGGAATATTTTCCTGTAATACGATTATCTCGAAATATGATAAAACTAAATATATTAAACCATTTTCTTGTAATGAGCAATTTAACAACATATACACTATCGGACAAAAGTAGAGCAACACTTTCGAAAATGAAAGAAATCTCGATTTTATAATATTAAATGCATGATATCGTATTTAAATAGATCGTGTCTTAAATATCAAAGTAGGCTTCTGTTATCGGCGACAACAGCTTTTTCCAACAATCAAAACAAATGAACTGATATTGACGTAATCTTTCAAATACAGTATTGTAATGCGTCAAAAGTAAAGCAACATTTTAATATTTTCCTAAAAAAGAAAGGTTTTAGTGAAAGTAAAGGTTAAAGTATTTTTGCAAAGTTTATTTTATGTTTAATTAATATTTCTGTACTGCATTAATCATGCCAAGAGGTTTTCCAATTTCGAAATAATTAAAGCAGAGAGTAGTGAATGCACACTTGGAAGGTACAATACAAGCCACAATTTCAAGACGGCTTGTTTTACCAAGATACAGCGTATCCAAAATAATTTCAAGTTAAATTCAAAGGGGGCATTTAGAGAATCTACCGAAATCGGGAAGGCCGAAAAAAACAACAATTTGGACAGACAGACGCATTAAAAGGATTTCTCAAAACGATCCTTGGATGTCTGCACCTAGATTTTTGCTGAAATTCCCGAAATTATGGTTAGTCCACGGACAGTTCAAAGAAGCTTGATAGACGCAAAGTTATTCAGTAGACGCCCGGCTAAAAGGCTCCTTATTTCGGCGAGAAATAGAGTAGCTAGGCTTGAATTTGCACGTCGACATTTAAATTGGACAGTAGACGAGTGGAAAAAAGTTTTGTTTAGCGATAAAACGCGTTATAAAAATTTCAATCCTGATGGAATAAAGCGTGTAAGACGGCCAATCAACATAAGGTTTAATCCCCAATACGTTACACCCACAGTTAAACATGGCAAAGGCAGTGTTTTTCTATGGGGTTGTTTCTCATGGAATGGGGTGGCTCCTTTAAACTTCATTAATCACACCATGAATCGATTTGTCTATAGAGATATAATGCAAAATATAATGTTGCCTTATGCAGAGTGGGAAATGCCGTTGCGTTTTATTTTCCAGGATTAACAGGATAATGATCCAAAGCACTCTTCACGAATTGTTCAAGAGTGGTTTCAAGAAAATAACGTTCGGGTTTTGCAGTGGCCGGCACAATCCCCAGACCTTAACCCCATTGAAAATCTATGGGAAGAAGTTGAACGTGGAATTCGTACACAATTATTTCCAAATAAACAATCATTGGTAAATAAAACCAATGAAGTTTGGACAAACCTTCCCGAAAATAATATTTAAAAATTACCTCAATGCCGCGACGTTGTCGGCAAGTAATAAAAAATAATGGATATTCTATTAACTATTAACATAATACTTCTAGCTATTGTAATTATTAAATGCGCTCAATGTTTTTTTTATCGTAATATGTAAAATAAAATACTGTTGACACAATTTGTTGCTTTACTTTTGTCGCACTTCATTTTGTCGATTTTTATAATTATAAATATTTCTCTACCTTCATTTTGTTTAAAGTGTACCGAAATATTGTGAAAAATTACTAATATTGTGGGGATAATATTTTATTAAAATTAGCTGGGGATCACAATCATATAATTAATTTTTTAAACTCAAAGAAATAAAAGCACTTTGTTGCTCTACTTTTATCCAATAGTGTAAATGAGCTGGTCAGACGAAAAGTGGTGTAAATCAAATATTTTGATTTTTGATTTTTACTACTTCTCTGGTATCTACACCGTAAAAAATATCCACCTGGTAAAAATAATTTCAGGAGTGGTAAAAAAAAGTAGTGTTAGTGTTAACACCCGGATCAACATAATTTACCACATTTTTACACTCATATGGGACCAAAGTTGTTGTATTAAATTTTCCTATGAATTTAACTCTCTAAAAAGTTAATTTTGTTGAATGGGTGTTATTTATTCCATTTTTCGCTATCAGGAAAATTAAGTACAAAGACAATTAATAACACCATATTAGCGTGGAAATAAACCCCGCTAGAAGGTTATTTTAACAAATTGAGTGTAAAACTTATCCTTTAATCGTTTTTGTTACACGGCTCCGGGTAAAAATACCTAAACCCGTGTTACCAGAAAGACAGGCGGCAACAAGTGGTATGAAATTCTAGCAGTTGACAGATGACACCGACCCTACATGCAAATTCAACTTTCAAGTCAGTCTGATTGTGCTCTTTGAACGTGATATAGAATAATGTTATATTTAAATTAATATATAGAAACAAAGCAAAGTTCTGTAAAGTGACAAATGGGAGTGCCTCTTGTGAGGATTTTATTAAATTGGGTAAATATATTAACGAAATTTAATAGAAACCTTACTAATAAGTACGCCATTTTCAAGAAACTAAGTAGGTATTTACATTGTTACAGCTTTCCTTTAGCTTTTAAATTATTCTGATATAAGCTTATAATATAAATGTATGGATTCCTTTTTTATATAAATACTTAGGTACCTACGTACATATTTTACTTCATAGATCTCAAAATGAATATACGATTAATATAGTACTCGTCATTTTCATTCTTTTATATTGTTCCAAAGCATACTTTTATCTAGTCGTTTAGTGTTCTAAGTATACATATATTTAGTATGTTATTTGTTTTGTTAAGCTTAACAGTGAGGAATATTAAACGTAGATATGTATATATATGTTTAATTTACTAAATTGTTAAACTATATAATAGGTGTGTCATTTTGTTCAACTAGTTATAATAATAAGTGTAAAAAAATCACAGGGTTTTCCAGTTCTGCTGTAACCATCAAAGTAAAAAAACAGCTTTATTGTAATAAAACAAAATGTTATTTACAAAGCGAGTTAATCTAATTTAGTCGACATAACGCTGGTCAGACCCTGGGTCTAGACAATAGTAGTTAGAATAAAATCTATATTATAGTTACAAAGAGTACAAAAAATACCATATACAACAACCAGGAAAAGTAAGTTGTAGAGAATCAAAACGTCAAAAAAGTAAAAAAAATTTCAATGTACAACACGAGTAAAAACTAATCCAAACAATCATTATAAAACTCTTCAACAGGGTAGTAGTAGGCCTTTCCAGCCAATAGCATTTTTATTTGTCTTCTAAACTTAATAGGATTTTCAATCATTCTGATATTTAAAGGCAGATGGTTGAATAGTTTTTTGCTATTGAATATAATTGATTTTTTCGTTAAAGTTGAAGACGGAATAGGTAAAGCAGTTAAATGGGAAGAGCGAGTTGCGTACAAGCTGGTAGTCTCAATTTCTTGCTTATATTTATTATGTATGAGACAAGCAGTTTCGAGTATAAAGATAGATGGTAGAGTCAAGATGTTTAAGGATATAAAAAAAGGTTTGCAGGACTCACGCGATTTTATCCTGCACATGGATCGGATGGCCCGCTTTTGAGAAACAAAAATCATATTAAACAGCTGACTTGAGCAAGATCCCCAGAAGCACATCATTTTGTTTATAAATAAACGATAAATAATTCCGGACTTCTGGGCAGCCCTGTATACAACTTTTATAATAGATTTTTTTTCTATATCTCATCCAGATATCTTCCACCCACGCACTATAGTATCATTATGGCCACCCTGTATTCGTGCAACAAGAAAAAGTCTGTGTTCTTGCAATAAAATAAATGAATTTAGTTCTATCTCTGACAATATTTTTATCTGAAAAAGATCTAGTAATTGCCTTAGTTTTACCACGGAATTTGTAAACCTTTTCGGACTAAAAATGTTTCTTAGAGTTGATCAAGAAATCCAAAACTGTCATATTATAAAAGATGTTCCATTTAAAAAAATTATCTTTGATAAACCAAAACTATTAGGGACACATAATTCCAAATTAACTTAAACTATAGACCTACTGTCCCCCATCTTTGAAAAATATTAAGAATATTAGCAGTTTAGATGTTATGGCATCTTGCACTTAGTGGGCCATGCATAATGCATTATTATTATGTAAATGGTAGATACTTACGAAAAGTTTATAAACAAACATTTTTACACTAGGAATATATTTCTTTCTTAAAATAATTATGTTGTAAGTACAGAGTTTTTGTTCATGTAAACGCTTTTATACTGATATATGGAGTTACCTTAGACTATTATAGCAAACAAAGCAGTAATATCTTAGGATGAGAATTTTGCATACAATTATTTTGATACAGACAAAAACAAAAGGATCACAATCTAAATACTGACGCCTTCAAAATTTAAGTCAATATGCATTTTGACTGTGAGTACTCGGTCGGGTATGTATATGTAGAGTGTAAATTCGTTATTGCTTCTCTATTTTCTCATCATTCAAAGTAATTATTGGTAAACATTGTTAGTTAAAAAATGTCAGAGTTGAAAAGATAAGTTAACCATTAACTTATTTATATTTACCAAATACGATAATTCTTTGAAAATTTACCACGTTTAAAATAATATTTGTACAATATTTTTTTCTATAATACGCATAACATTACAAGATAAATAGTACTTGGGGAATTCCAATAATAAATCATTAGAATTGCATATTTTTGCTTGTCTAAACTACAAGATCACATACTTGTAATGATATTGATAATAATAATGATTTACTATGAACACAAAATTTACAAAAAATAATCTGAAATAAGTTAAGCAAAGCTATTCTTACAAAACCGGGCGACCGCTGCGAACAAAACGAAGCTGAGATAAACGCTATGGTAGAGCTATTTTTTTGGAACAGGTACTATCACTTGCGTATTCCGTGTACCTACTACTTATTACCAGGTATACCTATGTCTGGTTGCACTGTCACGTGTTTGATTTTCTAGTTTCGGCGATAGTTCTTATTCAAGTTACCGGGCACAAGTACGATGTACAATATAGCGAATGAAACGGCAATAGGTCGTTGCTTAAAACGATATTCATCTAAAAGTCTGTGCGTTTTAAGAAGTCCGCTAAGCCATAAAACCTCTTGAGCATTATGTCGGTGGCTCTCAAACAATAAATTATATTGAAGGTAATTTTGAATGTTGATGAATTACATTTTCTAAATAAAATAATTTAAAGTAAATAAAAAATTAGTTTAGGTAAAGAAAAATAATAATTTTTTAGCTTTTGTAGTATTCAGACAAATTAGTTTTACGAATTCTTTTTTATAAAGTTTTGGTTCTAAAGAGAACCGATTTTGTAGTCTTGCGACAGAACGTACCTACTTGTAGATAGGTACTACTAAAAGTAGTCTTCCTCTGCATTTGAAATTTCACCCATGCTTTCAGACTCATCAGAATTAACATCATCGTCATCATCATCATCATTCGTAATAATTAACGGTCTTACTTCGTCTATAACCTGTTCTGTCTCATAAGATTCAAAAATAATTTTTTCTGTGTGTTCAATGCATTTTCGCCATTCTTCTTTGCCCGCTTGGCTAAGCGCCTCCTCCCATAACTTTATAACGCTAGGCTTACCGATATTTTTACAGGCATGTTTGTCATAATAGTTCTTGCTAATACCCCATACCAATTTAATTGCGTTGTAATGACAAGGGTAGGGCGGCAATCTCAAAACTTGATGTCCATATTTGAGGGCTAATTCGTCAACAACATACTTTTTTTTAAATGACTGCTCTTTACACTTGCTTAAAAGTTCACTTTTTAAATATAAATTTTCACGGTTTATGTTTTTCTTTGACAACCACTCTTTTATTTCTTCCTTTTTCCAGCTGCTTGTAGGGAATTTCTCTTCGAGTCTCGTATGGTAAGAGGCATTGTCTAAAACAATTAAGGAAGGTTTTTCTAAACTTTTTAAAAGTTTTTCCTCGAACCAATGCTCAAAAATTTCAGCATCCATATTGCCGTGATAATCATCAGTTTTTTTTGTTGATGAAAATATCAAACTGGCATTTAAAACAAAACCTTCTTCATTACCAGCATGTAATATAATATACCTTTTTCCATTACTTGCACGGGTACTTGAATAACAATGCTTTGAGTCATCCTGCCAAGACGTTTTTGTTGAAGTTTCGTTTGCAAATACCCATGTTTCGTCAAAAAAAACAACTTGTCTTGACAATTTCGATTTTTTGTTGTTTAAATAATCCCTTAAAAATTGCCATCTTTTCGAATCAACATTGGACAGCTCGCAAAGCAGTTTTCTGTTGTTCGTTTTTTTATATTTGAAACCCATATGTTTTAAGATGATGGACAAACTGTTAGTTCCAATATCGCAAAGTTTTTTCTGCTTTATCTTTTCAAGAATAGCTTTGAGGGTAACATATTCCTTGGCTTTATACATATCATAAACAATATTCCTAATAGAGAGTTTTATCCCTTGGGATAAATCCAAGGTTTTTGAATGGAGTCGAACCCTTTTATATGGTTTGTCCAAATCCTCTTCACTCTTTTTTCGAAGTCTTCTTAAGGTCTTCTCTGAAATGCCGTGAGCATCAGACGTTCGTTTTTGCACTGCCAAAACAGACTCTAACGGGCCCGAGTTATATTTTTCTAAAGTAAAATAACGTTCCACTTGTAATACCAAACGGCGTTCACCTGGAGATAAATGCCTTCTAGGCGATGTGCCACCTTGCTGAACATTTTCCATAACTTTGCTTAATAACTGATTTTAATTCACACACAATGAGAAACAAACTAAAAGTGAAAAGCACAACTACTTATTTAAAATAAAGTAGAACATACCATCCCGCACTTTAGCAAATTTTAATTATTTCTTGGAAAATAGTAATTATTATGAAGATTTAATTATAATAATCCCAAAATAATGTCATTATCGGAAAAGTATATACCTGACAAAATCTTTAACATATTTAACCATCCCGCACTTGAGCAAATTTTAATTGGTTCTTGGAAAATAGCGATTATTATATAGATTTAACTATAATAATAGCAAAATAATTTAATTATCTATTTAATTATTATTTATGCTCAACGCGTAATTCTAAGATAATTTTGTTTTGAAACCTCTGATTTCGCCCAGTAATAGAATACAGTAAACCAGTGGGATGTTCGGTGTGATCAAGTATAGCGAAGGTGCGAAGATATTGTAACTTAACCGACTTACTGTTTTAAAAGCTATAACATCCCTTGGTGATTTAATCCGATATCGGACTTCTTAAAACGCACAGACATTACCATTATAGCGGCAGTTTAAACTTGGCATTTTAAACGCGTCTTTTCATTAACATTACCTTAGAAGTACATTCGAAGAAATAAAAATAATTTCACTAAAAGAAGTTGAAGGGAAATAGTATTAAATAATAATAAATTCTTTCAAAAATATTATAATACTTATCAGGTAACAAATTGTATCTCTTACCTACTACGTTTTTTGTAATAGGGTGCAACGGTATGCAACCATCACATATTAACACGCGCCCTTGTAAAGTAATTCCCAACATATTTCGTTTGGCTTAATGACTGCAATAAAACCCCTCATAAACTCGGCTTTCGCTTTCGCAGAGACGTATTAACCCACATTTATTTTTGGCATTTTTTTATGCCAGTTTATAATAACAATAGATAGGTAGGTACATTACTTGATTTGTTATCAAAATTAATAAACTGCCTAATTAAGGTTTTCTAGAAACAACTTTCCCTTATTTTGCTTTTATTATTTCTCAAAACTTTTTAGTTACAGGCACCTGTTTATATAGCTTATATAAATAGTAAAAATAATATTCGAAATAGATTAGTACCTATCTATTTTACTGTGAAACACTGTGCAACAAGTTAAAATTAAAAGTATGTGGAGACCTTGGGAATCTTCAGCTAATGCGATATCTAGCTACCCTAAATATTCCAGGAAGCATTTATCTTCTGACGCCAAATTTAGCGTGAAAAATGTATGTGAATCGTTATTAAGGAGCGGCAACCCAAGTAATTGCCATTAAAAATACCAGTGAAATGACTGGTTTCATCATCGAAGGATCGAGGACGGGGATGGGTTGATTTAACTGAAAAATGTCAAAATAAAGCCCCTTTAAATAAAGGAAAACAAATAACAATAATTCATGCAGGATGGGAGAATGGATGGATCCCTAATTTTTTATTACTGTCGGCAAAAAAAATAAAGGATTCAAGTCTGGACTATCATGAAGATACAACCGCCGCTCTTTTTGAAAGCTGATTTAAAGACAGTTTGCTTTCAAATGTACCAGAACACAGTGTTATTTTGATGGACAATGCAAGCTACCACAGCCGGCGACTGGAAAATTTACCGAATGCATCGAGCACAATATCCGCAATAAAGGAGTTCATGTTAAAAAATGACTTGTACTTCGAGGAAACGTATAGTAAAAAATAGCTGTTAGAAGTGTTAAAGGCATTTAGTATTAAAATAGAGTATGTGCGTGATAAAATTGCGGAAGAAATGGGTCACACTGTGTTGCGACTGCCACCCTTGCATTTTTAAGCCTATTGAACACATGTGGCATCAAATTACATCGAAAAGGAGAACTGAAAATAGCACACCTACTCTTAGTGGCAGTTTAATAGAGCTAATAAAGAAAGTTTTCGGTGAAATTCCAGATGAAAGTTGGAAACAAATAATGGTAAAAATAAACATAATACACATTGCTACTATAAGGTATTACTATGGCTTTTCATTTAACTATACAAAATCCGTTCCTGTGCAAAGCAGTACCCCTTACTTCATTTCATTTCAGTAATATTGTCACAACTGGGGGTTGTTTCCCTAACGGGGCGTGAATGAAAACCACTTGGACTAAAAAACAATACAGGTCTTTATTAATACTTTGGTATAAACTTTACCAGGCAGCTCGGAGAAAGCCCAGCATGTCTCCGGGGGGTGCAGACTAGTTCGGCACTATCGATGGGGGCTCTCGGGAAGTACCTACTTATGGTTCGATCAGGAGAGGGGCCTCGAGTCAATGTTGATACTTTGGGCACTCCTGTCGCAGGGTAGTTGACCAGGGGGACTTTTGGGGGATGCTTGTAAATCGAGCAGGAGAGGGGCCTCGAATCTATATAGACATTTTGGGCACTCCTGTCGCAGGGTGGTTGACCAGTCGTTGAGACGAAGGTACCGTGTCCATCCAATTTTCGGGTATTTATACACCGAAAGTGCTGAGTCTTGTTTAATTGAACTTGACATTGGATGGCACAGTGGTCCGCGACCTCAACGCACAGTGGTCTAGAAGTGTGAAAATTATAATTAAAAATGTAAAGCACGCCATTTTGTTGACAATATAAACAGTGATGTCAGCTGGGGCCAGGTATAGATTTCGCTGGTTGGCACGCTCATCGACAGTATTATATGGGTAATTTTACCAAGAAATTCTTCAAAAACGTAGGTTTGGCAATCGAACAGGTAACAGGATTTCTTTGGGTCTTTACAATATAATAAAACTATTCTTGCAGTTATTAGGTCAAACGAAATATGTTCGGATGGACTTTACCTGTAAAAAAATCGGTTGCAATCATGCGTTTTATCAGAAGGTGGCCATTTTTAACATTTGCCTTGATTAACTGTTGCATTTTTTTTGTATTATTATTTTAAAAAATTATTTTATTTTTAATTTAAATGTTTTAATTAACTTACGTATTTTCTTGTACATGCAATAAAGTGATTTTTATTCTTTCTCTCGAAGACGAAGCAAGATACAAAAACAATTTAAGGAACAAGAAAGTTGTATTATTGGTTGGTAAGTCCGAAAAAAATATTAAAATTGGAGAAAAGTCAGTACATTTTTGTGTCAATAATATTGGTTAAGGTGCTTCCCGGGACGCCACTGGACTTAATAAATTTAATCTAGTTAGGGCAAATTAAGCCCCTAATCATTATGAATAACGGTACCAAATTTCAATAAAATCGGATATTTAAAATAATTATAAAAAAAAACTATTTTTCCTAAAAACTTTAACACCCTGTATATCAAAAACCAACGAGCTGCAACTGCATATTATAACGATATGTAAATGCAATTTTCAGGAATAATAATTATTTCTTTGATTTTTTTGACCAATTTTATGTTGATCTTTATCGTATAATATGCAAAACTTAAATTTGTTATTTTTCGATGTGGGTGCAGCGCCGGTTTAACCAGGGGTCTTTTGGGTGCTGTAGCACCGGCAAAATCTTTGGGGCGGCGCGCGAAGATAGAATAGATGAAATAGATACACATTGTATAATCGAAAAGTTTGCTTCATTAAAAGCAAGAAAACAATCTTTCAAATAATTTTACTATGTTATATTATTTTTATGTTCAGATTATTTTTTACGTTCCTTTATTTAAAACCGAAGATAGGATTTAGTTTAATTTTTGTTAAAGCGTTGTTTTATATTTTATTTGTCTACTGGCATTGGCATGACTTTAATTTAGATTCATTTATGTTTTTTTTTTTAATTTGTTTTTTGTAAAATTTTTTGTACATTTTTTGAAATAAATGCTTCAAAAAAATTGTTTTGTTTTAATGTTGTTTCGAACAGGCGGGGGGCGCTGCGTTTTTGTAGCAGCGGGCGGCAAACGACCTTAAACCGGCACTGTGTGGGTGAACATGTAAAAGAAGCTACCAGTCTAATAGGCATTTGAGAAAAAATATCCGATTTATGTACTTTAATTAGACCACACAGCCTCTGCATATTAGTGCAATGAAATGAAAGCCACGTCATAGTCTTTTTATCCAATACAGTTGTAGAGTTCTTAAGAACATCTTTAACAGTTGTAATTTTCAAAATAAAGTATTTTTGAATATCATAATAAGGTACTTATAATGCTTTCAGTTATAGAAACATACAGCAATAATACAATGCTTTTATAACTTCCACTGCACTGAATCACTTAAAGCGAAACCACGGATATTTTTTTTGACTTTCAAACATTGGATAATAGGTAGCAGCACCTTTCCTAACTAGGTGAAAGAAAATGTTTTAATTTTAAATTTTAGGTGATCGGAATTTCCCAATTGACTAGGACTTCTCTACTGTATTTTCAGAATTACAAACAATATGGTGGATAGTGGATTGGAAGCTGGATAGCGTCAATTTAACCGATGTGAGGCTGATTTAAGAACATCCGAAAAGAAGACATACATAGAACAAATGGATTTGAATTGATTTACGTCCCCTAAACTGGGACAATTCAAATTTATTTGTGGAGAGCCTATATATCCTCACAACGTTGTCAGTAAGAGAGTTGAAGTTGCCTGTCTTCCTCAGAAATGAATAAATGTAGCTCTATCAAAACTCTATTGTAAAAAGTCAATGCACTTTCTCCCACTACACTATTATGTATTTACTTGCTTTTCTTCACTTCCGTCTTTACTTAAAGGTTTATTATATTACTTAGTACTTGATTAGTACCAAATAAGCATCCAGAACTCAATAATTGTATATGTATAAATGTATATATTTTAGAAACAATAAACACAAACAATTAATTTATCTCTTTTCTTAAAAATGTGTGTCGAAAAAGAGTCCTTCGGAGAATTTCGTGCATTTAAATAAATGTCCTTTAGAAGAACTAAATTATCTCGAAGAATTGTCCTAGATTCCCTAATAGTTAAGATTATAACGCTAATCTACTACAACTACAACCTTCATTAGTAGATTTGGTAGTTAATGTTTACCAAACATGAACTTGAACTTGACATAATATAGTTATAAACTTTCTCTCATAATACCTACTTATTATACAGCGCGTATTGTAATAGAGTGAGTAGCGAATAAATTGCATAAATTTGATAAAAATGTATTAAAAAATATTCAAGTTCAGTTTTCAAAGCCATGGTAGTTGAAGGTGAGTTTTTAACGATTTGCGCTTTCATATTGATTTATAAGATTCGATATTGATAAGTATACAAAATTTCGGACTTTCATTATTTTCTTTATTTATTATTATTCTTTATTTTTTTATAGGAAAAATGGAATAGAAACGGGACAAACTAGAAAAAGTATTCACATAAAAATATGAAGTACCTAAACTTAGTTTAGGACTAAATGCTAACACGTGTGCTCCTAACAAAATAGATATAAAAATACATATGTTCAATAATCTATTAAGAGCTCTTATCAGTGACCTCCATTAAGGTGAAAAGGTTTGACAAACTACAAGAAAACTATTGAATAGAATTTGTTAAAATTTTGAATTTAGATTCGCAATTTGGTGCTGTATGACTATATGGTCTTGAATTAAAAAAAAAAAAAATTTTTTTAAAACGATAAATATAGGTGAAGCTGAGAAAATGTTCCCATACAGTCTTTTTTGAAAGTATTTCCTCAACTATCTACAATTTCAATTAATTTTATACCTTTTTTTTTTAATGTGAAAAAACGTCAAACCGAGTTTTTGAGAAAAAATACCTAAAACCGGAACTATCTAAAGCGATTTGGCAACACTGCGGTTTATCTAGCCAGTCCTGACCGCCACTCGCTGCTCGGAGCGGTAAATTATATTAGTCTCGCGGCGCGGCGACGAATGTAGGAATAGCCATGTTGCCTGATTGTTCAATAACACTGACTTATCCTCATTCGCGGCAAATTCCCAAGTCGGACCACGGGGTTCACTGAATATGCCCCTTAAGGTGGACTACTTGTAGGTATATACAATTAATTTAAACTTAGTATTAAAAGTGTTCAGGAAACAAGAAAAAATATCAACCTCCGAGAGATTACATAAATTATTACCTGTTTTTAGGCATCCATTGAAAGGAGAATTTAAGTAATAGTTAATGTGGGACGAATTTAGGTAAAAATTATTTTTTATTTTGGTATTATAAGTTGGTACTGTGTAACATAAATGACTTTTTTGTACAACTGCCATTAAAAGTGACACTTTTAATGACAGTCAACAGTGTTAAAAGTGATTGTTTACGTGAAAGCGAGTTAAAAATATTTTTAACACTACATTTTCTTATGATGATAATTCACCTCACTTTTATTGAACCAATCAAAACGCTCATTTTCATAGCAACCACCTTGGTAACGGTCGTCTTACCCGATAAGACTACCGCTAGCTCGAAAAGACGCTTTCGAAAAGACGCTTGTAGCTTTTTTACTTAAATAAAAAATTAGTAACACCTCTAACTTGTATATTTACCTTTATCAGACGGCCTTCATTTTTATGTTCAGTAAATTATCCAATAAAATACACCTCTAGAGGCGGTTTCTTATCTTCATACCTTCGTTTTTCACTCGAAACTCGATTTTCCAAGAAAATTTTCACTCAATGTAATTTTTACTTATAATCAAAGATAAGACCCTCGAGCTAAAGCTCTCGGGATCATATCAGATTATAAGTAAAAATTACATTTCGTAAAAATTTGTCAGAAAATCGATTTCTTGTTAAAAACATCGGTATTACCGATAAGACGCCTCCTCTATCGGTATATTACTGTTGAAAAGAGCATTTGTTAGTAACCATAGCGTTGGCCACGTTTGTCATTCACAACAACCTTGTGATTATTTGAATATTAAAATGCATTTTGAAGTTTAATGTCATTCCAAATTCCCCTATTTTATTATCGAAATAGGGCAGTTATACAAAAAACATTGTATGATATTTGTGTTAAAAGTAATTTTATTTTATAATAGTTATTTATGATGTGAGTGTTAAAAGTGATGTTTTATATTGTGAGTGAAAAAGTTTGTGAAATGAGCGGAGTGTAGCGGAGCGAATTGAACAATTTCACGAACTAATAATTTCGGTCATATCTACAAGGTTCCCTATAAGAGATACAAAAAAACTTTAAATGTAGAAGTTGTGGGGTTTTATCTGAACCGCTAGAAAATTTCAAAAAAAATAGACAACTGACGTTCTAAAAGCTAAGAAAAATTTAAAAATTGTTTTTTTTTAATAAAACGCCCTATGTATGTTTTCTATTTTTCTGAAAGATCTTTCGTTCTTGATTCCAAAAATATATAGTTTGTCTATATTTGCATGAACCGTCATTAAATTATTTTCGATTCGTTATTGTAAGCGGCACCATACAGTAATAAAAATTATGAATAGAGTGCCTTATTGGAAAACAATAATTATTGCCTGACAGTGTTTAGTTTTTAATAGGGAACAGCCAATTTAAAAATAAGATTAATGAGGTTATAAACATTCTGTATTAAAAATATAAATCAACCATTGTAGTCTTTCAAACAAAATACAAACAAATAAATAAATAAACTAAATTAACTAACAGCTGTAATATACGGGTGTATTTTACTGGTTCTCAATATAACCTCCTCCATTTCTGATACATTTCTGAATATTTGTCCTCAATTTGCTATTAATTGTATCTACTATAAAATTCGGATGATCCCTATTTAAAACTCGGATTTCATCACGATATTTCGCGCCCAATTATAATAAATGCGATTTTTTAAATAGCCCCACAAAAATATGTCCAGGGGTGAAAGGTCGGGGCTGTTGGCTGGCCATGGAATAAGACCCCTTCTTCCTATCCATAAATTAAGGTAATTGGTGACCGGTATGACATTATGGGCCGGTGCGCCATCTTGCTGCCAAATTAGACTATTATAATCATAAATGGGAACTTCCTCTAAAAGATGTTCTATATCACTTTTCAGGAAATGAAGATACCGTGCACCTGTTAAGCTACCTCGGAAAATGATTGGACCAATAATTCTTCCAGCAAACAGACCGCACCAAACATTTACGCTACTGCGACCTTGAATTTTACTTCTTGGATTTTGTGCGGATTTGTTGACGACCAAAAGTGTTTATTTTTGCGATTAAACTTTCCACTTGTGGTAAATGTGGCTTCGTCCGTAAAAATTTTTTCATATAGAACATCTGCATTTCCATCTAGTCTTCTAGTAATATTGACACAAAATTCAAATCTCTGCTGGATATTATTTTCGGTTAGCCCTTGGACTGGCAAAAACTTAAAAGGATGATATTTGTTCTTTTTTAAAATCTCATGAATTTTCCCCCATGATTTATTAAAATAAATTGCAGCATCAAGAATGGACCGTTCAGGCATTTCTATAAAAAATAAGTATTTTACCCATAAAAAAGGAATTTCAAATTTACTTTCAAAAAAGAGTAAGACATCTAAATCTTCTTCAAAATTTCTTGTAAAAATGTCCTTTTCTTACGTTTGAAACTGTGTCTCAACTCAAATTGCCGCACTACGTATCTTATTGTGTCAACGCATGGCGTGGGTCTTCCTGGATAGGTAATACGGTATTGGCGTTGAGTTCTTGGTACATTATTAGCATGCTTATAGAATAAACGGATCATATCTGATTTTTCTTCAGTGGAATAACCCATTTTAAAAAATATGCGAATGTTTTTTCCTATATACTATAGATTCTTACATTGACAGTAGTTCCTTATTGAAAACTAAATTGTGCCATACAATTGTTTTCCAAGGCACTCTACTCATAATAATTTTTTATCGTATGGTGCCGCTTACAATAACGAATCGAATATAATTTAATGACGGTTCATGCAAATATAGACAAACTATATATTTTTGGAATCAGGAAAGAAAGATCTTTCAGAAAAATAGGGTGTTTCATAAAAAAAACCATTTTTAAATTTTTCTTAGCTTTTAGAACGTCACTTGTCTATTTTTTTTTTAATTTTCTGGCGGTTCAGATGAAACCCCACAACTTCTACATTTAAAATTTTTTTGCATCTCTTATAGGGAACCCTGTAGATAGGACCAAAAATATCTCTGAGAACCCTGTGTGCCAATATTTAGCCACGTCAATTTACATGAGATTTCCTATGTTCAACTAAGCAATGTGGTTTTGTGGCGTTGTAGTAGCTTCATAATTGTGTTAAGTTGAGATATTGATTTTCCATTTGATCACACAGGTCGATTCATTACATACGCCGGACTTGTTAGACTTAACCTGATCATCAAATAAAACAACGGCAGTCTACCTCCACAATATGTATTTAATGTTTATATCCTACATGTTTCGGACATAGAAATGTCCATCATCAGGGATACAGTAGTCGATTACGACAGCTCTATTTTGCATAAGCGAAGATCAAAAATATGTTAAAATTGAAATTGTAGGTTCTAATGAATGTTCAAGACTGAATGAGATGTGATATTTAAAATTTTGGTCAAGGTATATTTGAAGAAGGGGATTTCCAGTCTGCAGCCACTGAGACAGGTGGTGAAGCAATTATGTCATTTATAGCTATTTAGAGGAGATTAATTTTAAGTGAGGTGCTCAAAGATGCTTTATCTAGCCGTGTCTGGGGTGTGGTCAACAAAATACTGGGTTAAAAGAGGTTCGAAGTGAGAAACACATTCTTAGGAGATAAACAAGAAATAAAAATGAAAATTATACTATTTTAAGGTTAGAATTTATTAATTTGAAGCCAATGGGAACATTTTTCCTGCACGCCGGCATGGTGAAGTGAAGTATCTTTGAGCTGTAATATCCTCTAATTAGCTAAAACAATGTGATCTTAACATAAATACTTTACTTCGAGTCACGATGGTAAAGAATCCAATTTTAATTTTCTAAATCTCCCATTCTTAATCATAACATTATGTTCATTTTCTACCCCCCTTTAACCTAACAATCTGTTAACCAATACTTCAGGCATGGTTGGATGAAGCATCTTTGAGCACCTATCTACATTATTTTCCTCTAATTAGCTACAAACCTACATAATTGCTTCACCGCCTGCCCATTGGCTTCAAATTAATAAATTCTAACCCTAAAACAGTATAATTTTCATTTTTATTTCTTGTTTATCTCCTAAGAATGTGCTTCTCACTTCTAACCTCTTTTAACCCAGTATTTTGTTGACCACACCCCAGACACGGCTAGATAAAGCATCTTTGAGCACCTCACGTAAAATTAATCTCCTCTAAATAGCTATAACTCAGGCAGCAGGCTGATGTCATATTACGTCAGTATAACGTCATATTGACGTGATTTACGTCGAGGGTCTAAAATATAACGTATCATAACGTCATTTTGTTACGTCGCACAACGTAATAAATAATGACGTCGTAAAAGGGCGTTAATTGATGTACTGTGTCGTCGATTTCCAACCTATCAAGTTCGAAAAGTTCTACGTGCCAAACCAATAACCATGACGTAAAATAACTTTATATAACGAGATTAAAGTAACGTATGGGTACTGACGTTATCCAACGTATTGTGTATCGTCGATTTTAAAACAAAGTCGGGCAACGTTGTGAACTTCTAAACCGCCAATTTAAATAAATTACACGTTCCGTTAAGCCGACAACACAAAATTATGGAAGCGTCCCTTATTAAAGTATGATCCTGCAACTTTCAATTTACGTCATAATTCGCAATTAGGACGTCAATGTTAGGTCCAGTATATTGTCAATGATGACGTAATTACACGTAATTATTAACGTCACTCGACGAGACTTTCTCCCTTCAGTAGGACGTCATGCAACGTCATTATAGACGTCATTTTGGTTGGTCCTGACGTTACTAAGACGTCGATACGACGTCTATCTGCTGCCTGGGAAATGACATAATTGCTTCACCACCTGTCTCAGTGGCTGCAGACTGGGAATCCCCTTCTTCAAATATACCTTGACCAAAATTTCAAATATCACATCTCATTCAGTCTTGAACATTCATTAGAACCTACAATTTCAATTTTAACATATTTTTGATCTTCGCTTATGCAAAATAGAGCTGTCGTAATCGACTACTGTATCCCTGATGATGGACATTTCTATGTCCGAAACATGTAGGATATAAACATTAAATACATATTGTGGAGGTAGACTGCCATTGTTTTATTTGATTATGTATATCAACTCCACTGTAATGGACTACTTCTTCAAGTTTAACCTGATCAGCATGAGTCTCGTAAAACATATCTTGGTCAGAACTTTCGTCCAATAACTTCACTGCACTTTCACTCAAGATTGTAGCATTTTCTAGTAACTTTTTAAACATTACATAATTAATAAGGTCCTGTTTATATACTTTTTTAACTCGTTTGCGATCTCTGACAGCAGTTCACCCGACGCCATCTTACTTCATGCAATAAATAGAAATGAACTTATAACTCATTTGATAGTATTTAGCAGTACAGTTAACCATTGATAATGTGTTTAAAAGAAAACTTAGCAATTTATAAAAATCTTATTTTATTTGATTAAATGAGGTAGGTACTTTATGTCAGATGTATCCACTATGTAAAACATTTTAATACCGCTGGAGTAGGAAATTAATATTTTGTTGATCATGTATAAATTTCTCGTAATAATAACGAGCTAATTAATGAAAACAAAATATAGGTACGCCGCGTCATGGTAATTATTAATATTGGAAGGTTTTTGTTGTAGGTCACCCGAAATTTGGGAAAAACCTCCAAAATTCGCATGAAAAGCGGTTGACATTCGTGTATTGTTTATATTTTGTTTTCAAGGTACTAACTACCAAATTTGATTAGGATAAATAAAGTTAATGTTTACTTCTTTTAATAGGTAGAATAAACCGTTGCTAATACAAGTTTTAAAATTGAATTTTTACCAGACTGGTTTTATCTGGGCCTAGAGTTTAAATATTTTTGAATGGTTTTGTAGTTAAAAATTTATTAAAGTAAGTTTTACAGGTTGTTTCTAATAAATGTCACGTAGATATTTAAGGGAGCGATAGTGCTTGCGAAAATAGCAAGAAGCTTCATTTTTAATATACAGGATGTCAAAGCTTTAATTTTTTTTCGTTTTTCTCCCATATTCTTAGAGATTATTGAAATGAGGAGGTACACTTATTAGCTTTTGGAATCTCTACAATAAAATGTCTACATTGTCAGATGCAGTATACAGAGTGGAACATTTTTTGCGCTACCAACGCTTTCACTCCTCTGAAATTTTTTGAAAATCCTGTATAAATACCGATATCATATTTTGATTCCCCTTTCTTTTTTCGTTATTTTTTATCCCTTAAATTTTTATCGTTTATATCAAGAGCAATTTTTCAATTTACAAAGGCAATTATAGACTATTTTGAAAAACACAAACTTAAAATAAGTTTTAAATTGTAAAGAGTTGTCCCTTTCCGTCAGACCCAATCCTTGGACGCGTTTCGCCGTTTACGGCTCTTCAGCAAGGCTCCGGGTCTGACGAAAAGGTAAGGGACCTCAAAGTGCTTTAACACAGAAATGCAAGTTTACGAATGAGAGTTGCAGCACGTGGCTACATCTCGTGGCAACCACACGTATCAACCCAACCAGGACAGCGAGAATCCATATAGGATCAAACGCTGGCAAGGCGGCCCATTGCGGGCAAACTACGTTGGGTGTCGCTGGAAGCCAATGTATCGGTTCAGCTTACCGAAAGCATGTATTATGGTTGGGTTGATACGTGTGGGTGCCACGAGATGTAGCCACGTGCTGCAACTCTCATTCGTAAACTTGCATTTCTGTGTTAAAGCACTTTGAGGTCCCTTACCTTTTCGTCAGACCCGGAGCATTGCTGAAGAGCCGTAAACGGCGAAACGCGTCCAAGGATTGGGTCTGACGGAAAGGATAAGGGACAACTCTGTACACAAACTTATTTTAAGTTTGTGTTTTTCAAAATACATGCTTTCGGTAAACTGAACCGATACATTGGCTTCCAGCGACACCCAACGTAGTTTGCCCGCAATGGGCCGCCTTGCCAGCGTTTGAACCTATATGGATTCTCGCTGTCCTGGTTGGGTTGATACGTGTGGTTGCCACGAGATGTAGCCACGTGCTGCAACTCTCATTCGTAAAAATCATAGACTAATTTGAAAAAAAAATATCTTTAGGAACGTTTATAGATTTAAGTAAGACATATTATTGTATAAATAGAGGATTATTATCGTAAGTAATTACATAAGTGCATCAAAATTACCGATAATTTTTTATGAAAGCATGTTGTCTAAAAACTGGATGAGTTTATTTTCATATTTTGGCAAAAGAGCCCGACACCGAAGGTGGAGGGCTCTTTAAACAAAATATGAAAATAACCGAATCCAGTTTTTTAGTGACAACATGCTTGAATGAAAAATTATCAGGTCTATTTTGATGCACGAATGTAATTCGGTACAATATTTCTCGAGTACGTAAAATGAAAGCACAAAATTTAATATTTTTATTTAAACGTTATATTTAATTATATGAAAATAAACAAATTAAAAATTGCATGAATTGCATGAGTTTGCTGCATTAATTGTTAATGTATGTGAGTTTGCCATTGAATTAGAACTTGTAGAACCTGGCATACAGATATTACTTTTTTTTTTTTTTACTTTTTTTCTTTTTTTTTTTTTTTTCGTCGAAAATTTCCCGCTTCATATGGTAGTTTTTACACATGAGAGAAATATTCGTATAAATTATATAAATATGGTGTAAGAGGGAATGCATATGTCTGGATAAAATCATATCTGTCGGAAAGAACACAGAGGGTATTGTTTCAGGATGGCGACAATGAGATTAGGTCAGATCTACAGAATGGCAGTGTCGCTACCGCACAGGGAAGTATTCTAGGACCTGTCTGTTCATAATTTTTCTGAATGATCTTTGTTGTGTAGTGGATCCAAACAGATCGCGTTACTTTTGTAATAAATTAAATACTCTGTATAAGTGTAATCATTTTATTTAGTTTAATAAAATGGTGGGCGAGTGTTTGCCTCTTCCGACGCGTTGTCTATGAAGGTTTTTTACAAACATAAAACATAATCTTATTCTCTGCCTAAAAACTAACTCCAACTGTTTTCCACTTCAAAAAAAGGTCTCGGGTCACACGCTTATCGCGTCTAAAGTGTCACTGTTAATGTCTTTCAATAACTCGACCCTGTGGGTTCTTTACGTAATAATTTTTAAGTGACAAAATATAATCACCTAATAAATACAAAACTGTACATCCCGCCCACCTTGAAAGAGTAATTTCAATGATATAGGTTACAAGATGTATACCAACATACAAATATAAAATTAATGTATAAAGAAAATGTAAACATAAAGTAAAAAATAAAATAGAGTCCTTTAGTCCATCTCAATCGGTAAAACACTTATTTTAGTAACCGCACGTTTAAAAACTCCCGTCTTAGTTTTTACGGACACTACGCGGATGACATTGTCTTTTCCGGGATGAACTTTAATGATTCTGCCTAATGACCATTGCTGAGGGGGAAGGTTTTCCTCACGTAAAAGCACTAGGGATCCGATCTTGATAGGTGGCCCCTTGTTGCGTCCACACTTTGCTCTTGACTGCAAAGATGTTAAGTATTCGGATGACCATCGTCTCCAGAAATGCTGAACTAATTGCTGAAGACGTTCGTACAGAACCAATCTGTTAGTAGGTACCTCGGTGACATCTCGCTGTGGAATGGAGGTAAGTAGGTCGCCAATTAGGAAATGGCTAGGGGTTAGGACATGAAGATCATCGGGATCATTGGATAATGGGGTCAGAGGTCGAGAATTTAAAATAGCCTCTACCTGACACAATACTGTATAAAGAGATTCATAAGATAAGTAAGCCTCTTTTAAGACTCTGGTTAAGTGAAATTTGGTAGACTTTACCGCAGCCTCCCAAAGACCTCCAAATGAAGGTGATCGTGGTGGTATAAAATGCCACTTAATATCGTTTTCGAGTAGAAATGTTGATATTTTATGACCCTTTGAAACGTCCTGTAAGAATTTACTAAGTTTTTGTAGTGCAAAGTTAGCTCCTACAAAATTTTTTCCGTTATCAGAGTAAATATTTTGCATAGTCCTCTTCGAGAGACAAATCGCTTTAATGCATTTAAAAATGAATCGGTACTTAGATCTCCAACGAGCTCAATATGAATAGCTCGTGTAACAAAACAAATGAAAATACAAATGTACGCCTTTATTATCTTGCGAGAACGTAGTTTACCATCCTTTATCATTATAGGACCAGCAAAATGGCAGCCTACAGTTAAAAATGGACGTGAAGGCATTAGTCTTGATTGAGGAAGATCACCCATCATCGGAGTGCTCACATAAGGTTTAGATTTGAAACAAACAAGACATTGATTGATAGCACGCTTTACTGCATTTTTGCTATGAATAATCCAATATTTATTTCGCAAAATTACCAAAAGAGCTTGAGTTGCTGCATGTAAGTTTCGTTTGTGCTCATGCTCAATTAGAAGTCTAGTAAAATCATGATAAGGAGGTAATAAAATTGGATGTTTCATATCAGGAGTCAAGGTCGAGTGTCGAATTCTTCCACCCACGCGTAATATACCCTGCTCGTCAATAAATGGATTCAATGAAAACAGTTTACTGTCCCTAGAAATTTGTTTGTGTTTTCGCAAATCGTTAATTTCTTTTGAATATTCATAATATTGAACCATTTTTATTAAAGTGTTTAATGATTGATCTCATTTTGAGATATTTCCGCAAAAATTCTGCTGGTTTTATGTTTTGTTTTAATATTTAGCATAAATCTTAATATATATGCAAAAATTCGAAGCAGTTTATTGAAATTTGAATATCTTCTAAAAATATCCTGATCCTGATAAGTTGTGTTAGTCATAAACGATAGTTGAATTGTCCGTTTTCTGTCCGGTATGTTGTCAATATTAATTTGATCTAAAACGGGCCAGAAGTTTTCATGTTTTGTCAGAAATTCTGGTCCGTGCCACCACAAGTGACATCAAGTAATTGTTGCGGATTTAATCCGCGGGAAAGTACGTCTGCTGAATTTTCTTTGGAGCCAACGTGTCTCCATTGGAATTTGTCAGTCAATTCATGTATTTGTGTTACCCTGTTAGCTACAAAGGTATTCCAGTTACTCGGTTCACCCGCGATCCACGACAGTGCAATAGTGGAATCGCACCAAAAAAATTTATTTTTTATGTCAATTTCGAGAGACCTTTCTACATTTTTTGCCAAGCACGCTAAAAGTAGAGCCCCACAAAGTTCCAACCGAGGCAATGAGATTGTTTTTAAAGGAGCAACTCGACCTTTAGCGCATAATAACTTTGAATGACGTAACCCGTTAATATCTGTCGTAACTAAATATATACAAGAACCGTACGCGGCTTCGCTTGCGTCGCAAAAACCATGCAATTCTATAGTTATATAATTTGGAGTGACTACTTGACGCGGTATTTTTATTTTGTCAAGGATTGGTAGTTGTTCAAAAAATGAAGTCCAAAGCGTATAAATATCTAAGGGCACCGATTCGTCTCAGCCTAACTTACACTGCCAAAGACGTTGCATAATTATTTTTGCACGTACAGTAATCGGGCCTGCCAGACCTAAAGGGTCAAATATTTTTGCGATAACCGATAAAATCTGACGTTTTGTTACCGTTGCGTAGTTCTCAAAGTTAATTGAATAACCTAAAGTATCTTTATTTGGTTGCCAAAATAATCCAAGTGTTTTGCGAGTTTTATCTTCAGATAAATCATAATTTTCTAACTGACCCTGATCGCAATCAGCTAACACTTCCGGCTTGTTCGAATAAAATTTTCGTAATGGAAAGCATGCACCATTTAGAATCTGAATTATTTGGTTTTTTAATGTGATAGCATTTTTAACAGAGTCGGATCCAGTTAGCAAATCATCAACATAAAAACAATTCAAAATTGCGTTACTAGCATTCTGCAAATTTTTAGCGTTATCAATAGCGGCTTGATTTAAAGATCTAATCGCTAAAAATGAAGCAGGTGCAGTTCCATATGTTACAGTGTTTAAAGTATAAAACTTAAGATCCTCATTCGGACTTGAACGCCATACAATACGCTGCAAATGTCGATCACATTCCCTTAATTGGACCTGTCGATACATTTTTTCAATGTCCCCGGTAAAAACTACATTATGAAGTCTAAAGTTTAAAATAATAGTTAATAAATCTGGTTGTATGACAGGACCCGTCATTAGGATGTCGTTTAAAGACACTCCGCTATCGCTTTTTGCCGAAGCATCATACACGACGCGTAATTTTGTTGTAGTACTGTCAACCTTGACAACACCGTGATGTGGTAAGTAATATGTCGTGTCAATCGTGTCTATATTCGAACTGATTTGTGACATATGTCCCAATTTTTCATATTCCGACATAAAATTAATATAATCGCGTTTTAAATTTTCGTCCCTTTGTAATCTTCTTTCGAGACTGTAAAATCGATTGATAGCTGCATTTTTCGAATCACCCAATTCGAAAGAATTATTTGATAAGGGTAAACTTACTTCAAAACGACCTTGCGATACGCGTCTATAGTTTTCAGTGAAATGTTTTTCGCATGCCAAATCTTGTGGTAAAATGTCCCGTTTTTTAGTGTCGCAATTTTCTACAGTCCAAAATTTTTCGATTTGCCTATGCAACTCATTATTTGTTATTGAAAGGTTACAAATGGTGGAGTCATTATTTTTATATGATGCATTGTAATCAAAAAATAAGGTTCCTGCAAAAATCCAACCCAGTTTAGTTTTGTTTAAGATTAGTTTGCCTTTGCCCAATTTAATTTGTCCTACACATAGTATGTCATAGAATATGTTTACTCCTAACAAAACATCTACAGGGCGCGACAAATTAAAATTTTTATCGGCAAATTCAATATTGTTTGGTAGGTCTATGTTAGACAAGTCAAAAGAGGTTTGCGGAAGATTTTCGGTAATTTTGTTTACAATTAAAAATGAATCTTTCATTTGATATTTTTCGCTGACAGAATAAAATGTGGCGTCAACCTTTTTTGAAATTTTGCTAAGAGAGTTATTTATCCCAGCCACGGGAATACTAAAATTTTTAGTTTTTAGATTGAGTTGCCTAGCCAATGAATCGGTAATAAAATTACTTTGAGATGCACTGTCTAGAATGGCCCTAGCTTCTATTATTTTTCCATTGCAATCTAAAATTTTAATCATGGCTGTTGCCAAAAGTATTTGTTTGTTGTTTCCAGTCGATAAACAATGCATTGTTATGTTTTGATTAGAAAAATCTTGGATCTTGGAAGTTGAGGCATCATTTGAGGTTTGTTTATTTTCTCGACTAATTTCCGTTGAGAGTAAAGTTTGAGTATTATGGGTACTTTGTGACCCGCCATGGGATTTGTTATTATTGTCGCGATCGACAGTGTTTGGGTTATTAACAGAGCTATTGACGCCGACAACGTTACCGCTGTTATTAAAGAATAAATGTAATAATGAATTATGTTTTCGACCGCAGTTTTTACAGCCCGCTGAATTGCAGGAATTGTGATCATGAAAAGGTCTTAGACAGTTGATGCATAGTTTATGTTTTTTAATTTCTGTGTAAAGATCCCTTTTCGGCATTGTATGTATTTTTTCGCATTGAAAGTTTAAATGATTTTTATGACAAAAGGCACAAGAAATCTTTCCTGTCGTCACGTGTGTTAGAATTTTGTTGTGTTGTTGTCCTCTGTCTGTCTTATTTTTGCTTTCCAGGGTTTCTAAGAAATTGCAACGCTTGGTTAGAAATTCCGTTAGTTGAGAAACCGTAGGAAAGTCAATTCCTTGTTTATTTAAATGTTCCTCCCATTCCCGTTTAGTTACAATGTCAAGTTTGTTACCCAATATGTATATGAGAAGTGTATCCCACATATCTATGGGCTGCCCAAGTGCCTTTAACGCACGTAAATTTTTGTTAAAATTATCCAATAAATTTCTTAGTTGAGAATGTGACTCGTTTTTCATTGTGAAACCATCCAAAATATGTTTTAAATGAGTGTGTACAATCAATCTCTTGTTTTCAAACCTATCCCTTAACATATCCCAAGCAATTTGATAGTTTTGATTTGAAATTTCAAGTGACTGAATTAAATGAGCAGCTTCGCCTTTCAGGCATGATTTTAAGTACCAGAATTTTTGTACATCATTTAACTGCGCATTTGAATGTACTAAAGAATTACAAATGTCATAGAATGTCATCCATTGACTGTAGGCCCCATAAAATTCTGGTAAGCTAATCGGTGGTAATCTTACCGGACCTTGTAAATTAACATTTGTATTTCCAATTGCATTATTAACACTAAAAATGCTTGCACCAGGATTTGGTGGTGTATCTTGCGTTTTTAAAAAATCTGAAAGCATTTTCTTGGCTTGACCGATAGCCTTAAAGAATTTTGATTCGAAATCATCTCGCTCGGCGTCCTGAGAAATATTTCCCGATAAGTATTCAATTTCGGTTTGGATGTCATTAAATTGATCCAAAAGAAACGTTGTTCTCTCTACGCGAGCACTAACTTCTTCATAATTTCCCGAAAAAGATTCAAAATTATCTAGGTATGTAATAAATCTAGTTAATTGGGATTTGACTTGTCCCCGTTTTAACTTTAATTTGGCTAACATATCAGCTAAATCGAGTGCATTGTTAGTATTTTCAGAAGCCATATTTTTTTTTTAAATCTCTAAACACACTAAAGTATCAGATAATGCAATTGAATATGTAAAGGAAATGGTAAAAAGGAATATTGACGACTTACCAATCGACGCTATTTTCCTTGGTTGTGGTTTTCTTTCAGCTGTGTTGCCAAACAAACTGTTGTAGGTATTTGGTTTTCCGACTGTGTTGCCGAAAAGTCCCTTTGACGACCGTTTTGTCGCACTTGTATATTAGCTTTTCCGGTTGTGTTGCCGAACAAAGCCGTTTTTACCGACCGTTTTGCCGATTTAACTATCCAGGCTCGAAGGACCAATGTTGTGTAGTGGATCCAAACAGATCGCGTTACTTTTGTAATAAATTAAATACTCTGTCTAAGTGTAATCATTTTATTTAGTTTAATAAAATGGTGGGCGAGTGTTTGCCTCTTCCGACGCGTTGTCTATGAAGGTTTTTTACAAACATAAAATATAATCTTATTCTCTGCCTAAAAACTAACTCCAACTGTTTTCCACTTCAAAAAAAGGTCTCGGGTCACACGCTTATCGCGTCTAAAGTGTCACTGTTAATGTCTTTCAATAACTCGACCCTGTGGGTTCTTTACGTAATAATTTTTAAGTGACAAAATATAATCACCTAATAAATACAAAACTGTACAATCTTAGTAATATCAGTAATGATTTTACAGTAACAAATTATGCTGACGATACTAATCTTTTAGTGTCTAGGTCAAATTTGGAACAACTATTGACAAATGTAGAAAATGTGCTTTCTCTCACAAGCAACTGGTATTCCCAAAGTAAAATAATTTTAATCGATGATAAAACAAAGGTTGTACTATCTAGAACTAAGCCATACCAAATTGAAAAACCTGAAAATATTTTATTGTGTGGAAAAAATTGTACAATAAATAGTAACACATTTTAGGTATCACCATAGAAAAGTTTCTGTCGTGGCGTGACCATATAAATAATGTATGCTTAAGGTTGAGCAATATAGGTTACGGAATTAAAGTAGTATCTAAGTATATGAATTTGAACACTTTAAAAATATTATGTCATGCAAATGTTGAATCTGTCTTAAGGTACGGTATGTTGTTTTGGGGAAGCAGTTCGGAACTGCAGAGAGTTTTTGTTATACAGAAAAGAATTATAAGATAAGGGTTATAAACAGAATGAGTTTTTTGTAGTCATGCCGTGGAATATTTAAAAAATTGGAAGTACTAGCTGTATAAGGGCTTTACATATTTGAATGTTTAATGTTTTTTTTATTGAAAATAAAGATAAGTTTAAAAATGCAAATGTACGCAGTAATAGAAATCATAACTTATTATATCATAAGCACCGGCTGACAATCACGGAAAAAAGTCCTTACTATAGGTACATAAAACTTTACAACAATTTACCAAATAGAATAAAATTAATTAATATCGTATCAAGGTGGACAAAAACATTAAAACAAGAACTTATAGAGAGAACCTCTTCTTTTTTTAGTGACGTCATTTCACTTTAGATGTACTTAAAAAACAACAAACTTAAAATAAGTTCGTGTACAGACTTGCCTTTTATCCTTCCATCAGACCCAATCATTGTAGGACGCGTGTCAAAAGCACGTTGAGGTCCCTTACCTTTTCGTTAGAACCGGAGCTTTGCCCATGAGCCGTAGACGGCGAAACGTGTGCAAGGATTGGGTCTGATGGAAAGATAAGAGACAACAACTCTGTACACGAACTTATTTTAAGTTTGTTGTTTTTTGATATTTAGCTCTCGGTTGCTAAACCGACACATTGGCTTACAGCGGCATCCAACGTAGCTAGCCCGTGATGGGCCGCCTTGCCAGCGTTTGAACCTATATGGATTCTCGCTGTCCTGGTTGGGTTGATGCGCGCGGCTGCCACGAGATGTAGCCACGTGCTGCAACTCTCGACTGTTAGATATACTTTTGGTATATTTTAATTTGAAATAGAGAAGCATTATTATTATTATCAATATTATTATTACTATTATTAGGATTTTCTGACAGGTCGCGAGACCTGTCATGCACTTTCTCTACGGGAAACATTCACTCATCCAGATATCACCGATATCAAAAGGATCTTATAATGGTTGCTTTCTAAGATTGTCTGTGGTGTATATTTATAATATGGGATCTTCTCGTTTTGGACAAGCTGTAGTTTCACCGCTAACTCCTGGTGTAGGGTCTTGGCCACTACATCATGCCTCTCCTTGTATTCTGTTGCAGAAAGCATCTGGCATCCTCTCGTGATGTGTTGGATCGTTTCTGCCGTTTGACATCCATATCTGCATTTATCTGCCTGTACTGAGTCGTCTGTAATTATGTATTTCAGGTAGTTTCTAGTTGGTATGACCTTGGATTGCCAGTAGAATTCCCTCCGTTTCAGGAAAGAACTGTCCAGAGATGAGCCAGTAGTTCGACGCAAGATTGTCGACGTGATCCTGGGCTGCCTGCTTCAGGTGTCGTCCGTGCAGAGGTTTTTCCTTCCATATCTGTAGCTTTTCTTCATTGGTTTTGTGGTGTTGTGGGACATTCTGATCCCTCAATCTTTTCTCTTCCCTTATATCTGTCTTCATCGCTGCATGACTAATGCATTGAGCCTGCTTCATCCCCAAGTATTTGTAGTTCTCGCCTTCTCCCATTGCCTGAAGGTCCTGGCCATCTTGCATAACGAACTGGTTTTGCTGTATTTTTCTCTTTATCATGGTGAGAGTACGACATTTATCCAGGTTAAACTGCATTCCGACATCACTGGAGAATTCCTCCACTATTTTAAGCATCTGATTCATTTGGTCCTGGGCTGCCTGCTTCAGGTGTCGTCCGTGCAGAGGTTTTTCCTTCCATATCTGTAGCTTTTCTTCATTGGTTTTGTGGTGTTGTGGGACATTCTGATCCCTCAATCTTTTCTCTTCCCTTATATCTGTCTTCATCGCTGCATGACTAATGCATTGAGCCTGCTTCATCCCCAAGTATTTGTAGTTCTCGCCTTCTCCCATTGCCTGAAGGTCCTGGCCATCTTGCATAACGAACTGGTTTTGCTGTATTTTTCTCTTTATCATGGTGAGAGTACGACATTTATCCAGGTTAAACTGCATTCCGACATCACTGGAGAATTCCTCCACTATTTTAAGCATCTGATTCATTTGGTTTTGGTAGCGTCGATTAGTTTTAGATCATCCATATATAGAAAATGGTTAACCCTACTTGCTTCTTGGTTGCCGTTCTTGATAGCGAATCCATATCTTGTGGAGTTTAGTCGGTTCCAGGGGCGGATGGGCCCGCCGGGCAATCGGGCAAATGCCCGGTGGGCCGGTCGATCTCTAAATGTTAAGACTGACATTTTTCTCAAAAAGAAGTCGAAAGATAGTTCTGGAAAATATAAATGGAGAAATGCATAAATTCAGTTTATAGTCGTTACCATGTTGTTTAGTGCATATCGATATATTTGCAGAAGCCGATTATTCCATCATTACTAGAAGTTACCCATCTCTTATAGTTGATTCGGTGCTAGGCTGCTAGGCGGAGCCTGTCGGGGCTTCCCCAAACTTCGTAAGCATGGCGCGTGACTGACGCGTAAGCGATTTATTTTATAACGTGTTTGCTTCGTTTCTTTAGAAAACAATGATTCGCAAACAGGTAAATTCTGCGGACTATTGACTAGAATTGACAGTTATATTCTGTGCTAGTTAAGTTCAGAATCCTGCAAATTTTTTACTAAACTGTTTTTAGTAGTAAAACTCCAGTGTTTCTTTGTTTGTAAAGTAGTGTTGTATAGTGTCAGTGTAAATATCACGATGGAAAAGGATAAAAGAAAAGGTGGCGCAGGAAAAGAAAGGGAACGCAAGAAAAAACAAATGATGGAAGAAGCTGCAAAATGCCAATCATTGGACACATTCTTAAACATAAATAAGGCCAATTCAAGGCCGATAACTCCGCAGCCAAAGGTTTCTTTGGCAATCGAGGACGATTTGAACAATAGTGTAAAAGTCAAGAAATTCTTCGACGAAAATTGCAGTGATGAAGCTGTTAGTAATTCGAAAGACAAATTTAAAATAGAAACGTTTAATGTTATAATGGATACCGCCATTATGTCAATGGAAAACCGATATAACAGAAATATAAACTTATGTGCTGATATGTCCATTTTCAATCCTATAAATTTTAATGAAATCAAAACCAATGGTATTTCTGAAAGTAGCTTGCAGAGCATTTTAGAGAAAATTTTACAATTTAAAGAAGATGCCCAAGTGTCAAATATTAAGGAAGAATTGTGCCATTTTGTATTGAATTGGGATATTTATAAGATGACATTAAATGAATCCTTCCAAAAAGATACTTTGGCAGATTATGAGGAGATAACTGACGAAGATGACCCAGATGTTATAGATTCACAAACAACCTATAAATGTCAAGAAAAGAGTCCTAGTAGTCAATGTAGAAGCTGTATACATTATTGCTATCTAGCAATAATGAAATACAATATGTATCAGAATGCCTATCCATGCTTATCTGTAGTCTACCAATATATTTTAACTTTGCCTGTCACCCAAGTGTCATGCGAGAGTAGTTGCTCTATTTTAAAATACATCAAGAACCGACTACGCAATTCTTTAAGCGATGAACATTTGGAATCATTTATGATAATGAATATTGAAAAAGAAATCTTATGGACAATCGACAATGAGGCAAGGGCGGTTTTACGGGGGGGGGGTAATAGGGTAATTACCCCCCCCCCCATGAATTTAGAATTTTAAGCGCCATCATTGAAAAAAGGGCGTGGCACCCAAAAATTTTTCGTCTGCGGCGCTATTTTTTTTCTGGCCCTCCTTCCAACCTTAATTTCTGGTTACTTTTTTTAAAAGAAAATTCGGATTTCAAATTACCCCCCCCCACCCATGTTGAAAAGCTAAAACCGCCCTTGCAATGAGGAGGTCATTAATGGGCTAGCAGGATCATCTAGTTCCTTAGGTAGATTGTTAATCTTATAATTTAAAATATCCTTTATTTTTAATTGTCTATTTTGATAAAATGTTGACTGCTATTACACAAATACTATTTTATCTCAGTTGTTAAATTTAGATTTAGATTTTGTTTAAAAAAATTATAATAGAAGGAGTTAATTCTATTAGAAATATTTTTAGTTTTGTTTACTATTTTATTAGGTTAGTAATAAACATCGCAAAATAAAGAATGGTATTATTTTTTTGTAATTTGTGGGCCGGTTTTAGCAAGTGATTGCCCGGGCCGGTCTTAGGTAGCCCATCCGCCCCTCGGTTTGAGAGAGGGTTCATAGCTAGACAGAAATACAGAGGACGCAAGGAATCACCCTGGAATATTCCTCGTTTTATTGGAACTATATCGGTGGAAATATTGGTGGTCTCCTCATTAAGATGGACCTTGGTCTTCCACAGCCTCATTGCGTGCTATAGAAATTTTATCAAGTAAGGATCGATTTTGTAGATCTTTAGTATGCAAAGGAGCCACTCGTGCAGTACGGAGTCAAAGGCCTTCTTGTAATCTACAAAGGCAGTATAGAGGTTTCTTTGCTTGGAGAAAGCTTAATTGCTGATGACTGAATAAATTATTAATTGTTCATTGCATCCCATGGCTCCTTTGGTGCACCCTTTCTGTTGTGGGGCTATAATGTTGTATCCTTCACAGTGGGAAGAAGTTCTCTTAGTAATATAGGATGTTATCAGCTTGTATAATCTGAAGAGGCAAGTGATTGGTCGATACTTTGATGGATCGTGTGTATTTTTGCGGTATTTTGGCAGAATATACGTTGTTCCTTGGGTGAGAAATGGTGGCAGCTTTAAGGGGTCTTTCAGAGTTCCATTAATTAATGCAGCCAGTTTCAAATGCGCGCACCAGAGTTTCTAAATCCAGTAATTATGTACTCCATCCGGGTCAGACGCTTTTCAGTTATGTAACTCCCTGGTGATGGCGGATCCTGGCCTGCCTCGTTCTGGTGTCGTCCGTTCAGAGGTTTTTCCTTCCATATCTGTAGCTTTTCTTCATTGGTCTTGTGGTGTTGTGTTATTATTGTTATTATTACTATTATTATTATTATTATTATTATTATTAAATGACTATCCAAAAATTGATGTCCAATAAATGAATTGATTAAGTCAAGGGAATTGAGTGTTCCGCGATGACTATATCCGGTTCTTTAACATTAACTTTTTTAGAAAAAACTGCCGCCTGGGCTTTTTTTTTCGTTTAACAGGGCGCCGAGGGAAAACAATCTCAGACATTCTCAATTCTACAGGTGGAATATTCGGTGGAGTTTTCCCCTGAAAATTAACTGTTGAATTTGAAGAGAATAGTTCCGCCAGTAAGTTTGCTTTTTCCTGTGCTTTGGTCGCAATGGTGCCATCAGAACGTGTTAGAGGTGGAATGGTTGACTTAGTAAAGTTCTAACTGATGGCCTTAAGATATTTTATAGCAATTGTCTGACTGATATTGCTCGCTTGGTTCCACCCAGAGCGGAACATGGTAAAAATTATTTACGAGTCAGTACACGGCAAATTTCTGGCCGCCCATCCATGTGGTTTCAGCAGCGCGTAAAGTCTGTTCAGAGATATAAGAAAGTGACTAACTGATCCGTATTAGGAAAGACCCGGGTCAGCTGTAAAATTGAAATATGGCCGAACAGGTCCGTATTTTGCATAGAATTTAATCATGGTTTGTAATAAAAATAAGTAAGACATTAAATAATATTTTATTTATGTTTAAATGTGAAATTACAAGTTATTTTATTATTGAAAATTATATACAAATTATTCGGTACTTATAATAATTATTCACTTAATATATTAATATCACTAGCGCTATCATCATCGGTTCTAATTATTATTTGTGCTATATGGTTTATATGGATATAGGATTTTTCCACTTTTTCAACATGTGTAACAGAATTTGCCCAAATTTGTGAAGGGATGTTAAAAACTTCAGTTTCTATAAGCTCAAGTACACTGGAGTTAATAGTAGGGCAAATTTGTTACGACAAATGGCAGATTTCAGTTGGTGCCAAACATGTTCGATGGAATTAAATATTAATGGTATGGTGGAAGCCTTAAAACTGTAAGCTCTAGATTTTTTGCACTTAAACTTTGTAAAACCTCAACTAATTCCCTTTTGGTGTAATCTTCCTGAAAATAAATGTCATTATCATACATATAGTTTTGGATTGTTGCTTTTGTGTCATTTGGGGAAGGAGTCTTGGTCAACTGCTTATTATGGTAGCTTGCATTGTCCATTACAATTACGCTATTCGGAGGTATATTTGGAATTAACTAGTTTTTAAGCCAATCCTTAAATAAATCAGCAGTGCTGTCCTCGAGGTAATCCGCAGAAGTATCTTTAATGTTTTCTGCAGACAAAGAATGTCCATTTGGAATCCATCCATCTTTAGATCTAGCATGCAAAATCCTAATTCGTTTACCTCTTTTTGATGGCGCGCTTGTTATACACTTGCCGTTTGAGTCAACTCAACCCTTTTCCGGGGTATCACATGTGTCGAACCAGGTCATCCAAGTAAATAATCGGCCTTTGCTGATCTCTGTAAATCCTAATTTTTTATAGATATTCGGATCGCCATTCCGGAATTCCGCTGGATTCCATTTAAACTCGTCTTTTGTTAATTTTTTTAAATCTAAACCCATGTATTGGATAGACTTCCATAACGTTGTTCTGCCCAGGCGCGTAACTACAGGGGGGCCTAGAGGGGCCGGCCCCCCCCAGAAAAAGGCTGACTTTGTAAGCTCGCTACTCGCCTCGCAAATCTAGCATCAAGTTATAATTATAATCTATATAAATTATAATAAATAATCTTGCCAAATATCACTCGACCATCATTTTTTTCTTGGTTAAATTTTCCATTTTTCACTCAAACTTTTTTGGCAATACTCGTTAAACTTTAGGCTTGTTTATTCAAAAATTAAATCCCTCGAGCTTCGCTCTCGGGATCTAATCAGAATAACCATGTACAAATTCAACTCGAAAAATTTCCAAAAAAAATTTTTGTGACAGCTGAAAAATCTAACCGATAAAAAACCGAGGTCTTGTGATATTACTGTTGGTTATTGACCAAATTTGTTAAAATTTGGGCGTGGTCCAAAAAAAATTTTGCCTGCGGCGGGCTCTCCGCCAGCCCGCATCTACACGCACCACCACTACAAATCACAATAACAGGCCCACCCTAGGCCACCCCCAGGTCAGAGGGCTAGTTACGCCACTGGTTCTGCCACATTTAACGCCGGTTTCATCTTTTTCAAGCCTCTTAATTAAATTATCTAATGTAGGCACGCTTTGTTCCTCGTATAACTTGTAAACTTCACGAACGTATTATATCTTGATCACTTCCATCTACCTTCGAGAAAATGCCAGTATCCCTTCTTTTTTTCCTGGCTAAAATGGGATTATTCACAATTTTCCATACAGTTGATGTTGGAATTTTTGTTTTTGTGGCCGTTTCTTCTAACGCTGCTTGCTTGCTGACCGCACGTTCAATGAGAGTTGAATAAACATTGTTTATAACTTTCTTAGTTTTCACAGAAAAGTGGTTTCTGCTTTTCGACGGGATCCTGAGATACATTGGGCTCGCACATATTTTTCATGAATCACACACGATTAAACAAACGCTGTATTACACACGAAGTAATAATAACTACTAAGCTTAAAACTAACTAGAGTGACTATATATTACAGTCTTTAGAACAAAATTTGTTTCATGGGATTAACCCTCTCATTTTGAATCAGGTAAAAATCGGTTTAAAGTCACCAAACTATTACTTTAATAATGAAATTACGTCTTCCGGATTTGCAGTTTACTTTAGGAGATTTTTAAGTACGGACCATAAATTACCTGCATTTATTCATTCATTCATTGTTTGTTTATGGCCACCCTTGGATAATCCCATTTAAAGGCAAAGTGTAACTTTCTTATATCTCTGGACATGCTTTTTTTTACCTATTCCTCGAACGACATTGTTCAAAAACGACTTCATCTGGAGAACGTCATCACTCTGGTACGACCTTCTTGACGTTGTGCTCTCAAACGATGAATCTCTTCCTTCATAGACGCACCGCTCGCAAAACGCCCTAAAGGATTTTTCCGATAGTACACCTGTAAATGATAAAAAAATTATTTTTCTTTATTTATGTGGCCCACCACAATCATTTTTTTAAATGCACTACTACTACAAAAAACATACCGTAATTTTGCTTATTACATAAAATATTTTCTAATTTGATTATTATTATAATCTGAGATGAAGTGGGCTGATTCATAGTAATAAGAATATCATGTCAATAAATTTTTAAAAAGGTTTATTGTAGGTCACCCAAGTTTTGGAAAAAACCTCCAAAATTCGTATAAATAAGTCAGTTGACACGTGTGGTGAATGGTTTTGTGAAGGTCAGGAACAGGATTAGATTTTAACATATCTATTATAAAGACTTTTGAATCGCTTACGTAAATAGTCGATTAAAAATATTAATACATAGTCGCATTTGGGCGTCATCCTCGTCATTATCACTTTCAAATATTTTATATGGTAAGTTTATGTTAACCCATTAAGGTTAGTAGGTAAGATGTACAGAGAGGGGATAATAGATTTTGCAGACCAAACAGTCAGAAAATTGTGTCAGGTTAATCAACCTGAACTAACCTAAACGGGGTGTTGATTTGTCAAAGTTACTAATATTTTTAACTATAGTTTTTGAAAAACAAGGTGGTGTCTTAGATGGTGTATTGACTCAAAGCTTTTTTAACATCAATTAAATTAACATTCCATATTATGATTGATCGCTAACCATGGAGTTTTCAATTCTAGTGAAGTTTTTAATTTTTCTTCAGTGCCGTAGTGTTTTAAAATAGTGATTTCTTTGCAAATTGATAATATAAACATTGGACAACATATTATCATATACATCGAGAAGAAATCGAAATCACACAATGTTTGTATTGTGAAGAATTGTGATATTAAATCTAACTTTTTGGATTGCCAAATGATCCCAAAATGTAAGGGAATTTTTATATTTAGAGGTCATACAAAGTTCCTTAACCGTAATCGTTAAAAATACGCAGACAAAAATAATAATAAATGTCTTTATTTCTGAATACACAAATACTTTATAAACAATCCCTTACATACATGCTAGAATACCTCCCTGATCAAACTCAACCTCTAGTGAAAACTAAACCCAACATATTTACATAGCTACATGGTGGTTTAGATGGTAGGAGAAATTATATACATATTAAAGAGATCAACTTTACCATTTAGGTATACTCCATTCCACAATAATTCGTTGATTTCCCGACCGCAATAAAATTTAAACCCAGCCATAAACAAGTGCCTTTTGAAAGGGTATAGGTCCTGATTACCTACTAATTTCAATAGTTTAGGTTAGCTATTTTCAACAAAACAACAAATATAAAATAATAGGTAAGTATCTTTATTTTAATCATGTATTTAAATAGATATTAATATTTATACAAAAATACTACTCTACGATATTATAATATCATCTATACCTAAACTAATTATTAAGGGCCTTACGTTACTATTAATTATGTTATTATATTGGTATATTAGGTAGGTTAATGGCAAATTGCAGGTGTTCAATATAAAGCAGAGTCTTTTCATCTTAGTTCATCAGTCGTTTGGTGTTTGTCAAGCTGTATTTTCGTGTGTGTTATCGAGCATCCAAAATATGTCAGATCTGTGCGAAACTTCAGATAATAATGCTTCCGGAAGTAATGGTGTAACGAAAAAAAAAACATTTATCACTTGATGCCAAAAACATCATAAAGAACGTTTACTGTACCCTTTTAGAAAAAGGGTATGACCGGAGTGCAAGTTTTAGTGAAACGAGTATTTCGACCAAAGTTGCATTAACGACAGTAAAAGATATAGTGACCAAACCCATCTAGCCAAGGAAAAAACGGTGTGATAGCGGAAAATTGAGAAGCATCGAAGAAGCTGATAAAGACTTGATTCGGAGGAAAATTTATTACATGCACAGAAAACAAATAGTCCCAACAATAGATACGCTAAAAAAGGTACTTACAGCAGACGAAACCGACATTTCATGTGGCAGGACAAGCCTTTGGAGAATAGTAAAAGCAATGGGTTTTAAATATCGTACCATTGACAAACGACAAGTACTAATGGTATCGCAGCGTTTACAAGTATGGCGTAGAGATTATTTGAATCTTATCAGACAATATAGGGAAGAAAATCGTTCAATTATATACTTGGACAAAACTTGGTTTGATACCCACGACATTTCTAAAAAAGGTTGGAGCGATTCAACAATCAAATGTTAAACTAAAGCTCCCTCAAACAAAGGACAAATAATTACGATATTACATGCAGGTTCAGAAAATGGATTTATTCCGAATGCTCTATTATTATCTGCGAAGAAAATTGCCAATTCATTTTTGGATTACCATCAATACACGGATGCTACATTGTTCGAAGATTGGTTTCAGAATCGTCTGCTTCCGAATGTGCCCAAAAATAGTGTTATTGTGATGGACAACGCTAGTTACCACAGTCGCCAACTAAGTAAAGTGCCAAATTCAAATAATACAAGAGTGGAAATTCAAAACTATATGATGGAAAATAATTAATATTTCGAGGAAACCTATACAAAAAGGGACCCTTTAAATGTTTCAAAAACATTCAATATTGAAAAAGAATATATCTCTGACAATCTCCCAAGTGCTAATGGTCACACAGTTTTACGCCTCCCTCCGTATTACTGTATTTTTAACCCAATAGAACATATATGGAGCCAGTTAAAGACGATGATTAGAAGAGAAAACACATCCTATACACTAAGTAGTTCTGTTATAGAATTAATTAAAAAATGTGTAAATAATATCCCAGTAGAAAGTTGGAAAAATTCTGTGAGACACGTGATCCAAGTCGTAGATTCCTATAATATAATTAATAGTAACGTAAGGCCCTTAATAATTAGTTTAGGCATAGATGAAGACGATAGTGATAGTGAAGCAGAGCTAAATATAGAGTAGGTTAAGTTAAATATTGTATTATTATAATATTGTAGAGTAGTATTTTTGTATAAATATTAATAGCTATTTAATTACATGATTAAAATAAAGATACTTACCTATTATTTTATATTTGTTTTATGTGGACAACTCCAGAATTAAGGATGGAAGCAGAAAAAATGTTGATTGTATCGATATTTTACAATATCAAGAATCTCTAATAATATAATATGTATTGATAATTATCTGGTTGCCTAACCACAATGAATTCATATTGTAGAATCAAAAAATTAAGTTACCTGCGTTCAAATAGATTTTTGAAGATCGGTCAATAATGGATTTCAATGCCTTATTATTGGCCATGGTCAATAATAACTTATAAGGTAGAGAAAAACGATTTCTAACGTTAATAATCGGTCAATAATGGCGATGTTATAGATTAGTAGTGGAAAAAATTCATTTTTGACCGATCTTCAAGAATATATTTGAACGCAGGTAACTTGATTTTTTGATTCTACAACTTGTGGTTAGGCAACTAGATAATTATCAATACATATTAGATTTATTAGAGATGCTTGATATTGTAAAATATCGATACAATCAACATTTTTTCTGCTTCCATCCTTAATTCTGGAGGTGTACACATAATAATATCACTAACATTTTCTTCGCTCATTTTTTTAAAAAACGGAAAACTGGTGAAATCTGATGACATAAATGAACAAAAATTGACATTAACAAAGCCACCTGACGAAACAACAAAATATTTTGCCAATTCCAAAGCGCAGGTAACTTAATTAAAAAATATAATTATACCTACCTATATTTTCTTATAATTATTAATACTTATAAAGATAAATGTCTTATAAAAGTTTCTAGTAGTGGAGCAAAAAATATTATATTAATCACGGTTTAGACAGCTTATAGCCCTCGCGTCTTAAATCCCTCGTCGCTCCGCTCCTCGTGATTTAAACTTGCCGCTGGGGCAATAATGATGGCTGTCTAAACCTTGGTTAATAATATACTATTATTATAATTTTTACGAGTATAATTTAGTTTATGTATAATGTATTTTTTTAAAAATGTTTAATAAAAAATAAGTGTAGCTAATACTATGTACATAATGCCTAATTTTTATTCTGTTAAAATAAAAATCTTTCCTTTTTACGAATATCCTACCGGCACGCCTTTGTCACACCATTTTCAGTGTTTGTGAATGGATAACAATACGCAAAACCCACAAATTGACCCAAACCCGGGTGGTACTACCTGCGCTTGATGAAAAGAAAGAATTTTGCAATGACATTAATGCCAAATTATGAAATTGGCTTAAATATTCGTTGGGTCACTCCATAGTCCCTTTGCATACCTAATGAGCTTTTATTACTCTACACCTTTCTGAAATAGACTATATTTTATGTACTTATTCCGTTTCTGCTCTAATCATTTCATTCCTTTTTTTTTGTATCTAATCCTGGTTTCCTGTTTGCTAACTATATGATCATTGTGCCTTAATGGGGTCCTCTATTAGAATAATACACCTATTTATATCTATACATACTTACCTTGGGTGTTTGTATCTCAGTGAAACTAGTCAAAGTGTGAAGTGTCAGTGTTTTTTTAATTAAATATGGATAATTTTCAACAGTTGCCTAAACGCCCTAGAGTCGGTACATGTATAGTAACTTAAACTAAACTTAATTCTTAACTGTTACGATTCTATTAAAAGTTTATTTACTGTGATATTCATTAAACTGTGGAGGAAGACTGCACTGTTTCATGTACATTACTTTGACTACACTGACAGTGTAGCCTAGTTTTTCAATTTCTATTGCGGTTCCAACGATATGGTTGTTAAGACCTTGCTTCAGCGATTCGCGTTAAATATAAATTATTAAAAAAAAATTTCAAAAGACATCTGATGATCTTTCAATGCCTCCTTACCAAAAAGTGGAAAAAGGAAAAAGAAAAATAAGATTTTCTTCACCATATTTAGATCATTATTCTCGCACCAAGGAATGCCCACAACACCTAATAGTAAATATAAATTATAAAATAACAACAAAAAAAATACTTTCTTTTAAACCAAAAATAATTTTATAAAAATAACCACAATTCCTGTTGAACGCCTATAAATCTCTACTATAGCCAGAATATTCCCCCATTTTTTTAACCGACTTTCGATACGGTCGGGTTCCTCGATGTTTCATATTTTTACATTCTTTGAGGCAGAATTGCCAAAGTATATTATTAAAAAAGAACTTTTTGAAATAATGCAGATTTTAAATATTCATATTCAGATTCTTTCTCTAATGTCACAGCTTATTTCCAGAACTATTAGGTACACTATTTTTATACACTTGTTTGCTTAAGATGACCTTCTCTAAGGTAGAAACACGTCCTGTTTTTGATGATTACTATAATGTAGAGATCTTTGCCCTCTCAACTTTTTACAATTAAAGATATTTATGGTTTAGACAAATATTTGTGGTTCTTTTTTTATTCCTACCATTTTTATTTTTGTTTTGGGTAAATTCGATAGTATTCTATTCCCAGTAAGTTTAATCGTAAATACGATACGAATTTTTTAAATAAAAATTCGAGAGAAATGTTTATTTTCTTATATTCTCTTTAAATAATGGTTATTACTGTAAACTCAAATAATAACGATACATTTGAAATAAACGGGGACTACATATTCAACCTTTAGACCTATATATTATTAAAAAGAAACTTTTTAAAATAATGCTGATTTTAAATATTCATATTCAGATTCTTTCTCTAATGTCACAGCTTATTTCCAGAACTATTAGGTACACTATTTTTATACATTTGTTTGCTTAAGATGACCTTCACTAAGGTAGAAACACGTCCCGTTTTTGATCGATTACTATAATGTAGAGATCTTTGCCCCCTCAACTTTTTACAATTAAAGATATTTATGGTTTAGACAGATATTTATGTTTTTTTTATTCCTACCATTTTTATTTTTGTTTTGGGAAAATTCGATAGTATTCTATTCCCAGTAAGTTTAATCGTAAATACGATACGAATTTTTTAAATAAAAATTCGAGAGAAATGTTTATTTTCTTATATTTTCTTTAAATAATGGTTATTACTGTAAACTTAAATAGTAACGATAAATTTGAAATAAACGGGACTACATATTCAACCTTTAGACCTTATATTCTTTCAAGTAATCCCACAGAAAATAATCTAACGATCAGGAGATCGTGGGTCCTAAAGGATCAATCCACTGATCCCGGAAATGAATTCAATCAGTTTAAAATGTAATTAGTAGTAGCACATCCGTTTTCGTCCTCTGGATCAGACAACATGTTCTCAATTTCCAGATACAAATTTTGATTTAAAATTTCTTTAAATAAAATAAAATTTTAATATTCTGTGATGCAAAATATATTGTTACATTTTTGACTATCAGTGGCAATTCTAAAAATTCTAATTTTTCTGTGCCATTACTTACTTGCAATTTTGTGAAGAGACAATTAAAATTTTTGACTACTAGTGGCAATTCTAAAATTATAATTTTCCTGTGCTCAATGCTTACTTGGAATTTTGTGAAGAGACAATTACAATTTTTGAATATGAGTGGCAATTCTATAATTCTAATTTTTCTGTGCCAATGTCTACTTGCAATTTTGTGAAGGGACAATTAAAATTTTTGACAATTAGTGGCAATGCTCAAATTCTAATTTCTTTGTGTCTAATACTTGCAATTTTTAGGAAGAGACAGTCTATTGGTCGTAAAATAAAATGTTTTTATGAAATACAATAGAACCTCGGTCATGTGAACATATTTATACGATACATTGAATACTAACGATATATTTAATATAATACTGTTTTTTAGAGTGATTGTTTTTTTGGAACTTACTACTTACAAAAATAATCCAATATCGAATATAATTACAAATTACTTTTGTAAATATCCGATTCCTTTCAAAAGTAAAACTATTATTTCGATAATGAATAATTTGATTATATAAATACCTGGTTTTTATAAGTTCACATAACCGAACGCCATCTGTAATCCATTTTCTAAAAAACATTCTCCGATTGCCTAACAAAATTCCAAACCACGATCATCATCTTTATTCTTTAAATCGTCTATAAATTTGGTTTTTTACACCCGAAAATGTTGCCGATTAAAATGACATAAAACTATGAATATGGATGATGAATAATTTTTGAGTTTATTGGATTGACTAAAGAACTATTAAGGTGGCAGCGTCATCATGGTTTTGCTGCTACCAGGTAAATTTTTACATACGAGTGGTGGCGAGTAGGTGAGATATCAAATACCAAAATCAAAATTTCCAAATTTACCTGCGTAACTCGATTGGGGTCGCTTAAATCGAATGGTTTTTTCTGATTTTATGGACAACCTTCGTCTTTGGAAGTCTGTAGTTTTTGGGCACGATCGGAAAATAACAAATATTTTTTTTTTTTAGTTCAAAATATTATTAGTATTATTAATAATAAACTAATACATTTGTTATTTAATAGGTCAGACACGAAAAGTCCGATCGAAATACGGATTAGACCCGGAGATGGTGAGCCCACCTTAAAGGAGTTGGTGATGGGTCAGCGGGGTTGAGGATTTTGGTACCTCTTTCTAAGAGGTACTGGGCTAAGGGATTGAAATTTCAAATTTTTTTGAGTTTCTTCTTAATAGCTCCTGCAGCTTTTTTTGCTCAAATTTGGAATATTGGTTACGCTATAGGACTTACATCATTGGGCATTATAATGACTTCAGTACTAACAATTATGTTATTTTTACCTCAGGGGAAACTACTACTACCTATAAACAGAATATTCCTGATTTAAAATAATTTTAAGAGCTTTCCGTCCTAAACTAAACTATAACCAATAAATTAAGTAGATGAACCTGTAACTTATTTCGTACATAAGGAGATGTAGAAGTGTGCCAATACTCAAACTAGTTTTCAAATAATTGAATAGGAAAAAGTTAAAATTCAGTGGTCTTCCAGAATCGCCCGGCCTTACCCCTTTCGACTTTTATTAGAAGTCTAACTAAAATATTTTGGCAATGTTCGAAAAACGTTCACACTAATCTAACTGATTTTTAAATAACATATCCAAATGGCCAAACTAACCCTATGGGTGTGAGAATCTACAGGGAGATATTTTTTCAGGGGTCATTACCCCTTTTCTCCTCCTGAACTTTTTTGCGGTGCGCTGCTGGTAGAGTCTAAATACGAAATTATTTTTTCTTTTGTTTAAAAACTTTTTAGCCTCTTGTGGTTTTTTCGTATCTGCGACCGTTATCGAGAAAAAAAAAATAAGAACCAATTTCCGTATTTCGCTTTAAATTAAATTAAATTAAAATTTCTAAAATGGTCTAGTAGTCTCCGACTTTATTTTTATAATCTCTTGTTTTTATTAATTGTGACAGTTTATTCGCCACTACCTTTTGAAAATTAAAGCTGCATGGGATGACCCGGTTTTTGTAGCAATGATTTATTACAATACAAAAAGCCAAATAATACCAATAACAAGGGAACTACGTTACACCAATTGTTGAAAGTGACCTCCTACCCTTATACATGCGCCCGCTCTTCTTCTTATTGATGCCCGTGCTTGTTCGAAAACTCCGGAGTATTTCTAACGGTTTCAAATAATATTTGAATTCGTCATCAACGTCGTCAACGTTATTGGCTGGTGTTGTATGCACTAGAGATTTGAGATGTCCCCATAGGAAAAAATCTAGGGAAGCCAGGTGACCTAGGGGGCCATGACTCAGATTCACCCCGTCCTATGCACTTGTTCTCACACACTTCATTTAAATACTCCTGAGCCAAAATAGAAAAATGGTCTGGGGCGCCATCGTGCATAAACTACATTTGATTTCTCAGCAAAAGAGTAATTCAAGTAATAAAGATAATTCTTGTTTCAAAAAATGCCTGTATGAGTGACCATTAAGATTGAGTCGACCAGGCAAAATGAAAGGACCAATCAAATGATCCCCAATTAAACCACCCCATACATTTAATGAGGACTGCTCTTGAGAATGCGTTTCTATAATTTCATGTAGATTTTCTTTAGCCCATATGTAGTTGTTGTAAAAATTTAAAATTTAATTTCTTGACAAATTAGCTTTGTCGGTAGAAACGATTTTACAATCACAGTTGGGGTTAACTGCAAGCCTATTAAGGTACCACTGGCAGAAATTAATCATTAAAGGGAAATCTCGAGGAAGAAGCGCGTGCACGCCCTTTCAGTATTGTAAGGGTATAGCAGAGAAATACGCAAAATTCACCAAATAACTTGATGACTAATATTTAAATTTTCACAGACTTTTCTGGTGCTAGTGTCTGGATTTTCTTCTATTTCATTTATAAGCTTCTTCAATCTGTGGTGTTCTAATAGTATAATTGGTATTCTTTTTAATAGTTTCAGTTTCTACAAGACGCCTATGAATATTCGATGATCAGGTATCATTCTATTAGGATAGCGCTCCATGTACGGACGTCTGACTGCATTTCCATTTGCAAGGCCATACTTTTAAACTTGTTTATTTGCCTATTTTTTTATAATGCCAAGTTTATACTTAAGATTACCTTAGGGCCTAGTGCCCCTACACAATTAAAAAAAAAATCGTACAGTTACATAAGGTTTCCTAAGATATATCAAAACAGTTTTGGGCATATACGGACCGTAAGCATACGGCCCGAAATACGCCCAAAGAACCGAGCCAGAAGCCCGGCGGCCGTTGGAATGGCCTAGGTATAATTTTGGACATTTAAATTACAAGAGTTGTTACACACACGTTCCGGCGGTGCCTTACCGGTGTTCTACAAGGCTTACGTTGCTCCGTGGAGCTTAATATTAAAATTTCAGGAAATTGTTTCAGTGGCAACTGTGTTCCAATGGCAGAGCATTCTGGGAAAACTTTAGGCCATAGATGAAATGCATCTCAGCCATTTCAGAACTCATAAAATTTGGCATTGTTACGTGATTACAAAAAGCAATAAAATACTCTTACACCTTACAGTTTACAACTTAAACCTTTAATTTAGAAATACTTGCAGACACAAATGAGGCCTCTGGATGCAAAAGCAGAAATATCCGTTTAATGCGCTACTGAGAAAATCACAAAAAGCTGTAATTTCTTCCAAAAGCATTTTTTTGTGTACAACTTGGTACCAAACACTAAATTAAAAACAGTAAGTTCAGAAAATTAATAAAGTCAAAATTATGGATTTTATTAAGTTTGCTTTACTTGATATTAACAAAAATAGAATGGATATAATGAATTTTAAAAGTTAAGCTAGAAGTTATCTGGTTTTGAATATTAAACAAGGTTAAACTTGTCTTAATAAACAGTCTTATTATTGCTTTTATACAAACATTAAGATTATAATAATTATATAATATTAATATTAACAAGCCGACCGTATTCCACCAATAGCTTCACAGAACTGAAAAAGCATTATAATAATTGTACTGTTTCTGCCGTTACTTGGTGGAATTTCACGATAAATTCAAAGTAAAATAAAACATATTGTATACTAATTTAGCTGGTTTTGCCAACACGGCAGCTTCTTCAAGAGTTCTTGATATGCGTACTGGAAAAAAAAAACAGCAAAACAACGATTTACAATTCGGTTCAGTGCAAATATGGAAGGTGAGAAGGAAGAACTACTTATAATAGACGAAAGCAAAAATAGGGCGAACATATCGATAAGTTACCCTTCCAACAACCAGCATGGATGACAGCAGACATCGTGACAACATGGCTTCACAGATTTTATGCCAAGATGAAGAACCAGAATAGAAGAGTGGTATTGTTTCTGAATAATGCAACGTCTCATCCCAAAATTACACTGAATAATTTCAAACTAATTTTCCTCTGCCCAACACTATCTCACATTGCCAACTTTTTGACCACGGCATTATTAAGAATTGACTATCATTCGAGTGTATTGAAGAGATCCAAGAAACGGATGAAACTATTCCCAACTCTATGACAGAGGAAGAGGAACCTGAACTTGCTCCAGTGTTGAAAATATCAAGCCTAGCTGAAGCCTGAGCAAGTTTAATAGACTTAGAGAACCCTTTTAGTAATGTTAACAATTTTGACAAGTCTACAAATATTTCTCAATTGCTATTAAAATGTGAATCTGAATGTTATAAAAATAAAATAAAAAATATGAAACAATCATTAATTTCTATTATTATTATTTTAGAAAATAAGAATTTGGAAGCAATTATACAGTACACTGTATCATACATACAGGGCGTTCATTTGAAAACTTCCCACCACGGATTTATCGAAAACCACTGATTAAAAGAAAAAACGCCGAGACACGTCAAAAGACTTGCCAAAGGGGACAACTTTTTAACCAAAAACTACTTCACCCCCTTTTACCCTCTGCCCTCCGGGGTCATCCCCTTAAAAATTTTAAATGACAAGGGATATCAAGTAATAGCTTGTTTGAAAGGTCTTTCAAAGTGCTTTATTTCGTGGTTTGATTTTTTAAAATCGGTCGATTCGTTTTCGAGACAAGTAGAAAAATCTTTATTTTTCTTAATTTGTTCAGATAGAAACAAAAACACACGAAAATATCACTTTTTATTTCAATAAGTGTTCAAAAACCAACATAAACAGCAATTCGGAAGATTAGACGTGGCAGCAACCAAATAACAACCCGACTTTTTTTCAGCCATCTATTTATAAACACAGATAACATGGGCGAACTGTATTTATTCTTATACATGTTTAGTTTTTTATAGTTGCTAAGAGTGGAAATGATTCTAATTTATGTTATGCAAACTGCCGTCACATTTAACGCCAGACATCCGGAAAAGATAACTTCGCATATGTATGTTTTGGACCTTGTTACTAAATTTACTCAAACTGGATCTGCTGCAAATAAAAAACGTAATCATCGTAGAGTTTTGGATGAAGCCGCTCAAGTTGAAGTTTTGGGTCATTTTGGCATAAATCCCAATACTTCATTACGCAAAATTGTTGATGCGACTGGTATTTTATTAGGCTCTGTACACACAGTTACTAAATTACATAAATTTCATCCATTCAAAATGAAAATATTGCAAGAGTTAACCGAAGATGATTTCGATGGGCGAGTTGAGTTTTGTGAACAAATGACTGCAGCGATTAATGATAATACCATTCATGTAAAGAATATCTGCTTCAGTGATGAATGCACATTTTATCTAAATTGATTTTTTAATAAGCATAACTGCAGGTATTGGGGCAATGAAAATCCTCATGCTTTTGTAGAAGGGCATACTCAGTACCCCCAAAAAATTAATGTATGGACAGGCATTTTAGGAAACAAAGTGATTGGGCCATTGTTTATTAATGGGAATTTAAATGAAGGCATTTATTTAGATATGTTGGAAAATACCATCAATCCGCTTATCACTGAAACCATTGAAAACCAAATCGAAGACGATGGTAACCCCATACTTGATGAGGCTGAAATCTATTTCCAGCAAGACGGCGCTCCTCCTCACTATGTTCTTCCAGTTCGGCAATGGCTAGACGACGAGTTTCCAGATAAATAGATAGGGCGAAGAGGGCCTATAGAATGGCCTGCTAGGTCTCCTGACTTGACGCCATTTTTCTATGAGGCCATTTGAAATCTATTGTTCACTCCCCAACCTGAAAGTTTGGATGAACTTCGTCAACGCATCATCGAAAGCTGCCATGATCTCCCACAACATGTTTTTGAAAATGTCCGTCAGGAATTTGAACATCGCCTATATCATTGTTTGGCTATTAACGGGCAACATTTTGAACACTTATTGAAATAAAAAGTGTTATTTTTAAGGGTTTTTTTTTTCTATCTGAACAAATTAAGATAAATAAAGATTTTTTTACTTTTCTCGAAAACGAATCAAAAACAAGTCAAACGTCAGAATAAAGCACTTTGAAAGACCTTTCAAACAAGCTATTACTTGATACCCCTTGTTATTTGTAATTTTTAAGGAGATGACCCCGGGGGGCAGAGGATAAAAGGGGGTGAAGTAGTTTTCGGTTAAAAAGTTGTCCCACTTGGCAAATGTTTTGACGTGTCTCGGCGTTTTTTCTTTTAATCAGTGGTTTTCGATAAATCCGTGGTGGGAAGTTTTCAAATGAACACCCTGTATGTTAGTATGCACGTGCAGTATATTGGTAAATTGGGTTCATCTCATTTAATTTTAGCTCTGATAAATTTAAACAAAAATATTTAAAATTATTTACATATATGTAGATACTTTTTAATTGTTAGACACTGTAAAATGCAGACCAGTTGTTTTAATTTTTCTCTATTTACAACCACCCCTATTAACCGACCAATATTTGATTCCCCGAGGGTGGTCGCTATTGAGAGATTTTTACTGTATAAGTATTAGAATATAATTTTCAAATTCGACCCCACTATACTATTTCCCTAACTGGAAAATACGATACTAGTTAAGGGTTAAAAGAACATAGCTACCTATACATATACGACAAAAATTATAATTGAACATGAATTACCCACCTGAGACGACAACAATAACAAATTTCAAAAGTAATAAACAAATTAATATCAATAGGAAGGCTGCTCTTTTCAAGACCATATAATTAAAATTGTTATAAAATTGAATGTCAAAGCAACGATTCCCCGGAATATTACTAATAGGTGCCCGTGCTCAGTCTATCTAGGGGACATTTACCTTAATCGTTATTTTTGACCATCATTTTGTTTCAGAAACTGGTCTGGGCGCTTAGAATTAGTATTTCCTTCCTTTTCTACATCATGTCATTTATATAGGCCACCTGTCCGTGAATTAGAATAGATAATTAGACAAATATGGGTTTTTGGGATTTTCTGACTGACTAAACCTGCTTTTATGAGAGAATAAAAGATCTTTGTCGTATTTTGTTGTTATTTAATTTCCAAAAAACAATATAAAACACAGGATCTGCAACACAGATTTTAGTAGAGAAAAGCAATTGAATAGAAGCGCTATTGTAATAATTTTTAAAATCTGTTTTGTTTTGGATACCTATAACAATATATTAGACGGTCGTAATGAACTCAATTAGCGTAAGTTATACCTACTACATACTTTATTTTAGAGATATTTTTGCGTTCATTAATCATAGATATTAAGTAGGCTCCACACCATTATGGCTTTATTTTTAAATGACGTAAATACTAAACATAATGTTGATATCTGTTTACAGCGGGATGGATGTAAATTGACTTACATCCCGTTGTCATTACTATCGAAATCAAACAAAAATAGTTTCAGATTATTATTATCAAAATATCTTATTTAAGTTGGACATTGGTCCTTTATTTCCTTTGTTTCTTGTATTGCTCGTTGATCTTCTGGGGCTATTTGATTGAGATTTCTTCTTCTTTGGTTTGAGTCTATTTTTTTTATGTTGTTCTATGTATCTTGCTTCTTTCTACTTGTTTCCATGATTTGTATGTATGTTATTCTGCTGGGTTTGCAATTCATTGACATACAAGAACTGCTTTTAACACAAAAAATCTATAGAGTGATGGAGACATGAAAGGATTTGTCGGTTAATCGTCAATCTATATATATTCTCAATATTTTCTTTTTGTAGCGAACACGATATCTTTAAAGAAACATTATAAACGCGTGTAAGAAACTTTTAATACAGGGTGTTACAGACGAGCTCGATTTGTTCTTCATTTTTACTATTCAGGGTGATTTCTAAGTAATCTCAAATATTTGAAGTTACTATTCCTCATAGCGTTATATGAAAAAACTCCAAAAATGTCTAGTTCCTAAACTACAGGGTGTTGATATTTTAATTTTAATTTTGTGTCTGTTAATTACCTTAAAAACTGAATGATTTCTTTTTATCAAACTTGCAACGACTATACTACTTATTAATTTAGCGCCAGCATTCTAATAATGAAATAGGTTCATTAAGCATTTATTTATTGCATTTCAGAAAGTTTTTGACGTTTAGTGCGAACTGCAACAATTTTTAATTTTTTGACGCCTCTAAAGCCTTTAATAATAACATAATACAGGGTGTTACTTAATGATAGGCTGTAATTCCAAGGGCGCATTTCTTAATCAAATTAAAGTATAAAAAGGGGAAAGGGGAAAGAAAGTCAAAAAGTCTTTCTCCACTAATTTAATAGTAAGCTATCAAAGGCTCAATTTTAAAATTAAAACGTCTCTACATATTTCGAAGGTAGTAACCTTCATCTTCAGAAGACAAAAGTAGTGCTGCAGTTATTACAACTGAACTTTTCTACTTGAATTTGGCGTCAGAAATGCGCCCTTGGAATTACGGTCTATCGTTAAGTAACACCCTGTATAGGTATACTTAATGCAAAATTAAAACCGATGCACGTCATACCCTTTAAGTGACGTCAGATATCGACAGTGTTGCCAGCTTGTAACCAAAATATCCGAGTGAGGGAATTACAGTTTTTTTTCATAAAAACAAGATAAATATACAAAAATTTCCCATAGTTTATATATTTGTTTACTGCATAATACCTTTTACCATCAACTTTAGTAGATCTAACACTTCTTGTATTTTCATCTTACCAAGATCGACCATTGGCACCACTCTGAAAAATCCATGTTTCATCGAACAAAACGAATTGGTACAAGAATGCTTCTTTTTCTTTAATATATTCTTTTAAAAATACCAGTCGTTTGAAAGCTACATGGAAAAGTTTCATAAGCCCTCGCCTCAGTTCATCTTTTTACCACCTGAAGTCTATTTTCTTGAAGAGGCTTCTTAATAAAATAATAATACAAAGATGGATTTTCAATCATCCTCCAAATCACTTAAATCAGTCGCTTCATTAACTTCAACAATGATGGGTTGAATGTTCAGTTTATCTAATACATGCCCTCTTTCATACCATTTTAATATCTCGCTTTCTGTGTGCCAAATTTAATTTTTCCAAACATCAGGAGTAGCAGTATCCAATGATTCTTTCCACATATTCATACAGTCAGTTTCTGTACTGCCATCTCGACCAATATGTCTGTTGTAATAATTTTTGGTAATCCCCCAAATATGTTCAATCGAATTGAACATACAGTGGTATGGAGAAAGCCGTAAAACTTTATGTCCATATTGCTCAGCCAGGTCATCAACTAAATATTTTTTTGGTGGTTTATGTCTGAAAACAATTTAAGTTTAATATTTAAGAATATAGGGAAAAGGGAAAAAAAAGTCAAAAAGTCTTTCTTCATTAATTTAGAATTAGTGGAGAAAGACTTTTTGACTTTTTTTCCCCTTTTCCCTATATTTCAACTCCACTTCGAGAATGGACTATTTCTTTAAATTTAAGAAAATGTTAAAAAAGAAGGGCATACAAAACGTCTTGTACCAACCTATTAACGATTTGTAAAAGTTCGGCTTTGAACATTGTATAAACAAATTTAATTTTATTAGTAGTTAACTATTCTTGAATTGCAGCTATATTCCATGATGTATTAGGTATTTTTGTTAACAAAATGTTATGGTATGGGGCGTTGTCTATTACGATCACAGATGGCTTTGCTAAATTTGTCAGTAATTGGTTTTTGAACCATTGTAAAATTTTTGCTGATTCATTTCTCCATGGTAGTCACTCAGCTTAGTTTTAGAAAGGAAAATTGCCTCTGCACCTTCAACAAAACCATCTTCACACCAGCATGAATTATTATGTACCTAGAAAAATATGTTTTACCCAGGTAAACTTCTCATAGTTTATATATTTGTTTACTGCATATTACCTTTTACCATCAACTTTAGTAGATCTAACACTTATTTTATTTTCATCCTGCCAAGATCGACCAATGGTACCATTTTGGAAAATCCATGTTTCATCCAAGAAAACGAATTGGTACAAGGATGCTTCTTTTTCTTAAACATATTCTTTCAAAAATATAAATCGTTTGAAAGCTACATGGGAAAGTTCCATAAGCCCTCGCCTTATTTCATCTTTTTTCCATCCGAAGCCCATTTCCTTTAACAGGCTTTTTAAAGAGTTAAGACAACCATCAAACAGTTGTCTGTCTTTCAATTTCTTACTTAAAGTTGTCAACGTTACATGATGTTCTAAAAAAAGTTACAGCTTATGCCTAACCACTGTAAAATATTATTTTTTGAATAATACAACTTACTTGTTTCATACATTCCATAAATAGTGTCACGGATAGAACTTATATCCAATCTTGACACATTTACAACATTCTTTAAATAAGAACGTTTCCTTTTAGGTGATTCAAATAATTTATTTTGCTTAACTGTTGTTGAAACTGCGCTTACAGTGGACATATTCAAATATAGGGCAGCTGCTACACGCTAAAAATTAGTAAAGTAGATATAAAATATATAGACCTTAACTCACTCTTCAAATTTACATCTCTAACTGCTGTCAAGGGTAACAATGGGCCATTGTTGTTAAGTTCTTCCTGAAAATAGCTTATTAGAGAGGCTATAAGCTCTTTGCGCGGGCTATTTAAATGCTTTGGCATTTTTTACAAATAGTAAACAACGTAATCGACAGAGATATTTATGTGCACTGTTGTTGTTCTTAAGATAACAGTTTTTTAATGCTATTAATGAAAAGATCTGGAGTTTTTGTTAAAACACAGATGGCACAGCAACACAGAATCACAAAATAATTAAGGTTAGTTTTGCATGAACGTCAAACAAAGCCAACGAACGAGCTGGCGCCATCGCACCGTTTACAGTTGTGCTGCCAACTATCGGCCAATAAAATTCAAATTATATTAATTTTTACAAGCTTAAATAAACAAAATAGTTGCTATAAGTGGGTTCGTATCAAAGAAGAATACTTTAAGTTTGTAGTAAATTTAATATCCCATAAAGTTTTAATACTTTTTGCCCAAAGTTAATTTCCTCGTGTTTTCTTACGAACTTACAATTATCAGCTGATTAATGACGTGCATCGGTTTTAATTTTGCATTAACCATACCTGGTATACCGGCAAATGAAAACTGAATTATTCTTTTTAAGAAAAATTAAAATAACTTTTAAACCGTTGGTAATATTTATTTACGGTTTAGACTAGTACATTTCATTGCAAACTGTCTGCTGTACTACGAAAAAAGTGTCGTAGACCCCCACTCCTTGATTCGGCGGGGTTCGATTAAAGTGAACGATCTAATGATTTTAATTACTTACTTATTTGTTTTTCTACGGTTAAGTGGCATTTTTTGCCGTAAAATTAACTTTTAAAAATAAATGAGTCATTGCCTTGCGGCAATTTCCGAAACTTCCAAATATTTTTAATGGATTTCTCTTGGCAATTTTTATAATGGTAGTTTTTTTTTTAATCTGTGGGACGTATCGTTTCCGAGATAGCCTCTCCGTATCCTTATCCGGACACCCTGTATAACAAAATCTTAAACCTGAATTAAGGAAAATAGCACACATATCCAAATTAAATGGAAATGAACCTAAGAAGTATGCTTCATTCCACAATAATATTCGTTGATTTCTCGACCGCAATAAAATTTAAATGACAACCCTCAGTCGTAATCCCAACCATAAATAACTTGCCTGACAAATATCTATTGTGTAGGCACCGGAAACAATTGAAAGGGTACAGGTCCTGATTACCTACTAATTTCAATAGTTTAGGTTAGCTATTTTCAACAAAACAACAAATATAAAATAATAGGTAAGTATCTCTATTTTAATCATGTAATTAAATACCTATTAATATTTATACAAAAATACTAATCTACAATATTATAATAATACAATATTTAACTTAACCTACTCTATATTTAGCTCTGTTTCACTATCACTATCGTCACTATATTAGTTTAGGCATAGATGATATTATAATAATATAGATTAGTATTTTTGTATAAATATTAATACCTATTTAATTACAGGATTAAAATAAAGATTCTAACTTATTATTTTATATTTGTTGTTTTGTTGAAAATAGCTAACCTAAACTATTGAAATTAGTAGGTAATCAGGACCTGTACCCTTTCAAAAGGCACTTATTTATGGCTGGGTTTAAATTTTATTGCGGTCGGGAAATCAACGACTTATTGTGAAATGGAGCATAACATACAACTCAGTAACAGGTGTTTTATAGCGCTTTTATAGTTCTATTTATAGGAAAATAAATTGAAATTGAAATTTTCTTTATACATATCGTATCGGATATTGAACTTAAGAATAGATGTGACTTGACAATGAGAAGACAAAATAATAAGTTTTTTCATCACTCTACAGTTGTCCTCCTAACCTGTATATTAGGGATATATTCCTAACTTTCTTAGAATCTCATATTTAATGTGTAAGTTTTCGATAAATTTCCACAGAATAAAAATACGGGATACAAATATTATTTACGAGCAAGATTCATTCTAATAATATTGCAAGTAGGTACTTACAGTCGAAACGGTGGTTCTTTGTCGGTGCGTCATCACTTCCACGTGACTAGAACGATATGAATCCAATCAAAATCATGAAGTTTAAAAAGTCCAAACAAAGTCTAAGTGCACAAACGTCAAAATTTTCGTGGTTAGCGTTCGAACTTAATAATGACATCAAATATTCATAATCGCTTACCGCCAACACGATAGTATGATGAAGATGGCTCTAAAAAGAACGGTTTATAGGATTAAATTGAATTTGAAGGCACAAAAACGTTTAAAAACAAATTAAAGTTAACAGATGAAAACAATGACTTTGAAACCAATGCACAACTATCTAAAAATCTTTTGTCTCTGTCTAGCACTTTCACTTTCAATTCGAGACGAATTGCGCAACCTCGGAGAAGCTCTAATATATTTTTATTCACTTTTAAGGCTATAATAAATAAAGATGGGGAGTTGTAAAGTCCGTCTATCCATCTTACAAACTCGTTATAAATGCTAATCTCTAATGCCGATATGACCCAACGGGTGATCGAATGAAAGCAGGGACGCACTCGCACAACCAGTATTTTATTTTATTTACCTGTATGCAACCAAAGTGTCGTACTGATTTCTTATGTTAGAACGAAAACCAAAAACATATTTTAAAAGTAGTACAATAATAAGAAATCATAATAAGTAATAATAATGAAATAATAATATAACAGTATATAAGATACAATACAATTAAAATTATAACATATAGGACGGTTATTAATTAAAACAAAATATACATATACCTATCTACAAAAAGTATCATGTCAGAAAAATAATTATTACATTTTAACCCAAGTCAGCTTCATTGTCACTGTCGTCATCCAAGTTCACAATAATTCTTTCTCTGGGCAACAGATCTATATTTACGTATGCTTTTTCTACTTTTTGAACATGCACTACACAATTTTCTTAGCTTTTGTTTGAAATATGTTGCATCTCTGACTGTACTAAAGCTGTCACAGAAGAATTTAGGGTGTGCGAAACATTATTCCTCCTGACCGATGCTTTCACATGCAATGATAAGGAGGAAGTCTTAACACGGTATGACCCATTTCTGCCGCCAAAGTGTCACAATAATATTGGTTTTTCTTTGAAAATGATTTTAAAATTTCGAGCAATTGCTTTTTGTGTAATTTTCCTCAAAATACATATTATTTTCCATCATATAGTCCTGGATGGTAACTTTTGTGTCATTGGAACACGGAACTTTATTTAACCTACGACTGAGGTAGCTCGCATTATCCATCACTATCACACTATCTGGTGGTATATTTGGTAATAATTTGTTTTTAAACCAGTCTTCAAATAGTTCTGCCTTAGTATTATCGTGATAATTAACAAGGGGGTCCCTTATATTATTGGCTGATAAGGCCAAAGCGTTTGGTATAAATCCGCTTTTTGTCCTAGCATGAATTATTGTTATACGCTTACTTTTAGTTGATGAAGCTTTGGTTCTGCATTGACCCGATAAATCTACCCAACACTTATCTGGGGCTTCGTGTGTGTCATACCACGTCTCGTCCAAATAAATAATATCCCTTCCATCCTGTCTATATCCATGGACTGCAATTAGGTATTCCATCCTCCATCTTTTTAACCGGGCCGATTCCATAATTACTTGTCGTTTGTTAATTTTTTTCATTTTAAAACCGTTTCTTAAAATACACTTCCTTAAAGTCTCACGACAACGCTCTATTCCTGTACCATCTTTTTTTAATCTTTGCAACAGGGTTTTTAAAGTGGGGATCATTTGTTCCCTGTACATGGCATATATTTTTCTACGAATTATATCGACATCCGTCGCGTCCAGTTTCTTAAAAGTAAAAGAGCCTTTCCTCTTTTTTCTCTCCACTATAGGTTTATTTACAACAAACCACACTGTGCTCAATGGCCTGCGTGTCAAAGCTGCCGTCTCTTCAAGCACTGCACCAAATTTTGAAAAACCACGTTCAAGGAGGGTGGTGTAAACGTCGAAGATTACTTTTTTTGTGTCAACTGATAAAATATCACGCTTTAATTGGTTTTTATCACCACCCGTAGATCCACTTGGCGTATTGGTTTCTTCCCACGGACGAAACATTATCAGATATCACGTTTAATTGGCAACAAATAACTTCTTCTAACCAATAATCAGATATATTTAAATAACTAAAATAAACCTATTTTATTTTACCTTAATTATTTTAAGAGGATTATTGAGAAAATATAATAATATAATAGTCTTCAAATGGATCCGTACCTGGAGTCCTCAGATTAGGTGGCCGAATTTTCCACCTCAAACAATAGGTTATTATGACGGTAAGGAATTAGCATTTATAATGAGATTGTAAGATAGATAGACGGACTCTAAATCACGTTGTCTCTTGATCGTTGATCTATGGCCAGCGTTGCCGATTTGCCAGTAATTACTGGCTTTTGCCAGTAAAATATACGCCTGCCAGTAATATTGCCAGTAATAGCTTTATGCCAGTAATTTGCCAGTATTTGTTAATAGTTCTTCATTTTTATTTGGAATTAGGAATATATTCTTTATTGATTTTCTTCAAAATATTTATAATATTATGTAATATGTATGCTTATGCGATAGAATGCCCATTCCTAGTCTAGTGAAGCTTCCTGCTTCCCGCTTCTTGCTACTATTTCTAGATGGCGCACATGCATGTTTAACGTTTTATCGACATGCGCATGCAGCATCATTGTATTCATTGTTTGGTTTATACGAGTACGCATATACAGCGCGTCTTGATTTAAAATTTAAAATTAAATTTGTGGAAACGATGGATAAGTGGCTTTTAAAAGTAGAAAAACCTGGTAGCTCAAAAGTAAGTACTATAATTTATTTGACACTAGAAAATCCAAATTCGATGTTGTGCAAATATATTTCTGGGTGGTAGTAAATTATATTTGTACATTTTTTAGCAATTGGAGCAAACTGAAGATACAATAGTTTCGTTCCATAGTAGTAGTAGTAGTTGTAATGCAAAGACAACTGAAGAAGAAACTAGACAAGAAGGGAGAGAAGATGACTTTTTGGTAATATGCGAAATAAAAATTAGGTATTATTTCATGTAATTAAAATACATATTTTTTTAGGATTCGAGTTCACCATCTATGCCGTTCACGTCTATTGACAGCACACAGGAAAAACCCGCCAAAAAAAAAGAAAACCATAAGAGCCCATAAATTCAACCAAAAATGGCTTGAGATGGAGAATTTCAAAGGCTGGATTGCAGTGTCTCCTACAAATAAAAATGAAGACCCAATTGAGTATGCACTGTATGCAATACTAATATATTCCCAAATAAAGCAGATCTACTTCGACATGCAAAAACTGAAAAACATATAAATGTATTCAAGGTTGTCAGTAAAACACAGAGTTTGGATCACATGATCAATCAATCTCATTTTATAAATGTGAGATTTGCTGAATTAAAACTTGCTGGGGCCATAGCAGAATGCAATTTGCCTTTTTCTATTATGGATACTTTGAGTCCCTTGTGTGGTCAGATTTTCACTGACAGTAAAATAGCCAAAGATTTTTCATGTAAAAGGACCAAAACAACTTCAATTATAAAAGAAAACCTGGGAAAGCAATTTCAAGAGAAGTTGTTTTCTGTTCTAAGGGGACCAGGTGATTTTTTCTCTTTAATTATGGACGAAACAACGGATGTAGGCGCCATTAAGCAATGTGGTTTTACCGTAATTTATTTCTCTAAAACTGAAAATAAAGTTGTAACAAGGTTTTTTGATTTGGTAGAAATTGTCTTGGGCGATGCAAATGCTCTCTACGAATGTCTTAAAAAATGTTTGGAAGTAAAAAAAATCCCTTTGGGAAATCTAATGGGATTTGCTAGTGACACCACCAATGTCATGGTGGGAAATTTTAATTCTGTTTTTTCCCATCTAAGACCAGAACTTCCTGATATAGCACTCATCAAATGCTCATGTCACATGATTCATTTGTGTGCAAGCAAAGCTTGTTTAGAGTTACCACGGAGAGTAGAGGATGTTCTTCGGAATATAGGTGCGCATTTTAGTCGCAGCTCTTTCAGACAACATAAATTTAAAGAATTTCAACTATTTTTTGACATTGAGATCCGCAAAATACTTTTGCCTAGTCAAACCAGGTGGCTTTCGTTAGAACAGTGCTGCTCCAGAATTTTGGAGCAGTATATTCCTTTGACTGAGTATTTCCGGGTACTGTGTTTCGAGGACCCCTCAATTACTAATGACCAAATTCTAGAAACTCTCACTAATAAATATACAAAAATCTATTTGGAATTTATGTCTTATGTTTTGAATATCCTTAATAATTTCAATACTATGTTTCAATCAGAAACACCGCTTTTGTATAAATTAAAACCAGAAGTCAATAAATTAATGACTACACTTTGCAGCAATTTTATAGAAAAAAAAAGATAGACAAAAATATTTTTAAATTTGATTTTAATAATCCTAGAAACTTTGTTCCCCTTGAAAAAATTTAATTAGGCATATCAGCTTTTGAATCCATAGAGGCAATGAAAAGCGACAAACATTTTGATCAAAAAGAAATGTCAACATTTTTAACATCATGTTTAAAATTTTTTTTAAGACTTTTAAGTGAAATTAAAAGCCGCTTCACCTTTGATGATGAGCTTTTTAATCTCATTTCAATTCTAGAGCCGCAAGTTGCACAAAGCTATGCAATTAAAACCTTATATCCCATTTTGGAACGATTTCCAGTACTAAAAACACTTATCATAGCTCAAGAACTGGATAATGAGTGGCGGGACCATGCATTTCTAGACCATGATAAGCTTGATCTTTCAGTTGATTTGTCAGCTGAAGAGTACTGGTCCAAAATATTTAAATTAAAAAATGCTGCCAATTTGGAAATGTTTAAAAACCTAAAAATCGTTATTGCGTTTTTGTTGATTTTGCCGTTTTCCAATGCCAGCGTGGAACGTTTATTCAGTGATTTAAATAATATCAAAAGTGATAGCCGAAATCGTTTGAAAACAGACACTATAGTCGCCTTGTTGGCAACAAAAGATGCCTTAAAAAATCAAGGTGGCTGTTTAAAATTTATTCCCGATGAGAAAATGCTAAAAAGCCAAATCTGGAAAAAGTAAATTTATATTCTTTAATTATAATTATTCCATATTTTTAATGCCAAGCTTTTTGCATAATAGTATTGAGTAGAGTTTATCTTTTATTTTGATTTTGTTTAAGAAATGATTTTTTTTAATAAACATACCTATATTTATGTGATTTATTTATAAGCAGCTAAATTTAACAAAAGTTAGGTACTTATCTAAAATGTTACATTACATTTATATTTTTGTACTTGATGTGGTTTTATGCACAAAAAAATATTATTTTAAGATGTGCGTTTACTATTTTGTACTAGGTATAATAAATTTTAATAAAAAGTTGTTTTCCAAACTTGTACTGTTTTACTCATAAAATATTAATAAGGTCATTACAATGTTTTACAGTAATCTGCAACGAAAATTACGAGTATAGAAATCTGTAACCAGAATTATAAAAATCTATAAATGGAGTGAAAATTTGCAATGCATTGTGACTGTGACTTAATAGTGGGGAAAAAATACATCTTTTGACTATTATTATATTTTTATATTAGAATTCAAATGTTCCTAGGTACCTCAACTCGAGGGTCTCAATCAAAAAAACTTTGCCAGTAAAAGTCATCGTTTTGCTCTCATTCTGCCAGTAATTTTAAATGAAACCGTTGGCAACACTGTCTATGGCGTACCAGCAAAGATCCACCGTACAGACTGTATCAATTATTTTCGCATGTGAGTGTAGTAACAGACTAAAAAAGTTGGATTTTCCAAAAATGGACGCCATATGTAATATTTAGGTTAGACTCGCCTTCTTTTATCGTTTCTTAGATGTCGCGTGTGCAATACCATAAAGTATTTGTTTGTACGTGCATGGAAAAACCATATTTAAATGTCGGTACTCTCAAGCCCGAATTTTTTACACTGGACCGCACAACGCCATCGTGCAATAATTCAGCTTGGCGTAGGTTTTTAAAATCTTGGTGCGTATCCAATTAACTCAGTAACATTATAATCTTGGAGTATATAGGTAGTATTACATTAACTGCATTAACTTTGTATGTTTAATATAGTTATTGTTAATAAATGTATTTCAATTTCAATATGATTAATATATCCAAGATCGGTTGCTTCAATAAATAACACAACAAGCTGTAATTACAGAACTCGACTTTTGGGTTTTGTTGTGTCTTTATCAACAACTTTTAGTTTACAAAACGAAAAACAACAACTTAAAGACACTTCTTGTAGCTGCGAATTCTTTGCATATTTTAAATCACTTTCTAGAAAAATTGTTGCTAATTTTATCATAGTATTATACTCGAATCTTCTACGTTAATTTTATACCATGTTCTTTGAAAATAAATAAAGTTCATTTGGTAACGCGCTTATGAAGCATGCGCAGAGCTCGAAATGCCCCTGATGTTTTTCTCTTTTGCCGCTCTAATTTGTTCAGGGCTATAGTATAGTACTTATAGATAAAATACAGGGAAAGCAGTATGCGTATCAGATGTTTAATGGTTTCAGAAGAAGAGAAAGAACGTAAGTCGGTTTGGACTTTATTGTTAACAAAACAATGAAACCATATTATGCATAGCAAATAAGTTAAAGGGTAAATAGATATTGGCATTGTCTAGGGATTATTAATTATTTGCTACAAAAATTTTACTATTTTAGCGGTATAAATATATAGAGGAAGGAATATAATAATTTGCAGAGTGCATTGCAATTTTTGCCTATTTTATCCAATTTCATAAAACATAGCATGTTTCTGAAAACACTGTATCTTATGACCTGACAGCAAGAAACCCTCATTAATAACTCAAAATACGAATTTTGGGTTACATTGTGAACATATTATTTTTAGTCTAAAACAGGGGCGGATGGGCTACCTAAGACCGGCCCGGTCAATCAGTTGCTAAAACCGGCCCACAAATTACAACAAAAAATAATACCATTCTTTATTTTGCGATGTTTATTGCTAACCTAATAAAATAGTAAACAAAACTAAAAATATTTCTAATAGAATTAACTCCTATTATAATTTTTTTACAACAAAATCTAAATCTAAATTTAACAACTGAGATAAAATAGTATTTGTGTAATAGCAGTCAACATTTTATCAAAATAGACAATTAAAAATAAGGGATATTTTAAATTATAAGATTAACAATCTACCTAAGAAACTAGATGATCCTGCTAGCTCATTAATGACCTCCTCATTGTCGATTGTCCATAAGATTTCTTTTTCAATATTCATTATCATAAATGATTCCAAATGTTCATCGCTTAAAGAATTGCGTAGTCGGTTCTTGATGTATTTTAAAATAGAGAAACTTCTCTCGCATGACACTTGGGTGACAGGCAAAGTTAAAATATATTGGTAGACTACAGATAAGCATGGATAGGCATTCTGATACATATTGTATGTATACTGTATTGTATTGCTAGATAGCAACAATGTACACAGCTTCTACAGAGACTACTAGGACTTTTTTCTTGACATTAATAGGTTGTTTGTGAATCTATAACATCTGGGTCATCTTCGTCAGTTATCTCCTCATAATCTGCCAAAGTATCTTTTTGGAAGGATTCATTTAAAGTCATTTTATAAATATCCCAATTCAATACAAAATGGCACAATTCTTCCTTAATATTTGACACTTGGGCATCTTCTTTAAATTGTAAAATTTTCTTTAAAATGCTCTGCAAGCGACTTTCAGAAATACCATTGGTTTTGATTTCATTAAAATTTATAGGATTGAAAATGGACATATCAGCAAATAAGTTTATTATTTCTGTTATATCGGTTTTCCATTGACATAATGGCATTATCCATTATAATATTGAACGTTTCTATTTTAAATTTGTCTTTCGAATTATCAACAGCTTCATCACTGCAATTTTCGTCGAAGAATTTCTTGACTTTTCGTATTTTCGTAACTGGAAACTCATCTTCGAAGTCAAAATTAATCTATTTTCTGCATTTCACTATTAGCCCAAGTTAGAAAAATTGGTGTTGACTTTTCAAATTAGACCACCGTCTAGTTTGTTCAATTACTCCTAATTTTCTCCTTTTTTTGTCACAAGAAATAGATGACCAAACATCAATCCTCTTATACGATTCACGAAAGAAGGTGGCGACTGAATTAAGCAAAGACAATAGTGATGAGGCTTTCACTGCACTAAACAACATGATAACAACTATAAACTGAATTTATGCATTTCTCCATTTATATTTTCCAGAACTATCTTTGACTTCTTTTTGAGAAGAAAAATGTCAGTCTTAACATTTAGAGATCGACCGGCCCACCGGGCATTTGCCCGGTTGCCCGGCGGGCCCATCTGCCCCTGGTCTAAAAGTATATATTTTTAGTACAATAGGTAGTTTTAACATTGATCGATACAATATGGTCGGAAAATTACAACAAGCTGTTAATTTAGGATAAATCTTACGACAGTGGTCGACGCTTGGGTTTCTATTAATTTGTTAGCAGTTTTTATGGTGTATAAATAAATAGCTGTAACTGTATTAACTTTATATTCTTAATATAAGAACTGTACACTGTGGCTCAAATTAAAGGAGTACCTACACTTTTGAATTGTAAATATTTTTCTTCATTTTGCATTGATTTAATTTATTTTTGGAGAGATGATGAACTGAAATCAACTCAGTAAAATATTTTGAACAGGGCCGGATTGACAGGTTTTGTTTAACAAACGTGCGCTTATGTTCGTTGCAAACGGAAACTGATTTATTTAAATTTCAGATGATACGTTCTCTTGATAGTTTAACTATCGAAACTTCTCCAGTATAGGTCTCATTGTGAAAAATTTTAAAATTCAAGAAATACGATTTATTCTGTTCAATCTTAATTAACAAATTTAATAATATTAACAATTAATGATATCAAAACTAATTATCACTTAAAATCGAAAGAAGTCTAAATATTTACAGGATAACATTATCAATATGACCACCATGATTTTCTATCGCCGATTGCAGTCGCCAGTCGCCTTCACCATAGGTCAATAGCTGCATTGATTATGTTTTGGTTAAAATTATTCCAACAGAACTGTAACCTTTCCTTTAGCTCTTCGATGGTGTTAAACCTTTGACCATTGTGAACATTTGCCTCTAAAATTTCCCATATGTAATAGTCAACAGAGTTTAAGTCTGGACTATTGGGTGGTCACATCTTCGGTTCGATATAATCGGGGCATTGCTCAAACAAAAGCATTCTTGTACTCTGAGAGGTATGGGAAGGAGCACCGTCTTGTTGGAACACGTAACCCACTTAACCAAATAACGTTAAAAAACATTAGATTAACGTTGTGTTGGAAAACGTTGACCTGCTGACGATGTATAAAGTAACGTTATTTTCAACACGAAAATAACATTTAATTGGACGCTAAATAACGTTAGTGTATATAACGTAAGATATTTTAACATTTTTTTAATGTGTTAATTTTGTTGCAAATTAACGATATACCAACTTATTTCTAACGTAAAATATCATTTCGTTTAAAAACGTTGTTTTTTTTAATGTTATTTTAACGTATAAAATTTGATGTAGAACAACGTTATTCTAATCTACTTTGCTCAGCCTGATTGCTTCGGTTCATAATAACCTAAAAACATGCTTTAATTTAATAATTTAAATAGAATGGGTAAAAATGCACATTAATTTAACTAAAAAGTACTTATGCAGGTAGGTAGGTATTATTATGGTAATCTCCAAGAAGTATATATGTACATACATATTAATCGTATAAAACAATAACCAAGAAAAAACTAACACAAAATGCAATTAAAAACCAAAATTATTGTTCTTTATTAAATTTAAAATGGCATTTTTTTATATCTATTTATGCTAAATAGTGATTTATAAACATTATGAAAGGCTAAAATAAATACTTAGCTACTACTTAGGTACCTCAATTTAGCTCTAATATATAGAATTCAATGATCAATCTCTCTGGGATGTCGATCACTCATAGTTGGGTTAAAGTGACGAATTTCCTGTACATAATCATCCGAATGGTTGCTAGGAAGGCTCGACAAATCCTTGCCTTCTTCCAGATGGTGGCACGTAGTGGTCTGCACGGTATTTCTTGGCTTCCAAAGATAAGCAGCACTCCTCCAATTCTTCCAATGTTCCAATAAATTGCACAAAGCCATATACTTACTGCGTTAATAGCGATAGCAACAGGTAACAAAAAGCAACAGGTCTTCACAACACAGAAGAAAAAATGACGCATTAAGGGCAATCATCGGTAACTGAGGAAACCGCCTCGTGAGGCGCTGCACCAAACGCGCGGTAAATTTGAAAACGTTACTTAAAAGATAAAAAAAGGTTAGTTTACCTAACGTTAGATCTAGACTCATAAAATAATGTGTTTGTAACATTAGAAAATAAAACGTTATAATTTACAACTTAAAAACATTGATGTTGTTGCTGACAGTATTAGTATTACGTTGCAAAAACTAACGTTGTGTTAAATAACTTTTTAATCACGATATTATAAGTTACGTAGAAAAACATTACCCTTTTCACGTTTTTTTAATGTTATTTTAACAAAGTGTGTTAAGCGGGAATCGTCGCAGATTGCTTCAATTTCAGGGAGCAAGTGATGTAAAATTTGTTGTTGATACGCGTCCGAGTTGAGTTTTACTCCGGCATCTACAACAACGAGACTTGACTTTCCCAGTTTGGAAACTGCCACAGAGACCATTACGCCAGGTGAAAAGTTCTCTCGATTCAAACATTTTCCAAAGGGATTTCCCTCTTTACTCGCATATTTGCGTATACCGGATTATTTTGTGTGTTTTTTGGCGGCCTCAAGTAAAACATCTTCTCATCTGAAAACCATATCTTTGCGATATTTTCCCGAGAACGGAATCTTCGTAGTAGTAGATTACATCTTTCTAATCGTTTCTCCTTCACATTGGCATTACGTTTTTGACAGTAAACTTTTTTAAATACTTTAAGTTGGCAATCATTTTTTATAATTCTTTGAACTGTAGAACGGTGAATTCTTGTTATTTTCGCTATTTTTCTGGTACCTACAGATTCTTCAGGTCGAACATTTTCTATAATATTTCTTACCATGGTAATATTTCCTTGAGTTCTTGAAGTTTTTTTCCTTCCCCTTCCAACTTTTATTTTTATGGATCCATTATTTTCTCTAAGATGTCTTAAAAACTTCCAACTGTTCCAACATACCAATTTTTTCTAGGAAACTCCTTTGAAATTTTTCCTGTACGGTAATTATGTGGTTTTCGAAAATATTTGAATGGAATTCGATCCTCTTCACTTAAGACTGCCATTGTTTACGGATTAGCTGTCACGAGGCGGACAAAACACAAAAATAACATTGTTTATTATTTTAATAACATTGTTTATTATTTTAATAACAGTCATGGATACTCTGACTTTTAATAACAGTCATGGATACTCTGATTTTTAATAACGGTCATGGATGCTCCGATCATTGTTCAAACGACGTCAAATTTTAAAATGATAATAAACTACCAAAAAAACGTATCATCACTCCAAATATAAATTAAATCAGTGCAAAATGAAAAAAAATATGCACAATTAGAAACTGTACTCCTTTAATTTGAGCCACAGTGTACAGTTTACATTTACAAGAATTTAAAAATTAAGGTCTAAAAGGCTGATGTCTTCACCGTCACTAAATTCCTAGGATTCGTCTGTGGAGTCAACTGAAATAATAAGTTTTTTTACCGTTTCATACATCACGCTATCTAAGTCCCACTAGTGTTAGTTCTTGCTACATAGCCTGTCATTAGTGCCAATATCAACTCGATTGGATTTAATTCACAATGGTAGGGCGGAATCAAAATAAAATAATACCATGCTTTCTGGCCATTCTCTCGATTACAAATTTTTTAAAACTGGACTTATTTTCTCTCACTATTTTTAAAAGTTTTTTTTTTAACATTTTTCCCCAAAGAATATATTTTTCTAAGACAGCCATTTATAATATTCCTTTTTTCGTAGAAGTCGTAGGTGGTTTCTCTAAAAGCCTTGAATGATAGTTGGCGTTATCAAAGACTATAACAGAATTTTCGGGAATTAATTATTTAATAATATTATTATTAAACGTCTTGATTTGCAATATTATAATTGAAAAATTGGACGTTTTTACTAAACTTAATGCTAAATCGAGAGGAGCAATAGAAAACGATGTTTTCACTACTATGTCTAAACTACACTATTCTATCAGTTACTCAAAATACACAACTTGTTGACTGTAGGGGTTCCTCAGGGGGCTGTTCTGGGACCCCTTCTGTTCTTAATATATATTAACGATCTTCCTAACATAGATCCCCCAGTACGCACTATTCTATCTTTGCGGATGAAACCACCTTTTCTTGTGTGCATGAGAATTGTGATGAGGCGAGAGAAGCTTCTGAAGTGGCGCATGCAAGAGCGAATGAATGGTTTACATCTAATTAACTTCTCTTGAACAATGAATAAACCCAAAAAATGATGTTCTCTATGAGACAAATTCCTCCAGACTCCGGTACTGAGAGTGGTAAATTTCTTGGGGTATACTTAAATCAGACCCTCCCATGGGACGTCCATATTTCTATGCTCTGTAAAAGACTAGCAACTAATATCTTTGTATTGCGCACCCTATTACAATGCATTTCACAGACTGTCCTGCGGCAGGCATGCTTCTCCTTATGTCATGCACATATTGGATACTTAATACTTGTATGGGGTCACAGCAGTGCTGCGTCCAAGGTTTTTGGCCTACAGAGAAAGACCCTAAGAATTATTGCAGGAACGTCGTACCGGGATGACTATAGACAAAATTTTATAAACAATCAAATTTTAACTCAACCATGCTTATTTATTCTGGAAAATCTTCTATATTTCAGAACACACGTTTAGCAATACACGGCGCATGACATTCATCTGTTCACTCGCACGATACGCGTCATAAACAAAACATAGTACTAAACAGCTGGCGACTAAAGAGGTGTCAAGAGGGACATCTGGCAATCCATTTCTATAATATCTATCACGATAAGAAAACTGCCAATTAAAGATTTTAGGAGTGAAATAAAAACCTTCTCATCAGTCGGGCATTCTACTACTATACAAATGAATATACGGCCTGTGATGTAGATGAGCTAATACAGAGTTTTTAACTATCACCCTATTTTATTATTCTATTAATCCATGTTTTTTATACTTTTCGTTCTGTGTAGGAAGAAACTTAAATTATAAAAGTGTATTTTACATATATTTTATAATGATACCAAATGTTAATTGTCTTGATTAAGATTTTAATGTGCAATGTAACAGTGAGGGTTGTTTTCCTCCATGTACAATTTTGATGTTGTAAATTTTTGCATTTTGTTTTAAATTTATATCTTATATAACTTTAAATCTTTTTTTTTTACTATGATATTGACTTGTGTGGGTTCCATGTGAACATTGACACAAATAAACTATTTTGATTTTTGACTTCGAAGACTTCTGCAGTAATTTCCTCCTAATCATCTTTAGTTGATTTTGCTGCATTTAGTTGCTGGTATTTTCAAACCAGTAGAAAACCTTCTATGTGCTTGACGAGAGCTTTGAATATTTTTATCCTGCTGTATCTTTTACACTGAGTATCCTTTCTTGAGCCAGGTTTCGTCTAAATAAAATATGTTCTCTTTTCCCCTCTATATCTGCCAATAAATATCCCTTAGATACTGCCGTCTCCAAAAAATTATATCTTGCCTACATAGGCGTTATTTCAGTTTCTTAACTGGGGTGGCAAGACCAACCGGGGGTCGGGGGGGGGGGGGGGGGGATGGGATACCTTTTAGGTGAAAGGGGGTCTGAGGGTCTTCTCCCGGAAAATTTTTAAAAACTGGCTTTAAATATGTTAGTTTTTGAAGCTTTTTCACACTATTTTTACCACAACTTAACCTAAAACACTAATTTTTAATAACTTGAGTTATTATTTAGGTGTGCTTAGCCCATTTCTTTATGATAAAAGAATAAATCAAGTAAACATTATACAAAAAAGAACATTTACTTTTACTCAATCTCATCATACATAAGTCATTTTTACACAAAATGAAGTGTTCTTTTCTGGCTTAAATCGAAGTCATCAATACTTTGGAGATGTTCACTTCAACACTCCTTTCAATACCCAAAAGCGCTAACGGGGACAACCTCTCCTGGCCAATCGTGTTTCTGGTGTATGTTCCTAACCGCCGTAAGCACGAAAAATACCTCTCACAGGATGCCGAGTTAATTGGAATCGTAAAAAACAAACAAAAAAGTTCATAAAGCCCAGGGAACACACTTTTCAAAGATTTATGTACAAAAACGTCAGTTCTTTCTTGAATAGTTTTGTTTCTTGATTCTTCCATTTTGTAAAAACATCTCGGTTCAGACAAAAGAAGTTCATTGTCTAAATTGCATAGAATCACTGTTCGTGAGTTAAAATAGCCCTGAAGATGGGTTGTTTTAACTAGCTAGCTTAGCTAATCGTAACTGGGTTTGACGAACACATGCGACGTGGGCTGCAGCCATTAATTGTTTAACCCCTTGAGACCCTCTGTTCATAATTATTCACACATTTTTCATAAATTTTTTTCTCGCTTGAAAACTTAATTCTGTGCGTTTAGACGAAAAGTACATAATAATGGACATGTTTCTGGCAATATGCTATGCTAGTGTCGCCATCCTGTGACAAATGTGGGAACTACAACTTTTTGACATTTCAATGGTTCCCATGATGAACGGCATACGAGGTAAGAAAAGAAATAACAAATCTTTTATCATCGCTACACGTTTATGAATAAATCTACATATTATGACCTAATATTGCAAACAAAGGTTAGGACCAAAGATATACATGTATATTTTGCCAAGATCTTTTATTCATGTAAATTAAAATGGCGCTGTTTATTAGGAGGCATAATTATGCACAATTGGTCATAACAGCTTTTTGACTAAAAAATAAAGCTTATTATTAGGGGCCCTGATTATGCACAGTTGGTCTAAATAGGTATTTGTTTTATTTTAGAAAAAATATATGATCCAGAAAATGAAGCAGATGCAGCTGTCTTGCTGGATTTTCTGGAGGATTGTTCCGATTTGGAGTTGAGCGATGATGAACAAGGGGAAGAGGAAAATGATTTCCAGGTTACTACCCCAGATATTGTTCGTATAGGAGCCGACAAAGTAGGTCCAAAAACTTTTGAAATCCCCGAGTTCCATTGGGACGATGAAGATAATTTGCCTCTGTCCTTATTTGTAGGAAGAGAAACTGAACCAAAATTCAGTGATATTATTACTCAAAAGGATTCCATAAAATGGTGTAAGCATAATTTTCATAATCCTGATATAACCTGGAATGAATTAGACAAAAGCAATAATGAGTCTGAACTACTCAGCCCCTTCAATATTTTCAAAAATATATAAATGATGTAGAGTTTGAAAAAATGGCAACCTTTACAAATATATATGCTCATCAAAAAAACGTCCATTTCAAACCAACGAGTTCAGCCGAACTAAAAAGTCTATTTGGATTGCACATTGCGGTTGGCTGCCTAAAATTTCCAAAAGTTCGGCTGTTTTGGGATAACGCATTATGCATAAATCTCTTTAGAGACACAATGAGTAGAGATAGATTTTTCCAACTGCGAGCAAATTTACACTGTGTCAATAATTTGGAGATTCCAGAAAACTGCAATGATAAATTGTACAAGGTACGCCCTCTTTATGATGCCATTAAAAAACGTTGCTCAGAGTTAGATTTGAAAGAAAATTTATGCATTGACGAGCAAATCGTGCCATTCAGGGGACACTTTTCAATCAAACAATATACAAAAGGTAAACCAACACCGTGGGGTGTGAAGATCTTTGTTTTATGTGGAAGATCTGGAATGGCATACGATTTTGTAATTTACCAAGGTGTTTCTACTGAATTGGACGTGGACAACCTGAAAACATTTGGCCTTGGAGCATCAGTTGTCATTCACCTGTCCGCACGAATATAAAAAGAAGAGCACAAATTGTATTTTGACAACTATTTTTCATCATTTCAACTTTTGCAAATCCTAAAGCATAAAAAAATATATGCTGCTGGGACAGTAAGAGTAAATAGATTTAGTAAGCCTCCACTATTGGATGACAAAGAGTTAAAAAAAAAAAGGTAGGGGAGCTCATGATGAATTGATATGCGAAAATGGAGATGTTGCATTGGTAAAGTGGATGGATAATCGTACAGTAGTCCTTGCTTCGAATTTTGTAGGCGCTGGGCAGGAAGATGTGGTTTCTAGGTGGGATAAGAGCGAGAAGAAATACCTGTCTGTTACCAGACCAGAAATTGTAAAGTTATATAATCACTCAATGGGTGGCGTTGATTTGCTGGATCAAATGATCGGATTATATCGAATTTACATTCGTTCTAAAAAGTGGACTCTCCGCCTAATATTTCATGCAGTTGACTTGGCTGTTGCCAACAGTTGGTTTGAATATAGGCAAGATTGCAATCGACTTGGTATTTCAAAAAAATGTCAGATGGGTCTTTTAGATTTCCGCTTACGTTTGGCAGAATGTTTAGTAAAAGTTGGTAAACCAGCAGTTCGAGTCAAAAGGGGAAGGCCAAGTAGGGGAACGCCTGAGCTGCCAAGGTCAAAAATTCCTAAAGCTAATGAAGAAATCAGACCTTACCCGGAAGTACAGCACGATTCCATAGATCATCTACCACATCTTGATGGCAGCAAGGAAGGAAAGCGATGCAAAAATGCCAAATGTAACAAAAAAACCCATTTATTCTGTGATAAGTGTAAGGTGCATTTATGTATAAAAAAAGAACGAAATTGTTTTGTTATGTATCATAGGAAATAATTTTTTTATGATACAAAACAATTTTCCTAATTAAGTATTTTTATAATGTAATTTTTTTTATGTCTATTAAAACGTTTTGTACACAATTATGCACATAATTTTTTTTCAAAAACAAATTCAAAAAATGATTAAATACAAAAACTAGAGTCATTTTAGACTTATATTAGATAATTATAAACACCGAAATATTTTTTATCTTGTCATTAGAAAAATCAGGTCTCAAGGGGTTAAGCTGCCAGAGACCAACATGGGAGTTGTGATGCGTTACTACTCGGGCTAGATTAACTCATGATTCGAGCTATCAAAGCTGGACCTTAATGGTTAGTTGCTGAGGATGACTTTTTCTAAAGTCGAAACTAGTACAACACATACGTTAAGAAATTTAATTTAATTCATCGTCATTTTATGTATTTTCTATAACCCTTGTTTTCTACACTAGAGGGGCAAATAAAGTTATTTGGTGGTAAAGACAGACCTTTATTTCTACTGGACCTTTTAGTTGTTCTAGCTTACTTAACGACTATAGATGTAATCTGTCCTAAATGTTGGCAGGGAATCTCAATGGAGCCAAGAAACACAAGGAATATTTAATAATATGTACTTTAATTAACACTTGTTACAGAAAACACATGCTAGGTTAACTGACATTACTGACATATCTAACAACGAAGTTAGGCACAATAAGGTTTGGCACTTTAAATATATTCCCAGTAGAAATATAACTAGTGCATGAAATATTTCCGGAAATTTTTGAAAATTTTGTCTGAAACCAATTTTTTAACAAAAGCATGAGTGCATTGCACCTGAAAAAATCCCAAACCCGCAGGGTGAGGGATTTTTTCTTTGGTGCAATGCACGAATGTTTTTTTTTTTTTTTAAATTGGCTGAAGATCAAATTTTGAAAAATTTCCATTAGGAAATATTTTAGGCACGTGTTATGTTTTGATCGGAAATTTCCCGAGTTGATAAAAGTTTATTTAGGTAGTTGCTAAAAAGTTGATTTTGATATATTTATTTATTTAAATAATACCATACTTTAATAACAATTAATATTTTTTCTAATGCTAATAGTAAAATAAAACTTAAACTTAGTCCTGCTTCTGAAAACTGCAATTGCTATAAAATGTACAATTTTGATAAGTAACAGGAGTATTGTTTGTTTTGTACTGTTTTGATGTTTTGAAACTATAAATGTCAAAAATGACAATTAGCCACGGGATATTTCCAGATGTAATTTTCAAAACGGATGCAATTTCCACTTATCAATTTTTTAAAATTTCCGTGTAAAATTTCCAGTTAAATTGACACTAGGGAAATTTTCACACTAAAATGGAATTATTCTCATTTTCACGCACCTGTATGAGAACAAACTCTGAACAAAAATAAAAAATGATCCATCCGATTAACGATTGCGCGGAGAGCAAGTCCTGTTATGTGGTCCATGACGACGCAACGTGCACGAGGTACTAATAACAATGTGATGAAGTTACCGCGCCAAATCGGCACGAGCGTGAATTCGGAACTTTCCGTGATCTCTCGATCGGTGATTTGCCTTCGACATGGGTTTTTAGAGCAATCTTTATGACTTATTTTATCTCAAAATAATTTACACATAATAATGAGTTAAAATAATTCACGTCAGGGTCAAAACGGCACTTTAAAATCAGTTAGTAAGTTTACCCAGTCCTAAAACTGAGTTCAGGTAGCTCATAAAATGGTTACAAAATGAAGGATTGTGGTAATCCCAAAAGTGTTTAAAATGTTGATGTGTATGTTGAGGCGAACCAAAAGAAGCTGAGTTATTGTAGCGTTTTTAAATGATTTGTGATAATTCGTAGGCTCAGTTTGAACAACGTGGAAACGTGCGTTAAAGTAGCTCTAATTCTGCAACCCACGACATCGGTAAATCCATTTTTGTCAGTGTGGTCTCTATCTCCTTGCTTAGGATATCAATAACTGGTCAGAGGATTGAAACTTTGTAATACTGCTCTACAGATTCAAATGAAGCTTTACTCCCTCCCCCCAATTTTTGAGGGAATTTTGCCCCTTCTTGGCAGCTCGGCGGCTCTAAACCCGCACTTGTCAGCGATTTCTGTGCAGTGGTTGAACAACTTTGTGAAAAACTCACGCATTTAATGTTTCCCAATTCATTACGTAAAGTCTACTACTCCAATATTTCTCTCTAAGTTTATAATTTACAAGTTTCCAAACACATGCTATCTTTCTGTGCTAAACTAAGCATGATTAATGGAGAATCGATAAAATTAAAAAAAATTCCCGTTGTAGACCTGTATTTTTCAATTTGATGTATTTGTAAATTATTGAGAGGTTTACTTCAACATTCTGGGGTGGCAAAATACTGGCTCGACAATTCTGGGGTGGCAATTGCCAATTACGCCTATGCTTGTCTATCCAGTAAGATTGACTTCTGGTTGTGTTTTTCCCAGGAAAAATTTAATTTATGTAAAATTTGCCACGCTTTTTATATTTCAAGGTTGGGTAAATTCTCATCTTCTCATATAACACGATGCGTATATTTTAATTGCATGAATTTAAATGCATAATATATTCCGCCCGTTAGCTATAAATAATTCAAATTTCTTTTTATCTGATATTTTAACGCGGCCGGAGTGGAGGAAGTGATATTAATATAATAGTTATTCTCGATCTTGACTAGTAAAATTACCTTACATCCCTTAATATACAGGGTGTTTCAGAATAAGATACTGATCCTTAACGGTGTGAATCCTTAGGTGATTTTAAGAAGAAAAGTTCAAATTAACATATATCCTTAACCTATCAACTTTCGAACTACAGGGCGTTAAAGTTTTAAGAAAGAAATCGTTTTTCTATCATAACTTTAACAACTTTCTAGCTATTTTTATGAATTTTTCACACATGCCCTCTAAGCATCAATATCCATTTTTTGGTGTAGAAAATTTTTTAAATTTTTTAACCAGTGGCGTCCTGAAAGGGTTTGGACTAGACATTTTGGAAAAATATTATGTACGCCACTGCTTTTTCTCAAGATAAAAATTATTTTTAAAATACTCATTCATTTTAGGCCAAATTTAGTATCTTGCTTTTTATCGTCCGACAAACAGTTTCCGACAAAAAAAATAAAAAGCATTAAATGCGCATTCGCTATGTGCCTATGGTTTATTTTTTAACATTAAATTAAAACAACTAACAATAAATAACGTGTGAACAAAAATGAAAATAATTTAGATTAGCTGTTGAAAGTGGCCACCACCTGCAAGAATGCATGCTTCAGCTCTTCTCCTCATTGAGTCTCGTACCCTTTAAAAAATTCCTGGAGTATTCCTGATAGTGGCGAAACAAACTATTATGCGGTTTCTTAACTCCTCCTCAGTATTTATTGGGATGCTGTAAACCAACGTTTTTAGATGTCCCCACAGGAAAAAATCTAGACTGTTTAGATCAGGGGATCTAGGTGGCCATGATTGTGTTCCTCTGCGCCCTATCCATCGATTACTATAATGTTGATTTAAAAACTCTCGTGCTAAGAGAATGAAATGGGCAGGTGCACCATCGTGCATAAACCACATACGATGTCGGGTTAAAATAGGGACGTCGTCTAGCAAATTTGGTAAAGTGTGTTCAAGAAATTGGCAATAATTGATTCCGTTCAATCTGGCTGGTAAAAAATAAGGCCCAATTAAATAATCACCAATAATTCCAGCCCAAACATTTACAGAAAATTGCTCTTGGTGGTGGGATTCCGTAATGGCATGTGGGTTTTCTTCTGCCCAGAAGTGATTGGTATGAAAATTTTGTATGGCATTCCTGGAAAATTTAGCTTCGTCCGTAAACAAAATTCTGGCATCAAATTGGGGATTTTCGGTAACCATTTGAATAAACCATTGGCAGAAATTGATGCGTAATGGAAAATCCCTAAGAAGTAGGGCCTGGACCCGTTGAATATGGTAGGGATATAACAAATAACTTTAAAGAATTCTCCAGACTAGGACATGAGTAATATTTAAAATATTCCCAATTTTTCTGGTACTTATATTAGGGTTTTGTTCCACTAAATTTAAAACAGCTTCTTCGGTTTCCGGTGTTCGTGTAGTTTGGTGTGCCCCTTTTAAGTAGTTTTTTGTTTCAAAAGATCCCGTTTCACATAACTTTCTGTGAGTTCCTGAAATCGTTCGTGCATCCGGAACTATTCTATTTGGATAACGCTCTTGGTATAATCGTCTGGCTTCGAATGCATTGCCGTCAGCAAGCCCGTACAGGTAATGCATATCCGCAAACTCGGTATTTGTAAAATTTACCATGATACTTATACGTTTAAAAAGTATTACGTTTTTAAAATTTAAGTTAAGTGGAAAGCCGTGTACATAAATAAATAGCTGTCAAAACTATTTGGCATTAAATATTTCGTTATTGTCATTGTTTCCTTAACAAAGTTCATAGCCTACTTGTCAGAAACTATAGGCACATAGCGAATGCGCATTTAATGCTTTTTATTTTTTTTGTCGGAAACTGTTTGTCGGACGATAAAAAGGCAAGATATTAAATTTGGCCTAAAATGAATGAGTATTTTACAAATAATTTTTATCTTGAGAAAAAGCAGTGGCGTACATAATATTTTTCCAAAATGTCTAGTCCAAACCCTTTCAGGACGCCACTGGTTAAAAAATTTAAAAATTTTTCTACACCAAAAAATGGATATTGATGCTTAGAGGGCATGTGTGAAAAATTCATAAAAATAGCTAGAAAATTGTTAAAGTTATGATAGAAAAACGATTTTTTTCTTAAAACTTTAACGCCCTGTAGTTCGAAAGTTGATAGGTTAAGGATATATGTTAATTTGAACTTTTTTTCTTAAAATCACCTAAGGATTCACATTGTTAAGGATCAGCATCTTATTCTGAAACACCCTGTATAGCATGTCCCGGATCCGCAGCACCATCAAGTGAAAACGTCCTAAACAATTTTATTTGATTGATTGAATGGTGGATAAGTATGGGGCGTCCATTATATAAAATAAACAGAGCCTAGGGTCCTATATCCCACAATCTTAAGATTATAGGTAATATATAGGACCCTAGACTGTATGATCCGGCCCTGAGTAATATGTCGGGCGTCAAATATCAATGTTTGACATTTCCCTGAACCAGATGTCGTTAGGTATTTATATACAGTAAAATATCTCTATAATAATTATTGCTGGTCGGTTAAGAGGGGTGGTCGGTTAATAGAAAAAAATTAAAACAAGTTGTCTGCATCTTACAGTATTTTTTTTATTAATAAGTATCTAGATACACTGTGTCCGCTTAAGTTCTGTACATATGAGAAACTTTTTTAATATTAATTTTAAGAAAAAAAGTTACTGTTTGTAAAAAGTTCCGCTTACTAAAAAAATAATATTGGACTATTCAAACTTAAGATAGTATGTAATGTACAGGATGATCAGAAAGTAAAAAAATCAAAATTGACCTACGAGAAAGTACCCTTAATTTTAATTTTAGAGCAAAATGGAATAGGATTGTTAAAATGTGGAAAAAAAAATGTTGATTGGCATTAAAATTATATCTCTTTCTACTATTAGTAGACTATTATTAAAAATAAATTTGACATTTCAAAGAATATCATTTTTTGAAATGATTTATAATTAATAATTGTATTTATTATGCAATTCAAGCTAATAAACATTTATCAATTATTTTTATTCAAAACGTAATCTTTGATTCTTTGTCCCTGTTTTGTAGTTATTTTATGACGCATTTAAATAATTGATAGAAACATGATAATTTATTTTGGAAAAATATAATTTTAATAATAAACATTAAAATATGAATTTAAATAAAAATATTCATTAGCTTTCCCTCACTGTACATTTGCCTCGACATATCCTCCCTCCATTTCAATACATTTAGCCGTTCTTGCAGAAAATTCTCTTAAAACATTTCTAATCATGGCAGGAGTTATATTTGTAATTGTCTCTCTAATTACCCTCTCTAAATGGTCAACATTTTGAAATGGCCCTTGTAGGTATACATTATGTTTTAAGTAGCCTCACAAGAAATAATCGAGGGGCCTCAAGTTCGGAGACCTAGCGGGCCAAAAAAGGTCAGAATATCAATTGAAAACTTTTCCATTAAAAACTGTATTTAAGTATTGTCTTACATTCCTCGTACTGTGGCATGGTGCACCATCTTGTTGGTACCATATCCGTAGTCTATCGGATATGTGAAGTCCATGAATAAAATTAAACAAATAATTATTTAAAAAATGCAAGTAACGTTCACCATTTAAATTTTGTCGAAAAAAAAAAGTCCTATTATTATATTTTTGTAAATTCCGCACCACACATTTGTTTTAAATGAGTACTGATTACTGATCAGGTGTCTGTATAGTGAAATTTGGATTAACGTCACTCCACCAACGACAATTTTGTGAACTAAGAGTCCCGTTCGAGGTAAAGGTTGCTTCGTCGGTAAAAATTATATATCTTGTCATTCCAACTCTCCTTGTATTAAAAAACAAAATTCTAAGCGTCTCTCAAAACCACCTGGTTTCAAGGTATGTATAAATAATTTTGGTTTGTAAGGCCGAAATTTGTTTTCATTTAATATTTTTGAAATCGTAGTTTTCCCTACATCATTTGGTAATGTTGTTGACCTTTCTCGCAATGATTTTTTAGGATCTTCTACTACAGATAACATTACTAGGTTCACAGTTTAATTATTTGCAATCCTTGGTCTACGTTTCTTATTGTAGTTATTTTCCACACTTCCAAAGGTCTTGAATTTAGTCACTATGTTCCCTACAGTTGTAAAAGAAATAATTTTATCAGGATATCTGTAGTTAAAAATTTCGGCAGTTTCCCGATAGGTACGTTTTGTAATTTTCACCAACAATTAAAATTATTTCAATTTTATCTTTCATGCTCAATTTCAACGGCATATTTATCTTATTAAATATTCAAACTGATGTTTCAGACAAATAACATAGCTGACAGTTAAAATTGAAGTTCAGGTGGGAAATGGTGGCAAGATAATGGACATGCCATTAATAATTAAGATCAAAATTTTTAAGTTTATTTTCAATAATAGCCTACTAAGAGTAGAAACGGATATAATTTTTAATGCCAATCAATATTTTCTTATTCCATTTTGCTCTAAAATTAAAATTAAGGGTATACTTCTCTCGTAGGTCAATTTCGATTTTTTTACTTTTTGATCATCCTGTGCATACTATCTCAAGTTTGAATATACTAATATTATTTTTTCAGTAAGCAGAACTTTTTATAAAGAGTACCTTTTTTCTTAAAATAATATTAAAAAAGTTTCCCATATGTACAGATCCGGACACACTGTATATGTAAATAATTTTAAATAATTTTGTTTAAATTTATCAGAACTAACATTAAATGAGATGATGCCAATTTACCAATATGTGTATACTGCACGTGCATATTAACATATATATATTACTCCAGTATGCAAGGATACTTGATTCCGGGAGCCTCCAAAATGATGAGATTGTACCTCTTCAAAACATTTACAACTATTATTTTTGCTAAAGTCAATGTGTACTGCAATTTCATTTATGGCCAAGTCATCTATGCATTTTCTATAGTTTCTATACTGTGTCTTAATATAATATATGGGTCATTGTCAAATTTTGCGCAGGTAACCGTGTTTAAAAATGATAAACTTCTCAAAAAATAAAAATACTTTAACATTACTTTTCTTTATATCCATGCCTGTTAAAACAACTGAATTTTGTCCGTTACAGTCGGCCGCAATGTTTAACTAATGATTTATGATTTATTCCAGATTTTGTGGGTTAGGGTGTAAAAAATAAACAACTCTGTTATCATAACGTTTTAACTTTTATTATGAAAGTAAACAATTCAGTCCCAAATATTTTAGCATTAATGTTAATTAAAGTCTTTTATCTTATAATCACATTTAGAATCACAACATTTTTTTTAGGTTTAACAATTATTTATTTAAATTCCGAACAACTCTGTTACTTCTTGAATTTTAATAGACAACAAATTTTACCTAAGTACTCTAAATATTTATGTATTAACTGCTAACTACAACATATGATCATATAAATATCTAACAAATTAACGTATTGTTATATTACCATATTATATTAACTAGCTTTTCATAAAAATTTTTAGTATGTCCTTTAATCTTTTGGACAGAAAAGTAACAGGATTGTAACACAGTAACATAGTTTTTTTTTTTTTATATCTTACTTGGCTAAATTGCACTCGATTAAGCTTGAGATCTTAATAACATAAACATAGGCTTTAATATTAATAACAATAAACTTTATGACTGGTATTTACCAATATTTAATTAACTTTATAAAGACAAATATCAAACATTCTTGAAAGAGTAACTAGAAAGTGAAAGTTGCTTATTTCTCAAATATGCCCAAACTAGTATCAAAATGGTAGTATATTCTTTTACCTTTACAGACTATTTTAGGTTCTGGAACAATAGCAAGTAAATTATCAAAAGGCACATAAGATAAATCAGACTCAACTATTTTAAATTTTGTTGCAGTATGATCGATTGACTTAAAAAACATAATTTTAACCTCACCATCTTCTTCTACTTCAGTTAAGGCAAGGCCTTACCCAGATATACGTAGTCCTGTTTCAAGCTGGAAATTTTAACCAAGACACAAACACCTTGTTTTATTTTATTAACGTGAATATTTTCCTTCTCGATCAAAGCATCGTAATTTTGCTTTGATGTGCTGGGTTGTTCTGCCAAATAAGTGCTCGAAGGTTTTTCTTTTAAAAATTTTAGAGGGGCATCATCATCGGAGTCTGAGCTGTAGACAATGTTGTAAAAGCCTTTTGGTCGCTTTTGACAAAGGTTGCTAATATCGGACACAAAACTTGTGTCGCGAGTGGAAGGAGTTGATTGTTTTACTGCAGTTTTTAATGGAACGTAGTGCTCGAGATTCATGCAAGAGCAAAATCCGCGCTGACAAAAACAACTTAAATTTCTATACTTTAGAACTCCAGCCTCTTCAGTAAATACTTTATGGACTTTCATGGTACCTAATAATGGCACGATATGCTCCGGGATCTGAGTTGAACTCTGCTCAATATCCTCATTGGTTATCAGATGTAATCTCACTTTACTAACATCTTTCAAAGCAATATAGAAATTTGTAGCATCAGAGATGTCACTTCCACGTGCAACAAGTTGGTCAGCAGTACGTTTTAAAAAACCGCTAATCCCATCTGCTGCACCCTTGCCATGTCCCGCTTCAAAAAAATTCCATGTAACTTTAGTAAACTTGTACTCAGAGAATAATTTTGTGCATATCAGATAAAACTTCTGTTTTTGGCGGTATTGAGTGGCTGGGCCGTCTGAGAATACATGCAGGATATTAACTTCCGGAAATTTGTCATGAATTGAAGCAAAGATGGGATGGAGGTGAGCCCAGATTGAAGCTGGGTTGTGTGCAAGGTTTCCAGACACTGTACAAAATGATGATACCTCTCTCTTATTATCTGAACCATGACTATATATATTATAAAATGTGCTGTATGTTTGCTTTGAAATTCTTGTTTTTCAAAATAATCAGAAATTAATGATTGCTTCGTATTTTTTATTATATTTTTATAAATTTCAGATTCACATTTTAATAGCAATTGAGAAATATTTGAAAACTTAATTGGTCAATTAAGTCAAATTTGTTAACATTTTTAACAAAGTTTTTTCTCTCACATTTGCGCAGGCTTCAGATAGGTTTGATATTTTCGACACTGGGGCAAGTTCAGGCTCCTCTTCCTCTATCTCAGAGTTGGGAATAGTTTCATCCGTTTCTTGGATCTCTCCATACACTGGATGATAGTCAATTCTGCACTTTCTGTTATCAAATCGTTATTAATAGAGGCAAATTGTTTCAAGTTTACCAATGTGTCCTTAAGGAAACAGTTGCGCGACCGGAATATTTTGTTCTACATATTACACATAAATCCGCCTTTCTGAAGCATTTTTTTATTGTTTTGTTTGCGTTACACATTTGATTTGCTAATGGGTAAATGGGAGAATTACTATCCTGCGTACGTGTGTCTCTTATATATGTCCGTTCTTTGATCCTTTTCAATGTCATTTTGAAAATTTAGTCCAATTTTAGAGCTTACGAAGCGAGGATTTACCCTGTATAATATTACAAATTTTTTGTAGCATAAGATGCAATCTGTTTTCGCCCTAATTGTAATCCTACATTTGGTGGCGGCCAATCCAGTACCTCAACCTGTACCTGTAGCTATAGCTGATCCTCATCATCACGGACACGGACATGGAGGTTATGGTGGATATGGAGGGTATGGTGGATATGGGGGATATGGGGGATATGGAGGTAAATATATCAAAATTTTTCCACTTTTAACATCACTTCCAAATATAGAAGTATTTTAACCTTGACATATTATGCTTTATTTTTCATCAATCAATTATTTACTTATAATACCTTACCAACGGTTGCTATAAACATCATCATAATATCATAGGAAATATTAGCGGGCGATAAAGTTCATAATACCCGGTGATTTTCGTAACTCCCGTTAATTATTATTAAAGAAAATATTGAATAAAACTTGTATTAATTTTTAATAATTTTTTTACATAATATTATTCTGTTTTTTCTATGTTAAATGTACAATTTTTGAATTTTCCTGTGAAAGAAGCTGGACCAACTATGAAATTTAGCGACTCGATTGCTGAGTTTCTCGATGTGCATGCGAATTCCTGCTCCATTTGAACATTAAATAACATGTTTTCTTTTTCGGTAACAGAGCTACCTATCATTTTTGCTATTCGGTTAATCGACGTGATGCTTTCCTCTATATAACCCTCCGCTACGTTAGTACTCTTTCACTTTCCGTGTAGCTTAAGAGTTGCAAGGGAAGCACCACCCTCGATAAGAAGTGTGGACGAGGTCCGACGTAGGCAACGTCCTTTATATTCCTTGCCGTTTTCTAAATTAAGAAGTTTTGCTATGATTGAAAGAACGCAAATACTCAAACATGACTGACGAACAAGGTCGTGAAGCCGAATCCTTTGCCATCAGCTCTGGCCTCACCCAGCTGGTGGGTGAACCAACTCGGATTCCAGACCGACATGGTGATTTTGCTAGTTTGTTGGATCTTTTCTTAACTTCAAACCCCGACTTGTACACTGTCACCGTAAAGCCGCCGTTAGGAACGTCTGACCACAACCTTATTTCGGCACTGAACAAACTACCAATTAGTGCTGAAGAGCCTCCTAAACCACGCAAGGTATGGCATTATACATCAGCCAAGTGGGAGGACCTAAGGGACCATTTTCAAACCTTTCCTTGGCGGGACGTTTGTTTTACCTCTGATGATCCATCCATCTATGCAACAGAAATATCGGAGGTTATCCTTACTGGCATGGAAGCCTTCATCCCTTTCTCAAAAAAGTGCCCTTCTAACGGCAAGCCTTGGTTTACCAAAAATTGCGAACGAGCTGTTAAATCAAAAAATTATTTCTACCGACAATGGCGTAAAAATCCTACCGCCGAAAATCGTACCATCTTTGTTAACGCTCGAAACCAATGCAAGCAAACGATAAACCAAAGCAAGGAAGCACACAACCAGAGGATCAGAGACAAACTTCTTGAATGTCCTAGCGGCTCAAGATCATTTTGGTCGGAAGCTAAGGCCGTCAGTCAGAACTTTACCAAGTCAACCATTCCACCTCTAACACGTTCTGATGGCACCATTGCGACCAAAGCACAGGAAAAAGCAAACTTACTGGCGGAACTATTCTCCTCACATTCAACGGTAAATTTTCAGGGAAGTACTCCACCGAACATTACCCCTGTAGAATCGAGAATGCCCGAGATTGCTTTTTGCCACCGCCATGTTAAACGAATCTTGAGGAGTCTCGACACTAAAAAGGCTTCTGGCCCTGACGATATTCCAGTCATTGTAATTAAGACATGCGCTGACGAACTGACACCGGTATTTTGTAGGCTTTTTAACTTATCCTACAAAAAAGGAATATTTCCTTCTTGCTGGAAAACTGCGAGAGTCCAGCCCATACCCAAAAAAGGCAAGAAGACTTTGCCAAACAACTATCGTCCAGTCGCATTGCTCTCGGTTATATCAAAAGTTATGGAGAAGGCTATTAACGAAAAATTACTAAAATACCTGGAAGGCTTCAACATTATTAGTGACCGCCAGTATGGATTCCGTAAATCTAGATCAACAGGAGACCTTCTCGCTTATGTTACTCATGTTTGGAACAACGCAATAGAACACCATGGGGAGTCCCGGGCGGTAGCACTGGACATTTCCAAGGCTTTTGACCGAGTATGGCATGAGGGGCTCCTAACTAAAGTGAGAGCATACGGAATGCCGGTTCAATTTTGTTCATGGCTGTCGAGCTTTCTTAAAGATCGTTCTCTGCGAGTGGCGATGGACGGATTTCTTTCAGACACATTTAACATCAACGCCGGAGTCCCTCAAGGTTCTATTTTGTCGCCCACCCTTTTCTTACTATACATTAACGATCTTTTGGAAAAAACTAAAAATCCTATATATAGCTTCGCTGATGACAGCACACTTGTTTCATCTTTTACTTTGGATGCTCGGACATCGGCTGCTAATGCACATCTCTATAGGCAGCAAGAGGTCTCACATCTTAACAAAGACCTGGAAGAAATTCTGTCTTGGGGTGACAGTAACCAAGTAGAATTTAACGCTAAAAAGACCCAGGCGGCAGTTTTTTCTAAAAAAGTTAATGTTGAAGAACCGGATATAGTTATGGCGGGACACTCAATTCCTTTGGCTTCATCACTTCATTTATTGGGCGTAAATTTGGATAGTCATATGTCTTGGCATAGTCACGTTGCGGCCATTGCTAGGGCAGCCTCGCAGAAGCTTGGAATACTTTTCCGAACAAAGAACCTCTATACACCCCAGCAACTTTTGATGCTCTATAAAGCCCAAATTCGACCATCACTGGAGTACTGTTCGCATATTTGGGGCTCTGCTCCTAAACATACCCTGAGATTGCTAGATTCCATTCAAAGAAGAGCCATTCGCTTGATCGGTGACCATAGTCTGACAAACAATCTGGAAAGCCTTGAACATCGAAGGCAGGTTGGCGACTTGAGTCTATTTTACAAATATTTTCATGGCAAGTGTTCAACTGAGGTCGCCCGCTTGATACCACCCAGAGCGGTGCATGGTAGAAATACACGACGAGCCACTGCAGCCCACCAGTACGTGGTTCAGCTTAGTGTCCCTCGAACGACACTGTTTCAAAATTCTTTCATCTGGAGAACGTCATCACTCTGGAACGACCTCCCTGAGATCGCGTTCCCCAACGAGTATAATCTCCAAAGATTCAAGACCAACGTGAATCGTTTCCTGCGCACACGCACCGCTCCTAGAGCGCCATAAAGGATTTATCCTGCCGTGCTGTGCCTTATCATAAAAAAAAAAAAAAAAAAAAAACACGTCGTTGTTCACCTTCCAAAACTTTTGACTTTTTAGGAAGATATTCCTTTGATTTAACTTTTAAAAATGGTATTAATTGACAATATCTTGATATATTAATGTTTTCCTTTACTATAAGTTCAGACTTCACCTGGAAATATTTTTTTTTTATTTTTTTACTTATTTTAGTCTTTAGTTGCTATACATGGTATAGGTATAAAGTTGCTGTATCACTTAAACAAAAATAACAATTGTAAAAATAAAAGTATACAAAACAAGAAAAAACAGTTATTACAACAAGAAAATTGTATAAACATTACAACCTACTGAGCATGGTCAGCAAGCATCATCTGTCCGAGCAAAACCCAGTAAATTCCGCAACCGTATAAAAACAATGTTCTATTAGGAAAGATTGGAGCTTAGCTTTAAATTTTTTTACGTTCGTAACTGCTTGAATCTCAGAAGGTAACAGATTATACAGGTATCGTCCTGAAAAATTAGGTGACTTCCGATACTGCACGTGCTTAAATTGTTCAATTATGTTTACGAGTTCCGTAAGAATGGAATTCACATTCCTTCTTAAAATCGCTATGTTTCGTTTTAATATATGTTAAAAGCTTATACAGATATATACCAGTGATTGTTAAAATATTATAATTCTTAAATGAATCTCTACAAGTTTGCACTTACGTAAGGTTAAGAATGGGGCGGATAAATCGCTTTTGAAGCACAAATATACGGTGTGATGTTTTGATTTTGATAGTCAATTAGTGCGGCATAGTCTCAGCGGAGGGCATATCAGCCTAACAATCTTACTGATCCAGAAAGCATTAACCAATACTTCGCATCTTTTCTGCAAAATGTGTCTGACAAATGTAACAACATAATTGACTTTTATAATAACAATTCAAATAACCCTGAAAAAATATTAAGCTTCACGTTTGCAACAATAAATGACATTCACCTTATCCTAAATAGTATTAAAACAAACGCACAAGGAGTTGATGGTATAAATCTGAGTATGTTGAAACTCTGCAGTTCTTTTATCGAACTTATTATTCTGCAAATTGTTAACAGCCTCATTAAAAACAATCATATCCCTGCATGGTAGAAAACAGCTGTAGGCATCCCTATTCAAAAATTAAATAACCTAAAAAACAATTTCAAAAGGTCTGAAAAAAATCCTCTACAATCAGATTTTAGCTTTCTTTAAAGAAAATAAGATACTTCCCCACTTCCAGTGTGGTTTCAGAAAAGGTTTTATTTAGTACAGCTACTGCACTAGCTTCCGTTATTGACGATGCAATAAGAGCGGTCGACATAGAAATGGTAAATGTGCTTGTACTGTTGGATTATTCCAAGGCATTTGACACTTTGGACCATGGACTTCTGTGTGCAAAGTTGAAATATTATGGATTTAACCCCGATGCTCTCAAACTACTAAAACCCTTTCTATCAAATCGTTCTCACAGGGTTTCATGTAACGATGTTAATTCCAGCAGTTTAAGCATCCATTCTGGAGTGCTTCAGGGCTCTGACTTGTCACCTCTATTATTTATAATTTATACTATTGATATAATAACCTCGACAACTTACTGTAGAACACAGGCTTATGCTGATGATACACAGTTTTATTATTCTTATCATATGTCAGATACAGTTCAAGCGACTCACAATATCACTTATGATCTGGAAAATATCAGATAACAATCAGAGGAACATAATTTAATTTTAAACTCTAAAAATTCTCAATTACTGTGTATAGGTACTAAGGCTAAAAGAATATATGTAAAGAACAACTTGAAACTGCAAGTTTTAAATACTCCTTTAAACTTTTTCAACTCTGCTAGGGACTTGGGCCTAATGGTCGATGAAGAACTACGATTTCGTGAGCATATAAAAAATCTTAATAAAAAAGCATTCGCTTCACTTAAACTTTCATATAGTAATCGCCACATACTATCTACTCAATTAAAGAAAACTCTCTGTGAAAACTTGGTGTTATCACACTTCACCTATTGCGACTTTATCTATGGGCCTTGTCTCTGCGAGAAGGACAGATACAAAGTGCAGAAAGTACAAAATACATGTTGTAGACTAATTTATGGTCTTCGCAGATATGATCACATTTCGTATTAGATAACTGAATGCAATTGGGTTAATATGAATAATCGCCGACTCCACCACCTTGGTAACTTCGTACCCAGGTTACTTAACTCACCCGACCCTTCTAATCTGGTAAAAAGTAAATTTATTCCTACAACAACTGTACATAATAGGAACATCAGATTTATGAATAGGCACACAATGCTACACCATCGAACATCAATGTTTAAGAGTTTTTCATTTAATGCCATTAGTTTCTATTACTCTCTGCCTGAGAAATTCAGGTTATATAACATTAATAAATTAAAATTCAAACTCCGTAATCGTTTTTTGTGAAATAGATAATATGCCTCTGAAAACCTCGATAATTTTCTTGTTTTGAACGAATTCGTCATGCTTATCCTATTTTTTCTTTATTTTTGTGTTTTGTATTGTATGTATTGTACTATGAGCCTACCTTTGGTTAAGTAAGAGTAGCCAGAAGGCTAGACTTTGCCAAACTAGGCTCTGTCTCTTTTATTCACTTTTAAATAATTTATAGATATTTACACATAATTACTTTGTTAGTTTGCTATGTATTTTGTTAATAAGGGTCATTGTTATTATTATTATTATTATTATTTATTATTATTAATTTTCAGACAAACCAGATCAGTTAAAATATTGTAAACCACAAATACTGATTTGATTGCGTTTTAATTTAGACCGGCATTGGCAGTGTACTTACCCACACTATTTTAAGTACTTACCATTTATGTTCTAAAACTTTTATATTAAATTATTTTCGCTAAATGCGCAAAGTAAGAAGTTTAAGAACCCTGTATAGCCTAAACTTACCTGCTGTTAATTTTATTTTCAGGAAACCAAGGATATGGAGGATATGGTGGTTATGGTGGATATGGTGGATATGGTGGATATGGTGGATACGGAGGCTACTACTAATTCCGTCAAGTTCAATTTAAAATGATGTTGTAAAAGACTTTTTCTAATACATTGATTTCTACTTTTGTAAATATTTATATATATTTGTACAGTGTACGCTATATGAATGTATCTAAATTGTATTTTTTTTTATTTTGTAATTAAATAAAATTAAATAACATTACCTCTGCAGTTTAATATGAGGTTTAATATTTATTACATCGGTAAAACGATTTCAGACTTTTTTGCTACACTGCGTGTAGTGTCCGATAAAACAGTAAATTGTCTCGTTTGAAGATATTATCGTCGCCCATTAAAACTACATTATTAAAATTGCTAATTTAAATTCATGGAATTACCGAAATTTCACTAACGCTCTACTTAAGTGCATTATCTCCTAAGCCGGCCTTTACCGTAATTCTTCGACATTTTTAATTACGAAAATGAATACGAAAGTTCAGAAACTCTATTGCTTTCTCCTTTTATAGCTTGCAATGATTATAGTTTGCCTCTCAGCCAGCGTAGTTTACCTGAGTTAAATGCCAATAAGACTAAACACGTTATTCTGGGATTTTCTTAATGACTTAACCTGCTTAAGTGATGGAAAAAGGCATCTTGGTTGAATTTACTGCCAAAAAAAATAGTATAAATTCTCGATTCTGCAATGCAGATTTTAGTAAGGTAAAGTGCTGAGACAGAAGCGCTATTATAAATCTTTTAAGAAAAGCTATTTGTGATACATATCCAGTGTCTAATTACAATTCATTATGAACGCAATTATGGTAAGTTTTAAAACTTAATATTTCAAATTTGTACGTCTATTTTCTATCATATTGTTATATTTTAAAGCTTGTTTACATTAGGTGCAAAAAATGTCATGCAAAGTATTGCTTCTCTAAAGAATTGAATTGCGTAACCGTTTACATACCATGCAAGTAAAGGATGAGCAAGCATTTTAATAACCAGTTGTACCAATAGCATTAAATAATATTGTATTTATTGATTTCTTCCGTGTTTATACTCTACTGAAATTATATTTTTAAACTAAAAAGAAACCACCGCTAATTACTGAGCAGGTTTGCAAATAACGAAATAATAATGATAAGCAATCTTCATTTTAAAAGTATGTTACATAAAGATACAACATAAAACGAAATAACGTCAACAAAAAGAAATAAATATCCAAAACAAAGATTTCCTAATTCTACAGGTTTCTGACAGACTCAAAATATTCAATAACATTGTAGGGATCCATAGTTATCAGTAATTCAAATATTTTCTTTTCTAACTTAGTAATATTATCAATTGCCTTTATAGTTGCTGGCAAATAATTAACGTACTTTACACAGTTATAGTGTGCTTCTTTTTTCAGTGATTGTTAATCTATGCCTAGGATTATTGTAGTTCGTATGTCTAGATGGATATACAGTGATGGGCTAAAATATGGAACAAATTCATTTAAAAATCAGGTATTAAATTTTTGAAAAAACGCTCGGACACGTCGATTATAATTTTTTCTTCCGAATTTTTCGCCTCAGAAAGAAATTATACAGGGTGTGTCAAAAAGTAGATTTAGCAAACATTTTTTGTATTTTAAATAGAACCCTATTTTTTTCAGTCAAATTTTGAATTCTACGTCAAATTCTGCGCATAATTCATGTAGCATACCCTACCCTTATCTTTAACGGTTTTAGAGAAAAATTACATCATATAACGAAAATTATTTTATTAAGTGTTGAAAATGCCATACATTAACTTCTCGACAATATACCAATCTACTTAAAAACCCTTCTAAAACATTATTTACAGTATTTCATTAATTTGCCTAATTTCATATCTAATTTTAAATTTTAAGTCTTCCAAATTTTGTGGTTTATCCTTTAACACTTTTGATTTCAAATAACCCCAAAGAAAGAAATCCATTGGTGTAAGATAGGGAGATCTTGCAGGCCATTCTATGGGTCCTCTTCTACCTATCCATTGTTCGGGAAATACAGTATTCAAATACTCTGATACTTGTCGAGCAAAATGAGGCGGAGCACCATCCTGCTGAAACCAAATAGACGCTCCTGTAAGATTTCCATCGAAGAAAAAAGGTCCAATAATTCTATCATTTAATATCCCTGCCCAAACATTTACTTTTTGTAGGTTTTGCGTGTGCTGTTCTCTCATCCAACGGGGGGATTATTTGTACTCCAATACCGAAAATTTCGTCTGTTTACCGAACCATTCAAACAAAACGTGGCTTCATCGCTAAAAAGTATGTTGCGATGGAAAAATAGATTTAAGTTGCAAATTTCCATCATAGTTTCACAAAACTGTAGTCGGCGGTCGGGATCATTTTCGTTTAGCTCGTGCAGCAACCTAATTTTGTACGGATGGATGGTACTTTTCCTGTATCAATACCCACAAAACAGATCGTCGGCTCACATCATTATTAAGGGCTCAGTGGATGCACTATGGGGATTATCTTCAACTTTTAACAAAATGTTCAATTTTGTGTTTTCACTAATTTTTGGATGACCTGGCCGTAGACGATCCTTTACATTCCCTGTTTCCCTGAATTTCTTCTCAATTTTACTCACTGTAGATCTTGTAATCGGTCGTTCTGGATACTTAGCACTAAACAAGTTACAAACTTCTTCTTGATTTCTTGTTTTGTCACCACATCCAATTAGAATTAAAATTTCGATTCTTTGAGTTTCATTTAAATGCACCATGATCACCTTTTTCAAAATTATACCTAAAATTATTTTTGATTGACACATGACTTGCTATCGTAGTGACAATTCATTTAAATTTACCTGTTTACCTTTAAGTAGGTACATGTAACTTTTTTTAAAGAAAAATTTCGTTTTATGATGTAATTTTTCTCTAAAACCGTTAGAGATAAGGATAGGGTATGCTACATAAATTATGCGCAGAACTTGACGTAGAATTCAAAATTCGACTGAAAAAGATAGGGTTCTATTTAAAATACAAAAAATTTTTGCTACATCTACTTTTTGACACACCTTGTAAAATTTCTTTTTGAGGCAAAAAATTCGGAAGAAAAAATTATAATCGACGTATCCGAGCGTTTTTTCGAAAAATTAATACCTGATTTTAAAATGAATTTGTTCCATATTTTAGCCCATCACTGTATGGTTTGTGGAGCACTATTTCTAAATAACTCTCTGTTTTTGTAAAATAATATTATACATTCTTTAATATAGACAGCAGTTACAGTTAGCAATTTGTTTTCCCTGAATTTACCTCGACATGATACTCTGAATTTTAGCCCTAACATAATTCTTAATGTCCTTTTTTGACGCAGAAATAATTTTTCTACGTCCTTGCTATTCCCATACTGAACTATACAATATCGGATGTGAACCAGTGGCGTAGCCACAGGTGGGCAAAGGGAGGCGATCGCCACCCTTGGCCCGGCGCCCCCTTACTACTTAAAAAATAATTCTTAAAAGACAAGATCAGTCATATTTTATTTTTAGTAAAGAAGAGCGATGGGAATAAACTTAATAAAACCGGTTTTGAGAGCGTCCAATCACATTAATTTTATTTTTTTTATATAGCGGATTTTAACTTCATTTGGGGTCAGACTCCTGTTCCCTAGGGAGCATAAAGAAGGTAAAGTCCTACGAAGTTTGGGCGTGCCCCCCTCCGATAGTTCGCCCCCCCTCCCCGGCCCCAAAATGCTGGCTACGCCACTGATGTAAACCTCAAAATTCGAATGATATATAACCATCTTAGTCTGAAAATATATTTATCTTGTTAAGACAGGAAGACTGTAACAAACTGCATACAATTTTTGTTTAATGTAATTGATGTGGTGCTCCCAAGACAAATCATCATCCAAAATAATCCCTAGGAATTTTGCTTTCTTAGTTAAACTTAACGAGTGATTGCCAATTCTATTATTTGTGGTTCTTTCACACGAGACCTATTTGTTTTAAATATTAATGTGCTATTAGCTTTAATATTGTTTAATATTAATTGGTTTTTTGCAAACCAAATAAATATTTTAAATTACCTTGGCTTGGCTCTGCATTTGATCAATGAATAAATTAATTTTTTTTAAAGTTGGTACCTTTGATTTCACACAAAAATTGCGTGCCATGTGACATAAAAATAGCTCGTGTTCTAATTTGATGCAATGCAAGGAAAAATGCAACAGCTGATTGCAAAGTCGAAAGTGCGCATGCTTACAGGCAATTTTTTATTGCATTGAACGTGCAATTTCCTAATGCAAACAGGCTTTTACAAATAAAAAATTTCAACATCTTTATATCAGGAAGAAATATTGACTGTATTATAAATTTTGAGCGATTTAGAAATTCTAGTTATCTTGCAAAGAACAGGACGGAAATTATTATTGTCCTGCTCCTTCGAGACTATTTAGCAAGGTAGATTAGGTCATGCCTTGTCTTGCAGTAACTTTGCAAATCTTATGTATTGTATCAATATAACGAGTGATTATTAATTATTTCGCTCAAGGGCGGCTGTGACCCAGTATACATAGTGTAGCAGTAGCGCGTAGATTAAATCATAGGGCGACTTTGCAAGAAAGCAGCGTTGTCACGTTGAAAACCTAAAATAATGTTTTTTGACGGTATGTAATATAAAATCCTGAGCTATCTTACTTTGAAAGCCTACTTTATATGGCCGCCTCCTACTTCTAGACACCTTCTGATGTTTCTTCTTACCCTCAGAGACACATTAACCAATACGTTTGGAGAATTATTAATTTCGGCAATTTTTTCTGAAATCCTTCGTTTAAGATCATTTATATCCTCAATTGATGTTCGATAAATGGAGTTTTTTATAAAAGGCCACAAGAAGAAATCGCAGGGTGTTAAATCGCAGGAACGAGGTGGCCATATTTGTTGCGTATTTCGGCTTATAACTATGTTTTCAAAAAATTCACTTAAAAAATTTAAATTTTCTCTGGTTACATGAGGTGTAGCGCCATCTTGTTGGAAGTAACCTTCCCGCAATTCATCATCGTGAAGCTCATTAATAAATGTTGTCAGAATTTCGATCCGATATCTCTCAGCTGTAATTGTGCCATCAAAGTAAATTGGACCTACTATTCTTCTAGAACTAATTGCTGCCCACACACCAACTTTTTGAGGATGAAGAGGTCTTTCTACAAAAACATGCGGATTTTGCGTATTCCACATTCGCATATTTTGTGAATTAACATAGCCTGATAAATAAAAATAAGCCTCATCGGTAAAAAATGTTTTTTCAAAAGCACCACTATTTTCTTCTTGAAAATTGTTTAAAAACCATTCACAAAAATTAAGTCTTTGGGGAACTTCATTGGGAAGGAGTTCATGAATAGCCGTAACACGATAAGGGTATAGATGCAGATCCTTTTTCAAAAGTGTTTGGCATGTACTGTAGCATAAATCCGTTTGCTGAATTTGTTGAGATAAATGCCTAATAGAAGTTGAAGGATTATTTTCCATAATTTGTCGCGCTTCTTCAATAACCTCATTCGATCGTTTCGTTGGTCTTCCAGCCCCTTTTTTATGTTGAACAGAACCAGTCTGACGAAATTTATCAATTAGGTATTGTGACCCAGTGAGAAAATTATGAAAGGTCACCGCAACATCAGGAAACTCGGTTCGAAATTCATCAAAGCAGTCATGCATAGAGTAATTCCACACACCGCCTATTTTGTTTCCATTTCTAAAAAAACTTTCAACAATAAAAATTTTTTGTGCTTCACTAAACATTTTTACTGTTGAACTTTCAATCCGGCAACAAAGCTTCACCAAAACTTGATACGCTGAAAAATAAAAAAAAAATAAAAAATAAAATCATATCCTGCAAATAGCACTTTATAATAGTCAAAAGACGACTCCCCGGAGAAATATTAGTTAAAGCAATAGTAACCTACCTTCAAATAACTGCAAAAATTACAAAATTTCTCCAATTTTTAAACTTTACAAATACACAAATTCAAATAAGACGTAAATGTCATAAAACAATCATGTCATCTTATCTACGCAGTACGGCCATGATGCTTTTAAAATGCATGGCCTCCCTTGAGCAAAATAATTAAAAATCACTCGTTATAATTGCATCACAACTTATATCAAGTGATGGATGCTATAGTTTCTCCGGAATGCCTACATCTTCTTAGTTTCGCAAATTCAATGAATTTTATCTGTATCTATGTTCTTCAATGTTTCTTTACGTCCCCGTCAAATTAATTTTTTTGAAATGAGTTTTTTTTTTGAAAAAGATATTGTACAGGGTAGATCATGAAAGTGCTACATGTGTCAACTTTAATTTTTTTAATAAAACATATTATATATTTTTACATTTTTATATTCTACAATCAATTCTAGACATTTTTCATTAATCATACCCTATACTTATCTTCAGCCGTTTACGAAATATTAACAATTTAAAATTTTTTAACAATTTTAAAACAAAATAAACAAACAACAAAGAATGAAAAGAAACTATTTTATAAGATGTTGAAAATATCCTCCACCAACTATTCTGCAGTAGATCAATCGATCTAGAAATTCCTGTTGTACATTTAGTACTACTTGTGGAGATATTTCTCTTATTACTCGTCGAAGACTCCTTCAGTGTATCTACCGAGATGGGATTAGATTTATAAATTAAATTTTTGACGTAGCCCCATAAAAAAAGTCCGGTGGATTAAGATCAGGCGATCTGGGTGGCCACTTTATTGACCCCCGTCTACCTATCCACCGCCCAGGAAAAATTGTATTTAAGTACTCCCTTACATGAACAGCATAATGCGGGGGAGCACCATCCTGTTGAAACCATAAGGTTAAACTTGGTAAATATGGAATAATGGAAACAGAGTGGCAAGAGCTGGAACCAGATCATTTTGAAGGAAATCTAGATATCTTTCGCCAGTGAGACTCTCATTAAATAAAAATGGTCCGATTATCCTATTTTCAACAATGCCCTCCCAAACATTAACCTTTTCATTATACTGGGTGTGAGTTTCTATGAACCAGTGAGGATTTTCCTGTGCCCAGTATCTGTAGTTTTGTGTATTAACCTGACCATTTAAACAAAACGTAGCTTCGTCTGAAAAACAAATTCTTTGGACAAATCTTGCGTTAATATCTGTTAGCTCAATCAATATTTCAAAAAATTGGTCTCGCCTATCAGGATCATCGTCCAATAACTCTCGTACAAATACTGGTTTGTATGCATGAAACTTCTCTTTTTATAAAAATTTAGATACAGTGGTTTGATGAATATCGTAGTCCCGTCCAATTTGTGTGCTTGAGCTATGAGAATCTTCCTGTAGCGATAATAATATGTTTATTTTTTTCTCCTCGGATATACCAGGACGACCACTTTTAACACTATCTTTAATAGTACGGGAAGTTCTCCACTTACTTGCTACCCTAGACACTGTTGATTGGTCAATAGGCGGGCGATTTGGGTATTTTTCATCAAACATATCACGGACTTCCCTATGACTTCTACTTTTATCTCCACAACCCAAAATAATCAAAATTTCAATGCGCTCATCTTCGGCGAGGCGCATTTTGATGAAATATCAGCAGAGCAAAATTCAAATTTGATTAACATTCAGTGTTATTTTTTGACGTCTCAAACTTAAATAAGAAATTGTCATAGTCAAAAGATTGTGACTTAAGTTCAGAACGTTGCTATGTCGAGAAACATACCAATGGTACATACCAGCATTAAAGTATTAATATTTCGTAAACGGCTAAAGATAAGTATAGGGCATGATTAATGAAAAATGTCTAGAATTGATTGCAGAATACAAAAATGTAAAAATATACAATATGTTTCATTAAAAAAATTAAAGTTGACACATGTAGCACTTTTATGACCAGTTAAAGAAATGGCGAGTAAGAATGCTGAAATCGTGTGTAACTCAACTTCATTGTACAAAAAGTTTTTCGTTATTTACCTAGGTGGTTATTTATTATCGTTATTTCCTTAAGTAGAGAAATTTTACTTTTTGTTAGAGAAGTGGAGTAAATAATGGCAATTTCTCAAGTTGGTAGTAGAATTTTTCAAAACAGGCAGAGCATACATATAATTTAGTTCATAGAAGGCAATGTAATTTATGACAAGCACTGTGAACGTGACTTCAATAAACTTTCAATAGTAATATACTGATAGGCAAAGCATCTTATCAATAATATCGCTCTTATTCACGAGCAAGCGATTTTACGAAAACTTCTACGAAATAGTATCTTCAGTTGTGATCTGATATACCTACTATCTCTGATCATAAATGAAAGTACTAGAAGTTTTCACGGGTAAATCGAGTTTCTATTATTAGGAACGGTACGTGATAACACATGGCGAACCCCTTTTTATTTAACACTACAACACCAACTTTTATATCATTGATTTTCTAAGCTTTCAAGATTGTTTGTCAGTTTACTATCGAAAATCAAGCGAATGACTCTTCATGAGCAGTTTTCTAGCTGTAGTCGGATTTGGACTTTATAAAGAAGAGGGTTAGAGGTCAATGGTTTGATGCAGTACTCTCAGTTTCTGCGAGCCTGTCTTACATATTGCCACAACGTAACTATACCCGCCCAGACCTTCCATATTGATGATATATCTACCTACATACTTTATTATACGTAGTTTGGGAATTGTTTTCTAGCTCTAGTCTAGCAACTATATTAGTAGGAATCGGGTAATTAATTTTAATATCTAATTAATCACTTCTTTTCTAGCATAATATGGTTCTGGTCCTTCTCGCCCTATTTGTAATTCTGCAGTGTATCGCGGCCAATCCTGTACCCGCAGCGCAACCTGAACCTGCAGCTCAACCTGGAAGAGGTTATAGTGGATATGGAGGAGGGCACGGAGGAGGGCACGGAGGAGGAGGACATGGAGGATATGGCCATGGTGGATCTTCACATGGTGGTCACGGACATAACAACCATGGAGGTAAATTATTATATCTATATATAAAAATTAAATTTAATATAACATGAATTATTAGGGTCATTCCAATATAAAGAAAGAAAAATTAATCCCTAATTTTCTACTTGGGGGGGGGCGGTTGAAATTATATTTTTGTAAATGTATGGTGAGGTTTTAAGAGCATCATAACATTAAAACGCATTGCGAAAAGTGTTGTGAAAAAATAAAGCAACTCGCTTATAGTCCAAAGCACGAAGCTTGTCCTATGAAAAGAATGCGAATAAAAAATGTTAAAAAATAATTATGGTTTCTGTCCTGAAATATCTTAATAAATTATGATTTAATTCAATCATCTAAATCTGGCAACAGGTCAACACCACGAGCCTAAGGCAGTGCACCAGAAAAGGAATTTAATTGACTTAGGTTTCATATAGCTAAAAATATTTGGTGTGCTGTGTATCTGAGAAGTATCAGGCGCGTACTGATTGTTCGTCAGTAGCGTAGCATTGTAAATGCGATTTTTAAGATATTATAGTATAGTTCATTACCTCATTTGTTTCGGGAATTACCAAAAAACTTTAAATACAAAAGTTTTAGCGAATATTAAGATACACAGTCTAAACTTATTTTTGAGTATAGTGAGTTGTTCAAAAAGGCATGACGAATATTACACAGGCTTTTTAAATAGAACACCCTATATTTTAACTTATATTTTTATTCTGCATGAAGTTCTATATCTTTTTTGTTAATAATATTATATATCTATACCTAGTAGTTGTTCTAATAATTTAACTTTTCTAGAAAAATATTAGTTTTTACTCTTATAAGAAATTGACAGTTCCGCCATTGTACTGAAGGTAGCATACTCATAGTTGGTACAAACGTTTTATTGGGATGATAAAAAAGAACACCTAACGAAATTTGACTTAGATGCTACAGGGCGTTCAAAATAAATTTATACATTTCGACTAATTTAAATTGAATAACATAAACTTTTTTAAATGGCACACCCTGTATATTATTATTTTTTCTGATCTGTATCAAAACAACATCGAAAATAAAACATCAGTGTTAAAAACATCGATGTTGGAAATGAAACATGGATGTTTTTTGCCCAACTCTGTATATTAAAAACAAGAGCTAATCTGAATTTTTCATTGTGATTTTCGTGTTTAGCAAGACAGAATACTTCGGACATAGCTATTTTTGACCCCGAAACATTTTTCGTGTTGAGCGGTGTTATTATCTAATAAATATAATGTTTTTTTTTAAACAAAGCGCGGCGGACCTAGTGAAGACTAATCTCAATACACATAATATAATAATTGTCAAAAATCGTACAAAGCTTAGTCAATTTTCCGTTATGGTATTTCCAGGGTTTTTACATGCATTACAACAACAAACTTTAAACAAAAAAAATCTCCGTGTATTTACTTAATTAAAAATTACTTATAAAATTTTAGCGGACACCTTGTGTATTTTTAGAGTTTCGGATCTAGAGATCACTTTACGTGCAACTGTACAATTCTATTAGTTTTGTGTTAATTTAACATTTTTAAAATTAATTTTATTTTTTCATCCAGAGTGCCATGGCCCATCTTAAATCGTTCTAGTATACATTAACACATGTACAAAAATACCTACACAAAAATAATAACTATTTAAATTTGATTGATAATAAATTTAAACAAGCAATATAATTCCTGTATAATTAATTCAAGAAATACTATTTAATTGAGCAACCAACAAACTTACCATATTAATAATCATAATACTAATTATGATACATAATTATTGTTGATAAATATATTCATTTACCAACAATAACAACAACAACCCAACTTCTGAGTAAATTGTAAATAAATAAAAAAAATGCACATCAGTACATTATATCGCATTGTCTATATTTTTCGTAACAAACTAATTTTGTTAGTATGATATAAAATATATATATACAGGGTGGTTCATTAATATTGCGAAAAAATTCAGGGTGAGTTTTCCTGCTTAAAAATATGAAAAGAAGTATAGTCTATCTGATCTTAGTTGGAACAGCATAAAAACGCTTGGTCGGCGTCTGCTTTGAAAACGAGACCGACTCATAGGCGGACGTAACCCTTAATAATAGTATAATAAAAATAAGTTAAATATGCAATAATTTTTTTTTTATTTTAGCGTTTTATGAAAAAAATCTGTTTATAAAGAACTTCTACTGTTCAGGAGGATACCAAATTTGCCGTCGCTGAGGCAATTTTATGTAGATTATTTCCTTCCTGTCATTTTAAAACAATCAGACGCCACCATTTTTTGAATAAATTTTGTGTAGATAAGTGATTAAATCCCAAGACCTGTTTAACCGCGGATAAATTTTTGTTCAATTTTTTTGACAGAATTTTTACACAAATATTTTGACATAAGACAATTAAAATACGTCATAATTTGAAATGATATATGATCAAAATAAATTAAAATAAATGTTTATTAAATTATGAATTATATTTGAAATGGGTTAAAACAGTTAGGTACCTTATGTTATACAGCATCATCATCATCATCATCATCATCGCTTTCCGGACTGGAATCATCATTATTTAATGAAATAATTAAGGGATTTACAGGTGGTAAAACACAATATTCATTTTCTTTTTCGATTACATGCTTAACACATTGTTTCCAGAGGTCTGTCGTGCCAATTTCATTCTCTGCAGTTCTTATAGTTGTCAATAATGATTCACTTAATTGGGGGGTCTGATTGTATTTTCGTACTTTTTTTTTAAGATTACCCCAGACCATCTCAATCGGGTTAAAAACACAATTGTAGGGAGGTAAACGTAATACCTCATGACCATTTTGTTGAAGGAGGTTATTAACTACATACTCTTTTTTAAAATTTTGCTTCTTGATAAGCTCTAGTAATGCGGTTTTTGTGGGTTTCGGAGGTAATTCCATTCCTTTATTTTCCATGAATTTAATAATATCTTGTTTTTTGGTACTTGTATTTGGGATTTTGGTTTTTTGCCGTGAATGATAGGATGCATTGTCCATAATAATTACAGAATTTGGGGGAATATTGTGTAATAACTGCTGTTCTATCCATTTTTCAAATAGGTCGGCTGTCATGTCCTCATGATAGTCAGCACTTGATTCTTTAATATTTTTGGCAGATAATAACAAGCAATTTGGAATAAATCCGTTCTCACTTCCGGCATGAAGAATAATTATCCTTTTTCCGCGGTTACACGGCGCGTTTAATGTACATTTCTGGCTATCGTCAACCCAGCCATATTGCACAACATCGTGTGTGTCAAACCAAGTTTCGTTAAGGTAAATGAGATTTCTTTTCTCGGTTCTAAAATTTCTAACTGTACGCAAAAATTCTTGCCGCAGTTTAACAATACGCTGCGATTCCATTATTATCATTCTCTTATCCATTTTCCTGTACCGAAAACCACACAATTTTACAAGGTAATGCAACATGTCTAAAGATTTGTAATTATAGACGTCATTTGGAAATTCTTGTAATTTATCTCGGATCATTTCTAACGTTGGTACCAAATTTTCCTCATAAAACCCGTAAATGATTCGGCGAATATGTTCTTGGAAAGCAACATCAACGTTTTTAAGTTTCTGTCCTATTTTTTTTCGCCTTAAAGAATGATTAATTACATCTCCCTTATTTATAACCCTATAGATACTGGAGCGGCGAATTTTCGTCAGGACACAAATTCTGTTTACAATTTGATTTGTTGAGGCACCATTATTTTCGTTTTTGAGACAATCGTAAATATTTAATATCATCCTTTGTGCCTGCTCCTCCAAATCTTTGTGAAAAAAGTCTCCACGCATAGGTTCTACAAGCTCCACATTAGGGCGAGCATTTTCCCAAGGTCTCCAAATAGCCATAATTGATACTAATTACACACACAAAAAAAAACACAAAACAACAGAAAAAATCTTTAGACAAAACTGAAAACCGTAGAATAAATCGCAATTAATAAGTCTTATTCCCGTATATCCCACTCTCGCCAACACTGGTAAAATGCATTGCGATTTTTCGACTTAAGAGCCCGGCCCGTTCATCAAGCACGCCACCTTTTATCTTTGCCTCTTCCACGCCATCCGCGCCGAACTCGCCTATCTCTTTCTGACAATGATCGATCGTTGAACGGGCCGGAACCAATTACACGCATTGAGTCTACGTTGACTCCTACCGGTACGGATCAATATATGTTTTACTATTTTGTTTCAATTCGTGATGCAGTATTTTGATTAGACCACATATTTAGCGCTGTTCCAAGTAAGATCAGATAGACTATACCTATAAATCCATGACCGGAAATGCTTCGTTTCGTAAAGTTAAAGTTATATTTTTGTTTTTGTTTTTTTCTAAATAATTTTTGACATAATGTCGATATTTCAACTAAAATTGGTTTATAGGCGTTTTTTGAAATGCGAAATTCGAATTTGATGCTAGTATGTCTCCCACTTGTAGAGGGCGCCAGCTACATGTCTTTTTACTCTTTTTAGAAGTCATGACTTTTTTATACGTGCCTATATTACATATTTACTAAGCAAACAATTCGCATATCAGAGTTTGAAGAAATTGCATTTATCTCCTAAACAAAGCCGAAATCAAAAAACTATTTTAAAGGTACTTCGTATTAGACATTAAACTGCCTACATAATAGTCTTATCAAAAGAGAAAACGACAGTGGCGTATACATTTTTCGTTCCGTGGAAGCGGTATGAGATTTATAATTACAATTTATTTTTATTGGAAATAGAGATTCCAAAGGTATTTTTGGCGTTCTCTTGACCAAAACCTGAGACCTACTATAAGGCTGAAAGCTTTATACTTGAAAACCTTTGGCCGGGTAATAAAGCGCACTGTGTTAGTTTGTTGCCCTGCGATAAAACTTTTTCTAATTTTAGTTTTTGGCCAAAACTGATAAATAGTTCGACGCGCTACCTGACGATGAAGGCTGCAACCCAATAAACATTTTCCGTAACTTATAGTAACACCAAGTTATATAATGGTTATATAAAGGTAATAGAGGTATATAAGAAGGTTTCGGAGTTTTATAATCTGTGCCTTTTGATAACCTATTGTTATAACGGGTTTATAAGATTACTGTAACCTACAAGTATAGAAGAAGGTAACGTAACTCGTTCCATCACCATTTTTATAAAACTTGTAGTAATCGTTACCAATGGTTTTATAAACAGGTTATATAAGGTTTACCGTAACCTCATTTATTCAACTTAAATACTTTTAGTTATGTAGAAGTAATATTATTCACCATAATAAAATCTGGAAAATAGTAGTGTTGGGTATGGTATATTATAAAACTCTTGATGATATATCAGTAACGATCGCTTCGTCTATACAACTTTGCAAACACAAGTAACACAAATTACCCCAATAAACCTTCCTGTTTTTCTTCCTGTTTTTCTTAATGTTTTTCTTCCTGTTTTTCTTCCTGTTTTTCTTCCTGTTTTTGTTTATAAAATGGCCGTCTGTCATATTTAAACGCAAACGCCTAAAGTTTTTGATATTTCTCGTTTTTTACAATGAATAATTGGAAAAAAATAAAACACAGCACTTCATTTCGCCGTAAAATTTCGAAAAACTTTAGGCAAATTTTAAATTCTGTGTCATCAGATTCCTTAACCAGAATTATTAGTGGCCATAACCTGAAAATCCGTTCGCAGTGTCAAGTTAAAAAAATAATTTCTACTGCTAATGCAAGTCCATGTAATGTCTTGGAAGATGTTCCAACCAAACCGTATGTGGAAGAAAATGCTGAGACCATGGAAAAAGCCATTTCTATGAGCTTTTTACTGATCGGGCGAATCGTGACGCGTAATGAAAATTCGTTCGACCGTTGTCAATAATTTTACTGTTTTAATAATAATAATTTAACTCTTATTTTTCATAAATGTCTTCGATTTGGAGTATTTTTATTATGAGTTTAAACCGTTACGTACGACTAATAAACACACTCAATTTTTCTGATACTAGAATAACGAAGGTTGCCTATCTAAAAGATACTGTAAGTAACATAATGATGTTAAATGTCACAATTCGTTATATAAGGTCACCATGGGTGATATTATGCATTCCAACGTTTATGTCGTCACTACATTGATTCCGCCATGATTGTTTAGTTAAATTTAGAAGTATTAAAAAGGGACATTACAAAAACACAAAATTTAACAACAATCAATACGAAATAAACGCTTACCTATCCAATGGTGGCATATACTAATAACTTTTGATATTAAATCGTCGTAAAATTAAAAAAAAAAACATATATATATTTACATATGCGAGATGTTACACGTGGCGACATCTCGTAGCAATCGAGCTATCCACCTAACCAGACCAGCGAGGTCTTAGAGAAGACCAAACGCTGGAAAGGATCCCGCATTAGCAGGTTTCTAATAAGAATTTGAAACTTGCTTATGCTGGATCCTTTCCAGCATAAGCAGGTTTCTAATTTGTATTTATACATTATGTGTTGAAAACACTGTAAAATCCCTTTTCTTTTCGTCAGACTCTATAGCCTTGCCGATGAGCCGTAATACGGCGAAACGCGTCCAAGGATTGGGTCTGACGAAAAGAAAAGGGAAAAACATCTTTCTTTTATATATATATTTACTGAAAGCCTGACCTAAATTTGATTATTATTGGGTATTTTAAGAGCCCCTGCATTTTTTGGGAGTATTTGTTCTATTTTTGCAGTATAAAACTGTTCCCACCTAAATTTTGGGTCATACGTGAGTACAAAGCATAAAATAAAAACTACCAATATATCATTTCCTTCTATATTTATTATTTAATTTAGCGACTGCCATCTGTAATAGTCTTACAAAATCTGAACACTGTATTGTGGAAACAGAAAAAGACCAATAATAATTAATAAAGTGAGTATAAGAGAGAGAAATATATGCCTTAAATAAAAAGAAGTGACAGATGAGAAAAGACATAACAGATCGAAGTGACGGAATTTTGGTAGCGGAAATATTTCGAGAACCTTTGTATGCAACGTTTATTACGGTAACCGAAACATATATACCACTAATTTATATAACTAAAGGTGTTAAGACGCGTTTATTTAGGATGTTATACATATAGTGCTTACTACACCCTTTCTGCTACTTTTAGTTAGATAACTTACATTTATATAGCGTTACTAAACAAAGGTTTTCGCAACCCTTATAAACTCCCCATTATTACTAAATATAATATCACTGTAAATTATTTAGGGTAGGTAATATAGCATTTACGGTAAATAATATAGAACCAAAAATGTTTATTGGGAATTGTGGTACATGTCTTTGAAGGTTCTTCCTCTGACTTCTGACTTATACCTATAGGTTCCTATTGGTTTGGGCCGGGTTAAACGTCCGATCGAGGTTGGCATACAAATGACTAAATGATTCTTTTCCTTTCAGGTAATCATGGTGGTGGACATAACTACGGTAATAATCATCATGGCTACCATCATGGATAAGCAACAATACCTATCAAGACATCCACCGGAACTAACCTAATGTAACCTAACCGTGAAGACATGCCTTCGGTCATATCTTTGCATTCGATTTATCGTCGTTAATAATGAAATTCTTCCAATAAGCTAATTGTTTAGAACACGCTGAAATAATTTATATTTATTTTTTGAAAAGTAAGGAAAGTAGGTACTTAAGCAATTCTCTCTTGTAAAACTGTCATAAATTTTATATTAAAAAATTGTCATATTGGAAGAAGTTTGTTTCTCTAACAACTTAGTAAGGGCATTTGAAATAGATTCCTGTTTTCTACTCCAGCCATTCCGACTTTGTATGGATATTATAAAAACGATTGACTAAGCGTTATTAACACATGTATTCCCAAGAACACAAATACTGTCAAAATTGTCAATCATTTTTATAAGAACCTTATGCATATTTTTGACTCATATGATTGTAAATTATTGTTAATGATCTTAAATAAAACAGATTTAGAAAAGCGTTTGTTTCGTTTGGTCTTCAGTATTTATCTTTAGGTTTTTGATTTAAATATTTGTACATGATTCATTGCCGGGTATACGCCAGCTACCAGTTGAATGATGGCCGACAACATATGCCATTTCTAGTAACAATTCTTTTACATAACTTAAATTTGGTCAGGACCGGAGTTAGATATTTACCATAAATTATAAATATTTTTTGTGATATCAAAAAGCAAACCAGGTAATTGCAAATATTTTTTTCTGGCAAAACAGCTTATCCAACGAAAAATATTGAAAAGGTAAAATAGCTTCCAAATACATCCAGTCACTCGACAAAAATGTCTGGGTTGTCATAACGCCGTTAATATAAAAAATCAGGAGAAATGTTGACGTATTATATCACTTTTATAACACTTCCACTTATTTACAGCCGGTGACTATACTACTAGAAAACGGCATTTTATAGTATTAGTCTACATACTAAAAATAATTAAAATCGATTAGCAGGTTTTCACGTAATTTAGGAAAAACCAATATTTTTACAAATTTTTGACGCCCTTTACCGGCTAAAAGAGACAATTTCGGATTTAACCAAAGAAACCTATAGCTACGCAACTATAAGTTTCTTTGATATAACTAAGTCGGCTTAGATCGACCTATTTTGACGTCAGGAGTCTGTCTTCAAACGTTGTACACGAGTTTTCCGGACACCATGTATATAATATACACAACACTCTAAGTGAGGTGCTGCAGATGTTTCACCTGTTGACGCTTTTTCGGCGGAACGGATTATGTGCTGTATATTTATCTTCGTTGCGCAATGCGCACTTGTAAATATATGGTCATTCCCACATCCATCTCCAGGGGCGGATGGCACACATCGGACCGGCGCGGGAACTTAATTGAAACGGCGCCGTGTCGGTCCAGCAAAAAAATGGAAAGACATAAATATGTATTTTTTCATCCACTTACGACAATTGTTTTTACAATAACTCATAAATAAAAAAACATGTTTCTACGTATAAAACACATTTAGGTGAAAAAAATAAAATATAACAATTTATTATTAACATAAACATCAAATGAGGAAAAACAGGAACTATTAGTTCTTGACAGAACAAACACATAACACATAAATAAAAAAAAATTAATAAATAAATAACGCATAAATAAAAAAGGAAATTAATTTATAAAATAATGATCACAAAACTACTCCAGTTTGGAAAAACTTCTCTCGCAGACTACTTCCGTAATTGGAATTGTCAGTAAATATTTATACGCTAATGTCAGCATGGGATAAGCCTCTTTATTCATACTATATTTGCAAATGCTAGCACAGTGAGCAATTTCTGCAACTCATGCATTGCATATCGTTTTTTTATCACCGTCGTCCTCATCCAGTGGCGTAGCCAGCATTTTGAGGCAGAGGGGGGGGGGACTATGGTAGGGGCGCAGATCGCGGAGCTAAAGCGCCGCAGCCAAAACTTTTTTGGGACCACGCCAGGAGGAATTCACCTTTTTTATGCTCCTTAGAGAACAGGGGTCTGGCCCCAAATGAAGGTAAAATCCACTATATAAAAAAAATTAATATAATGTGGTGGGACGTTCTAGGAACCGGTGTTACTAAGTTTATTCCCATGGCTTGTCTTTACTAAAAATAAAATAAGACCGATCGTGTTTTTTAAGAATTATTATTTAAGTAGTAAAAGAGCACCAGGCCAAGGAGGGCGGGGGGGGGGGGGGAACCTTTCGCCCTCCAGTGGCTACGAAATTTTTAGGAATGTAAACGGTCAAAGGTTTTATCCAAATGTTGAAGCCAAAAGAGATTTTAAACCTAGAAGAACGTAAAATCTCTGAAAATTGTAAAGTATTTTGCAAGAAGCAGTGGCGGCTCATGGGTACGCCACGAGAGGCTTCCAACGTACTCAAGGGGTTAATCCAAAGACCTAGTAACGAAGTCTATGGGTTTTTCGGTCGCTAGAGCACAGGAGCGGTTCTTTTTAAACGTTAGCAAAGCGCTTGATAAAGTATGACACGACGGACTCATTCTTAAGTTAATATGCCGAACTACCTAATAAAGGTGATTCACTTATTTTTGACGGACATAATTTTCGCGGTCTCGTCAGAGACTGCGATATCGATTGTGCGACACGTTGCACCGGCCCTGTACATTGTACATGCTGATGATACGGCAGTCACCGCCACCGCTTAACAGGCAAGGTTGGTAGCTTCATAGCATAAAGCTTGTCGAGGAGTGGTTATAAAAATGAAAAATTCGCCTAAATGACGCTAAAACCCAAGCCATGTATTTCTCGAGGTCAACATGTAAATTTCATTAATTTCCCCAAACCAGACATCAAGTCAAAAACCCCAGAATAGGCATGTGTACTAATATTAAATATCTGGGTCTATCTTTCGATAAGAGGCTGGCTTGGACCGATAATTTAGACAAACGCTTTAGAAAAAGCGAATGGTCAACTCGGCGCCATCTACTCGCTCATCAACACTAGAAGTAGAGTGGACTTACGAACACAGATATTGCTGTACAAGACTATTATTAGATCTGTACTTATTTATGGTGTCGCCTCCTGGTGCACCGTATCTAAGTCAACATTCAAAAAAGTTCAGACATACGCCACATAATGACCTACAAATGCCGACAATTGCTGACTAAATTATCAAGTACTGCAAACGAGGTAACCGTTGAATCCCCTGATCATACAATAGTGGCGGGGATCCGGCGGAATCAACGGCTCGAAAGTGGAACGATAAAATCTAGTTTTTTTTTCTCAGTCAATCAAGTAGGATCCCCCCGTTATTCTAATAACATGATTTATCGGTATATCCGAAGGGTTGGGGAGGGGGAGGGCGTCGTTTAAATCTCCCTGCAAGCGTTTTTTTCTCGGAAAACGGGCATATCTCGGACGGGTTTGATCGTACAAAAATAAATATACGTAGCAAAATTGAAGAGCTTGACAAAACTCGTAAGCTCGTTTCAACCTGAACCGGATTTGTCAATTGGTTTGCAAAATATCGCGATTTGAATGTGCAAAAAAAAGAAAAATTCAATTAATTATTTCTCGGAAGGGAGTGGAGTTGGGGCCTGGATTTTTTATGAATAAATGGGTAATATCGAGTACTTTGATGGGCCGAAGGGGGGGGGGGACAATTAGGAGTGGAGTTATGGGCGGAAAACGAGGATTATTCAAATGCTTGTTACGCGTGTTCCAATTGAGATAGCGCAAGCAGCCAGGGTTCCATTTACGCGTTTTTTCATTACCTAAAAGACTGCCTTGGCAAAGAGACTTTTTTTTGCAAATGCGCGCTTGGCGCGCAAAATAAAAAATGTCAATTTTTTCACTTGCGTTTCTAGGCATGAAGAAGGGGGGCGGGGAAAAATTTTTTTTGCCACGGGACTGCATTATTTTTTGGCTTTAATTTGAGCCCTCCAAGAACTCGATTCGACAATTATGAAGGGAGCTAAGGGCCGGCAAAGCGTTTGCTGCATAGCGGGAGAACGGGGGTTCTAGCCAGGCTCAAAGGAAAGGGCAGGAAATTTTCTAATTGTTTAGTTATTTTGCAACTTTCCCGAGTCCATACCTCGCCCGCTCGCGCGAGTTACAAGTTGAGAAACGTAACGCAAGCGGACGAGAAAGACCTCCAAGCCGCCGGGGGCGGAGCTTATCATCTCCGCTTCTCTATACTCCGGGCACACTGACGAAAATATATTATATTAAAATTGATATTATATTTTACTAACATTTGACCTTACAAACTACCCTTAAAGTTAGATGACAAAAAATTGTACAGTTTACCGATAGGCAAAGTCTAAGTCTGGTTCGTCGTCGCTATCGCTCTCTTCATATTGCCGGATACAATCTATCGGATCATCACTACAGATTTCTGATATTACTAATGATTCGTTTGGTGCTTCGTCATGCATACCAGAAATACTATCGTTTATTATATACCCGACATTTCGCACACCCGCATCAATTTCAGTTACGCCATGCTCAGCGGCATCCACGTTTGAATACTTCTCCAAACTTGAGAAATCTACGACTGCATGAAAGACTTTTCTTCCCTGATATGAGATCAAGAGGCGTTGGATTCCAATGCGCTTCAAGGTCGCTTAACCATAGAGATCGGAATTCAGCCTTTTGTATAGCGCTTATCGTCATTGTTTACCTGCCATTGTTTCTGTGGACCCGCGTCGGCTGGCGCGTCATCCCGGGAAAACAGTGATCAGCCATTCGAAAATAATTTCCGAGCGCGCGCTCGCAGCCGGTCGTGAGTGTTACGTTTCTCAACTTGTCGCTCGCGCGGGCGGGCAAGATATGAACTCGGGAAAATTGCAAAATAAATAAACAAATAGAAAATGTCCTACCCTTTCTTTTGAGTTCGGCTAGAACCCCCTACCCCTCTCCGTTTTCCCGCTATGCAGCAAAGAATTTGCCGGCCCTTAGCTCCCTTCCTAATTGTCGAATCGAGTCCTTGCAGGGCTCAAATTAAAGCTAAAAAAAAATGCCGTCCCGTGGCAAAAACATTTTTTTCCGCACCCCCCTGCTTCATGCCTAACAACGCAAGTGAAAAAATTAACATTTTTTATTCCGCGCCAAGCGCTCATTTGCAAAAAAAATTTTTTGCCAATGCAATCTTTTAGGTAAAAAAACAACGCGTAAATTGAACCCTGGCTGCTTGCGCTATCTCAATTAAAACACGCGTAACAAGCGCTTGAATAACCCTCGTTTCCCGCCCATAACTCCCCTCCTAATTGTCCCACCCTCCCCCGGCCCATCAAAGTGCTTGATATTACCCTTTTATTCATAAAATATCGAGGTCCCAACTCCACTCCCTTCCGAGAAATAATTAATTTAATTTTTTTTTTGCACATTCAAATCGCGATATTTTGCAAACCAATTGACACATCGGGTTCAAGTTGGAACGAGCTTACGAGTTCTGTCAAGCTCTTCAATTTTGCTACGTATGTTATTTCTTGTACGATCAAACCCGGCCGAGTTTTCCGAGAAAACCCGTTTGCAGGGAGATTTAAAGGACGCCCTCCCCCTCCCCGACCCTCCGGATATACCGAAAAATCATGTCAGAATAACGGGGGAATCCTACTTGATCGACTGGGAGAAGAAAAAACTCGATTTCATCATTCCACTTTCGAAAACTGGATCCCCACCACTACAATGACACACCCACTCAAACCCATTTAAATCATAAGGCCCCAGTACACGTTTGGCCAACTAGTTGTCAAAATCAAAAAATCAAGTAATGTACCTATTGCTATTATAAACTGGCAACTGAAATAAATGTGGGCTAATACGTCTCTGCGAAAGCGAAAGCCGAGTTTATGAGAGGTTTTATTGCAGTCATTAAGCCAAACGAAATATGTTGGGAAGTACTTTACCAGATAGGCATTTGAATTGTGTCCTTACATTCGGAAAAAAGGCATGGAAAAATCGATATAAATAAACAAGACTTTGTTTAAATCTTGGATTAGGTATAATTATATCTATTAACCAACATTTTCTAATGGTATATTACTTTTTACTCTTCCATAAAACTAATACCTTTTAATTAATAAACAATAAATTAGCTGGTTTTCAATATAATATTTAAAATCGATGATATAATATCATGTAGATACTGGAATTTTGCATAATGTTTACAGCAATTATTTTTTTTTTAACTATTGAAATTATATTTCTTTCTATTTTTATGGCTCACAATAAATAAAGTTTGTTTCTGCGCGAGTGTAGTTAATCTGAGCGATCTTAAACGCTCCTTAGGCGAAACACGTTATTCTGGAATTATCTGCATTACTTATCCTGCTTATTTCATAGAAAAAACATCTTCTGCGTATTTAGCTTATGGGTATTTTGTTTTTGTTAAAAAAATAAGGTATAAATTCTTGTTTTTGCACTTAAGATTTTAGTAAGGTATCTGTAGGGAGTGACGCGCTATATATTTTTTAAAATAATTGATTTTCGTCTTGTGATTTTGAAACCAACTTTAGAATTCAATTACAATCCATTATGAACGCAATTATGGTGAGTTTAAGAATTTAATATGTCCACTTAATACTTATTATACAGGGTGTTACTTAATGTAATGTACTTATTGTAATGGGTAAAAGTTTATTTCAACATAATCCCAAAATGCTTGGTTTTTGGTATTAATAATTATCATCTAAATCTAAACAATAGGGAATTTTTTAATTAAAATGTATCTTTCTTACTAACCTATTAATTGCTATATTTTTAAGTATTTACAGTACTCTTGACAACTCATAAACATATTTACGGAAGAAATCTTGTGAGACAAGACACTAAATTTGCGAGACGATAACATCATTAATTAATTTTGATATCCAACTAAATACAAATTTTATAATTACCTATATTTTTATTTGGATTAAGAAATCATTATGTCTAATGTAACAGTTTTTGAAAATATGACTTTATAGGTTTTTTTGCTAACCAGTTTAACCTATTGAATAAAAATCAATGATCTTGGTATTTAAAATATGCGAGTTTGGTATGGCATATCATTTAAATACCCACACTATTGTAGCACTTAAACGTAGCATAAAATTGATGTTGCCACTTTGACTGTTGGTAGTACGTAAAAGTCTTGCAAGATTCTTGCAATACTCTTGCAGGAATTAAGAGATATATTAGATAATTGGTGACGTCAATAAATAGACTAGATAAGAAATGTGGGGCACTCTAGAACTAGACATGAACAAATTTTTGCTTAACTTCGGGCAAACAGAAAAAGAGGAGTTTTACTGGTAAATTTCCACTGTATTACATCAAATAATGTGACATGTTTCGCTACACAGTAGCTTTTTCAGAATAAAGTATATGAATGATACAAAATTGAGGTTTGTAGCAAAATATAATTAAGGACAGGTAAATTGATGTAGTAGTAATAAATCTGAGTTTTTACGGTAAATAATTATTATAAATCTAAATAATACTATTGAATTCAAAGATACACAAGATATAAAAAGGATAACAGTTGGCAAATTGAATAAATTTAACAAAGGAGAATAGTTAAGATCTATCTGGTCATTAAGTAATAGGTTGGAATTTTTAAGCTTGTTTATTTCCAAACATTCTAAGAAGTTGAGTTTTGGGCCTTTATTTTCTATTTGTAAGATTTTAAAATTTTTATCGAAATTGTGCTGGTGTTCTAGTAAATGATTGGCGTAATTAGAGTATTTTTTGTTTTTGGCATGGCTATTAGGTATAGTGTTCTACTAATCTTGGGTTGAAATTTCTACCGGTTTGACCTATGTACGTTTTTGGGACAATCGTAACAAGTTAATTTATAGACACCTGAATTTTTATTCTTGACAGTTTTGCTTTTGTTATTTTTAATTAACTCGCTTAAAGAATTGTTAGTTCTATTTGCAGTGTTGATGTTAAGATTATTTAAGAATTTGCCAACGGTTAAACTAGGTTGGCCGATGAAAGTAAGCAGTTTGTATTGGTTTGGGGGGTTTTTTATATTAGGAAAAACTAGATCAATGACCTTTTTATATAATTTTTTCTATAGAATGTTTGTTATTACCTTTGTTGAGTAGGTATCCATTATTAATAGCAATTTGGATCTATTAATAATGGAAATTTCAACACAAGATTAAAAGAACACTATAATAGCTATACCAAGAACAAAAAAGGTTCTAATTACGCCAATCATTTACTGGAAACCCAGCAATATTTCGATAAAAATTTTAAAATCTTACATATAGAAAATAAAGGCCCAAAACTCAACTTCTTGGAATCTTTGGAAATAAACAAGCTTAAAAATTCCAACCTATTACTTAATGACCAGATAGATCTTAACAATTGTTCTTTGTTAAATTTATTCAATTAGCCAACTGTTATCCTTTTTATAACCATTTCGTTAATAAATCTTGTCTATCTTTGAATTCGATAATGTTATATAGATTTATAATAATTATGTACCGTAAAAACCCAGATTTATTACTACTATATCAATTTACCTGTCTTTAATTATCTTTTCTACAAACCTCAGTTTTGTATCATTCATACACTTTATTCTGAAGAAACTACTGTGTAGCGAAACATGTGAAACCATTTGATGTAATACAGTGGAAATTTACCAGTAAAACTCGTGTTTTTCTGTTTACCCGTAATTATATATGGATCTCCACCAAGTATCCGCTGATTCGATCAAGTGATCAAAAAATGTTTGCTTTCTTACAAAATAAAAGTGAGAAAATACGAGACTTTTTTCAATCTTGCAAGATTTTTTATCGCAACCATCAATACTTAGAGAGGTTAATCCAAATTACTAGAGTACCATTTCCTAATCATTTTATTGCCCTGGGCCGGTAATTTTTTTGCTTCACCTTCGTGACCCACCAAAACAATGTTTAACTCTCCTGGTGTATAAATAGGCAAAATAAAACCAATTTGAATATCCACTTATAAGTATCTACTATACCTACTAGGTATAATAATTATAATAAAATGAAAAATTCTAATTATTATAAGATTTTCTACAGCTCGGGCATTTGCAGCCAGTCTTGAGGGGCGATTTTGTACAGCCAATTTTTACGCAGCCATAGCATTTGCGGGAGACAATGCTGTGACCCGGTACTTTATTTTCATAGCCTGGTACCGGGTCGCCCACTATTTAGGAAACGCTGTACCAGAGGAAGGACTTCTTGAATCGTATCTTTGAAAGAATTTAAAGATACGGGTCAGGGAGATTCAAATCGCTAACATGTCTTTCCTGTTCTAAACTTTCAAGTTTGTTTGCCTCTTCGTTCGTTCATCATTAGGGTTTTCTTAAGTATAGTCAATGACTTTAGTAGGGAAGTATTTACTTTTGAGTCATTTGATTATATTTGTTCGGAAGCAAGTTAAGGTGCTGACGGGGAAAGGGACGAGGAATGAGCCAGTCACTCGGTAATCTGTACGGTTTTAAAGGATTTGAATGTATATGTGAGCGTGTAATTAAGGGGTTCAGGGAAATGTCAGTCCTTTTGTAGTAGTCCATTATAATTTTGTCCATGTACTCAGTTATTGTCGGTATCTGTAAGTTATTTTGTGCAGAATGAGTCATCGTATAGCGGGACGCACCCGTCATGATTCTTAAACATTTATTCTGAAACCGTTGAATTTTGAGAAAGTTTGTCTTCTTTATGGTACTCCAGGTGGCGATACCATAAAGAAGTACTGACCGAACGATAGTCATGTAGAGTAAAGATTTTGTACGCAGATCCAAAGCACTTTTGCTGTTTATCAGGGCATAAAGGGCACTGAGTTGACCGTTCGCTTTTTTCAAACGAGAGGCTGTGTTGTCGTTCCAGTTTAGCTGTTTATCGAAGAGCAGACCCCCAGGTATTTTATATTTTCACACCAGTTGATTCTAGTGTTTTTGACACGCGATCTGGATGTAGGTTAAATACTTCTGCCCTTCGAAAAATAGATAGCCTGTGTTCTGGCATCATTTAGACGAATTTCCCATTCATCAAGCCACGCCTGGATAAGTTTTATATGACGTTGCAGTTTTGAGATTACCAATCTACGCTTTTTTTGCGTTGGCGGTAATCGCAGTATCGTCAGCAAATAGATACCATTATGTTTAAGCGAATTTTGAAATATCGCTGATATAGATATTGTATAGAGCCGGCGCCGCGGCGCAAGGGGGGAACATTGCGGTACTCCACCACTAACCTCTCGCACAGTTGATAACGCATTCTCTGATGATACTGCGAAAATTCGGTCCGACAAGAACGAGTGAATTACCTTAATTAGGTGGTTTGGCATACCTAATCTTTAAAACTTTAGTATAAGTCCGTCATGCCAGAGCTTATCAAACGCTTTACTGACATCGAAAAGACCGCTCCAGTTGTCCAACGACGATTTAAGCCTGTCAGTATATTTGAAGCCAATATGTTTGCCTGGCGCACCTTGCAATGATCAGAACGAAAACCGAACTGCTCAGGTCGTAAAATATTGGTTTCAAATACGAAATCGTTTATACGATAGACAATCTTGCCTAGACATAACAGAAGGCTGATGAGTCGATATCTTGAAACTAAAGTTTGGTCTGGACCTAGCTTTGGAATCAATATAATTTTGGCTTTTTTTCCGAAAGTAGGGAAAGCGACCCTATTCTAAAATAGACTGTGCTATATTTACAACGTCTATTAATACATCACTAAGCCAATTTTTTTACGCTTTCATTATTATATAGTCGATACCCGGAGCCTTTCGTTGCAAATTAAGTGAATGTATGTTTGAGAGCTCCAAAAATGCGTCAGCAGCGTTCTAAAATAGTTGAATTTCGGTTTCGTAGAGGGTTGTTGATTTGTTAGACATTCGTGGTTTGATAACTAAACTATACCCAGAAATCTTACCACCTATATTGATGATGTAATGTATGTTGTTTGGGAATTGGGTACATAATTGGTTTTAATATTTTATTAATCACTTTGTAGCATAAAATGGTTCTTGCTGTTCTTGCCTTATTCGTGATTCTGCAGTCTATTGCGGCAAATCCAGTACCGCAACCTATACCTGTAGCACAACCTGCCGGTTATAGAGGTCATGGTGGGTATGGCCACCATGGTGGGTATGGCCACCATGGTGGATATGGAGGATACGGATACGGCCATGGAGGACATGGAGGTAATTATTATTATTATAAGTACCTAACTACAAATTCATTTTTAGATTTGGTTTTTAAATTAAAGTTAAAAAATTGAGTTGGAACTTGTAACAATTCATATTTTAAATTATCTTTATGAAAACAGTAAAAATTACTCATTCGTTAATTTTAAAAGCGGACCGAGAGGGCGGTATGAATCTCATTACGCCCCTATTATTATGGATATGTTTCGGTAGTTCATCGCATCCTAGGCGGTAACAGCGAAGTAATATTTATAAATATAAGCGTTTCTCAAATAGGTGTTCTACTTTGGTTCCGACTATCTTTGGTAGGTATAGCATTTCTATGCTTACTACCTATTGACAATCTTGTCGTTAATTTCTTGGGGTATGGTTACTTATCATACGTAAAACCACAAGAGCTTTTTTTATCGGATAAACTTTTACTTTTTACGAAAACTAGATTGCTTAGAAACTTAACGAGAACAAACGAAATGATAAAAAACGACAGCGAAGCTGGAACGTTTTTATCTATTACCGTTTGTTCAAGTTTAAATTGCTAAAAAGTGAGCTAGTTTGAGTTAAAAAAATAAAAGTTTATCCGATCTTAAAAAAAAGATCGAGTGATTTTTAGCTAGACAAATTCACGAATTCAGGGGGCAGTCACATCCTCGCGGGTCGAACTGGCGTCCGTGCCTCATGGCCCATTCTGTCACATACATTTGGTATTCGCCGTGTAGGACGGCGATCCAGAGGGCTATGAGGGCCCGGAATGGCATGAATGGATACTAAAAAAAAAATAATACGTCACTAAAAAATAATAAAAATTGATTCAAGTAATTTTTCATAATATGTCGCAATTCTGTTAAATTTACTGGAAATCCAAATTCTGCCATTGATATTATGCAGTGCATGAATTCATTTTCTTCATAGCTACTAAAAACAGGTTGTTTGCCTGATCTGTTTTCATGTTTGCCTTTTATTTTGTTACATATTGTCCTCCTGAGAATCTTGTATTTTTCCGCTGCTTTTCTCTGCGATATTCGTCCACTTTTAATTTCCCTCAAACATTCCTGCAATATTTTATCTAAATAATCGCCATACGTCCTTGAACCTAATTTTCTTTTATAGTTTCTTGGCATTCCTACAAGAAACAAAAAACTGTCAGTAGATAAGTACCCAAATAGGTATCTCCAACAAATGTGGGGTTACTTTGCTCCACTAAAAACTTGAAGCAGCAAATTATAAAAATGCAACAGACTAAGAAATAACTAGTTACCTGAGTCAAAGATATCACCTAAAAAGTTAAAGACATGATCGGATTTTTGTTGACAAATAGTGCAGTTCAGTGAACTCAGGATTAAGAAATAAGACCTGGGAATTATTTTGTTTAAAACTTAAATTTAATTTGATAAATTTGATGTTAGGTTTATTTTTGGATTTGGGTGTTAAGACAGATAAATAGTGAGTCAGGGTAAATGCTCACACAAGCTTATATATTGGGCACCTAGTTATTATTATTATTAGTATTATTGAAATTAATAAATATGTCTAGAGTACCTGTACCTATACCTTATTTCATAGTTAAATAAATACCTACCTACATACCTAATAAGTATGTGTTTAAGAGTGCAAGTTTATAACTAAATGATCTATTTTTCTAGGCCATTATGGAGGTGGACATTACTATCGCGGTCATGGTGGTCACCATGGATAAGCAAGAAGGATGTAGGGCAACCACATTTCTTTCAGGACTCTAGCCTGGACTAACCTGACTACCATAACACGCCTTTATGTTTACATTCGATTTATCGTCGTTAGTAATAAAATTGCTTCAATGTGCCAAGAAACTAATTGTTTAGGAGACTTTCTAGTCCAGTCGTCTCTACTTTTTACTGGAAAATGTATGTTTACAGATTCAAACGATGTAATTAAATGCATGCAAAGAGCACGTGAACAGAATGTACTAGAACAGTTCCCAAACGGTCGCTCAACGAAATTGCCACTACAATAATTGATTGCAATGTTCAAAATTTATTTGACAGGCTGCAAACGATCGTTCGAGGTCGGTGTTTACATCGTTGGAATCTGTAAATGAATTTTAGTATAGATAGGTATATAACGTATTAAGTTTAAGCGTTAGGTCCACATTATGAATGTCCTGGTATCTCTAACTACAGGACTAAATACAAAAGTAACTAAGGATAACATTGTTGGAATAATTATTGCTATGGAAGTTATGCGGACATTCATAATTTGGGCCTTAAACGCCTTTAATCTTATTATTATTAACTCCGTTTCTTGATTCCAGAATACGCAAAATATTCATTATATTAAGCCTTATTAAGACCTTAGTAGACCTAGTATTTTTTAAAACTAAAATGTCAATTTCTCATTACAATTCAGGTGGATTTTGTATTGTTTAAATGAACGCACCTGGTAAACGTATATTTTAGGAAGCAAAATACGCAGGTAATATGATACCAATGATAAAGTTTAAAATTTTAGGGCTAGTATTACATCAATGGTGGAAGTTAGTTCTGGTAGCGTCTAGGCATTCATTCAAAGCATATAAAAGTTTTCAAATGAGATTAATGTTAATAATTACTATTGTTCTATTATTAGATACATATAGTGTTTAACACAACATTAGAATGCCATAAAAACCCTACCTACTACTAACCCTTTATATTAAGTGTTATATACAATTAAATTGTGAAAAATAAAACAATCATTGTAAACTTATTGGTACACTTTTTTATTCTCCTCTGACGACTCGTCTATACAACAACACAGTATGTTTAGGAGCAGCGATTGTCGTTGGGTTTTATAGAGCTCAAAAAGCTCTCGGGGTGTAGGGTGTAGGGAAAATAAAAGTATTTTTTAGTTGAATATAGGATATTTATTAATAAAAATTAACATACCACTAACGGTGGGTGAGATGACTCACATGGGTGGGAATGATGGCCTATACAGGGTGTTCCTTATTGACATGCTAATATTTAAGGAGGTGATTCCTGGATACATTTTAAGAAAAAAACTTCATATGAACGTATGTCCTAAACGTCTTAACTTTTGAGATACAAGGTGTTAAAGTTTTCAAAAAAATAATCTATTTTTTAATAATAATTGTGATACCATTATGATATCTTAATGAAATTTGGTACACATCTTCTATGCATTAAGGAGCATTTTTTGATGTACAAACAATTTTATTATTTTTACCAGTGGCGTCTGTACGGGTTTTGCATTTAATAGTTTTGGAGAAAATAATGGTACGCCACTGCTTTCTTCTTAATTCATTCATTTCTGAGCAAATTTGATCTCTTAATTTTCTTTCGTCCGACGCATGGTTTTCGCTAAAAAAAAAATTTAAAAATCGTTTTACTTTAGGGTCAAATCGCTGAAAATCTGAAGGGGTGACTGTTGTGCTGAAATCTTGTCTAAATAGCCCCCTCTAATAATGTCTGTGTTCAATTAAATTTATTTTTTAAGTGAAAACCATCCGTCGGACGAAAGAAAATGCGAAAATAATGAAAAAATTACGAACTTGATGCAGTCTTCATAAAACCAACGTTCACAATGCAAACATTTGACCCAATCATCCTTTTTTGTTGTGGTAGAGTAAACTTCTGCACATTCTACGCACTCATTATTTTCAGATATATTATCAGACTCTTTATCGTCCAGCATGGGGACTTCAGTTTCTGATTCGCTTGATGAAGAGTTATTATTGTTTTTGTTTTTTAAAAATCTTTAAAAATCCTTACTTGTCAGATGGAGTAGAATAAATATAATATACTAATTAGGAAATTATTTCCTAGCCATCTGATTAAACCTTATACTATAAGGCCGTATTTGGCTAACACAGTTATTGTAGCGCTAACTGTGTTAGCCAAATACGGCCTTATAGTATAAGGTTTAATCAGATGGCTAGGAAATAATTTCCTAATTAGTATATTATATTTATTGTTTTTGTTTTTCTTTAATTTTAATATTCTCTTTTTGACTTTTTCTGTGATTTTTGTAGTTGTCCTTTTCGTCTCTTTCTTTTGTTTTAAATTATCGGCATCAGTTAAAATACAGGATATATGTTGAGCCCTCTTTCGAGTACTTTCCAAAGCGCGAATCGTAGGGGCGGAGAAACCTGATCCAAGATTTTTCCTAGAGTTAAGTCACTTTTTGCTTGAAAATTTGATGCTGATTGACTAGAAACATTTATTATGTTTTGTATTAGATTTAATGTGCTTGGTTGTGGTGATGTTGCCCTGACTGACGTTTCTATATCCACAGTTTTTATGGTTGGTGGATCTGGTGTGTTCTCTGTCAAAAATTTTGCTAGAGGACCGTCCTGTCGTTGCACTTCAAATAAGAAAGCATATTCAGGAATGAGTGCAGGACTATACGGACATATACCAGTTGCTCTAAAAGCAGCTATTCCATTTCCTGGAAATGCAGCTTTACACCAAGCTTATTTGATTAAATTCCCAAACTGAAGGCTAGTAATTTTACGAGAAGGATTTATTCTAAGTCAGTTGTTTGTGGCAACATTATAGGCAGACTTTAACGACCTAAATACTGCTCTGTCCAATGGTTGCAACTAGTGTGTAGTATGACTTTGAAAACTGATCATAACCACATTGTTTTGCTAGGCAAATTCTATCATCTCAACATTGCAATGGGAACTATGGCCATCAACTACAAGTAAAACTGGACCTTCAGGCTTACGAGGTAAAAACTGATTCTTAGCCAATCAAAAAAACAAATCTGAATTAATATAAGCTGACTTTCCATTCACATAGACTCTAGATCCAGGTGGCATTCCGTCTTGATACTCTGCTTTCAGAATTTTACCTTTCAAGATACAGGTCGAAGGAATAAACGTTCCCTCAGCATTACAGCATGCTACTACTGTAACTGTTTCTCCTTTCTCCCCAGAAGAAATAGCAGCAACATTTTTTGAACCTTTTTTTGCAATGACTTTTCCAGGAATATTATTTAGCTGCAGGCCTGTCACATCCGATGTATTTAAATGAAACCTTTTACTTTCAGCCTTCCTTTTAGATAGTTCAGGATTTCCTCGGAGAAAAGAGCGAAGCTAGTCTCTTCCAGCTCACCCATTTTTAAAATTATGTGGCATTTTAAGGCAATAGCAAATTTGAAGGCCATCTCTCCAAGATCTACATGACGGGGTGCAAATCCAGAATATTGCAATTTTATTATATGCTGTACCAACTTCTTCTCATTTTCCACTTCTAAGCTGCTATCTGGACCCATTTTGCCTTTTCTGGCATTGTTCAATTGCAGCCTTCTTCGAAGAGTTTTAGCTGGCACATTGTAAACACGAGCTGCAACATTAGTACCTAGCTCTCGATTGCGAACTGCCTTCATAGCAGCTAGTAACTTAGCTTCTGTCCACTGGCCTTCTTGAAAACAAGTTCTTTTGTAAGTGGATGGCATAATGCTCTAAAAATTATAAAAATTGTAGTAGGCCATCTCTACCTACTATTATAGGGGCATCTTTACCAAACGGTAGGGAGAGATGGCCCTCCGTGTAGTTTTGATAAACCCAAACATATATTAATTTTAAGCTTAGATTACTTTAACAAACATATTCTAGCACTATCTGACCAAAAACCAACTTAGAAATATTATCACAACTAATTATACATGTAGGAAAGCGGATCTGCAGAAGATGGTTAGCCTACCTTAAATTTATTTCTAGGATATGACTAAAACTTTGCTCTTCCCGCCCGCGTTGATACATTTTACAAGGGAAATATCATGACACTAGATTTACTGGATGGTCAAATAATTATGGACCCCGGCCTTATCTCGGGAGCAGTTTATCATTGAGTTTCATCACCCATTTTAAAATACACGTTTCGACTTGCCTCTGTTTCTTCACGAGGGATGAATCATCCATTCGATTCATTAAAAGGAGAGATTTATGTTTATACTTTTCACTGCGGATGAATCACTCGCAATGCACGTCCAAAGTGTAAAAATATAAATTCGCTATAGGGTACCCATCAGTAGCATTAAGCTATTCAGCTTATATTTTTTAAATAATAATAATCTGAGACACTTGACAAGCTGACACATAAAAACAAGAACATTGCGGCAGTTAATTTAATGAAATGTTTATTGTAGGTCACCTGAATTTTGGGTAAAACCTTCAATATAATATGTAGGTACCTACGTATGAAAGGTGGTTGACACGTGTCGTGTGAGCATGGTTTTGTGAAGGTTTCTCAATAATAAGAATAAGATTAGAATAATTAACTATTATACAAACCTTAATTTGTTTATGTACTTTAATTGACTAGAAGTTTCATAGAAAACATTAATTTCAGCATAATACATAATAATATTATAAGTAGAGTTATTTTAATAAAGTAATTCCATAAGTTATATTTTCTGTAGGTTTTAGGTTATTGGGCAAAAGCCAATATTAAATAATTTTAAGAAATCGTTTATATTCTTAAAGAAGCCTAAATTACTTTAATATTATAAACAGTTTAAATATAATAAACGGGGAAAGAGAAAATACGAAATATTGGTAAAATCGTCATAAATATTAGAATACAGTGCTTCCGAAATTGGTAATGAAAGTATTGCGATCTCGGGTTTTCTTATTTATAAAAGATAGAAAAGCGAAGAGAAAGTTTTTAGGCAATAATAATATTATTAGTTTTCTCGCACTTGTAGATCAATTCTGTTTGTGCTGGTTTTTGAGTTATTTTAAATAATCTGATGTGTTGGGTTTTTTTTAAATAATATTCACAATATTTTTTAATACTGTGAATCCGATTTCAAAGACCCTTTTCACATAGACTATACACAGGTATATTTTTTTAAGTATCTCACCCGATTGGCGATTTTCCTGCTGACTATATTAAAAAATTAATTAACTTTCCTCAATGATTTTCCGCAATGAAGCCAAGTTTCATATCAAAAAATATATAGGTTCACAAATTTGACAGATACGATGCCATTTTGAGCAAGTGAATTGTATTTTGCGATCCGATTTGAAAACATATTATACTCTTTGCAAAACAAAAACCGATGCACGACATACCCTTCAAGTAACGTCAGCTATCGCCAGTGTTGCCAGCTGGTAACAAAAATATCCGAGTGAGAGAATTATACAGTTCTTTTTTCATAAAAACAAAATAAATATACAAAAATATATTTAAATTAAAACAACACTTCTGTCTTCCTCCACAAATAATATATATTTTTTGAAAATTTAACGATTGTCCCTACATGTTTCGACTATTTATACAGTCATCTTCAGGGGAACTATATCGAGTGTAAAATGGGATCCAATAGTTGTCTCAAATTAATGAGTAGAACAATTAATATCGTAGCAAGTGAAATTTGTGTAGTTGAAGACTTGAGGTAACTCAGAGTTGTGGATATGTAAATCAGCACATTTTAGTTATTTAAAAATTTTTTTTGTTGATAAAAGTGAGAAAATTTAGTTATATTTAATGAGCATGGTGTGAAAATAAATTTTAATGATTAATATATTTATATTATAACATGGTTTATGTGGAGAAACCAAAAAAGTAAAGAAAGAAAAAATTTTTTTTTTAAGTTATTTTATAAAATATGAAATTTCATGTTTAAGTGTATTCATTATAAATTAAATAAAGTAGAATGGGGGCTAAGCCCCTATGGGTTTAAATAGAATCACATTTTGATATTAAGAAAAAAAAATTTTTTTAGGTTTTTTTAAAAGGTTTAAAAGAGAAACGAAATTTCGTGCGAACCACTACCACGTTTAACTTAAAAATTCATATATTTATATTTAATTTATAATAATACACTTAAACATGAAATTTCATATTTTTATAAAATAACTAATTACTACTAATGAGATATGTATGTGCACTTTTGTTTCTCTTAATAGAACAGTTTTTAATGCTATTTATGAAAAGATCTGGAGTTTTTGTTAAAAAAAAGACGCTCGGAACCACGAACAATTAAGGTTAGTTTTGCATGAAACGTCAAACCAAGGCAACGAACGAGCTGGCGCCACCTTAGCATTCAAAGTTCTTTGGGCCAATAAAACTTAAATTATATTAATTTTTACAAGCTTAAATAAACAAAATTGTTGAGAACACGCCGACTGTTAAAGCAAAGTATATTACAAATCATGTTAAAGTACGAACATTTGAGATTGGGACATGCAGGTTCGCAATCGGTGCTAGCGAATTTCAGGTTACGATTTTGGCCATTAAACGGGTTGCGAGGAGCAAAAAAAGCAGTAAGGAATTGCACAACGTGCACTAGGTTTAGAGCGCATCCAGCTTAGCAAATTATGGTAGATCTTCCGAAGGATAGAGTTCAACCAGCGCGTGCGTTTCAAAAAGTAGGAATCGATTACGGTGGCCCATTCCTAACAAAATCCTTTTGATTGAGGAAAGCTTCGTTCATCAAGGCGTACATTGCGATATTTGTGTGCATGTCCACAAAAGCAATTCATATTGAACTAGTGACCAGTTTATCTACGAAATCTTTTATAATGACTTTAAATCGATTTATTGCGCGTAGAGGTAACCCGACAGTGATCTACAGTGACAACGCTACCAATTTTCAGGGAACAAATAATCAGCTGTACGAAGTGTACAAATTTTTCAACAATTCACAAAATTGTACACCATTTTTGGATTATCTTCCTCAAAATGAAATTCAGTGGAAATTCATTCCCCCTAGATCTTCTCATTGGGGCGGATTATGGGAAGCGGCAGTAAAGAGCGCGAAACATCATATTTTCAGATTAATGGGCAATTCAAAATTCACGTTCGAGGAATTCTATACAGTGTTAACTCAGATAGAAGCGGTTCTAAATTCACGGCCACTATGCCTACTTACTAATGACCCTTCAGATTTTAGCTACTTGACGCCCGGGCATTTTTTAATAGGAGAAAGTTTAACTGCATACCCGGAAAAAGATTTGACGGAGATTCACGATAATAGGTTAAAGTTTTGGCAACAATGCACTAAGATTCAACAAATTTTTTGGAAACGATGGTCAGTCGATTATCTCAATCGCCTTCAAAATTGCCCAAAGTGGCTGAAAGCCACACGAAACATCATTCCGAATGATATAGTGCTACTGAGAGAGGATAACGTACCTCCATTGCAATGGCCGCTAGCGCGCGTTCTGGAAGTGTATCCAGGGAAAGACGGGAATGTAAGAGTTATTAAGTTAAAAACTGCGACTAGCGTGTTTACTAGGTCAATAGTTAAAGTGTCCCCTCCATTGTATGACGAGTCAGATGTGACTCTGGAGCGTCATCACGAGTAAACAAGTATTATATTAGGTTAGGGTACAGCACATAGTTGCTTGTCGCCTCAAGTTAGGTTAGTTGTACAGCCGGTGACTAAGTCGAAAAGACTATTAGTGTTTAAGTATTTTTTATTCCAGGTTTCCTGCCTGTTTCGGTTTGGTAGCTTGCCACAAAAGTTACTGGGGTTATAGACCGATAATCCCTGGGCAACCTAAAAAAGTAAATGATCTTTTGCAAATTTTTGTTTTTTTTTTGTTGCTCTAACCAAGCATCGAAGCGAGAGCGCGCAAACTAACGTTTGGCAATCTCTTTTAACGGTCTATGTGAACACACCAATCGCAAACCTGGTGTATAAAAAACGGTAGCCATCTACCCTGGCAGTATCGCTCTGTCCCTGTCGCACCAGCTCCAAGATTGGGCTGGTGCAACTTTCGCCTTACGGGGTTCCTAACATCTTTTCATTTCTTCCCTTCTTCTTTCAAGCTCATTTGTTTCCGCACTACATGGGCACGTGTAGTGTCAGCCTTATTACCTCTGAGTTGGGCTGGGGTCAGGGAGATGTTTGTTTGTTGCGCTCAGTTCAGGGGAATTAATGGGTCTTCTTCTGGGTTGGGAGGCGTGGTTACTTCCACAAGGGGGGCGTTCACGCGCTCGTTGGATTGGTGAGTGCCAACCAACAGGTAACTCGTCGACGCTTACATTTAGGGTTAGTTTAGACTTAGGATTTTTAGGGGTAGTTTCTATACCACCATGCTTATAAATTTGGGGTGCAAATTTACGACTTGTGCCTCATAAGTTGAGTACGCAAGGGTTACTTCCACAAGGGGGCGTTCAAATGCGCGTTGGATTGGTGAGTACCAACCAACAGGTAACTCGTCGACGCGTACATTAGCGGTTATAGGTTGCATTCATGTGGTGGATGGCAACAGTTCAGGTCACGCCGTGATCAGATTGGTAATTTTTGTTCTTCGACCTTTTCAGCTTAGGGAGCTGAACTGCGTTTTCAGTCTACAGGAAGTTGTAGCTTTGGTGTGTATGGTCAGTTTACACTGATTCTCGTTTTCGACCTTTTCAGCTTGAGGAGCTGAACTGCGTCCTCTCGGCTCAGGGAGCTGTATTATGGTGTGTGTGTTCAATCTATACTGATTACTTGAGTATAAATGGAATTTTCAAGTTATGGGGAAATAAAAATACTGGTTTTAAAGGGAACTAAACAAGTAATACTGTGTCAACTTTCTAATTTTCTGTTGTTCTTGTCTGTCAGCAACGATGTGACAATGAGCAAACTATGATCAAGAAGTACGGCACTATTCTGCGTCTGTTCAGGAAAACGGCTACATAAATTTAATCTGATGATCGGGTTACTTATGAAAAATTATGCAGTCTGTGCTATGGCATCTGAATATACTGGATGTAAAATGTTAATTTTAAGGTTCAACTAATGTAAAATCTTATGATGTATTAGGCTAGCTAGTGTAGAGTCACGTGGTGAGTGACACCTATTCAGTGCGCGTTGCGTAAAGATCAATTAGTGCGGAGTTGATAACATCGAGTTATCAGAAAATCATTAATGTGAAACGAAATATCAAATGTCGGGAGATAGTGTAAATTAAGTTAAGTAGGTTAAGAGCTCCAAACTGTGTTTGGACTTGAGGTTTATTGTCGAATAACGGTAGTAATAACTGTATGCATTCGAGTTCAGTAGTTTGTGTAGATAACCATGTGTTCGTATTGATTGTTAAGGTTGTAGTTGAAGCACGAGTGCTCCAACGGGGGGGAGAATGTTGAGAACACGCCGACTGTTAAAGCAAAGTACGCCACTGATGGCATTCTTGGAAGTCTAATTGATGTATATAGTGTATATATAACGCTTATGTAGCTATCGCACGATGCAATAACAAACGCTGTGCTGTCTGCGTTTTTATTAGTTCATCTCTTTTCCTCACGTATACGTAAATATCCAAGATTCATCATAAAACCCACATAGTAACAGCGCGGCATTGTTGTCATATGTAATCAGGCGCTTCACCAAAAATAATCACCTACCAAGCTGCGTGAGGAAAGGAGACAGACGCGAGAAGGGATGAGGCAACGCAGCCTCCAGACGGTCGCCAAGCAGAGTTTGGCTAAACGCATAAAATATTTTTTATTTTATCAAGGGGACTGTTCCCCGAAAGTTCGGCGGTGCATGTCGCACGACTGCTTTTAAAAAGTAAAGTACGTCACCGAGTGGAAATTGTCCACATTCCTTGTACTATGTAGTTAAAGTTAACAAAAACAAAGTTCAACAAGTTAATACAATGTGAAAGTATTGAGTACTATGGAAACGTACGTGTGAATGCAATTTGAAGTGTAACTAGTAATTTGATGTAGTGTATTCTCAGATAGTGGGAAGTTATTATGTGAATATTGTAAATAAAACGTTAGTGCTACCTTACGAATAAAATGCTGTTGGAATTAAATACAGTGTTTTATTAAATCGACAGATCTACACAAGAACCAGCTACTCAGCCTACGGATACACAGTAATAATAAAATAAGTATTAAAGGCTGAACCATAGTTGCTTTTAAAACAAAAATATTTGCTATAAGTGGGTTCGCATCAAAGAAGAATACTTGAAGTTTGTAGTAAATTCAATATCGCATAAAGTTTTAATACTTTATGCCCAAATTTAATTTCCTCGTGTTTTCTTACGGATATACAACTATCAGCTGATTGATGACGTGCGTCGGTTTTTGTTTTGCATCAACCATATAGTTGTTGATATTTATTTTCAGCCGTTTGGAAATACGGAGGTTCCTAAATTGCCTTCATCGATTTTGTCTTTTATGTGTCTCAACCCATTTAAGCTGTAAGCCCCAAATTTTGCACAGCAACATAATTTCCCATGGCCGAGCTATTTACGCTATAATTAAATACCACAGGTGTCAAAAAGTGACAGATTCGACGGCATTTTGATTTTTTTAAATGACAACCCTCAACCCTATGCAATCTTATTATTAAATTTCTCACTCCCTTAATTATGGATCCATGTCTTTTTTTTTTATGATAAGGCACAGCACTGCAGTATAAATCCTTTATGGCGCTCCGGGAGCGGTTCGTGTGCGCAGGAGACGATTCACGCTGGTCTTGAGTCTTTGGAGAGATCATACTCGTTAGGGAACACGATCTCAGGCAGGTGACGACGTTCTCCAGATGAAAAAATTTTGAAACAGTGTCGTTCGAGGGACACTAAGCTGAACCATGTACTGGTGGGCTGCAGTGGCTAGTCGTGTATTTCTACCATGCACCGCTCTGGGTGGTATTAAGCGGGTAACCTCAGTTCTTGATACAATCTGTATAATTTGTGCTCATAAAGATCCTGCATTTAAACCAATCCTTTTTTTTTACTTTTACCATACAGATGAGTCACCCTATATTATTAGAGATTCCACAGCAAAAAATATTTAAATTTTATTATTTCTTAAAATAATAATATATGAAACCAACAAATAGGTCAACAAAATTCAATAAAATTAAATAAATGATTCCTTGTTCCAGCGTTTTCCTGAAACTTGGTTAATTGGAAGATGTCTTCCCTGCCAAGGCAAAACAATCTATTCGCAAAACCGTATACACATCACAAATTCACAAAACTATTTTTAAACAGAATAAATTTAAATTAAATAAAATTTTAATTTATTTTTCACTAAGTAAAGCATGAACAAAAGTGGTATTCGAATTCAGACAACTCTAAAATAATTTTATAAAAATTCAAGAAAATTAAAAGGAGTTAAAAATATTTGGAAAACTCTGGAATTTTTTTCATATTCCCTCATTAAGATATCTGTTACATTTTCGTTCTCCGGAAGATTAACCCAAAAATGTCTTTTAGCGCTTTGTTTCCGATTATAAATTTTATTGGTGCATCCACTGACAAAAGAGTGTACTGTGCAAATTAACATCTATTACTGAGGCAAAACAATCTAATGTACATTAGAGTATTATAAAAGGTATATAAAGGGTTTTCCAATAAGAACGATATGATTTCAAAATGAAATAAAATTAAAATTATTTCAGATACAATAAAACTTTTTATATTATCTTAAAGTATAGTTGATAACATTTATGTTTTGAATAACACATCGTTTAAATGTCCTCCGCGACTTCGTGTACACGAGCGAATTCGACGAACCCAATTTTCGATGACTTTATGCAATAAATCGGGCGTGATCTGACGAATGCAGGGTTCAATGTTCAACCTTAATGCATCAAGTGTTTGTGGTCTGTTTGCATAAACCTTAGATTTCAAATAGCCCCAAAAGAAGTAATCTAAAGGAGTTAAATCACAGCTTCTTGGAGGCCACTGAACAGTAGCATTCCTTGAAATTATCCTTTCGTCAAACTTTTCTTGCAGTATATCGATAGTTTCATGAGCAGTGTAACATGTGGTACCGTCTTGCTGGAACCACATATCCTCCAAATCAAGTGCATCTATATTTGGCCACAAAAAATTTCTTAACATCTGTCGATATCGTTCACCATTCACTGTAACTGCATCTCCTGGCTCATTTTGGAAAAAAATGGTCCGATGATGCCACCATACCATAAACCACACCATACAGTAACCTTTAGCGGATACAAAGGCTTCTCATGAATCTGTTGTGGATTGTTTTCACACCAAAAACGGCAATTTTGCTTGTTAACGTATCCACTTAACCAAAAATGAGCTTCATCTGAAAAGATAATTTTTTTGGCAAAATTAGGATCCCTTTCAAGTTGTTCTAAACTCCAAGCAGCAAATTCTCTGCGCCCACGATGGTCCAGTGGCTTAAGTTCTTGGGTCAAAACAATCTTATACGGATGTAAATTTAAGTCTTCTTTCAAAATACGCCAAGTTGTCGTTTTTTTAATCCTTAACTCTTGAGCACGACGAGGAATTGATAAATTTGGATACACTGCAACACTAGCTCTTACAGCAGCAATATTCTCAACAGTTCTTGCGTTTCGATGTCTTCTTGGTGTTTTTGCATCGTGAAGAGTAAAATTATTTTCAAATTTCTCAACGATGCGACGAATGGCAAGCAAAGAAGGACGACTATTTACACCAAAGTTTTCGCGAAGTGCGCGATAAGTGTTCACAAAGGATCGTCTATTTTCATAAAATTTTTGGATAATAACCAAACGTTCTTGAAGCGCGTATTTAGCCATAATAAATTGTTATAGTTTACTGACAATAACTGACAACTGGTGACAGGTATAACTTTATTACCATGGTTACCATATCGTTTCAAAATCATATCGTTCTTATTGGAAAACCCTTTATCTTACAAAGGCAAAACAGTCGATTGTATTATAGCTTCTTTTGCCACAGTATGAGGTAAATATTTAAGGAATTAATATACATTAGCCTGTTTTGCCTTTGTAAAAATATAAAAAATATGATTGTTACACTCTTATGCCTTTGCATAAGTGAACATTTTGTGACAATAGATGGTTCTGACAAGGTCATATCTCCAAAACAAATTGATGTAGGGAAACCATTTCTTTACCTGAATGTTAAGCTTAATTTGCAAATTATTTTAGGGTTACTATCTCAATTTGAACAATTTTGCGATTAGACTGTTTTGCCTTTGTAGGGAAGATGTAGCAGAATTGATTTAATTTTTTGAGAGGTGACTGTGAGCATTTCTTACAAATAAATTAACGCTAGCGATAAATAAATGCATTAATTTGATTGCTAGGAATTTTTCCTTATAACTGATCTGTCATTTTGGCTAATTTTAATTATGTTGTAAAAAATTGAGGCTTTAGCTTAAAAATGTTCTATTTATTAAGAGGTGCGACCAAATCGATGAAGGCAATTTAGGAAAACTTTGAAAAGGCGTCATATCTGTCACTTTTTGACATCTGTCGTATTTGATTATGGCGTAAGTAGCTCGGTCACGGAAGATTATGTAACTGCGTAAAAAATTGGGGTTTTAGCTTAAATGGTCTATTTATTAAAGCGGTGAGACACTTAAAAGACAAAATCGACAAAAGCAATCGCCAATCGGGTGAGACAATTAAAAAAAATGTCCCTGTTCTTTAAAATATTATTATTATCTTCAAGAGAATTACATACCAATGGCAAAACAGAAGTCTTCGTTCATGAACCCAGGCAATAACGTTTTGGCAGATCAATACTTATACGATATGTACTTCTGTTTTTTAAGACCCTTTAGAGTCAAACTCAAAATATGTTTTGTTATCGGAGAAAACGTTCTTATTGACAAAGCTGAAAAGTAAGTATCTAAGTATAAAGAAATACAAACAACTAAAATTACTACGATAAAGATGAGGTACATGTGGAACATAGTAAATTCCTGTCTTTTTCCCCTTTTTCCCCATGCAATAGTAAGCCTTTCTCTTCAACATCTGTTTCACAAATTTAAGTGATTGAGGGTCCTTTAAGTTATTAGTCCTTCAAGTTATTAGGTAATTGATTATATATTTTAACTAAGCTGACACAGCATCCTCTTGTTAAATTTCTTGTAGAATTCTCATTTACGTACTTCAAAGTATGCCTTGATTGAAAATAAAATATATTCATAACCAGTGGCGCAGTCAGGAATAGGTTCATGAGGGAGGGGGATGGGGATTACGTAAACGTTGTTTGGGAACATTTATTTGTCCTCGGAGGGGAGAGGGTACCCCATCCCGGTGGCTGCGCCACTGGTCATAACATAATTACTTTGCACATTAGCCGATAGTGCATAGGAACTTTTTTGTTTAGGTTTAAGCGATGTTCAATAATTGTCTTTCTGTTTCTGCCATTTTAATCAGTGGGAAAAATGCCACTAGTTTACTAATTTATGTAGTTAGGAACAGTGCAGGCTATATTTTTCATCAAAAGTTTAAAGGTTTGACGAGGACTGCGTGATTAAGTAGAAGGGGAGAATTCAAAAGTAAAAAGATCGCCTTTGGTCTACTTGCCAGGACTGTGTGTCTGCCCTCGCCTACTCCTTATACTACTGCTACTACTTCTATTACAAGGAAATATAGACAGGGGACGGGAAGCAATGGATCTTATGTACAAGACAGAGGAAGACGAAAAAGCAGATGAAAAGACAAATTAAATAATTAATTGTTAGAGGAGATTTTAACTCAAAATTGTCTTTGTGGGGCTCCAGGATAGAGGACAGCAGAGGGGAAATACTATCGGAATGGTTAGCTAAAGAAGATCTCGTAATACTCAACCATCGCGTAGTACCGACCTTTTGTAAGGGGAGACAGCAAGTCCCATATAGACATAACGTTTTTGTTGTTGTAAGAAAAAAACACTTAGCTGCCACCAACATATTGTCAACGAAATAAGGGAAAAGGGCTAAATCAACAAACCACTATTAAAGCAGACAGGTGCTGGGTAGCCAAAAAGGACAAAATGAGAAGTGGTCCAGGAAGTCAAAAGGAAAATGAAAAAGGGCGATGACAGGGAAATAAACGCAATAGATCTGGGCGAAATAATTACGGAGGCGTGTAATAAATGCCTCAAAAGAAAAACGGCTCCTAGAAACAAAAAGCATTTGTACTGGTGGACGGAAGAGGTTGCAGAAAACGAAGAACCTGCATGAAAGCGAGAAGGGATGCGACCAGAGAAATCAAAAGATCCAACCAGAGACAATAGTGGGAAGCTATGGATAAACACAGAAAAGCTCGCTCCGTTCTAAAGAAAGCTATTGCCACCACCAAAAGGGGTGCCTGGAAGAAAGTTATAACAGAGGTTGATCAAGGCCTGTAGGGTAAGTGATACAAAATGGTCATGGACAAACTGAAAACAACTCCACCAATTAGCCTTGATGACAAGCAGCAAATGATGGTGGCAGAAGCCTGTTCCCTAAACATCCAGTAAGCAAGTGACACAGAATACCGGTTGACCGAGCAGAAATACCTCCCCAGACGGCACAAACATATTCCATACATATTCCATAAATATTCCGTTGGCATATTGGAATATCCCATAAATGTTCCATATCTGCCAAGGCATATGACTGGCATATTGTATGCATATTCCAGGTCACCATGAAATATATGCCTGCAATATCTTTTAATCTGCCAAAATATATTTATGGCATATGCTAAGAATATTCATTTTTTTTCTTTTTCATATAAATATATTTAATTTAGATCAGGTCAGTTAGTTTAGTAGGTAGAGTTACAAATTTGGTATAATAAAACACCACTAAAATTAATAAGTTTTTCTATTTTTATAAATAAAAAAAATTAAAACCTAAAAACCAGATACTCTTTAAAACAAGTTGAAAAAAAATTAACTAAAGCAGGTTCTGTCAGTTCTGTGACGTACAGGCAGCTTTTCCGAGTTACGCAACAGAAATTAGTTAAACTTGTGTTAAAAAAATTGTTATTAAAAAATAACGATTGCTAATTTTTTTCTAGAAGAGCAGTCCTCAATTAATACTTTCAGTATAAATTTATTTGCAATCAAAATATATGTTAGTTTATAATTTAATTTAGGGTTAAAACGCGGAATCTAGCAACACCGTATGAAACGCCAAATTTGTTTATCACCGCTCGAATCCAAAAATTGACTAAATATTATAATAAAAAAATCAAGTTTAATTTTTAACAAAATACTAATGAAATGCAGAAAATGCCTACCCAAAAACTTTATGAAGTCTAAAACATTTTCATATTTAAATTTGTCTTTTAATTAGGTGCACACATATATGCACCTTTCCTCGATATTATCTATAAATAAATAGTTCCTATACCTATACCTATATCAAGTTATGTAAAAATAGAATTTAAGACCGCAATCACTCTGTATAGATATTTATATTATATATATTATTATCAATAAGTATTAAAAAAAAAATAATTGAATATATTCCACAATGCATATCCTATAAATATACCCGCGGCATATTCCAGGCATATCTACAATGGCATAGATATGGAATATTCTTATGAGATAAGATACATTTGAGATATTCAGTGCATATTCCAGGAATATTGCAAGATATTATGGCCTATTGGCAGATAGGGAATTATTCCAGGAATATAGGGTGCCGTCTGGGTCCATGCACTAAAAAAGAATTTGTAGCAGGCAACGACAAAATCAAAGAAAGAAAGCCCCAGGGCCAGACAATTTGTCTCCTGAAATTATTAAGGCAATAATAGTGAAGATGTACCCGGCTAAAGTTTTGGAGCCCCTAAACCGTATGTTGGTGAAAAAAAATGTTTCCCAAAGAATGGAAGAAGGCAAAGCTGGTACTGATAGAGAAAGTTAAACAAGAACAAAATAACAAAACGTACAGACTTGCTTGCTGAATGTTCTGGGAAAACTACTAGAAGAACTCCTACTATAAAAACTGAAGAATATGGGTTTCGGGAAAAAAGGATCAACTGTCCATGCGTTACGGAGAGTGCAAGAAATTGCTGATGAAGCCAATGAAAAAGCAGGCGGAATAAGGTGCATACTGATTACAGTAGATGTTCGTAATGCATTTAACTAGGTCGCGTGGGAGGGAATATTGAAACCTGTTCAAAGCAATCTACCTTGAAGAGAGATGGCTTTACATAGGAGAAAATGGAAATAAAGTGTGGAGTACCTCAGTGTTCCGTCCTGGCTGTGGAACGTCTACTATGACGGCATCCTGAAAATCCCTGTACCTCGAGGCGTAAAATTGATTGGATATGCAGACGACCATTCCAAGGTCGTGGTAGAAAATGATGGGGGAAAACTAACGGACACGGCAAATGGGGTATTCGAGGATATAACAGAGTGCCTGCAAACGAAACAACTGAGCTCTACAAAAAAGGAGCTGGCGATCCTTGCAAGAGGGTGCACAGTAAAAGAAGTGGAAATGCAAGTCAAAAATGTGACAATCAAAAGCCAAGAACAACTAAACTACTTAGGCGTACATATTGATAGAAATATGCGAATGGAACAACATGTTAGAACTGTGGCAGAAAAAGCAAGCAAGACGATTGAGAACATCAGTAGACTGTTGCCAAACATAGGAGGCCCCCGAGAGGGAAATAGACGGATACTTTTTATCGTAATCCAATCAACAATCCTTTATGATGCAGTTATATGGAAAACAGCTATGAAAGGAATGATATATGAAAACATTCTGATGAGCGTGCAAAAAAGAACCATGGGTTAAGAGAAAACATGGAAACGTTACCTACTACCACACACAACTTATCGGTGGACACGGATGCTTCCAGTCTTACCAATAAAGATTTAGGAAAGTGGACAGCGATAAATGCAAATATTGCGATATTATAGATACCGTGGAGCATACGTTCTTTGAGTGTTCTAGGTGGGATACAGACAGAATGATATTAGAAAACAATATAGAACAGATAACCTCACAAACCATAATAGATAAGATGCTTGTAAATGACCAAAGCTGGAAAGCTCTAAGCAAGCTTTCTACAAATACTATAAATCAAAAATAAATTAAAATTAATAAATATTGTAGATGGTAGATGTTGGTTTACCCGACGTCTCCGGGCTTAGGTGGTGTGAAGTTGCTCTTTGAGCTAATGTTTTATCGCTGTGCCGATGTCTCCGGTTTCCAGGGTGGGAAATATATGAAAAATACTATGATGATGGTTCCAAGATCAAAATGCTTCGGAGTTGAACTCGCCCCCCGATCGGATCTTCGGGTGGTGGCTGGTCCTGGCGCCTCATCAAGTGAAGTTATACCAATAATTACCATTTCTAATAGCCAGGCGGGTCCTTCAAACGACATTCAAAATAGAAATGGTGCGACACTTGAGGTTGCTAAAAGAACCAAAATTAACAGCATTCAAATTGACCTCTGTTATATAAGAGGACTGAACTCGAACATCAATGCAGTTCATCAACATCTACAATCTACTAAACCTCACGTAATCGCACTAACCGGAACAAAGTTTAGATCAGCGATTAGTATGGTCAGCTATTTATATCCTGGATACGACTTCCATCGCCGATTTAGGCGCAATTTTGGGCCCTTGTCTCTTTGTCGGCAATGATATTTATTGTCAACGGGAGGAGTCACTCGAACCTAATAATTTTGATGTAACGTGGTTTAAAGTATCAGCGCAGAAAGTTACTAAATTCATCTGCTGCCTTTACCGGCCTCTAAGCGATACCCATTATAGAGACTTGTTCTCCTCACTTACTAATACTATCGATTTTTTGCAAACTCACTATCTCAATTCCAAAGTTGTCATCCTTGGCGACTTTAACGTTCATAATGTCAACAGGCTCAAACCCTCAAATACAAACGACGAGCAAGGTCGCGAAGCCAAATCCTTTACCATCAGCTCTGACCTTACCCAATTCGTGGGTGAACCAACTCGGATTCTAGACCGAGATGATGATTTTGCTAGTTTGTTGGATCTTTTCTTAACTTCAAACCCCGACTGGTACACTGTCACCGTGAAACCTGCGTTAGGAACGTCTCACCATAACCTTATTTCGGCACTGAACAAACTACCAATTAATGCCGAATAGCCCCCTAGACCACGCAAGATCTGGCATTATACATTTGCTAAGTGGGATAACCTAAAGGAACATTTTCGAACCTTTCCAAGGCGGAACGCTTGTTTTACCTCTGAAGATCCATCCATCTGTGCAAGAGAAGTATCGGAGGTTATCCTTACTGGCATGAAAACTTTCATTCATTTCTCAAAAGCGTGCCGTTCAAACGGCAAGCCTTGGTTTACCAAAAATTGCGAACCAGATGTTAAATCAAAAAATTATTTCTACCGACAACGGCGTCGAGACCCTACCCAAAGCAAAGAAGCACACAACCAAAGGACCAAAGAAAACTTCTGAAATGCCCCAACGGATCAAGGTCATTTTGGTCGGTAGCTAGGGCCGTCAGTCTGAACTTTACCAATTCAACCATTTTACCTCTAACACGATTTTCAGGAAAAAACTCCACCAAATATTCCTCCTGTAGAATCGAGAATGTCCGAGATTGTTCTCCGGTAGCGCCATATTAAGCGAATCTTGGGGAGCCTTGACATTAAGAAGGCTTCTGGGCCTGACGAAATTCCAGTCATGGTAATTTAGACATGCGCTGAGGAATTGACACCGGTACTTTGTAGGCTATTTAACCTATATATTTTTAAAACAAAGGACACAAAGTCTTGGCCTCAAATAAGCTTATTTGAGGCCGAAACTTTGTGTCCTTTGTTTTAAAAATATATTTAATAACAGGTCTCTTTGGGAAAAATGGACGAATTCTTCGTATTTAACCTATCTTACAAAAAAGGACTATTTCCTTCTTGCTGGACAACTGCGCGAGTCCAGCCCATAACCAAAGTAGGCAAGAAGACCTTGCCAAACAACGGTCGTCCAGTCGTATTGCTTTCGGTTACATCAAAAGGTATGGAGAAGGTCATCAACGAAAAATTATTCAGTACCTGGAAGGTTTCAATATTATTAGAGACCACGACTATGGACTCCGTAAGTCTAGATCAACAGGAGACCTCCTCGCTTATGTTACTTACGTTTGGAACAATGCAATAGAACATCATGGGGAGTCCCGGGCGGTAGCACTGAATATTTCCAAAGCCCTTGACCGGGCATGGCACGAGGGGCTCCTAACTAAAGTGAGAGCATACGGAATGCCGGTTCAATTTTGTTCATGGCTGTCAAACTTTCTTAAAAACAGTTCTCTGCAAGTGGCGATGGACGGGTTTCTTTTAGACACATTTAACGTTAACGCCGGATTCCCTCAATGTTCCATATTGTCGCCCACCCTCTCTTTACTATACATTAACGAATGGTTTGGAAAAAACTAAAAATTCTATATACATATAGCTTTGCTGATGGCAGCACGCTTGTTTCATCTATTACTTTGGATGCTCGACCATCGGCTGCTAATGCACATCTCTATAGGCAGCAAGAGGTCTCACATCTCAACAAAGACCTAGAGGAAATTCTGTCTTGGGGTGACAGTTACCAAGTAGAATTTAACGCTCAAGAAACCCAGGTTAGTTCAGGTTATTTTCTCTAAAAAAGTTAATGTTGAAGAACAGGATATAGTCATGGCAGGATACTCGATTCCCTTGGCTTCATCAATTTATTTATTGTCATTTATAGTCATGTTGCTGCTATTGCTAGGGCAGCCCTGTTGAAGTTTGAGATACTTTTCCGAACTAAGAACCTTTATACATCCTAACAACTTTTGATGCTCTATAAAGCCCAGATTCGACCATCGCTGGCGTACTGTCTGCGTATTTGGGGCACTGCTCCCAAATATACCCTAAGATTACTGGATTCCATTCAAAGAAGATCCATTCTCCTAATCGGTTACCATGATCTGACAAACAACCTGGAAAGCCTTGAACATCGAAGGCAGGTTGGCGACTTGAGTCTATTTTACAAATATTTTCATGGCAAGTGCTTAACTGAGGTTGCCCGCTTGATTCCACCCAGAGCGGTGTATGGTAGAAAGCCACTGCAGCCCACCCGTAACTGGTTCAGCTTGGTGCTCCTCGAACGACACTGTTTAAATATTCTTTCATCTGGAGAACATTAACTCTGGAACGATCTCCCTGACTAACGCGAATCGTTTATTGCGCACACGAACCGATCGCAGAGCGCCCTAAAGGAGTAATCCTGCAGTGTTGTGTTTAATCATAAAAAAAAAATTAATATTAAAACAAAGGTAACACATTTTCTTTGAAATCGTACCTATTATTAGAATTGCTAATTAAATGTAAATACTACATCTTACGGGAATTTTACTGCTCGTGCATAATTTATTAATTGTTCATATACAACGGACGTTTACCTTTACTTTGATTTTTAAAGTTTTATTTATGTTGAAAACTAGGCCTGACCGCTCAGAACTCATGTTTACTTCTCTTTCTACCGCATGCAATTTAAATTGTCCGCATTCTCGCAAGTATATCTGATCTGAGTGATCTTGAACATCATAAAGATCACAGTGTTATGGGATTTTCTGAATGACAAACCTGCGAATAGTGAAGTGAAAGATCTTGGGCGTATGTTGTTCAAATTATTTCTTCATTGCCAAAACAAATACTATAAAACCTGATCTCTGCAAGATCGATGTTAGTGAAGAAAAGCAAATAGAGAGAAGCGCTCTCTTTAATTTACCTGTTTCATAAAAAAATATTGTTTCGGTTTGTTGTACTACCTACGTCATAAAGATTCAACTGGCATAATGAACAAAACTATGGTAGGTTTTAATAATTTTATATAAGTATTAATTATTTCATACATATTTTTTTGTTCATAAAATACAAGAAATTAAACATATTGAGAGAGAGAGAGAGATACTAGTCGATTTTTCTATTAAGTGTTTAATCTGCTAATTTAATGCAGAGCGCTTTCGGCCTTAGGCCATCACCAGTGCTTCTTTGTCAGGAAACAGGAACAGTTCATTGATAAAATTTCAAGTATTTCAAGTTCACAATGTAAAACACTCATTACAGGAAACATTCACTTTGTATAAAATTGTGTAAGATCTAAGAACATAAGGGACGAACCACTTCGAGAAAACTTTATCTGTTAATCAGCATTTTTTTTTTGTTTCATTTTTGTGTTTCACGTGAAAACGTGGCTGCAATCGAGCAATTTTATTCAAACTGAATGTTATGCATTCCAAGATAAGTATGTTTAAAACAATTGCATTCTCGTTGCATACAGTCGTTAATTTTAAAAGATTTCTTGGTAATATTTTAATCAAGTCCGTCATTTTTACCAACTGTGGCGCTGTTTTTTTTGTCTTGTGATAAGTATAAAAAAAATTGCATAACATTGTAAAATTAGAAGAAAAATATTCAATAGGTATGAAAGTGAAATCATTATTCTTCATCATCTTACATTTCAAATAGGATTAAGCTTCAGTATATTTATACCGCCTCTAGAAACAACTACTAAGACTATACCGGGTCCGCCAACGAAGCGGGAACGGAAGATTACATCCTTATCGAAGAACTTATCAAAAATACTGAAAATGTCACGAAATCCAGACAAACTAAAAAGCTGGCAACAACGACAATATCGTCATTCGGTGCGTCAGATCCTCTTACACAGCTGTACCAAATTTGGTTTAAATCGGCCAATAAATTGTGATGTAATTAAGCCGTTTTCAGACTTTACACACACTGTATATCTTTATTATGATACTCTATACACTTACACAGGCCTTAATTTTTTTAACAGCACAAATAAGTTTTTAAGCGATTTAACTTTCCAAATTTTCCATAATATGTTTTGTTCTGACCTTTTCTGAACTTATCAAGTCAAAACTGATTGACTAAGTACCCCAATTCAAACCATATAAAAAAATGCAAGTACATACATAAATACTCCCTTTCCTTCACCCCAAATCTAAGTAACACGTATGTCCTCATTTTCTTAACTTTTCCCTAATCACTTTTGTTCTAGCAAAACATTTTATTGGCTGTCTTCGTCCCAATTTTAATCCTGCATTTGGTGGTGGCCAATCCAGTACCTGAACCTGCACCTGTGGCTCAACATGGATTCGGAGGATATGGTCATGGCGGACATGGAGGATATTACCATGGCGGACATGGAGGATATGGGGGTTACGGAGGACATGGTGGATATGGAGGTAAACATATATACATACTTCTATATACTTGAATCGCTAACTGCAGAAAGGAGATAGGTCACATTTTCTAAAATGTTCAGGAAGTTAAAAAAAAACTTGCTGAGTTGTTTAATACATTTTCTTATACTCCGAATTTTGTAAAAAATAATTCTTCAGGCCATTAAGTGTAGACTCTTTGCAAAACAAAAACCGATGCACGTCATACCCTTCGAATGACGTCAGTTATAGACAGTGTTTCTAGCTTGTAACCAATGTATCTAAGTAAGGGAATTACTCAGTTTTTTTTCATAAAACAAGATAAATATACCAATATTTCCCATAGTTTATATATTTGCTTACTGCATAATACCTTTACCATCAACTTTAGTAGATCTAACACTTCTTTTACTTTCATCTTGCCAATATCGACCAATGATACCATTCTAAAAAATTTATGTTTCATCCAAGAAAACGAATTGGTACAAAAATGCTGCTTCTTTTTCTTTAATACAGGGTGGCTGATTAGTGCGAGAAAGTCCAATATCTCCGTTGTTCTTTAAAATATCGAAATTTATTAAATGCAAAGGTTCTAGGATAAAAAGAGCGCAAATTTTAAAAATATTTTTGGATATACAGGATGCGCCAAAAAAGTGGGGTTTAGCAAAAATGTATTTTTTCAAATGGAACACCCTATATGTTATATTATTTTTGGATTCTACATAAAATTATAGTAATTTTTTAATAAGTGCATTATAGGTCTAAACTTAATAGTTTCCGAGTTATCGACTTTTCCAAAATGACATTTTTGAACTTTGACAGCTTCTAGTTTTCTAACGGTACTTCTTAGAGCAAAACGGCTTACATGTCCCTATCTTACTTTTTAATTGTCTTCAAAAAAATATCAATTTCCGGTTAAACCGGATGTAACTTGAAAGTCGGAAATATAGTACTTGCGGTTTAACCGGAAATTAATATTTTTGGGAAGACAATTAAAAAGTAAGATAGGGACATGTAAGCCGTTTTGCTCTAAGAAGTACCGTTAGAAAATTAGAAGCTGTCAAAGTTCAAAAATATCATTTTGGAAAAGTCGATAACTCTAAAACTATTAAGTTTAGAACTACAATGCACTTATTGAAAAACAACTGTAATTTTATGTAGCATCCAAAAATAATATAACATATAGGGTGTTCCTTTTGAAAAAATACATCTTTGCTAAACCCCACTTTTTTGGAGCATCCTGTATATCCAAAAATATTTTTAAAATGTGCGCTTTTATTTATCCTAGAACCTTTGTATTTAATAAATTTCGATATTTTTAAGAACAACGGAGATATTGGACTTCCTCGCACTAATCAGCCACCCTGTATATTCTTTCGAAAATACCAGTCGTTTGAAAGCTACATGGGAAAGTTCCATAGGCCCTCGCCTCAGTTCACCTTTTTACCATCCGAAGCTTATTGTCTTGAAGCGGCTTCTTAAAGAGTTAAGACAACCATCAAACAGTTCTGTGTCTTGTCTTTTAATTTCTAACTTAAAGTTGTCAAAGTTACACGATGTTCTTAAAAAAAGTTACAGCTTATGAATGACCGATCGTCGGCTTAATTTGTAAATCACGTAAGTCCAAAAAGCAAAACTTTACAGGACGCAATAAAAACGGTATATCTTACTTTAATATTATTATAAGGTGCTGAAAACTAAATTTGGTAATATAATGGTCAAGAAGGGAAAAATACTCATATAAAATAATAAAAATATATATTTTGGTAAAAAAAAAGGAGTTATGTGATTTTACCCAGAATTGTAATTCCAAATCAAGGACTTAAGGGATTTTCTCAAGTAAAAAAACATGAAATGTACCAAAAATAATTAAAAGAAAATGCTAAATGTTTAAACATTATTTTATTATATTTTTCCACATGCTGGGAACATAACTGTAGGTGATATTAATGGTGCGGTAACTGATCATAAAAGCCGTGGTAATCCTTAAGTAGTGTAGACTTTAGGCTCTTCAGGTGGTCGAACTTGGTTTTCTTGATTGGTATCGGTCTTGTGTATAAACTTGGTATATTATCTTGAAATGTTGTTGGTGTTTTCTGATCTTGAGGAGTAGTTTGCTCGGGGGTTTGGGCAGTTTGATGTTCAACATTTTCATGATGGTGCATGGAACTACTGTTAAGCCAGTGGGTAATGGTCCAAGGCTTGATAGCGATTGTGTTGGCGAACATTGTTTTACACACCCTTAACTTCATTCCTGCGAGTGTGGTAAGATAAAATGTATATGTACAAGATCTTCTGCTAGTTCCTTCAACTTTTCTATTTCTGCTTCTTTTGGTAGCTTCTTTTTCGACAAGAGTAGTTACATAAATATCCTTTTGTTTCCACGACATTTTCCAAAATTTTTTAAAAATTGCCTTCCGGTCTTCTTTCGAAAACATGGAACACCTTAGCTTCGTTAATTTATTATTCTTTGAACATTTGCACGCCTCTTGTTATACTTTGCATGGTTTTTCTATGTCGTATTTCCAACTATCTACATTTTTTTTCTTCCTAAATATTGTGCACCACTTTCCCTTTTCTTTTTATTTTCCTCTCTGGACCAATTTTCCTCGTTAACGTGCCTTCGCTTACGTCGCTTTCTCTTAGTTGTTACCTGTATTTCTTCGGTGTTATTTTTTTCATTGGAAACCTGGATAACATTATCGTCCTCAATATCATCTTGTGATTTCTCTTCCACTTTTTTACCATTTAAATCACAAACTGAGTTCACCATGTCTTTAGTGACATCATTCTCATTGGAAACTTGGATAACATCATCATCCTCAAGTTTATCTTGCGTCTTCTCTTTTACTTCTTTATCATTTAAATCCCAACCTGGGTCTTCCATGTCTTCAGTAACATCATTCCCTTAGGTAACATCATTCTCCTTGATTTTATCATGCATTTCCTCTTCTATTTCTTCAATATCCACTGTCCAGTCTGGGTCATCGATATTTCTTTTGTTTCTATCTAGAGAGTTTTCTTCTTCTGGGTCATGTTTTTTAGTTTTTGAATAGTCTTTAGTGGCAATATTTAGCTCCATGTTTTTTAAATTGTGTAATGTTGCTGGTTGAGCGACTTTGCTAAGACTACATGAAGCATATTCTGCAATTTTAATATTATTGGTTGTGTCACAAGACACTGAATCTTCAACAAAAATTATCTCCATGTCCTCGATCAATGCTTCTGCGGAAATATTCATATTGTTGTTATCGTTCTCTTGATGTGCTTGCAAAGCTAAATTTAATATTTTCTTGCTTCTTGATCCTATTGTTGGAAATCTAAAAACAAACAGACATTGTCAAGTGCAACCTGATAAGGTCATAATATCCTCTTACAAGCAAAGATATAACTTTTAAATAATTATAATTTTCTGTTATTTTTCCCCAAAAGTTTTAAAATTTTGCTATACAAAAAAAATATGTGTGTTATACAGGGTCCTGCAATAGTGCGTCAGGCTTCCATAGCTCCTATACGAATTTAGTTAGGAATTTCATTCATATGCTAACTTATACTGTATCATACGGGGTACTTCAGGAAAATATTTTTTTATATACAGGGTAGCCCAAAAAAGTGTGGACATAAAAAGTTTTGATTTTCTAAATGGGATACCCCATATTTTTTTGCATATTTAGATTTATGCTATTGTCCTTTATAAATGCCTAAAATTTTGTTTGATTTGCTTTTTTAGTTTAAGAGCAATCAATTAAAAACTAAAAAAAAACATATTTTGCAGTCGTGAAAAAAATATCAAAAAAACAATCTAAAATTAGTTTTTCAACCACGGTATGAAGTGAGTTTAATGACAAGAGGTTTAAAGATACTATGAATCGAATAGTATTTATCTATTTTATACAGGGTGTTCATAATATGGTTTCAAAAATGACACATTTCAAACCTATTTTTCTCAACTTTTCCAAATGGAACACCCTGTATATTATTTCGGTATTTTATATAAAATACACAAGCAATTTTTTTTTGTAGTTGAAGCATATAAGTTATTTCCAGCCGTTTTCGAAATAAATGCAAATTTCATAAATTATGTTGATTAAACAGAGTTTATTTTTAAAATTAAGCGTAGGCGACTAGACTAATATTTAAAAACTACAGTAATTGTTCAAAATGTCTTCCATTTTGTTCTGTGCACAAGCCAACACGCTTTTCAAAAGATCTGTTTACTTCTCTTAACATTTCAGGGGAAATGCTCGCAAACACGTCTCTTATCCTTTGCTGCATATTATTAGCAGTTGTAGGTGGATCTTTGTAAACAATTTGTTTTACGTGTCCCCATAAAAAAAAGTCTAGTTTTGTAAGATCCGGCGATCTAGCTGGCGAGACCGTGGGTCCATTTCTACCGATCCATTGGTTCGGAAAGGTATCATCAAGATAATTTCTTACCTCCCGTGAAAAATGTGCCGGAGCACCATCTTGCTGAAACCACATCCTATTTCTTGTATATTGCGGAACGTTTGCCAATAAACCTGGTAAATCATTGCGTAGAAAGTTTAAATACATGGGTCCATTAAGATGACCTTCAAAGATATGAGGACCTATCATAGTTTCACCAACAATTCCACCCCACACATTTAATGACCACTGATGCTGGTGATCGATTTGTCTCATATATCGCGGATTTTCCGTGGAGTAATAATGAAAGTTATGTCTATTTACACTACCGGTGTTATGGAAGGTTGCTTCGTCGGAAAATAAAACATACTTGAAAAACATTGGATCCGCTTGTATTTTAGTGCTTGCCCAGGCACAAAATTCGGATCGATTTTGAAAATCTCTATCGCTGAGCGCTTGATGCAATTGAATATGATAGGCATGGAATCGATGCTTTTTTAAAATCCGTTGCACAGATCGTTCACTTATACCTGTTGCGTTACCGATTTTATTTTGGCTTACGTGTGGATCTTCTGTGACTGTCAACAACACCGCAAGTTCATTTTCCTCGTTAGTAGCCGTCTTTGTTCTTTCTTCTTTTGTATACACAACATTTCCTGTTTCAACAAATCTTAGTAATAATCTTTTAAAACTTTTTTCTTCCGGGCGCCTTCTCTCTGGATAACGTGACGCATAAATTCTAGTTGCTAACAAGCAATTTTTTTCGCTCTCGCCAAGTACAAAAATCATATCGACCAACTCATCTTTATTAAAATTCATTTTAATTTCTTATAACTTATTCGCCCGATATTACACCTTTTTAAAATGAATTAAAGAACTTGTCAAACTAAGTATAAGAATCCATGTTTTATTTCAAAGCCTACTATGGGCTTTAGGGATAAAACTTACTAATGAACCTTTTTGCTGGTATTTCAATTGAAATGTTAAAAGGAAAGTAAACAGACCTTTCCAAAAACATGTTGGCTTCTGCACAGATCAAAATGGAAGATATTTTAAACATTTGCTATACTTTATAATTATTAGTAGGTGTAGTCGCCTACGCTTAATTTTAAAAATAAACTCTGTTTAATCAACATAATTTATGAAATTTGCATTTATTTCGAAAACGGCTGGAAATAACTTATATGCTTCAACTACAAAAAAAAAATTGCTTGTGTATTTTATATAAAATACCGAAATAATATACAGGGTGTTCCATTTGGAAAAGTTGAGAAAAATAGGTTTGAAATGTGTCATTTTTGAAACCATATTATGAACACCCTGTATAAAATAGATAAATACTATTCGATTCATAGTATCTTTAAACCTCTTGTCATTAAACTCACTTCATACCGTGGTTAAAAAACTAATTTTAGATTGTTTTTTTGATATTTTTTTCACGACTGCAAAATATGTTTTTTTTTAGTTTTTAATTGATTGCTCTTAAACTAAAAAAGCAAATCAAACAAAATTTTAGGCATTTATAAAGGACAATAGCATAAATCTAAATATGCAAAAAAATATGGGGTATCCCATTTAAAAAATCAAAACTTTTTATGTCCACACTTTTTTGGGCTACCCTGTATATAAAAAAATATTTTCCTGAAGTACCCCGTATGATACAGTATAAGTTAGCATATGAATGAAATTCCTAACTAAATTCGTATAGGAGCTATGGAAGCCTGACGCACTATTGCAGGACCCTGTATACTTTGGGTCGCCCTTGAGGCTAAATCTCTTAAAAAATATTCCTACATAGATCAATTTTTGTGTAGTAGGTATAATATTTCTATTCCAATAAGTCCACCCGAAGTTAATATTTCTTAACATGTAAATTCACATAAGTCCGAGCCAATTTTGAAAATAGTATAATTATTAACGTTCTATTTATTAACAGTTATTTTGTAACAAATAATAATGTACCACTTACCTTTAGCAAGAATAACAATATTGTCAGTATTAATCCTAAAATCCTAAGGGTATGTGATGAAAATTCGCAGAACCGTACAAACTAGCACCCTCTTACATTAACCTCTACGCGACTTATGTGATTTTCGCTTGACATTTATAGATCTGGGATTTATGTGACATTTCCAAATACATTTTTACAGGAAACTGTAATAGTGGGGCTTGTGAAAATTAGGCAGTACATAGCTATTAACGCCTTTTAACAGATGGCATCAAAATCCTGATTTCATGAAAATGTGGAGTTATGTGATTTACAAATTAAGCCGACGCGATGTAAAATATTATAATTTTTAAATAATACAACTTACTTGTTCCGTACATTCCATAAATAGTGTCACGAATAGAAGTTATATCCAGTGACATAGCATAGCCATCGGGAGGCGAAGGGGGGCGGTCGCCCTCACCCCGCCCCCCTTGGTCTGGCGCCCCTTTACTACTTAAATAATAATTCTTAAAAAACAAGATCGGTCCTATTTTATTTTTAGTAAAGCAGAGCGATGTAAATAAACTTAATAAAACCGGTTTCAAAGGCGTCCCACCACATTATATTAATTTTTTTTATATACCAAATTTTCAATCCATTTGGGGCCAAACCCCCGTTCCCTAGGGAGCATAGGGAAGGTAAATTCCTACGAAATTTGGGCGTCCGTCGTCCAATCTTCACACATTTACAATTCTCTTTGAATTAGAACGCTTGTTTTAAGGGCATTCTCATAATTTATTTTTTTTAGCCACTGGCCACGGGGGGGGGGAGTTAGGGGAATTTCCCACCCCTAGAATCTCACAATTCATAGATTTTGCCAGTATAGTAGAAGAATGTTACACCCAAAAGTAAAAGTCAAGTCTAATTCCCCAATCAAACTGGATCCGCCACTGCCTCAACTGTTATTGAAATTGCGCTTACAGTGGAGATATTCAAATTTAGGGCAGCTGCTACACGCCAAAAATTAGTAAAGTAGATACAAGATATCTAGACCTTAACACATTCTTTAAGTTTACTTCTCTGTACTGCCGTCAAGGGTAACAATAGGCCAATGTTGTTAAGTTCTTCCTGAAAATAGATTCTTAGACAAGCTATTAGCTCTTTGCACCGACTAATTAAATGCTTCGGCATTTTTCACAAACAGTAAACAACGTAATCAACAGAGATATATATAACCAAATGAGAATTGCAGCACGTGGCTACATCTCGTGGCAACCACACGTATTAACAGGGATAAGGGACAATTCTATGCACGAACTTATTATAAGTTTGTGTTTTTTGAATTTTCGGCTTTCGGTAGGCTGAACCGATACATTGGCTTCCAGCGACACCCAACGTAGTTTGCCCGCGATGGGCCGCCTTGCCAGCGTTTGAACCTATATGGATTCTCGCTGTCCTGGTTGGGTTAATACGTGTGGTTGCCACGAGATGTAGCCACGTGCTGCAATTCTCATTTGGTTATTTGAATTTCTGTGTGAAAACACTTTGAGGCCCCTTACCTTTTCGTCAGACCCGGAGCCTTGCTGAAGAGCCGTAAACGGCGAAACGCGTCCAAGGATTGGGTCTGACGGAAAGGATAAGGGACAATTCTATGCACGAACTTATTATAAGTTTGTGTTTTTTGTTTTTTGAGAGATATATATGTGCACTTTTCTTTCTCTTAATAGAACAGTTATTAAGGTTAGTTTTGAATGAAACGTCAAACGAAGCCAACGAACGAGCTGGCGCCACCGCACCGTTTACAGTTGTGTTGCCAACTATCGGCCAATAAAATTCAAATTATTTTATATTAATTTTTACAAGCTTAAATAAACAAAATATTTGCTATAAGTGGGTTCGTATCAAAGAGGAATACGTTAAAGTTGCAGTAAATTCAATATCGCATAAAGTTTTAATACTTTTTGCCCAAATTTAATTTCCTCGTATTTTCTTACGGATTTCCAATTATTATCAGCTGATTGATGACGTGCATCGGTTTTTTGCATCAACTATATGCTATATATAATACATCATTAATTTTCACTTTTGACATACGGAGATGTCACCTTGCTGTGGTAAAGAGAATATAACACGAAGGAAAAAAATAGTTTTATTACAGACACTCTTATAGAAAGTATGTTATAATATGTAACAAAAAAGTTTATTCGTCTTCTTGTTTCTTCTATGCGGTGGGCCAAGCAGTAACTTGATTCCAAAACGCTTCGTTTTAGTGCTCTTTAGTCGACATGTATCTTTTGCAGAACCATTTATGAATTATCTACTAACTATTTCTTAAGTTGCGGAAACAGTCAATTGACGAAAAGGATCTTTTTTTTACCACCAGATTTTCTACAGAATTCATTAGGTACTACGGTACTTAAAGAAATCTTTATAAGCAATTCGTTATGTAGGAAATTCCTTGTCTTATTGTTTTAAAAAACGCACTGAACAATATACAAGGAATTAGTAAATATCGGTAATTTTACTTTTATATTAATACTTTGACACTATTTGTCCCCGTTAACTTTACTTTATCAAGGACTTCAACATTCATTGGTTAAGTTTCATATGTGCATTTATCATTGTTTTTTACTTTGTTCCTGTTTTTCTTCATCTGTCATTTCATCCCACATGTCTTCTTCTTCTTCTCTTCTCTCTCAGCCATTATCTGTCCACTCCTGAACAAAGGCCTCTTTCATTCGTTTCCATGTTGTTCTGTCTTTCGCTGCATGGTACCATCTTCCTCCCGCTATTCTTTTAATGTCAACTAACCTAAACTAACCTGAACTAACCTGCTAACACTCCTCTTTGTTTGCCGTGGTCTCCAGTGTACAAGCTTTGACACCCATCTGTCCACACTTAGTCTGGCAACATGCCCAACCCATTGCCACTTAAGCTCCGCGACTCGCTGCATTGTGTCCGCCACCTTCGTTCTTCTTCTTATTTCTTCGTTGCGGATTTTGTCTCGTAAACTAACACCAAGCATTGCCCGTTCCATGGCCCGTTGCATTGTCCTAAGGTTATTGGTGTATTTCTTGGTTAAAGCCTTTGTCTCAAGACCATATGTTGCGACAGGCAGGATGCATGTGTTGAAGACTTTTCGTTTAAGGTTTATAGGGATATCAGGATTTTTAACTATATGACTCAGTTTACCAAATGCTATCCATGTCAGTTTGATTCTTCGCTTTACCTCTGCCGTTTGGTTTTCCTTTCCCATTTTAATGACGTGGCCCAGATATATGTATTCATCAACATTATTATAAATGTTGATCCCACATGTCAACTATCATAAATATAATCTTTTGAAGCCTTTCCCCATGTTGCAGAATGACTTTCTACACATTGAATAAATTTGTCCGTATTAAACATTGTAAAACCGGTCACAAAACTCAACTTTATTTACTGCAGAAAATATGGGTTTACATGTCTAGATTAAGAAAATGTGCAATTGTCAGTTTTAGAAAAATGCATATGCCCCCTTTTTTCATTAAGCTATTTACTTCCCGTCCCTCTTGGCCTGGCGCCCCTTTACTACTTAAAAAATAGAAATAAAGGTCTGTCTTTACCACCAAATAACTTTATTTGCCCCTCTAGGGTAGAAAACAAGGGTTATAGAAAATACATAAAATGACGAAGAATTAAAATAAATTTCTTAACGTTGTACTAGTTTCGACTTTAGGGAAAGTCATCTTCAGCAACTAACCATTTAAGAAATTTTGCTATGAAAAGTAGTTAAAACAGTTGGGAGAGCAAAGGGTGATTCAACAATAAAATATAATGAAATGCAGATTATGCAACCATTGGAATAGTAGTAGATGGTAGTAGATGATTTATACGCAAGTCAGATAAAGGATCTTAATCATAATAGATTAATTTAAGTAATGTTGAAGTTAGAACATGTTATAAAAGAAGAAATTTTAATATGTCAATTCATTCTTAATTTCTAATGAAACCGACTTAGTGAGGGGACATGTTTATTATTGAGGTGGATTAGATTATATGTGAATTAAATTAAATGAAATTGCTTCTCTTTAAAATTGTCAAAACGAAACTATGTCATTTCTTGTAAAAAATGATTTTGCAACGCCATTTGCCTTGAATAGCACGCTTTAATTTTTAATGATAAAGTTAATTTATCAAATGATTTCTTCACCTGGTAACAGGAAGAAAATTAAAACCAAGAATTTCCCTTAATAATACAATGATTTAAATTACTACAATTTTTACTTTCTTTTTATTAATATAACATGTGAATAATGACCACTTGATGTATTCCCAATTTTTTACAAGAAATGACATAATTTCGTTTTGACAATTTTAAAGAGAAGCAATTTTATTTAATTTAATTCACATATAATCTAATCCACCTCAATAATAAACATGTCCCCTCACTAAGTCGGTTTCATTAGAAATTAAGAATGAATTGGCATATTAAAATTTCTTCTTTTACAACATGTTCTAACTTCAACATTACTTAAATTAATCTATATGATTAAGATCCTTTATCTGACTCGCGTATAAATCATCTCCTACCATTACATAGAGATACATCGTTCTTATAATAGGCTGCTGTCTATTCCAATGGTTGCATAATCTGCATTTGATTATATTTTATTGTTGAATCACCCCTTGCTCTCCCAACTGTTTTAACTACTTTTCATAGCAAAATTTCTTAAATGGTTAGTTGCTGAAGATGACTTTCCCTAAAGTCGAAACTAGTACAACGTTAAGAAATTTATTTTAATTCTTCGTCATTTTATGTATTTTCTATAACCCTTGTTTTCTACCCTAGAGGGGCAAATAAAGTTATTTGGTGGTAAAGACAGACCTTTATTTCTATTTACAATCTCGCCACAGAATATGGACTACTTCTTAAAACTTAAAAAATAATTCTTAAAAAACAATATCGGTCTTATTTTATTTTTAGTAAAGAAGAGCGATCGGAATAAGCTTAATAAAACCGGTTTTGAGAGCGCATTTTAACTTCATTTGGGGCTAGACCCCTGTCTCCTAGGGAGCATGAAGAAGGTGAATTCCTAAGAAATTTGGGCGTGGTCCCAAAAATCTTTTGCCTGCGGCGCCGGCGCTTAAACTCCACAGTCTGCGCCCCTACGATAGTTCGCCCCTCCCGCCCCAAAATGCTGGCTACGCCACTGAATCTACCATTAAAGGTTATTGTATTAAAAAGGATTCAATGTTACAAATTAATTGTAGGGGAAAATATTGAAACATTTATTTCCTAATGGTCAAGAAAGTTTGCAAAAAATAAGCAAGAAATCTATTTTAATATTATTAGAATTAATGAATGCACTGTGCGAAATTACTGTTACTAATAATTATTTCTCACACATAGTTTGGATATTTTTATACTTATATGTACAAACTGACAACTAGGAATTTATTTAATGTATGTTCTATAATATTGATTTCTACAAAAATTGTTTTCTTGGTGTTTCATCCAAAACCTTTTAATTTGCATCTGTGCCCGCAATGTATCTTTAATAAGGCGAAAAAACTTAAAAGTAATAATAATAATTTATAATTTATTTCTAGGGTATGGTGGAGGATATGGTGGACATCACCATCATCACCACGGCCATGGCGGAGGTTATGGCGGGTATGGGGGACACGGAGGACACCACCATCACTTTTAGAGTTTCCTTCGGATTTAATTTATTTTAATATTGTTAATAGTTTTCTTCTGTTTCAGTGATTCCTACTTTTGTAAATATATTTATGTTTGTTTTCTAGTCATAAGAGTAATAATATTTGTAATTTTTTAAAAATAAATCTGAAGTTCTAATTTTGTGGTCTTAACGTCAAACGATTAATAGCTAACTGCATTCCTAAAATCCTCCAATCACATGTTGTAACATTTGCTCAATCCATAAGCAATAATATCTTTTAATAATGCCTAACAATGCAAGACTACACATTTAGCAGAGGTGAATATTTTAGTGTGATGAGTTGACCAGCCCATACTTTAACCCTATAGAGCATTTATGGGATCGAATGTGTAAAAATAAAAGTAAGGACTCCAAATTAGCCCTCTCAAAGTCTGAACGAATTGCCGATTTCACTCCAGAGGATATTGGAAGAAGTAGACTAAGATTAATATTGAGTAGAAATTAGGCCGACTTCAGCAAGGCATTTGACAAAATTGATCATAACATATTGGTAAGTAAACCTGCTGGGTCGGTATTAATTGGAGTCTGCTTCAAGGGCGGTCTTTTCATGTCAGCAAGTTGTTAAAATTGGTGTGTTTACGAGACGTGAGCTTCTACTCAGGTCAGTTCTGGAGTGCCTTAGGGGTCCTATCCGGGGTCACTTTTATTTAATATTTACATCAATGATATTGGGGGCTGCTTTAAATTTTCTCATTTTTTAATGCAAGCAGATGACTTAAAGGTTTTTTATTCAGTGTTACTAATATTTTAAACTATCCATCGATTACCAAAAGTATTTGCTAAGTGCTGGCGAATTCAATTTCTAAAATGGGGCGGCGCACCGCCGTGCATATAAAACATCTGATTTCTAGCTTCTATAAGGGCACGTAAATCGTTTTAGTTTTATTACAACAATAATTGCAAAAACATAGCACAATTTAATCTTCCTTCAATAAAGTACGGTCTAATGAGATGATTCCCAATAATCTCCGCCCAACCTGAACCTTTCTTGATGCTTTGTCTGTAGGTACTGTTACATGGGGATTATTCTCATTATGCAAATTAAGGCAATTCATTACTCCGTCTCGGGTGATACCGGCTTCGTCTTTGAACAAAACAATACTGGTAAAATTATTATTTTGCCTAAATCGTTTCAAAAACCAGTTTGCGTAGTTGACTCTTGCAGGAAAATCAGCGGGAGGCATGGCACGTGCCTTTTGGTCGTGACTGAACAACCCACTTTGTCACATGAACTTGGACCGACAGTTTTCTTACACTATTAGAGGGATTCTCAGCAAATTCCCTCCTCTCTCTGAGGGTTCCTTGCTCTTCTTGGAGGCCCTTCTTCACCTTGATGCGTAAAAGATACTTTCTAAAATGGATTAGCCAAAGATTAGCTACATTTATCATTTTTGTTTATTTCACTTGACTTTTTACTTGCTTCCCCTAAGGTACGATCAACCCTTTCAAAAATTCTTCGGTAAGGTAAACGTCAATTTGGAAATGTATCAAAATAAATTCTCCTCATCTCCACACAGTTGACAAGTATTTGTCCATAAATTAGATGCAGGTCAGCATATTCACTAACCACTAGTGTTTTATTGTAGTAGTCTGATTTATCATTTCAATAACGTTCTGTACAAGAAATTCATTTTCTTCGAGAATGGCTAATTTTATCGAAACAAATGTAAAGTACCTTTCTTAAAGATGAAGAACCAGAGTATATAAAAAAATTGCTTTTGGTTTAGTAAAATGACATCTGTCAACATTTTGGCTCAACGAGTGAGGTGGCAGGTCCGTTCCACATTGTTTTTATTTTCGAATTACTTATTATTACCTAATGTTAGCCGCTGCCTTTATTTGCTTTGGCCAAACATAAATTGTTTACGGTATTTCCATAGGTTGCATGGTTCAAAATATGTCAGTTGAAATAAAAGGCTTTTTCTTATACAAAATATATTTATTTATTTCTGTTATATTGGTTACTTCCGTCACATGTGGTCTGCGTAGCAGCAAATACGGTTTACTGTTACATTTTGATATGGCAACTACTTACTTCATTTAATCAGCTACATATTCTCTCTTACTAACAACAAACAATAATATCGTGATACAATACTTCATTCTTAAACCTTCAAAAATTAATATGACATATAAATATTTATACATGTGAGAACTTTGTTCTATCGCATGAATTCCACGAAATTCCGCCTGCTTTTCACGAAAGCTTAACTGGACTCAAGTCGTGATATAATAATTACATTATTACATCTTCGGGATTTAACTCCGCGAATTGACGGACTTGGATGCCGTTAAGTCAACGAAACTCGCGTAAATACCGCGAGTGAGACCGTCTGCTTCTTATAACGCCTGATACGAGTCTAAATTGTCAAAACATGTTAAGTCTTATTTGTCATATATCATCCTTTTCTCTTCACACAGTAGCATCCTGTCATGCCGTTTTAATTAACACGTAAGTATATCTACTTGCCTTACAATAAACCCTTCTTTTAGTCACGTACGCTCAAACACTTCGTTTCATGGACGTTTGTTGATGCACATAAGATGCCGTCTTCCGCGATCTTGGTTTTTCGCTCTTTTGCTTGCTTTGTTTCGGCGAATATTCTCGGAAATTATTCTTCGGGGTTGAAACTACGTTTTAGAATTTAACTGAAGTTAGCTGACTGTTTTTTACTTGTTTGTTTCCATATGAATTTGTCGTTTCAATGCACCGAAGATAAATTAGAAGATTGTAGGCGGTGACGTTGCCGTACTTTCTTTACTTTAAACTTGTTTTTGATATTAAATTATGCAACTTAATAACTGAACCTTTCCCCAACACCTAACCCTCTGATATTATTGAAATTTCATTATAAAATACAGCGCCTATATAATAGAGATTAAATTTATGTAACTAAAATCAACACAGGTCATACTGAAAATCACTGCCAAATCTTGTCTCATGACAGTGGTATAAACACATACGGCAAAAATTGAAGGTATTATTCTTTGGACTATTCTAAGAATATTTCGTCCCTTCATGATTTTTGAAAAGCAGTATTGTTTAAAAGATACAGGGCGAGAAAAATTATCGACAATAACAACATTTTATAACCAAGAATTAGAACTATTAAAAATGACTACCTTTAGCTAGAATGCAACAATCCAGTATTCTCCTTATTGACTGCTGAACTCTTTCAAAAACCAGGGCCGTTCCTTATTGAGTTACACCGGGCAATTTCTTAAATCTTCCACATTCTCCACTAGATCAGTATAAACCAATGACTTTAAAAGGCCCCATAGGAAATAATCCAGGAAGTTTAAGTCTGGGAATCTAACAGGTCTTAAGTGAGGTCCACCTCGTGCATAAACCACGCTGCATTTTTTGCTGCCAATGGTACAATACAGAAACTAAGGTAACGTTTGTTCTAAAAGTTGCGATACACCTGGCCAGTAAGTTTTTTTGGTAAAAGAACCTGTCCAATTAGCCAGTCACCCACAATTCCATCCCAAACGTTCAACGAGAACTGATGTTAAAAATGATCTTCAAGTACCTCATGTGGATTTTCATCAACCCATACATAATTGTTGTAAAAATTCCTTAATAAATAAGCCTGCTCTCTGTACAGTATGCACTGCCTATATGGATAAAATTCGCAAAGTATAAGATTTGTTTTTATTATAGCAAAAGTAATATTTTAACATGTTTAAATTATGTGTCAGTTGATTTATCATTTCCAACTCATTGCTGTGACATAACAATAATTAGGTCACCAGCAAGCCCACAGTCATATGCTGAGAAGTAACATAAATTGTCATTTCTGTACATGAGGAACAGCAATGGGCCAAAAACAATACCCCGTGGAACATCAAACATCATCAAACAGCCCTTATCACGTCCATTGTTGGACATAGGCCTCCTCCAAACGTCTCCAGTTCTCTCTGTCCCTGGCTGTTGCAATCCAATTTGTCACTATCCTCTTCAGATCATCCGTCCATCGAGTGGGAGGTCTGCCTCGGCTACGCTTGTCAGTTCTCGGTCTCCATTCCAACAGTTTTTTGGTCCATCTCCCGTCCTCTATTCTCGCGATGTGTCCGGCCCATCTCCATTTCCGTGTAGTGATTCGCTGTATAATATCATCTACTCCAGTACGTCTGCGTATCTCCTCATTCTTCACTCGATCCCTCAGGGTAAGGCCAAGCATCGATCTCTCCATTCGCCTTTGTGTTACCCTTAGTTTTTCTGCGGTTTTCTTCGTTAAGGTTAGGGTCTCTGCGCCGTAAGTCAAAACCGGCAACACACATTGGTTAAATGCTTTCCGTTTCAAGCGAATCGGAATATTTCCTTTAAAGATGTCCTTCATTCTCCCGTATGCCGCCCATCCCAGGGTAGTTCGTCTGTTTAGTTCGCAGGTTTGGTTGTCTCTGGCTATTCTAAGCTCATGACCCAGATATATGTATTTGTCAATTAGTTCTATTTTGTTGTTATTAATTTGTATTTGATCACTGGGAACCATGTTAGTCATCATTTTGGTCTTCTCAAAATTTATTGTCAGTCCAACTTTCTGTACGGCATCGTTGAGTTCTTGGAGCATGTCACCGGCGTCCCCCAGATTGTCCGATAAAATAACGATGTCATCCGCAAAGCGCAGATGATTGAGTCTCTCTCCATCAATGAGTATTCCTTTTTGGTGCCATGTCAGTCCTTTAAATGCAGACTCGAGGACCGTAATAAACAGCTTTGGCGACATGGTGTCACCCTGTCTAACTCCTCTTTCCATCCTTATTTTGTTGGTTGGAGAGTGTAGATTTACAGTCGTTGTGGCATTTTCATATATGTTTTTAATTATGTCGCAATATCGGTAGTCCACTCTACAATCTTGCAATGCTCTTAGGATGGCCGCTAATTCTACTGTATCGAAAGCCTTTTTAAAGTCAACAAATATCAATACTAGGGGGCGGTTATATTCAATGGTCTTCTCTATCAAGGTCTTCAAACACTGCAGGTGGTCGTTTGTACCGTACTTCGAGCGGAAACCAGCTTGCTCCCGCGGCTGATAGAAATCCAGCTTTGTCTCCAATCGATTTGTTATAATTCTGGTGTATAGTTTGTAAAGATGGTTAAGGAGACTAATTGGTCTATATGTTTCCAGGTCCGTTATATCTCCCTTCTTGTGCAAAAGTATGGTTATTGAATTATTCCACTTTGTTGGGATATTTTGATTCCACAGGCATAGATTAAAGAGTTTTTGAATCATGGATATCAGTACTGGTCCTCCTGCATTTATTGCTTCCGTGACGATGCCGTCATCCCCCGGGGCTCTATTATTCTTCATCTTTTTTAAAGCAAACTTAATTTCATCCCGGGATATCTCCGGAACATCCTCGGAGCCCTGATTTTGAACCCTTCTTCGCAGATATTCCTCTGGACTTAGAGTGGTTTGCTTCGTGTATAAGATCCCATAAAATGTTTCCACAATTTCTAATAGTTGTTCTCTATTCGATGTGACATTTCCATCCTTGTTCTTAAGTTTGACAATTTCTCTTTTCCCACTTGTTAGTTTGCGTCTCATTACTTTCATACTTTTATTCTCCTCGATTGTTTTAGTGATTTTCTCATTCTTGTATTTTCTTAAGTCTTCCCTGATTGCCCTTGATACTTCCTTGTTCAGTCTATTTATTTCGTCTTGGCTGGTGTTTTCGTCGCTTTTCAGTTCTCTTCTTCGTTCCATTTTGTGGCGCGTTTCTAGGCTGATTTTTTCTTCCCTCGGGCTTTTTGGGCAGTACTTCTTTTGTGCGTCTGTTATTGCTTCCACTATTGTATTGTTCAAGGTGTCGATGTCATTTGATGGAGGTTTATCTTGGAGTATTTTGCTGAGGTGTTCCTCGAATTTTCGTTCATCATTCGGGCGTGTCCATATCTTCATTCGTTCTTTTTTGATCATTTTGTGTCGTTCGTAGCCAGTGTTTAGTACAATAGTGGCTCTTACCATTCGATGGTCACTTGATTTTGCAAATCTATTTAAAACTGTCACATCCCTAAATATATGTCTTTTGTCAGTTATAAAGTGGTCTATCTCGTTCCTTGTTCTTCCGTCCGGGCTCTTCCAGGTCCATCTGCGGTGGGGTTTCTTGTAGTAGAAGCTGTTCATCAGAAACAGGTTTTTCTCCAACAGAAAGTTTAAAAGAGACCCCGTGGAACACCAACCATTAAATTAGGTAACCGTGGTACAACTCCGTAAGCCCCAAATAAAGATTGTGGGAGTCACGGGCCTATACATTCGTTTAATTCATAATAAATAACCTACATTTCTCAACTACTCAATTTAGTTTAAGCTGGATTTATAAATTTGAAAAGTTGGCGAGGTTAAAGTTATGTTCAAGTTGGTGAGGTGCGATATTCAATAGTCCAGAATATGGCATTTATAAAGTCAGTAGCGAAGTTCGAAAAGTTGTTGTTTTATTGGTTAAAGTTTGGGTCAAACAGAATTAATTAATAATTATTTATGATATAAGTGTTAAAAGTACATTTTTAAGGCACGCATGTGGAATTTTGTAGAACAAGCGAAGCGGGATCTGCAAACCACACGAGTGCCTTAAAAATGTACTTTTAACACTTATATCATAAATAATTATTAATTAATTCTGTTTGACCCAAACTTTAACCAATAAAACAACAACTTTTCGAACTTCGCTACTGACTTTATAAATGCCATATTGACAACGTGGAAGATATGAAGACTTCATTAGTTATTAAAATATCAGATACCAAAACCAAGGTATCACGAAATTTCACTATCGTTAAAAAACTTTATTTGGATTTTTAACGAAAATATACTGATCTTCGTCCAGCAGATGTACAGTGTACATCGGCGGCTCTTCTAAAAATATGTAAAAGGTAAATGTACCAGAAATCCGGTTGGAATTAATACGTTCGGAAAATTTCCTGCTGCTGTAGCAAGATTTCTGCAACTTCCAAATTCAACACTCTATACGGGGCTACGGCGCATTGCTTTCGCCGTTCCTCTGCGAGCTTACTTTCCGATGCTGGAGCCAATTTGACGACAATTAAGCGGCATGGGGGATGGAAATCCTCAACCGTTGCGGAAGGGTACACCGTGGATTCCTTGGGAAATAAAAATTTTATTGCTCGAAAATTGCTTACAGTACAAACGACATCAGCCGATGATGCTTTAACATCAACTGGACATGCTGCTGTTTCTGTTCAATCCTCCTCAACCGCGAAGAACAGCAGAACTGAGGAAGGAATTCATTTTTCAAATTGTACTATTAATATCAGTGTAAATAAATAAAATAGAAACGTTTTTGACGTTTTTTTGAGAATATTGGATTTTTACTTTTAACACTAGTGCCTTAAAGTAGGTATTTTAAGGCACTAGTGCCTTAAAATAACATGTTTAAGGCTAGTAGGCAGTGTTAAAATTTCCATTTTTAACACGTTTGTAGAAAAATTATTTTATAATTTTAAATAAAGTCTAGAAATAACAAATTAGTGTCATCCTTCTCCATACTATCGTTTTTTCTTTTCAATTGTTCCGGCACAAAACACAACTAACCTTGCAACAAAAAGGAAATACAAATACAAATGGCGAAATCGCAACGTAAACAATGAACCACATGGCTTTAAAATAGCGTCTTCATTGGTCGGAACGAACTTTCCGAACTTCCTACATAAAAATTGGTTATCTCTAACTACCCGGGAACTTTTCGAAACTATCGAACTTTGCATGAACTGAGTTTATAAATGGAACTGAGTGTTTCCTTTAGTTTAAATTGAACTCTTATTTCCAACTAAACCTCAGCTTTGTAAACTTTTTGAGTTTATAAATCCAGCTTTTGAATTGTGTCTTACTTTATTTATTTCTATCATGTTTCTTTCATAGTTATAATAAGTTATCGAACTTTCGATGTAATTCATTAAAGAAAAAATAATCTTTCACCCAATTACCTGTTATATTTTTATTTTACTTTTTTGCTTCACAAAGAATAGCCATCCTACATTGTTTGATAGTAGAGGTTGACTCACATTAGCTGTTTCACTAATTGTAAGATAAATATTACCTGTGAGTAAATATTATGTCCTTAACTTAACAAATACATTAACAAAAAACCCAGGAACCCCACTATCCCAAAATTAATGTTTAATATTGAATACAATACTTAAAATTACAACAAAAATAAATTAAAACTAATAAGATAAACAAATTAATATCAAAACGAAGGTTACTCTCTTCAAAACCGTATCATAAAAATGACCAGTTTAATGTCAAGATTACCGGCATTTGACTAATGCGTTGCTCGTGCATGGTTCTCTTCAGCAGACATTAACCTTAACCGTGATTATTAAAGTTTAATTATTATTCGTTCCTTTCTACAGCATGAGATCTATATCGACGCCGTATTTGCGAGTATACGGTATGTCCCCGGATATCGCTAAAGTTCTTGAGTCATATATTAAAAGTAGATAGGTATAGTGTTAATTATTTAGCTAACGTATAATGCTGAATAACGCAGCACTTTAGGCATAAATTAAAACCAATTATAGTTTTAAGTACTTAGCTAACGTATAATACTAAATATCGCCAAAGTTCTTGAGTACCTAATAAAAGGAAAGAAAACACAAGCTTATGTTGATACTAGGTATGGCGCAGTTTTGAATATGGAAGAAGACGCTTAGGCTCCAGCTTAACATTGATAAATGGCTATAAGGGCTTTTGTGTTTTAGCTATCGGCGAGTTTGAAATAGATCTTGCCTTGGATAGTGCCACAGCGAACGTAAAAGCTTTGGTTACTCCAAATAATGTCCAAGATGTGCCTGTTATGGTAAGGAAACCTTTTTCAAATCTGTCAGGAGCGATTACCCTTGTTGTCGGCGAAGGAGTCAAAATCTTTACATCTGATTAATGACTTCAATGACATTCTTCAATTAGAGGCAAGGAAAGCTCTATTGTGGCTGACGAAAAACTTTATAATACTGCCTAGAACATCAGCTACATCGCTGTCACATTACGCAATAAATTTATTAGAGAAGTTTACGTTACAGGAAGTCTATGTTCGATTCCTGGTCAAGAGCATTACCTACGGGAGTGAATCACTCTGGAAGAAAATTGATTTGTTTATATTGCTCATGTTTCTTAGCAAGATCGATTCCATCTTCTTTATGCTAACGATTTTTAGAAAACTCAAATGGATATCAGCGAGGAAAATTCCATTCCAAAAACAACAGTCATGACACTTGATGGTCACTTTAAAGATCTACGTATTCCGTTTGGGTTGTGCACCCTCAGTTTTTCAAAAGACCATTAACAAAGTTATAGGCAATATTCGGTATATTAATGTGGTTGTCTACATGTATGATATAGTTTTACTTTCTAAATGTTTTGATTCTGACCTGAAAGGTCTAAGAATGATCCTAGAATCTACAAAATCTGCTGGGCTAGCGTTAATGCTCTCGAGATGTAATTTTTTTTTCAGAATACCCGGGGCACGAAATTAGCCGAGAAGATGTTCAGTCTAGAAGACGAAGATTAGAGGCGATTACACACTATCCAGGACCTACAGATGTTCATCAAGTAAGGCAATTCCTAGGACTGGTTAGCTATTTTCGTAAGTACGTTAAAGATTTTGCCAAAATAGCTCGACCTCTGACCTTCTTGACTAAATTGGATGTTACTCTTTTGGGGCATTGAACAAAGTATGGCTGTCGATGCTCTTAAGGAAAGCTATCTACGCGTCCAGTCTTGGCTACCTACGATCCAAGCTTGAGAACGAAAGTACATTGGGGATTGAATTCTACAACGAATTCATCCATGGAGAAGTCTCCATACGAAATATTTTCAGTCTTTCGGCGTTAACGAATGACCAAGAAAGATATGATCAAAAGGTGTCAAAAATACGTTGGTGATTGAATTCGACGACGAATTCATTCACGAAGAAGTCTCTATACGAAATATTTTTCAGGGATGTTTCAAGGGACGCTTCAACCGCGGTTCTAGATAACGATTTAACGCTAGAACCAATTAACGAAAGGAACCTGCAGGAAAATCGAACAGAGGTAAAGGAAACCTTGCAAAGGAAGTAAAGTGCACAAAAATCGAGGTTGGACGCAGCTTTCAGGAGGGTGACCAGGTTTTTGTGCGAAGTGGTTTGCAACGAAGGAAAAAGTAAAAAGGTTACGTGGTCACGAAAGTTTTAGATCATGATCGTTACGTAGTGAAATACCCTAAAAATTCCTTACGTAGCAAGAGAAATTATTTTAGGGTCATTTTACTAGATAAGTTAAGGCATATAACGTTAAAATGAGTTCAATTCTAAAGTAGAATATGAAGAGCTCTCACGCGCGCATAAGAAAAGGAGGGTTACTAGTTTGGGGATTCTCCAGTTACGTAATTGGATAGAATTCTTAACTGTTAGCTAGTTTTAGTTTTATTTAGCTTTAATTTGTTGATAACACCATGATAACATAAAGTCTTTGCATACAATATTAGGTTAGGTTCTACGAAGGACGTCGGAGGATACTACGCTATAACCATGATGAGTTTACTAACATAATTTGTTTAAATCGCGACTTAACTTATATATTATTGTAAGTTTTCCTTATGGTGTAATCCATGAGGACGTGGATACGGCATCGTGACCGACTGTTAAAAACAAGAAGCCACACATCAGGATTACATGCAACAAAAAAAGGGAATAGGGTGACTCAGATCAAGCGGCAGTTAGAGGCGCCGTGATTGGGTTATCTAATTCACTAGTTACATTTCATTGAGAATACGCTGTTCGTATTGAAGTCATATTTTATTGAATTAAAAAAAATTAAATTATTTAATTGCTTTATATATTCATTAACAGCAAAGCCGAAATACGAATTTTTATTCAATTTTGTTTTGTTTTTAAAATTATGGCAATTGCTGTAAACTGAAACGGTGTGAAATAGTGACAAGCTTAAAGTAAAAGAGCTGCTTATTCAACAAAACAATATGTTTTTCTAATATTTTTAGAAATTTATTGTAGACAGATAATGCATTCATATTTGTCTCCATGTACTGTGCTAACAGTAAAAGGCTGCAAGAGTCAGTCTAGTTTACATGGTATATTCTTCGACTATACAGGGTGCTGATAAAGTCTGGAATAATCGATTTTTCTTCAAAACGCAAAAGTTTTTCAAAAAACGCTCGGACCCGTCGATTTTATTTTATTCTTTGAAATTTTTTGACGTTCTTTAATATTATACCGGATGCGCCAAAAACGCTAGGCAAGTGTCAACTTCACTTTTTCAAATAAAACACCCCCTTTTTTCTCCAATATCCAGATTTCTCTCTAAACTCTAGATAAGTTTCATATAACATGTTGTATGGCTAAAGTCAACAGGAATTGAATTTGCAATTTAGTATATTTAAAGATATCAATCATATCTGCAACATACAAGGAAAATAGCAATGGCCCTAAAATAGAACCCTGCGGTACCCCTGCAACCATGGCTATATAATTGGACCTTTGTGTAGTAAACTCTGATCTTAGAATGACACAGTGAGCTCGATCATTAAGATATGATTGAAAGAACTTGATTGCATTCTGTGATAGTCCGAAGTAGTGAAGTTTAGCTAACAACATTTTGTGGTTTAGAGTATCGAAGGCTTTACTGAAGTTCAGAAAACCCAAGCATGTGTTTTCCTTTTTTTCCATGTTCATCCGAACTTCATTAAGGAGATGAACAAGGCTTGTGGTAGTGCTAAAATTTTTACGAAAACCTGATTGACATTCTGGGATTAGTTTAAGTGAATTAGCAAAGCAGCATATTTCTTGATATATATGTTTCTCTATGATTTTAGAGACAACTGGTAGGATACTAATAGGTCTCAAATCTTTAAGTTCTCTAGGGTTAGAAATTTTACCTAATGGTTTTATAATGGCCCTTTTCCAAAGGGTGGGAAAATAATTATCTAGAATACAACTATTTATTATGTTCAATAATGGTTTCAGACAAAAAGATTGACACAGCTTTACATCTCTTATTGATGAAGAATCCTCACCGACAGCGTTAGTATTTATGGTATTTAGAATTTTTTTTAGGCCTAACTCATCCATCAATTTAAAATTGAGCCCCCAATAAAAATCAAGGTATAATTTTAAGGTCTAGGTATTTACCTTTTTACCGGTTTCTACATAATAACTTAGTGACGTAAATATCAAAACATTTAATATTTACTCCAAAGTTGTCACTTTTACCCATAAAAATGTTTCTAGCGGGAGCTGAGAGAATCGAAATATTAATAATAGTAGGATGTGGAGATCGAAAGAGAACACAAATAGAAGTTTTTGAAAATTTTAATGATAAATATCCAAATAGAGAACACATAAATCAGGCAACTGTTTCCAAAATTTTAAGAAGTATAATGAAGTTGGTCACGTTAGGGATAAACCTAGAAGTGGACGACCTAAAATTTCCGACGATGTCAAACTTGATATTCTAGTTTCGTTGGAAGAGAGACCATATTCGAGCACAAGAAGCATTTCTCAAAATTTTGAAAATATCCACGATTCAACGGTGGCAAAGTTCCTGAAAAAGGAAAAATGGCGCGTATATAAATGTCAAGGAGTCCAGGAACTTTTGGAAGGCGACCCTGACAGAAGGAATGTGTTCTGTGAAATTCTCATGGATAATTACTTGATTAACGATGCATTATTTCCGAGTAACATAATTTTTTTCGATGAGGCGACTTTTTTCTTGGATGGCATGGTAAATCGTCAAAATTGCCGGTACTGGTCCAGCGAAAATCCCCATTGGTTCCGAGAAATTCATACCCAGCGGCCGAGAAAAATTAATGTATGGGCAGGAATAATTCGGGATACTATTATAGGACCCTATTTTTTGAGCAAAATTTGACTGGCCAAAGATATTTGCAGTTTCTTGAAGAAGACCTCGCTCCAGCGTTGATTGCCCTATTTCCCGATCGGAACATTCCTGAATCACATGATACAACTATCTGGTTTCAGCAGGATGGCGCACCAGCCCACTATTCGGCCGAAGTCCGTAGATACCTGAATGCATCATGCATCATGCATCATCATTGAATAGGTCGACGGGGTCAAATAGAGTGGCCTGCGAGTTCCCCCGACTTAAAGCCATTGGACTTCTTTCTGTGGGGCTATATTAAGGAAAGGGTTTACAAAAATAAACCAGAAGATATTGATGTTCTCAAAACCCGTATAACAACAACCATAAGACAAATTACCCCAGAAATTGTACATAATGTACAGTTAGAATTTGTTGAGAGATTGGGACATTGTAGAGCCGTAAATGGACACCATTTTCAACACTTACTCAAATAATATTTTAGATTGTTCACTGTATTACCAATTTTCTGTTAAAATTTTTTTTCTAGCCTAAGTATTTGTCATGGAAAACAAGCTTTAAAATTATACCTTGATTTTTATTGGGGGCCCTGTATTTCAATTCCTGTTGACTTTAGCCATACAACATGTTATATAAAACTTGTCTAGAGTTTAGAGAGGAATCTGAATATTGGAGAAAAAAAGGGGTATTCTATTTGAAAAAGTGAAGTTGACTCTTGTCTAGCGTTTTTGGCGCATCCGGTATAATATTGAAGAACGTCCAAAAATTTTAAAGAATAAAATAAAATCGACGGGTCCGAGCGTTTTTCGAAAAACTTTTGCGTTTTCAAGAAAAATTGATTATTCCAAACTTTGTCAGCACCCTGTATATAGCAGTTTAATATAAAAAGCAACTCTACAAAATGTATAAAAAATTAGACTTGCAGGTGTTGCACACGCTTTTTCAGATATTGTAAGCTTGATATAACTGAAACGAACCTTTACAAAAAAAGGTAAGAATATAATTATGAACGGGACGCAAATAAACCAAGTGCATTAATCTCTGTTGGGGAAACGTGTATCAACACGTCAAAGAGAATAACTTGGTAAATGCTGTGTGCATGCGACTTTAATCTCTGCTGTTTTTGTTTGTAGCTAACGCAGTAATTGGCATTTAGACACGTAGTTAGTCAAAATCGCGTCGCGCAGGGACCTGTAAAACGTAATTTGGGACACGAGCTCCCTATTGGTCGAAAGATGGGTAGAGTCGCATCGCGCGCCAGTCGATAAAGGGCTGTTTCCAAGATGTCAGCGGCACGAATTTAAGGCCTTTTTGGGCAATTATTAGTTTCCTTTTGGGTAAAGCTAAGTAGATACTTAGGGAACCAATGTAAAAAAGCAGTGAGTAATATGAACGTTAAGTATCGAGCAGTGTATTTGTCGTGAATCTTTGTAACATGCTACTATAACCTGCATTTAGGAATAAAAATACAACTATTTAAGTAAATAATTGGTTTAATCAAAAGTAGCAAAAAGTTAACGAACCAGTAAGCATCCCATTGGCCACGCAGTATAAATTAATGTAACCACTAGGGAATTCGCCCAGTGTGCCATTAATCTCAAATTTGCCTAAAGCCTAATCAATTCTGGCTGAAATTTTAAAAAGTTATAAACACACCTACAAAACTTTACCTCAATTACCAAAACACAACCCCTAAGGCATTTTACTCTAATTACATTCTGATCACAGATTATCAACGAGTAATTTTATTCTTACCTTTACGCTTAAAAACTTGAAAAATCCTAAAAATTTAATTTTTACTCAACAATAATCTTTAGGCTCTAATAACACACTATTAGATTAACATTAACATAACAGAGCTACTGCACTTTACTCTGCTGTGCCCCTAAACTATTTCACTAATTCGTAGGGTTTCACCATCTTGCTGTTAAACTCCTGTTATTGATGAGCTGAATAGCCTCGACATTAGTAGAAGAGTCGTTCTTCTTTACTCTTAGCAAACACTATGTTCCTTTAATATTTCTAGTACTTTAGTGCTTTATTCTGATAACGCTAAATTATTTTATGTTGCTCTTACTGGCAATATTTTAGTAGAAAGAATAACCAAATCTATGATTTATTGTTTTTATTATAATTGTATTTTGATCAAACAATTAAATTGTATCCAATTTCGCAGTTGCTACGTAGGACAGGTGCGGAGGTGGACAAGAAGGCTCTTTTTTTGAGAAAATTATCGGGTTATTTATTTTATTTTGTACTCTCTGTCTAAGTGTACTTTTTATTGAAAACTAAATTAGTTTATTTATATAAATAATAGCTTGGGCTTTTATATGAATTCTCGACTTTTTGAACAAGGAAGGACAGTTGTATTTCCGTTTTGGCCATTTGTACTTACTTACCATGTTTTTAGGAACCAGCCCTCATATTTCTAAGATTATCATTAAACCAGTTGAATTTTTGGACCTGCTGATTTTCCTGAACTAGCTTTGATTTAAGTCGTATATTTTTGTCAATAGCATTGGTTAAAAGTGTAAAGAATTTGCAGTGCTGATCATCAACATCCCCATCAGCTCCCGCCACAGACAACCAATCATACATTATCAGTTGATTATACAAATCAGTAAGACATTCCTCAGTAACGGGTCTAAAAGTGACTCTGGTGCTTTGTTTATAAGAAAATTTTAGAGGTGTGTTAAATTTTATTCCAGAGTGATCTGAGACACCCTCCAAGGCAACTGGGGAAATATCTAGGTTGGACCCGTTGAAATTTATGTATATATTGTCCAGAATAGCATTATCCCTAGTTTTGAAATTTACAGTTGGATGCAAGTCGTAGGAGCTAAAGAAGAAGTTAAGATACTCAGCCTCCTTACAGTTGTGCAGTTCATAATGCACATTAAAGTCACCAGCTATTATAGTATGGTTTGTAGAGTCTATTCTTTCCAAGACCTGAGACATAATATCTAAGTATTTATTTGAGGATCTATAAACCGACAATACGTTGGTTTTTATAGAGGGAACATAGATCCCAGCTACCTCACACTGTAATTCTCTTGAGAAATCTACCAAGTTAAGCTCTTGGCAGTCTAGGTTATCTTTAAGATAGATGCCCACACCCCCATGGATTCTATCAGTTCTACAGAAGCTAGTTATAGCATTATATCCCTTTATTTTTATTTGAGAAAACTCACCCGGTCGGAGCCAATGTTCACTTGTGCAAAAGCAGTCAGCCTTCGATTCATCGAGAAGCAATTCAAACTCTGAGATTTTGTCCCTAATACCTTGTACATTAGCGGAAAGTATACTAAAGTTTTTATTAATTAGACCCTTGCGGCTTCCTACCTCTTCTGGTAAGTGGATGATTTTTGCAGGCGTTGTAGATTTAAAAAATGGTTCAAAGTAATCCCATTTGGCCACAGGTTGGGATCAAGGAAGACATCGTTGAGGTTGTGTGGTACCCCAAGTTTAAAGGAGCTCACCTGCTGCTTGGTTGTCCTCATTTTTTCACATGAAATACTGTTTATATCATGGGATTTGGATTCCAGATATGCAAGTATGTCTTTACCTTCAGTTTTCCTAGACAGTCCAGTAACAAAGATCCAATGGTATTTCTGTGCTACTTCTAGTAGTGTAACTTGCTCATTAACACCCCTAATTGGAGTGGGCCTTATTGTTATTGATGGTGGTTGATGACTGGAGCGGTTCCTCCACCGTTTGTTCTTCACTTCTTGCCAATCATCCTTATCATAAGTGTCCGGATTTATAGGGGGTAAGGGTGCTTTATTAATACCAGACCCAACACAGGTGGGCTGATCACTATTAGATGTGATATTGTCACCATTATTTTGAATACTCATTTCGTTTTGTTTATTTACTTCTTCAGTCTGACAAGTGAGGTTATTTTAGCTGCTTGCGCCGCCGGAGTGTGAAGTTAGTTGTTTATCACCTTTCTCATGTGTGGCGCCAAGGAGGTTTCGATTTTTTTTTTTTTTTTTTTTAGTTGCAATGGCGTCTTGCCTTTCGGCATCCAGCCAAGTATTATTTTTTTTTTTAAACTTGTAAATTCACATTCACACCAACATCCATGCCCTTGCCCGGATTCGAACCAGGGACCTATCGGTTGCCAGGCAAACTCTCAACCCACCGAGCTACCGAGGTCGGCGGTTTCGATTAGGATTGTTGGTTCGGCTTTGAATCACTTGAAGGGCAGTTTGGTCCGGCAGTAGGTGCGTACCCGACTTTGATTGAACGTTTGTTTGTGCCATGTTCAAGATAACCTCGGTTTGCACGATTTAAAACCGTACGGTCGATGACCGGTTCTAGATGGCCTCAGATACGCCGACGAACCGTAAAAAAGTAAAATAAAAAAAAAATATAACCTCGGTTTGTTCTTGGGGTGTCACTTTAATGTTCTGTGCTGCAGACGGTGAAGGTTTGATAGTGATATGCGAGGTTGCCACGCTGTTTGTTGTTTTACCTGGTGGAAATGGTGGTATAGTCAAACTGTTCACTTTTTCTTCCAATAACATGACGGTTTTTTGTAAAATGAGCTCTTTGTCTTTTAATTCCTCAATAATGGTATCTTTGCTCTTCAGAAGTTCGTTGAAAATTTCTTTATTGAAGGCAACAGCTGCTGAAGATGCCGCATTCTCCTCGATGACCTTCTGATTGGTTTCAAGAGCAGTTTGATGAGAACAACAGTTGACGTCGCTTTTCCGTCCTCCAATCACTTGTAGGCCTTTCATCCTTAGTGCACAGGAGGGATGAAACGACCCTTCACATTTTACACACGAAACTTGTGATTTCTCGATGTTTTTTTTGCAGTATTTGCAATTTTTCACGACCGCGTCCACTATTGCAACTTCGCTGGCCATGTTGCCAGTAGGGGATTATGACAGTTTCTTGAGGACTGATGTTAAGGCCTTCCTGCCCCACCCATCTTATCTTTCTACAATATTAAGAGCCCTTTGCATTCTCCCTCTTACTGTCGCGTTGTATTTGCCTTGGGTCATTATTGCCAGGTCGTCCGCATAGCCCACGATATGATTGCTGAGTGAGCGTAACAGCCCGTCCATAACAAGGTTCCAGAATAGAGTAGAGAGTACCCTCCTGTCACCCGCGTTGCAAAAGTCTCACCAAGCAGATCCGTATATACAATTCTGCCTTGAGAAGCATACCTTCAACCACCTGCGCAAGTTCGCTCCAGTCCAATGGCCCTGGTTGCCCTAGTTATTGATGCGAAGGATCCTATGCCTATCAACCTATTTTTAAAGTGTTTTGAGTACGAGCAACATTAGACTGATGGGTCTGAATGCCTTTGCCGCCGAACACTCAGGTCGTCCAAGTTAAGTTATAAATACCACTTTCGGTAGTAGGCCAAACTGGCTCTTAGTATGAAGCAAAGCTTTATTAATTAGCAGGACCGTTTCCTGCTGAAGCATTGCTAGGTAGACTCCGTCTGGTCCCGGTAACTTTAACGGTTAAAATGAGTTTATTGCCCATCTGATATTTACCTTTGTCACCACTTTTTTGGCAATCTACCAATTTTCCCTGGGAGCCTTTGTAAGGAGTCATATTTTCCTCCCTTAACTTTCAGGTCTGCGGTGACTCGTCTAAAATTCCCGAATTGGGAAAGTGTACTTGAAAAAGTTCGGTCATTGCTGCTTCTTTCCCGGATTTTATGTACTCCTCAGTGGCTGTATTTAGGGAATCGACGGAGTTGTATGGATCCTTAGAAAGTATTTTCCTGAGTCTGGTACATTCTGGAGTGCTTTCGATAGCCTCACAGTGAGTTGACGCCGCCGTTCTTTGCTAGCGCCAAACATAAATTATTAAGTGTATTTCCATAGGTTGTTTGGTTCAAAATATGTCAGTTGAAATAAAAGGTTTTTTTCTCACACAAAATATATCTATTTACTTCTGGTGTTTCATTTACTCATCTTCACATCTGTTCTGCGTAACAGCAAATTCTTTTTACTTTTGCAACTTAGTATTATTATTATATATTATTATATTATATTCATTGAAACAGCTATACAGTTTACATCACTAATATTACATCACCAAACAAACACAACTATCGGGATACAATACTACCTATAGTCTTAAACTATCAGGACTTTATCGTATCTACGAACTTGAGACTGCTTTCTACAATAGATAAACAGAACTTAAGTCGTGGTATAACAACGACGTTAGTAGGTATACCTTCGGGTATTCACCGCGAATTGACCAAGTTATTTCAACAGATAAACGAAACTAGAGTTGGGACGTATTAATCACATGCTTTTGCAAGGCGTGATACGGAACTCTACTGACTGCCTGAATAACTCAGACACGTCAAGTCCTATTTGCGATATATCACCCTCTTTCTCGCACCCAGTAACATTTTGTCATGCTGTTCCAACCCCTGCCTCAATCACGTAGGCTTATTTCGCCTTCAGCGACGCTAGATGCTTGCTTTCTGGGAATTTAGTCTGGGCGTTGAAGACGCCGTATCTTCTTGGAAATTAGTCTAGACAGCAACGTTGCCATACTCTCAGTCACGTAGGCTTATTCCCTCCTTGCCTGGGCGACCGCTCGTTTTGTAGACGGCTGATATTCTACGAAATTAGTCTAGATAGCAACGTTGCCGTGCTTTCTCTACTTTGAATTTATTCTTGTTTTTGTTACTAAATTATGCAACTAGCTAACTGAATCTTTCCCCAACACAATGCTTCCTCCAGGTGGTTAGTTCGGGTTAGTCTTCCTTAGCTCCCTTTTGTATTCAGTCAAGGATGCCTTGTATGCATTCCAATTACTTTACTAAAGTGCGGTACACCATACGGGGATATACTGTATTGATCTTATACAGGTTGTCTCACGGTGACCGTCCATTAGAATACAGGGTGTTTCATTAAGGTCGAAGAGCGGCCATATCTCGGAAACTATTGGGCATAGAAATTCAGGAAAAAAAAAATAATGACTAAAGTGGCCATGAGAAAATCCTGGAAATAATTTTTAAGTTCCGCATTTTGCCGCAAGGGGGCGCAATTGAAAAGTAAATTTTTAAATTTTAGATATCTCCGAAAATTGCACGTTAAGGTATATTTTTGATAACACCATTAAAAAGCTTGGTCAATTTTGCATAATTTTGGTCCCATGCTTATTGGCGTACCGACTTTAGTAAGAGTGGGGGAAGCTGTTGAATGTGTAATCATTTAAATCGCTGTAACTTATAAACCACTTATCCGATTTTAGCAAACTAAAACTTGTTTGGAAGAGAAATGTAAGTACTTTTAACTATCGTCTTGAGTGGTCCATGATACTTCTCAATAAAAATACAAGAGGGCGCAATTTGCAATAATAACACATTTCTTAACTTTATTCATTTATTTCAAATCATACGGTATAATTATGATACCATAATCGAAAAGTAGATGAAATTTGCTACAAAAAATGTCAAAACCGCAGTTCGATATCTCCATCCGTTTCAGAGTTATTGCCAATAGAATAATTTTTAAAACTTTAAATGAAGAAGCGGTTGTTTTCATAGTTTTGTGATCTAGCATTCCATGACAAAAAATATTTTTAAACTTTATGGTTAGGTAGGTTTGTTTCTCATTATTCCAATGGCCCAGAAACCACTCTAGAATTAATGGCAATCATGGAAAACGTGTCATTTAGGCGTAACTCTAACAATATGATGTGTTTTAAAAAATAAATCTAGATAGCTGTGAAATAAAATCTGAAAGTTTCCATGGAGATAACACAAATAATGCAAATAGTTGTCAACTAGTTTCATTTTGAAAGGTGTTGACAAAAGTTTATCCGTAATTCATCTTAAACTTCTTGATAGAAAATTGTGATACGTACCTTTCAAAAATGGCTTATACCAATGCCGAAGCTTACGATATGCTGGCCGTATATTTTGAATGTTTTCAAAATGCGCCTATAGCGGAACGTGAATATGCTCTCAGATATCCTGAACGAAGGCACTATGGCAGAGCAGTATTTCAGCGACTGGCAATATGCGTAAGGCAAACGGGAAGTGTACGACGCATTTCAGTTGCTTTTAGAAGACGTCCAGTAAGAAATGAAGTCAACATTACAAACGTTCTTGCGTACGTAGAGGCCGATCCGCATTTAAGCATAAGAGCAATTTCTTTAGACCTAGGTATAAGTTGTACTGCAGTGTTCCGAATTCTAAGGGATTTTAACCTGCATCCCTATCAAAGTGATTATGACAGACGGCTCGACTATTGCTATTGGCTAAGAGAGATGTGTAACGAGAATCCTCAATTCCTCTCCCACGTGTTATGGACTGATGAAGCCACTTTCAGTAGCTGTGGCAAACTAAATTTACACAATATGCACTATTGGTCACAGACAAATCCTCACTGGATGCGCGAAGTGGATCACCAAAAAAAAAGATGGAGTGTTAACGTGTGGTGCGGAGTATTAGGACACAGAATTATCGGACCGTTTATTTTTAATGATTATCTAAATGGTGAATCTTATTTAAACTTTTTACAAAATGACTTGCCTATCCTTTTAGAAGATGTTCCTATTGGCCTAAGAACATCCATGTGGTATCAACATGATGGATGCCCGGCACACTTTTCGCATATGGTCCGTGATTTTTTAGATATTGGATACCCAAATCGCTGGATTGGAAGGGGTAGTCTGTTTGCTTGGCCACCTAGATCCCCGGATTTAACTGTGTTAGATTTTTACTTGTGAGGGCGAATAAAAGACATTGTATATAAAACGCGACCAACCACACGAGACAACATGATTGAGCGAATTGAAAATGCACTAAATTCGATTTCACGAGCTGAAATTGAAACAGCTGTCTCTAGTTCTAGAAAAAGAATTAATCGTTGTATTTTGCACAACGGAGGTCATTTTGAACATTTATAAAGTCTCTCAATTGTTTTCCTAAGAAGCTTTCCATGAATATTGTTTCCTTCAATAGTTTCCGATAATTATTTCAATACTGTTTTATGGCCCGTTGACCTTGAAACACGCTCCAAATTTTGTATTTTACATGATTTGGACTAGTCCTAAGCCTAGATAAAGTGTGAAGGAAGGCACGGAGTTTGACATTGGAATAATGAGAAACAAACTTACCTAACCATAAAGTTTAAAAATATTTTTTGTCATGGAATGCTTGATCACGAAACTATGAAAACAACCGCTTCTTCATTTAAAGTTTTAAAAATTATTCTATTGGCAATAACTCTGAAACGGATGGAGATATCGAACTGCGGTTTTGACATTTTTTGTAGCAAATTTCATCTACTTTTCGATTATGGTATCATAATTATACCGTATGATTTGAAATAAATGAATAAAGTTAAGAAATGTGTTATTATTGCAAATTGCGCCCTCTTGTATTTTTATTGAGAAGTATCATGGACCACTCAAGACGATAGTTAAAAGTACTTACATTTCTCTTCTAAACAAGTTTTAGTTTGCTAAAATCGGATAAGTGGTTTATAAGTTACAGCGATTTAAATGATTACACATTCAACAGCTTCCCCCACTCTTACTAAAGTCGGTACGCCAATAAGCATGGGACCAAAATTATGCAAAATTGTTCAAGCTTTTTAATGGTGTTATCAAAAATATACCTTAACGTGCAATTTTCGGAGATATCTAAAATTTAAAAATTTACTTTTCAATTGCGCCCCCTTGCGGCAAAATGCGGAACTTAAAAATTATTTCCAGGATTTTCCCATAGCCACTTTAGTTATAAATTTTTTTTTTCCTGAATTTCTATGCCCAATAGTTTCCGAGATATGGCCGCTCTTCGACCTTAATGAAACACCCTGTATTTCGGAAAGTAATGCGATCTAAATTCGGAAAATTTGAATAATGGGGTTATCGGCGACTTCCGGTGATACCGGAACTTATCCAAACTTGCTTATTTTAAGTGGAACACCCTATATATTTTTAAATTTTTAGATTCTACATAAAATTGTTATTTTTTAGTAAATGAATTATTAGTCCATACCTACTTAATAGTTTCCGAGATATTGACTTTTGAAAAATCACGTTTTTGAACTTTGACAGCTTCTAACTTTCTAACTGTTCGTCTTAGAGCAATCTTCGATTTTTATTATCTTTCGAGAAGTGGCAACTTCCGGCTAAACTAGCGCTCGGAATTTCTGAAATTTAAGTATTTCAATAAGGTGAAGTCAGGTAAATGGGCCACCGGGGAATGTGGGCCATGGCTGTTTTATTTTTTTTGAAATGATACCATCTTAAAAAAATGCATGTTGGTAGCAGTTCTGTATCGATATTGCATGAATCAATCGATATTATTGCCCATAACGACATATTCTTTCAAATGTCAACTGTCAAACGAAAACAGGTGATTTCGGTCGCAACAACTTTTGGAGCGGTTTTAGAAAATATTTTTTTAAAATCTGTTTAACAGCTATTCCATTCGAATTTTTTGCTGAAAGGTAAGTTACAGATGCAAATTTTGATATAAAAGTTAGTTAACGTTGAAATTAAGATATTTGTGGGAATCAACTATGATGGACCAGTTTTCCTGTGCTTATAGGCATTTGGGCAAAGTGGGCCATAACTTACTGGACAAGTGAACCATGATGGCCCACTTACTTATCCAACTAGATAAAGAGGTTTATTATATTTCAAATAATTTTCAGGACGATGGGTAGAACTTACACCCGGCGCACAAAAAGAGGAGCAGATGGGTCTCGTTACATAGCAGAGACTCTTGCAAGGGCTATCTCAGATGTTAAAACCGGAAAAAGAACCAGCGTCAAAGGTATTTAATATCCCGAGAAGTACATTGAGGCACCACCCCGATGGAACGAGGGGCAAGGGCCGTTTGGCAGGTACAGGATGTGGAGGAGGCCAGAACACCGATTTAGATTTCGAAATTGAGCAACGCTTAGCTAACAGCTTAAGGGTGCTTGAGAGATGGGGATTTGGTTTAACTAGGTTGGAAGTTTTGGAAATTGTGCAAATATATGTTAAAACAAACGGTTTGAAAACAAGATTTAAAGATGATCGCGCCGGGGAAGAGTGGTATTTAGGTTTTGCTAAACGCCATAAATTATCGTTGAAAAAACCTCAAGGGGTAGAACATGCTAGATTGGATCAAATCAATCCTTTCGTAATTTACTCTTATTTCGATCAACTAGCAAATACAATGAAGGAATTGAAGTTGGAAAATAAACCTCACTTAGTCTTTAATTTGGACGAGTCTAGTTTTTGTCACGACCCCTCTAAAGCCAAAGTACTTGGAGCTAAAGGCGTGAAAAGCACTTGAATGATAAGCTCACCGGGTCGCGAGAACACTTCGGTCTTAATATGCTGCTCAGCTTCAGGTGATAAAATACCACCCCTCGTGATTTTAAAAGGCAAAAACATTTTAGAACACTGACTTAATGTGAATGAAAGTGATAAAACCTTTTATGCCGCTTCTCAGAGAGGTTAGATGGAAACCAATATATTTTGCAAGTGGTTCAAGGACTGTTTCCTGCCGAATGCACCCCAAGAAAGGCCACTTTTGCTGCTATTTGATGGTCACTCTACTCATGTTTCTGTTGAAATTATTGAACATGCATTGGCTAGCGAAGTGACCATTTTAAAACTTCCGCCGCACACTACTCACGTGTTGCAACCTTTAGACGTTGCAGTCTTCAAGTCTATGAAAAGTAACTGGGAAAAGGAATTACTTACGTGGCAAAGACAAAATCCTAGACAAAGGATTCCAAAGTCTACATTCGTCACCGTTTGAAACAAGGTATACGATAAATTATTACCTGAAGTTATTAAAAATGGGTTCAAAGCAACGGGGATCTACCCACTTTCAAGAGACGTGATAAAAACAGATATTTTTAATCCCAACGACTTAATAGCGTGCAGAAAATATATTGATGCTAGAGCGCCTATGTCTAATACAATTATTGATTCACTTCACGACGGAGAATCTGATTTGAGAAATCCTGTTGATTCTATCGACGACACAATTGTAAATCTTAATTTAGAAGGGGCAATTGACGAACTACCACATTTAGGTATGGATCAACCGTCAACTTCTAGACTCCCTAATCCACCAGATGATCGCAACATTTCTAATTCAAGCAACCAAAACTCTGAAAATGAAACATTGATGTTTGATTCTGAAAAGCTTGATCCTAACCAGGAACTACCCCACCGATCTTGAAAACCAAAATGGCTCCACTACTTGAGATAACATTGAAGGAGCAAATACAAATGTTAAAGATGTGAGCAACGAAGAACAAAAACCACTAAATTCTGATAGAGGGCAGCAACTATTTTGAGAAAATTATTTTGAATTTTATTAAAGGAAATTCAGCTAATTCTCCTAGGCCAGTAAAATCAAGGAGAATACTTTGTACTAGAGCTGAAATAATAGCAACAAAGAAATACCTGGTAAAACGAAAAGAAGAAGAAGAAGAAGAAAAAGAAAGCGCTTGAACTAAAAGAAGAAAGAAAAAAGAACGTTTTGAAAAGGAAAGATGAAGCACAAGAGAGAAAACTTGTTATTAAGAAAAAGAAAACTGCAGTTCCGTCATCTTTGGAAAGTGGAAGTGACACTTCCAATTATGAAGACGATCGTTCGGTTTGACTAGAAGACATAGATGAACAAACTGTAGAAGTTCTCATTGATGATTACGTAATTGTGTGTTATAACTCAGAATATTATTGTTATATATTTGCCTATCATACCTAATCACTGGTACCTATAATAACCTTATTACATGTCTAATTATTGTCATTAGTTAACGTTATATGTCATCCTCAGTTTTGCTTATTAAAGCCTATTTCTGAAGGTTCGACCAGTGGCTTTCTTCTCGAGAACGTTGTCGAAAAGTGAACGTGGCCATTCTTCAGTAGAAAAAGAAGCATATGCCATAGTCGAGGCTCTTAAAAAATGGCGTCACTATTTAATCGGTCGACATTTTAACCTCATCACAGATCAGAAATCAGTTTCATTTATGTTTAATATGCGGCACTGTAGCAAAATTAAGAATGAAAAGATCCTAAGATGGCGACTTGAACTCTCTTGTTATAGTTACGATATAATATACCGGGCTGGAAGTGATAACGTAGTAGCTGACACCTTATCTCGAGTTTGTGGCTCAAACAGAGAGAAAACATTATTTGATTTGCATCAAGCGTTATGTCATCCCGGAGTTACAAGAATGGTACACTGGATCAGATCTCAAAATATGCCCTATTCTGTAGAAAATGTCCGAGCCATGACGGCCTCTTGTCCAATTTGTGCAGAGCTTAAACCAAGGTTTATTAAAAATACTGGAACTCTCATCAAAGCTACTTCGGTTTTTGAAAGAATAAGTCTAGATTTTAAAGGCCCCCTTCCTTCTTCTACTAAAAATAAATATATTCTCACCATTATTGATGAATACTCTCGTTTTCCATTTGCTTATCCATGTCCTGACATGACGTCAGCGACAGTTATAGAATGTCTTAGCAAATTATTTTCTATATTTGGAATGCCTGCTTATGTACATTCTGATCAAGGGCCATCATTTATGTCGAACGAACTAAAATCATTTCTTCATTCAAGAAGAATAGCTACAAGCAGATCCACCCCTTATAATCCACAAGGTAATGGGCAAACTGAACGATACAACGGGATTATTTGGAAAACTGTTTCTCTAGCTTTGCGAACAAGAAACTTAAAAACTCACGATTGGGAAAAATTGTTAGAAGAAGCACTACATTCAATTCGATCGCTTTTGTGTACAGCTACTAATTGTACTCCTCACGAGCGAATGTTTAATCATGCAAGAAAATCTACTAATGGTACAGCTATACCGTCTTGGCTAACAACTCCAGGAAAGATTTTCATTAAAAAACATGTCAGAATGTCAAAATATGATCCTGCAGTTGAAGAAGTAGATTTAATTCAAGCTAATCCAGAATATGCTTTAATTCGTCACTCAGATGGTCGAGAGGCCAACGTCTCTTTAAAGCATCTAGCTCCATGTGGAGATAAGGCTCTTTTACTAGAACAGCATCAAAATGATGAAGCTCTTTCTACTGAATTAGAACAATGTGAGAAAAATCATAACGAAATTCAACCGAACCTTAATTTAGATGAGGAAGCCACATCAGAATCAAGTTTAGAGAGTACTAATTTAAACAACCAAGAAAACAATGATCAAGTTCCACTAGAAGATTGTCGTTTTCCTCAGCCTCGTATTAGAAAACTACCAAAATACCTTGAAGATTATGTTCAAAAATAAACCTGGGGAGAATGTTTTTTATTTACCTATCATACCTAATCACTGGTACCTATAATAACCTTATTACATGTCTAATTATTGTCATTAGTTAACGTTATATGTCATCCTCAGTTTTGCTTATTAAAGCCTATTTCTGAAGGTTTTGTCTTATTTCAATTATCCTGGTCAAGTCATTGAGATAAATACTGAAAATCCCAACGTTATTACTATTAAGCATATGGAGAAGGGAGGAAAACTTGATGAATGGAAATGGCCGAAAAGGGAAGATGTTTTAACATACGAGTTGAAAGAAATATTGAAAATTATTCCGCCACCTACTCCACTAAATAACAGAGGTTTCTTAATGTCCCAGAATTAAATAAATATTTAGCTAAATAAGTGCTTACCAAGGGAAATGAACAAAAGGTGTTGGAAGGGCATATTCTTGGGACATTTTTATTTTCTTGTTTGCATAGACAAATAGTCCAGAATAAGGATTATCAATGCATATTTTGTTTAAGTACCACCGTTTTATCGTTTTTCACGTTTTTACGATCTTAATAACTATTTGTTAAGTTAGTTTGTTTTACTATTTGAATAAAACATTTTTTTGAAGTTTAAAAATAATATTTTATTTGACCTCATATCTCCAGAGCAATTAAAGATTTTTTTAATGTGTAAATAGTATATTGAAGACTTTATGTTAAAGTATGGCCCAGTTACCAACAAGCCTTTCCAGTGTTATCCTTGCCTAAAATACGGAGAGGTGGCATACTTACCCCAATTTAGGGGTAAGTGGGTCACCCGGATTTTTAAAAAAAAAAGGAGTTTGCAAATCCTTGAGAGTAATGTGACAAATCATATTTTACAATTTTGTTCTAATATAATAGGACTTTCTACCTTATAAATTGCAAAACCATGATGAGCCTTTATTTTAAGTTTGAAACATTTGAATTTTAAAAGTTGTAAATACCCACATAGCAAAAAGATATCTTGTGGATATATGAAATATATTTTCTTTCGGATATGGATATTGAGTGGCACATCCTCCGCAGATTCATAGAACATACATATATATACTACGTATATGCATGACATGCGTTTGGCCACAAGTCGGACATGCTGAGAAAATGCGCTTCCGGACATTTAGCATATCCTCCGCACATTCACAGAAGATTCGTATGTGTATACTAATGACATGCACAGTATATTCGTTTTGCCCAAAATAGGAATAAACCGATTTTTAAATTTTACTTTTAAATTTCTGGTATTTAGACCAAAAATGAAAATGCAGATAAAATAAAAAAAAAATAAATAAAAGTAGAAATTTATGAGCCGGACTCGAACCGACGACACTCGGTTATAGGGTTAGTAGTAGATCTACTTTTCATTTTAATCCGAATGCCATAAATTTGCGTATCTAAAAGTAAATGATTATTATACAGATTTCTGCTTGTATGATGCCGATTCTTGCTTGGAATTTTCATCGAAAAGATTGTAAATGTAAATAGGCTATACTATATACCTTTCCAATGGAAACATCACTCAATAGAGCCTTTGGGAAGCTGGCAAATAATAATTTTTCGTGTCAAGGGTTTTAGTGCGGCTAACTACCCCTACTAAATTTAAGAATCCAGAGTATTTTGCCGACATGGCCACTATGGCCGCCGTATCTCGAAATGTTGGGTCAATCGACGTTTCTAATACCTAATATTGAAGTATCAGTCTCATATTTGTTTAAATCAAATCAAGTAAAGGTATTAAAAACAGGCTTTATTAGAGCACAATCAAACCCTTAAAAAACAATTACAGACATAACTATTAGTTTTTTAAATTAAGGAGTTACTGCTTTATAACGTCAGTTTCGTTTTTCCTGAAATGAAAAACAAATGAATGGTTGAGAAAATATTTACGTTAAAAAATGTAGAGTAATGTCTGAGCACTTTAAAAACAGGTTTCTATTATATTAGGTATGTTCTTGCAGTTTTTAAAAAATGAGTAAGGAATTCTTACTTGTCAAAGTTGTTTTTCTTTTTATTGTTAAGCATTTCCTTCGCTTTGACAAGCCATTTTTGAATGTGTACTATGACTTCGTCCCCACATGCGTCCATTAATTGTCCTGTTATTTTGACAAACAGCATCTAAAGGATTACAGAACTTATTATTACAGTATCTTAACATTTCAGGAATTTGTTAATCTATATTTTTTAGTAAATTATAAATTATTTTAATAAAGAATACCGAAAATTTCTGGACGATTTTAAATAGGTACCTCAAAACTTTTTTTTATTTGAATTATAATAATAATAATAATAATAAAGTTTATTCAAAATATTTACATAAATACAATACATTTTAATATATTTTACATTAAAAATAAATTTATTGTTAGTAAACACCTTTAAACTAAGACATTTTCTGCTAATGAAATATCATCTGCTATTACGCCTTCGGGTGAATGCTCTAATACTTCTAATGACAGCAATTCATTATGTTTTTCGGGATATAAACCTACAAAATGACATCTTACTTTTGGTTTAGGTACGCTATAAAATTATACTTATATATATATTGTTTACTTATTGCTTACAAATTCCCACACAAAAAACACTTTAATAAACAATGAACATACTTACTGAACTGTAAGAAAATGAAAAACAAGCCACCAAGAAAACTTACACGACACGAGCAGAGAAAATGACAAAAACTGAGGTTATAATGTCATCCCAAGCGCGAAGTGCGCAGGGCTGCCAAAAGTTGGAGATTTAAATATCAACCTGAGCAATCGCATTGCCCTAAAGAAATTTAGATATTATTGTAAAAATACTAAAGTAGGAAAATCTTTTTAATTTCACTTTTTTGACTTATGATTTTTATACCAATTTCTAGATATGACTTGGATATGCTATGGATATATCCAAACGAACATGATTTTAAATAATTTCTAAATATGACATGGATATGCTATGAATGTACCTAAACGAATGTGAGTTGTGGGCTGTCGATAGCATATTCTCAGGATGTGAATATACCTTTTTTGCTATGTGGGTAGGGGTCCCACTTACCCAACTTCACCTTACTCACTTTATTTATTATTCAAATATTCGAATTATTCAATATTCGAATATAATCTATGAGTATTCAAATATTCGGTTTCGAATATTCAAATATTCGATTTCTAATATTCAAATATTCGATGTCGAATATACAAATATTAAAATATTTGAATACTCGAAGTGATTGTCAACCTTTAAATAATTTTATTATTTGACTTTTAATACCTTTAATTTAAATTTTCGCTTTAGATTTCACGTATTTAAAAAAACGAAAACTTTTACACCATACACAGGATGTTTCAGAAGTACGGTTCGTACGTGTCCGAATTGTCCCGTTTTTGATATACAGAGTGTTAAAGTTTAAAAAAACAATCGGTTGCAATTGTGCCTTTTATCAGAAGATGGCCATTTTCAACATTTGCTTTGATTAACTGTTGCATTTCTTTTTGTATCACTATTTAATAAAATAATTTTATTTTTAATTTAAATGTTTTAATTAACTTTGAAATACCTAGGTATTTCTTTTGTATATGCAATGAAGGGGTTTTTTCTCTCGAAAACCAAGCAAGATACGAAAACAATTCAAGGATCAGAAAAGTTGTATTATTAGTTGGTAAATCCGAAACAAAATATTTAAATGAGAAAAAAGTCAGTGGCGTACATTTTTTTCTCAATAATAATCTGGTTTTCAAGAGACAAGGTCTTCCATTAGTTCAAAGATCCTCTTGCCAAACACATGAATAATTTTAAAGAAAAATATTCGGTATTTGAGTATTTGATTATTCGAATAGTCGAATTATTCGAGTTTGATTCCTAGCACTATAGGTTAAACCGGATGTAACTCAAAAGCAGGAAATATAGTACTTTCGGTTTAACCGGAAGTCGATTTTTTGGGAAGATAATAAAAATCGAATACAGGGACATGTAAGCCGTTTTGCTCTGAGCCGTACAGTTAGAAAGTTAGAAGCTGTCAATATTCAAAAATGTCATTTTTCAATAGTCAATACCTCGGAAACTATTAAGTATGGAGTAATAATGCATTTATTAAAAAATCATTATAATTTTATGTAGAATCCGAAAAATTAAAAATATACAGGGTGTTCCATTTAAAATAAGCAAGTTTGGACAAGTTCCGGTATAACCGGAAGTCGCATAATGTTGCTTTTATTTCATCTCAGGAGATCGTCTCCGAAAACTCCATTATTCAAATTTACAGAATTTAAATCGCATGACTTTCCGAAATAATTTAAAGGACGGTCACCGTGAAACACCCATAAGTGAACTTGAACATCATTCAGACCAAACACTGTTATTGGAATTTCTGAATGGTAACCTCCGGACGGTGGAGTGAAAGATGTTGGGCGTAATATGTTGATATTATTTCTTCATTGCCAAAAAAATACTATAAAGCCTCGTTTTTGCAATACAGGTTTTATTATTTGTTTTGGTTTGTGCTATCTATATTATTCAACAATAATATTATTGATTCAACTGACATAATGAGACCAGTAATTATGGTAAGTTTTATATATCTTATGTACAATAACTTAAACCTTAAAAATATTATAATATTTGAAATTAAGTAGTAAGTGTCAAAAGTCAATGTGGTAAGCTTGGTAAGAAAATATAGGATTTTATGGATAACGAAAATTTAATAAAAATAGTTTGGACAACATAGAATTATTTTGGGTTACTGGGTTTTCTCTATTAAAATTAATGTCGTTTATTTGCCATTTAAGTTACATTTTCTTTTCATAGCGATATTTCCTAGTAGATGTGGAAAGTTTTTTTCCATTGTCTAAGGAGCAGCATTCATACACATTAATTATGTATATGGTATAATTAATTAAAAGTTCTAAAACATAGTAAAGAGTAAGTAAAGTTGAGCCTATGCTTGTTACTCATCACATCTATAATATAAGATCCGTATTTTACCCTCTGATACATGTGACTTGTGCCTAGTTAGATGCGATCTAAAACATATTTTTTTAAATGCAGAAAATATTCTGCTTATATCAGATACTTAACAACTACCTAATACAGGTGTGTGTAAAATTAAATGTCCCTTCAATATCTTTTACCTTTTGCTTACAAAATATATAAGTGGATAAGGTTCTTGTTGAGTATTTACATAAAGTTAATTTAGAATTATAAAGTTAAGTTAAGTTAATTACAATCCACAAAGTCGTCCTGACAGACCCCAATGGCGTGAGGCGTGTGTGTCCTTGTTTATATATGTTTTACTTTTTTTCTATAAATAATCTTGTTTAAAATATTATTAAATTTCACTGCATGACTGGCTGTATGGCTTTATAGTCAAATGCAGAATAAAAAAACTCAAGCTGTAAAAGGATTAGGGAAAGGATTAAGGGTGCCATATTATCAAACATAAAGTTTCTGAAATTCTATATTTATTTTAATATTATTATTAATGTCGTATACATCAGGATGTCCCGGCATTGGCGGTAGAAGGAGGGGGCTAGCTTGGATGTAGCGTCCACCCCTCCCCTCTCAAAATCTTTGTACAAGTACTAATATTTGTAACTACTAAAATATAAATAATATATATGTAGTAGAGGAAATTAAAGTAGTACTTAATTGTTATATTTCACAATTTATTTCAGTTTCCTAACACGTGTTTTAACCCTTGCGGGTCATTATCAAAGGCATTATGAGACAATAATAAATTCTACATGTCATTAGTCATTAAAATAAAAATTGACAGATGATAGGTTATTTTGGTCCTTTATGGTTTTTTTCGTTGGTAATTATTGACAGTGTTTATTGCATATTTATCCTAAGTTATTAGGCTATTAAGTATTAGATTGGCACCTGAAGGTATTTCAATTTGATTGTTAACAACACTACATCGATTTTCTCAGGCTTTTTTGATTGCTAATGTTTCTAATAGGTTGAGTTTTCTACCCTTGTGTTGAATATATACCGATTTTATTTGGTTGGATATTGAGTGGTTATTTATTATACAGTGGTCCGCTTTTCCTGTTTTATTTTGTTTTTTTTTTAAATGGATGTTTTATGTTCTTTAAGCTTAGTTTTAAAGTTTCTATTTGTTTGACCTATATAGATTGCATCACAATCATCACTTTGTATTTGGTACACCACGCTATGTGTTAATTTGTCTTTACTTTCAATTTTTGAATTAGCTATGTATTTACCTAGGTTATTTTTATTGACTTGTATGGGGATAAGTTTATGGTTTTTGAGTTTTTTGGAGATTTTTTGGCTTGTATGACCTGTATATCTGATTGAACTGAATTTCGCGTTTGATGGAAGGGGACGTCCTCGGTAAAGTAGTTTTTGTGTTTTTTGTCTAAGTTTTTTCTTTAGAATTTTGTTTATGAATGTTGTTGGATGGCCGTTGTTTAAGGCTATAGTTTGTATTATGTCTAATTCTTTATTATATAAAGTTTCTGAAAGTGGGATGTTAACTAATCTGTGGATCATGCTATTAAACGCAGCTAGTTTGGTTTGTTGGGGATGTTTTGAGTCTGATGGTATATCTTTATCGGTTGTGGTTGGTTTTCTATAAATTTGGCAGGTTAATTGGTTGTTTTGATTTATTATTGTAAGGTCCAAGAAATTGATTAAGTTTTTAATACGAAGTTTCCCTTAGCGGGGTCTACCAAATACAATGTGAAAAACAGGATTGGCGGACCACTGTATAATAAATAACCACTCAATATCCAACAAAATAAAACCGATATATCGACGCTTAAGAAACAATACCTCGTATCTCCATTTTTACTGAAAATAAGTTTATTACTTTAAAACAATATACACTCTAGTATTCAACAGTTCCCAATAGCTCGTCCGTCTAAGATTTATATTAACATTTTAAAACGACGTCAAAGAATACCTCGTATCTCTACAGATTAACAAAATTACTCGTATCTCCGTAACCTTCAAAAAGATTGGAGATACGTGCTATTATGGCGGGAAATGGTTGCACGTGGACGGGATATACGAGTTACTTTGTCAGTCTGAATCTAACAGTTGTGTGAGCCGGCTCGTTTGCGATTGGTTTTTAAAGTTTTTAAGTTTAAAAGTGACAAAGATGGAACAAAACCAAAAAAACACTTATATACAAACTATACCTGACATTCAACTGACGATAACGGATGCAAATAATGCCCAAGAAGGTGATAGTGATCCAGAAGATTCTTTACCATTATCCAGACTTGAACAGAACAGTAATATACAAGTTATATCTAACTTTCATTTGACAGTATCGAATATCAAATACGTCCAAGAAGATTTTAAACCTAAACTCAAAAGAAAAATAAGGCTGAATCAGAAGATTGGATAGTAAAGAAGAACAGAAAACTGAGAATGGAAGGAAAACAATATCTAGGGTATAGAAGATCCCGGAATAATAACTCAGTGTTCCATGACACAATAAGAAATGCAAGAATAATGAAGGGGTTCTGTAATGCAGAAATGTGCAAGAAGTCTAGTAAAAGGTTCTGTCATGAAGTAAAAGAAGAAGAAAGATTGGCGCAACATAAAAAATTTTGGAATGATATGGATTGGAGCAAAGAAAAGTTTTTATCTCATCCCTAGTTGACTGTCACATTGGTACAAGAAAGAGAACCGAAGAAAATATTTCACGAAGAAGTATAACTTTAATCTACAATTTAAAAATTGGGGGAAAAAGAAGTCAAAGTCTGCAAGAAAACTTTTTTAAACACATTTAGTTTAGGTGAATGCTCAGTTAGAAAGTGGGTGACTGAAAAAAAGGATAATGCTGGAATTCACATGAGTAGAGAGACCTTAAATGCAGAGCACTTGTCTTAAGAAAAGTCGTTAAGAAAACCCCAAAAAAAAGAACAAAAAGATAATCTAATGACCAATTTAGAATCCATTCCAAAATTACCGTCTCACTATTGCCGAAAACAAACTGATAAACTATATTATGTGGAACCAATGTTTACTACTATGACACAATTTTTTAATCACTATGTAGAGTACTGCAGCGAAAGACAAATGTCACACTTAAGTAGGCAAGTATTTGATGCGCTTGTATCAGAAAAGAAAATCTCCATATTTCACCCCAAGAAAGATGCATGTGACATCTGTATAAAATACACTATTGGGAATTTGAAAGAGGAAGAATATAAAATGCACATCGATCGAAAAGAAATGGCCAGACAAGAAAAAGGTGAAGATAAGAAGAAAGCTGAAGATGGTCAATGCATTGTAGTTACTGCCGATGTACAGGCTGTTAAATTGGCGCCCTTTTTTAATGCCAGTGCCTTGTATTACAAAACCAAGCTGTGCGTTCATAACTATACTATATTGGATTTAGCTACACATAATGCTACCTGCTACTGGTGGAATGAATCCCAGGGTGAACTGGTAGCCTCAGTTTTCGCTAGCTGCCTCATTAATTATCTAAATAAACACAAAGATTCGGGAAAACCTATTGTGATTTGGACCGATGGCTGCACTTATCAAAACCAAAATTCTGTGTTGTCGAGTGCCTTACTCATGTTTTCAACAAATAACAACATTATAATAGAACAAAAATATTTAGAACGTGGGCACACTCAAATGGAGTGTGACTCGATACATGCAGTAATTGAAAATAAGTTAAAGAACAGAGTGATTCATCTTCCATCAGATTATATTGCTGTTACCAAAGAAGCACGACAAAACCCTCGCCCTTATGATGTGAAATATTTATCTTTTGCTTTTTTCTCATATTATGTCAGCGAAAAAATGTGTTCATCAATCAGGCCGGGATTGCTTACAGTCAATGAAATACGATGTCTCAAATATTTACCAGAAGGTAAAATTATGTACAAATGTGTTTTTTCTGACGACTACAAGGACTTGCCACAACGAATAAGAAGATTGGAAAGCCTAAATCAGGATTATGTGCCACCGAAATTGTATAAAAATCCGATAAAAATAAAAAGCACCAAATGGCAACACCTCCAACAACTTAAGTAGTTTTACCGAAAGAATGTCATCATTTTTATGACAGCCTTCCACATCAATAAATGTACCCTGTCGTTAAGTTTAGACTCCATTTTTTTTTCTGACAATACGTATCTTTGTTTTTTAAACTTCTGTCATGATACCTAATGAATTTAAATAATAATATAAGCATTAAACGTCAACTTTGTAGTTCTTGTTTTATGGTAATACCTCGTATGGTTATATTCTACAACTTGGTGAAAAATAATACCGCGTATCTCCATTTAAAAATTACAAAAAAATAAAAGGCTGATATCTTTGCTTAAAAAAACGATGTTTCAATTCAAAAAATATAAACACAAAAAAATTATGTTTAATTTTAAGCATTTAGGTGTGTAAATCAGTTTTTTGTGTCTCCTGTAAATTTGTCATTTCGGAGATACGAGGTATTGTTTCTTAAGCGTCGATATATATTCAACACAAGGGTAGAAAACTCAACCTATTAGAAATATTAGCAATCAAAAAAGCCTTAAAAAATCGATGTAATGTTGTTAACAATCAAATGAAAAAACCCATAATTATTATACACAATATAATTTTTTTAATTTTATTGCTTAGATGTAAATACCTCTATAATCACACCTTTAATTTAGTCGTACCTTTGGACAATACCCGTACATTAAGGACCAAAATAACCTATCATCTGTCAATTTTTATTTTAATGACATGTAGAATTTATTATTGTCTCATAATGCCTTTGATAATGATCCGCAAGTGTCAGGAAATTGAAATAAATTGTGAAATATAACAAGTACAACTCGTCCAAGCTAGCGTGATATATGAAAATTTTGCCGGTTGCGCACAAACCAGAAAAAGAACGCATTCGGAGGAAAAGAGAGGCATAATGCGCACGACCGATCGGTGCCGGTGCTTCTTTGATAGTACAGTCCGGTGAAAAATTTATGTTGTCGTTGTGTGTTGGATTTATTTTAAGTTAGTTATCATTATCAAATCCTATCGATTATTATTAAAGAATCACAGGGATGCCATGGTTGTAATTTAGGAACATAACTTAAAATTATTTTTTCTAATTTTGTCTCGAAAAATAGATATTTCGAACGCGCTAGCGAGTTCGAAATATATCCATTTCGAACTCCGAATTTTATTTTTTAAAAGTTGGCATTGGTTATATTTAAATGTTTTATTCTGTTGACGTCTGACGTTTCCTGTTATTGTTATCCATGAGAAAAGAAAGTTTTCGGGATTTCTCTGGTAAAAGTTGATTTATCGTTTTATTAGCAATATCCCTTAACTCAGGGGGAGTTAAACTTAGATTATCATGCTCCATATTTTTTTAATTATAATTATGAACAACTCTATGAAATATTAAATCACAAATTTCGTGACAATGACACAAAGAAAATATTATTTATTGTCAAGGCTACTATGATAAAAAGAAATTTAGAGTATTACCAACATAGAATTTAGACACACAAATTTACAAAATTTGAAGGGTTGATTTTCTTTTTAAATATGTATTTTCTTATTGAAAAAAATACAAAATAGAAAAAATAGTATAAAGTACGTGTTTTATAAAGCAGTTAGAGCACTTGTCCCGTTAAAAAACTCGCCGCAAGCGGCTCGTTTTTTAACATGGACGCGTGCTATAAGATGATGCTTTATAAAACATGTACTTTAATATACTATTATAGGTCTCTAAGTTACTGAAAAATACTATGTAGGTACTTTATTCAAATTATAAACAAACTAGATAATGTCTTATAAGTAGGTAGGTATCTAAAAAAGTCTAACAGGTAAAATCGACATAAAAACTTTTTTCAACTTATATTATGACATCAGGTCTACCTTCTATAAAATTATAACTGGAATAATTAGGTAATTAGTAGGTACTTACATAATATTTATTATAAAATTCTGACCAAATAATTGGTAGTATCTAGATACATATCTAGCAAATCGCAGTTGCAGGTAACTAACTGAGTGGTAGATTATGCAGAGAAATATTTTTTTAAATTGTTGTCGAGATTATTGTATTATCTCTAAAGCGGCTCAAATCCTGAAAGTTCGTCTTCTGAGTCCGAACTGCTAGTTTCGCTGGTAATATCACTATCACTATCTCCACGTACATTTATAATCAGATCATCGACGATTAAATCCAAAGACGGTTCATTTTCCATAAAGTAGTGTTCAAATTTAATAGCATGTTTACATCGCTTTTGCCACTCTTCTTTCGAAAATGTAGAAAAAAAAACCCTCGCATAATTGGTCCACATACTTAAAATTAAAATTCACATTCTTCTCGGCTACATATTTTTTTAATGCTGCCCATACTAATTCAATGGGGTTTAAATCAGGATGATATATGGAGGAAGCCTTAAGACGGAGTGACCTGCATCAGCCATAATTTTATCTATTTCATAAACTTTATATTTTGGTTTATGAGCTTTTACTAAGCTATACAGCTCTGCTTTCAGCAATTCGTCCGATAATGGAATATTTCGTTCTCTTAGCCATTTCTTCATTTCATCTTTTCTAAACCCCATAGTTGGACATTTTTCAATTTGGACATTGTGGTATGGTGCATTATCTATAACCAGCACGCTATTTACCGGTAAGTTGGGTATAAGTTTTTCTTGTAGCCATTTTTTGTAATTGCTGTAGTTCATTTGTGAGTGATAGTCTCCGGATTTGGTTCCAGATTTGAATTTCAAAAGTGAATTCTCAATAAACCCCATCTCACCGCCGGCATGTACAATGATCATCCTCTGTCCTTTCGAAACTGGCTTATGAAATCCTTCTTTGGTGTTGTCACTCCAACTTCTATCTTGAGTGTGGGTGGAATGAATATATGTTTCATCCATATAAATTATAGGGCGGTTTTCATGCCTATACTTTTTAATACTTCTTAGAAAATTTCTTCTAAGGGCCTGTATATCGGGTTTTTCCTTCAGAATTTTTCTGTTATTTCTGGTTTTTCTCCAACGAAAACCGATTTTATGGATTACTTTTCTTAAGGTTTCATGTCCTCCTGCATATCCAGTGTCTTGCACAAATTTGCTATGAATTCGTCGCAAAGTTGGAACCTTTTTTTCAGTTATGTAAAAATTTATTATAAGCCGGCGAAGGATCCCACTATCACAGTCGTCAAATTGGCTTTTTGGTGCATTTCTTGCCCTTTTTTGTTTGGCGTCGAAAATGAAGCTGATGCCCCTTCTTCGACGTTTTTCATTTCTCGGGAAATTCTTCGTACGGTGGCCAAGCTTACTCCAGTCGCTAATACAACACGGTCCTGAACTTTATTAAATTCTTTAATAGGCCGGTTTTGTGCTGCTTCTCGCTGCATAAAAAAAATAATATTGGCTACTATCTCTCTAGCCTGCCCTGACAAAATTTTACCTTTCAATTTTGACTTAAAATCCATTATCTATGGTTTTGAATATTTTTCCCTGACTGTACAGTTCTTTACTCTACGAAAGTCTCGATAAATATGACAAATTTGGTCGGTAGCCACGGCGCATCGAATGGGCGGCACATATTTGAAATTCTCATATATCACGCTAGCTTGGACGAGTTTGTACTACTTTAATTTCTTCTACTATGGAATATCCATTTCACCAAGCATGTAGGCCATCACATATCAATTATATAATAAATAATATAGTAAAAAAAAAAAATAATTATCTACCTAATTGCTTGTAAACAATTGAGATTTGTGTGAATTCCCGAAATTTGGGCGTGGTCTCAACAAAATGTTTATCTGCAGAGCTGTTTCTTGCGCCTTTGATAATGTTTACCCTCCCATGTGAAAAAGCTAAATCCGCGCTTGGTCTAAACCATTCCTCTTAGTTTTTCCGCCGCCAATGTGTCCCGGATAAAAATGTACTCTACAGAGATGGTTAATTAAAGAAGAAAGTTGCGCATTACTGAATTTTGTACCGTCATGTTTTTAAATTTAAAATTCTGATTATTTCCGAATATATTTGGGCAAAACCGGATTTTTGCGATTTCGTTCTTATATTGTTTTCTGATTGAAAGGAGGGTAAACCACCCAGTTATTGGACAGTTAAAATTTTTTATTAATTCAGGCAAGTCTCAAAATTCAACTTTGTCTCTTATGAATATGTGCGTTTTGTCCATGTTAAATGAGGTATGTTCTCCTTACATTGTAATGTTCTTTTTTGCTAAATTGAAAGTATTTGTTTTCTAACAAGCGATTAACGAAAATCACGTCAAAAAAATTAGTTATTGGACAAATAATTCCAGAAGTTGGACAAAAATAACCTAGTTATTGGACAACTCGAAAATGTTATTTTTATTGAGGTATGTAGGTAGGTACAATAATTATTACTAGATATTTACAGCTCACAGAATTTAATACTTTTTGGCACGTTCATCTTTATACATATTGAATAATTCATCTACTTCTTGTTCTTCCTTGTCATCAAGATCTGTTTTTTTTTCTTGTTTTTCATCTATCGAATCATCGTCTTCAATTTCATTTTCCTAATTTTCGTCTTGTTTCACGTCGTCTTCCTCGTTCTCAAACTCTTCAAAATTTTCTTCACTGGCAGTTTCTTCATCACTTTCCTCTTCACAACAGTTGTGACACATAAATAGGTCGTCACCTTCAAACTCGGGAATATGTTTTTTGTGTTTATTTGGAATGCATGAGTGATGAATAGTATTTTTGTAACTGTCACATGTCAAGTATTTACTCTTAACGATCAGGTTACACGCAATACAGATTAGTTCCTGTTTTACATCTTTTAAATCGCGAATTTTTGTGCAATTTGCTTTACCAGCAGCTTTTTCTTCTCTTTGTCATTTTCTTTCCAACTTTTTATTTTCTTCCTCTAATTTAATAGCCGTTTAGCTTAAATATTTTGTTGTCAAAGCTTTGCCGTTATAGCAAATGGAATGCGTTCTATTTGACGGCTTGTTTTTTCGCTGGGGTTTATCAGGAATCTGAAGGTAATCATCTATGCATTTACTTATTGATGGAAAGTTAGAAGTTCGGGGCACTGTATCGTCAGTTTCTGCCACATTTCTTTGGCATTTTCTAATATAATTAGTGCCCCTTAGATAAAAAGTGTATTATTGGACAGCTCCACACCTAATTAATGGACATGTGTCCAATAACTAGTAAGAATGTGAATAGGAAGGCAAAAGTCATATTTAAAAAAACCAGTGTGAAAAAAGTTTGAATCCCTTGCATAAAAGAGAAAAATATGGTCTGAATCAGTAATTGGACAGATGTCTTATAACTAAAAAAGTTAGGTTATTCATTTCAGTTATTGGACAACCGTTAAATTTAAACCTAACTAATTTTATTTTCTACGGAAATCTTGTAGAACTTACCTTTGTTATAACGTGTATTACTGTTTATCTAAGATTTTAAATATATTTGCTATTTTATCTAATTTTCACGCCACTCTTTGATACAAACTTTCTTAATAAAAGGTAAAAAGAAACTCCCGCTTTTCACACACCAATAAATAACACGGTATCACGTTTAAGCAAAGACGGCAAAGAGTCGAAATACAAAACGATCATGCCGAGGATGCATATAAGGCACCATCTATGATATCCCGGACGAGCTAATATAAGTAGAAGTCTTATTTTTAACTGTTCAATAGCAACTGTCCAATAACTGCTACGTGTCCAATAACTGGATGGTTTACCCGACTATGACAAAATTAATTTTACGTACATATTGCCACTTTTTCTTCTGTATAAGATGATTTACTTACATTTTTAATACGACGTTTAAAAGATTGGCTCCCCCCCTCTGATAAATTATACAGACATGTATTAAAGAGAATAAGAAAAGCACGCTAGACCAAAACAGAAGAAGATGAGAAGAAAATCAAATACAAAATTCAAAATCAAAACCTTTTAAGATTGCTATCGACAAGAAAACAAAAAACAAAAGCAAAAGACTGATGTCTGGCTCAAGAAAATTGATTATAAGGAGAAGACGACGTTTGGTTTTTTTTTGCAAACTCTGATAATATCTACTCTTTATTTTGAATCCAGTGACTTATTATTTATTAGACGTTTCGGACTAAAAGAGTAATCATCAAGGCTAATAAGAACCGTATTTAAAATATTTTGGGTTCTGTTGTTGGCATTAAAAACATTTTTTTCATTATTATTCAGAGTGATGATTCAGATATACATAGGTCCGCAACCGCTCTATTTTTGAGATACAGTGTGTTCAAATTATTAAGCGGAACAAAAAATATGTACGCCACTGCCGTTTTCTTTTTTGATAAGACAAATGCATAGGCAGTTTAATGTCTAATGCATAGTACGTTATGATATTGTTTTTTACTTTCAGCTTCGTTTAGGAGATAAATGTAATTTTATCAGTCTGATGCAATATAATGATTTATTTTTTTAATCGAAAACCGTTGGCCACACGAAGAAAAGTCTACGCGCCTTTTTCGCTAAGTGATAAAGCGTATAATTTTAAAAATAATATATATATAAGAAAAGTGGCATATATTTTGTTTGTCAAAAATTGTTAGCGCGAACGCCACTAATAGAAGTAGAGCCAATCCTTTTTATGAAAAAAAAAATGTGTTTTAATTTCTTGTTAATACCTACTGAAATTCAAAATTCTAAAGCGGTGTCAAATATATTAAGGAAAAACCCTTTTGTTTTTTAAATCTGTATCATCCTTTAAATTAAAGTGGCTGCGGACCTATGGACTTTTTACATTCTTTTGAGGCTATCTATGGTGAAGTTTCTTATTTTTTCCTTAACCGGAGCCAGCGGCCATAAGTAGGCCAATTATGAAACCCCTCGTTTTATGGTATCCACTCGGTTATCTTGGTTCCGTGCATTAGTTTATATACGTCAACTGCTGATTTAGTGGTTATTTCGTTCAGTTCCAGTTTTACTCTCCCGAATATGTCACCAGACTACATGATAGACAGTTTCCCAATGCCTTCCGCAGAGCCTACAGCTAAAATGTCTATTGTATATCTTCATTTTGTTTAGGTGATCCTTGACATCCCTATGTTCTGTTAGGATTCCCGTTTTTATTCTTAGTTGATTCCTGCTATGAGAATTTAGGACCAATACTCCCCATAACTCTCTTGCAATAATTGAGTCTCTGTCTGCTGTTCCAAGGAAAGAGGAGGGACGTCATCGTTGCAAAAGAGGTCGATTTCATTGCCCCTGTTATACCTAAGCAGGAAAGTCTTTGAAGACTTCCTAGCTTCAGTATAGAGATCTTCTGCAGAAATTTTGGCCACAAGATCACGGATGCGTAATCTATTGAGGGTATAACCACTCTGATGTATATCCAGTGCATCATCTTGGGCGATAAACCCCATTTCTTTCCATACATTCTACTTGTTACTGCAGATTTATGGACAATTTTTTCCGTGTGGCTATTCCAAGTAAGTCTGAAGTCCAGGATGACCCCCAAATATTTTACTTCCCCAGCCAGCCGCAAGGTTTCTCCTTGGAGGATTAGGGATCGTAATCCCTCTTTTTTACTTCGCTTTGTAAAGGGAATTATGACGGTCTTTTGAGGGCTGATGCTTAAATCTCGTCTTATCTATTTTTCCACTACTTTAAGGGCCGCCCCCCCCCGCATTGTATCTCTTACAGTGGTGTTAAAACTTTGGTTTTTCTTACACTCAATGTCCATAGTGAATCCCACCAGTCTAGGAGAGAGGGTGGTTCACACCAGCAGCGCCCCATTTCCTGGTGCAATGCTAAAGTATTCTAGGAGGTCTCCCAGTATCCTAGAAGCTTCGTTTATGACGCCTGATTTTGGGACGGGTCGCATGACACCTAAAGTCTGTGCATTTTAAGAAGTCCGATATCGGATTAAATCACCAAGGGATGTTATCGCTTTTAAAACAGTAAGTCGGTTAAGTTACAATATCTTCGCACCTTCGCTATACTTGATCACACCGAACATCCCACTGGTTTACTGTATTCTATTACTGGGCGAGATCAGAGGTTTCAAAAACAAAATTATCTTAGAATTACGCGTTGAGCATAAATAATAATTAAATAGATAATTAAATTATTTTGCTATTATTACAGTTAAATCTATATTAATTAATTAATAATATTCCGATAATGACATTATTTTGGGATTATTATAATTAAATCTTCATAATAATTACTATTTTCCAAGAAATAATTAAAATTTGCTGAAGTGCGGGATGGTATGTTCTACTTTATTTTAAATAAGTAGTTGTACTTTTCACTTTTAGTTTGTTTCTCATTGTGTGTGAATTAAAATCAGTTATTAAGCAAAGTTATGGAAAATGTTCAGCAAGGTGGCACATCGCCTAGAAGGCATTTATCTCCAGGTGAACGCCGTTTGGTATTACAAGTGGAACGTTATTTTACTTTAGAAAAAGATAACTCGGGCCCGCTAGAGTCTGTTTTGGCAGTGCAAAAACGAACGTCTGATGCTTGCGGCATTTTAGAGAAGACCTTAAGAAGACTTCGAAAAAAGAGTGAAGAGGATTTGGACAGACCATATAAAAGGGTTCGACTCCATTCGAATACCTTGGATTTATCCCAAGGGATAAAACTCTCTATTAGGGATATTGTTTATGATATGTATAAAGCCAAGGAATATGTTACCCTCAAAGCTATTCTTGAAAAGATAAAGCAGAAAAAACTTTGCGATATTGAAACTAACAGTTTGTCCATCATCTTAAAACATATGGGTTTCAAATATAAAAAAACGAACAACAGAAAACTGCTTTGCGAACTGTCCAATGTTGTTTCGAAAAGATGGCAATTTTTAAGGGATTATTTAAACAACAAAAAATCTGATTGTCCAGACAAGTTGTTTTTCTTGACGAAACATGGGTATTTGCAAACGGAACTTCAATAAAAACGTCTTGGCAGGATGACTCAAAGCATTGTTATTCAAGTACCCGTGCAAGTAATGGAAAAAGGTATATTATATTACATGCTGGTAATGAAGAAGGTTTTGTTTTAAATGCCAGTTTGATATTTTCATCAACAAAAAAAACTGATGATTATCACGGCAATATGGATTCTGAAATTTTTGAGCATTGGTTCGAGTAAAAACTTTTAAAAAGTTTAGAAAAACCTTCCTTAATTGTTTTAGACAATGCCTTTTACCATACGAGACTCGAAGAGAAATTCCCTACAAGCAGCTGGAAAAAGGAAGAAATAAAAGAGTGGTTGTCAAAGAAAAACATAAACCATGAAAATTTATATTTAAAAAGTGAACTTTAGGGCAAGTGTAAAAGCAGTCATTTAAAAAAAAGTATGTTGTTGACGAATTAGCCCTCAAATATGGACATCAAGTTTTGAGATTGCCGCCCAACCATTGTCATTACAACGCAATTAAATTGGTATGGGGTATTAGCAAGAACTATTATGACAAACATGCCTGTAAAAATATCGGTAAGCCTAGCGTTATAAAGTTATGGGAGGAGGCGCTTAGCCAAGCGGGCAAAGAAGAATGGCGGAAATGCATTGAACACAGAGAAAAAAATATTTTTGAATCTTATGAGACAGAACAGGTTATAGACGAAGTAAGACCGTTAATTATTACGAATGATGATGATGATTCTGATGAGTCTGAAAGCATGGGTGAAATTTAGACTACAAAATCAGTTCTTTTTAGAACAAAACTTTATAAAAAAGAATTCGTAAAACTAATTTGTCTGAATACTACAAAAGCTAAAAAATTATTATTTTTCTTTACCTAAACTAATTTTTTATTTACTTTAAATTATTTTATTTAGAAAATGTAATTCATCAACATCCAAAATTACCTTCAATATAATTTATTGTTTGAGAGCCACCGACATAATGCTCAAGAGGTTTTATGGCTTAGCGGACTTCTTAAAACGCACAGACTTTACGCACGCATTAAACCTATGTTATTGTGTCAGTGTCAAGTGAGGTGTGTGTACTCGTGCGTTGGTACTCCTCTTAGTCTGGCTTCTACTCACAGAGCTAGGCTACAGCTGGCTTAGCTCTCTGAGTCAAGGAAGCTCGCAAGCCCTACCGGCACATCAAGCCAGAAGTAGGGTGTAGGGTATCGTGTAGTACTATGCATTGTACCTTTTTGAATATCACCCTGTACCCATATACAGGGTGTTAAAGTTTTATTTTTATTTTTGTCTTTTCAACAGTAATATACCGATAGAGGAGGCGTCTTATCGGTAATACCGATGTTTTTAACAAGAAATCGATTTTCTGACAAATTTTTACGAAATGTAATTTTTACTTATAATCTGATATGATCCCGAGAGCTTTAGCTCGAGGATCTTATCTTTGATTATATGTAAAAATTACATTGAGTGAAAATTGTCTTGGAAAATCGAGTTTCGAGTGAAAAACGAAGGTATGAAGATAAGAAACCGCCTCTAGAGGTGTATTTTATTGGATAATTTACTGAACATAAAAATGAAGGCCGTCTGATAAAGGTAAATATACAAGTTAGAGGTGTTACTAATTTTTTATTTAAGTAAAAAAGCTACAAGCGTCTTTTCGAAAGCGTCTTTTCGAGCTAGCGGTAGTCTTATCGGGTAAGACGACCGTTACCAAGGTGGTTGCTATGAAAATGAGCGTTTTGATTGGTTCAATAAAAGTGAGGTGAATTATCAAAACAATTTTTTAAAATGTCGATATAATTTTTTAAAATGTCGATATTTGAACGATAATTGGCGTCTAGAGGTTTTATGAAATGCGAAATTTGAACTTAATGTTAGTATGGCTCTCACTTGTACAGGGCGCCACCTACATATATTTTTACTCTTGAGGAGTCATAACTTTTTTATAGGTGCTTGTATTACATTTTTAAACAAAAAATAGATCTGTCTATTATTTTACGAGAAAAAGGCGTACTTTGTCGAAGTCGCTAGAAGCAACCATTCTCAAAAAAAAAAATAAAAAAAAGACATTTATTAACACATCGCTGTGCCCATATCAGAGTTTGATAAAATTACATTTATCTCCTAAACAAGGCCGAATCGCATTAGCAATTAAACTGCCTACATAACATTGCTATCAAAAAAGAGGACGGCAGTGGCGTACCGCTTAAAAATTGTAACACTCTGTATCTCCAAAATGAAGCATTTCCGAACATAGGTTTATAGGAACTCTTTTTCATATTTTGAATCATGGCAACTCATCCTGAATTTTCTCGCAATATTATTAAACCCGTTGGTATAACTGAATTTGTTCTGAAATACGTATCATCATATTTAAAATATTCCAACTTCCAAGGGGAAGGCGAAAGGGGAACGTCCCAACTAACTAACGCTCTCGGTCCCAATATGTATACTAACCTATATAGAAATACACAAGTCATTCATCGTTGCTTTTAATTCAATATATCGTTACAAACGAATTTTTCAAACAGAATCTTAGTTAAAGTGAAGCGAGCTTCTTTAATTTTTCCTAAAATTTTCACCCGCACAATGTGTTTTTTTTATTTTTCCTAATCACCCACATTCAGCAAAAATTGAGCGTTTTTTAAATTGAGAAATATAGTAAAAAGCTAGTTTTTTAACCGTTAAAATATGTTTTTTTTGCCTTTTCTAGATTTGATACTAGTTATATTTATTGTGTTAATCCTATAATGATGCCTAACGACACTCCTGCCCTGACTATTTATAATCTTCACCTGGGTACTTTTTTTGTAGCATAATATGGTTTTGGCTGTTCTCGCCCTGATACTGCATTTGGTGGCTGCAAATCCAGTTCCTCTACCTGCACCTGTGGCTAGTTTTTTAACCGTTAAAATATGTTTTTTTTGCCTTTTCTAGATTTGATACTAGTTATATTTATTGTGTTAATCCTATAATGATGCCTAACGACACTCCTGCCCTGACTATTTATAATCTTCACCTGGGTACTTTTTTTGTAGCATAATATGGTTTTGGCTGTTCTCGCCCTGATACTGCATTTGGTGGCTGCAAATCCAGTTCCTCTACCTGCACCTGTGGCTAAACCTTTTCTAAGTTTTGGTATCTACCCTGGTGGATACGGGGGATATGGACATGGTGGGCATGGAGGTTATGGACATGGCGGATATGGGTATGGTGGATATGGATATGATGACTATGATGGAGGATATGGAGATTATGGTGGATATGGAGGTAAAATTGTTATAGTAATAGATACGGGGTGCATCAATGCAGGGTGATTCCTAAATAGACGTAGTAATAGTGATACCTAATATTAAGCTTAAGATATTGTGAGAAAACAAAATTCTATAACAAATTCCTAGATGTAGTGTTAAAAATATAAATTTAAAAAAAAATTGTCGTTACATTACATTAGAAAATGAATGCATTTATTATTTTTATTATTTTCTGACCATGTTTACTACGTATTTTGCCTAAAACTAACCGATTCTGAGAAAAATGGTTGGTAACTACAAACAACAATAACTTCAAGTATTTAATATTTTGTTTCTAGGACATCATGGGGGATACGGTGGGCATCACCATCATCATCACCACGGTCATGGCGGAGGCTATGGTGGATACGGACATCATCACCACTATTAGGGATTCCATTGAGTTCTATTTGTAATAACATCGTGATTCCTACTTTTGTAAATATTTATGTTGATTTTTTTTTAATTTATATGACTAATATAAGTGATTGTTATTTTTAAAAAAATAAATCTTAGATTTAATTGTACCTAAATTAACGTTCAATTTATTATTATTTAATATTAATACGAGGACCTTACTCTCGGGCATATCTTAGAAAAGAAAATGAAACAGCAGCTTCAGAATTGCGACTTAGTTTATAATATTCATACACAATGAAAAAAAGCATTTCATTTGGCATCCTTTTTGCGAATTAAATAATAGGGTGAAACAAGAATGACCATTTTTTTTTTATTTTTAGAATATCATTTTGTAATACAACGAAAAAGTTGTCTATTAAGATACTCTACTCTACAAGCTATTAGCTCTTTGCACCGACTATTTAAATGCTTCGGCATTTTTCACAAATAGTAAACAACGTAATCGACAGAGATATGTATGTGCAGTAATATGCACATTGGTTTCTCTTAAAAGAACAGTTTTTAATGCTATTTATGAAAGATCTAGAGTTTTTGTTAAATATAGACGCAGAGCAACACAGAACCACGAACAATTAAGGTTAGTTTTGCACGAATCATCAAATAAAGCCAACGAACGAGCTGGCGCCACCGTACCGTTTACAGTTGTGTTGCCAACAACTATCGGCCAATAAAATTCAATTTATATTAATTTTTACAAGCTCAAATAGGCAAAATATTTGCTATAAGTGGGTTCGTATCAAAGAAGAATACTTTAAGTTTGTAGTAAATTCAATATCGCATAAAGTTTTAATACTTTTTGCCCAAATTTAATTTCATTTCCTTATGTTTTCTTACGGACAATTATCAGCTAATTGATGACGTGAATCGGTTTTTGTTTTGCATCAACTACTGTAATCGTGGGCTTAAGAATTTAATTGTGGAATTTGAAATTGCCTTATTTTCTTGGGCAATCTTAGCTGTGCCAGAGCTTTTAGGATCCTCCTTAAAGCGAATTCTCTAATACGTTTCCGCTCGTGACATAACATCGTAAAAAGAATATTTTCGGGATGGCCAAAATTCCAATTTCTCTAGATTACTGGATCTATAGTATCATTTAGATTTAAAATTAAAAATATGGGGATCGTTTTACAAGTTCAAGTATATTCTTTCAGGATGGATTTTATTTAATTCTAAGCCAAACTGGAGTATATAGTTTCTTAACATATTCCGCCAATGTCTTGAGATTCTCTGATGAAGAATCTGTTCCAATGTATAAACGAAGCAACTATTAGCTGTTGTTAACTATCGAGAATGAGATTTTTTGCCAGGATCTCTTCGAGCTAAGCTATCACTGCATTTATTAGCAATAACAGCACGACATATTTCTGACAAATATATTTTGGTATGTACTTAGCTGTGTTGCATTAACCTTCTACCAATAGATTCTAAATATTTATGTAGCTCACTCGAAAGTCCATCTAAATGTTTAAAAGATGTCGTATGAGGAAACGGTAGGCAGCACCGATCATACAATCCAGAAAACTATAGGAACGAACACTAATAAGGAAAATATTTTAGAAGATAGTCATCTACGAGGTACCTTAGTTGAAGATTGTGAAGATTACACCTACCAAGCGTCCTCTAGTCCAAGTCGTCCTAATCTGTTTAGTTATTAAAGATCAAGGAGGCCTATTATATATATATATATATATTTGAGAGGGTAGTCTTTGCTGACTAGTTAGAGAACAAACTAGTAGAATATTGGGGTGTGCAGCAATATGAAAGGATACTCTTTAAAGTTTTATTCCAAGCTTCAGACCACAACACATCATAGCCACGACAAGACCAATTGAAAACCTTTTACTACAACAAGAGGCACACAACGTTGTGGAATATAATCGTAGGTTAGGAAACAAATTAATTAATATGGAGATTAGTGCAAATCACAAATTAATAACTAAACTTGAGACATCTTTGTCATCTTTGAAATTAGCAATGACATAATTAACAATGACACCTCATATGTCGAATTACGTACTGACCCTACGTCATCTATCCAAACCAAATGCAATAACCTTGTAAAAAAATTACACACAACTAACCAAATAGATTTGAAAACAAAGAAGAAACTAACAAATTATAAAGGTACATCACCAAAGTTTTATTCTTTACCTAAAATACATAAACCCACTTTGTCAGTAAGACCAATTGTAGCATGTATTAATGCTCCCACAGATTTTTTAGCAAGTTTTGTCACGGAAATTCTCACCAAATCTTATGATTACGAAAATACTTATTACATCAAGGACTCTTTTGAAATTTCCAATACATTTAATAATATGCAACTACCACCTAACTATGTTCTGGCCAGTTTGGATGTGGTTTCCCTTTTTAGTAATGTTTATTTGGACGCTACCCATAGAGCGGTTTATAAAAGTTGGGATCGCATTAGTGCAAACTGTAACATAAACCAAGAAACATTTCTAGAAATCATAACCTTCCTCTTTGATAATACATATTTTTCCTTCAACAAAAAGTATTACAAACAAACTTTTGGCACCCCCATGGGAGCTTCAATGTCACCTATTTTGGCCAATTATGTCATGGACGACCTGTTGGATGTAGTCATCCCTGTCCTTTCCTTCAAGCCACACTTTATAAAAAAATATGTAGATGATATCATCATTGCATTACCACAGGATGGTATAACAGAAATAGTAGATACTCTTAACGACTATGACCCTTACATACAGTTCACAATAGAGACAGAAGATGAATTTCACTCTGTCCCTTTCCTAGATACTAAGTTTATACGTGATGATAACAACAAAATCACCATAGACTGGTACAGGAAACCCTGTAGTTCGGGTAGATTCTTAAACTATTGGTCCTATCACAAACATAGTACAAAAAAGAATTTAGTCAAACAAATGAAAATGAGAGTTTCGAAAATTTCACATCCATCCTTACTCAACAAAAATCTACATATACTTCTCAAACTTTTCATAGATAACTCTTACCCAAAAAAACTTCTACACAAGATTTTGTTCAATACGTCGTCAGACCACATTAATAATCCTCCTACTGTTGAAGCAAGTATAAATAATAATAACACAGTTGCAACTGGGGCGACACAGCTTTGTAAGTATACCTCACTACCTTTCATTAGGGACATCACCCCTGAACTCTCTAGAATTTTCAATCAAATTGACAACATAAAAATTGCTAACAAATCTGCCCTCACAATAAGATCAATTTACTCAAAAACAAAAGACAAAACTGACTCAAAACAACTATCAGATGTGGTTTACAGTATTCCGTGTGCTGATTGTGATAAAGTATACATAGGTCAAACTTCCAGACCGTTATCTGGCAGAATCACTAATCACAGGAGTGACTGTAGACTTCACCCTGAGAGATGTGCACTTGCAGAACATGCCAACAAATTCTCACATAACATAGACTATAACTCAGCTAAAATTTTAACGATTCAATCAAATCAAACGAAAAGACTCTTCCTTGAGATGGCTTTTATCGCACAGGAACCACAGTGCATAAACAAAAGAACAGATATTCAACACCTCAGTGAGATTTACTCATACCTCCTTTTCTTAGACAAAAATAAGAATAATAACTCGGCTCAAAACAATTTAAATAATTCATCTACATAAAATTAAAATTAAATCAAACGATGTCAATAGTTTACTGTATAATTAAATATAAATGACAATCTTGCACACCATGGTGATTGGATTCCACTTTCTTCGTCTTCTTCTTTTTTCCCCTCTCTAGATTGTTAATGGCTTGTCTCAAAGAAGTCACATGAAATGACAGACATCAACTGTCAATTTTTTCAAAAATGAAATCTGACGGAGATTCATAACCTGTCTTTATCACGGTGGTTTGCACGTTTTGTCTGTTCATTCGCACCAAATGACTGACATACCTTTTAAAGTTGGCTAAGCTAACTTAATCAATTAAATAATAAAATTCTTATTAAGTATGTGAATGTAACTAAGTTTTCCAGTTTCATGTTCGTGTTTCGTCTTTATACAATTTTAAAACCTACCTAACTTAAATGAACCTTTGGTTTTTTGTCTTTAACGAGTTTTACTGCTAATTTGATGCTCCAATTACGAATTTCTAAGATCCATATGATCACCCTCAACAAAGTGTAAGTAGTTAACACAATATAATTGTATAGCAGCCTCACTGTTACTTTTTTCCTCATTTTGTAGTCTCCCTGAAGATGGAATTGATAATATATATATATATATATACAGAGGGCAAGGAAGTCGCGCATAATGCCTGTAACTTTTGAATTACCTCGTATAAGAAAAAGTTACCTTTATGAAAGTCGTTCAGTAAACTATTCGCCACATTTCTACCTGCATGATTTTTTTCTGTCATTTTTGGTTTGGTTGCCATAGACTAACTTACTTTTTTGAAATGGATCACATGTTTGGATTATACTGGGAAAGCTCTGAATTTTTTGTATTTCAAACTTTCACCTATCTGCAAGCGTTTCCGAGATATGACAGCTCAATAATAAAAACTTCCTAATTATAATTATTCCTACCTAATACCCACCAGCTGAGTCAAGGTGTTTTCATGACAGCGACCTAAGAGGTGACAATTTTTTGTGGTCTGATTTCTAATTTGTGTAGACTATGGATCATCTGAATGAGAAACAACGAGTTAAAATTTTAATAATGAGCGGTTACGGAAATATGAAGAGATCACAAGATCAGGTTTGTCAACTTTTAATGAATGATATCCAAATAGGCCTTCAATAAGTCAGTTAACGGTGTGTCAAGTGGTAAAGAAATTTCGAGGAACATGCAGTGTTTGGGAAGCCGCCAGATCAGGTCGACCTAAAACAGCAACCGGGGAGACAAAGCTTTGGATATCATGCTCTCAATACATGAAAATCCAAGACAATCATCCAGGCCAATGGCAATGGATTTTAATGGGTCTTATCAGTCAGTGAAAAATTTGTTTTAACAGGAAAAGTTCCATCCCTACAAGATAAAGTTGGTGCACGAGTTAAACGAGGACGATTTTAATAGAAGAGCTGAATTTTGTAAGCTGATAATGGAAAGATGCAATAACGATAATAACCTTGCAAGAAAGATCATTTTCTCGGATAAAGCTACTCTCCATTTAAATGTCATTGATAATAGACACCATTATCGTTATTGGTCTGCTGAGAATACTCACTGATTCTAGGAAGGTCATACTTAGAGGCCTAAAAAAGTTAATATTTGGGCAGGCATAGTTGGTAGACATATTGTGGGACCTTTTTTCATAGATGGTAATTTGAATAGCGAAAAGTATCTGGACCTCCTCAGTAATCACATAATTCCTTCTTGCAGAATAGTTTCACCTGGTGTAAATAATGGCATAAACGAGCAGGTATGTTTCCAGCAAGATGGAGCACCTGCGTATTATGCGGCAAATGTTAGACAATACATAATCGAACAATTTTCAGGACGTTGGATAGGCAGAAGAATTGCTATTGGCTGGCCAGTGCGATCTCTGGACTTAATCCCTCTCGACTTCTTTTTGTGGAGACACTTATAGAACAAAATCTACGTTAACCGTTCAAGTGACTTAGAATCTTTAAAAGTCAGAATTAGTGCTAAAATTCGGACCATTCCGGACATCTTTTTAAACGTTGTAGACGTATTCTGGGATCGACTGACGCTCTGCTTAGCAGTAAATGGTGGTCATCTTGAACACCTGATCCACGGAAAAGGCTTCCGATGTTAAGTTGTTCAATTTTCTAGGTTGAATTCAAATATGCATTCATGTGCAGGGTATTCCCAAAAAGTAAAAAAAAATAAGTTAGTCTATATGGCAACCAAACCAAGAATGACAGAAAAAATTCATGCAAATGTGGGGAATAATTTACTGAACAACTTTCATAATGGTCACTTTTCAGCTTTCTTGCGACTCTGTATGTTATTTAAAAAATTTAAGTGAAAACACCAATAATGACAACTTGGATATTACATTCTATTCAGACTACTGCTGCGGTCAGCAGAAAATAAATATTAAGTTGCTGCATATATGGAGGATATGTTAACCCTTGATATACGCAGTATTACTTATAAATTTGGATTCATGGCCATTCCCAAGATGAAGGAGACAAAACTGAAACTGGCATCAAAGAACAAGTAAGGAGGCATCTCAAATTCAACCCTATATACGTTCTTAAGCAATATGCAATTTTAACTAGAACAGCGAAAAGGTTGGCCCTCCATATCGCTTCCACGATATGACTTATGAAGACTTTTACGATTTAAAACTTTGCAAGAATAATATGGTAGCAAATTTATTGTTATATTTTATATATTATTGTAAGTGTTTCTACAGATCATATATTAAGTGTCCTAATTATTTTGCACTTAGCATCCGCAAGTATTTATACTGCTGTTGTTACCCATAAATATATAAATAAAAATAATTAAAATAATGGTCTGATTTTAACTATGATAATGTTACTATTCCCTCCTTCTAATGACTGAAAGCCATATTGATTTTTTTATGCCAATTCGGGTTGAATGATACCTAGTTATGTCTGTTAAATTTGCTAATTAAATAATGATATCCATGTTGTAGAAAATTTGAACGAATTAATAAAACTACACAGGTAACCACGTCAAAAAGTGCGCTTAGACAAATCTGATAAATTGAACTCCAAAATCTTTCATTAGAAAGAAAACTGATTTATATTTACTTTAATTATTCATTTAAACTAAATAATAACATGTCATCTTTTTGCGTAAGAATAATAATATAATATATTCGTATAATGACTTCTGAACTTTATTTTCCAAATCCCCCTTGTTGTCCTCCAAAACCTCCTTGGCTGCCTCCAAATCCACCTTGCTGACCTCCTTGTCCTGAACCGCTGCCTTGCGTTCCAAAACCTTGACCTGAACGGGAAAAAAAAAATTTTTGTAGAAAATTTTATTCACGGTATATCGTTATGTATGGAAACGGTCTCATGTTTCAGATCCGGCTAAAAAAAATCTACTTCCAAGTGGTTATAAGTAATGACCGATTAGATCTAATGGTACCAGTGGCGGATTTAGAGGGGGCACGGGGGCACGTGCCCCCCTGTCATAATAATTTCACGAACCAACCTAAGCGCAACACCCAAAATTCCAAACACAGCGACAAAAAATTGTACAGTACGAGTGTCAATAATTTTTTAAGAGAATCCGCCTTAAGAACACAACTTCTAAGTTCAAAAATTGGGGAAATTTTACCAGCGCAAAAAGCAGTAAAGGCCAAAAAAAAATGCGAAACTAGATGGGTTGAGAGGCACGATGAAATTCTACATTTTTTAGATTCCCTGCAGTAGTATGCGCACTGGATGAGATAAGTAGTAGCGGTTCACATGCCTCAAGTAAAGCCCAGGCACTATCCGCCGCAATTTGTAAATTTGAATTTTTGTTAAGCCTTCAAATTTTAGGGAAATTTTTGTCCATTACACTTCCACTTTCAATCCAGTTGCAGAGCTCCAGCCTTGACTACAGCAAAGGCATGTTAATGATTGATGCAGTGAAATCTGCGCTAAACAGAATTGGAGAAAATTTTAATGAAACGAAAAGTATTGCTCAAAAAATGGACGTTGAAAATCGGATTCCTAGAATCACCGCTTTTCAACATAATTGTGCTAATGCTCGCTTGACTGATCCTGAGGACTCTTTTTGAGTTAATACATATTTGCCCTACCTGGATTTCCTTATTTCCGAGCTAGATGTCCGCTTTAATAAGAAAAATAATATTGTTATTTCGCAGTTACAAAAAGTAGTTCCCAAATATTATTTTGAATCTAACTTTCCCGATCGAGAAATTGTTGATGCCGCCCAAAAATATGAATGCGACTTACCCTCAAGTATAGACGCCCTACGTGGAGAATTAGTTTTATGGAAAGAGCTTTGGATAAGCAAACCGCAAAAAGTTGATAATCCAATGGAAGCTTTCAAATTTTCTTCTATGTTTCCTAACATACAGTGCATCTTAAGAATTCTTTGTGTTTTACCAATCACAACTGCAACTGCTGAAAGGTCTTTTAGCGCTTTAAAAAGAATAAAGACATTTTTGAGGTGAACTATGGCTCAGGAGACGTTAAATGGCCTGAGTATGCTGCATATTAACAGAGATATTGGAGTAGATCCTGAAGAGGTTTTAAATATTGTAATAACTTTATGTTAGGTGATTTTATTGTTGTTAGAAAGGATGACAAAAATGTCAATAAAAAGTCAAATAGTGAAAGTATTCGTCCGATTATTTTAGACAATAAGATTCGACAAAAGACTCATTTAAAACTTTACAAATATATTTATAAGAAGCATCCTCGAAGACTACAATTAGAATTTATTTAAACTCTTTATTCTAGGTTTATAATAATTTAGTAAATAACCCCTTTAAAAATGAAACTCTCTGGGAGGAACTTATATCTAATGTGTGCCCAGAGCCGCAACTAGGGGGGGGGGGCTAGGGGGCTTAGCCTTTCAATTTGCTCATTAGCTTCCTCAAACAAAATTACAATATTTGCATTATTTTATTTCTTTCCATCATCGCCGACGACATTGCGACGACAAAATTTCACCCCCTAAATTTAATATTGTTGAAAAATCAATTTATTTCTAAGGAAGGAAGAATAAAAATATTTATTCAAAGTATGTGTAACAATAATAAAAGTGTTAAAAAATTGTTTTAGGTAGGTACGTTAAATATAAGAAAAATCGTAGGGCACTAATCGATTAGGTAATTATTATTTCTACAATTTTTTAGGCCATCAAAAAATTAAAAGTAGACTTTCTAGATTTTGTTTCATAGACCAAAAAAAAAGCGTAGCATCCAAAAAAAAATTGCCTTCGGCGCATTTTTTTTAGAGAGACACAAGGAAACAAAGATAATAAGTCACACTAGTTACGCCTCTGTGTGTGCCCCCCGTGTCGATTTTTTCTGAATCCGCCACTGAATGGTACTATTTGCAATGTACCGCCAAGTTTACTATTTCTGATACTGTAAGTGCCTTCATTTTTGTAAATGTAAATTCCCAGTCCGCAGGAGCACGTTAAAATGACGTTATATTCTGGTGACTCATTACCAGATATGACGTGACTATACGACGATAATATGACGTGAAAATGGCCTCCTAATGTCAGAGACCGATGACGTCAATATCTCACGTCATTTTTACGTTTCTAGATGACGTGACTTTCACGCCTAAAAATATTTTGTATTCACCAATAATCCACTATCAATTGAAACTACTAAATACATTCTGTAGGCGTTTATTAGGGGTAAGTACATACTTCAACCAACCAAATCAAAGCAAAGGTAAGTACCTACTATTAATTGCAGGGTATTGCTGCTGCATGATAAAGGATTTCTTGATTTCTAGTATTGTACTTATGTTAGTGAAGTTTTATAGACGAAATTTCTAATTTTTAGTGTATTTGTGCTTACTTTTCTAGTAAAATTTATCATTTGTTTATTTTTGCATATCCTTATCGCCAAGCTGCATTTATGAACTACTTTAAACTTTATCACTTTATGCACGCTAAGCCCATTTTTAGGTTAACTCGAGGGTGAGCTTTATTGGTAATTGAATTGAATATTGAAATTTTAAGAAGTTGGCCAACAACTTCATAAATTCATCTAAACTATCCCGTTATTATGGGTACTTTAGGTGGTAAATCCACCTAAAATTCCCATCAAGTTAACCTAAAAATGGTCTTAAAGTGAATAAAGTGATAAAGTTTAAAGTAATTTATAAATCCAGCATGGCGATAAGAATATGCAAAAATAAACAAAAGATAAATTTTACTAGAAAGTTAAGCACAAATACACTAAAAATTAGAGATTTTGTCTATAAAACTCCACTAACATAAGTACAATACTAGAAATCAAGAAATCCTTTGTCATGCAGCAGCAATACCCTGCAATTAATAGTAGGTAGGTTCTGGAATGTTTAGCGTAGCTATAGATATCGCATCAGCGGAAGATTCCCACGGTCTCCACATACTTTTAATATTAACTTGTTGCACACTGTTTCAAATTAGATGGGTACTAATCTATTTCGAATATTATGTTTACTATTTATATAAGCTATATAAACAGGTACCTGTAACCAAAAAGTTTTCAAAAATATCCTAATAATTAAGTTGTTCCTAGAAAACTTTAATTATATAATTTATTAATTTTGAGAACCCATCAAGTAATGTACCTATCTATTGTTATTATAAACTGGCATTAATACGTCTCTGCGTCTAGACGAAAACGTAAGCCGAGTTTATGAGGGGTTTTATTGCAGTCATTAAGTCAAACGGTATACCTTGGTACACACTTTACTTACCTTTGCTTTGGTTTTGTTGGTTGAAGAATGTACTACCACTAATCAACGTACAAACACAACACTACCTAGACCGTCCTAGACCTACTTATAAAAAAAATGGCGTCAGCGTCATAGAAGAAAGCTTAAATACGGATTTACTGCCCGAGCAGCAAGGTTGCCAACAGGTTAACACAAAATTGCAAAACTTTTCTATATTCCTGGTAAACACAAAATAGCATTTTCACTACACTAATAATATAGTCAGCACAGTGTAAATTTATTATTGTTTTTGCTTTTACCTTACCGACTGATTATTATTATCAAAAAAAGTAAAACTATGAGACATGATGCATGGCGTGAATAGGAGTTCCGGGAGTTCCTAATCAACTGGCAACCCTGTTCATCCTCGTTGCAGATGGCAAGATGGGCTGCGCGCGCACCCAATGCACAATTATGAGGCGATTCTTCTTTTTTTTTGCATCAGCAACGAGAATGTTGTGTAAGTTATTATAGTTTTTGGGTAGAAATAATAAAAAATATATCACACCAGATATCCGGTGTTTAAAGGTGGAAGGTAAATTGGGGAGAAAGAGCAATAAAATAATTGATGGTCAAAAAAGTTACAGGTAAATTGGGGAGAACAAATAGGTACTTAGGCAATATTCTATTTACTATTCAGAACTTAGACATTTAAATAAAAGTCGATTTTATAGTAAAAAATATATTATAAATATATACTTATATTGGTTAAACAGCGCTAACACGGCATCTAATCCACCTTTTTGGTTCCAATTCGCCTTTTTCAAGTTCACCGGGGAATATTATTATTAATTGTTTGCCCCTTTTACTGCCTACCTATCTTTATACATTATCCCCAGTTTACCTGCGACAATTTCAATCCTTAGATTCGCTTGGCCCCAATTTACCTACCCTAAAAAGATTAAATCCCGAATTTACCAGCACCGCTTAAACACCCAGATATCACCAAATAAAGTCGTGAAAGTGAAATGACGTGAATTAAATGACGTCATAAATTCGGCATTTAACTGACGTCAAAGTGTCGGCGATTTTTGGTTGACTGACGTCTATTGACCAGTAGTTATCAGATACTGACGTCATCTTGACGTGCGTCTGCGGACTGGGTTCTTCTACATAATATGGCAATATTGCTTATTTGTTGAATCATTTAGAAATATTCCTTCTAACTAATGACGTTACCAATCATTGTGAACGCGTTGCTATTAAAATTTTTTTGTTGTTGTCCCGGTGGCCTATAAATAGACACTAAATTTCTTGGACCAGGCCCCGAGACACAAAAGAGTTTGCTAGTGCTGCTGGAGGCGCCATCTGTAAGTTACCTACATCAAAACTGTTATCAGATGTGGATTTCGCATCCACAAAAATTCCTTACTTGCTAATTCCTTGCAGATTCGGCTATTTATCAAGATAAATATTAAGAAAAAAACCCCATAGCATTTCAGCTTAAAAGTGGTTAAGTTTAAAAACATTCCAGGAACCCAGTAGTAAAATATATTTTTTTACCATTACCGCTCTGACTCCCAAAACCTCGTTGTCCTCCACCTTGACCTCCGCCTTGCCCGCCACCTTGTCCTCCACTTTGCCCTCCAAAGCCTCCTCCTCCTCCTTGTCCTCCAAAACCTCCTTGTCCTCCATTAAACTGTGGCAAAGCAGTACCAGTACTCATAAATAATAGTACCAGGAAAGCCACTATTAGACCAATTACCTAAAACAGCAGATAACATGTTACGGTTTGATTAACTTCTGCAGTAGTGCAAATCAGCGTCCAAGTAAGCGACGCTAGCAATAAATTATACAGGGTGTTTCCTTACCTCGATCAAAGAATTAAAGTGGTGAATCTCGACGTAATTGTAAGATGAAAATGTGGTATACCTAATATTTTTTCGAATGTCGCTTTGTTCTAACATTTAATGAGAAACAATATTCTAATAATATTCACATAATAAGGGGCTTAAGCACTTTATTTTGTGTTCATGTTGAAATTCTCAACTAGTTCAGTGACGGAGATAAGGATAAGAGCTACCTACTACAATATCGCAAAACTAAATAATGCGGTCATTCTAAACCCTGAAAGTTCTTATTTTATTTTATTAACAAATTAATTTTAAGTAAATCGTATTAAAACCGTTAATAATGCGCAGCTGAACTTCTTCTATAGTTTCAATAGGAGTAGTATAGACAAGCTGTTTAAGGTGACCCGAGAAATAAAAGTCCAAAGGATTAAGGTCCGGCGAATGGGGTGGTCATGGTTAAGGTCCACCTCCACCTATCTAACGATCAGGATATTGTTGATCTAAATAATTAATAAAGCTACTGCGAAATGAGGGGATGCGCCGTCCTGCATGAACCATATTAAAGTTCTTGTTCTTACAGGCACCTCTTCCATTACTCCTAGTAGTTCCTCTCTAAAAAAATTGTAGTAGACTTTACCAGTAAGCCGCATCGGAAAAGAATGCGTTCCAACTAAGGTATATATCTGCAATAATTCCTGCCCACACATTAACTGAAAATCTATGTTGGTGACGTCCATCGATGATAGCATGAGGATTATTTTCATTTCAAATATGGTTTTATGAAAATGTATAATGCTTTCTCGCGAAAAATTTGCTTCATCTGGAGATAAGATTTTTTTCAAAAAATTTAAAACTTTTAAAGACTTTTCTTGAAACCAGTTAGAAAAATTAACTCTAGTTGGAAAATCTTGAGGCAACAAAGCTTGACAAGAAAGTAGTAATTTAAGACACTCCATACTGTTTTTTTACTCACTCTCAACTCGTTTCCTCTTTCCCTCGTACTTGTGCCTGCAGATTCTTTAATCATATTTAAAATATTTTTCCCAAGTACCGGGGTTCTTACTGTAAATTGTCGACCGCCCAATTTATTTTTTGCAAAACTCCCCTGCATTTCCATTTGCCAAACCGTTCATAAAATGAATTTAACCAATTTCTTGATTGGTAAACTCAGCCATAAAGAAAAATATTGAATTTAAAATTAAGTAAACTTAAACTACAAAATAACTCGCGAGGATACTTGACACTTGACTTGACTTCTCGTTTATTTAAACAACAAAATCAAGAGATTTTTGTGTCGTGAACACTAAAATTATTTTTTACTCTAAAACAGTAAGAGATACTAGAAAAATTCAAGAAACTTAATTTGCTTGCAATGAATTTTTTAATAAAATAAAATAAGAAGTTTTAGTGTTTAACATACCCGTATTATTAATTTTTGCGAAATTCTAGTAGTCGTTACGCGGATCACCGTCACTGAACTAATTGAGAAGTTCGACATGAACATATAAAATAAAGTGCTCAAACTCCTTATTATGTTTGACAAATATTATTCGAATGTTGTTTTTTATTAAATGTTAGTAGAAAGAAAACATAAATAAAATTTTTTTCTTACATCTTGTATTTCGAAAACAAAGCGACATTCGAAAAAAATTTTATACCACATTTCAGTCCTACAGTACATAAGGATTCGCCAGTTTTATTTATTGATCGAGGTTAGAAAACACCCTCTATACAGGGTGAGTCGGAAGGAATGGGCCTAACTCTAAGGGTGTAATCGATGCATCAAAATAATAAGAAAAAACTTAAATGTTGTTATCCAATGTTCATTTGTTATCAAGTTACAGCGCTAAATAAAATAATAATATTGTTAAACCAAAATATCCAACATTAAACATTGCGTATGGATCTTCTAATTGATTCGTGCCTTTCTTTAATATTGAGTACAGCATTTCTAATGCGTCTAATTAATGCATTGTATCTACTTTTACTTTGTAAACCTTAGTTTTTAACCAACTCCATAAATTGTAGTCCAACGGCGTGAGGTCTGGCGATCTAGGAGGCCAACTAATAGGACCACCGCGATCAATAAAAACCCCTGGAAACCTTTGGTCTAAATATTGCTTGACCCGATGATCGAAATGGGCAGGCGCTCCGTCGTGTTGATAATACATTTCAATTCTGATGTTTAAAGGAATCTCCTCCAGTACTCCTTAGAATTTATTTTGTAAAAAACTTAAGTAAGTGTAAGGCGATTTTCCAAAAGAAAAGGGCCAATTAAATTATTATCGATCATGCCGCACCACACGTTTACTGAGAACCTGTGTTGAAAATTACTTTCGACTATTGCGTGAGGATTTTCGTCCGACCATACATGGGAGTTTCGATTATTATTGATGCAGCCACGGGTGAATGTAGCTTCGTCAGTAAAAAGTATGTGCGGTAAAAGATGACGATTATTAATTATCCACTCACAAAATTGCATACGCTTGGCGTAGTCTCCAGGTTGAAGATCCTGTACACGCTGTACATGGTGCGGTTATAAGCCTTGCTCGTGAAGCGTATTGATCACTCTTTTTTAGAGAATCCCCAACTGAATTCCAATTCTTTGTAAGCTCGTCGTCGTATCTTCTTCTACTAAAGCTAGAACATTTTCTATTTCTTCTAAATCCTGTTGAATGGCTCGTTCGGATGTTACATTAGCACTTGGAAGCGTTCCGGTCTCGCAGAGTTTGTTGAAAACTCTGATAAAGGCCTTTCTGTTCAATGTTCTTTCATGTGGAAATCGTTCACGATATTCTTCAGCAGCCGCTGTAGCATTCCCATTACACAAACCATAAATAAAAACCGTATTGGCGTATTCGAGATGTGAATAAATGTGTGGCATTTTATAAAATTAAAATGATACAAATCCGAAAGTTAACGGTGAATCAATGTAACATTTTATACTGACACTAATAGGATGGTGACAGCACAACAATCAAAAGCAAACAATAATAACATTTATTACAAGAAAGCTAAATTAATGCAATATTTTGTTTTTGCCTTATAACTTGAAAACAAATGAGTATTGGATAACAACATTTGAGTTTTTTCTTATTATTTTGATGCATAGTTTACACCCTTAGAGTTAGGCCAATTTCTTACGACTCGCCCTGTATATAGTATGTGTTTAAAGTCTGAAAACGACATAATAATCTCACAATTAATTTGTTTAGTTTGTCGGGAACTGAAACGAATCTTAAGTTTTTATATACACCCTGTATATTTTTTCATGTTACGTTTGTTAAACTTTCGACAAAACATACTTTGTTTTTAATATCAGTAGTTTTCGAAATAGGAAGTAAAATTTTAAAAAATTATATTAAATGTTCGACTGTATTTCCTCTACAGCTTGACAGTAAGCTAATTAAAATAAAATTTTTAAGTATGTTGTAAATCATTTGTGGTATTATTAATTGAAATTCGTTTAAAATTTGAGGCTGCAAATCAGCAAAGTTTATTTGTTTTTTAAGTGTCCCCATAAAAAGTTATTAGGCGAAAAATTAGGGGGCCTAGGTGGCCACTCGATTTACCTCTACCGATTTACCTATTCGGAAGTGTTTTCACGCATGTTTGTTAGGATAATTTTGGACCCATCATATTTTAAGACAACCTATCCAACAACAGCAACATATAGCCGAAACTTTACCTCAACTTACTTTCAGACCAAGATCCTATATTTACTCGCCAAGCTAACGCCTATGAATACCACGTCAAGTGCCCTCTCTCAAAATAAAGCACCAAACGTAAGGCCATACCACAAGAAGCCACCCCTAAGTTTATATTTGAAGAACTTTTTGACAACAATAGTACGATGCCCCAAAATATAAAATATGAAGAAATACGGCTACACCAACGATAAGTTTCATCAACAAGAAGGAAAATTCCAGTACGAAACCGAGGAAGCAAATTTCAACAACCCATAAAAAATCATTTCCTTAGATGATTTTGTCGGTCTGATTACTCACAAACTTACGCAAGTTACCGATACTAAAAAGGAAGTTCATTTTTAATAGTTCTTGTGAAAATATCTTATTTACCCACTTATTTCAAGGGCAGAAAAAGGTCATGTTTCAATGTATTCATTATCAAATATTTGATAAAACCATCTTTAAAAAAAACTTACCTGTTTTGCATTGGACATCATTCTTGTTACAGCTGTTGCTCCAATGATATATTACGCTATTGCACCTAAGTCGCGACTATACGAAAATAAAATGTGGCCATACTTTTATGTTAAGTGTAACCACAGTTTTATTTAGAATTAAATTTTGCACTATTTAAACAAATAAATGACATATTAAAATATAAATAAAATGATATCCTTCTCAAGGTAGTCGTTAAGGCAATTAACACATCAATACGTATTATATAATTTAAAACGTCAGTGCGGTGAAAATGGGTAAAAAGAAATATCGATAGATAAAGAAAATTTGGTAATAATTAATTAGCCTTAGGTCTGTAAAACATGACTTCATCTAATAACTCGCAATTAGACTCTCAGAATGATTTCGGAAGAAGACAGTCATTATTCAAAATGCAAATTTTTATTTAAAGATTTCCTAATATACTATCCATGGATGATAATAATCAATAATTATAAAGAAGCTTTTGACAAGATCCGACTAGTCCGACCATCTGAAATTTCTCGTAGATGCAGGAAATAGTAAATTTAAAAAATTATCAAAATTAAATTGCACATATTTGGTTCTAATTTTTTTCTAAACCAAAAATCCAATTTGAATGATCCTTTTTTGTGTTATAAGTTGGTTTCTTTATACTCTTATAGTTGTCGTTATTGCTAATCAAAAGCTAAGTCGCTTTATGCCGGGTGTAAAAAAGAATACCGTTTTATAACTCAACTAGTGTTTTAATAAAACTTTATTATTATATGTTATTTAATGTTCTGAAATAGTATTCAAGCTATTCTCTTGATATTGGTGGAATGACCACCCTTTAGTCCCGATTTAAAGCCCATAGAGCATCAACCGACCTAACCTAAAGGAAAGGTTCAAAGTCGTACACCCTCACCTGTTAACTACATGTGGGAGCAGTAGTAGTAGTAGTAGCGGACGGGAAGGCTTTGACGCCAAGCAAAATCGGTCAGTTTTTACCCTTTCTGCCGTCCCCGCTTTAACGTTTGGGCTGGGTTCAAAACAACAATATAACCGACAGATTTTATTCTCGGCACAGTATTTTTACGCTCTTGTTATTATGTTATTACTAATGTCTCCTTGCTCAACACAAACCTTGATGCGCCAATCCGTAAACGTCCTTGTGTGCAGCTGAAGATAGACTTTCGATGGTCGCGACCAATGCGACTCTCGCGACTGATGCGGCTATGCGGCCGGTCGTGTGTGTACCGGTTTAATGCATTTACATATATCTCCTTTAAGGTATACTTTCGATGGTCGCGACCAATGCGACCCTTGCGAGTGATTCGGCTGTGCGGCCGGTCGTGTATGTACTGGTTTAATGCATTTACATATATTAGTGGCTTCTGTGAGTCGGACAGATGTGTTAATATTTTGTACAGCAACGAGACTATGTCCCCCCCCCCCCCTGTTTTCGAGGATGCTAAACACGATGGCGGTGGTTTAAACTCTTTTCGAGGTGAGCGCAAGTCGTGAAACAATGGATGATAAACCTAAATCGTGCAGGTCGTTGCCGTACAGTCGCATGTTTCGGAAAGGAGGTACAGATGCGACAGATCATATCGGTCGGAGCCGCAGTCGCATTTAGTCGTAGCCGCGTCCCTTGCAAGTCTACCTTAAGAGAGTTATGTATGTCGCGGGGACCCTTGAACTATCCGGAACAGCATCAGACTCGTTCGCTCGAGACTCCATCGCCAATTCTCTGGCCAAAGTTTTTACCTCAACCATACGAATATCAGACAGTGCCCGAGATACACCATGCGTACCACCGATTATCCTTCATTTGGCTTAAGGGTTACCTCCTTAGACAACATGCCGTTTCTAGAGTACCTCCTAGACTAGAGTGCCAAGTGTTACCAGCGCAGATGGGGAACAGGCAAAAAATAAATATTAAGTTATTGGCTTTGCCTTTTCTTTCTCAAATAATGTCCTATGTCATATTATGTAGGGCTGATAATTAAGTGCATAGAACTAAAACTGTTTATTAAGTTTATAGTTAATAGTTCGGGTAATCAGAAATTACCGTAAATCCGGTAAAACCCCAAACTCATGGCAAATTCGATTGATAGAACGAAAGCAAAAAAGAATTATTTTACATGCTATAAGCTGCAATCTGGAAGTTATCTCATCGTGACTCTCGCAGTCACGTTACGTCATGGAGGACATATCTATATATCGCTATCAACACAGGCTATCAATCTAGAGAAATGTGAAATTTTACTTAACAAAAAAACGCTTCGTTGTTGCCAATATCCCATAAGATATTTTAATTGCGGCGTTGCTAACAAGAGTCGCTGTAGCTTAATATGAATAATGCTCTGAACTATTAAACATTGATTGGGTTATTGGTGCAATTAATCATTTTACTGATTAGCGTAATATCCCTTGAATATTGACCTTCGAAGTGAAAATTTCCTTTTTCCCTTTGGACCTTATAATTTCTCACGAATCGAGAAATTTCCCCCGAGTTGACAACACTGTGCCGTTGAGAAATTGCCGATAAGTGGTGCATACGCAACACACTACGTAGTCAGCCTGATGTGGTTAATAAATTTTACGGTAGAACGGCAGAACTTGACCATACTCTTAAAGAACACCCAGTAGGTGCATCGGTTTTCAATTGTCTACTTCTTAAACTATACAAAATTACGATTTAGATTAAATGCTGTATAGAAGTCTATAATGAATAGAACATAATATCGTAAGAATAATTGATGATCCTGATCACTTGTTTCAAATTAACAACCAAACAACGGCAATGGACAGATGATGATGATTTTATTTTTTTATGATAAGGCACAGCACTGCAGGATTAATCTCTTTTCTACTCATTAGGGAACACGGCCTTAGGGAGGTCGTTCCAGAGTGATGACATTCTTCAGATGAAAGAAATTTTAAATAGTGTCGTTCGAGGAACACTAAGCTGAATCACGTACGGGTGGGCTGCAGTGGCTCGTCGTGTATTTCCAGCGATGGTCGAATTTGGGCTTTATAGAGCATCAAAAGTTGTTGGGGTGTATAGACGTTCTTAGTTCGGAAAAGTATTCCAAGCTTCTGTGAGGCTGCCTTAGCAATGGCCGCAACATGACTATGCCAAGACTTGCGACTATCCAAATCAACGCCCAATAAATGAATTGATGAGGCCAAGGGAATCGAGTGTCCCGCCATGACTATATATATATGTCTGGTTCTTTAAGATTAACTTTTTTTAAAAAAAGCTGCGGCTCGAATTTTTTAGCGTTAAATTCTACTTGGTTACTGTCATCCCAAGACAGAATTTCTTCCAGGCTTTTGTCTAGATGTGAGACCTCTTGCTGCCTATCGAGATGTCCGAGCATCCAAAGTAAAAGATGAAACAAGTGATTGGTGCACATAGTGATGGTCAGAAGCGAGGTAAACAAAAGCTTTTTTTTTATTCTGTTTATTCGTTTATACCAATGCATATTTAATGAATAGTAGCATAGTTCACGAGCCACCACTGGGCTATGGTATTATTAAAGTAACGATTATTTCATATATTTTAATAAGAAAAGCAAATATTAGTTTAAGGCACAGCATTAAAAATAAAATTATCAATTATTCCTAATAATAGAAATGAAATCTTTTTTCAAAGATTTCGCATATTGTAAATTCAGTTTAATAATTACACCAAGATTTGTTTTAAAAGTATAGTAATTCCACGACTCGTTCTCGTTACACAATAATCTTAAAGCTTCCATTAGGAACGTCTGGTTACACCCCTATTTTGGCAGTGAGCAAACTAACAAATAGTTTCGAGGAGCTTCCTAAAACAATCACGATTTCGAAAGATCTGGAAGAAATTCTGTTTTGGAGTGACAGTATTTAATTGGAATTTAATGCAAAGACCTCAAGTGGCAGTTTCCTAAAAGAGATTTTTGTTAAAGAACCAAACGAAGTCATGGGGAAACACTCAATCCTTGTCACTTCATCGATTAATTTATTGCGTGTCAATTTCAGTGGGCTTCATTTGTGTTATCAAATTATAGTCATTTTGCAGTCACTGCTAAAGCAGCCACAGCCGCAACATCGCAGAAGCTTGGGATATTTTCCCAAACTTTGAGCCTTTATTATACACCCCCAACGCTCTATAAAGCCCAAATTTTGCGCACATATTTGAGACTCTGCTTCTAAACACTGAGACTGCTGAGTTATATTTCAATAAGGTTCGTTCGCTTGGTTGCCGACGATGATCTGAACTAACCTTGAAAGTTTATATCATTAAAGACAGATTGGTGACTTCAGCTTCCTCTGGAGATATTTTTATAGCGGCTAGTGATTGTGTTTGTGTTTGAAAGTTCCTTTCTGGAGACGTATAGGGCTGAAGTAACTGATCTTGGAATATCGGATCACAGGGCTCAGCTGATATGGTTTCAAATTGAGATAGTGAAGGGATTCATGCAGAAAAAATAAGGTATGCACAGGGTCGTCGCTAGATTTTTAGCCGCCTCGGGCAAAGTTCTAAAAATAGCGCACCCATAACAATTTTTTTAATTTTTTTTTAAATTCCGAGCTTTTAAATAGATAGCAAAATAAGAATTAATATAAAACATTTTATTACACATTTTAAAAGTACGTAGGTAAGTACAAGGTTTTCCAACTAAAAGTGGCCAACACAAATATCTGCCTAATCATTAGAGTATGTTGCTTAATGCAAGAGAGTAATTAATCATTATTGAAAACTATATAGCCCAGTAATCCTCGCCGTTTTTTAAAAGCGTTGTCCAATTATTATTTCATATAACATTCGGAGTTGCGAGAATAGTCGAAATGTGTTCGAATATGACTGGAGTCGGACAGTCAACAATATACCGACTTGTGCACGAGGATAAACGCGGCCCCATCAGGTCACCAAAGAGAAGTACAGGAAGAAAAGAAACTGTAATAAATGAGGATGAAAAGACTGCCATCAGAAGGATCATACACTCGTTTTACTTAAAAAAAAAATACCTACCTTGGACAGAATAATGTCTGAAATGACCATGATTTCATACCACCCATGGGTAAGAAGAAACTATTGAAAACTTAAAAGAAAATGAATTTTAGTTATGAAAAAATTTAATACAGAAAATCACTTTTAATAGAGAAAGACGAAATCATCTGCCGCCGACGACGGCAATAATACAATTTCAAAGGAAAACAGGAATATCTATTATATGGACGAAACTTGGTTAAATGAAAAATATACCGTTGGTTAAATATGGCAGGATAAGCATATAGAAAGCACGAGGCAAGCTTACATAGAAGGATGGTCCACTGAAATAAAAGCAACCTCGGGAAAAGGTAAAAAATTAATAATTACTCACATTGGTAGCAGAAACGGAGTTGTCGATGGGCTTACAGGCATTTAAATCAAAACGGACTGGAGACTATCAGGAAGACATGAATGCTTCTGTCTTTGAAGAAATCCGAAAAAATTCCAACGTCTTCTTGGAAGAATAATTACATCATTTACTGGCTTACTGTAAATAATAATAATAATAATAATAATAAATGTCTTTATTTCAGAATATTAAATTTTCAGTTACAAAAGTACAAAAAGAAAGGATACATATTACATATGTTATTCTGAAATAGGCGAAGTCCAGATGAGGAATCCTAAAATATTTCCCTGATCTACTTAACCTATAGCTAATCTTAAATATCTTAACCTAACCTAGCGGTGTATTGGTAATTAACTTTTTATTTAACGTGACAATCACGATGCAGTGGGTGAATGTTCATCATACATGTCTATTCAATATATGTTTAATATAATTCAGCCTAAAGGAAGAGAGCGGAAGTATTTTTAAGTTATCTGGCAACGAGTTATAGAACTTAGCAATATTGTGTGAAAAGCTTCGCTCAAAGATTGCAGTGTGGTGATGCGGCGGCGTTATTCTGCCTTTAAATCTGGTATTTAGAGTATGTACGTCAGTACGAAAAACAATACGGTTATACAAGTATGCAGGACATTTCAAAGATATAATTTTATGATGAAAGCATGCTTGATGCAGCTCCCTCCTCTCCGCCATACTCAACCAGTGCGACTCGTCCAGCTTGTGGGAGATATGTTCATATTTCCTTACTCCATGAATAAGTCTCAAACAAGAATTCTGAACAAGCTGTATTCGTCGTTTATCGACTACAGTGAGACAATTTCCGTAGACAACGTCGCCATGGTTAAATAATGAGGGCACGAGGAAATCGCAAAAAAGTGATTTAACCTTTTGAGATAGGAAGTGCCGCATATGGTATAAGAACTTTAATCTAATGAAAGCTTTTTGTATACAACCTGACACATGCGCACTAAATCTTAGAGAACTGTCAAAAATCACTCCCAAGTTACGCACATTCTCCTTCACTGGCAAAATAATGTCATCAATCTGAATTTTAATTTCACTTTTAACTGAGTCCAAGTCGGCCTTGCGCCCAAAAACCATTACACAGCACTTCTTAGGGTTTAATGTAAGGGAGTGTTGTAAAGACAATTTATTTAGGGAGTTTAGTTCAGAACTTATTATTTTACAGCTTTCAACAGTATTGGTTCTACTAAATGATTTATATACCTGCGTGTCGTCAGCATAGTATTGAACTGAACATTGTTTTAATGAGTTTGAGAGAGATGATGTATAGATAGCATATAAAAGGGGAGACAGAGTCGAGCCCTGTGGCACCCCATTTTTAATTATGAGAGGATTCGATATCATACCTCCGACACGCACTGATTGAGATCTATTTGACAAGAAATTGGTAAAAAATCCAACTGCCTCATCAGACAGTCCCACATAGTGCAGAATAGCTAATAATAAGGGATGATTTATAGTGTCGAAAGCCTTGGAGAAGTCCAACAATGCCAAAACGGTTATTTTACTATTGTCAATAGCCTGAAAAACATCGTCACTAACATTAAGCAATGCTGTAGCGCAGCTATGATGTTCGCGGAATCCCGATTGTGTTTGGGGCAGGATATTATTACTTTCAATATGTTTAGTCAGTTGAGCGTTTACCAACTTCTCCAAAATTTTCGCCATACAAGGCAGAACACTGATAGGCCGGAGGTCCTTAAATTCCTTTGGCGACGAGACCTTAGGAAGTGGTGTCACTGAAGCCTGTTTCCATACTTCAGTAAATTCCGAGTTACGAATGCAAAAGTTAATAATGTGAGTAATGTAAGGTAATAATAAGGGACAACACACTTTTAAAATATAACTGCCAATATTGTCAACTCCCTCAGCCACCGATCTAATGTTTGTTAATATTCTGAACACGTCAGCCTCAGATACCTCCTTAAGATTGAGAACAGAAGAAACTTTATCACTGAGTTTATTTTTATAGGTATTAAGTAGGTGTGTATTATCTGTTTGTGGTCTTCCTACTGTAAAAAATAAATTAAGTTCATCGGGTTTTATCAGAGCATCTGGAAATTCAAATTTTTTATTATCATTTAAGAGACGAAATGTTTTTAAGTTTTGCCACACGTTTGACGTGTTTTGTAATCTAGCTTCGAAAAAAGCCTTTTTTCCCTACGAATTGTTAGTGTCACCAAGTTTCTGATACTTTTGTAGAAATCCCAGTGCGCAGGCAACTTGGACTTTTTAAAACGAGTCAGGGCACTATTTCGTGTTTTAATCATATCGCGTACGGTATCTGTGATCCACGGATCATTCTTTTTTGTAATCCTAGCAGTTCGTAATGGCATGTGAATGTTTGACAAAGCCATTATATTTTCGTTAAAAAATTGTACTTTTTTGTCAATATTATTATAATCAAAAATGTTTCTCCATGGAATAGATTGTAAATCGGCATAGAATTGATTATAATTAGCATTCTTAAAATCTCTGTATTCCCTAATTATAGGCTTAGGTTTACGTTTACGCAAAAAGAATTCACCATAGACTAAATCATGATCAGAAATATTTGGAACTGACAAAGTGTCTGAGATATCTATGAGTAGGTCCTCAGGTACTATTATAAGGTCCAAGAGAGTTAAGCTATCTGCAGCTATTCTTGTAGGTTTGTTAATGATTTGTTTAAGACCTGTGGCTTCTAAAAGTGAATAAAAATCAGATGCACCTTTGGTGTTTAGATTCATAAGATTAATATTAAAATCTCCTAAGCAAAAAATATGAAAATGAAATAAGATATATAAAGATATGCTGAAAAAGGAGCTACTGGGGATTGTAAAGTTGAATAAACCTCTTTGTAAGAAATTTGTTATCGGCGAAAAAATCACTGTGAATTAAACCCCATAGAATTATTGTGGAAGCAAGTAGAAGGGTTTGTAGCAAAGCATAATACCATTTTTAAAATGAGAGACGTTGGAAACCTTGCAAGAGGGCATAAAGACAGTGAATTGTGAAAAATGGAGTAAGAGAGTTCATATTATTATTACTTTTATATAAGTTTTTATCCACTTAATATTAGAATAATTAATATCTCAATTATCTGCCCATCTCTATAATTTTATTATAATCAAGTATACTTATTATTATACTTTTATTCTAATAAACTATCTGTAGTAACGCCGCTGTTACAATACTTTCACTGACCAAACTCGTCTTTCTTTTGTATGCAAATTAGGGGGACCCTAAATTAGAACCGATTCGGTGTGTGTAGGTCTGAAATACGGAGTTTTTAAAAACTATTATTGCAATTTACTTGAAATTTACAATACAACCTTTAAGTTGTCCACCCTACTAAATAGGTCCTATTATTGCAAATTTACATTTCATTACTATCTCGCATTAAGCAATAGAGTAAAGACATATAAAAACGTAAATCATCAATTTTTTGCTTATTTTAATTGGAACATTATGTAGGTTCTGTGAAATATATATATATAGCCTTGCCGAGGAGCCGTAATACGGCGAAACGCGTCCAAGGATTGGGTCTGACGGAAAGAAAAGGGACAAACATCTTTCTCTAAATTATATATGTTCTATTTAAAATTAAAAAAATAATTAATGATTTTTGCTAATCTTTATTTGATATTCAATTTTTTTTTGTTTAGACATTCTAATTGTTCAAAAAACTTTTGTGTCAAGCGTTTCTTCGCATTTCTAAAGTCAAGCAAGTTATTTGCCTTGGCCACTTTTAGTGGGATCACCCTGTATATAATATGCAAACCGAAATGGAAAATGGAACGGACTTTTAAAAGGTTACATTTTTCCTCTAGATATTGGATAATGGTATCCATAACAGCAAAGAAAATGTAATGTGGGTCATTTATAGGTTCATCTCAACCTCCCTACAGAAATTGGCTGAAAGGCCACCCTCCAAAAACGGCCGCCCCGGGCGGCTGCCCCCTCGCCCGGGTCTTTGCGATGGCCCTGGGATAACACAAAGGGGATTATTTAAGTTTCATAATAGGTTGGCCAACGAGTCCTGGAACTTTATTAGTACGAAAGACCACAGTATCGAACAGATAGTTTCCAAATTTATGGCTATTTTAGAGAATACTTATTTGGACTCTTTTCTAGAGAAAACATTCATATTAAGATCGCACCGGAATGGTGTTGCGTGGTTTAATGATGAGTTAAGAGATATGCGTGAGCGTCTGATGTGTCTGAAGGAAGTGAGTAGGCAGTATGGTGGTGTGAATGTCCGACATTTCATTGACTACAAAAACAGAGTATGAGAGTAAGATTAAGGAAGCAAGAATTCGAATGAACAATAACTTAATACTTAATCCGGATAATCCGTCAAAAACCATCTGGCAAATAATAAATTCACAATAGTCTAAAAAACAAAAGTAGTCGGGATGTGTTCGGACTTTGTGTTAGAATGATTAAAACCGTGAAAAATATAATAATAATACTTTTAACGAAGATCATAAATCTCTCCTTTAGAGGGAATAAATATCTTCCCTAAAATCTTAAAAGAGGCAAGGTTTGTTCCAATTTTTAAAAAAAGTGAGCCCAACCACCCTGAGAATTATAGGCCAATTTCTCTATTGCCAATTATATAAAAAATATTTGAGAAGTGAATGGTTCTCAGGATGGTGCGCTTCTTTAATGATCATGGGCTTTTCTCCGACTGTCAATTTGGTTAACGCCGGGGCAAAAGTACCACAATGGGAGTTCTAGATCTTACCTCTAAAATTATTAAAGCCTTTCATAGCAAACAATAGAGCACTGTTTTATATTGCGGCTTAAGCAAAGCATTTGATTGTGTTGACCATTATATTCTTCTACGGAAGCTTTACGCATACAACTTTGGCCAAAGCAGTATTGACTTACTGGCTTCATACCTAAATGATAGATCTCAGATTGTTGGGTTGGGTGAGTTACGTCGGCTGAGAGGGTGATTAGCATGGGCGTCCCACAAGGCTCGATATTGGGTCCTATTTTATTTTGAAGATACACTAATGACCTGCCTATGAGCGACGCCTCAGCACGTTTCACTCTATTTGCCGATGACACCACAATCTCTTGTGATGGCAGCACTGCGGATGGTTCGCGTTCCGGATTAATAGCTGCACAGGCTAAGGCGGACGAATGATTTTGCTCAAATAGGTTCCTGCTTAACAGGGAAAAGACTAATAAAATTATTTTCACGATAAGAGACACGAATGAATGCGAGGACTGTGTGACAAACGCTAGGTCTTTGGGTGCTTGCTAGTGGTGTGTACGTCATCAGGAATCTCTCGAGATGTGTTTTGCCTTCAGTCCTTGGAACGGCCTATTTCGCAGTTTTCCATTCCCATGCATCTTATGCGATACTGGCCTGGGGACAACTCCTCTGGGCTCGTAGATTATTTGCAATCCAGAAAAGGGCAGTAAGGGTTATGGCAGGCCTGGGATATAGGGATAATTGCAGAGAAGCATTTGCTTCTCTTGGGATACTTATATTACCATCACTGTATATCTTTCAGAATCTCATGTTTGTTAAGAGCAATACATATTAACAAACCCATGAAAGCATTCATACTTACAATACCCGTGGTAAAAATAATATAGTGAAAGATCATTTTTTAACAAAATGAAAGGTCTCTTAACAGGATATGTATTCTATTCTTTTGAGGAGTTTTTAAATTTTACATTTTGAAGGGTATTTCATAAGATACGTTTATTGTATTATATTATATTTTAATCTTTATATTTGTATAATGTTTTATATATTATTGTAGGCATTTGACGAATGTAAATCTTGTAGTAATTAGCATGAAAGTAAATAAATAGAAAATAGAAAAAATATAAATAGAAATGATATGCAGCCCTATGATCAAACACACAAGTTAACTCTAGACGCTAACTTCAAAATTAACTGTTCTTCAAGTGATACTCACCCTCGCCTATTAACATACCTAAATACTATCAAAACAAAGTTCGATCACATCCCGCAAATTTCCCGCCAAATAATTGACAATCAATTGTAAGGTCACTGTGCTTCACTCCTTTTTCCTCGCGTCTACTCTTGACCTCTAAGTCACTTCTTTAATCTACCACGATCTCGGTAACATCTGATCAGTCAAGTGAATCGTAACTGTAACTATAGCCACCATGGCAAATAGATGTTATATGTACAACGCTAGTTGTGTCCGTAAAGAGGACAAACCAAATAGTTTTGGTTATCCCTGTGACGTGTGCAATTGTGTGATTGCCAAGAATGCAACAAGACTCAGGACTTTAAACTTCTATCCAAAGATTTTGAAGCAAGAACAGGAACTTAAGAACAAAACGTTCTAATCTGAAGGCAAGACTGTCAAAGTTGAAATCTAGAGCTCAATCTGAACCGAAAGAAGATCAAGTAACGACCAAAATAATTTTTACAGAAGAACAAATTAAGCAGCTGAAACTACTTGCAGAGGGTTCCAAGAACACGACCAGCGTTGAATCTGCTGACACTGCAAAAAACGAGGGTATTGTCACAACTATACAGCAACATTTAGCAATCCAGTCAAATCAAATTGCTTATAAACTAGACTCTGTTGTTGAAGCTATTAAAAGTACTAACGCAGAACTACTTAATTTTCTAACATCGGACACTCAACTAGTATAAAGAAGGCATACCGAGCAAAGCCTAAATCATTCAACCCCATTACATGCAAGAAATCTGGAAACCATCACCAAACCGCAAGGAACAATAAACAACTTGACTGGGAACTCAAAATTTACCTTGGGTTCCTCAGGTAAAATATGTACAGGGTGTATAGTTTTCGTATGTTTTACGGGATATCTGCGTTATTAGTAAAGATAGAAGGTTGCGGTTTTCGCGGCACTGTGTTACTTTTTTTGAGAAACAAACAATGCCATCAACAGAATTTCCATAGCCCCCTTAGTTTTTTAGATTTTGAAAATTTTGCATTTTGGGACATCCTGCGTATCTCGGTTACCAAATAGGTATCAAATAGGTAAAAAATTAACTTGTTAGTTTTTTTCACGTAGAATCCAGTGGCTTAGTCAGATTTTTTCTTTTTAAATGTTTTCGAGAAAAAGAGCAAACTTGCATTTTTTTAAATGGGATACCCTATATATTTTTAGCTATTATGATTCTATATAAGGAATGAAACACAAAGTCTGCTCCACTAATTTAATAAATAAAAAAAATTATAAACAGTTTTAGGTTACTATAATATTAACACTTTACGCTCTCTTGTGACTGGCGTCCTAACTTTGCCTTGCTCATCCATCATGATATTATAATGCTTTAACAGATGTCTATGTTTTTAAGATTTTTTAGTTTTTTAGATTTTTTATATTAGTTCACATCACACCTTTTCTAACATACAATGTACATCTTCCTTCTTTATTTAGTTGTTACTCCATTTGTCTAAACAGATAACCTTTGACATTGTCGCAGTGCGACGGTTTTTAACCGTTTTTTTGAATAATATATAAAAAAAAATAAAATAGAATTATCCATTCATACTTAAGCTACATAAAAATTTTTACCTACCATTTGGTACGACTCCACCATGATGGTCGTACCCTATTTCAATTTCCCAGTCAAATTTGGGTTTTTCAATAAATTTAAAATAAAACAAAATTAATTTTAAATTCATTTTTATTTAGTAATTTTTACTTTTATTATCAATATGTATTAGTTACCTAATTAAAGTTACATATGTTTTGAAAAAAAATTTTCTGCAATATTAGGTAAGTCTCTAACTTGACTTTATTTTACTGTGGTCGCGGTTTTATATTAATCAGCAAATTTTACAAAATATCTTTTCCTAATTACATTAAACTTTTATTGATGTTGCCTTTGTTGCTTTTACATTGTGTAATTGTGTTTTTTTCCTTCCCCTTTCAGTTTAAAAAACTTAACAATGTCATTGGTCTCTTCATAAATAACAACATCTTAATAATAACCCACTGAAGATGAAGGTTTATACCTTTGAAACATGTATGGGATTTTAATCTGAACTTATTTATTAAATTAGTGGAGCAGACTTTGTGTTTCATTCCTTATATAAAATATTACTCCACTGTGAGATGAACTACTTCCATAAAATTATTATGATTCTGTTTATCACAAGCTTTTCAAAAATATATAATACTTTATAGCTGTTTTCAATGTGAAGCTCAAAATTTACATTTTTCAACAAATTTTAATTTTTTTTTAGTAGGCCATGACGGGTATTTAGGAAAACAAAAGATGACAGGCTTGTAATCTGAAAAAATCTTTATTTACTGTCAGAATAGGTTATCCATTTTCTGTTCTTTATTTCTATTCAGTTTCGATAAATAGCAGTTTTTTCTTAATTATGGCTGCGAATGCAAAATTCGAGAATTATGAAAAGTACGATATGTTCGTTTGTTATATTCAGTGTAACGAAAATTCGGATGAAGCATTAGAAGTTTATTTTAATAGGTATGGGCATCTTTTTATATTTTTCATCATATTTTACAATTTATAAAAACGTAATATTCGCAGATTCCCAGAAAGAAGACAGCCGGATAAAAGAATATTTTTAAAAATAAAATCAAACTTAATTGAAGTCGGTTCATTTTCCAAACCCCGACCTAGTATTTACAATAAGGAAAACCAGGACATTAATGAAGTAAACGTTTTGGCTTCAATTGAAACAAATCAAAGTAGTTCTTGTAGAACAGTGGAAGGTTCTGTCGGTGTTACAAAATCAAGGGTTCCAACTATCTAAAAAAACATAAGTTTAAGCCATACAAATTTCATGTCGTACAAAACTTACATCTCGGTGACGCAGACGCCGCGTAGAGTTTTGTAATTGGTATTTACAAAATGTAAATAGAGAGAATCATTTTGAAAGAACGATTATATGGTCTGATGAGAGTCATTTTACCAGTGCTGGTATATTTAATCGGCAAAATACTAGGTTTTGGTGCCAGGAAAATCAACATGTTATATTTCCACGGGAACGGCAAGGCATATTTGGGTTTAGCGTTTCATGCTTCATACTAGAAAGTAAAATTTTATATAATATATTTGAAGGCGGTCTTACTGCAAATAAATATTTAGAAATTTTGGAAAACATTGTGCCCGAAATAGTAGAGAATGTGCCCCTAGCTCATCTTAATAGCTTATATTTGCAACAGGACGGAGCTCCCGCGCACAATGCTCAAATTGTAAGAGCATATCTTAACAATAATTTTTCTGGCCGCTGGATTGGAATACATGGACCTGTAAGATGGCCACCCAGGTCACCCGATTTAACGGTTTTGGTATTTTTTTTTGTGGGGCTACCCAAAAAATAAAATTTATACCGTTCAGTACCAAACGATGGCAGATTTAAGAGAAGCCACTGAAAGAGCCTTTAGGGAGTTACAGGCACGGCCTTCTATTATTTTAAATGCACTGAGGCGAATCAGAACGATGTGTAAAACATATTATCTTAGGCATAATGGAGAACAGTTTGAGCAATATTTATGAGACAGTTTCCTAAATCATCAAAAATAATTGTAGCTTTTAATTTTTGAACGTATAACACAACTGAGTTAATTGTTATTAATATTTATAAAAGTTATTGTTATAGCTATATATTTTTAAAATTAGTGTTTTATATTTGTGAGAAGCTTGTAACAATTGTTTAATCTTAAAATTTATACGGTGTGCAGTTTAAAAAAATGTAAATTTGTTGAAAAATGTCAATTTTGAGCTTCACATTGAAGACAGCTATGAAGTATCATATATTCTTAAAAAGCTTGTGATAAACTGAATCATAATTACTAAAAATATATAGGGTGTCCCATTTAAAAAAATGCAAGTTTGCTCTTTTTCTCGAAAACAATTAAACATAGAAAAAATCTGACCAAGCCACTGGATTCTACGCGAAAAAAACTATCAAATTTATTTCTTGCCTTATTGATAAGTTGCAGCGTAACCGAGATACGGGGGGGGGGTATCCCCAAATGCAAAATATTCAAGAACACCTAAAAAACTAAGAAGGCTATGAAAATTCTGTTTGTGGCATCGTTTGTTTCTCAAAATAGTAACACAGTGCCGCGAAAACCGCAACCTTCTATCTTTACTAATAACGCAGATAACCCGTAAAACATACGAAAACTGGACACACACGGACAAAAATCTCTCAAAAATATCGATCATCTATGAAAATATACGTAGTAAACTTACTCAACAGGATTAAGTATGGAAAACCCAAAGATGGAAAAAGATTTGACCAGTATGCAGAGAGTAACTTGACCGAATGACTCAGTTGACTGTCAATCATAAAAACCCACAGCAAGGGTGACAGAGAATAAACAAAATTTGAGTTAACACAACCTATAATGAAGAGCGGTTTAGCGCAAGAACGAAGAATCACGGACTTGCAGTTCTACAGCAATCCAAATAATATAACAGAACAACCTAAAAGGAACAACGTTACATTACGCTACCACCACTGTTACCCGAATACCCTTACGAACATGATTAAATTGGGTGAGGTGAATGAATTCGTGACAAAATCTGGTTTGGCTATGATCGGTAGTCAGTCCATTTCAAAATTTTGACCTCTACAACTTTGTTTTAAACATTTTTCTTATGAAATAAACTGTTACCGAATCATTTTGTAAAAGCGCGTTTTTGTCACCTTTTATTCAAGCTTGAGCCTACCCCGAGGCCTTCCCCACTAAGTCGACAACTAGTATTCTTTATCAGGTCACTAATTAAGTAACGTTTTAAAACGTTTTTCAAAACCCTCTCTACCCCTCCCTTTTGTAAAGCAAAACACCCACTGACTGAGCTTAATACGATTTATTGAGGAAATAGATATTTATTTCATACCGTATTGTAAAACACACCTTTACATATTTGAATTTAGTCCAGAAAATAAGGTTTTACAGCAATAAGTCCGGTAAATTTTTTTTACCGGACTAGTCCTGTAAAATTTTTTAACGGACTGACATTTGTAAGTTTTAGTTTAATCAATGTCAAACACACAATGTTTCCACCAGTAAATATAAGCACTTTTCAAATATACGACGCAGAATAAAACTTCATTATAATTTTAAAACATAATCATAATTTTCAACAGAACAGTATGAAATAAAATATTGTACGTCATTCGTCCGGCAAATCCTTTACAGTAAGTATTCGTTTCAAAATTCCAGACTCGGCTCCTTCGTCGCCTCGTTTCGAAACATTTCACTCATACTGTAAAAGTTGATTTACCGGACTTATAACGTAAATATCTATTACGTTATAAGGCCGGTAAATCAACTTTTACAGTATGAGTGAAATGTTTCGAGACGAGGCGACGAAGGAGCCGAGTCTGGAATTTTGAAACGAATACTGTAAAGGATTTGCCGGACGAATGACGTACAATATTTTATTTCATACTGTGTTCTGTTGAAAATTATAATTATGTTTTGAAATTATAATGAAGTTTTACTCTGCGTCGTATATTTGAAAAGTGCTTATATTTACTGGTGGTAACATTGTGTGTTTGACATTGATTAAACTAAAACTTACGAATTTCAGTCCGGTAAAGAAATTTTAAAAGACTAGTCCGGTAAAAAAATTTTACCGGACTTATTGCTGTAAAACCTTATTTTCTGGACTAAATTCAAATATGTAAAGGTGTGTTTTACAATACAGTATGAAATAAAAGCTTTTACAAGACAATACAGACTTCAGTATATTTCTAACTTTTACGGCATGGTTGGGGTATATGAGGCCTAATGAGACACAGTGTAAATATGGCTATTCCTAATCTTTTAGGAAAGTGGTGCAACAATAGTACGTACACTTAATTATATAAAAAATTTAATTAAAATCACAAGTTATTTTACAAATACAATATAAATACTGACCAAAAGATTCATAACTTAAAAAAAAATAACGAATTTCTCAGCCGTAATATCCGTATCTTTTGTGGCCCCATCCATGTCCTCCATAACCTCCCCATCCGCCATAGCCTCCACCCCAGCCTCTACCCCATCCGCCTCCCCATCCGCCTCCCCATCCACCGCCATATCCACCTCCCCATCCATGTCCCCATCGACCATATCTAAAAAAAAAAATTATAATAGATTAACAACACGTCAAATACCACTAGCAGGAGTTAAGCTCATGATGAATGTTCCGTACCATAATTTCGAGGTGTTTTTAACTACAAAGAGATGTATGCAAGAGAGAAAACAGTGTACTGAATGTCCGGGCCGAAAGAATGGGCAAATATCTCAGCTATTAGTAAAGATAGAGCCACCAAAATTTTAGGAGCACATCGCTGGACAAGAAATATGTAATTTAACTTCTTCCCCCTTGAAAGGAGACGCTATGAGAATGAGGTCAAAAATTTTAATTGTGATCCTATCTCGAGTAGTATTTCATGATTTTAATAATAAAAAAAAAAAACGATTCTTAATAAAAAAATATTTCTCCGCGGTCTGGAAATTCTATACTATTACAGATACAGATTTGGATTTATCACAGGGTAATACCTATCCTACTACTACCTAGAGGACTACCCTTGGAAGTTATTTTTGCATATTAAAGGTATTTCACAACAGCAAAAGATGGGACACCCTATATATTTTAGCCGGAATTTGTGTTCCTGTTTATTGTCCATGAAGTACCAAATTTGTTTCCAATCTATTGCGGCGTTACCAAGTTATTAATTAAGTTTTTTAATTTTTTAATTAACTAATTTTTTGCCTTTGCACGGTCGCCATAAATATGCCAAATATTTTTTTTTTTATGATAAGGCAAGGAACTGCAGGATTAATCCTTTATGACGCTCTGCGAGCGGTGCGTGTGCACAGGAAATGATTTACGTTGGTCTTGAATCCTTGGAGATTATTCTCGTTGGGAAACACGGCCTCAGGGAGGTTGTTCCAGAGTGATGACGTTCCCCAGATAAAAGAATTTTTAAACAGTGTCGTTTGAGGGACACTAAGCTGAACCACGTACGGGTAAGCTGCAGTGGCTCGTCATGTATTTATACCATACACCGCTCTGGTTGTAATCAAGCAGGCAACCTCAGTTGTGCACTTACCATGAAAATATTTGTAAGATAGACTTAAGTCGACAAATTGTTTTCGATGTTCAAAGCTTTTCAGGTTGTTTGTCAGATTATAGTCACCGACCAAACGAACAGCTCTTCCCTGAATAAAATCCAATCTCAGAGTATGTTTAAGAGCAGAGCCCCAAATATGTGAACAGTACTCTAGCGATGGTTCAATTTGGGCTTCATAGACCATCGAAAAATGTTGGGGTGTATAGAGGTTTTTAGTTCGGAAAAATATTTCAAGCTTCTGCGAGGATGCCTTAACAACGGCCGCAACATGACTATGCCAAGACTTAATGCTAACGAATGGAATTACGGCCATAATCGAGGATAGAAATAAAATACTTAATAGATATAAAAAATATCGAGATATAGATGATTGGAAACTGTATAGGCAAGTACGCAATATGATCACTGTCGCCATTCGCAGGGAAAAAAGAGCATATTTTGATTTACAGGCAAGAAAAACTCAGAAGGACAAATAGTCCTCTTTAAAGCTATTAAATTTCAAAAATAATGAGAAAAAACAAATTCCAGATAATATTAACGATCCAGACAAAATAAATAAGTTTTTCATTGATTCAATTCCAAAAATAACAGCAGATAGATCTCTAATTTCATATTATAATGACAAGAAAAAAGATACCATTGTTTCCAATTTTAAATTTTCTAAAGTTACAGAAATTGAAATTCTTAAAACCATTTCAAAAATTAAAACAAAGGCTGTTGGCCTAGATAAAATAAATATATTAACAATAAATCTCTGCTTGCCATTTTTACTTCCATATTTAACGCATATTGTGAACTTTTGCCTACTTAACTCGGTGTTTCCCTCGGAATGAAGAAAGGCCAAGGGTATACCACTTCCTAAGATTACAAACCCTGAAACATATAATAACCTGCGACCAGTTAGCATTCTTTCAACTCTGTCAATGGTTTTGGAAAAGACAATGGAAATACAATTGCAAAATCATATACAGTTTAATAAGATTATTCCTCAAACACAATCTGGGTTCAGGACGGGCCATAGCTGTAGTACGGCATTGTCGAGTATTTCAGATGATATTTTTTTGGCTACGGACCAGAATAGTCTTTCTGCTATGATTTTGTTGGACTATAGTAGAGCTTTCGACACTCTGGATCATGATCTTTTATTATCTATATTGCATTATGTGGGTTTATCAAGGGAAGCATGTGTATTGGTGGAGGAATATCTTCGGGGTAGGTCTCAGACAGTTTATTCCGCAGGAAGGGCTTCAAATTTTTTAGATATGCTAACAGGCGTTCCGCAGGGATCAATTTTAGGCCCTTTGTTATTCTCAGTGTACATATCGGTTTTTCCCAATGTTTTTCTCTCTTGCACCCAACACTACTATGCTGACGATACTCAATTGTACCTTTCGTTTTCTTCTACTGAAAGTCAGCAAGCAGTGGCAGCTATAAATTATGATCTACAAAATCTTTATAATTTCTCCAAGAAACACTGCCTACAATTAAACTCTAACAAGTCAGCTGTCATGATTTTTGGTCGGGTAAGGGATAGGGATGAATTTGTTGGGTCTTATAGAAGTGACATATTAATTAACAAAGAACCGATCAAATTTTATAAAAATTTTAAGAATTTAGGACTAGTTCTGGATGATGATTTGCGGTTTACACAGCACGTTAATAAAGTAATTCAAAGAGGTTATATTAATTTAAAATTAATTTTTCAACATAGATATTTCCTCAGTAGAGAAATCAAATCTATGCTGTGTGAATCGTTGGTTCTTTCTCAGGTTAACTTTTGTGGCACTATTTATGGACCCTGTTTAAAAAGTGCCGATATCGGTCGAATTCAGAAGCTTTGATTACGGTTGATTTACGGTATAAGGAAATATCACCCTATAAGTCATACGCTCAAAATAAATAATTGGTTTAACATGGTTAATAGAAGATTATTACATTCGGCTACTTTTTTCTTTAAAATTCTAATAACAAAAACACCTCCATATCTATATAACAAAGTGCGTTACCGCGCAGATGTTCACAATTTGAACATTCGTTTTAAAGGAACGCTAACGCCTCCACTTCATTCGACCGAAATGTACAAAAGATGTTTTAGTTATCAAATTGCAAACACCATAAATAACTTAGGAATCGAAATTAGGGATATAAATTCTAAAAATATATTTTAAATGAAAATATTAAAAAAATTACTATCTGATCAATGAATGTTGACCTGTTTGAGTGGGGAGGAGAGAGGGGGAAAATAATTGTAATAGTTTTTGTAGGGAAATATTTGGATTTGTTTGTTGCCGCGCGTTGTTTCTTTTATTTCTATTTTTCTTATTTCTACTTTTCATTTTGTTACTATAATCTAGTTTTAGCTTATTATAATATAAAATTTTTAAATAAATTCTCTGTTACCAGGGTTAGATGTAAGAACAGGCATCCATTTTTTTCGGAATTGGATGAACTGAATCTCGCCCTTTAAATTGTAATTATTTTGCTTTTGTAATAGTTTTTTTTTATCATGCATAAAAGACCTTTATTATTATTATTATTATTATTATGACTGTCCAAATTGACGCCCAATAAACGAATTGGTGAAGCCAAGGGAATCCAGTGTCCCGCGGTGACTACATCCGATTCTTCAACATTAACTTTTTTAGAAAAACTGTCGCCTGGGTTTTTTTAGCGTTAAGTTCTACTTGGTTAATGTCACCTTAAGACAAAATTTCTTCCAGGTCGAGATGTGAGATCTCCTGCTGCCTATTGAGATGTGCATTGGCAGTCGATGTTCGAGCATCCAAAGTAAAATATGAGACAAGTGTGCTGTCATCAGCGAAGCTCAATATAGAATTTTTAATTCTTTCCAAGAGATCGTTATTGTATAGTAAAAAGAGGGTGGGCCACAATATAGAACCTTGAGGGACGCCACTCGCAGAGAACGGTCTTTAAGAAAGCTTAACAGCCATGAACAAAATTGAACCGGCATTCCGTATGCTTTCACTTCAGTTAGGAGCCCCTCACGCCATACTCGGTTAAAGGTCTTGGAAATGTCCAGTGCTTCCGCGCGGGACTTCCGATGATGTTCTATTGCGTTGTTCCAAACTTGAGTAACATAAACGAGAATATCTCCTGTTGATGTAGACTTAGGTAAACCATACTGGCGGTCACTGATAATGTTGAAGCCTTCCAGGTACTTTTGAAATTTAATATAAACGAAAACTCTGTACAGAATTAAATGACATTCTTATGATATGGGAAACACGTAAATTTAATGAGTGTTAAGAAAATTTTTTTAGGTTCAGTGCATGATTAAATATCTTCTTATAAAGCATAAAAAATGTACAACGAAATATAGAATATTACAATATTCTAAACCATCTAAACTTACAAATTTAATCTAGAGGTCACGAAATTTTAAAGAAAAATTAGGGCACCCTATTTAAACACATCTCGTAAAATCATATAAACAGTACTCGCTTAATCCTGATGCATCTGTCTGCAAAAAATAATTTATTAAATTAAAATCGATAAATAAACCATGACATTGCGACAGTACATAACAAAAATATTAGGAAAATAATTAATAACTTGGCAATACCGCAACAGATTGGAAAAAAAATTGGGAATATAGAAACAATAAAGAGGGAAGAGGGGCACTACTTCTTGCTAAAATATACAGGGTGTCCAATTTAAAAATATTTACGGTTAAGTTGCCCGCTTTTATGAATCACCCTGTATATTTAAAAGTAATATTATAAAATAGGGCTACTATCATAGGTATTACCCTGTAGCAGATCGAAATCTCCATCTGTAATAGAATAGAATTTAGCGTACAAAGGACCAATGACCCTGTACTGTATATACCATCGATATCTTTCAATCTAAATTAGCTTCAATTAAAAATCTTACCCTCCATGTGCACTAGCTGCCGGTGCCAAATCGTCATCACCCTCTAAGTCACTGTCAGATTCTTCTATAGATTCCACTGGTACAGCTATAGGTACTAACTGTGGTTTAGTGTCTTCTACTGGAACAGCGTTACTTAGTGCTAAACAGGCAATTGCCAAAATAGCAATTTCCTGAAAAAAAGAAAACTTTTTAGGACCGCACTTATTATTCATTTATTGAGAATGGGAAACTGTATTTTGCTTAATAATATGGGGAATGTGAAGCCAAACCAAATTTCATTCTGCACAAGTTTTCCAAAATTAAGTCATCAAAATTCTATATAATTATGACAAACCTATACATTCGAAGACTTTACATACATTAGGCGCTAGTCATCTAGTCAACTTAGTAAAATATTGTAGACTAAATAGTGCAAATTAATTTTTAGATTAATACACAAAGAACAGAAATGCTATACACAAATTTTATTTTCACATAATATACATAATTATGAAACAAGGACTTAAAATAACATAATAATATTATATCAGGTTATATTATATGTTATTTTATGCAAGATCTTATATAGGTCTGTGTAATCCTATCTATAATTATTTAAAATGTTAGAAACGACTTCCTTAGCTTTAGATTGTTTATAATAAATTTAAAACTTCACTTATTAGCCTCACATTAATTGGTTTGTAAGCAACATGGCCGAATTTAGGGCCTCCACAAATTCAAATTATTGCAAATTATTTCCGACAATAATTTTTTTAAGAGCAATAACAGACAATTTTGAATTCCGCCTATACTTTGCCAATATTTGATAGTTTTTAAATCATGATCCTATCAAAATTCTTAAATTCATAATTTAGAACCTATCGTATGTGAACTGTACTCAATCAAGAGATGATGTTTTGTATGTCGTTCGAATAAAGAGTCGACGTGATTTACTCCGGGAGCTGGATTTCACGAAAATCATTAATAATTTTGCGACAAAAAAGTCTCACCTGATAAGATTCATTTTATCTATTACATGTATGTAAATATGTTCCTCAATGGAAAATATTCTTTTTTTATTCTAGTATTCAAAAATGATTATGCTTGTGTGGCCCCAGGGTTCCGCACCTTTAAATTTGGCCTGGCTCTGGTAAGCAATCCACTCTACTGATAATTGTGCAATATCTCCCGGAGTCAGAGCTGGAAGCAGCACTGTTAAGAGAGTTTTACAAGTTAAAAAATTGTAATTATTTATTTAAAAAAAATTAAAAATTCAATGAAATTTTAGGAATAAACGCTATAATATGTTTCAAACTCGTAATAATATACAGGGTGTTTTATTTTACTTTTAGACATTTTTTTAAATAACCAAAATGCCTGTATTTTTAGACCACCCCGTTTTATTTCAAGTAAGATTTAGCCACAGCGTAAAAAGCCTCCGGATATTACCTAACCTCCAACTAAATTTCAGTGCTTAGGTATGTCAGTGTTCAAAATGTCAGCATTTGTGGGAATCATGCTTTTGGAGAAAAAGTTGGAGGAATTAATCTTATAGTTTTTAGATAAGCGGCTTTAAGGATATTGTGCTCTGAATGTAGTAAATCATAGTAGTAGCTATAACAGAGCAAGCCTGGACTCAACTGTACATGGCTGGTTCCAGGAAATGAAAAGCCTTTTATATATTGACGTAAATTTTTAATCAAATGTCGGCCTTATGAAGCGATCATCACTAGGGCTGTAACTGAAATTGTTAGCTAACTTACGGAGGTGATTCCTAATGAGATTCTAAAGAAAAAAGTTTAAATGAACATGTGTACGGAGTTGCTCCGTTTTTGAAATACAAAGTGTTAAAATTAAAAAAAAAAAAGTTTTTTTATAATTATTTAAATTTCCTTTTTACGAATTTGTTAATATTTGGTACCGTTATTTGTAATGACAAGGGGCTTAATTAGCCCTGACTATGTTAAATTTATTAAATTCAGTGACGTCCCGGGGAGCACCTTAACTAATATTATTAACAAGAAAATGTACGCCACTGCCTTTTTTCTAATTTTGATATTTTTCCTGGAATTTACCAACTAATGATACACCCTGTATATCAAAAACGAGGCAACTCCGGACACATGTTCATTTGAACTTATTGTCTTAGAATATCCGTAAGCAATCACCCCCTCAAGTTACGTACCGTACTTCTGAAACACCCTGTATATATATGCAAGAAAACCTTCTATATATAGAGAATGGCCAACTTAGATTTGTTTAGAGCCAATTTTAAGGCTTTAGTCCTTAGTATGGAGAGTTTTAGGAAGGAGGCCGATCGAATATGGTCGAATTTTAAATTTACGTCCCTGTTTTTCGTTACTTCGCTGGTTGGCCGTCGAGGGCGCCACTGCACGCTTCCCGGCTATTTTTTGCAGGTTTTGATAGGCGAGTGCGGTATTTTTTTCGAATATCTTAAAAAATAAGCTTTGGAATTATTTTTTTGCGTTATTAATATAAACAATGAGTGGCGTACAATGTTTTACAAGTAGCGTTTGCTTCGTGCCGGGGTGTAAAACTGGATATTCGTCTGATAGAAAGCTCAGGAAAAATCGTGGTGAGAAAAATCCTAGTCTCTTTCAAGCCCCTAAGGTAAGCAAAAACCACAAAAGGTTCACAATATTGTTTATTAATAGTGGTCTTTCGTTACTCGTCTGTCTGTGTCGTCTATCCTTGATTTTGTCATCATAGATCTTAAAAATAGATTATCCGACAATGGACGTATTTCTATTAACCAAATTTTTGATAATGTTAATCAAAATTTAATTAAAATTTATTCATTGTTACGAACTGTTAAACTAACTTTAAAAAGGTATTAATAATTTAAGAAATAATATTTCTCCTTTAATTGGTATTTTATACAAATTAAGATATTATAATAGGTACCTACTTACGTCCCCTTAAAACTTTTAAGAAATATTTACTTTACAATATAGGTAGGTAGGTACTCAAAATTTCAATATTTAATATCATTTTGCCAGTTTGTCGAATATTAATCCTTTAAAAAATTACAAAATAAAACCATAAAATGCATTCAAGGCCCCCCGCGCCTAATTATATTACCTACCTACAATTTTGGAAAACAATCAATTATAGATATCTACCTATTGTATATGATAGAATAATAAAAGTTTATAATTAATATACCAAAAACAATTAAAAATACAATCAATACCTATAAAAAAAAGGTTTAAATATTTATTAAAAAAACATTTATCGAAAATATAAGATATTTCTATTTTTGTTATACTTTTTAAAAAAAGTTTTAGAAACTTATTAATATATTAATTATTTTATTGTTAAAAAAATTTTTTTTTTATTTAATTTTTTGGTTGTTAGTATACTATAATTTCTATTCCGTTTCTTTTCAATTTAATTTTAAAATCCCCCTTTATAATCTTTTGTAAAGTTAGTTGGGAAATAAGTAAGTTAAGAATCGTCTTCATTTCAGGTCTGTTAAAAGGTGTACGTACTACCTATAATGAACATATGTTAATTTATTTTTAGTTTGAATTTAAATAAAAAATGTATATAGTAACGTGCAGATTGTGTAATTATTTCCTTTCCAAATAAAAAAGTTGTTTGAGTGTCTATAAAGAGTAAAGACCGCCAGTATTTGAAAAAATTAATCCTCCTGGTAATAATAATACAGTGTCTTAGAATGCAATACACCCTTTTACATGCTAGAATTATGTATCTAGGGAGTATCCCGCACCCGCCTCTCACACATATCTCGGTCTGTAGACTGTTTAAATTAACTAATTTCGATAAAACAGTTAATTCTCCCATAAGAACCCACGAAATGTGCAGCACTAATGGAACAATGCGATCCTGGCGGCAGTTTTTGAAGCAATGCAAAAGTGGGACCGGAATCGATGTATGCGATCGGTCTCCTTCCTAAAGCCCTCCATAGTCCTTAGTTAAGACTATACGAAAAAAAAAATGACTAACATTATTTTTCTTTGTGGAAAATATTGGATATCCGGAACTAACTCGAAAACGAATAAAGATATTAGAACCCGGTTTATGCCAGATGGTAGCTATTTGAATGCTTTTTGAAACTTTTTGAAACAGAACTTAAACCGTGCAAAACTGTAAAGTTTTAATTTAAATACTAATTAGTCATCAACAGGAAAATCCGTTCTAAAATGAACGTGGAATCCCTTTTTAGCGCATCTATATTACTTGTAGATGAAATATGTGAAATATACAGTACTTTTAAAGACACGGTATTTACCAGCTCCCCATACTTATATTATATAGGTATACATTATCAGAGATAAAAAGAAAAACTTAAGACCAAACTGTCGCAAAAATGGAAGAGCTTTCCATTGTCGTCATGAAGATAGTACTTCAATTGGGTAATTTTTTAAATAATTTAAAAGTCGTTAGCAATCTAGCGGCACACGTACAACTTTAAAAATATTTAAAATATCAGCGTTTTCTATTCACCAGTTTTAAAAAATACTTTTTAAGATATATGACCATTTTCAGTAAATTACCCTGTATATTATATCTAATGTCCATATGGGTATATAGTTACATAGATAATAACATATTACACTAATGAATTTAATAAATCAATATTTTGAATGTGTTTATCATGCCTTTGTGTAAACAATGAAAATATTTTTGTACCAAATATTGGTTATTTCTATTTATCTTTTAATTTAAAAAATTAGAATGGGTAAATTGCAAGGTCACATATTGTACACATGATTTGCGTTCCGCATTATATCTTTCGGCACTTTGCGCCTCAATATATAAAATCATAGTTCACGTCTCAATCTCGGTATATAATGTAATATTAATTCTTGATTTTTTTTTTACAACTAACTCGTTTCTTGTTGATTCTTGATTTTTTTAAGAAATCCGATTCGTCCCCTCTTTAACCACATCTGACAAAGTAATTTAAAGTCTAGACAACGAAATAGAAACGAAAAAACTGAGTACCGACTAACTATTTTAACCGAGTTTAACGCCCCCCTAGCCTTAGCCCAATACCTCCACGAAACAGGTACCAAAATGTGTAAAGAAATATGCCTTATCTTGAGTTTAGCCCTACCTAGCAATGGAATGTGTGGCCGGACATGATTATACTGTCCAGTCCAAGCGGTAAAAGATATTTAAAATAAGTAGAAAAAAAATCAGAAGTAGGTACCTAATTAAATTTAGATCTTGTAGTTAAGCTACCCGAGTGTCAGGCAATTTCATAAAGTAACAAAAGCGTAGTACCTTTCCTCAATTGAAATGCTAACAAATATGCAATCAACTTAAATATTAAAATGGCAAAATTAAGTGATAGCGTAAGGACAAAATCAAAATGTCACAATAGTTCCTACTGATCAATTTGAAATCCAATACAGGGGTGGGAGCACGAAACTCGATCAATCGACTTTTTTGACAGAAGAGCCGAAATTTGGCGCACGAAACTCGATTAATCGAGTCAACTCGATCAAAATCTCTCGATAGCGGCAGGGCAGTCGAGTAGCTAGATTGTGAGGTTAGTATCGTCTTTTAAATTTTAGGGTTAGCATATTTTTGTTGTTTTTTTTTATGTTTATGGCAATATAGTTTGGTTCTTGGATACTCTTTGCCAATATGTTGCCTGTTGTACATGAGGATCTGTTGCAGCAAGAACAAAATATTGCAAATGTATGCCTTTTAAGAAAGCGGCGCGCATTAAGGGTCGAAAATAGTGCCTTTAATTTACACTTGCCACAACGTCTCAACGTTCGAGGAATTAGTGTTGAAAATATTGTACTAGCTACTTTAAGACTTGTAGTTACAGGATCCTATCAGCGTTGCGTCGGGGAGGAATATAATTTTGGCATGGGCCAGACAACCATTGCGAAATATATTAAGATAGTTATAAATGCTATTAATGACCATATAGTGGACCAAAAGATGCTCCCACTCCAGTTTAGTGGACAGTGTGAGATGTCATTTTTGCGAAATTCCATGCGGTGCGCGCTGTCTCATAAAAAATAGTTTCGGGTTCCGTTGTCATTTTCGGTTGCCGGCCGAGCCGACAGTGCGCACAAGCCTTAACGCAAGATAAAGTAATCAGGATTTTTAGTAATTTAATTACGCTGCAATTAAATTTTAAATTAATAAAACAATACCAATCCAATGGCTCCTGTATACAGGGTGTTTCCTAACCTCTCTGAAATAAATGAATATGTGGTATAAAAGTTTTTCACATGTCGCTTCTTTTTCGAAATACAGGGTGTTAAAGAAAATTAGTAAAGCAATAATAATCATTTTAATAATTGATTTAAAAACTTTAATAATGAACTCACATGAACAAAAGTCAAATAAATTGCTGAAAATGTCCTCCATAAGCCAGTAAACACCCATGTACATGACGTGCTAAATTGTCTCTTACGTATTGGAAAATTTCGGGACTGTTAAGAATCGTATTAAAACCATCAATAATACGCAGTCGAAGATCTTCTTCAGTAGTATAAACGAGTTGTTTAAGGTGACCCCAGAAATAACGCAACATAATGATAAAAATACGAAAAATGACTAAAAAATTAAGGTACTCTTTTACCCAGATCCCCGCCAATGAATTAATTGTAAAATTTAAAATTGACTCAAAGTAAAGTGCTCTAATCTCTTATGTTTAACAAATATCATGAGAATATCGTTTGGCATTAATTAATAAAATGAAAAAAAAACGAATGCGAAAAACTTTTATACCGCATTTTCGTCTTAAAATAAGGTGAGGATTCACCTCCTTCGTTTTTTCAGAGAAGTTAGGGAACACCCTGTATAAGCGATTGTAAAAGTCACTGTAAAGGCAAAAAACTTTGTTCAGCTTTTCAGACTAAATAAATAATCATTTTATTCTCATTTAACTTTCCATGAAAATGTTAAAACTATTCTGCAATAATTCAGAGAATTAGGTTTTTTTCTTTGTCAGGGCTAGTAAATGTTATTATTTCACAATTGAGGTTTAAACGCAAAATGCACACATGGTTATGGTTCTTTTATAACTAAAAGTGTACCAAAAACTGAAAATTTTAAGTGTCACCCTGTACTTAATTATCTGGTACCTATAAAAAATATTGTGCAGTACAAACGGTTTTTGAAAAAAAGTACTAAAGTTTGCTAAAAAGCAACATATCCCTCTATCCCTAAAATAACCTAATGAGTGGGGCACATTAAACCTAAAAGGAAATCTGATATTATAAAAAAGAATCAATTTCTTACCTTAATCATATTCGCAATATTTCACAATTTAAAATATCGGACTTTAAGTATAACGACCTTTAGTCACAAGAATATATTGTATCTAAATAAGAACTGAATAACTTCTTCATCTTCGCTTCTGTTTATATATAGGAAGAATCCTTTTCGGGATTTTTGTTTTCAGGTTGTTTATGCTTTGTTGTTAATCAACAAAAGGCGTCGGACGCGCAAAACGTATAAGAATAAAATTAAGCATTCCCCGGCGGGTACCATATAATCAGTTTTTCTTTACTATCGATACTATTTCCTTCACAAATTATTAAATTAAATGAAGTTTAATTCATTCCAATTCCAACAACCGGAGCAAGGTCGCGAAGTTAAATTCTTTGCCATCAACTCTGGCCTTAATTAGACGTAGGAGTAGGCGAGCCAACTCGGATTCGAAACCGAGATGGTGATTTTGCTAATTTAACTCCTGACTTGAACATTTTCACCGTAAAGCCTTCATTAGGAACGTCTAACCACAAACCACGCAAGATTTGGCATTCTACATCAACTGGGATGATCGAAAGAGACGATTTTGAACTTTTCCTTAGCGCAACGTTTGTTTTACCTATGACAATCCATTCATCGATCTGTGCTAGAGAAGTATCGGATGTCATCCTAACTGGTACGAAAGTCTTCAATCCTTTCTCCAAAAAGGTGCATTTTTAACGGCAGGTCTTGTTTTACCAAAAATTGCGAGTAAGCTGTGAAATAAAAAAAGTTTCTACCGACAATAGCGTAAAACCCCTAAACTCAAAATCAATGCAAGCAAACGATAAACCAAAGCAAAGAAGCACACAACCAGAGGATCAAAGATATACTTCTTGAATGTCTGAACGGATCAAGGTCATTTTGAACGATAGCTAAGGCCCTCAGTCAGAACTTTACCAAGTCAATGACTTTACCTCTAACTCATTCTGACGGCACCATTGCGACCAGAATACAAGAATAGGCAAACTGACTGGCGGAACTATTCTTTTTACATTCAACGGTTAACTTTCAGGGGAAAAACTTCACCGAACATTTCCGCTATAGAATCGAGAATGCCCGAGACTGTTTTCCGGCATCACCCTGTTAAACGAATCGTAAAGAGGCTTGACACCGCATTTGCTCCTAACAAAATTCTAGGCTATCTAACTTAACTTACAAAAAACAAATATTTCTTTCCTTCTGGAGAACTTCGCGCATCCAGCCTAGGCCCAAAAATGGCAAGAAGATCTTACCAAGCAACTATCGTCTAGTCGCATTGCTTTCGGTTATATCAGAATTTATGGAAAATACTATCAATGAAAAATTATTAAAGTAGCTGGAAGGCTTCCACATTGTCAGTAACCGACAGTATGGATTTCGTAAGTTTAAATCAACAGAAGACCTTCTCGCTTTGAAGCAACGCATTAGAACATTATGGGAGTCCCGGGCGAGAGGTCTCATATCTCAACAAAGACCTGGAATAAATTCTGTCTTGGGGTGGCAGTAACCAAATAGAATTTAACGCTAAAAAACCCAGGCGGCAGTCTAAAAAAGTTAATGTTGAAGAACTGGATATAGTCATGGCGGGACACTCGGTTCCCTTGACTTCATCAATTAATTTATTGGGCGTCAATTTAGACAGTCATATGTCGTGGCATAGTCACGTTGCGGCCATTGCTAAGGCAGCCTCCCAGAAGCTTGGAATATTTTTCCGAACTGAGAACCTCAATGTACTCCAACAGCTTTTGATGATCTATAAAACCCAAATTCGACCATCGCTGGAATACCGCTTACATATCTAGGGCCCTGCTTCTAAACATATCCTGCGATTGCTGGATTCCATGACCGGTGACCATGGTCGTTAGGAACTTAATTTTTTTTGTTGGCGCCATTTCACTTATTACATTTTTAAATATATGTAGGTAATTTGCGATAAAGAAATACCCGTCTTATTATTATTATTATTAAAATTACTAGATATTAATATTATTATTGTTACTACGATTATGTCTATTATTATGTGTTTGAATTCTAAAACCAACTTAAGTAAACTTTTTAAAAGAAAATTTTAACAATTTATTTTTATAATACCTGTGCACCTTTTGTGAGATTTGGTATTTGCACATCAAGAGGCATATCTAATGAATAAGTCTAATTAATACTTCAGAACATTTAATATTAAATAAACCCAACGGCTTGAAAATTGAAAAATCGACTTTTACATAATATTAGCGATATTATGGCATTGCAGAAAAATGTTTTTATTGTTTTACGCGATACCGCAGTGGGTAGGATAAAAACAAAGTTATGATATTTGCTCAGGTTTAGTTATAGGCCATTGCAAGGAACTTTGCTATGAGAGGAAGATTCAGCTTGCTGTTGTAGTAAAGTAACTTTATAAAATATCCTCTTGTATGCGCAAGAATGAAACATTTCAGTTTTTGCAGTTATAGAAAGATAAGCTTTATATGACTTAAAAGTTATTACTTATATTTACCTCAGCAAAAAAACTTTGTTAGAATTGAAAGATATTCAGAGTGCCCAGGCGGCAATTATTTGTCTGCCTATAGTAGCAAATTAGTCTCGCCACAGCTGTAAAGCTATTGACTCTGACTGTAAAATAAGCAGGGTGTCTTTAAAGTCCCAAACTGATCGAGATTTCTGTAATATGGCCCAGTTTATTATTTTTGGCGTATGAATTTGAGATAGGGGCTTTATATTATGCTGTGCTGTGCCCCCTAGTACATTCATAGTAATGATAGTTTCTTAAGTTTTCCTTTACATGTTTTCGGTTGTAGGGACTTTTTTTCGATTACTTGGTTGGATGTTTTTGTTTGAATTATTTTATTTGTTTGCGTTTACTTTATTGCTGCTTTCTTTTGATTTTCGTATTTTTATGAATTTTGAAAAGATTTTATTTGAATAAATCCAGAAATTGAGTTGTGTTCAAATCTGTTTAAGGAAGGAGTCATGTGAGATCAGTCTATTTGGTGAATTTTCTGTTCTGCTATAGTATTTTACTATTATTTTGTCTGTAAATTGTTTGAGGGTGTCAATTTTTAGGTCTAGATACAATGCATTGTTTATCATGTACATTGGTGCCTACACCATTACTTTTAGAATTTTATTTTGAACTCTTTGCACTTTTAAAATTTTGATCTTATTTATGGTACATCACGTAGGTATACCGTAAGTAAGTACCGGGCGTACTAGTATTTTGTACTGGGTGGCCAACTAAGAATGCGAGGTACTGTATCTGGGAAACTATCCATCGTAGAGGCTTGCGGCAAAAAAAATTATTACTAAAACGGCCAAGAGAAAAACCTGGAAAATATTTTCAAGTTTCTGAAATGGCCGCTAGGGGGCGTAACTGCAATCTTGAATCTAAAAAGGTGATGTTTCTGTAAATTCTGCTCTATTAGCCCAATGAAAAAAATCCTGATCTTTAAATCGAGAATAACCTGAACCTTTTTTGTTTGACACTTTTTGCAGTATCTCCAAAAATAAAGTGGTGGGGGGTTTTCAAACGATTCCGTAAATAACATCCTGTATCTTCGAAACGGCTATGCCGATTTAAACAAACTTGGGCTCGTTAAAAGGAGCTATTATTGGGCTACAAACATCATTATATTTGAAGTTTTGTGAGTTTCACATATCGCCGCTAGAGGGCTTTTTTCGACATTCCAACAGAAATGGTTAATTTTCTCAACAAAATAAAATGCATTGGTATGACTTTTTTTCATGAGAAGGTAGCTAAATGATGCCTAAACTAGCTCGCGAAAACCGCATCTCGATTTTTCTTGTTCCTAACCCAAAATATCGGCAATAGAAAATTTTATACGAAAATCCCTTAAATTTTAATTTTATTGTAACTATATTTTTCTGGAATTCTTTATATTATGTAAGTTGTGGCCCTAAAAAGGACAGACTCATAAAAGGAAAATTTTTGATGCCCCCGAAAATGCTCGAAATGCTGACCATCACGTTCTATGCATTGCTGAAGCCTCTCATGGGTAGACAAAACTGCGTTCAAACGAAGATTCCAGCTGTCCAACCAGCCCAGTAGAAGCATGATATGACGTTGCAGGCGTGAAACTACAACCAGGGCGCCCTTGAGGTTGTAGTTATCGCAGTATCATCAGCGAAGGGATAAAGTTGTGTATATGTGGGAATTTAGGGATGTCGCTTGTGTATATATTATACAAAATAGCAGCCAGTGGTGAGATAATTACATTGACTAGAACGTTTGGCATACGCACACAACACAGTTTAATATTATAGGTGTAGGTATACAGAATGTCGTCCGGTAAGTATATGGCATACTCTTAAGACATTTATGGACACGCCCTCGGCATTTGTGTGAAGGCCAAAAGAATTTATTTTAATACATGTCAAAATCGATGTTTACTGTGCCGCAGAAATTTTGAAAGGGTTGATCATAGCTTAAGAGAAACTGATAAAAAGTGAAGTGAAATTGCTACCGACTGAATGCTATATGTAGCTAATCTTTTGCTAATCCATGGAGGTTTTTTGCCGCACTGTGGTGGAGAAGGGTCTACAAGAAGGGCAAGGAACCCTCAGTCAGAGGAGGAAATTTTGAATGAGATTGCTCAAAATCCCTCTAATCGTGTAAGGAAAATGTCGCTCCAAGTTCATGCGACAAAGTGGGTTGCTCATAAGAGGACTGCTTTATCCTTATCACGTTTAAAAGGTGTGTACCGCTTTATATCCTGCAAGAGTCAACTACGCAAATTGGTTTTTGCAACGTTTTAGGCAAAATATCAATTTTACTAGTATCGTTTTGTTCACGAGAGAAGCCGGTTTCACCCGAGACGGAGTAATAAATTGCCAACATTTGCATATCGGGCATGAAGAAAATCCCTATTCAACAGTATGGATAAAGTACCAACAAAGGTTCATGGTTAACATGTGGGAGGGGATTATTAGGAATCACCACCGTTCATTATTGAAGGCAGATTAAATGGTGCTATGTATTTGCAATTCCTGCAACAAGACTTAACGGTTTATTAGAAAATGTGCCTAGATATTAGAAATCAGATGTGGTATATGCGCACGACGATGCACCGTCCCATTATAGCCTATTAGTTCGTCAGCATCTATCCAATACTTTTGGTAATCGAGAGTCAAGGTCTCTCTTTAATGGTCACCGAGGTCGCCCGATATGACTCCAATGGATTTCTTTTTATAGCGAGAATTATAGAGGCTTGTGTATATTTCACACCAAGGACGATCTAATATAAAGAATAACACACAATTTCAACGAGATTCGAGGCAATCCTGAAATATTGTTTTAAGTACAACGAGAAAACGTCCATCGGCTAAGGAAATGTATAGTAAAGTACAGGGCCATATAGAAAATCTGCTGATGTAATCCAGAAGAAGCAAATCTTTCAGATAATTAACATTCTCGCATTAAAGTAATTTTATTATTTTAATGCGAATTGTTATTTATGTTATTCGATAAGTTACTATGTTTAAATAACTTGTTAATAAACTTGAGTATTAAATAACTGATATTCATGAACAATTGGAAATAAAAATTCATCTGGGGAAGACGAAATATCAATTAAAATATTCCAGAACATGCCTGATTCTGTTCTGACTGTCCTTGGCGAGGCTATTAATTACTCATGGAATTACGGCACTTTTCCAGCTAGCCTTAAAGCGGCCAGGGTTATTCCTTTATTTATTGCTTAGTTGGATTATTAACGCTTGTTTCATATACATTATGTTGTTAGGTTATATATGATATAATGATGACTGTTATTCACGCAGATGATGTTTATGACACGAACCGTAGGCGAGTCTTATAAATCATCCAAGGCTATTTCCATCTGACATCGGACTGATATAGTGTGGTGTTCCGCAGGGTTCGGTGCTGGGGCCAGTGTTGTTCCTGGTATATATTAACGACCTGGCCCTTGTAGACATAAGGGGTCAAATTTACACTGTTTGCGGACGATACTACCATTCTGTGGCACAATGACAATATTCACTCGTTGGTGGAGATGGTGTCGTCTGATTTACCAAAGGTGAAATAATGGTTCGACTTCAATGAACTAACTCTGAATGTTAACAAAACCAACATTGTGGGTTTTAAATGTAATGTCAGTGGAATGAGCATTGGAGATTGCTCACTGCTGGACCTGTCTAGTGCAAGATTTTTGGGTCTCAACATAGACAGTGACTTACAGTTTGGGACACACATAGCTGCATTAAACAGGAAGATTGCCTCGGGCTGCTATGCAGTGAGGAGGGTTGTCACGGAGTTGGGCGTCAACACGGCTAAGAGCGCATATTATGCTCTTATTGAGGCCCGCCTTCGGTACGGCATTGCCTTCTGGGGAATGTGTGGTCAGGGTCTGTTTGATACTGTATTTGTATTACAAAAACGGGCCCTTCGGAATCTCTATCACATAGGACATCGTTAATCATGTAAGCCATTCTTTGTTTCGGAGGGGATTCTTAATCTGGTGTCTCTTTTTATATTGGAGGCTGTTAGTCTGATTTTTAAATATAGGGAACGGTTTGTGGACCCAAGTCCCCATTATATTACTCGACAAAGTCCGGATATTCCTCTCCCAATACCGACATTTACGTTAACAAAAAGATCAATTATCTATGAAAGCAAAATTTTTTTTAACCATCTACCTGCGGGTATTAAAGGAGAAACGTCTATCGGATTGTTCCGTAGGAGGGTGAAATCGCTATTAGTTGGTAAGGCCTATTACACTCTGGCTGAATATTATAACGATACATTTTTAGTTTAGGTTTGTTTTAGCTTTTATATCTTGTAACATAGACTCCGATTTCTTGATTATGTTGTTTGACTGTTTCTGTAGTTTTATTGCTTAGTTGGATTATTAATGCTTGTTTCATATACATTGTAACGACTTTTTTCCCGGTCGTTACAAGTAACTAGAAAACGGTCCGTCACATTGAAAAATCGTAATGAATAATTGAATTTCTCGGTTGCATGAAGTAATTAATTACCTATTGCACGACCCTGGTAATGCAAAATCCCGACCTAGGCCAAAATATCGATCCGCAAATCTCCGCACATTGAACTCGCGTCGGTGACGGAAGCCGATGAATCTATATATAGGCGTGCAAGGGCCGTGTTTCTTTTCAGAACGAGGCAGCAAAAATCCTGTGCCAGGTCACTGTTTTCGAGTGTTCAAGTGAATTTTTGGGACACTAAAGTGTCGCGGGTTTTCCCGGATGTACAAATAAATTCATAAGAAATGCTTCCAGCCCATTAGGGGATATTTGTGACCTGACGAAAGAGAAACCCGACCAACAGGTAAATAATTGAGTTTTTCGTGTAGTATTCCGTGGAATTAATGGCGGCCATTTTGTTCCTTCCAGGTTTCACCTAGGATTTTTATTTTTCACACCTCAAATTTAAATTTCACTTTAAATTTCTATGTTTCACATTGGATTTATATTTTTCACTTTTTGAATTTAAATTTCACCTTAGATTTCTATCTTTCATGCCTCGCCCTAAATTTTAGCTTTTCTGTTCATGTCCTATTTTAAGTTACCGGTATATGTTTTACAGCTTAGTTGATCCATTTCATCACATCTGGTACATTTTAATCCGTAATCCGGGTTTAAATTTTTTCAAATCCCTAATCATCGGACGTATGACGAACGTTTCATCAGATATAATCAATAAAATCTCTTTCAGAAGGATGAACGCTTAAACCCGGATCAATAATTTCGACACTCATCAATTATTAATGCAACAATTTTCCATTCAAAGCCCTTGATGTCATTTTAACCTATAATTTTTTCTACATTTGAGTGAGGTTGCCATGCTCTCATTCAGGTTTCAATGCTTCACGTTTGTTTGATTTGATCAATGGCCTTAAAAAAACTTTAGCCAACCCCCGCTTGGGACAACGAGCAAAATTATTTTAACCTAAATATCTTTTGTTAGTAATTCCATTTGATACCCTGTACCCCGTTTTATTATAACGTTGCTGGTGTGTTGTCTGCTCGCTTGGAGAACCGTTACCGGAGCAGTGGAGACTTTGCCTGGTGTTCATCTTGGTTGAGGATTCCTACGATTGGTGTTACCTGGCATTGGCCGATTTATGGGGACCTACCGTACGAGACTCAGCTGATAACTGTGCCCTGGAGGTTAGCAGCGTTCAGGAGCAGTTCAATTGGATAAACCACTAAATGGACGAAACCAAGTGGATCGACGGACAAAAGTTAAGTGTTGCTATCAATTAGTTATTTGTTTTTATGCAGTCATTTTTGGTAGATAGGGTTGCGACTCGAATTCACGATTTTAAAGTAAGTATTAGTGATTTTTAGTGAATAGTAACTCAGAGCTGTCCGTTTGACGACCTTGTGCCTCTGGAGTTGGTGTTCAGGTGATTTTCAGAGTAGATATTAGTGATTTTTAGTGAATATTAACTCAGAGCTGTCCGTTTGACGACCTTGTGTCTCTGGAGTTGGTGTTCTGGTGAATTTTAGTGTAAATTTTGAGTCGGAGCTGTCTGTGATGACAAAGTGTTTCTGATGTCATTTAAATTAAGTGAATTCGAGATCCAGCCCTGTGAATTCTGATCAAGTTTTGATTTTCCTTTAATGCTAGTTAACTTTGGTGCCCCCGTACATTTTATTAAATAAAATTACTTACTCAACTGGTATATTTTAATTTTGTTTTTTATGGCCACGAGGCTAATAAATGTATACTACATAATCCAGTCGATGAAACGACACTAGAGAGATTCGTCTTAGTACGAAATGTGCAGCGAGATATTTTTTGTTTAACCCTTGCCCGGTTTTATTTGTTTCGCTTAATAGCATCCAACCTTCTTCAGGTCCATAGACCAATCCGTTTTAATCTAAGCCCTATATAAGCAGAGAGACCAAGGTTCGAAAGAACGAGTTTCCTGCAGTCAATTCTGACACACCCCGTATATTTGTTAATTAAATTTTTAATGAATTTGGCTTGATCAGTGCCCTGATATTTCCTTAGTCAATTCTGGCTATCAGCAAATCTGATAGTTGACACACCCCGTTGATTTTTTTGTAAATCTTTCTTATGGTACATCCCGTATATTAATGAATCCGTCCCTGTAAAATCGCCCATGTATATTTGTATATTTAGAGTTTATTTATGTATACAAAAGTTAATGTTAGGAAGTAGTGTTTGTACGTATAAATTTTTAAAGTTTTATACAGGAATTGCAAAGGTGTTATATTATGTAATAAATCTACTAAGTTGCCAGTAGAAATAAAAACCAAAATAATTGAAATTTTGTCTTATTTATTTGTTTAATTTTTTCAGGGATTAGGGAAGTTTTGCTTCAGTAAGCGCCCTTTAGTCTCTGACCAATAATAATTCTTTTCTAACATTTGGCTCTGTAAATTTATCTATTCTGCCCTTAAGGCCTTCTTCTTCTTTATCTTTGGTGGCCTCCTTAAGGCCCCTGGCGCCCACTTTTACCTGGAAAACTGATTAACTGTTACCTAATATATTATCTTTCCTTATCTGCGACCCATCTGCTCTAAAACCGAATAGACTATAACTGAGAAGCCGTGGTTACCTGGTTGAGTAATGAAAAAGTAAACACCACATAACCCAACAACAACAACAATCAATCAAATAACTACAAATAATTAATCAATTTAAATTTATTTTATTTTTTTTTATTTTTCATTATTACAACATTATATTTGTATCTTTTATTAGGTTAAGAAACACTTTGTCAGCAAGGATTATTTTATGTTCTTTGACAATAAAGTATATTTTTGATTGATTGATTTGATAAATTTCGAAAGTCAATGCTTAAACGTGTTATACAAAAAATGTATTTTCTTCGAAAACGGCTAATTCTATCAACACATATAGAGTATCTTTTTTAAAGATGAATGACCACAGTATATAAAAAATCAGTTTTCGGTTATGTAAAATGCAGTGGCGACTCGTGACATGTACTTTAGGGTGTGCGCCGCAGGCGAAAAATGTTTGAGGTGCCACGCCCCTTTTTACCATTGTATCGATTTTCTTTGTGTTTTTTATCCCAGAAGAATATTTAAAAAAAAACGTGGTTTTTAAATGGGATTTTTATTTCAATTTTCCCTTGGAAATCGATTGTCAAAAAGTTATTTAGAATGTTCTCAACAGAATTTTAGTCCATAACTATAACACTTCGTGTGAAAGAATCCGAACTACTAGCCATTAATAAATTACAACAACAAAAAAACACCCACAACACCGTCAATAAACTTCAAACTTCTCTAATCGCGTAAAAAAACTCTAACACAATCATATTAAATTATTGAAGTGTGTATTCAGATAGCGCACGGCGATTAACCGAAAATTCCCGATCAATCCACACAGGGAAAATCCATTAAACGAGAGCGCCGAGCGAATACACACACGGCAGACCATTTCAATCAGTAGATGTAAGTGCACGCTGCAGTCGCGCTTGAAGTCTTTCGCATTCGCCATTCTTATATACAAGTTTTCTTGATATTTTTTTTATATAAATTTTATTTTTGCTTGGTGCTTGGCTTTCTTAGGCAGTGCGCGCGCACGGGCGCACTTATTGACGAGCCGCCCCTGGTAAAATGACACTTGTCAAAATTTTGGCCCAACGAGTCCGTTTCTGACTTCCCTGACGATGAAAACATCTACGGTAGTATGGTTTTATGAATCTTTATGGCCTACATAAAGTATCAAAATTTTATTAATATATAGATGTTGCTTGAAAAGTAAGAGCCGAAAGGATAGGTCGCCCCCTTGGGGAATGTTTTTGTCTATAACGATATATGGTTAGTTTGACCTATATTATCAAAAGTATTGAAGACCATATTAAAGAAGTATTTGTTTATTAAAAATTATAAATATCTATAATGTATGTATAGCTAACTTCTACACTGTAAGTGGCAAATGATGTCGCGAAAGGAAATAATAAAATATATCTTGATTGCACTTCTTCAGTCGACCAGAACGTTCGCACTTTCTGGAGGACATCTAGATGATTCTAGCAGGCTTGCGAGCATACCAGCAGTAAAGCTAAATACTCATTCGCTGGGATTTCCCAGAAACTGGATAAACAGAATAGATGATAAAAAAATAAAACTTGTATCTCATTAGTAACGGCGACTGCAAGAATTTCCATAATTATGAAAAAGTAATAATTTATGACGACCGACGCTTAGCTGTAGTAGAAACACCGTGTTAAAATTTATTGTTCGATATTAATATCATAAAACTCTTAATAATAATTAAGTATTGTAAAGTTTTATTGATTTTTTGCTTGGTTTGGCTAACAAGCATGATTTGCAAAAATGAGATTAAGATTTGGTTCTATTCAAGAGCGTTTTTTAGATTTTTTAATGTGTGTAAGAAGATATCTTTTATTATACCGAGTCATCCAAATTAAGTGTCCACCATTGGTCACTTTGTTATCATTTAAGATAGAAGAATTGTTTAAATTAGCAAACTAGTAGTATTTTTACGACTCGTTAAGATGCATGAATGAAAAAAACAATTGAGCATCGTGTTTTCGAGCCATAAAGTAAAATAACATTTTTTTAAAAATGAAGACGCCTATACAGAGTAGTAAAAAAGTCGCGCAAAATGCCTGTAACTTTTGAATTACCTCGTATACGGAAAAGTGACCTTTATAAAAGTTGTTCAGTAAATTATTCTTCACATTTCTACCTGCATGAATTTTTTTCTGTCATTTCTGGTTTGGTTGCCATAGAGAATAACTTACTTTTTTAAATGGAACACCCTACCCTGCATATGATTGCATATTTGGATTCTATTGGGAAAACTCTGAATTTTTTGTATTTCAAATTTTATTGATTTAAAATTGTAACAAACTTTATAATAACAAAACAAATAGCCTAGAAAATTGAACAACTTAACATCGGAATAATAAACAAGTAAAACCTTTTCATTGGATAATGGCCCAAATTTCGGCCCTAATTCTCACTTTTAAAGATTCACAGTTATTTGGACGATTGACGTAGACTTTGTCCACAAAAAGAAGTCGAGCGAAATTAAGTCCGGGGATCGCGCTGGCCAGTCAATAGCACCTCTTCTGCCTATTTAACGTCCTGAAAATTGTTCGCTTATGTATTGTCTAACATTTGCCGCATAATGCGTAGGTGCCCCATCTTGCTGGAACCATACCTGTTCGTTTACGCCATTACTTACACCCGGTAGAACCATTCTGCAAGAAGGAATTATGTGATTCCTGAGGAGGTCCAGATACTTTTTGCCATTCACATTACCATCTATGGAAAAAGGTCCCACAATATGTCTACCAAGTATGCCCGCCCAAACATTAACCTTTTCGGGCCTCTGAGCATGATCTTCGTGGAACCAGTGAGTATTCTCAGAAGACCAATAACGATAATTGTGTCTATTAACAATGCCATTTAAATGAAAAATAGCTTCATCCGAGAAAATTATATTTGTTGCAAAGTTATTATCGTAATTGCATCTTTCCATCATCAGCTCACAAAATTCAGCTGTTCTATCAAAATCGTCCTCGTTTAACTCGTGCACCAACTTTATCTTGTAGGGGTGCAACTCCTCCTGCTTAAACAAATTTTTCACTGACTGATGAGATACATTAAAATCCATTGCCTGGATGATTGTGTTGGATTTTCATGTATTGAGAGCATGATATCCAAAGCTTTGTCTCCCCCGGTTGCTGTTTTAGGTCGACTGATCTAGCGGGTTCCCTAACACTGCCAGTTTCTCGAAATTTCTTTACCACTCGACACACCGTTGACTGATTTATTGGAGACCTATTTGTATATAATTCATTGAAAAGTTGACAAACCTGATCTTGCGATCTCGTCATTATGCCGTAACCGCTCATTATTAAAATGTCAACCCGTTGTTTCTCATTCAGATGAACCATAGTGTAAACAAATTATAAATTAGACGGCAGAAACTTAAACAGAAACTCAAAATTGACACCTCTTAGGTCGCTGTCATGAAAACACCTCGACTCAACTGGAGGGTATTAGGTAGGAATAATTATAATTCCGAAGTTTTTCGTTTTTAAGCTGTCATTATCTCGGAAACGCTTGCAGGTGAAAATTTGAAATACAAAATATTCATAGTTTTCCCAGTAGAATCCAAATATGCAATCATATGCAGGGTGTTCGATTTGAAAAAAGTAAGTTAGCCTCTATGGCAACCAAGCCAGAAATGACAGAAAAAATTCACGCAGGTAGAAATGTGGAAAATAATTTACTGAACAACTTTCATAAAGGTCACTTTTTGTATACGAGTTATTCAAAAGTTGCAGGCATTATGCGCGACATTTTGGCACTCTGAATATTATACTTTTATCTTTTAAAACCATTAAAATGATATTCTGTTTCGAAGTAATGGAAAGAACAAATAATAATAATGATTTTAGAGAAAAATTTGTTTTACCGATGAATGTGCACTCACCCTCAACCCCTCAAAATTGCTAGTATTGGAGCCAAGAAAATAGCATCGTCTTGTTCATGCTCGGACGCAATATCCACAAAAAGCAAATGTGTGGGCAAGAATTGTAGGACATCATATTAATAATAATAATAATAATAATAAACAATTTATATTAACCAAATAAATTGAAGCATACCAAGTACAAAGTATTATAATAACAAAAAATTGTTGGGCCATTTTTTATGGAAGGCAAGTCCTTACAGCACCTATTTGGACTTACTACAAGATCGAATTGAACCCGCACTAGAAGAAGTTGTACGCGAGAATCAGGAGATCTGGTATAAAATGGATGGTTGCCCTGCCCATAATTCTCTCATGGTTAGGGAATACTGGCAAAATAGTTTTAACGGAAATATTATTGGCCCACGGCATCTAATCATTTGGCTAGCCAGGTCTCCTGACCTTTCGTTAACACGTTGGCTGCCGTAATATAAAAAAAAAATCCAGTTATATAGTATAACTAGCCTCAATTGAAACACTTTTTTTCCTCACAAAAAACAGCAGGTAAAAAATCACTGTAAATGTCCATTGAAGCGATGTATCAGGACCACTCAACAGCGAACGCCGTACAATGCATAGATTTTTCCGTTTGGCTCGCGAATTATCCCGGTATACTTTGCAGCTTAAAGGTGATAGGACTGGTCGCCGTGTAGACTGTCTTACTTTGTCGTACTAAAGGAAACCATGGATAAGGCGTCACTGTGACTTTTTTAATATACATCGATTTAATATTTATGGATCCAATTTTGACACGGATCTCCTTAGTACTTTAACATTCAGTGTCGTAGACGTTGGTATATATCCTATTAGAACTATTTACTGTGCGTTATCTTATTTTATTTACTATTGTTTTACCAACGTAGTTTGAGTAGTTAAGTTTTCTGAAATATATTTCACTTATATATTATATTTTTATAATATTATTAATAAGATGGCTTTTTGGAGACCATTTGAGACTAATGATATGGAAACAATACCGGCGGTATCCGACCCGGCAACAGACGAAACAAATGGGGAGTTAATTGGCAAAGACTTACACGTCCAAAGTCAGCGTATTATTTTAAATATTTTTGAGTGCCTTAAAAACAAAAATACTGTGCAGTCAGATAGGGCTGTAGTGCGAAGAATTTCTGAATTGACCAAAATTTCAGAGTCAACCATTTTACGAATAATAAAAAAAGGAACTGTAATAGATCATTCTCTAAAGCGGAAACGAACAAACCAAAAGTTTAGGAACATTGACCATGCTGCCAAAGAAGTAATTCGGCGAATTGTATACGATTTATATAAAAAAAATCAAGTCCCAACTTTAGAAATGATTAGAGATAAATTGCGCGATTATCCTGGATATAATTATCAATGTTTAGAAACACTGCGAAGTATTTTAATCAATTGTGGATTTAAATACAAGAAAATAAATAACCGAATGGTAATAATGGAGTCACGGCGTATTGTTGAACTACGGCAAGTATATTTGCATAAAATTAGTGAATATCGTGAATTAAATAGAAACATAGTTTACTTGGACGAGACTTGGTTCGATACTCATGACGTTGTAAAATATGGCTGGGTAGATAAATCGGAAAATTGTAGCTTAAATACACCGTGCTCAAGAGGAAAACGCATCATTATTCTTCATGCTGGTGGCGAAAATGGCTTTGTACCTAATGCTTTGCTTTTATCTGCCAAAAACATTAAACAATCTTCAGCCGATTATCACGAAGACATGACAGCGGATCTTTTTGAAAAATGGATTTCTGAGCAGCTTCTACCAAACATTCCACCGAATTCTGTAATTGTCATGGACAATGCGTCCTATCATTCGCGTATATTGAATAAACTACCCAACAACAATACAAAAAAGCAGGATATTTTAACATTTATGAAAAATAAAAATATCAATATTGATAATAAAAATAAAATTCCTATAAAAAAAGAATTACTCAAGATTATTAAGAGCCAAAATTTTAAAAATGAATATGTAGTTGATACTATTTGTAAGACACACGGTCATACCTTGTTGCGATTACCTCCATACTATTGCATATTTAATCCGATTGAGTTAATCTGGAGTACCATAAAAAGATCTCTGCGGAAGCATAATGTATCGCCAACACTAAGCGCAGTAGTTATTGAAAATATTCGGCAAGTAGTAAACGACCTGGATAGTAATATATGGAAAAATTGTGTAGCACATGTTATTACAGAAGAAAAAGAATATCCGATTCTACCTCCCGTGGCATCAATAGTGATACAACCAGGCAATGATTCTACTTCTGAAGATTCTGACGATAGTGTTTAAGGTATTAAAAACTATTTTTTTTTCCCAAGTAACAGATTTACATGGTCGCGCGAGAACACTAGTGGTAAACAACTTTAATCATGGCGTGAGATATACCCGCCGCGCAGTTTAACTTTTGTTATCAAGTGTTTGCGCCTAAAACACGTACTTTTTTGTCCATGTATTTACAGTCCATCAAAGCTTTGGACTTTGAACTTGTAAAGTAAAATACCACTGTCGGTATATTAATACTTTTCAGTGTTTACACTATCGTTTTCAATAATTCTAATTGCTTAATCGGCAAAAACTTAAAATTTAAAATGTTTGACAAAACTTTTTGCGCGAACACCCTTTTGTGTACCTATTTGGGAAACTTTCATTTTGTATTTTTTAATTAAGATTTCTTTCGATATGGCCGGCGAGCTTTTAACCTGTTAGGTAGGTATTAGAATCTAAATTATAACCTTCGGCATATACTCACTAAACTAAATAAGGTTTTAAATAGCTATTTAAATTTAAATACTACGATTTCCAAATTTGCGTTCCCAAAACATATTTGCCAGAAATTTAACATACTTACTGGTTATTAGTATAGTAATAAACTTAATTCATTTATTACTCAGTCGGTACGCCTATGTGTCGAATTTCTTACTGTTTTTTGCTGTTTCAATTGAGACTAGTTAAAGTATACCAGCCGTTATCTTTTTTTTTAAGAAAATGGTTTTAATGGAGTAGCTTTTTACTTTTTTGTTAATGACTAACCTAATTTTCGCCTGGAACATATATATATTGATGAGACCTTGCATTGGGTACACGAGGCTCCAAATAGCACTTTTCGGGATAAATGGCCACGTGAGACCTATGTGGAGTCACAGCGCTTACGGACAAGGCCATGTGGGAGGGGCCAAACAGGCTTGCACATGTTAGGCTAAGCCGTTAGTTAGTTATTAGAGGTTAGTCTAAACAGATTGGTGTGTGGAACGTAAGTTTATAAAGTGTGTTTTTTATACAAAAAAATGAGCTACGAAAATGAACAACGGCGTTTACAAAAAATTTGGCAGGTGAGTTGTTCGCTAAAATACAATAATGATAATAATACTAATAATAATATTAATGGTTATAATAATAATAATAAAAATAACAATTATAATAAAAAAAAAATAATAATAATAATAATAATATTTTTTTTTGTAGGATATTTTATCTGACGAAGAGGACGAACCTTTTGATAAGTCATCTGATGAATATCTTCCTAGTCACAATGAAAGTTCAAGTGATGATTCAGACACATACAGTCTAAAACGGCGTCAAACATTCGTCAATACAATTCACTCCCAAAAACTTATAAAAAGCAGCGATGATGCTAGTTTTGCTGGTGTTGCGAGTACGTCTTGTGTTTCAAGTACGTCTGGTGTTACAAGTACGTCTGGTGCAAGCAACATATTTCCCCAGATAAGTAAAGATGTAGAAATGGACACCATAGAAGAGGTTATACGAAATTATACTGCAGGTTATGACAGTGATGAAAACGACATACCAGAGCAAAATAACACAGAGCTAGTTTGGCAGCAAGTAACAGGTGAAAATTTAAAACACATTTCTTTTACTAAGCCCGACGCAGGCATTAACCCCCAATTTTATGAAACGTATTACAATAAGTGTCCAATAGACTTCTATGAATTATTCCTAGACGATAATATATTAAATATGATGGTTTTAGAAACTAATCGATATGCAGCTCAATATAAATCAGAAGAATCAGCTCCTAAAGCAAGAATCCACCAATGGCATGATACAAATATAGAGGAAATAAAACAATTTATCGGAATCTTATTTTGGATGGGTCTGTGTCAGTTTCCTTCCATAGAATCATATTGGTCGAAGGATACAATGTACTACAATAAAATAAAATTCTTGATGTCACGAAATCGATTTCAACTGCTGTTAAGAATGTGGCATTTTCATGATAATGAAGTAGTGACTGATAACAGGCTCCAAAAAATATTGCCACTTTTAGAAAAGCTCATTCAAAATTTTCAAGCTCCACTAATTCCAAAAGAATCTATTTGCATTGATGAGACCCTTGTACCATTTAGAGGCCGTCTGAAATTTAGACAATACATTAAAAATAAACGCCATAAATTTGGTATAAAGTTGTACAAACTGTGCTTAGAAAAAGGGTATACATACAACATCCAAGTATACTGTGGACAGGACAAAATAGAAGGTCAGTCTTCATCACAGAATGTCGTACTAGTCCTTGCTAAAAACTTACTAAACCAAGGACGTACGATATATACAGACAATTATTATACAAGCGTGGCACTGGCTCACGAATTGTTGGAGAAAAATACAAACTTGGTAGGTACCTTGCGTACAAATCGCAAACTAAATCCCAAAGAAGTTACTCAAAAGCCATTGAAAAAAGGGGAGACAGTAGCCGCCGAATCCAATTCGGGTATCGTAATTCAGAAATGGAAGGATAAAAGAGATGTCCTTACTCTAAGTACGAAGCATACTTCCGAATTATTGAAAGTTAGATACGGAAACAAAGAAGTTGAAAAGCCATCGTGCGTAGTTGATTATAACAAACACAAAGCCTATATAGATTTGTCTGATCAGATGAAAGCTTATAATACAAGTTTAAGGCGAGGCGTTAAGTGGTATAGAAAGCTAGCAATCGAGCTTTTGACAGGTAGTGTCCTAGTAAATGCTTTTGTTTTACATCAAGAGGTAACCAACGATAAAATGAACATAACAAAATTCAAAGAGATGCTTGCAAGTAAACTTTTAAATTTACAATCAAATGATAATAGGCAGGATAATGAAACTACACAACACGTTCTCGACGATGTAGGAAGGAAATATAGAGGAAGATGCGTCAGATGTTATGAAAAACTAACAGAGGAATTCGGACGCATTCATGCACAGGCGAAATCTCTACGGACCAAATTTAGATGTTCTCAGTGCATGAAAAATTATTGTATGCCATGTTTTTTTGAGTTACATAATTGTACAAAATAATTTTTGCATTTAAATCTTCTTTTAGTTCCTAGAAATATTTTTTTTAAATATGTTTAGTATTTTTATAAATAAAAAATAACATTTGTACATTTTGAATTTTTTACCCCTAAAGTTGCAGCCATGTGTACCCACCCACAAGTCTCAATTCTACAGGCCAAAAGTATATTTTGCCTTTTCCGGCCATACTTTCTCGCCTCCATAAGAAATACACGCTGCTGTGACTTATCTGTGGTGTCACGCGGCCCAAAAACATTTGAATGTCTGAGACCACTACGTGGTGTCACGCGGCCATTATTAACAAATCTATGAGACTCCACCTTGGGTACTCATGGCAGTCAACGTGTTAAACGGCCTCTTTCTGTGGGGTCACTTAAAATTTTTTTTTTAAAAAGATATAAAATTTGAAAATCTAGACCAGCTAAAAAACTGTATTTCGTTAGAATGTGACAGAACTTCTCAATATCAACTCAGTAAATAATGTTAGAAATAAATTTTATGATCGGTTAGGATATTGTCTAGCTATTAATTGGGGGTTGTCTAAACATTTAATTAATTACTGTTTTTGTGAAAATCTGTTGCCTTAGGTATGTTATGTTAAATTAAAGGCTTAGTAAGAAAAACATAATGGTGTCTTTTATTTTGGATGTGTGATTGCCAGATTAGTGAAACGAAAATGTGTTTTTAACCCTTTCAGTCATATTGTCCATTACAGTGGACATTCATTTTCTAAGCATTCTATTAATTAATTTTCCACTGCAATCGCTCAAGTAATTTTGGCCATTCCTCTGGACACCCATTAAAAACCTATGTAAAGTATGTGCTGCCATCTAGTATTAAATATACAAACTTGGAGATTTATCATCGGGCGGCATTCCGTATGACAGTTTGACACAAGTAATAACGGTCTTATTAAAAGTCTTAAAAATTCATAAAAAACTATTTAGTTACGCAGTTTTTTGGTAATATCGGTAAGTAATTATGATATTTTAATTTATTATAATAAAAAATATTTAAAAAATGATGTTGTGGGCCTTGCATGTCCGTTTGAAATATGATGTCCATTATAATGGACAAAATGACTACGGATGCTGATTTTCTTAGAAAAATTTCAGATACGATCGAAATGGAAAATTTGCCATCTATAAGCAGAAAAAAAAATGGGAACCTCCGTTGACCGATGAAGAACTTTTAGAGTATCTAATGAAAGATGACGATTCTGTTATTCTGGGATTATCAGACGATGAAGACGAGAATACCGAAATATCTGAGTTCTTAAAAACTTGCGACGACAATGCTTTTGAACAAAATGTACCCGAAAATCATGCAGAAGAAGATCAAGGAAGTCCAACAGAAGCTACCAATTTTGAAGCACTACTAACAGAAATAGAAGGGGAAGGAAATGGACTAGAGAATGAAGAGAATACAAATAAAAATAGTTTAGAACCAGGCGCGTTGAAGGATAAACTAAAAGAATTTTTTGATATTTTTAATTTGACAAGCAAGAAAGACATTGAATGGAAAAAAAAAATGTAAAATATGAAACACGGCCAGTTAAATGGTGTATTCCCGAGAAGGTTTATGTCGACGCATTACCTGCACCAATTGAATATTTTATGAAATATGTACCGGATTCATTGTTTCAGCAAATTTCAGAAATGACAAACCTTTATGCAACGCAACAGAACATAGCGCGTTTTCCAGCTACAACAAAAGAAGGAATAAAGAAGTTTATAGGCATTCATATCATTATGGGGAACCTGAAATTTTCAAGAGCAAGACTTTATTGGAGCCAAGTTCTCGGCATATCTATCATACAAGAAAATATGACTTTTAATAGGTTTTCCAAACTAAGAAATACAATTCATTTAGTATATGTTACATCAAGGGGAGGTAATACAGACCGTGTCTGGAAAGTTAGGGATATTTATAATGCAGTAAGAAACCGATGCAAAGAACTCCAATTAGAAACAAACTTATGTGTTGATGAGCAGATTGTCCCTTTCAAAGGGCAAATAAATATAAAACAATATCTTCCAAACAAACCAAAAAAATGGGGCATAAAGTTATGGATATTAGCTGGCCAGAGCGGAATGATTTATGATTTCATTATTTATCAAGGCGCGGCAACTGAAATAAAATATGTGTATGCTCAATTTGGACAAGGTGCTGGAACGGTTATGCAGTTAGCCGAAAGAATAGATGAAAAGTACCATGGTCTATGCTTCGATAACTTTTTTAGTACTTATCATTTATTTCAATATTTGAACGAAAAATCTATAATGGCTGTAGGAACAATTAGGGTCAATAGATTTTGCGGACCAAAGCTATCAAACGACAAAGATCTAAAGAAACGAGGGAGAGGAAGTACTGATGTAGCTGTAAGTGAAGACGGGATAGTGATTACAAAATGGTTTGACAACAAACCAGTATTAGTTGCCTCAAATTTTGTTGCAGATGGAAAAATAAATAGCTGCAAACGATGGGATAAATTAGCTAAAGATTACATACATATTCCGAGACCCGAATCTATAGCAATGTACAACGCAAACATGGGGGGCGTAGATTAGCTTGATTTTTTGTTGAGTATTTATAGATCCTACAGACGTTCCAAAAAATGGACTGTCCGGATGATAACTCACGCTATAGACATGGCAATCGCAAACTCATGGATTGAATATAAAAAAGATGCAGAAACAATAGGTGTCCAAGCAAGCAAAATTATGGATTTATGGGATTTCAGACAAAATATTGCGCAATACCTAATTTTCCATAGAGATCCACTAAAAAGGGGAAGACCATCAGGAGAACCTGAACGAAAAATTACTCCAAGTAAAAAGGTTAAAACTGAAGAAAGGCCAATTGCAGAAAAAAGGTACGACACATTTGGTAATTTTCCACAAATTGATGCTAAGAAAGCAAGCACAAGATGTAAAATGGAGAAATGCAAGGGGAAATCGAGAACTTTCTGCATAAAATGTAACGTACACTTGTGCCTCGTAAATGGAAGAAACTGTTTCCTTAATTTTCATTAAAAGTAGAGTAACAACTGTTCCTATTGTTTAGCGATTTTTGTGTTTTTCAGTAAAGGTATAATAAATATTTGTGTGTTTTTTTTTTCTAAAGTCACCATGTCCAACTTAATGGACATGCCATATGTCGTAAAATAAGTGACATATCAAAAAATTAATATTACCAAAAATCATTAAAAAAATCAAAGATAATATGTGCCAAATTTTAAAATTTTCCGTTTACCACAAAAAGTTGGTGACTGAAAGGGTTAATATGAAATAATCTTTGTCCACGACTACTATATAACATGATCATTATACATGTCGTGTCTCCCTAATAATAATAATAATAATAGTATCCAATATACACCAGTGTATAATATCATTATACACGGTTTATAATGAAATTATATGATTTCAATAGGATTTTGTACGTATAATAAAAAACAGAGCATGCCATTAACGTCAAGTCGCAGCGATTGTTCCTATGGCAACACCATGGCACCTTGTTTTTATTTTGACAATTGCGTTTCGGTTTTTTATTTTGATTTAAAACGTCAAAAGGTTAGTTGTTCCAAAATATCAATATAGAGTTATGTTCACTCATCATTATATGCTTGTTGAATAATGCACTATTATTCGTTATGTCCATCATTACGTCAATTTTTGACAATTGCGTCATAGAAATTATGTACTGCTGTTTGCTGTATTGCCTAAACTATAGAAATGTCGTAATTTTGCCATCACATTTAATTGTTAATAACGAGTGATTTTTAAATATTTTGCTCAAGGGAGGCCATGCATTTTAAAAGCATCATGGCCGTACTGCGTAGATAAGATGACATGATTGTTTTATGACATTTACGTCTTATTTGAATTTGTGTATTTGTAAAGTTTAAAAATTGGAGAAATTTTGTAATTTTTGCAGTTATTTAAAGGTAGGTTACTATTGCTTTAACTAATATTTCTCCGGGGAGTCGTCTTTTGACTATTATAAAGTGCTATTTGCAGGATATGATTTAATTTTTTATTTTTTTTTTTTATTTTTCAGCTTATAAAGTTTTGGTGAAGCTTTGTTGCCGGATTGAAAGTTCTACAGTAAAAATGTTTAGTGAAGCACAAAAAATTTTTATTGTTGAAAGTTTTTTTAGAAATGGAAACAAAATAGGCGGTGTGTGGAATTACTCTATGCATGACTGCTTTGATGAATTTCGAACCGAGTTTCCTGATGTTGCGGTGACCTTTCATAATTTTCGTACTGGGTCACAATACCTAATTGATAAATTTCGTCAGACTGGTTCTGTTCAACATAAAAAAGGGGCTGGAAGACCAACGAAACGATCGAATGAGGTTATTGAAGAAGCGCGACAAATTATGGAAAATAATCCTTCAATTTCTATTAGGCATTTATCTCAACAAATTCAGCAAACGGATTTATGCTACAGTACATGTCAAACACTTTTGAAAAAGGATCTGCATCTATACCCTTATCGTGTTACGGCCATTCATGAACTCCTTCCCAATGACGTTCCCCAAAGACTTAATTTTAGTGAATGGTTTTTAAACAATTTTCAAGAAGAAAATAGTGGTGCTTTTGAAAAAACATTTTTTACCGATGAGGCTTATTTTTATTTATCAGGCTATGTTAATTCACAAAATATGCGAATGTGGAATACGCAAAATCCGCATGTTTTTGTACAAAGACCTCTTCATATTCATCCTCAAAAAGTTGGGTGTGTGGGCAGCAATTAGTTCTAGAAGAATAGTAGGCCCAATTTACTTTGATGGCACAATTACAGCTGAGAGATATCGGATCGAAATTCTGACAACATTTATTAATGAGCTTCACGATGATGAATTGCGGGAAGGTTACTTCCAACAAGATGGCGCTACACCTCATGTAACCAGAGAAAATTAAAAATTTTAAGTGAATTTTTTGAAAACAGAGTTATAAGCCGAAATACGCAACAAATATGGCCACCTCGTTCCTGCGATTTAACACCCTGCGATTTCTTCTTGTGGCCTTTTATAAAAACTCCATTTATCGAACACCAATTGAGGATATAAATGATCTTAAACGAAGGATTTCAGAAAAAATTGCCGAAATTAATAATTCTCCAAACGTATTGGTTAATGTGTCTCTGAGGGTAAGAAGAAACATCAGAAGGTGTCTAGAAGTAGGAGGCGGCCATATAAAGTAGGCTTTCAAAGTAAGATAGCTCAGGATTTTATATTACATACCGTCAAAAAACATTATTTTAGGTTTTCAACGTGACAACGTTGCTTTCTTGCAAATTCGCCCTATGATTTAATCTACGCGCTACTGCTACACTATGTATACTGGGTCACAGCCGCCCTTGAGCAAAATAATTAATAATCACTCGTTACATTTGTTGTTTGTTGTTGTTCAATAAGTCAGGATTAGCCCATTAAAATTTATTCAAACTTGGCACGTGGGGTTACTATATCGGCCTCTTCAAAAAATTGTAATATAATTTTTCTCCAAAATGTACAGGGGAGCCAATATTTAGCCACCTTAAAATATTTATGGAATTTCCTAACTAAGCAATGCATCACCCGGTATAGGTACATAATGGCTGATTGTGAAGAACAGTTTGAATAATAATGTTTTTTTTTACTTTTTAAGCATTACTTTATATTTTGTATTCATTAAGCATAATTTTTATGAAACTTATTACATTTCGTAAAGCAGTTTGACAACATTCATACACATTCCTTAAATAATTTTGGTAGACACAGACTCGAACGACGACCTATAGTTTGTCTTATTAATGATTTCGATGTGTTCAAATATAAAATATTACAAAGCAAAGGCGGTGAACAATCTCGACCAATAATTATGCGAAAATTAAACTGCTGCAAAATTAATAGTATAATGTAGGTAATAAAAAATATGAAAATTCCATTTATTCTTGTCGGCCGTCAGTAAATGTTGGGAAAAAGATTATATGGTAAGTAGGCATATTATTCCAAGAGTGGTACGCCTATGATCGAAAACACTTGTAAATTCTATACGATACCTATTAGGTATTCAGAAAAGGTAAAAGTCGTAAAATTAAAGCAAATTGGACAAACAAAGGTATTATACTGACTCGCGTTTCCCATAATCATTCATGATTTGCTAAAATTAGTTGTATTATTGCGTCGCTACGGGTTTTTTGTACTTATCCGATTTAACGGTAGCGTCACCAGATTGTATGAGCAGTTTATTCATTCCTGATTGATGATGATCAGATGATTCAGTGTTACCAGAAAGTACTTCTTAACAAGAAACAATATAACATTTTCAGCACTGTACCTAAACCAAGGCTTTGAGAAAATGACAAACGTATTTTGTATCAGTTACCTTTTGCATTAAGCGATTGTTTTCAGATTAAATTAATTCTTACGGTATCTTTATGGTAATAGTTTCAGATTAGCGAAAAACATATTTTGATTATAGAAATGCACTTACGACATTTTGAATTATAGGTCAAATAATCAGCCTCCTACAAAAAACCTTAACTGCCGAGAATAGCACTAACGGCAATATTCTGCATTGTCTGTTAAAGGCAAAATAATTAAAGATAGTAAACCTCTGTTTGGGGCGAATGATAGATGATGATAGACGCAAGGTAATATTACATAAAAGTAAAAGAAAATCCTGTAATAATAAAACACAAAGTGAAACGAAAGTTCGAATTATGAACTTTATTTTAATACATTGTTTGATACCGAAACTTCGTGTTTACCTTGTACTTTAATAATAATATTAAATAGGGCAATTTCACTCATATATAAATAGTCCCATTTAAAATGTCAAAAATCGTAGTTTGCTGTCGGATGAAAAGGAAGGAAGAGAAAATGTAACTGGATAAAAAAATCGGATATTATATTTTCTGCTCCTCCAATCGTTACCGTGGTAACAATTGCATTTTAAACTAGTTATTAAATCATCTGTCAGGCAATTGTCACAAATACTAAATAGTTGTTTAAGCTGTTTTAAAGTCGATTTTTATATAAAAATAGTTATTTATGTATCTAGGGAATTATAATGGTCTTAATTACCGAGGGCAAAGTTTACGTCCCGAGGGCCTTTGGCCCGAGGGACAGCAATTGCCCGAGGTAATTGAGACCCTTATAATTCCAGTGATACATAGATAATTTTATTTCTGACCGATTTTAGTAACATTTTGTTCATTTTTAAAGTGGAATAAATGTTTCAATAGATGACAATCAAATTGACATTAGATGTCAATCGTTTGATTTTATGTCAAATTTTTCTTAATATCCCAAGGGAGTTATGACCCTTATAATTCCCGCGTAACTAAGACGTTATAAGCTAATAATATACCGGTCAGAAATAAAGTATTTTTTAACATGCAGCGGTTTGGGACAATTGACGAAAAGGAAATAAATAACGAAATAGAAAATTCCATTCCTATTCGTGGAATTGCCTTACTAAATACCATTCGAGCTCAGATTATGAGCCTGATATTTTTTATGCTTGCTATCTCATACTTACTTTCAGAAAATTTAACTCGATCTGTCCGACAAAATAACTCGAGCTACGCTCTCGTGATTTTATTACAGCTCTCGTTAAATTTTTTGAAAGTAAGTTTTCGATACCAAGCATAAAAAATATCCGGCTAAATCTGAGCTCTTATGGTATGGCTTGTGGAAATATCAAAAATACTTTTATTTACAACCATGCATGTAATTATGACATTTCACCTATCTTTCATAGGTGGAAAGTTGACGTTTTTTAACTTTTACGTTTCACCCGGGTGGAAATTAAAACTATTATTTTTTTGTAATTTTATTAAAAATCGATATCTCGAAATAATATACGAACACACCAACATAGACACTGTAATGCGCTCACACTCATTACACAAATTTAACGACAATAAAATGTTTGTCTTTTAAATGAATTGCAATGACATTTATTTTATAAAAGACAAAAATTTAACATGGCTTATGTTTTACTTATTTTAATTAATTATTATATTGGCATTATTATTATTTCATGAGTATTTGAAGCTAGGCACTCCACGTATTAATGTATATCCTTTTTTTAATATAAGTATTAGGTAAGTACTCCTACTTAGCGGCTAGTATTTCCTATATATTGGCTTCAGCGCTTTCATATTAACAATAGTTTTCTAAAATGTCTGGCCTTTCTGCTCCTAAGTCACCCTTTAAATGTCCACTTGAGACAAAGTACCTACAACTATGCTCTCATGTTATTTCCTGCTCAAGTTCCCTGACACATGTATGTCTAATATCTGTGAAATAACTCCAAATGCAGTTAAGGATACCTATAATTTGTGACCCACCCATCAATATTATTTAAAATGAAGCTGTTGCAGGGCCATCGACAGAAAATATGCTTACTTATAAGCCCCCATGTTATGAAACTAACGAGAGCTTAAAGAATATTTCAAGTTGCTCTAAAATGGACACTAATTATTTTGATGATTATCCATTTTTATTGGACAAACGCTCAGGCATTCTTACTAAATTTTATGGAAGTAGTCCATCTCACAGTGGAGTAATATTTTAAGTGAGGAATGAAACACAAAGTCTGCTCCACTAATTTAATAAAAAAGTTCAGATCAACATCCCAAACATGTTTCGAAGGTATAAACCTTCATCTTCAGTGGGTAATTATTAAGATGTTATTTATGAAGAGACCAATGACATTGTTAAATTTATTTAAACTAATGTTGCAGAAAAATTCTTTTTAAGAAGACATATGTAACTTTAATTAGATAACTAATACATATTTAAATTAAAGTAAAATTTTTATAAAATAAAGTGAATTTAAAATGAATTTGGTTTTATTTTAAATTTATTAAAAAACCCAAATTTTACTGGGAAAATGTAATAGGGCACGACCATCATGGTGGAGTCGTACGACTTACTAAAGCTGTGCTCTTAAATCCGATTTAAAACCTGTGCACACTGCCAATCTTAGTGTCAACTTTAATAGATATTTTGGTTATTTATTGTTGATCATTGTTTCTTAACGAAAAATGTAATTAACTCATATTCAGCCCTTTGATCAAACACACAAGTTACCTCTAGACGCTAACCAGCCGTTTTTCAACCACACTAAAAAATTAACAAGTAGACTTTTTTCGGTTGTTGTCATGACAACGGTGCGTTAAAAGTTAACTTGTGTGTTAGATCATAGGGCTGATTATATAAGACTATATAAAGAGTATTATATAGTACTAATTTTTTTTTTCTTATTTCAGGGAACTGGTATTGACCAATCTGTGTATGCCTAGCAGACTTAAACTCGGCGACAGCTATTTAAAATGACGTACAGCTGACTAGAAATATATAATTTTGTAATATTGAAGAAGTAGTCCATTCTTGCAGTGGAGTTGAAATTATATGAAATAAGAAGCTCTTAGTCTTCCTCCACAAATAATGTATTAAATTATCAGCTGCTAATCCCTACATGTTTCGGACGTTTAAACATCCATCATCAGGGGAAACTAGAAGAAATAGTATATGTGTAAATATAAGATGAAGTTCAGTTCATAAGAAAAGACTTACCAAAATCGAGTAAACATATTGAAACTAGTTACCCCAAATTAATGGGAATAACTATTGTTTTATGAAATGTATATGTTATGTATATGTATGTATCGGAACTCTTCTACATTTCATAAAACAATACAGTTATGCCCATTAATTTGGGGTAACTAGTTTCAATATTTTTACTCGATTTTGGTAAGTCTTTTCTTATGAACTGAACTTCATCTTATATTTACACATATATTATTTCTTATAGTTCCTCCTGATGATGGATGTTTAAACGTCCGAAACATGTAGGGATTAACACCTGATAATTTAATACAATATTTGTGGAGGAAGACTAAGAGCTTTTTATTTCATATTTTGTAATATGTTTGCTCATATACGAAGGCTGCACAAGTATCAAACTCATATACACTATCGTGATACTGAACAATACTAAAAAAATATACTTAATGCAAGTCTAGATGCACATCTTGCTGTTAATTGCACAACCCTTGGCTTACTCGGCACTAAAACTAAGGCCCTTACCACAGAAATTATTATTGTTGAAACTATTTTAAAACATTTACTTTGGGTGCCTTTTTATTTATAACAATTATTTTATTCCGCTAATATATAAGTGAGTTTCATAGATTTTTATATTATGTTTCATTATTTAAGTTCTTTAATTTTTAGTTTTTTTTGGATATTTTTACCCTCCTCAGGACGCATTTTAATTCACTTTTCTTGATACAATCAGCAAAAATGTAATTAAATGCTTTTTTTTTCGGTAAAAATAACTGTTATACTAAAAATTAGGGAATTTCAAATTTCCCGCTTTGTTTTTACCCTTCTCCCCCGCTTTCGACCACAGAAATTTATTTTGACAGCCACCAGCGCTCCTCTGTTGTTGTGTGGACACCCTCTAATGGCGGTCTAAAATTGTCGTTTGAAATGTCATTATGTTGTATCTTTCTTTACATGGGAACCGCTTTTTTTTTATTTCTGTGAGTTTGAGTTCTGTGGATGGCCGCAACCGAGTTGTCTCCCAGTGGTCACTTTTAAATTACGGTTCGGAAAAGGTCGTAGGTAAATTCTCTGTAGTAATATATTAAGGGATAGGAAAATTATCGAAAATCATCCCGAAGATTTTTTGCCGTGGAAATCGCTCGAGGGCTTGCCCGAGAGCGATTTCCTAATGGCAAAAAATCTGAGAATGATTTTCTGATTATTTCCCAATCCCGAAATGTATTTTGAAGATTATTTACCAAATAAAAAACTAACGATTTCTGACGGGTGAGATTTTCACTTTTGACAAGGGTGATTTTCACCGGAGAGCGGGAGATTACTAACGATTTCTGACGGGTGAGATTTTCACTTTTGACAAGGGTGATTTTCACCGGAGAGCGGGAGATTATCGCTGGATTTCTGACGGGTGAGATTTTCACTTTTGACAAGGGTTATTTTCACCGGAGAGCGGGAGATTATCGCTGAATAATCAGGTGAAAATCAACCCGCTTTTATAATGGATGAGGTAAATAATCTTCCAAATTTCAGGTAAGCGCAAATAAAATTTTAATATTATTTAATTAGTTATAGACTTTATTGGTTAAACAGGCGCTAACACGGCATCTAATCCACCTTTTTGGTTCCAATTCGGTGATATCTAGTGTAGGCTGTTTAACTCCTCCAGACAATGTTTTCTGAAAGGAAAACTTATGACCGTTTATCACCATAAGCACTTTTCCTTTTTCACTTGTAACCACTTGCACTCATTTTAACTTGACACGCATAAGAACAAAATTGTACTGATGAAAAATATTATCAATTCTTAAACAATTTTAATATTTAATATATAAATTCTATTGAATGTAAATTAGATCTTTTGTGTACTAATGAGGGTTATGGCTCGGTTTATGGCCTAACAGGGTGACACGAACCTCGGAGACAACTTACCTACCCTTGGGAGTGAATTTACCTATGGTTATTTTGACCTTTTCGTAATCGGGAGACAACTCGGTTCCTCCGCTGTGGATGAGAGACAACTCTCAATAGGAACTTATTTCAAGTTTGTTGTTTTCTAAAACTTATATTAAACTATCGCTATGTAATACATCGAACTAAAAAAATTTTAAGGTAACGAACAGAAAACCATTAGCAAATACTTCGTAATAACATTTTTTAATAAATCTCTTCTATCCGCATTTTCCTTTTCCTTTTTTGACAGTACCGCTCAAGTGGTTGTTAGAACCCGTTACTTCACCGCCTTGGTCCAACATTGAATCAAGTAAACCCATTGGATGTGAATTTACGAATACAGTTGCAAAAACCAGAAGTAATGTTACCAATATGATAATCTGAAAAAAATTAACGGTTTTAAAAATAGCATAAAACAAGAAAGAATTTTTATCTTATTTTTCCCGCGTTAAATTTGATTATAGCACTGCCATTTGTATAGGGTTGGTGCATGGAAAAAGCCTCTATATAGGGTGCATACAGGGTGTTACGAATTCAGGGGTGAGTACAGGAATCTCTGAAACTATAAGAGATACAAAGTCGGTTAAATGGGGGCAAAGTTCCGAAATATGGTGATCAATAAAACGTCGCTGAAAAAATTTGAAAGTTCAGAATATCTTCGGAGATATTTGATAAAAACGAAAAAAAAAAAAAGTGTAGAAGTCGGAATTTACAGTAATTTTTACATGAGTAATAACAAGTATTACAGATCAGGTAAATTATTTCAGACGAAACTGCTGACTAAATTTAGGTAGCAATGAAGAAGGACCAAATCTTTAAAAGGGAAAGTAAGAGAAAAATTAAGAACATTAACAACTAAAGAATTTTACAAATAATCTTTAAAGAACTCATCCAGGCTATAGCAAGCCTTTTACAAAATTATTGTTTTTAACAAACTTACTAAAGAACTCCAGTGTTTTTAAACTTGAAGAAGTAGTCCGTGCTTGCAATAGCAAGTCGATATAATGCCTCCACAATATATATTTTAAAGGAATCACTTCAATGTTCCCTACATGTTTCCAACATATATATGTTCATCTTCAGGGGATACAAGAATAACTGTAATTTGCAGTTTTAGTGCAACCGGAAATTATGTGCCACCTGCATTTATTTTCTCCCGCAAACGAATGAAGGGCGAACTGCGAACTGGTTAACATACTTTAAAGATTACGTAAAACTCAATGTGGATAAACCAATATTTCAAATCATTGACAACCACTCTAGTCAGGTTAGTTGAAGTTGTGACTATGTATAGAAAACTTAACGTCCGGATTCAAAGTTACCGGAATATATCCATATAATAATGAACTCTTCACAGAAGCAGACCTTGTCCCCGCATCTGCTACAGATATGTTTCCACCACCTGAACAAGTTACTGATTAACCTAAAGCTGTCACATCTCGCTCCATAGATTCGACAACCATATCAAATTCAACAACTTGACAAGTTTTAGCTACTGTTGAAATAAACGAGCAACTAATCAGACGTCGTTAGGCACATTCTCGAAGCAAGAGTTAATGACTTAAAAAGTTTTAACCTTTAAAGTAAACCAACTCCTCTTATAGTTACGACGCAAGAAACTTGAATTTAACAAACACATGACAAATTTGACAGTATCGCAGTACAGAACAGCACTACTGTTTTAGCCACAACGATAGAGACACACGAAATTGACATAATACAAACAGAAACCATCCCTTAGCAACAAGGATCTCAGACATCAACTCCCCTCACTCAAATTTCGACTACTCTTTCTCACATCCTATTGACAGTCATTAGTCCGTTGCCAAAAGCAAAGCATATTCATGTACCATGTTCTATATCTAAACTCAACAGTTATCGAAAGAATTACGATTGATCGTATCAATAAGTAAGACCTGTTTATTTAAAAAGAATAGAACAACAAATCAAAATAAATGTTAAAAATGTGCGCCATTTACGGCTTGACATGTCCAAGGCGATCAATAAACTCTCCTTGAATGTTTTCAACCATTTTCGGTGTTATGGCACGCACTTCTCTACGGGTCCTTTGTTTCAACTCCCGCAGATTGTTTGGCCTGTCAACAAATACTTTTGATTTGAGGTAACCCCACAAAAAGAAGTCCAGCGGAGTTATGTCTGGCGAACTAACAGGCCATCCGATAGATCCTCTCCTTCCTATCCACCGATTGGGAAAAGTTTTATCCAAAAATGTACGCACAGTGGCAGCATAGTGCGGAGGAGTTTTCCCAAAAAAACACACCGCTGAATTCTAAGTGAATTTAGACATTACTTCTGGGACTTATTATTTATATATCTAGTGTAATATAACTAATGACTTAATTAATATTTTATTTACATACAGGGTGACTGGTAATTTCACGCATTTTTCGCAGGAGGTAATTTGTGATTATGTCCTATTCCGAAAATGCTTAGTTTTTAAGTTATTTTAAATTTTCTGTTTGTTTCGAAACTGTCTACTCTCCTAAATCTAATTTACTTCATTTTAAATAATTTCATTGATATCCTATTTAATAGATTAGATTATTATATTAATATTTATTTTGCAAACTGCACCTAACTAGCAATACTTTATTTTTAGAAATTATTAAGTGAGTGTGTCACAAATACGAAAACCACATGTTAAAACTTTATACAGTGTCACCATTAAAGTCCGCGCCATATAGAACTTTTTTTTATTAATGAGGTTAGTTAAAATTAAATTTCGGCAATCGTTTTTGCTTCAAATTAGACTAAAAATTATATAATCAAATGTCACCATCTGTCATTCGGTATCTGTCAAAAATTACATTTTAATCAAAAAATGCACCGAATTTCAAAAAATTTTATTAGAGAAAGTTGTTTCTAGTACAATTCTTGGCCTATATACAAAGTTTCAGTTTTCTAGCTCAAAGTTGATTTTTTTGCCATTTTTTCTAATTAACTTTTTTTTTATTTAATGTAAGTTCGCTTAATGGATATTAAACTATTTGCTTATACCATACTCAATATTTTAGTTAGTTTGTATGAGCTTTTTTTTACTAGAGTGCCATTTTTTTTCGAAATTTAAAATTAGAGGCAAAAAAATTTGACACAGGTGGTGCAAAGTTATCCTAATTTAAAAATTTTAACAGATAAACGTCAGATATTCCATTTTTTTGATAGTACATACACCTAAGAAGTTTAAAAAACTTATAATAAAATTCCCAGATATCAGATTAGTTCAAAATTTAGACACATTTTCTTTTTATCCACAATAAAATATCAAGGCAATTTTGAATTTTATAAGTAGGCTATGGAAAAAAAAACGAATTAGAGTGCCGAATAAATAAAAGAAATGTCATAAATTTGAATATTTTCGCAAGTTATAGTTTTCAGTGTTATCACCAATGTTGTCCATTCAAGAAAAAATAGAAATTGTCTTAATTTGTGGAGAGAATATGCCTCACCGGCAAGTATCTGCCATTTTTAATGAAAGGCATCCAGAAAAAAATTTGCAGCATAGCACTGTTTCAAGAATAATGTCAAAATTTAGAGAAACTGGATCTGTTCAAAATAATTTTAAGAAACCTCACGCGGCAAGTAAATACGATGAAGCAGCACAACTTGATGTTTGTTTAACTGTTATTGACCACGGTCAAACTAGTGTAACCAAGATAAGTGATTCAACAGAGGGTGCAAGAGGGAAAGCGTTAGAAAAATTCTTCAGAAAAATCGATTTCGGGCATATAAACCCAAGTTTATAAACACATTAAAAGAACGCGATTTTGATATCCGACTTGATTTTTCGTTTTGGTATCAGGGACAATATGAGGAGAATATTCTTTTTCCATACAAGATATTATGGACAGATGAAGCCACTTTCTCTTCGAATGGTACCGTGAGCTCACAAAATTGCCGATGGTGGTCCCAAGAAAATCCTAACTTCACAATTGAATGTCGCGACCAGTATCATTTTAAAACCAATGTTTGGTGTGGAATTTTGAAAGATGAGCTTATTGGACCATACTTCTTTAGAGTAAACTTAACTGGTGAAAGGTACCTGAATTTTCTTGATAACTAGATTACCGAAGTTTTGGATAACATGCCCTTACACCATAGACATAACTTATGGTATCAGCTTGATGGTGCACCCATACATCAAACTGTAGCAGTGAAAGAACGCATAAACCAATTATTTTAAAACAGAGTTATAGGGCGTGATAGAGAATGTCACTGGCCACCCAGGTCGCCTGACATAACCCCACTAGACTTTTTTCTGTGGGGTTATCTTAAGCAGAAAGTTTATAAGAATCGACCGTTTAGAAATATCGAGCATTTGGACCAAACGATAAGACAGTGTTGTGCCGATATAAGACCAAGCTTTTTACAAAAGGCTGTCAAAGACGTTTATAGACGGACGGGTGTTTGTATAGAGCGAGAAGGACGTCACACTGAAATGTGAAATTTATATTGCTTTTGTGTTACCTATTTAAAATGATTAAAGTTCCTTTTTGTTCCTTTTAATAATAATGATAGTTTTAAGTATAAAATAAAATTTTTAACAAATATTTAGATGTATTTGTCATTTGAAAAACGAAACATCTGACGTATATCTGTTAAAATTTTTAAATTAGGATAACTTTGCACCACCTGTGTCAAATTTTTTGCCTCTAATTTTAAATTTCGAAAAAAAATGGCATTCTAGTAAAACAAAGCTCATACAAACTAAATAAAATATTGAGTATGGTATAAGCAAATAGTTTAATATCCATTAAGCGAACTTACATTAAATAAAAAAAAGGCAAAAAAAATCAACTTTGAGCTAGAAAACTGAAACTTTGCATTTAGGCCAAGAATTGTACTAGAAACAACTTTTTCTAATAAAATTTTTTGAAATTCGGTAAAACAATGCCATTTTTCAGCATTTTTTGATTAAAATGTAATTTTTGACAGATACCGAATGACAGATGGTGACATTTGATTATATAATTTTTAGTCTAATTTGAAGCAAAAACGATTGCCCAAATTCAATTTTAACTAACCTCATTAATAAAAAAAGTTCCATATGGTGCGGACTTTAATGGTGACACTTTATATTTAAATTTAAAAATATTTTTTTTTAACTCGAAAACTCGTCATTTTTGAAATAGGACATACTTATTTAGAAACAAAATATTAAATCATATTATAACCTCCTGCAAGAAACGCATCGAATTACCAATCACTCTGTATATGAAAACAGCAATGATAATTTAAGTCAGGTTCAACACATTTTACTTTTCGTCTTTCTCCTGCTGCATTTTCAGCTATCTACTTTAATATTTTATCGTCAAATATTATAATATCACATATTACGCTAAACTCAAGAATAATTAAGAATGTAAAAATATACAGGGCGATCAATTTAAAGGCATATAATTTTTTCCTGTTTCGCTTTTTTGAGTCACCCTATAAACTCAAAAATGAGCTCACGGTATAGCGCACTTCCCTCAACTTTTACATTAACATATTTGATGTATTTTAAATAGTAAATTGTACTGTGCCACACTAAACAGCTACCCTGTATATAAGCTTTAAATGTTTTCTTTGACATCTAACTTAAGGTATGTTTTGTTTAAATCAAATGTAATTGAGAGTGACTAGTTTTAAAATGAAAGCATTGTAAAACATTTTTTATTCGTTTTATTTTCTTTTAACAAATTCTATAATAAAATATTTTCTTTTAATTTTCTTCAAAAGGGTGACCCTAATTTTTAGTTATTAACTACGTATTTAAAAATAGTTTTGTTTTTATGCGCCCTTAAGGCAAGTTTGAAAGAAACTTACGTTTTTGCAAGTAGATGCCATTTTAAATATCGAAGTTTATCACCACAGAAAGTAGGTTTCTAATTCACTGCGTGACTGTCAATAAGCATAAGTGAGTGAGTCCCTTATATTGGGAAATTAGGAAAATTTTAACAGGATGCTCGTATGTTTTTAAACAGTAGTGTAGATCCGGGGCAATTTCTGCTGATTCTTAATTATATACTTTATTAAAGTATGTATTATCAGGTATTACAATGCTTGTTTAAACAGGCCGGTTAGTTCAGATACCCATTAGCTCTACTAAAACTTTATTTGACAAGTTTAGGTTTTCAATTGCAATTTTTTACCCTGTTCTTCATAAATAAACTTCATTTGGCAACGTAGTTATGGAGTATCCGCATGCAGATTCTGAAATGCCCTTTATGTTCGTTATTGCTTCAATTTGTTCTAGGTTATATATTATGTCGGCGAGTCTAGATCAAGTAGTTATTGTTTTAGAACTTTGGGTTTTGTTTATGGTTGGATATGGATATTGACCCGACCGGGACAAATCAATTTAGAGTTAACAATTTTATAGATTGTTTAGTCTAGGATAAGGGACGAGAAATGCACTTGATATTATTAAGGTAATATTATGTCAAGTTGAGTGGAACGGAGCCGGGATGTGAAAATGAGAAAAAGGGGAGAGGAGTGATTGAAAAGTATTGAACGAAGTACGTCCGGCTCCGGACCGCTAGTTCTTTGTTTCCTTATTTAATTTTTTAAATTATTTTACCTTGTGCTAAGTACTTGGATTATTTTATTATAAATTGATATGACACTGTCAAGCGTGTCGTTCGTTGTTTGAACTTGAATAAATTACATTTAATAATAATTAACTACAGTTTTAATTGAATCATAGATATCTCCTGGGTGAAGATTCTTCACGAAGAAGAGGAAGTGAGCGAAATATTAAATATTTGTGAAGAATTTTGGATTTTTCTTTCCTGTTAAATTAACTACAGTGTTTAAGTGTTTGTTTTTCGTATTTAACAACCATAATTGATGAAGAACAGACCAACTTCTTCTCCATTTCCGACATAGAGTAGGTACATCTAGAAAGTATTCGGAATTTTATGGTTTAAAGAAATTATAAGAACTTTCTTTTAGAAAGTTTTGGGCCTCTAAAATTTGGTGGCCATGGATAAAATAAATACACAATTATATATGTAAAATATTATTTATTTTCGTTCAAAACAATGTAAGTAGCAAAAAGGCGTTTAGTGGAATGTTGTGAAACGAAATGGAGTCCATAAAGCAAAAGAACTGGTGCAATTAATAGGCTTAGGAGGGAGTGCACTATATAAAGCATTACACCGAATTAGAAATGGTGAAGGAGTGAAACACCGGCCAGTGTCCGGAAAGCCGAAAAGAATACGCGAAAACCACTTAAAAGCTTTAACAGCTCTGGCATTTCGAAATCCTCGATTTTTATTTCAAAAGCTAAGCAGAAGGTTTGGAAATTTGAGAGGGTTACAGGTTTGTCCAAAAACTGCAAAAGAAACGTAGGTATTCGGTCTCGAAAAGCACGAAAAATTTCTGCCACGACGCCAGTACATATAGGTACAACCAAGATTAGATTTCTGTTAAAATTATGTCCAATAAAAACTGTTTTCAACTTGGTGGAAATAAGGTGCGCATTTTGTCAACGGATCGTTCTTTAATACAAATTCCCAAATTTCCAACAAAATATATTGCGAAATCTTAAATGGCATACTGCCAGGCGCCATACTTCGGCGTTTACAAGCAATTTTTTTTAGGGCGCAGCAAATTAAAACGATTCCTCAGTCTGCAGCTTCACCAGATAGATCTTAGTTCCAGAGAAAATGTCTAGAGTCTGATGAGAAGTGAATTTGATAGGATGGCATCACGTAATTGAACTCAATTAATAACCTGTATTTTAAGAGCTTGGGATGGTGTGAGTGAAACATATGGACGGGACTTAACATTAAGTATGAGTATGCCTAATCTTTAAAAAAAACGTGTCGAGTTTAAAGGACACTGCATTAGTGAGTAGGTAGGCTTTTTTGTGTGTTAACATCTTATCATTTATGATTTTTCTGCCTGTTAATTTTTTAACAGAAATTGGCATTAGTAAGTAGGTAGATTTTTTTTCGTATACAAAGTGTCATCTAAAGGTACCCATAAATATTCCGGAAATCCTCAGAGGAAAAACTGCATGGGCCTGGTCTTAATGATTTTATAATTTAACCTGAATATACCCAGCTTCACACATGCTCAGGAAACCCTTCAGTTCAGTTTAGTTTCTCGTAGTAGTAGCTAACATGGTGTTATCCAAAGACATTATAGTTCTAATGTCTTTGGTGTTATCAAACAGAAACATGTTAACAGATCCATATTATGGTTTAAAGAATGGCTTCAAAAAGGGGAGACTTTTCTCACCTATTCAAAAAAAATACTGTAAAAGTACTGGTCAATAAGTCTTAAATGGATTTATTGAATTGATTGATGAAAATATGTTTAAAAACTTGCGTTCTCAGCTTCAACTCAAGGCCATGCAATGCCTGAGGGATCCTATGGAACTCGAAGTGACCGCCTCTCTAATACACCATCAGTGTAGAGACTCCATGGAATTAATAAACCAACAAGTGTGCTGAATGACCTCAACACTCCAAAGTCCAAATGAAACCAAAACCCGGACTAAAAACCAGGACTAAAAACCAGGACTGGAAACCAGGACTGGAAACCCTCTGCACTTAAGTAGAGGGTCCTTTTAGGCCTGAATGCCCATACTGTAGTCCCAAACAAAAGATCCCCCCCCTGAAATATTATTTCGAGGACTTAGATATCGATTTAATAGTCAAATATATTAATATATGAAGACAACCGTACCTGAAGACATTAAGCGGGGCATAGAACCACAGCATATGGCGGCTATTAAATCTGATCCCATTCAAAATGGCGTGAAGTACTTCCATCAATATCTAACTACATCAATTCAATCGGAAATCCATAACTTCACAAAGATTTGCGGTGCTAATCCATCTAAGTGGCACTATTTTCGCCTCCCGAGAGACTCACGGCAACGTTAAGGCTTTTATAAGTAACCGGTAGAAGATCTGAAATTTTCAACTACTACGAGAAACTGGACTGAACTGAACTGAACTGTTGCGTGAAAATTGATTTTTTAAGAAACATTCGTGATATATTTAAGGAAGTATTTATTGAGGAAGAAGGACTTCTTCAACAAAATTACAATGACAGTAACCAAATATTGTAAAATGAACGTTTTTGAAAAGGCTGTAAATCAAAGAATAATCTTTGCTTTAAACCACAAAATAATTTATAAATTAGCTTCACATTAAGAAAGTCGCCCTCAAGTGCACTAAATAGTCTTAAGATACTCACGCACACATATTCCGGAAATTTTCAGAGGAAAACTGCACAGGCCTGACCTTAAGGATTTTACAATTTGGCCTGAATAGACCCGGCATCAGTTTCTTGTAGTAGTTGAAAATTTCAGATCTTCTACCGGTTACTTATAAAAACCTTCTTCTCCTCCCTATATTGCAAACAACGCATTTTGACACTGTTTTAAAGGACGTAAGTAACAATTACCAAAAAGGTATCGATTGCCCTTGACGACGGGTTGTAAGTCAACTTACCACCCTTGGGTGGTAATAATTTATGCCATATAAAAACAATGATTTATAAAAATTAAGTAATATTAAGTGATATAAATATTAATAGTATATAATTATTACAATTATGAACATTATTTACAAAATTTGGATAAATGTTTTCTCGGTTTTTCTCAATTTGTATGAATTGTTCTGACTCCATAATTTCTCCATCTCTAACCAAGTTTTCTGTTACTCTTGAAGTACTGCAGGAGACTTCTGGCTTCATTATATTGTATAAAATTTTATTTGCAACTTCCTTTTTATTTTTGACGCTTTCCGCTACATAACTTTCCGCAATAGTTGAAGATTTCCATCCGCCATGTCGCTTGAGGTCTAAGACATCAACTCCAGTATTCGCTAATAAAGTGGCCGACGTTTTTCTAAGGGAGTGTGCAGTATACTCCTTAAAGTTCTGAAAGTTCAGAAATTTAGCAATTTTACTTGGAATTGAAGAAATCGAGTTTTTCCCGACAGGCTGGTTTAAGCACTTTCCATTTTGATATCGCATGAAGAAGCGAGGATTAAAATTCGTCATGTGGGATCTTATATCAATGTAATTTCGAACTATTTTGAAATAACAAACCTTCTCACCGTCACTTTTGGTCACTATAAATTTACGTGCCATTCCATTTTTGGAATCAGGAATAGTAACAAATATGACTTCATGCCTTAATTCAACATTGTCCATTTTCATTGCACAGAGTTCACTAGAACAGCACGCTCCAGCAATTCCCATTATCATTACAACCTTCATCATTAAATAAATTTCATCGGGGGCTTCAAACAAGAAATTATTTACACCTTCCCTGTCAAACACATTAAATTTTTTGGGTTTATATCCGTCATTTTTTCTTTTTAAAAATGCTCGAAGTTTAGGATACTTGGAAATATCTATGTTTTCCTTTATAAAAAGGGTGGACTTCAGCATGGAATATTCACATAATAAGCTTGATGGAGACTTTAATACAGCAGATTTTTCGTAAAAGTACGCCAAAAGCACGGTTTCTGAAACTGCAGTAGCAGTCTTTGTTTGGCACCATTTCTTGAAGTATTGATACGTTGCTTCATACCTCTTCCTCGATTTTTCTGGCAGCAGCGATAGACAAGCGATTTTTGCTGATTCTTCTATATCCATTTGGCTGTAACACAAATCAATAATTTCAATTTCTCTCAATTTTTGATAATAAACTGTCAGCTTGACGTTGTTGATAAAATAACAATGCTTATGATGCTCACAAATCACAGAAATAAATTTAGATACGTAAGCTGGGCGTTCCCGCCAAACATTATTATTTTGTTTGGATCGCATTTCGTAGATGGCGCCGGTAGTGGCATCGCCCAATTTGGTTTGGTTAAGTTCATATAGAGGGCACAACGTTCATTTGCGATTAAAGTCCCTGTATTGGACTTTATTTGCGATCTAGAAGAAGCGCCCTCCCACATTTCGTTGTTGTCAAAAATTTGAAGTGTATTGTCAATTTTCTATTCTCAATTTTCATGCCGTTTGTGATCGTTCGGTCTTTGTGTGTAGTATTACCGTGTTTTTTGATAGTTCTTTGGACTTTTTGTTTAGTTTTAGTGTGTTTTTGGTTTGTTTAGTTAAGGTTCGCGTATTTATTTCCGTTATGGACTACGCACGTCCGTTAAAACCTAAGATATGTTGTGTTCCAAACTGTTTAAATAAACATGGCATGAGATACCGCTTGCCAAAAAGAGATCCGATAATTTTTGAAGAGTGGATTGAGAGGATTAAACCAGAAGACTACACTACACAGCTAATGAGTTTTATATAAGTGGAGTGTTATCAGGGGTAATAAATATAAAAACGTTGATTTATGCAGTGTCAATTTGTTTACATTTATATTAGATGTTATATATATCATAAAAATAATGCTTTATTACCTATTTCGCTTTATTTTAGTCAGCTGTATTTTTTTAAATAGGTATTGCTTGGTTTAAATAATTCCTTTTTTGCTGCTTTCTATTTAAGTTCTTTATAGATATACGTTATTTGTAACTTCACCAACAAGGTATTTATTCCAAACTTAAAAACAAGTTACAAGTAACGTGTATCCCTGAACTAATAATAAAAGCAGAAGAAAAATGAATATTTAAACCAAGGGATATTTTAAATTTTAGAGCGGCACCAATATCTACCGATAAAACAGATTTCATCAAAAGTTAATAAAGTTTTCTTTATTTTTACCCATAGTTGTCAAACAGATTTCTTTCTTTCTCGCGTGTTTCGGATCGCAAATACTAGGACATCAGCGCCAATTAGTTTTTGACAGTTCTAAGAGTCCAGTTGCGTATCTAAATTTATTTCGGTGATTTGTGATGATGCTATAGAAACCGGTCAAAGCTGTCCATAATTTCAAGCGAAAAGTATCGAATTAAATTAATAAAAATCTAAGAATAAATTCTGCGGGGAGGAGAAAAAATGTTATATACTTCATGGGATGTAAGTAACATTTACTAGTCGAGAACGACTTTGCGCCCGAGCGATAGCGAGGGCAGGCAATAAAGTTAGAAAATGTTACTTACATTCCTTGTAGTATAAATAACACTATAATGTTGCCGTGAGACTCTCAGGAGGCGAAAATGCGACCAGCCATTTCACCTCCCGATATATTCTGTTATTGTCATTGTCATCACAGATTGTCATCGTCAAATATTTATTCTCAATATATACTCTTGGTTGTTTTGTAAAGGCTTCCACACACCGACGCGGCCACGGCCACGGTGGCCGTGGCGGCCAATTTAAACACATAGAAATAAATAAATGAAATCATACCAGCGCGGGCAGGTCTAGATCAAGCGGCCTAGGGCAGCGTTCTGATATGCGGTGACGGTCAAATACAACGTGTCAACTTTGACTGTGAAAAGTGACAGTAGTAATGGCAAATAACATAATAGAATTATTAATAGAAAATGTTAGATTATTTCCCATACTTTTTAATTTAAGCCATCCAAATTATAAAAATATAAGGGCTAAAGACAAAGTATGTGGGACAAAAAGCTGACAGTAACAAAGTCTCTTCTTCCACATCGTCTATCATAATAACAAATAATAGAAATAAAATTAGAACCTGGACGTTTAAAAATATATTTTCGTATACCTACAATCTGTAAACGGAAACTTCCTCACAGCTCCACTCACCGCTTTGGTGTGAATAATACGTCCGACCGCTAATATGATCGCCACCGCGGCCGCCACCGCTACCGTGGCCGTGGTCGCGTCGGTGTGTGGAAGCCTTTAAAGAAGTCCTGCTTCCTCAATAAATATTTTCTTAAATATATTGCGAATGTTGCTTAAAAAATCAATTTTTCCACAACAGTTTAGCAAAATTCTCATAACTTCTAGTTTAAACAAAGATTGTAGTTTAGCTAGTACTCCACCTTTGAGTTAGGGTTAATCATAGATTTATGCAGTTTAGTGGTAATCAGAGCTAGTAAAATTGATATGTTTTGTAATAATCCAAAATTTGAAACACACATTAAAAAAGCCGCCCTAAGAACACTAGTAGTAGGGATTGTTAATTGGTGTAACCAAGTTATTTAATAAATCTATGTTATTTTTAAAAAACTAAAAACAAATTACTTTTTTCGGATACTTTCTAGGCGTACTATAATATCCAGAGGTTCTATTATTGTAATCGGGCGTTCTGTGACAAAAGGGGACGATAGAAAGAAAATTAAATTCGTTTATTTGCTTTTTTAAAAAAACTTTAAAGGATGGAACGTCATCAGTAGCGCAGCCCGGGGGGGGGGGAGGCTGCCGGGCTGCAGCCCCCTCCCCCCCAAGCCAGCGTAGCTCGGGTCGTCTATATAGGAGAAATGTTAATTCATCACTACCTAAGATAGGTAAAATTACACAAAAATTGAAACGAGCCTGGCTGTTTTTATGATTTTCTGTTGTGTCTTTGATTTTTCTTACTTGAAAACCAAGAACCGTCATTAAAAAAAGGGCGTTCCATCCAAAGATTTTTCGTCTGCGGCGCTGTTTTCTTTTCAGTCCCCTACAAACTTATTTTCTGGTTGCGCCACTGAACGTCACTGTATTGGGTTTGGTATTAATATTTTAAAATAACTTCTACAACCAATAATTAAAATTATTACAGGAAATGCGCCAAACTGCTTTTAGAAATCCCCTAAATCACATTATTGCATAGAAGTAAACAAATCCATAATTATATTTTTTTTTTCATTTAGGGTGTATCAGATATTGCTCATGTGAAAATCTATACACTAGGAGCAAGATAGTTACAAGTTGATTGGTACAACGAGCTTACTGGCTAAATAGTTACCTTAATACATTAACAAAATCAGCATGCTGTTATTACAGCGACAATATTTTGTATACAGGGTGTCCAGTAAGGATATGGCATACTCTCGGGGACGTATAGAGGAAGTCAACATAACCCTAATTTGTCATAGAACAAGAATTCTAAAGTGCCCCTTAATGGAGACACAGAGCCCCAATGCGACTTACCCCTTCAGCTCCAACTTTTGAACCGGCATCCCAACCAACAAAGTTATTTTATAACTCAATGTTTATATCTACAACTATTTTATTTTATTGGTATTTTATTAATACTTCCAAAATGCTAATCGATCGCATAAGAGCTGCAATAAACACTATTCTGTTGTAGGCAGCTAATGTGCTTTATAAATTTATCACCATAACGTTTATTTAACAGAATTATAAAATATCTTATAAAACAGTCATAAAATGATTGCAGAAACGTTTCTATAAACAACTTTAAAAACGTTTTAACCTATAAAATATAATTATTTTATAGTGGCTTAATAGTACATTTCGGCGACATTTTTAATTTACTCATAAACATATTTTTAAATTGCTTTATAGTTGCTTCCTGTGACTTTAAAAAAACAGTTATAATAGAGTACTTCTTAAAGCAATTCACCTTTGAAAGTAAATTGTTATTTTGTGATCACTTTATAACTATTTTATAGTATGGCAATTCTACTACAATATAGAAACAAAAGTAGATCTCTTATAAAATTAAATTGTTCTCATGAATATACACTTGCTGCATAATTAGATATATTTATGACCACTTATTTTATGCCATCCCTGAGTCACCTGATGCTAGGTTAGGCTAGAGTAAAGATTATTTTGTCAGTTTTGGGTCCTAAACTAAACATAAACATTAAAAATGTCGAAAATGAAACATTGGAATAAAAATAAGAAAAGTGGTGCTTTTCGAAGACATAAAACACGACTGAAATCAAACGAAAAAAATTTGCCGTCGATTTTATAGGTTATATGTTAATTATTAAGTTATTTTACTCGGTAATACCGGTCACTTTTACTAATAAATAATAATACATTTATCATAAAGAAGATAAAATGTACACAAAATAACTAATTTATTTTATAAGAGGTGAAAGTTGTCTTTTAGCAAAAAAAATGCTAACTAGCAATATTCCCACCTAATTATGTAGACAACAATCAGATCTTTACGTTGTCCCTGCTGCCACTGCTGCCAGGGGGTTTGATCAGGCAAAAGGGCAGGACCGTATTGTAATGCTTTTCGTATAAAATTATTTTTCTTTGATTTGTTAAAAAGTACATTCTAATTCCCCCCCCCCCCCCCCTCTTTCATTTTCAAGGGAGCGAAAAACGAAAAATAACGGAAATCTTTTTACCTTCTTGCTTCCATCCACCCCACAGACCGGCAAAACAACCTTTTTTTTAATTTCGTATTTAGAGGGGAATAATAAATAATGTATAGGGCATGAGGAAAGAGTTGTGACAGGGAGGGAGAGCTCTAACAATCCACATAGGGCTTGAAACTGCCCCCTCCAAGGGTGCATTTTTTTAAATCGGGGTGTAGGAAGGAAGGAAAGTTTTTTTTTAGAGCAGGATAACTGGAAATAATTTCGATTTTTAATTAAAATAATTCCAGTATCATAACGAATAATTGTTATTTTTGAGGATTTAAATAAAAAAGTCTTAAACATGCCTATTCTCCTAAAACTGTGTTATATTATATTCGTACGTATTTATAACTATAAAAATATTTAAAAAATCGTATTATATTAATAAGTAACAATGCGTGGTACTATTTTACGTGATATAATTACAAAAACAAGATATAATAATATAGAATCTTACAAACAAAGTATTTTTAAAAATCGAATAATACTTTGTCGTTATGGCTTAATCATGGTCCGATTCGGAACATAAACTTCCGTCCAACCATTTCTTTAATAATCACAAACATAATCAATAAACTTTTTCGCACTAATTTTACCCATAGCTTCATTAAAGAGTCTTTTTAAATCTACCATTTTATAAGTCGAGTTTTTTTCTGGCGACATCTCTCTAGTAAATGTTACTTACATCCCTTTTAGTATAAATAATTATCTCACTCCTTGTTTAAATGAATTTCGTACCCGTTCTAACATTTCAGGTAATTAATAAGCAGGCAGGCGCTTTTCTCTTGTAAACCGGTAATTTCTATTAATCTGGCTGGTCTATTAATGAAATCCTGCAAACTAATTTCTAATAGCTAGAAATGACTAATCATTATAATATATATAATTTGCTAACCATAATTAAATAGTAATTTAAACTAGTAATAAAAAGGTATCAATGGCATGGAAAGGATTTCCCAAAGATAATTACTTTAGGAACGTCAGAGGAGATGTTAATTTATGTGAAGATTAAAAGGATTATAATTGCAGATAAATAATTATAATGTTGTTTTTCCAATGTTGTATATTATCATAAATGAAGAAACATTTTAAATATAAAAACTAATAGGGCTGTTAGAGATAAATAAATAAAAATATTTATTTAAAAAAAAATGCAAAAATACAAAGAAAAATATAAGTAAACTATTTTTTAACCGGAGATTGTATAAAAGGTATTTATTACTAAATATTTTTCAAAATTTTCAACTAAAAAGAATTGTCTTCTATCTGTAAAAATATGTTCAAACAAAGAGAAGCTTCTTTCAACATCCATTGATGTAATCGGACAATACTGCAACTTACGTAGTAAAGTATAAGACCAAGATACAACTTCGTTGTATGGTTTACCTTCATAAATGCTTTTTACTGCAGTTAAGTATTTAAATCCTTCATTCTTTTACAGTTACATCCAATTTGTTCCTTACTTGACCTATAATAAAAACAAGATCTTTAACTACACTTGCACTTTTTAGCAACTCTTTACTTTACACAACACGCACTGCCAATCGTCATCTAAATCCAAAATTAGTTCTTTAATGGCTTCAAAATGTTCTGCGTAGAATATTGCGGCCTTAATCAATGTTAATTACAGGTTCTGGAGGTAAACTAACTCTTAGTAATCTCTCCTTATATATCTGCACTCTTAGAGGTGCTTTTAGAAACACTTCTTTTACATTTAAAATTAATTTATTTACTAAAGGATATTTAGTTCTGACGGTTACTGGGACTCGGTTTATTCCATGTAAAAGATATGTTTCATATTGGGGTAAAAGATTCTTAAGTTTTGGCCTACTTTTACCATATCCGGTGCTGCATCAGACAAAAGCACTAGAAACTTCTCATCTAGGATTGAATTTGGTTAGAAAAAGCTTGATAGGGACTGCTTAATAAATCGGGTTACGGTCACATTTTTGGTTTAATCTAGCTGCTTAGAAGCTGTTAAATATGGGTTTGTTGCTTTATCTTCTTGAATTGCTCCAATCATAAGATGTGCGATATATATGCCACAAGCATCTGTGCTTTCAACAAAAATCGTGTAAAAATTTTTATCACCCAGTGAAGCTCTAATTTCTTCTAAGACGGTTTCGTAGACTGAATGGACATTCTTCTTTCTCAGCGTGGATTCGTCAGGAATGGTTTGTTGACAATAGTTTTGTAAAAATCCTCTAAATTGCGGATTTTGCAAGGGTATGTTTGCTGCGACCAAAACCTTGCATAAGTCTTCTTGATAAACTTCTTTTTATATTTCGATTTTTCTTTAACATCTTAAATGCGTTTTTTACACTCAGCTGAACTGGCTCAGATTTAATTTTTTGTAACTTTGATTTATGCAGCGGTGTTTTCAAATGTTAATCGATTTGGAACTTCTTTTCACAAACAATTATTTTTGCACAAGCTTTACAGAAGACTTTTTCTCCACTTAACTCTAACTCTGGGAAATTTTTAATCCACGAAGACGTTTTCGCCACTTTAGACATTTTGAACACAAATTTGAAATAACTAGTTTCACACTATATAATACTGAAATCTTTCGACAAACTAAAACAGAAGTTTGTTAAGCAGGTAATAATAAGACATTAATAAATAACAATAAGTAACCCCTAACATTATACCTGCAAACCCCGGAAACCCCCAGTAATTACCTTATGTATAACCAAAATGTAAATATTAATTATTATATAAGTATCTTCAGATTGGAAAATTCCTGAAACAAGTGCCGGACTGAACAGTAAACCTATGGGTCTACGAGTTTTTATGACCGAGTTTTTAATTTTTTGATAACACCGAAAACATAAAAATATGCTCATAAAATATTAATTTGGAAAAATATGCATTTTATTATAAAATTGACAAAATATGCACCTAACCTCTCTGAAAACATGAAGGAGTTGAATCCTCACCTTATTTTAAGACGAAAATGTGGTATAAAAATTTTTCGCATGTCGCTTCGTTTTCGAAATACAGGGTGTTAAAAAAAAATTTTGTTTTTTTTTTCATTTTATTAATTAATGCCAAACGATATTCTAATGATATTTGCTATACATAAGGGATTAGAGCACTTTAATGGGTTAATTTGAAATTTTACAATTAGTTCATTGGGGGGGGGAGGGGGGTATTTTTATCATTATGTTGCGTCAAATGATTCGAGTAGGCTTTGCTTCGTTCCAAGGCAACCACTGCATTTATTTTCTCCGTAACATTTGTCTCCTTTTTAACATCTTTCAAATAATATCTTTTTGAATTGTTTTCGAATTATTTGTGCTACATTACATACTTTTCATAATGGCTGAGTTTACCAATGAAGAAATGGCTCAAATTAATTTTATGTACGGTTTGGCAAATGAAAATGCGCTAGAGGCAAGACGTTTATGTGCAGAGCGTTTTCCTAATAGACGAGTACCGTGTTCGGAAACATTTACAAGATTCCACCTCAGGTTAGAGGAAACAGCCAACTAACAATTTATGTTTTATAAATGGCCTAACAACGTTTACAGAACTATTTTTATAAAATAACTATGTCGCTATAAATGTTCTAACAACGTTTATACAACGCTTATAAACCCAAAAAGGGCGCACTTTTGTGCAGCAATTTTGTTCTTTAATTTGTTTTATTATGGCTTCCACAGCTTTTACCGGATAATTGTTTAAACATTTACAAAATTATTATAAAACATAGTTTGCAACAACTATAAAACACTTTTATTGAAAACAGTTATAGAGCGAAATATTATTTTATTATTACGACAGTTATACAACATCTATCGAGCTAGAATAAAACAGTTTTATAAAAGTTGTTTTATTATCTCAGATGTAGCTTTTTTATTTTGATTAACACTATAAAAGCAAGCTTTTGTTGTGAAATTGTACCCACTGCGAATAATTTATTTTTTAATGGTCCTTCAGATAACAAAAAGGCAAGCATTGCATCTTTTGTAACGCATAAAATATGCTTGAGAAAATACATCAGCCATATTACATTTAGTTCTAATATCTACACCAATACCAGAGACAGAAATTCGATTTGCAATCTGATGGTTGATATTTTACTGCGAAAGAAATTTTTTTGTATATTGTATGGAAAATATATAGCAAAATTTTTAAGCGCCTCAAATATAGTAGTTATTATTGAGTTTTAGGAGAAAAAGTCAAAAATTTTATTGTATTATTCAATGTATTATTCTCTTATTTTGACTTGTATTGTAATAAAATAATTCAAAGGACCGATCTTATACCATTATATAAATACTAAAGAAGTTAGTTAAGGCATTTTATCACTGTAAAAATTATTTTTTGTAATACACTTAAAAATGGCCGTCGTAAAGTGAAGTTGGAACAATACAAAATATGGCTTCCATGTTATAAAACGCTTTTAGCACCTTGGGAGTCCTTATAAAATATTTTTGCTCTATAAAAAATGTTTATAAAATATTTAATTTATGGGTATGTTTTAGTTAAACAGAGACGTACCGCAGGAAAAAAGGGCTGGTTTAAAAAAAACAATTTATAGATGTACCTACATAGTAGATCGATCACTCTAAATGTTTTTTGTGCATATATGAAATATGGTAGTTCTTATAAATTTAATTTCCGTGAAAAAAAATCAAAAAAAAAATTGACAGTAGGCTGATTTGCAAAAAACATTTTGTCAGAGAACAGTTCTAAGAAAGTTAGGATAGGAAAATACAAAGTGTTCTTCTCTATATTAAACTGTCTCGGATTGTACAGAATACTAAAGATGCAAAAAAAATCGTTTTTCTTCAAACAGCACCAAAACTGCTAGTGTACAAAGTTACTTGGACAAATTAGTAATTATACAGTGGGAGAATAATAATGTGTTTTTATAGTTTGTAATATATAGGGCGATTTTATAACATGCGACTACTGACTATTTTTTTAATTGGACATCCTATATATTATCTTAGGTATATTTAGTTGATGTGGTCTATTTTCAGTAGTTCCAATTTTATATCCACTTTTGTTTACCATGCGTGAGAGCTATTGATATTTCTTGCAATATGAATGTCCGAGCGAGCTCATCTAACGTAGTGATTACCTATAAAACTGGAATCAGAAGAGAATTTCCCATCAAACTATAAAATAAAATAAAATGTTAAGGTTTCGCGTATTTTAAAATCGCCCTGTATATCAGTTAAAATCACTACGGCACCACGTTCTACATAATATAATTTACTAAAACTTTGCCTATCACTTTTCTTTTCTACCTATCCAATGGATCACCTGGTGTATAAGAAATTTAATGACTGAAGTCCACCTCTGAACTCTCAATACTTGTTTGCTCGACGAATTCTTGTTTGCTATTGTTTTCATAGTTATAACATCTCTCTCCAGATGGCGTATAAGACCAGGAGTAAACAGTCGCGCACACGACGCTTACCCGAATTAATAATTCTGAATAGTACATTTAAAAAACATTAACAAAACGGTTAGTATCAATGTTGTTTTAATGCTCCGGCTGCGTCAGTTAGAAAATAATTTTTTCTCAAATATGTCACAGATGCAGCAACAACAGAGCTAATTTGTGTCTGGCGCAACATCTGCTTATGTTTTACAAACCTAACCTCGTTTTCGATTGTTATTCTTTTTTAAAATTAAAGTAAATTGCTGGGCTTTTTTGTTTTGGACTAAAGTAAGTTAAACACACGTTTTGATAGACAAATAAAAAATAAGCCAGCATTTAATATAGGTCTAGTCTGCTTAGTAAGTCTAGGATCTCGGGGAAGTGTATTGGGAAAGCGACTATTGATATTCTGAAATAAAGCCCTTAGTGCCACTTGCGGTACATTAAAAGACACAGCCCACAATCTCATACTCTTTACAAACTCTATATTTTTTCCCGCATTACTTATATTAGACTGATTTTCCTCATCCAATTTATCCCGTTCAACTTCCCAATTATTGATTACATCTTCATCTTCTTCAAGACTTCTTGGCTCAACCTCCTGAATAAAAGCATTTTCATTGGAACCACTTGGTTCAACATTACTTGAAGCAAAATCATTTTGTTTATCTTGGTCACCTGCTGCTTCCTTTATAGAGAGATCTAGTGTATTATAAATAATAACTTGGCGAACAAGAATCTCTTATTCGTTTTATAAATGTATTAATAAATGCTTTTGTATCGTTACAAACATTTTTGTGTTTTATAATTATTATATATAGCTTTTATTATGACAGTGTTCATGATAATTATATAATAATTTTTTTAAGGTACAATCTGAGTGCAATATGCTTTAGACATCAATAATGTCGGAAAGAAAATATTAATAAATTAATTTTATAAATGTTTCACATAGCGCTAATAAAACAATTTAAGAGATGTTCGCAAGCGAATGTATTAGTATCAGATAACACCAGTATAAATCTACTTTAAAACAAATTTGTCCGGTAAGCTAAAATGTTGTATAAAATTGTTGTGTAAACGTTTATAAAGCAGTAATAAAATTTGTCGTAAAACTGTTTTGTATTTTTGCTCTAAGAACGTTCTTACGACTACCTTATAAAGCAAAATACTTCTTAAAAGCTTGATTATTTCACTGGCAATTTTAATAAAACAAGATTGCGTTCGACGAGCAGTAATAAAGCAATTATAAAATAAAATAGCACGGAGAGTTAAAAATTATAAAATATCTTTGCTAGTTGGGAAGGTAGCTTTGCAAGAAGCAAAATAGGCGGCCGACCACTTACAGTTAGAACCTAACAACTTGAGGAAGAGGTCTTAAACATGGTGGAAGAATCTCCAGGCACTAGTACGAAAATCGGGAACGAGTTAAATGTGAGTTACAAAACAGTATTGAGTATCTTAAAGGACTATTTACTTTATCCTTATAACGTACAAAAAGTGCAAGCTTTGTTGCCTAGAGACTTTCCAGCTCGAGTTAATTTTTGTAACTGGTTTCAAGAAAAATCTTTAAGCGTCCCACATTTTTCGGCCAAAATACTATTTACAGATAAAGCGAATTTTTCCAGACAAGGCATCATACATTTTCACAACAACCATATTTGGGCGAAAGATAATCCTCATGCTATCATCGAAGGACATCACCAGTATACATTTTCTTTTAATATTTGGGCAGGGATTATTGGAGCTTAGTTGGACCGTATTATTTTCCAAATCGACTTACTGGTAATGTCTATTACAACTTCCTTAGAGTTGAATTGCCAGAATTGATGGAAGCACTGCCATTAAGAACGAGAACTTTAATGTGGTTCATGCATCACGGCGCTCCCCCTCACATTGCAGTACGTGTTACAAAATATTTATATCAACAATATCCTGCTCGTTGGATAGGTAGAGGAGGACCTCACCGATGGCCACCCCGCTCGCTGCATCTGAATCCATTGGATTTTTATTTCTGGGGTCATCTTAAACAACTCGTTAATACTACTCCTATTGAAACTGAAGAAGACTTTCGACTGCGTATTATTGATGGTTTTAAAACGATTTGCGCCAGTCCCGAAATTTTCCAACACGTAAGAGACAATTTAGCACGTCGTGTACATGGGTGTTTACTGGCTCATGGAGGACATTTTCAGCAATTTATTTGACTTTTGTTCATGCGAGTTCATTATTAAAAGTTTTTAAATCAATTATAATTTTTGAGGAGGATTCACTTCCTTCATTTTTTCAGAGAGGTTAGGAAACACCCTGTATACTTATGCACTTTGCACATATTTCGCCCTTAAGTTATCTGTATCTCTAAGGCCCGGTAATTTCGTCACGGATAGAGTTATCCGTCGAATAATATCTGTGGAAACAATTGTCGACACAATCGAAACTATAGCAATTATTCTGGTAATGAAGATACTCGGACGTAAAAATACCAGGCATAATAGTATAGAATTTGGAGGCCCTCTACAATGTACTTCCAGGAATATTTTTAAAGTGTCTCATCCGATTGACGACTCTTCAGCTGACTATAATCAAAAACAAACTAGACATTTCTCAATAATTTTCCACAAGGAAGCCAAATTTAAAAATATATAGGTTTACAAATTTAACAGATACGACGCCATTTTGTTTTTTTTCTAAAGGCAACTCTCATCATTAACTACACGAGTGAATTGCATTTCGCGATCCTTTTTCAAAAACATATAGTTGTTGATAGTTATTTTCAGCCGTTCTGGAAATACGGGGGTTCCTAAACGGCCTTCATCGATGTTGTCTTTTAAGTGTCTCACCCCTTTAATAAATGGACCTTTTAGGCTGAAAATATCAATTTTTTTCGCATTAACATAATTTCCCGTGGCCTAGTTATTTATGCTGTAATCAAATTCGATAGATGTCAACAAGTGACAGTCACAACGTCATTTTGATCTTTTTAAAATGGTTTCTGAATAGTATTAAATTAATAAAATAAAAATTAAAATATGTTTCTATCAGGTTAGTTTAGGTTAGAATAATGATTCATAATTTTATGTGTGCATTTTCTTGTTCTGAATTTTGCTTCTTTACCGTACAATGCCATAAGCCAGTTCTTGTTTGCAAAAATGACTTCAAAATTATTTCTTAGTTAAAACTTTGGTAGACCTGATGGTATAAACCTTAGCTTAATCACTGATAACAATTATTTCAAATCTCTCCAGACATTGTTCAACGGCTCCTATTGGATTTTCTTTATTATGTTTATAGTAAATGTAATCATCTTATTATTGAACAAATAAATATTGTATTCTGTAATTTTTGCAAGGCATTCGACTGTGTGAATCACCGAGTGCTGCTGCGAAAGCTTCAGCACTGTGGCATTCGTGACACAGCGCATGGATGGATCTCATCGTAACTTTGTGGGCGATCGCAGGTTGTGCCCATTGATGGAAGATGCTCTGGTCTGTCTAGTATTGAGTTTGGAGTTGTCCCAGGGTTCTGTGTTGGGCCCTATCTTATTTTTATTGTATATAAACGGCCTTACAAGTATAGCAATTAGTGGCCAGTTTACACTTTTCGCGGATGACACCACTCTTCTGTGGCATTCAAGCAGTGGTGAACTCTTGAAGAGTGTCATAAATCAAATTAAAACTTGGTGCGACTCTAAATCTCTTTGTTTTAATGTTAAGAAAACTAATATTTTGACTTTTGGCTTTGACTATTATGATCTTGTTTCGGATAACAATCAAATTAAAGGTAAACCAACCATAAAACTTCTTGGACTATTTATAGACTCCAAGCCTAAATTCAAGAAACATGTCATTGAATTAAATAAGAAGTTAGCATCGGGTTGCTTTGCTAGTAGAGTGGTGTCACAAGAACAAGGTTGTACAGCGGCAAAGATGGTATACTACTCGCTGCTTGAGTCCCATATGAGATATGGTATTGCATTTTGGGCATTCTGCAATCAACAGCTTTTAAATTCTGTTTTCGTTATTCAGAAGAGAGCGCGATTTTAACGGTTATATGCCCTTTTTATTTTAGCAACCGTATGTTTAATACATAAGAGATCTTCAAGCAATAATTCTCAAAATGTATATAGCACCAGGCAAAGCTCTAACCATCGACTTCCAATTCCTAGATCGACATTGACTAAGCGCTCTCTTATTTACGAAAGCATCAAAGTGTATAATCATTTAAGAGTGGAGTATAGACCTTTGGATTATGTGCGTTTTCGCAGAGCGGTCAGAGACCTTCCGGCACAAAAGGCGTATTACAGTCTGGATTTTTGGCTATTTTTTTTTAACTATTTTAAATTGCTGTTTGGTCTATTTTGAATGTTTGTTTTTATTTTTTTTTAACTTTCTGACATCTATTTTTTCTAAATTGTATTTTGTCTATTTATGATTTTTTTACCTTCTGACATCGTCTTAGATCGTAGGATAAATTTAGTATTAGTTGCTTTGTCTGTTATATGTAATGTATTCTTAACAATAAAGCATGTTAAATAAAATAAATTAAATTGTTTATTGATTGATTAATTGACCCCACTTACTATTTTAAAAAAATTAAAACAGGTTATTTTAGTTATTATGTGTAATATACGAAAGATTCAGTAAATTATCAATGGGCGGCAATTAAAAGGAACTGTAAAGGAATACTATATAATGTAAATAATACATTTTTCATTGAATAATTACCTCTGGCCCCCTCGTCGTGGAGGTGCAAAATTATGGACCCGGACGTAATTATTTTAATTTTGGATTTGATACTGACTTGGCACAACCAAGCAGGTTTTTGGACTGCGCCACTGCCACTGGTTAGTTTAATAGCAGTTCAATGTTTTATCTTGCGATTATTAGGGGGTCTTTAGACTCTTGACCTTTTCAATTTGTAAATGAATAATTTCGTACTTTAAGAAAAAAAACTGAAAAAAATTTCAAATACCAACTATTGTAATAACAACCTTGAACCTTCTAAAATTCGTCCGGAATTCGGCATATTAACTTTAATGAATTTATTGAGTTCAAGTCTTAATTTTCTTTATATTTTGGGTGCTTTGTGAATGGTGCGTGTGCAAAAGATGCCATTTACATTGATTATAAATGTCATACTCTAGTAATCACGTTCTCCAAGTGCAGGAATTAGAGAAATACTAACATGAGCAACGAATAACTGGTGACGATGTCTTCTAGGAATGTTTGGGAAGTTTTGAAAAGTTTCGGGAACTTCAGAAAATTTCCGGCAGTTCCTGGGAAGAAGTTCTGGTAATTTCTAGGATCTTCTGTCAATTTTGAACTTCTAGGAACTCGTGGGATCTTTTGGGAAGTTCTGGGAATTTCTGGGGAACTTCCTCAAATTTCTGGGAACTTTCTGGTACTTTCTCATTTTTTTATAACAAATTTTTTATTTCAAATTTATTTACTGGATTGACACTATCCATGTATACAGGGTGTTCACGATAAAGATGAGTAGCATGGGCTCTCGGAATCCGTAAACGTTACAATGGCGGTTAATTTACACAGAAGTTGCGCAACTTACTTGCCACTAATATTCTGTTAAGAAAACCAGAAAATTCCACTTACTTTCGGAGATATTCAGAAAATTCGAAATCCTGGGATTTCATTTGTACTTTTTTCTAAAGTTGTTTAAAAATGAATTAAAGAAAACAAAAAGCGCTTTCCTTGTTGTCAGTACTTTTCGCTCTATAAGACACCCTTTAGAAATTGTCAGTACAACGTTTTGTGTTGAATAAACCATCATCAACTTTATTTTTGGTCCGTGAAAAAAGTACACCCTGTATTAAATATTATTTTATTTTGGAAATGCAATGATTTATGTCGCAGTATGGTTTCTCATGTTTTCATTCAGAAAAAGTAATGCTAATAGATTTTAGTGTAGTACCTAGGCGTTGAAATGATGGCGCTGACAAAATGACAAAATCAATTTTATTGACATATTGGTATTATTTTTGTCGCCTTCTTAAAGCCGATCTTAAGTGTTCTTCTTTGTTTATTAAGTATTTTTTTCCACTACTAACCTATAACATCGCCATTATTGACCGATTATTAACGTTAGAAATCGTTTTTCTCTACCTCATAAGTTATTATTGACCATGGTCAATAATAAGGCATTGAAATCCATTATTGACCGATCTTCAAGAATCTATTTGAAGGCAGGTAACTTGATTTTTTTATTCTACAACTTGAATTCATAAACATGAATGTGGTTAGGCAACCAGATAAGTATCAATACATATTAGATTACTTGATATTGTAAAATATCGATACAATCAACATTTTTTCTGCTTCCATCCTTAATTCTGGAGGTGTACACATAATAATATCACTAACATTTTCTTCGCTCATTTAAAAAAAAAAAACGGAAAACTCGTGAAATCTGATGACATAAATGAACAAAAATTGACATTCACAAAGCCACCTGACAAAACAACAAAATATTTTGCCAATTCCAAAGCGCAGGTAACTTGATTAAAAAATATACTTATACCTACCTATAATTTTTTATAATTAATAATACTATAAAGATAAATGTCATATAAAAGTTTGTAGTAGTGGAAAAAATATTATATTAACCACGGTTTAGACAGCTTATAGCCCTCGCGTCTTAAATCCCTCGTCGCTTCGCTCCTCGTGATTTAAACTTGCCGCTCGGGCAATAATGATGGCTGTCTAAACCTTGGTTAATAATATACTATTATTGTACTTGTCCTTCTCCCTTTTTAATTTAATTTGTTTTACAATGGAGGGAGGTAGTTTTACAAACGATGAAAAGTCTGCTACATTTTATGCCAATGAAATTATTTCGAAATCGAACACATATATTTAAACAAATATCCAGAATGAAAACAACCTGGCAAGTTCATTTTTAGGGGTTTATTATCTAATCTAAAATAATTCATTAAATTTAAAAATGAACCTCCCAATCAAGAAAAATAATACTAAGTTGTACAATCCATTCTTAAAAATCCAGAAATATGAACTAGAACAAATTGAAGACTAGACTGGGGTAGCTAAATCTACAGCCCAATTAGTTAAGAAAGATTATTTCACTCATTCATATTTCGATCAACAATAGCAACGCATTTTGACGTAAAAAAATGTTTTATAGTCGAAAAATTTGACAAGTTGTCAATCGAAAATTCGATGACGTAATCAAAACTGATGGGTGAAACAAAACAATGACATATAAACAATCCCTTGGCAACCTAATAAAGCTTTCAGTTTGAGTTAGATTTTTCGTGAAACTTCCGAATTTTCGCAAAAAATGAATCGTTTCGGGAACGTTGCAGAAGATGAAATAAACTTGGATTATTAAGGAACAATGTGCAAAGATTATGTGGAACGTTTTAGAAAAAAAGCTTCAAGAAAAATATTTTAAAGAATTTAACATCGTATTCGATCCATTTAAAGCCATTCAATTTCAATCTTCTCGAGATGCTCGAAATGCTAAAAGAAGAAATCTTCAAAATCAAGAAAGTTAAAGAAAACCTAGTTCCTTGAAAATGGATGAGTACTACAACATGTTGCTACTGTGGGATGAAAATACGCCAACGGGCTTACAGTAGAAATTTTACCTAATCGCAGCAATGGAACTAGCTTGGAGAGGCGAAGAAGCTGTCAATTGCCTGACCTACTACTTTAAGCCCGAAATCAACAACATTGGGGTTAAAACAGGTAATTTTTCAATAAAATGTTTGCAAAATTTTTCAAAATTTGTTAATTTTAGGTTTCCTTTTTTAATTAAAAATGTTCAATATTTATATATATTTTTTTGTTTTGTTGCAGGAAGAATAGAATACAACCCTATTTCACCAAAAATAAGTGCCTGGTCCCGAACACCAAAAGACCAGAATTTTGTCCCGTACGCCTGTATAATATTCTTTTATCTAAACGTTTACCAAATATAACAACAGATAGATTATTTTTAACGGTGTATCCAACATGGAACTGTTCAAACACAACAGGATGGTTTAAAAATACCCCTGTAGGCATAAATGAATTATCAAAATGGACCAAAGATGCTGCAGAAAAAACTGGCTTCAGTGCATTGAATAAAAAAATTACAAACCATTCCATGAGAGCAACTGCCGTCAGCAATCTTGCCAAGGTAGGGGTAGAAGAACAACAGCTGAACAAAATTACAGGGCATAATCAAGCTAGTTCGATTAAGCCTTATTTGCAAATGGACAGTAAACAGCATGCAAGTACCTATTATCAATTCCCTAAGAAATGATAAAGAACCGTCTCCAAAAAGACAAAAGAAACACAATCATTTGATGTCTGCGGTCACCGAGAAGACAGAAAATGCTGTCGAGATTGCTGAGAATCCTTTGAACATTATAAAAAACACTAAACATAGCATATCCAATACGCCTGCAGAGTATAACAAGTGCACTTTTTATATAAATTGTAATTTTGCATCTAACTCTAAGCAGTAGTTTTTTATACTTACTTAATTTAGTTTAATATTTTTCTCAATACATTTACTTTTTAATTTTTAATTTCGCAGTAGTTTTCTTTACAATAGATAATTTTGTTTGATATTTTTGTCATTAAATTTAATTTTTTTCTTGTTTAAAAGTTTAACTTTTTAATCCTAAAAATTAGTTAATAATCACATTTTCCTGTAATTGTAGTTCTGAAGATGGTTTAATGTAATATAAACCGAAACGTCAACCTAAACCAAACCTTTATTTATTTATAAATGACCCAAAAACCCAATAAACAAGAAAAAAATTTAAATCATAAGGTCAAGAAGAAAACTTTACTATTATTAAATTTAATTATTAGTTTTCTTTTTTTTTAATTCGAGAAATAATCTTACCAAATACCATTCGTGCATCTAATCTTCCCTGTGAAAAAATCTGGAAAACTCGTTTTAAAGCAATTTATTTAACAAATTACTTGTCAACTCGTTTTTCCAGATTTTTCCGGAAAAATTAGAAGCACTCGTGGTATTACCCCCGAATAAATTTGAGCATTATAAATTCCGAATTTGTCAAGGGCTGACCAGGTGATGACGAACAACGTAGAAATTTTTGCGAATGATATAACAGAATGTGTGAAGACAACATAAACTTTCTTTTTAACCCATATCGGTATTTTCAATAGGCGCAATACATATTATTGGTCACAAGGAAATTCACACATAAACAAAACCGTCAGATATCAACATGGTTTGGATTTAATAAGTCGTGTGGAATTTTAGGCATAAGGATAATAGGTCCTCTTATCTACCGTATTTCCCTAACTTCTGAACGTTGCCTTGATCTTCAACGACACGACTTGGAAGACGCATTAGACAAAAACAAAACCGATAGGTACAACAAAACTCCAGGGTTGTTCGTCAATATTTTTCTGAGCGAATTCCACGAAAACGTTAAAGCACCTATAGTAAACACCCTGTCTTACAGGGTCACCGAATTAATCCCCATTACACTTTTTTTTGTGGGGTTACATAAGAAATAATTAGGAAATCAGTGAATGGTTTGAAAATAAGGAACATTTGCTTCCATCAGTACGATCAGCATCTAATAAAATTTCTTCTGAAATGTTAAGTCGAGATTTAGATGCTACAGTGAGAGTGAGAGGGACATACTGCTATCTAAAAAGTGTAGGAAATTTGTTTGAGTATTTTTTGTAGGAATGCTTTTAGTTGTTAGAGTTTCCTTTAATACGTAATTTGTTACATTTAAGATAATTAAATGGGCAGAACAATTCTCATGCCACTGTAAGAAAGTAAGTGTGGTTCTAAATAACCATAATTTTTGAATGTTTAATACTTTGATCGGCATTACTGCTTGTGCCATGGGACACCTGCTTGTGGTAGGCAGGAATTCAATGTATCGATTTTTTTTATCGGTATATCGAATAACGATATTTAGAAAATAAGATATCGATATACCAGGTTGCTTCCTTTTTGTTGAAATATTCTTGGTTCCTTTTTGCAGAACTCCAATTATGTTTATAGTGAAATATAAACTTTAACAATAATAACTATCATGAGTAGTGATATGATATTTAACCTGTAGGACAATTGGGACTTTATGCTATCCACAAACAAAATTTCGTTTCCCTAAAAAATATGATATCAAAATAGAAATAAATAATTCATAAAAAGTTTACCACAACTGTGGTAATAGTATATTACAATACAAGTACGGTAGGTACGTCTTTACTGCATGTGCGTGATGTTTAACAAAACGAGCCGAAGGCGAGTTTGGTAAATCACGCAAATGCGGTAAAGACACCAACCGTAAGTGTATTGTACGATATTTTATCTACAAGCATGATTTAGGGCACCAATATTAAAAACTCTAAAAGAGCACTGTTTTAATTTACCCCGTAGGTGCCTCGTAAGTCGCTATCAACAATGCATTATCATCAGGTGGCTAGGGAAATAAATTATAGGAATTTAATAGTTGGCTTTTATATGACAGATGTAAAACTTGACAACGGAATAAACGATCATTATTTTTGTAACAATTTCGTGAAAGTGTGTTTTACGTCCTTTAAATGGAAGTCAGTAGCAGCAGTGATGATGAAATTCCGAAGGAAGTTCTGGACATAGCCTTAATTTAATGCCGGATAAATCATGGCATAGATATAAGAAGGAATATGGGCTCTTCATGGACTGGTGTTCATCAAAGAAAGTTAAGCTGGATTTATAAACTCGAAAAGTTGGCGAGGTTGAGGTTCAGTTGGTGTTGGAAATGGGAGTTCAATTTAAACTAAAGGAAAAACTTAGTTTCATTTATACACTCGTTCATGTTGTTCATGTAAAGCTCATGTAAGGTTCGAAAACTTCCCGGGTAGTTCGAGATAATCAATTTTTATGCTCGGAGTTAGGAATATCTAACCTCACAAACTTGATCATAACTTCAACCTCACCAACTTTTCGAGTTTATAAATCCAGCTTTAGAGCAATTGGTGAAGATGTGGCGCTTGCCTATTTTGTGGATAAATTTAAGGACAGTAAATCATCCTCTTTATGGAGTTATTACTCAATGCTCATATCTACTATAACTATCAAAAATAATGTCGACATAAGCAGGTATGCAAAACTGATGGCATATTTAAAAAGGAAGTCTGTGGAATACAAAGCTAATAAATCAAAGGCATTCTCCACGAATGAGGTTGTAAAATTCCTTGTTACGGCACCAGATGAGGAGTTTTTATTAATGAAGGTACTTAATTGCGATTTTTTTAAAATCTACTTTTAAATAACAACTTATTTGCTTGTTTCAGGTGGTACTCATTGTGTGCATCGCTGGGGCATGTCGCCGAGTCGAGTTATGTAAAATGAAAATTGAAGATATTAAGGAATTTCAAACTCACCTTGTTGTAACTGTCCCTGATACAAAGACACATGTAGATCGACAGTTCGTGGTTTACGTGGAAGGATTTTCATCAGAAATTAATAATATTTCAATTTTCAAGAAGTATAGAGCCCTTAGACCCGATCATACTGACCATACACGGTTATTTTTTGCATACAAAAAAGGAAGATGCACTATTCAACCACTGAGTATAAATACTTTTGGAAAAATACCTTCTCAAATTGCATCATATTTAAAGTTGTCCAGTCCCAAAGAATATACGGGACACTGTTATCGAAGGAAGTCAGCTACATTATTAGTAGATTCTGGCGGGGATATCATGAGTTTAAAAAGACATGGTGGATGGAAGTCCTTCAGTGTTGCGGATGTTGAAAATTCGGTGCAAAATAAAATAGGAATTGCAAAGTAAATAAATGGTGTAGAAGAATATGCAGAGAGAACCTAATGTTTTAGTAAATCTGTAAATTTCAATTCTTGTGTCTCATCGGATAGTAAAACACTTCCCTCATCGATAACGTTTGGAAATGTTACAAATTCTACAATTAATATTAATATTTCTTAATTTATTAGTTTGGATTAGTTTAGAAATTTAAATATGTAAGTATTTGTTATACATATAATGTTTAATAGAGTTTCTTTTAAAAATAAAAAATACACTTAAATAATATAAAAACTTGTTTTTATAGTATGTGATTACTTACAGCACTAGTGCGGTAAAGTGATACTTACTGCACTCAAATCAGTACGGTAAGTAGTTACTTACCGCACGTTTGTAGATAAAGTATGTTACAAAAGTCAAAATTGCACTTTTCGGGCTTTTATGTCTGCAATTTTTTTTTACACATTATTTAGGTCTATTGTATCGCACAAATCGTTTTCAATAGACAAAGTTGTTAAGGCCGATAATCGTTCCTGATTCATAGATGGTCTAAGTTTTTTATATATAGTTTTGAAACGGACGTTCTCCGGTCGAGGAGAGACAATTGCAATCGTGCGCTTTATCAGGAGGTGGCCATTTTCAACATTGGCTTTAATTAAGTGTTGCATTTTTTTTTGTATTATTGTTCAAAAAAATAATTTTATTTTTAATTTAATTGTTTTAATTACCTTTGAAATGCGTAGTTATATTTTTTTGTACATACAATAAAGTGGTTCTTATTTTTTCTTTTGAAAACGAAGTGAGATACAAAAACAATTCAAGGAACAAGAAAGTTGTATTATTATCGCGAGAAAATATATCAAAATTAAAAAAGTCAGTGGCGTACATTGTATTGTCAATAATATTCGAAAAGCTGCTCTCCGGGACGCCACTGGACTTAATCAATTTAATCTAGTCAAGGCTAATTAGGTCCCTTATCATTACGAATAACGGTACAAAGTTTCAATAAAGTCGTGAAATGGATATTTCAAAGACTTATAAAAAACAGATTTTTCTAAAAAAAACTTTAACACCCTGTACATCAATGACGGGGCAACTTCGGACACATATTCATATAACCTTTTCTCTTAGAAACACCCTGTATAAATTTTCTTTTACCCTTTTTTGTTGCTAAAATTAATAGATTAGTTAGGTACCTATTCATTTCGTCTTTATTATAGACCAATGATTCCCAACGTGGCTTATATCATCCCCCAGGGGTCGACGACCACTTGCAAGAGGTCCATATCAGCAAAAAAGAAATTGGGGGTTTATGAGATGTAAAAGGGGGTCTACGACAGTAGATCTCATTTAAGCAATAAATGAAATAATCCACATACATAGATAGATTTGTTGCTTAGTTTTTACGTGAAAACGTAAGAAACAGACCGACAATAAACTACGGGACTACGGTCTCGTTTTCGCAATTATAATATTAGTAGCGAAGTAGGGATTTTCTAATGCACTATTTTATTGTATTAAATACTAATTAATTAAATTACATAGTAATTAATTTGGTATATTCAATAAAATTGTGTAAGTATTAGTTATTCGCTGTGTGGTAAACTTGTAAAAACTTGCACATAATGACACCAATATCATGAAGCAATGTTGCCAATAAGAAAATTACGAATATCACTACGTCAAAACTCCGCTACTCACCGCTTCAGCCGAGTCTATTCATAATTCTGCTACACCCCGCTCTATTTTGGAATTTTCTTCAGATATTTCTAATTTGTTAATTTTTTTTTTAAATAGGTATACAAACGAGAAAACTTACATAATGTAAGGGCCCGCGACGCAAACGAACGGCATTGGTAGTGACAGTGTACAAAACGCCCAGTCCGTCGCGCAGCATTTAGCCTGAAGTTACATTATTAGACGTTTTACTAATACTTATTTTAAAAAACTAAAATCCGCTACGTTTTGCTCTCATTATGTTCCACCGCCCGCGCCGCTATAGTTGGAGTCAAACAAATATTTGACGCGTGACACTTCCATCTTGTCATATTTGCCCAATACTAGGTTATTTCGATTTTACCAACTTTATTACAGCTGATACTTAGTCAGGGCCGGACTGACGAATATTGTTATTTATAAACCTTTGCAGAAAATTATTGCTGGGAAATTGGTCTAAGAATATGAATTATAATATAAATAAATTTGTTTTGATAAATTCTGTGCATTGTAATGGTGGGATTCAGGATTGACCATTAATATCACAGGTCTTAACAAAAGCAATCTTAGTAGTGTATAACGATTAAATTAATAAATAAAATGCGGATCTGCAGCCCATATGATTTGACCAAATCGACGAGAAGGTAACTTGGTTTATGTATATCTCTTTTTAGTCATATAAAAGGATAAAGATACAAATACTTCGAGTGGGTGGTAATTATTATAATATAAATTTTGCCATTAGTAACTTTTATATTATGAGTAGCCTGCCGTATTTGACACCCATGACAATATGGAAGTGTCACGCGTCAAATATTTGCTTGACCCCAACTATACACCGCTCTTGTAGTTAAATCCCGCTATGCGTAGCGGAGTTTCGCTACACTTGGCAACACTGTCATGAAATAATCCGCATATGCGCAGTAGAAATTATTGTCCATTCTTATCTCAGAGATTCGCAAAGACAGCGTAAGAAGACTCGTACTTGCACTGATTGTTCAATTCGTCAATGAATATATATAAAGGTGAGAGATAAAGACGCTCATTTCATTTTGAAGTTTTGAAAAGGAAAGTACCTATTAAGAAAATATTTTCAAAAATATAGACTGGTAGTTAGGTAGGCACATTCAAATTAATGTGAATCAAAGTTAAAGTGAATCAATGTCATTTTATTTAGGAGTGCTGGAAAAGAGTAAGTACATTGATTTTTATAAAATTTTAGTTTTGTTCTCGTAGTTAGAAAAAATAGATAAATGATGCCTCTCATGACTTTAGTTATTAGTAGTTTAGTATTCAAATCGTGCACAATTACGCGCGTACTTTTCAGTAGTCTCATTTTTTAAAGTTTAATTCATATCCAAAAATTCAAAATTAATTAAAATAGGGTTTTACACACGGGATAGTTTTTATTATTGCTATGTCTTATTCAAATAGCTTAATTTTGTCCACAGATAACTGATACTAAACATGACCGAATCTAAAAAGAAATATAGACAGTACAGTGTTGATTATTTGAAGTTTGGCTTCATTCCGTCATTATCCGACAAACATTGGCCTATGTGCCTTTTATGCAACAAAGTTTTAAGCAATGACGCTATGAAACCACCTAAGCTTAAGGATCATCTGAGAAGATGATACCTGATAAAACAGGTAAAGATTTGAAATACTTTCAAACACTCAAAGATAAACTTTAGAAGAGACCCACGGTGGATAGAATGTTCGCTTCGACGTCACAAAGAAACGATGATGGTTTGCGATCCTCTTACAATATCTCGCTACTTATAGCAAAATCTGGAAAACCGCATACTATCGGAGAAACGTTAATTTTACCAGCCGTTGAAGAGGTTCCAAAAACTGTTTTACACAAACCTGCATCTGATATCATTAAAAGAATTCCTTTAAGCAACAACACAGTTCAAAGACATATTGATGAAATGAGTTGTGATATTGAAAGCTTCTTGGGTAATTATTTGCATACGACTCATTTCTCTACAGTTGGACGAGTCAAGTTTACGTGATAATGAAGCATTATTATTGGCATATGTTCGTTTTATTATGGATGAAGAAATCAGTTAAATGTACCCGGGGTATTAGCAATACACAGCGTCATCCATCAACCACATTTAGTCGCTAAAGATCTGGGTAGTACATTGCATGAATCTCTTCAATTAGTCATTAACGCAGTAAACCGAATACGAAGCAACGCGTTAAATACGCGGTTATTTATGCAGTTGTGTGAAGAAAATGACGAGAACTTTCATCAATTACTCCTTCACACTGAAGTACGCTGGCTGCCGAAAGGCTTATGTTTGACCAGATTTTTTGCACTTTTTGAGACTGTTTTAGAGTTTTTGGATGCGAAAGATCCAATTTTAAAAGAAAATTTAATCAAGTGGAAACCAGATATTGCCTATTTAACAGATTTGTTTGCTAAATTAAATGAGGTTAACTTGCAGTTACAAAGTGACAGCCTAAATATGATTAAAACAAAGTCCATCATTTAACCGTTTCTTGGCAGAACTAAGCTAATGAAGCAAAATATTGGACCGAGCGAATTTCCCCAGTTTCCCAATTTGTCAAAGACACACTGCCAGGAAGATGATGTTTCAACCAACGTTCAACATTTAAATGCGCTCTATTCAGATTTTAAAACTAGGTTTGAGGATGTTTAGACTCTGGTAATACCATAGTGTGGCGACCGCAGCCTAGTGGTTAGTGTGTCCGACTACTAAGCCGAAGGTCCCCGGTTCGATCCCGGGACCATGCGTCGATCTTTATTTATTCGGTCGTCACCTCGTGGAAGGCAATGGCAAACCACCACGTAGTAATTTGCCTAGTACAACCTCTCAAATAGTGCCGTTCGGAACCGGCGATAAACTGTAGGTCCCATATACCTGTGAAGAATCTGAAAAAAGGCACACATCACAGGTATATGCGAGAGGTCGCCTACGCTCGAATGAGCATGGCACATAAAGAAAGAATACCATAGTGGATAATGAATCCATATGGTGACATTGAAGAAACGGACGTTACATTACAAGAGGAACTGATCGAAATAAGCACTAAAAAAGAACTTAAGGTACAGTTTAAAAAGAGATAACAGACATTCTGACTTCATAGAGACATACCTGTTACTTATCCCGTATTATGGAATATCGCAAGAAATTTTTTGATTGCTTTTTCATCCTTCTACCTAGTGGAAGAGGTTTCAGCGCGGTTGTTAATCTCCTAACAGAAAAAAAAAATAGAATGGACATCCCAAACCGAGGAGATTGAACCTAACTAAATTCATGCCGAATGTTGAAAATTTATTATTTAAGCATCATTCCCACTAAAAGTATTTATTTTTTGCTTCGCCATTTTACGTAAGAGGTATTAGTTTTTAATTTGGTTCGTTTTAATTAGAATTTAATTAATAAATCTATAAAACTTAACATGTGTTTTTTTAAGTTTTTCACACTACACGTCAATACAGTTAGAAATTTAAATCTTTAAAAGAGAGTAGCGCTATACAACCTCTCAAAAACACATTTGAACTTGATAAATTTGCAAAAATTCAATATTAGGTAAGCAGGGGGTTTACTTAAAACCGAAAAACATGGCAAGTGGTCTACGAAACAAAAAAGGTTGGGAACCACTGTTATAGACCTATGTAAGATTTACAATAAAAGCTTTTCTGCGCAAGAAGTTGCCACAGAAACGTCTTACTGCTGCCTGGCGTACCAAAATTCACGAGAAATTATTACTTCTTAAATTATTATTACCCCTTAACATATATAGTTAAAGTTGAAAAAATAGTTATTATTTAGAATTGGACATTTGGTTTAATAATGAATGTTTAAGAAGAGGCCTTCGTCCGCACTATATAAAACTCAAAACTAACCACAACACTTCATCAGCCAGAACAGCCATGAATGCTGCTACAACTACATGGATAAGAGAAGAGGCGAAAAAACACTATTTTAAACTTAACATTATTGATCTTAAACTTAAATTCTTGTATTTTAAAATTAATTCCATTTTACACCCTGTAGAGTGGGACACTCTTAGCGATTCCCTTTTGAGTCTAGTTTCATATCATAAAAATATTAAATTTATAAGACTAAAAAATAAAATCAATACTCTATCGTCACAACAAAACAACCACATTTTATACAATAACTCTTATAATCCACAAAATAAAGAAAATTCTAATTTTTCAACACATTTTAATAATTCAAATACATTAAACTCTACAACTAATTTCCAAACGACAAATGGCTCACTCCAAGACCTCAACTTTGATAACTCTCTTTTTAAAAATGAACTAAACGTTTCAGATACGAAAAACACTAATTTAAATGATTTTGAGTTCCATGACCGCACACTGAACCTCAGTAATACTCAGTTTAATCATGAGCTTCGGTTGCTCGACTTGGGACTTAAATTTAATTTTCCCATATATCCAAAGACTGAGGATCTTGAGGTAATAGCCGTCGAATGCGAAAATAACATCTCTTTCTATAATGATGTGACTCTAAGGGAGGCTGTGAGGTCCCAGTCTGCAACTTGTATTAACCTTTATCACAAGAACGGCCCTCGGTCACACCATAATCCATACACAAAAACCCTCAAGTCGGTTAGAGAAAAGATCACGCTGAATAATTTAGTAGTCTCGAGAGCAGATAAGGGTACTTGTCTCGTTGTCCTTGACAGGTCGCAGTATGTGGACAAAGTTGAACTATTTTTATCCACTCCAGACTTCACATTAATCCATACCAATCCCACTGAAAAATTCATTATCAAATTTAGAAACGCCCTAAAAAGAACGTATGACACACTTTCATTTTTCAACACCAATAAATTTAAATTAACCCCAATAAACCCAACCACACCCCGTCTATATGGTCTACCAAAAATTCATAAACCAGACATTCCTATCAGACCTGTTGTTTCATACTGCGATTCACCATGCTATAAACTGAGTAATTGGCTTAATCACATTATCCTTTCTTTGACAAACTTTTACAGCTGCTTTTCAGTCAGTAATTCCACACAACTAGCAAATGAACTACAAAATCTACATATACCTGACTCTGCTTTTTTCGTATCCTTTGATGTGACAAATTTGTTTCCCAGTATCCCTTCAAATGAATGTATCCCACTTATCAGAACATTACTCTCAGATTCTACCATTTTACCTGATGAACACATAAACAACATTTGTCACTTAGTTTTTTTTTTTTTTCTAGGGTTGCAATGGCCTCTTGCCTCTCGGCATCCAGCCAGGATTTTTTCTTAAAACTTGTATAATCATTCACATTCACACAAACATCCATGCCCTTGCCCGGATTCGAACCAGGGACCTATCGGTTGCCCGGCAAGCTCTCTACCCACCGAGCTACCGAGGCCGGCTTGTCACTTAGTTAATCTTGTATTAGAACAAAATTTCTTCCTTTTTAATGACAAATTCTTTATACAAAACTCAGGCTTGGCCATGGGATCAGCTCTCTCTCCTCTCTTAGCTGACCTGTTCATGTCTAACCTAGAAACCAAAATAAAATCAAACCCTCTCTTCTCACATATTTTAGTCTTCAAGAGATATGTTGATGACATCTTTGCTGTTTTTGATGGTACTCAACAGGATCTTACTGATTTCACTAATTACCTCAATTCATTACACCCTTCTATTACGTTTACCACAGAAATGGAACTAAATAAATCACTTCCCTTCTTAGATTTGAGACTTACCCGATCTAACAACAAGATTGAAATCAGCATATATCGCAAACCTACTAACACTGATTCTATAATTCCATATACGTCCAACCATCCTCACACTCAGAAGTTTGCATCTTTTCACTCTTTATTTTCACGTCTTTTTTCAATACCACTCAATCAAACTAACTTCAATTCTGAATTACACATAATAAACCAGATTGGCACTGCTAATGGATACCCCATAAGACTAATTAATAAAATTTATTACAAACATCTAAATAAATACATTAACAAACAACTTATACATAAAGAACAAACAAATAAGAAATTCTATTCTCTTTCTTTTTGGGGTCCTATCTCATATAAATTAAAAAACATTTTCCAATCTTTTAATTTTAACATTAGTTTTAAAACTAAACACTCATTGGGCTCGTTTATTTGTAATTCCAAAGACCACATACCTCCGTCTGACAGGTCAGGTGTTTATCAGATTATTTACCTCATCCATTATAAAAGCGGGTTGATTTTCACCTGATTATTCAGCGATAATCTCCCGCTCTCCGGTGAAAATCACCCTTGTCAAAAGTGAAAATCTCACCCGTCAGAAATCCAGCGATAATCTCCCGCTCTCCGGTGAAAATCACCCTTGTCAAAAGTGAAAATCTCACCCGTCAGAAATCGTTAGTTTTTTATTTGGTAAATAATCTTCAAAATACATTTCGGGATTGGGAAATAATCAGAAAATCATTCTCAGATTTTTTGCCATTAGGATTTCCACGGCAAAAAATCTTCGGAATGATTTTTGATAATTTCCCTATCCCTTAATATATTACTACAGATAAGTTGTTCGACCGAGGGTTGTTCTACTTCCTATGTTGGCCAAACAGGGAGAAAGTTCAAAACCCGTATAACTGAGCATTGTAAAGAGATAGTAAGAGCTTCTAATCTTAACTTATCCCCTTCTAAAATTAAATCCAATTTTTCTAGACATGTATCTACAAATAAACACAATTTTAATCCAGACACAGTTACTAAATCCCTGCATTTCTGCTCTAAGGGGAATAAATTAAATCTCCTTGAGATACTTGAGATCAACAAAATAATTAAAAATCCAAGCATAGATTGTGTTAACGACCAAATTATTCATAACAGTACCAACTTTTTTAATGCTTTGAATCTGGATGGTCTATAACTACAATAATATTCACTTCTCATAATATATACCTCTTTCTATCTCTGCTCATACCTCTTCAACCTTTAACAACCCTTATAAAATCCCATTATATCCAACATTATACAGGGTTGATATTCGATATTTTTCATTTTTCAACGTATACAATAATATCCACATCTACTATATTTTACAGTGTCAATAAGTGTTAGTGTCTTCACCTGCCCTCACAAGTGTATTTTTAGTGCAATATTAAATTTCCCTCCGATAAACATTTAAAGGAAAAAAAAAACCTTTTCGACATAACCATATATTTGTCATTCGGTGACAGATGTCTGATTTTACCATTCTTAAGCACTTTATTTATTTAGTGATGACAACATTTGAGTATGTTAGATCTTGTATGGATTTTGTAAACCTAACATCGAGCTGGTTCGAATCTTCTTTTCCTTTTTAAAAAATCAATCTTAATTTTGACATCTTTTATGGTAATACTGGATTGCATGATTGATGACTTGATTTTTAAATTTTAACCTCTTTTCATTCCCCACGTTTTGCGGAAGTACCGCGGTTGTGTTCGCACTAAGGTTATATTGAATTTTTTAACTTTTGAAAGTTTTTGAAATTTTAAAAAAGTTTTTTTTCATATTTTTAAAAAAACCTTTCTGAAAAAATGATTATGTTTTATCATTCTTCTAAAATATGGGGCAAAGCCCCGTATTATCACATAAGTTAAATTAGACAAACACCTCATTTAATATAAAAAAAAAAATCTTTCATTAGTTTTTACACAATTATTCTTATAATATAAAAAATGTTTTTCTCTTAAAATAAAACCTATGATTTGATAAAATAAAAATGAAAACTTCTCTCCTCCAGAGTCCACATTACTTCTTTATTTAACTTAACATAATATGTGTTACTCCTCTAAACTTAACCATTCAAACTCATGATTCTTAATTTTTAAACAAACTTTCCTTTAATTACCTTCAGATGTCATAATCTTCTATTATCATACTTAAATATGTTACACTTATTTATATTACAAAACTTAATCTTAACTTTACTTCTCATTCAATTTATTTAACCATTTAATGCACCAAGTCTCCAGCATTTCTGTTGTACTCATTTATTTGAGACAACTTATTATTTCGAAGTTAAACTCGATGTTGGGTAAGTCCTTTTTTATCTTTTTCTTTTCATTCTCAAATTTATATTATCCTTTTAGTATCCCCTGAAGATGAGTACTTAAGTGCTCGAAACATGTCGGGAATCTAATAATTTTTATGTTAAAAATTAAACTGTGGAGGAAGACTGCATTGTTTTATTTCATATATGGTTAAAGTATGACAAATATTGAACCACAGGTTCCGAAAATATTATAGTGATCTAATTGAACAGTCGTAAATTTTCTAACGTCCATTAACGCGTGTTAACAAACTAACTGTTCTTGCCAAATTTTTCTTATCGTCATTTCAACGCCTACTACACCAAAATGTTCGAAATTTATTAGTAAGCCCTTTTCGAAATAAGAACATGTGTATCGTGTAAACAAAATCCACTACTTTGGTCGGATTTTTGACATTTGAAGTTCCCATAAAAGCCCAAAAGCTCCCAAAAAAAATGAGAAATTCCCAAAAGTTTCCTATAAATCCTAAAAATGCCAATAAGTTCGTATAAATTCCTAAAAGTTCCCAGATATTTATTCAAATTCCTAGAAAGTTTTAGAAATTTAAGAAAAATAAAATAGGTAACTTTTTTCACTTATGTGGTAGCCGTAGGCAAGACAAAATGCACATTCGTGAAAACAGTAAGACTTAACCCACGATCTTAGCCTGTAAAATAGGTAGATAAGGAGGTTTTTTTTTTAATGGGACACTTCGAGCAAAACGATTCGAATTTTTTTATTTTTTATTTATCGACAATCAATGACTTATATAGATACCTTAAGGTCTCTATTTTTGAGTTTTGATAATGGTTTAACAGAACTTTACATCCTACTTAATAAAGTTTCAATTTTTATTATAAAATGTACATTTTTTGTCACATCCGTTACAGTCATATCATCTCATATAATTTAGTTACTACGTAATGCAAATAATGTAAGAGTCTAATTAGGGGTTACTCTAGACTTATTGCTATTATTTGATACACTAATTTTATTGATTAATCTTTTCCTCGTCACTTAGTCTTATTAAAACCAGGTCAGGGCAGAAAATTTGTCATTTTTTTAAAGTGAAATATTATATTTTGTAGTATTTGAAATGCTTTATAAACAATAACTTTTTTCCCAACTTATATATATAAAGAAAAATCCCACGAATACTCCAAATTTTTATTTTTAAAGGATACAACTTTATGTTTAAAGTAATATTAAACTTAAATTAAATACTACAGTTAAATTATTTCAGTTTTATTTAAATTATTTAGCATTTGATTTGTTTCCTCCGGTATGAAAAACAAATGGGGCCTGATTTTTGATACGCTAGTTGGCGGATTTGGAAGCGTACATAAAATCTCTTTACGGTTCACTCTCTGAACATCATCGGTTATAGGCCATACGTAATTTTTTCCTTTTTTCTGCAGAAACTTGACCACTAATTCTTCTCTCTTAATTGACGTTACGATTCCTTAAAAGTATCAAGAATTAGGATAGTGTATTTAACTACTGTTTTAAAAAAAACATTACCTGGATATCACTGGTTTTCATATGTTACTACTACCCATGACCCAATATCAGGAACACTAACACATTTTATACTAGCTGGTGATGATAAATGGTTTAATGGTAACTCTAAGATAAATTAAGAAAACTATTCAAAAGTAAATTTTAACGCCTTAAAACATAATTTTGGAATTGAGAAATGGACGCAAATATCTTTAAAGGAACATTCACCACAACATAAAGATCTCATATTCATTATAACCTGTGTTTCTTTTACCGTCCAAGTTATCTGATAAGTTATGCCTATTGATTGGAGTTACAGGATATGAACTTGTATTCTTTTTTTCGCCTTTTTCCGTATCTCTTTTTACAAAACTGCCTGTGGGGAGATGTTGACGATGTGCTTCATTTTCCCTACTAAATATCCTCTCCTCTACCATTTTCGTCCATTTCGTCATTAGAACAAGAGGGCGTATTTTCAATTATACCTTTCAGTACCTTCTTTTTAGCTCTACATGTTCTTTGTCTATTCCTCCATCTTTCTCCTTCCTTGTTCTTTTGTGTACTGGTCATTTGCTTGATCTTTTTAACTTTACCAGTAGCCCTTGCTATTCTTTTTCGCACTGCGTCTTTTTGCCTAACAATGTTCAATTTTTCTAAAGACATATTTTCTCTATATTTACGCATTCTTTTTTTAGCTGTAGACTTTACGTTAGGCTTTTGCTTCTTATTTATTTCCGTTGTCGCGAGTCTTCTTATAGGATTATTCTCATTGTCAGTAAAGGCGGCTGCTTTCTTTTCATTGCAGCTCTTTAATATTATTTTTGGCATTTTCGGGGTATTTGGGTTGGAACCATTATTTTAAGGTATTTTTTCCTGGGGCGCTTTCTTGTTTTTCTTTTTCTCTTTTTTCTCTTCCTTTTTTTTCTCGTTGCGTAAAAATGCCTCTTCTTTGTCTTTTTTTAACTTTCCAATTCGTTTTTTTTTTCGATTCATCCATACTGCTCGATACTTCTAATAAAAATCATAAACATTCAGAATCACTATGACTATTGTACAACATGTAACCAAGATTCAATTGGTGGTAAATAGTTTTGTCACGTCTGTTACCCAATGTCACGTCCGCCCAAGTACCATTATTGAAAATGTAATGGACGGTGACGTTACAGACTGTGACAGATTATTACAATTTTAAAATTTGCGCCAAAACCGTTAAAAATATACAATAAATTTTTAGGTTATGTATAACATGTATACATAAAGTAAAAAATCCATACACTTGCAATAATAAATATGTACGCGCTTAAAGACAGTAAGCAAAACAGACGTGACTACCAAATTTTTTACAATGAGTGTTTTTAACTTATGTACAATTTCTAAACAGCCTAACTTAAAAACAATTTACTCACCTGTTTTCTTAAATACAAACAAAATCCAACTAAGACATACGTATTGCAAATAGTGTATATATTTACCACAGAGAGCGCTTCAAACTACGAAATAAGGCGTAACCGACCGGAGACGTAATTTTAGGGGACAACATTCCATTCGCAATTGTAAATAGTTTAGGGTTTATATAATTACTATAATTGATTTTTAGAATATTTAAAACATGAACGAACATAATAATTCAAGTATTTTTTTCGTCAAATATTGTAAATTTAAAGTATAGTTTGTTTTCAAGTTCCAACATATGCCTTTGGGACAGTCTCGGACTGTGACATTTAACAGCTTCCAATAAACATAATAAATCTTTTGCTGTCTCTAATGCATAAATTAGCTGTACGCTTTCAAATATCTATAATTCTTGCAAGAAAAACATCAATTATAAGTGGTTTTTATAAAGATCTATTTTGTTATTAGCCAGGGACAACAAAATTTCGCTAGTAGCCCATTAAAAAAAAAATCTCCATAATAACAAAGAAAATGATATTGTATCATTTTTTTTTTGATAATAAGAAAACACTATACACTACACAGTAAAAAAAGACATTTTTGAATGGTTTTTTTACTTTTTGATGAGTGTTAATTCTTCTTATTTATGGGTAAATAGTAAATACATTTACACTATCGAGGGTAAATTAAACTCACAGATTGTAAACCTATCCTTCTAGGATGTAAAAGAAATAATGAGAGGTGTAAGTAAACCACTTTTAATGGTAATTTGTGATTAATTAGTGTAAATATCATATTATTTTAGTGTAAATTTTATTTTATTTGGGTGTGACTTTACTATAGTGAGTGTAATAAAATGATGTACCCAGAGCTAGAATACTCTCCACTTTGCTTAAGTCATTTAATCCCGTATCAAACGTCAGGCAAATTTAATACAACAATTTTGGTTCCATATGAGGGTAAAAATGTGGTAAATTATGTTGATCGGAGTATTAACATTAACACTACTTTTTTACCACTCCTAAAATGATTTTTACCAGGTGGATATTTTTTACTGTGTAGGTTTAATTCTTGGTCCTTGGCTATTTTTAATCTATATAAATGACCTTGCTTCAATTTTTATAAATAGTAAGTTTACCATGGTTGCTGATGATACAGCAATACTTAACATAGTAAATATTGTATTGAGTGAGAGTACTTGCTCAAAAGTAAATTATACAGTTCTTCGAAATTATTATTTTACTTTAATAAAATCCCTTTTAAGATATGGTATTTGGTATTTGCTTGTGGGGAAATTCATGTCAATATTTTCTCAATTCTATTTTCATTTTACAAAAAGGTATATGTGCAAAGTAAAATTTAGAGATTCTTGTAAACCTTTGTTTATCTCACAAAATCCCACTTCAATTTTCATGTTGGAAACCGTTTGTTTGATAAAAAAAAATCATAGAAACAATATTAATTTTCCTGCTTATAATACAAGACAAAACTTTAATATATGTTTACCTATTCCTTCTTTAAATCTTGTAAAGAAATCTATAATTATTTATGATACAAAAAAATAATAATTAGCTTGCAGTTTATATAAATAAAATGTCAAATTTTAAATTGTTTAAGAACCCTGTTAAAAATGCATTATTAAAAAAAGCTTATTATACCATAAATAAATACTTTTATCATAACTTGTGATAATTATTTGAATAACAAGAGTCGTAAAGCCGAGTTAAGAATATTCCAGATTTTACTTAACCAGACCTGATGACCTTAACTAACCTTTTATGTAAGTTATTTTGTATCGTATCATTATAAATCATCAGTTTTTAATATTATATTTTATTTTTTCAAAGCGGAAAATCATCGATGCTCTAAACAATATACCGAAATGTATAATTAAATAAAGGCATCAAAATAAATTATTCCTTATGAAGGATTCGAGACACAGTAATGTGGTAAATCCCCAACATGTAGGGGAGCGACGGGTAATACCGTATATCGGATAATACCGTACATTGGATAATACCGTACACAAGATATCTTCTAGAACGAGAACTGAATTTACTAGTTTTCTCACTTTAATGCATAGTCCCACTCTTTTAACTTCGGCAACGAGCGCTTGACTTAGTCCATATGAGACCAATATACCGGGTGTTGCATCGTCGAGCGGGACATAGGAAATCCCATGTAATTTTAAATGGGGTCAATTATTGGCTTCCCTAATTATTTTAGAGAAAAATTCTATTTAGGTTTATTAAAGAGCACTAAAACCCACATTCAAAAGAATAACTTTAGATATTTTTGATGAGCCCTTTTACGGGTTATCGCCATTTCTTTTTAACTATTTTTCCTTTTTATGGTCCCGTATTTGCGGGCACCAGTCAAGGTAAAAGATGACTGTCAAATAAAGTTGTCATTTTGAAATGTGTGCTTTATTGTTATAAAAACTCGTACATCGAAAATATTAAAGGTGTATTTATAAGTACAAATTAATCTGAATAAAACTAAAATAAAGTATCCAATTACAATTATATTTTACTAATTAATAGGTAGGTACTATTAAATTGTTAGAACTTTAGGATTTAAGAAGATGTTCAAATATTCCTCCATTGACTGCTAGACAATAACCGAGGCGATCATAAAATTCTCTTCTTACATTCGCTAGTTGGTAAACTGAAATTCTATTGCATTCAGCAGAAATAGCATTTTTTAACTCGTCTAGATTTGGGTATTTTTTATCTTTGTATATCCTGTTTTTTAAATGGCCCCAGAGAAAGAAATCATTTGGCGATAAATCAGGAGACCTGGCTGGCCAATTTACTGTATGATTTAAGCCAATAACATTTCCATTAAAAGCACGGTTTAAATATTCCCGGACAGCCATCCATTTGGTACCAAACTTCCTGATTTTCCCTGGCGGCATCATGTAAAGTAGGTAAAATATGATCTTCAAGTAGTTCCAAAAAATATTCTGCATTTAAATTTCGTGTAAGAAATAATGGTCCGATAATATTTTCTCCGAAAATCCCAGCCCATACATTAACTTTTTGTGGATATTGCGTCCTTGTTTCCACAAACCTGTGTTGGTTTTCTTTGCTCCAATATCGATAATTTTGAACATTGGGTTCATTGTTTAAGGTAAATGTGCATTCGTCAGTGAAACAAATGTTTTTTAAAAATTCCCTATCTATGTTTGCTCTTTCCTTCATACCAAAACAAAACTCCTGTCGTCGTATTTCGTCCCTATCTCTTAGCTCTTGGTGCTTTTCATTATTGTATGAATAATATTTATGTCGTTTCAAAGCTCGTAACGCTGTGGTGTGATCTAATCCTATGTCATCCTCAAGTTTCCTTGTGCTGATCTTCCCATCATTTTCTTCCACGCACAATAAAACTTGCAAGTCCCTATCATTTCTTGCATCTCTTCTTTGTTCCTGCCTTTCTTCACATCTGCAGTTATTTATTACAGTGCCTTTTGTCTCAAATTTCTTGATAGTCCTTTCGACTGTAGATTTTGCAGGTATCGGTCTATTCGGATACAGAGCAGCAAACATGTCTGACACATTTTGATAACTATTTCCTTGATAATACCATTTAATCATCAATATTTTTTCTTCAGAAGTGTAATTCATGGCTAATATTTTCGATGTACTAGTTTTTATAACAATAAAGCGCACATTTCAAAATGACAACTTTATTTGACAGTCATCTTTTACCTTGACTGGTGCCCGCAAATACGGGGCCATAAAAAGGAGAAATAGTTAAAAAGAAATCGGCGATAACCCGTAAACGGGCTCATCAAAAATATCTAAAGTTATTCTTTTGAATGTGGGTTTTAGTGCTCTTTAATAAACCTAAATAGAATTTTTCTCTAAAATAATTAGGGAAGCCAATAATTGACCCCATTTAAAATTACATGGGATTTCCTATGTCCCGCTCGACGATGCAACACCCGGTATATTACGCCAACTCACTGGAGGGTTTTATTATCCGTTTTCCGGATAAAAAAAAGAAGACGAAAAGTTCTGTCAATTTTGTGAAATGTGAACTCCCGAACGAATTGTTGGTAACGACTTATTTTCTTTTTTAATCTTTATATCATAATTTACCGTTCTTAACTCGGTTCTTTAGTCTTTGTTTTAATCCTTTACGGGACATTTTACAAGTTTTTATATCACAAGTGTCTAACCTTAAGTGTAAAATTTACGCTTGGAAGGTTAGTTTTGCTGAATTCTGAAATCCAAATTGTATCTCTTGTAATATTTTTAGCATACTCTTCAAAAAGATCTAGCAACCATAATATATAGAAGAGGTAGATATCAAGAGGTAGATATCCCAGTTGCAAGAGTGCATTTAGATCTTCATCTTCATCATCATAATTGTGTCAATAAGCATTTCTATGCATTTCCCCTTACTGCTGTTGAAAGACTAAGAGTGTGGAAGAATGATTATAGTGTTAATCCTGATATTGAGTGCAAGAACTTCAAGATTTGTGAAGATCATTTCGATCAATGTCAATTTAAGAACTTGGTTTTAAAAAGGCCAATTGGGATGCTGTTCTCAAAGCTGTCACTGAACTTTTGCCTCCTGATATTTTAGGGTCACTTCCACATTCCGTAGAACCTGGTAGTTCAAATTTTTTTATCAGTTGTCCAAAACATTCCGTTTCGTATTCAAACGTACCCATACTACTTTTTACCCAAGTACACCGTCCACTTCATACCAAAGTTGAGGACAAACCTTTGATCAGTTCTTGTGCACTTTCAAATTTTGACATTACTGATCCGAATATTCCAGAATTTCTTAATTGAAGTACCTACTAGAATAGGCAGTTATATTTTCTTCCTGACAAGGCCGGTCCACGTTTTTAAGTAAATATGGGGTTAGTAAAAGGGACTGAACAAACAATGTTTTAAGATCAGTCTCACCTCGACATTTTATATTGTATTGAATTTTTTTGACTCTTTTAAGTTTCTTGGTATTCAGTTTTAAATTATGGTTTGTTCAGTCTGTTAGTTATTTTGGCACTAATCATAAACATTTCTTTCTGTTGCAAGAACCCCTTATCAAGCCCAAATAATGTCTGACCATTTAACTTTAGCTGCAACATTTAACCTGCAACTGGCTACCACATTTTACACCTGAAGGCAACATTTTACGTCTGACCAAAACATTTTTATCTGGATGGACACTTTCAAGTAGGTACCAGGACGGTCATGTTTGTTTTTGTGTCAATTTTTTTTTAATTTATTTTCTTTACTGAATAGTGGTTTACTGGAAGAAGGAAAACATATTTAGTGCCGGTACTTTTAGCACTGATTAAGTCATTTGATAGACGATTAAAAGTGATGATGGTTTTAATGTGCCTAAACCTTCAAATTTATATTGCCCTTGGCAGATTCAATCCCCTGATTATTTTAACCGTCTATCAAATGATTTATTCAGTGCCAAAAGTACCGGCATTAAATGTCCCAATAGTTTTTCATTTGTCGATAGTTTCTATTATTTTCCATCTACCAGAGGCTATAACAGTTTAGATCTTTACTTTAACTGCGCTAAGTTCAAGAGAAAAGCAAGAGAGGAAGTAAGATTCTTATGTAAATGGCTCAAAACTGAGAAGTAGCTAAATTTACTTGAACTAAGAAAATGTGCAAAACGTAAACAGCTAATTACTATTTTGTATTAATATTCAGTAGCGTGGCTAGAATACCTGGGTTTGAGATAAAGCAAGCATTTTTTTGTAGCAACGCCCAAATGTCAAGAAATCACCTATTTGCCTCAAGCAAGCCCGGTTTCATGAAACACTTGGAACCATTTTAGATACGTCACTGTTTTTAGTTACATTTTTGGTTTATTTTATAGAGAACATTTTTTATTTGTAGCTATAAAGTATTTTTATTGTTTCAATATCAATTTTTCTCAGAATTTGTTGGCACTATTTTTTATGTTAAGTTTAAATAAATTTTGAATGTTTTTCCATAAGCTTTGTTTATTATTTGCATCATTATAATTATTTACATTTTTGGTATAATTTTATTTAAAATACATGGTACATTCACCTGAACTAACCTGAAATTTAGTGAATACATGGTATTTTATAGCATATTAACTCAAAAAGCGATAAAACGTCTTTAGAAATCTCAAATATTGTTTAAACAGTAAACCAGTAATTTAAAAACGAGTTATTTGAACTACCCGCCATAAATTTCCTACCGTAGTGCTCGGGGTAGACTGGTGGCCAACTTGAATTTTTGTTTCTCTGGTTTTCTACGTAGTTTGCATTTCTAACCTCTTTTCATCTGTTTAGTCAGTCTCATAAAGGTGGATTTATAAACTTGACGTTGGGTATTCTGTTTGACGGTGGCCGTGACGTGTGCCGTCTGCCGGTCGTAGCGACACAATTAACCTTTTATAAACTTGACGTTACTCCGTCGCTCTGCCGTTCGTCTTCTTCTTTTCTACTAGCAGAAACAGTACATAACCACAATATTCATAGTGTTATTTTTTTTAATCATTTGTTTTTTGTTGTTGCTAAAATGGACGATGAGACGGCCTATTTACTTGCTCTGTGTTCATATGCAATACTAAAAATAAGAAAGGGCCAAAAAACACACAAAGTCACTGTCAATATCACGTGAGAGTCATAAACGGATTTGATTGGCTCTTGAGCATTACTACGAGTATTGCTACGACCGGCCGCCGGAAAAAGATAAAATTGGTTTATGTTGACCGGCACCCACCGGCATGCATCACCGTCACCGGCAACTATGAATGGTCTTACGCACTTCAATGTTTTTAACTCTACCAGCCACCGTCACCGGCACCGGCAAAACGGAACGTCAAGTTTATAAATCCACCTTAACTCTCATATCGTCGTTGCAAAGGCATGGTGTTTGTTTTAGTCCGCTCTATTGTTAAAATTGCTGGTTACGAAACAAGCAGTCCGTACACAGTAAAAAATTGAGTGTTAAATTTAACACTCAATGGTGGTACATATAGGACCGCACTCAATAGGGTATATTAACCAATCAGTATATCTGGTAAAAAAGAGATATTTTTGAATGGTTTTTTACTTTTTGATGAGTTTTAATTCTTCTAATTTATGAGTAGGTACATTTACACTATCGTGTGTAAATAAACTCAGATTGTAAACCTATCCTTCTAGGGTGTAAAAGAAATAATGAGGGGTGTAAGTAAACCATTTTTTAATAGTAATTTGTGATTAATTAGTGTAAATATCATATTATTGTAGTGTAAATTTTATTTTATTTGGGTGTGACTTTACTATAGTGAGTGTAATAAAATAATCTACCCAGGGCTAGAATACTTTACACTTTGTTTAAGTCATTTAATCCCGTATCAAACTAACCGAGCGTTTATAATTAAAATGTAAAAAATTATGCATTCAAGATGTTTTACATTATTAACCTTTGCTTAGTTTGATACATGATTGAATGACTTAATGAAAGCCGAAAGTAGTAGCCCCTAATATACAGGGTGTTCATTTGAAAACTTCCCACCACGGATTTATCGAAAACCACTGATTAAAAGAAAAAACGCCGATACACGTCAAAAGATTTGCCAAAGGGGACAACTTTTTAACCAAAAACTACTTCACCCCCTTTTACCCTCTGCCCCCCGGGGTCAACCCCTTAAAATTTTAAATGACAAGGGGTATCAAGTAATAGCTTGTTTGAAAGGCCTTTTAAAGTGCTTTATTTTGACGTTCGATTTTTTAAAATCAGTCGATTCGTTTTCGAGAAAAGTAGAAAAATCTTTATTTATCTTAATTTGTTCAGATAGAAAAAAAAAACACACGAAAATATCACTTTTTATTTCAATAAGTGTTCAAAAACCAACATAAACAGCAATTCGGAAGATTAGACGTGGCAGCAACCAAATAACGACTTTTTTTCAGCCATCTCTTTATAAACACAGATACCATGGGCGAACTGTATTTATTCTTATACCTGTTTAGTTTTTTATAGTTGCTAAGGAAAAGAAGGAATTTAATTTGCTGTCAGTTACCTTTGTGACAATCTTGAGATAGTGAAGATTAATTTATTGATTCAGATCTTACTTCCAAAATGGTTTACACACTAGCCGAAAGAGTGGAAATGATTCTAATTTATGGTGCCCAAAATCAATGTGCTCGGCAAACTGCCGTCACATTTAACGCCAGACATCCAGAAAAAATAACTTCGCATAGGTATGTTTTGGACCTTGTTACTAAATTTACTCAAACTGGATCTGTTGCAAATTAAAAACGTTATCATCGTAGAGTTTTGGATGAAGCCGCTCAAGTTGAAGTTTTGGGTCATTTTGGCATAAATCCTAATACTTTATTACGCAAAATGTTGATGCGACTGGTATTTCATTAGGCTCTGTACACACAGTTACTAAATTACATAAATTTCATCCATTCCAAATGAAAATATTGCAAGAGTTAACCGAAGATGATTTCGATAGGCGAGTTGAGTTTTGTGAACAAATGACTGAAGCGATTAATGATAATACCATTCATGTAAAGAATATCTGCTTCAGTGATTAATGCACTTTTTATCTAAATGGATTTGTTAATAAGCATAACTACAGGTATTGGAGCAATGAAAATCCTCATGCTTTTGTAGAAGGGCATACTCAGTACCCCCAAAAAATTAATGTATGGGCAGGCATTTTAGGAAACAAAGTGATTGAGCCATTGTTTATTAATGGGAATTTAAATGGAGGCATTTATTAAGATATGTTGGAAAATACCATCAATCCGCTTATCACTGAAACCATTGAAAACCAAATCGAAGACGATCGAAACCCTATACTCGATGAGGTTGAAATATATTTCCAGCAAGACGGCGCTCCTCCTCACTATGTTCTTCTGGTTCGGCAATGGCTAGACGACGAGTTTCCAGATAAATGGATAGGGCGAAGAGGGCCTATAGAATGGCCTGCTAGGTCTCCTGACTTGACGCCATTAGACTTTTTTCTATGGGGCCATTTGAAATCTATTGTGTTCACTCCCCAACCTGAAAGTTTGGATGAACTTCGTCAACGCATCATCGAAAGCTGCCATGATCTCCCACAACATGTTTTTGAAAATGTCCGTCAGGAATTTGAACATCGCCTATATCATTGTTTGGCCAATAATGGGCAACATTTTCAACACTTGTTGAATTAAAAAGTGATATTTGCGTGTGTTTTTTTTTTCTATCTGAACAAATTAAGATAAATAAAGATTTTTCTACTTTTCTCGAAAACGAATCGACCGATTTTAAAAAATCGAACGACAAAATAAAGCACTTTAAAAGACCTTTCAAACAAGCTATTACTTGATACCCCTTGTCATTTAAAATTTTTAAGGGGATGACCCCGGGGGCAGAGGGTAAAAGGGGGTGAAGTAGTTTTTGGTTAAAAGTTGTCCCCTTTGGCAAATCTTTTGACGTGTCTCGGCGTTTTTTCTTTTAATCAGTGGTTTTCGATAAATCCGTGGTGGGAAGTTTTCAAATTAACACCCTGTATATAAGTCTTCAGATTGCTTGGAAAAGGTTTGTTAAATGAATGAAAATATTTAGTATTATTTATCGTTTATTTATAAACAAAATGATGGTTACAACAGAACTGGAAAACCCTGTGATTTTTTTTACACTTATTATTATAACTAGTTGAACAAAATGACACACCTATTATATAGTTTAACAATTTAGTAAAATAAACGTATATATATCTACGTTTAATGTACCTCATTGTTAAGCTTAACAAAGCAAATAACATAATAAATATATGTACCTATACTTAGAACACTAAACAACTAAATAAAAGTATGCTTTTGAACAATACAAAAGAATGAAAATGACGAGTATTATATTAATGGTATATTTATTTAGAAATCTATGAAGTAAAATATGTAGGTAGGTACCTAAGTATTTATATAAAAAAGGAATATATTTATATTATAAGCTTATACCTGAATAATTTAAAAGCTAAAAGGAAAACTGTAACAATGTAAATACCTACTTAGTTTCTTTAAAATGGCGTATATTATTATATTAGTAAGGTTTCTATTAAATTTTGTTAATATGCTTACCGAATTTAACAAGATCCTCATAAGAGGCACTCTAATTTGGCACTTTACTGAACTTTGCTTTGTTTTTATATTTTAGTTTACATATAACATTATTCTATATTTCGTTTAAAGGGCACAATCAGAATGACTTGAAAGTTGAATTTGCACGTAGCGTCGGCGTCATGTGTCAATTCCTAGAATTTCACACCACTTGTTGCCGCCTGTCTTTTCTATGACACTGGTTTAGGTATTTTTACCTGGAGCCGTGTAAAAAGAACGATTAAAGAATAAGTTTTACACTCAATTCGTTAAAATAACCTTCTAGCGGGGTTTATACCGGGTGTTGCATCGTCGAGCGGGACATAGGAAATCCCATGTAATTTTAAATGGGGTCAATTATTGGCTTCCCTAATTATTTTAGAGAAAAATTCTATTTAGGTTTATTAAAGAGCACTAAAACCCACATTTTAAGAATAACTTTAGATATTTTTGATGGGCCCGTTTACGGGTTATCGCCGATTTCTTTTTAACTATTTCTCCTTTTTATGGCCCCGTATTTGCGGGCACCAGTCAAGGTAAAAGATGACTGTCAAATAAAGTTGTCATTTTGAAATGTGTGCTTTATTGTTATAAAAACTCGTACATCGAAAATATTAAAGGTGTATTTATGAGTACAAATTAATCTGAATAAAACTAAAATAAAGTATCCAATTACAAGGTTAATTATGACATTTTACATGTTTCAATATTTTACTAATTAATAGGTAGGTACTATTAAATTGTTAGAACTTTAGGATTTAAGAAGATGTTCAAATATTCCTCCATTGACTGCGAGACAATAACCGAGGCGATAATAAAATTCTCTTCTTACATTCGCTAGTTGGTAAACTGAAATTCTATTGCATTCGGCAGAAATAGCATTTTTTAACTCGTCTAGATTTGGGTATTTTTTATCTTTGTATATCCTGTTTTTTAAATGGCCCCAGAGAAAGAAATCATTTGGCGATAAATGAGGAGACCTGGCTGGCCAATTTACTGTATGATTTAAGCCAATAACATTTCCATTAAAAGCACGGTTTAAATATTCCCGGACAGCCATCCATTTGGTACCAAACTTCCTGATTTTCCCTGGCGGCATCATGTAAATTAGGTAAAATATGATCTTCAAGTAGTTCCAAAAAATATTCTGCATTTAAATTTCGTGTAAGAAATAATGGCCCGATAATATTTTCTCCGAAAATCCCAGCCCATACATTAACTTTTTGTGGATATTGCGTCCTTGTTTCCACAAACCTGTGTTGGTTTTCTTTGCTCCAATATCGATAATTTTGAACATTGGGTTCATTGTTTAATGTAAATGTGCATTCGTCAGTGAAACAAATGTTTTTTAAAAATTCCCTATCCATGTTTGCTCTTTCCATCATACCAAAACAAAACTCCTGTCGTCGTATTTCGTCCCTATCTCTTAGCTCTTGGTGCTTTTCATTATTGTATGAATAATATTTATGTCGTTTCAAAGCTCGTAACGCTGTGGTGTGATCTAATCCTATGTCATCCTCAAGTTTCCTTGTGCTGATCTTCCCATCATTTTCTTCCACGCACAATAAAACTTGCAAGTCCCTATCATTTCTTGCATCTCTTCTTTGTTCCTGCCTTTCTTCACATCTGCAGTTATTTATTACAGTCTTTGTCTCAAATTTCTTGATAGTCCTTTCGACTGTAGATTTTGCAGGTATCGGTCTATTCGGATACAGAGCAGCAAACATGTCTGACACATTTTGATAACTATTTCCTTGATAATACCATTTAATCATCAATATTATATATTATAAGTGTAATTCATGGCTAATATTTTCGATGTACGAGTTTTTATAACAATAAAGCACACATTTCAAAATGACAACTTTATTTGACAGTCATCTTTTACCTTGACTGGTGCCCGCAAATACGGGGCCATAAAAAGGAGAAATAGTTAAAAAGAAATCGGCGATAACCCGTAAACGGGCTCATCAAAAATATCTAAAGTTATTCTTTTGAATGTGGGTTTTAGTGCTCTTTAATAAACCTAAATAGAATTTTTCTCTAAAATAATTAGAGAAGCCAATAATTGACCCCATTTAAAATTGCATGGGATTTCCTATGTCCCGCGCGACGATGCAACACCCGGTATACACGCTAATATGGTGTAATTGTTATTGTATTTAATTTTCCTGATAGAATGTAAAATGGAATAGATAACACCCATTCAACAAAATTGACTTTTTAGAAAGTTAAATTCATAGGCAAATTTAATACAACAACTTTGGTCCCATATGAGTGTAAAAATTTAGTAAATTATGTTGATCCGGGTGTTAACATTAACACTACTTTTTTTACCAGTCCTAAAATGATTTTTACCAGGTGGATATTTTTTACTGTGTAGATGTGCTTCAGTTTAACTAAATTTATATTTAATGAATTTTAAGGCCTCATTATGTAACTATTTATTGCAGGTCTCTTTTAATTAGTATGTTTATTTTATTTTTATTTTTAAAAGTAAAATCGGGTAAAGATCGTACATTTGTACAGCATTTTTAGATGGTGTATGGTATTAAACTACATAATCCTATTTCATAAGATGTTCTTATATTTTAGATACCTATATTTTTTTTAGATAGCGCCACCACATAAATTGAAAATTACATATTCCCTTAACAAAATTTTCCTTAAGAATAATATACGGAACAACTCGACGCTTTGTACGGTATTATGCGAACGTACGCGCAAATTCCGTACATGCAGGCCTTCAATATATTACGTGTTACCAACTTGTATAATTGTGTGAGGCTATGGTATTGTTTTAATTAACACATACTCAGCCCTATGAACAAGTTAACTCTAGACGCTAACTTCAAAATTACCTATTTTTCAATCACAGTGAAGATTAACCAGTAGATTTAAGAAGTAGTCCATATTCTGTGGCGAGATTGTAAATAGAAATAAAGGTCTGTCTTTACCACCAAATAACTTTATTTGCCCCTCTAGGGTAGAAAACAAGGGTTATAGAAAATACATTTTCTAAAGTCGAAACTAGTGAAACACATACGTTAAGAAATTTAATTTAATTCATCGTTATTTTAGGTATTTTCTATAACCCTTGTTTTTTACCTTAGGGGGGGGGGGGCAAATAAAGCCATTTGGTGGTAAAGACAGACCTTTATTTCTATTAACAAGTAGGTTTTTTTCGGTTGTTGTCATGGAAACTGTACGTTAAACAATAACTTGTGTGTTTGACCATACGCTAATCATACAGATAAACCTTGTATGCTCCATTCCACAATAATTCGTTGATTTCTCGACCGCAATAAAATTTAAATAACAACCCTCAGTCGAATCCCAACCATAAATAAGTTGCCTGACAAATATCTATTGTGTAGGCACCGGACCTTTTGAAAGGGTACAGGTCCTGATAACCTACTAATTTCAATAGTTTAGGTTAGCTATTTTCAACAAAACAACACATATAAAATAATAGCTAAGTATCTTTATTGCAATCATGTAATTAAATAGCTATTAATATTTACACAAAAATACTAATCTACAATAATATAATAATACAATATTTAACTTAACCTACTCTATATTTAGCTCTGTTTCACTATCACTATCGTCTTCATCTATGCCTAAACTATTTATTAAGGGCCTTATGTTACTATTAATTATGTTATAGGAATCTTCGACTTGGATCACGTGTCTCACAGAATTTTTCCAACTTTCTACTGGGATATTATTTACACATTTTTTAATTAGTTCTATAACAGAAGTACTTAGTGTTGGGGATGTGTTTTCTCTTCTAATCATAGTCTTTAACTGGCTCCATATATGTTCTATTGGGTTAAAAATACAGTAATACGGAGAAAGGCGTAAAACTGTGTGACCATTAGCACTTGCGAGATTGTCAGAGATATATCCTTTTTCAAAATACTCTTTTCACTAAAACTTGCACTCCGATCATACCCTTTTTCTAAAAGGGTACAGTAAACGTTCTTTATGATGTTTTTGGCATCAAGTGATAATATTTAATAATACATAATGTTTTTTCTTCGTTACACCATAACTTCCGGAAGCAATATTATCTGAAGTTTCAGACAGATCTGACATATTTTGGATGCTCGATAACACACACGAAAATACCTTTAACGCACAGCTTGACAAACACCAAACGACTGATGAACTAAGATGAAAAGACTCTGCTTTATATTGAACACCTGCAATTTGCCATTAACCTACCTAATATACCAATATAATAACATAATTAATAGTAACGTAAGGCCCTTAATAATTAGTTTAGGGCAGTTTAGGCATAGATGATATTATAATATTGCAGATTAGTATTTTTGTATAAATTTAATTACATGATTAAAATAAAGATATTTACCTATTATTTTATATTTGTTGTTTTGTTGAAAATAGCTAACCTAAACTATTAAAATTAGTAGGTAATCAGGACCTGTACCCTTTCAAAGGGTACTTATTTATGGCTGGGTTTAAATTTGATTGCGATCGGGAAATCAACGAATTATTGTGGAATGGAGCATATCTGTAATATTCACAGTTTAGGACTAATTAATTTTCAGCCTTAGGTGTACGGTATTACCCATCGTTCCTCCACGTTATAAATAGCAAGCGTGTTTAACCCAGGTTTATATGTTGATCCAGCGGTCATTGAAAGGTCTTAAAACTATTGACCCTAACAAGTTCTAGTCGCTTAATATAAATTATCAAAATTATATTTTTTACGTAAATATATGCAGGCATTTGTTTATTATTATGGTCGATTAGAGAATGGCGTAATTTCCCAAATTTAATATATTACGTTTCTAGTTTAACATTTAATATCAAAAACGTTCGTCGTCCTAATGTCAAAATGACCTTAATTTGTACAAATTCGGTTAATAAAATCATATACGGAAGTTGGTATGAGACTTATTTAATAAAGGTATTAGGGCGGCTCTTTCAATGTTCAAACTAACCAAAATACATATACATTTTACAACCTCTGGTTGCCTGAACCTAAGTTTAGACCTAACCTGTGGATGAAGTACTACACAGCAAAAAATTGAGTGTTAAATTTAACACTCAATGGTGGTACATATAGGACCAAACTCAATCGGGTATATTAACCAATCAGTATATCTGGTAAAAAAGATATATTTGAATGTTTTTTTTTTACTTTTTGATGAGTGTTAATTCTTCTTATACAGTGTGTCAATTTGAAAACTTCCCACCCTTAATATCTTGCTTGCAGTTAAAAATATGAAAAATCGGAAAGACAAGTCAATTTTATTTGTAAGGGGGACATTTTAAATAAATAGTTTTAGCCTTCTTGTTTCAACCCCCTAAAAGGGGTAGATGTCACCCTTAGAATCTTAAATAGGAATGGGGGTCAAGTAGCACATTGTTTAAAAGGGCGTTCAATTCTCTTTTCAGTGGTATCCTACTTTGTTGCTTTTTGTCCAGAGGTGTCGGAATAATCGCGTTTCAAAGTTGCAGAAACAATGAAGCTTGCCTTCAGGTTAGTGTTTACACAAAATTACTGCATTGGGTCTCCTTGTAGTACAAATGATTAGAAGATTAGGTGGCACCATGGGCGTAGCCAGACATTTTTCTAGGGGGGGGGGGGCAAATACTAATAAACACAAAACAACATAAACATTAACGTTTTTTTATCAAATTCCAATAAGTGGCAACTTCCAGGGGGGGACATGGCCCTTCCCTGCCTCTCCCTCGCTACGCTCATGGGTGACACCGTTTCAAACTTTATTTGAGGATTGGCAAAGTAACCTCCAAAAATTTACACAAAAAGTAATGTAATAAAGTTTCGATGGTACTACGAGTTCCTAGTTAATTTGCGTTCATTCGATGACTTATCAGTGAAATTCCACAAAAAGCCTCGCTATTCTATCAACAAATTCTAAAAATACGTTGTTTTTTAACAAAAAAAAACATGGTCAGCAAATTTAAAAGATGTAGCCAAAACAGGAATATTATTGTTAATTCGCTTTTGCTTGTTGGGCTGTTCAGTGATAACTTTTATTAAGCGCATGAAGTGTGAGAATGGTTTATTCTCTTCAAGAAAGAACTGAAATTATTTTCATTTATGGAGAGGTTGGAAAGTGCGCACGAAGGACGGCATTGGTTTTCAATTAAAGAAATCGAAATCGTGAAGTAAGTCACAGATATGTGCTGGATTTGGTGGCAAAGTTCTCCGAAACTGGTTCGGTGAGTAATAGAAAAATAAATAACCTACGAGTGATGAATGAAGGAGCTCGAATTGAGGGTTTGGGATTATTTGCTGCAGAGCCCACCAGCTCCTTGCGGACAGTAGCAGAACAGACAAGAATAACACACGAGACTGTAAGAAAAGCAAATGCATAAACTCCATCCATATAAAATGCAGATACTTCAAGAACTCTATGACGATGATTTTGATAGAAGAATAGGGTTTTGTGAATTCATGAGTGGTCAAGTCAACGCCATCCCTAATATTCTGCCGAATATCTGTTTCAGCGATGAATGTTTATTTTTTCTAAATGGAAATGTTAACAAACAAAATTGTCGATTTTGGAGTGACGAAAACCCGCATATTTTTCGAGAAGGACATACACAATATCCCCAAAAGTTAATGTTTGCGCTGGTATTCTTGGAAATGCCATTATTGGTCCTTTATTTATTGAAGGAAACTTGACAGGTGATCTGTACCTTAATATGCTTGAAGAGACTATTGATCCTCTTATCACTCATGAGCTAGAAACTCAAATTGATGCAAAGGGTAATTAAGTTTTACAGGAGGATTTGATAGCATTCCAGCAGGACGGTGCTCCACCTCATTATTTTCTTCCGATAGTGGTTAAACGGGAGATTCACGGATAGATGGATTGGCAGAAGGGGACCAATTAAATGGCCTCCAAGATCACCGGATTTAACATCCTTAGACTTTTTTCTTTGGGGACATCTTAAATCCATTGTTTATAAAACACAACCTGCTGATATTGATGATCTTAAAAGGCGAATTGCAGCAGAATGCAGGTCAATTCCCGGTGAAGTTTTCCGAAATGTTAGGAAGGAGTTCGAAAACGGACTTTATTATTGTTTACAGGTAAATGGACAACAATTTGAACAACTTATAAGATAGTACGTAAGTAGATTCCATGTGTTTTATTGTAGAAATTTCTCTTCCGCAATAAAAAGTTATTTTTGGCGAAGTAAAATAATCAATAAATATGAAATCAATTATTTAACCCATTTTTGCCCAGTGTTCCAAAATCGGAACATTCAGCAATTTGCTGTCTATTTTGGCAACAATGTGAAAGATCGTCAAAAATGTTTTCGGGGCGGATAGTATTATGTCCTAGCGAGTGACAATTACAGCGGCAGTTGCTTATAAGTCGTTTAACTGTGCACAGTGAATACGTGAACAACGTGTTTTCAGATTGTCAATATGGCGTCAAAAAGGTAACTAAATATTTATATTGAAATATCAATTTTTATCGAGTTAAATATAAAATATTGCAAATATATAAACTTTGGTAGATTTTAGTTTTATACAAGAGTAAACATAGATGTTCCAAAATTGGAACACCGCGCCTGTTACGGGTACTTATTAGAACTTTTCTTTTAGTTCTTTAACAACTCAGCAGCTGATTGAAATGGTGGAAAATGAGGTTTTTTGGGAGGATTTTGACAGGGCTGATGTTTATATTACCCCTCCCAGTGATGATGAAAACATAAGTGGTGAAGATAGCGGGGACGAAGATGCAGAAGTAAACATTGATCACCTCAGTGGACCCCAACTACGAGCTCAAGCCACGGCTACATTTCATGGCCCTAATGGAAAGTGATGATGAATCCGAAGAGGATAATATACCGCTGTCGGAATTACAAAAAAAATTGCAGGTTAGGAAAAAACGTATTTGGTCTAAATCAGTTGAGATTATTCCTCCAAACATTGACTTTCCGAATTTAGGCAAAAATATTTTGTGCTCAGATCCCGTTGAATACTTCGAACTTTTTTTCGATGATGAAGTCTGCACATTTCTTACGAGAATGTTTATAATTTATGCAAGGTCTATGGGTGACTTTTCGTTTGACCTTTCGGTTGAAGAGTTAAAATGCTTTCTTGCAATTCTTATATTATCGGGACACATCGACGTTCCAAGATGGCGAATGTTATGGGAATGTGACACCGAATCATATAATCCTTTTGTAGCAAATGCTATGCGTCGAAACCGGTTTGAGCTTATAAAAAGATATGCTCATTGTGCCGACAATGCAAATTTACCAAAAAATGATAAGTTTGCGAAGCTTCGACCCCTATTCGATTTACTAAACTGCCGCTATCTAGAATATGCCTCTTTTCAACAACACCTTAGTATAGATGAAAGTATGGTGCCATACTTTGGGAGACATTCTGCTAAGCAGTTTATTAGGGGCAAGCCAATAAGATATGGCTATAAAATGTGGTGTTTGTGTGAGCCCCTAGGCTACCTCATGCAATTTGAGCCATACCAAGGAAAACAGGATGGACGTAAAAACATGGACCTTGGTGTTGGAGGATCTACTGTCATGTTTTTGGCTTCAAAGCTACCAAAAAACGTTTATTTTAAAATTTACGCAGACCGCTACTTTTCATCTTTGAAATTGGTCAATGCTCTCCAAGAAATTGGATATGGATATACGGGAACGATAATGGCTAATCGGATTGAAAAATGTCCAATTACTCCAGCGAAAGTTCTGGAAAAAACAGAAAGGGGAACTTACGATTTTTGCACCGATACTGCAACAAAGGTAACTATAACAACTTGGAACGATAATAGAGCCGTTGTAACAGTAAGTTCATGCGATACCGTCACACCTATCCAAAAAGCGAGCAGGTGGATACCCAAGGAAAAGAAAAAAATGCCGGTACCGCAGCCATTGGTAATTTCCACATATAATAAGTACATGGGTGGTGTAGACCGCATGGACGAGAATATCGACCGTTATAGAATTTCAATTAGGTCAAAAAAATGGTGGCGGGCAAATTTTGCATTTGTCATAGACACGAGTGTTCACAATGCCTGGCAAGTCTATCGACGATCTGCTGAAATCAGAGGGATGGACTACCTAGCTTTCCGTCGGTACATCGTTCAGGTTTACTTGAAAAAATATGCTACCCCTGTTATTGGAGGAGGACGACCAAAATCGTCAAAGGAAATAGGTAGTCGAGTTTTAGACAATATTCGTTATGATCGCTATGATCACTGGATTGTAGTCGCAGAAAAGCAAAACAGATGCGCGCTTTGCAAGAAGAACGCAACAAGGAAATGTGAAAAATGTAATGTCAACTTGCACGATATTTGTTTTAAAGCTTTTCATGTTAAATAGGAATAATTATTATTATTTTAGTACTTTGTAATGTCAATAACATTATGCGAATTATATGCTTTTCCATTAAATTTTTTAATTTTTTTTCTTGTATTTAGTGGGCCCGGTGTTCCAAAAATGGAACAACGTCTAAAATGTAAAAATTAATAAAAAAATAACTTAAAATCCTAAATATGGCTTTACTGACACAACATAAGTCATTTAGACACGAAAATATGTGTTTTATTTAGAAAAAAATAATTCGGGCAATAATGGGTTAAACTAGATTTTCTTCCTGTTATTCAACGATTTTAACGGTGCCGCCTAATCTTCTAATCATTTGTACTACAAGGAGACCCAATGCAATAATTTTTGTGTAAACACTAACCTGAAACCCAAAATCTCAATGCAGGCAAGCTTAATTGTTTCTGCAACTTTGAAACGCGATTATTCGGACACCTCTGGACAAAAGGCAACAAAGTAGGATACCATTGAAAAGAGAATTGAACGCCCTTTAAAACCGTGTGCCACTTGACCCCCATTCCCATTTAAGATTCTAAGGGTGACATCTACATCTCCTAGGGGGTTGAAACAAGAAGGCTAAAACTATTTAATGTAGATGGGTGGGTACATTTACACTATTGAGTGTAAATTAAACTCACAGATTGTAAACCTATCCTTCTAGGGTGTAAAAGAAATAATGAGAGGTGTAAGTAAACCATTTTTAATGGTAATTTGTGATTAATTAGTGTAAATATCATATTATGGTACTTAGTGTAAATTTTATTATATTTGGGTGTGACTTTACTATAGAGAGTGTAATAAAATAATCTACCCAGGGCTAGAATACTTTCCACTTTGTTTAAGTCATTTAATCCCGTATCAAACTAACCGAGCGTTTATAATTAAAATGTAAAAAATTATGCATTCAAGATGTTTTACATTATTAACCTTTGCTTAGTTTGATACATGATTGAATGGCTTAATCAAAGCCGAAAGTAGTAGCCCCTAATATATATAAATCTTCAGATCGCTTGGAAAAGGTTTGTTAAATGAATGAAAATATTAAGTATTCTTTATCCTTTATTTATAAACAAAATGATTGTTACAACAGAACTGAAAAACCCTGTGATTTTTTTTACACTTATTATTATAACTAGTTGAACAAAATGACACACCTATTATATAGTTTAATAATTTAGTAAAATAAACATATATATATCTACGTTTAATGTACCTCATTGTTAAACTTAATAAAACAAATAACATAATAAATATATGTATACTTAGAACACTAAACAACTAAATAAAAGTATGATTTTGAACAATATAAAAGAATTAAAATGACGAGTATTATATTAGTCGTATATTTATTCAGAGATCTATGAAGTAAAATATGTAGGTAGGTACCTAAGTATTTATATAAAAAAGGAATACATTTATATTATAAGGTTATATCAGATTAACTAAAAGCTAAAGGGAAAACTGTAGCAATGTAAATACCTACACTGATAAAACTGTGCTCCCTTAATCAAATAATCTGATTTATTTGGTGAATAATTATTGGTAATAAATAAATGTGATTTTAATTAACTAAGTTTTATTTAACTGAAATAAATGAGAGTATTTCGTGTTTATTTGCAAAATTATTTGACTGTTGGTGGATTTGTGTCAAATCATAGAACCCTTCAAACAAATATCTTACCAAAAAAACACTAAAATAACAAAATCTAAATAACTAATTATTTAATCGAACTAATTTTTATTTAGGAACTAAATCCCGTTAATCGCTAGTTAAATCACCCAATAGAGAACTATTTAAATGTCTATGTCATTTAAACTAAATAATTATGTATTTACATTAAGTCCTTAATATAAAACAACCAAATATTTACAAATAACTAATTATTTAATCGAAGTACATTTCAAGTTAGGAACTAAATACCTTTAACTTTAATTTAAATTATTCATTGCCGAACTTTTCAAACAATTTGGTCATCCAAACTAATAATTAAGTATTTAAATAAACTCCTGTCGCCCACTTTGGGCTTTGAGTAATTTGATTGGTTATACAAAAGTGGCCTGATAAATCATCATCGCGTTTTTGGTTATTGGTGTTCGATTTTGTCTTGTAGAAATTTATGAGTGAGAGTGAAATCTTCTTTGTTAGTGGCACAGAAGTTAGTGGTTCCATCAAAAATTAAATCGAAGATATGGGGAATAAACGTAATATGAATAATTATTTAGAAGATTGGGGTATATCGAGGGGTATATCCCATCTGTTAGATACTTTTCAAGGTAGGAAACTATATTTAAATATTTTAGTTACGCATGAAACGAGTTAAAAAAGTAAGATAAGAGGCAAAGAGAAGATAATTGTAATACCTAATTTGAAATTTCGAACACAAAATCTTTATAGAAAAATGTAGCCAGGTATTTATAAATCATGGCTACCTACGTTACAAATAAGACAGTTTTTCTCAATTTTCACCATAATTCAATACCTATCAAACCTCCTAACGTAAAAAATATAATATAATTAATATGATATTAATAATTATTGTACCTAATATTTGCAAATTTGCCTTTATTTAATTTTTTATCAAAGTTATTAACTTCTCTATAATGTTTTATTGACGTTTATTTTAAGGTGAACAGCAACTAATGATGGGTTTATACAGCAAGATAACATAACATAAAAATAAAATAAGAGTTGAATCTACAGATGCCATAAGACGTTTATAGAAACACATAACATAACATAAAAATAAGAAATAAAATAAGAGATGGTTATCTTTTAAATGTTATGTTATTTTTATGTAAAAATCGTTGTGCGCGTGCGCGTAATTTGTCATAACCTTTATTTTCGGCAAAAATGTGTTTTTCTGTTGGTTTGTCTTATTATTTGAACACTATAAACAATTTGATAAGGTTTGTGATTATTATGGTATAGGTACTGATTAAACCATATTTAATAGCAACATTTCAATATTTCTTTTTTTTATGTGACGTCTGTGTAAACACGTACTTGGATAAAATAAGAACTGATTTGAATGAACATTCTGATCTATTGAAAATAAAAAAAAGTTATTTAAATCAAATAAATTTATACTTGGTCTAAATAAATATAAAAGACAAGTTAAAATGGGTAGACACAAATGCCATCGAAATGCAGCAGATTTTGGGGATCATCATGTAGATGGGTCTAATGCAGTTACCTCAACTTAGAGACTACTGGTCTACTAATATCCTGTATGAGAATGGTATACCGAAAATTATGAGTCCTAACCGATTTGAAATATTACTTAGCATGTTTTATATATGCGATAATGAACAGTCAAACTTTCCCGATGACCGACTGTTGAAAATCCCAAATCTCTTGGCATTATTACAACCAAAATTCAAGGATTCATATATTCCCAAAGAACTAGCGTGCATTGACGAGAATAATGTAACATTTCGTGGTCGAATACATTTCAGACAATATATCCCCAACAAGAGGCACAAGTACGGTATAAAAGTGTTCAAGCTCTGTGTTAGCGGTGGTTATACTTGTTCCTTCAAAATGTATACTGGTAAGGAAGAAAGAGCTGATGATATATCTGTTACCGAAAAAGTTGTAACAGATTTGATAGATGGTCTCTTTGATAGTGGTAGAACAGTGTTTACCGGTAACTGGTATACAAGTATTTTACTCTCAAAAAAATTACTAGATAGGGACACACATTTAGTTGGCACTCTAAGAAATAACAGAAAAAACAATCCCCCCGATGTGATAAAAGCAAAACTGAAAAGGGGAGAAGTTTTGGCTCAACAAAATGAAGATAAAACCGTAGTGCTAAAGAGGCGAGATAAACGTGAAGAACGTGATGTTTTAATGTTGAGCACCAAACACGATAATTCTTTGGTTCATTTTGTCCAAAGAGGTCAAGAAGTGAGTAAACCGGCGATGGTCGTAGAATACAACCAAGGAAAAGCATTCATTGATCTCTCAGATCAAATGGCCGCGTATGCTCCAAATGTAAGACGCACAGTAAAATGGTACATTCATTCATTTCTTTACTGCAACGACAATAGTAAATGCTCTACATTTATACAATAAAGTGAATAACCAAAAAATGAGCATGACAAAATTCAAGGAAGCTATTGTTCAGTCCCTTGTCCTTTCAAATAGAGCGGTAACAGATAGGCCTTCAACCTCGAGGCAAAAACATCTTCTAAAAGAGATTAAAGTGCAAAAGAGAGTTACTAAAAAGAGACGCAACAGTAGTATATCGGCTACCTGGTCGTGGGAAAATGTTGACGACGTAGGGCGGTCTAACCCGGCCATCGAAAAGCTGTCTGGTTTTTTTATTCTTAATCTTTACTCTCTTTTCCTGTTTTTCGACGGCGATTTTGTTGCTTGGTAGCGCACTCTCATTGTTTTCAGCTCTAGATGGGGATTTCCTCGGGATTTTTAGATTAACAGCAGTCTTTGCTTTCTTTTTGAGTACCCGCCCTTTTTTTTTAAGATCCACATTCGTTTTTTCTCTTTTCATTACCATACCTTCCTTTTTGGGGCACTTACTATTAAATTCTTTGTAATAGGGATGGTCCACAGTAGGCATTTTTAAACTTTCACCACTTTGGCCATCGAAAAATTGTTTAGTATCTGGTTGTTTGGACTTTATTCTTTTTTTCTGTTTTTCGATAGCGCCGATGGTGATTGGTTCTTTACAATTTTCCACTGCTTGCTGCTTTTCGCTGGTGGCGATAAGTCCATTTTTTTGGTTTCGTTTTACAACAACAATATTTACTGCGTCATGAGAGGTGCCAATAGTACCGGAACCTACAGCCTCTTGTTTTTCTATTACACCTGACGAATATTCCCCCATGATGGCTAGTAAATTTTCCACGGCTTGCTGTGTCTCAACAAGAAGTGGGTCCAATTCTGCTGGGGAAGTAGAAAGAGGGGACAAAAACGCAGGGGGAGGGGATAATGTAGGAAGTGTTTGAGATTCTGGTAGCTCCATACTGTTATCAGAAATAGGGGAAACAAAAATGGGGGATAAAAGAACAGGTAGGGGGGATAATGTAGGAAGTGGCTGGGACTGCAACTGCTCCATTGAATTATCAGAAATGGAAGAAACAGGTATGGGGAATAAAAGTACAGGAGAAGGTGATAACGTAGGAAGTGGCTGGGACGGTGATTGATCCATGGGATTATCATAAATGGGGGAAACAGGGATGGGGGATAAAAGTACAGGAAGAGGTGATAATGTAGGAAGTGGTGGGGACTGTGTTTGTCCGTTTTCCGCTGTCACTGTCTCAAATAGCAAATAAATAATTGTTTTTATTTGCTCCCATTCGTTAGCTGACACCTCACTCGATTCGACCTCGAAAACTTTCCTTTCACACGCATCAATCGCACTTTCACCAGGCCGTATCTTTTCCAAAATAAATCGAGCCATTTGCCGTTTAGAACTTTTCGAAAGCCCCTTTATCGAATACAAATGTCTTAAGGCCTCGCGACGAATCTCGGCCTCTGACGCTGCCAACACACAAAAATTAGCTGTAGAAAACATTTTTTTTTAAATCTGGATATAAAGTAGAAATTTTACAAACCAGCCACAACGTAAAATCTCAGAAACGAAACTAATATCCACCTCGAAATCTCTACAGTATTACAGGTAAATCTGGAAGATTTAATAATGCGTGAGGGGGTTCTTCGGGTATATTGTTGCGAAGGATGATTTAGTGGCCTTTGTTTGTTTCCCTACCTGATAATTTGCCACCACGGTTGAGTGTCCAAAATGTTTTCTTAAATAGTTTACGATTTTTTTTTTGAAGAAATTTTTAACCACATTTTATATACATCATATATTATATCATACCTTCGTAGAACAAGGGCCAATTTCTATTTTGTAGTTTCCAGGTTTCGAGAAAAACGAGGATAAAGATTTATCGTTTATATTTGTTTGAATAGACAAAATGTCTTTTTTTTATTTACTATTTTTATTTTTGGAAGATCTTATCACACAAAAGAATATTTTATGAACATGTTTAGGGCTTTAGGGATTTTCTTTAAATTAAAAAAAAAAAAAACTGGACACTGACCGTAAAATATTAATAACATTAGTGACATTGCCCCTTAAAGGTAATTGCCCCTTAAAGGTAATTGCCCCCAGCAACAATAAAAAAACCCATGGACATTGACCCATTTCTACAAGAAAACAAGATTTTAAGTGTCCTTTGGCTCATTTTTTATTTGAAAATCAATAACAAAAACACGCACTGTTTTTTTTTCGATAAAATGGTTATGAAAATTTGAGGTTAGTGGACTATTTCCTTAATATTTTGTATAGTCAACGTCCAAAATAGAAACTTAACAAAGGGCCAATGTCCAGTTTACAGCTATCGGCCGTTTTGTTTTATACGTGAAATGTGTTTTAAAGGCGTCAAACAATGGCCTTTTTTTCTATTAAAAAATAACTGGACATAAGCCCGTTTAAATTTTAGTTATTTCGCCTAAAACCAATTTTTATGTAGTTTGGCCCTTTTTTTTATTAAAATACTGTTATTACGCAACCACATGATGCTTTTAACATCAAAGTGTAAATAAGGGACACTGGCCTCTATTCTTTTATAATATACCCAAATAATTTATATATAGTCAAAAGCGCTGCAAGTATATTATTTTAACGAGCGAGAGAGAGAGCGAGAGAGAGAGAGAGATTCCTTGATATTTTTTTGGTTTATACCTATTTACATAACATATTGATAATAATTTCAAAGTGATTTTGATAAATTTTATTCTTAGGACTAGTAGTAGAACTGCATAAAAGAAAAAAAAACGACTTTTAGTTGTGTATTCAACAATGAATTAATAGGATGAGCCTTGAAATCATTTACTACAGTAGACATGACTTAACAACAACCCTATAATGCATTATCAGATATTCTTTTAATATAATAATAATATACACCTTTTATTATAGCGCATGGTCTCATATAAATTAGAAAAAAAAACCGTGAATTAAAAATCAGATTAGTGTACCTGTGTGATATTTTTTCATAGAAATAAAGATACCTGCTATTGCGTTAGAGACTTTCTCCTTTTTTTTTCTCTCTGTGAAAAATGATATGGAATGTGCTGAAGCCTACATCTTTAATATATTTCAAAACAAGTTATTTTTATTTTTATAGCAGATGCCTAACAAAGGATAATCACTAGTCGATTTTCTTAGTCGCATTCCACTGTTGTAAGGGTGCTGGCCACAGAGTCGGCTTTCATTGTTGCCACCTATCGTACAGGTGGGACTTTCAAATATCTAATTTTACACATACATTAGAAGTATGTAAATTTCCGTAAGACCATTAAATTTTTGTAAAAATAAAAATACTTTATATATATTTATCCATTCAATAAAGGGTACGGTTTTCTATTTAATCCACTATTTAGCATGCAGGGCCTTAATCACAGGCTATAGAAAACGCAACGCGCAGGTGGCTCAGGTAACTTTTGCCTTTTCTATATAAGAAAATAAAAAAAAAACAGCCCTAAGCCCTGATAGGTATATAAAGTTATTTTATCTTAAAATATTTAAAAAAAAAACAACATCTTTTCTGGTCTATTTTGTATGGCAAAACGACAAGGGTATGCTTTGCAGGTAGTTCTTAAGTATGATGTTGGTTTAAATTAATAATTTATGCGTAGTTGTAATTATTACATTACAAAATTAGTCCACGGTGTAAATTATACAATTATTGAGAGTTTCTGCATATTATTGACTAGAATGAGTAACTATCCAGGTGGGGCAAAAATATAAAATAACAAAAGAAAGGGATGTAAGGCAAGCTGAAGATGTTACAAAAATAGACACGATTTTTAAAAAATAACATATTAATAGTGGGCAGTCAGAAGAGAAGTCTAATTTTATTTATTTGCCACAGATATTACACTGCCTTGTGCTAAATAAAATATTATTATTTTTACCTACGGTCACTACCGTAAATAGCAAAAAACACAACCTACCATCTAAGTAAAATGCATAGTTATTTGTGATGATGTTTAACAAAGAAGTTGACTTGGTTCTTGGGGTGCACACTTACCTATCTACCTGCCCTGAAAGGTCGGCGGTCTTAAGAATATTTCTTTGATACTGAAATTTTATTGATTATATCACATTATTTTTATAGATTTAAAAAGTGTCTTTTATAGCGTATTAAAATACTATGCGTTGAGTTCCTATAAAAATTCTTAATTTAGAGGTTATTAGCTCTAAAGGGTAATTAATTAAGTTTAAAAACACACTAACAGTAGTGCCTAACTTTCGTCAGTAGTTATCTGTTTTGTAAATTTCTAGCTTTTGTTAGTTGTTATAGCATTTTTGATTGAAAACATAGCAAAAAGTAAAAAAAAAATATATATATGTAAAGTAAAAAAGAAAGAGGGAAGGTGGCAAAACCTTAAGAAAATAAAACTGTTTAAGTACCGAGAATTCAGGCGATAAAAAAGCAACACAAAAAACATACGAACAATATTTAAAAAAAAAACCGCTTAATTCAATTTAGATACTATGTTGAGAAATTTAGAAAAAAAATAATGGCTCATTATTATTTATACAAAATAAGCGAGAACTAAAACTACAATCAAAGTCTTTTTGTGGCTCTGAAAAGAGGCGATTTGGTTGCACGGTTGCCTGTATGATGTACAGGTGTATGTGTAAATACCCAGTATGTAGCATTCGTTATACTTTGTTACATATTGGACAGTCCTCCGCCTCCATCCTTAGAAAACAAGGCTTCTTACACCATTTGCAATGTGGCTCGGGTAGAGCGTTTAGATTACCGGGCCACTCATCTCTTAACCACAATTCGTGGTATACATGTGGGAATATTCCACACACACAGTTCAACTTTGGACAGGGTGCAGAAAATTCCTCGCAGCTCGAATAGTCGCTTTGCGTATTGGGCCTTTTAATAGTCGCCATGCACAAATTATTTCAGATATACGCTTGGGTAAAGTTTTTTTACGTGTGCATAATATGTCCTCTTTACTCGGTAAAGCTCCAATAGAAGGTGGTAAATGCTGCGGTCGCGATTCTATATTATTTATCTCGTACGCACTAAATCAATATCCGAACAAGACTGTGTAACACTTGCGCTACCCCACGGATCTGCGTCACATATTTTAGGTTAATCTGTGTCTGCGTACACTATCACATACAATATTTTTTCTATTGTAGTATTAGAGACAACAGATGTTTGTAAACTGTATGTTTTTGCATTTTAAGTGATAATAATAGTAAAAATAATAATAATAATAATTCTAATATAATAATAATACTAATACTAATACTAATAATAATACTAATACTAATACTAATAATAATAATAATACTAATACTAATACTAATTACTAATTACCTACTAATACTAATACTAATACTAATACTAATACTTATAGTGATAGTAATAATAATAGTAATAGTAATAGTAATACTAATACTAATACTAATACTTATACTAATACTTATACTTAACAAGGCTTCTTGCACCATTTGCAATGTGGCTCGAGTGGAGCGTTTAGATTACCGGGCCACTCATCTCTTAAACACAATTCGTGGTATACAACTTTGTCTGGTACCAGATCTCTAAACGGCTGCCACAAATACCAGCACTTTACACAAGTTGTGCTATTAGGTGACGACGCTCCGTGATAGTACGAGTACACCCAGCAGCGACCATCTAAAACCAAATCCGCTTCAATTCCGTCGTCTGACATGGTGATAGCTAAACGGCTGAATCAGGAATAAGGTGGCAAGGAATTTATCGCAGAGTCCGACTTTCCGACCTGTTACCGGAGTCCACTTCCTCTCGGATCTTCCGGAGTATCGTCACCAGGTTGTCGGTCATCGCTATCTCGTACCGTGGATAGCGCTGGCTGGTGACCTTTGGTTGGTAGCCGGAGGGTCCTGCCACAGCCTCTTGGGGTTGGGCCGCTGGTGGCGCCTGGGCACGGCATCAGTAGGGGCCAGTTCGGCGTCCTGGGGTCGAGGTGGGTTCCTGGGGGGAACCGGTTGAAGGGCGCTGGCAGGCGGCGCACTGGCACCCGGCGATTCTGCGGCCTTGGGCAGACCAGTACTCCTCTAGCCTGAAATGATTTACTGCTGGTGGTCTGCAGCAGGGGCAGTCACAACGCCGAGGGTCGTACTGCAGCCCATTTTTCATGGCGAATTCCGTGTGGTAATCCTGGTACTCCCCATGGAATAGGGCCAGCCACAAGGCCACCTGTGCCCGGTAGGGGATTAATTCGGCCGGACCCTAGGCATTTTCTCCAAATTGTAATACAAATCCCGGAGATGTAAAAGTCCCTGCAACATCAGGGACCGGACCGTGGGAAAGTCCTTGACTATCCGGACGCAAGTTACAAAAAGCACAAACCAATCCATTTCAGTTTCTTTTTAATTTTTTTTCTATTTTCCGGTCACGCACAACTTTTGGCTTTACTTTTTTAGTTTTCGGTTACACTTAAAATTAAATTGTCTTTACTTAGTATTAATTAAAAATATTTTTTTTTTAGCTTATTTAAATATTGTCTTTAGGTTTTATTAAAGTTTTTAGGGGTAACGCGGTAATCGGGTTTTAGGGGTTTTTAAAGCACTCAAACCCGAATTGCTACAAATAGTAAAACAATACAAAGCAAAATTAGGATATGCCGTGGATGAATTAATTTGTACTTTGGGTCATCAAGTTCTGAGATTGCCGCCCTACCACTGCATTTTCAACGCTATTGAATTAATTTGGGCCCAAAGCAAAACATTTTTTAATAAACATATTATTGGAAAAGATAGAAAAGATAAAAATGCCGTTTTGGATGTTTGGAAAGAGGCATTACAAACCATTACCCCCGAAAATTGGTCTGATTGTGTTTGCCATACAAATAATATTATAAGGGATTATTGGCAAAAAGAACACATTCTGGATGTTCAGGTTAAGCCACTGATAATTCATGTGTCAGATTCTGGTTCAGATTCTGAAAGTGATATTTCTTTATCTTCATATTCAGATTAACTTTATCGTATGTAGTGGTATGTTTATTTCTTTATTTTTTTATAAAAAGGTAATAAATATAAACATGAAATATATTTTTTTATTGTTCATTTTTTTTTCTTTTTATTATATTTATATTTAAGAAGTATTAAAAGCCGCCACTGAACATAAAAACTATAAAAAACAAAAATATTATTATTATGATTATTAATAAATTAGCTCATTATAAATTATATGTAAAATAAAACATAATTTCAATAATACTGGTTTCATTTTTAACTTTTCCTTAACTTTTCTGAAATAATGCATTCTGGATCTGACCCAATATGTCACCAGCATTCACCACAGATATCAATCAGTTTATAAAAAGATACAAAATACACCCTCATCGTGGTGGGAATATTCCCACCACGACCTTCATATAACATTATGTCTCTCTTCGGCAGGTACACGCTTGGGTACCTGGTAAAAGATAGAACACTGACTTATGTGATTCATTATTTTACTCTCTTTGAAGGGCGTCAACTGGATAATCCCTTTAATTTATTCTTTCTTTTGATTTGTATGAAAACAAAGGATATCCTGTAGCGTTCCTTGTTCCACGTTTTATTAGGGTTTCGGTCTTTTCAAATAATCCCTACTATATAAATTATTTTTATTTTTTCTTCTTCCCACAGTTCAACTTTGGACAGGGTGCAGAAAATTCCTCGCAGCTCGAATAGTCGCTTTGCGTATTGGGCCTTTTAATAGTCGCCATGCACAAATTATTTCAGATATACGCTTGGGTAGTTTTTTTACGTGTGCATATGTCCTCTTTCCTCGGTAAAGCTCCAATAGAAGGTGGTAAATGCTATGGTCGCGATTCTATATTATTTATCTCGTACGCACTAAATCAATTATCCGAACAAGACTGTGTAGTACTTGCGCTACCCTACGGATCTGCGTCACAGATTTTAGGTTAATCTGTGTCTGCGTACACTATCACATACAATATTTTTTCTATTGTAGTATTAGAGACAACAGATGTTTGTAAACTGTATGTTTTTGCATTTTAAGTGATAATAATAGTAAAAATAATAATAATAATAATTCTAATATAATAATAATACTAATACTAATACTAATAATAATACTAATACTAATACTAATAATAATAATACTAATACTAATACTAATTACTAATTACTAATACTAATACTAATACTAATACTAATACTTATAGTGATAGTAATAATAATAGTTATAGTAATAGTAATACTAATACTAATATTATTACTTATACTAATACTAACTCTAATACTAATACTAATACTAATACTTATACTTAACAAGGCTTCTTGCACCATTTGCAATGTGGCTCGGGTGGAGCGTTTAGATTACCGGGCCACTCATCTCTTAACCACAATTCGTAATATACAACTTTGTCTGGTACCAGATCTCTAAACGGCTGCCACGAATACCAGCACTTTACACAAGTTGTGCTATTAGGTGACGACGCTCCGTGATAGTACGAGTACACCCAGCAGCGACCATCTAAAACCAAATCCGCTTCAATTCCGTCGTCTGACATGGTGATAGCTAAACGGCTGAATCAGGAATAAGGCGGCAAGGAATTTGTCGCAGAGTCCGACTTTCCGACCTGTTACCGGAGTCCACTTCCTCTCGGATCTTCCGGAGTATCGTCACCAGGTTGTCGGTCATCGCTATCTCGTACCGTGGATAGCGCTGGCTGGGGAGCTCTGGTTGGTAGCCGAAGGGCCCTGCCACAGCATCTTGGGGTTGGGCCGCTGGTGGCGCCTGGGCCGGGCCCCTGGGCACGGCATCAGTAGGGGCCCAGTTCGGCGTCCTGGGGTCGAGGTGGGTTCCTGGGGGGAACCGGTTGGAGGGCGCTGGCAGGCGGCGCACTGGCACCCGGGGATTCTGCGGCCTTGGGCAGACCAGTACTCCTCTAGCCTGAAATGATTTACTGCTGGTGGCCTGCAGCAGGGGCAGTCACAACGCCGAGGGTCGTACTGCAGCCCATTTTTCATGGCGAATTCCGTGTGGTAAACCTGGTACTCCTCATGGAGGGGGGCCAGCCACAAGGCCACCTGTGCCCGGCAGGGGATTAATTCGGCCGGACCCTAGGCATTTTCGCCGAAATTGTAATACAAATCCCGGAGATGTAAAAGTCCCTGCAACATCAGGGACCGGACCGTGGGAAAGTCCTTGACCATCCGGACGCAAGTTACAAAAAGCACGAACCAATCCATTTCAGTTTCTTTTTAATTTTTTTTTTATTTTCCGGTCACGCACAACTTTTGGCTTTACTTTTTTAGTTTTCGGTTACACTTAAAATTAAATTGTCTTTACTTAGTATTAATTAAAAATATTTTTTTTTTTAGCTTATTTAAATATTGTCTTTAGGTTTTATTAAAGTTTTTAGGGGTAACGCGGTAAACGGGTTTTAGGGGTTTTTAAAGCACTCAAACCCGAATTGCTACAAATAGTAAAACAATACAAAGCAAAATTAGGATATGCCGTGGATGAATTAATTTGTACTTTGGGTCATCAAGTTCTGAGATTGCCGCCCTACCACTGCATTTTCAACGTTATTGAATTAATTTGGGCCCAAAGCAAAACATTTTTTAATAAACATATTATTGAAAAAGATAGAAAAGATAAAAATGCCGTTTTGGATGTTTGGAAAGAGGCATTACAAATCATTACCCCCGAAAATTGGTCTGATTGTGTTTGCCATACAAATAATATTATAAGGGATTATTGGCAAAAAGAACACATTCTGGATGTTCAGGTTAAGCCACTGATAATTCATGTGTCAGATTCTGAAAGTGATATTTCTTTATTTTCATATTCAGATTAACTTTATCGTATGTAGTGGTATGTTTATTTCTTTATTTTTTTATAAAAAGGTTATAAATATAAACATGAAATATATTTTTTTATTGTTCATTTTTTTTCTTTTCATTATATTTATATTTAAAAAGTATTAAAAGCCGCCACTGAACATAAAAACTATAAAAAACAAAAATATTGAATTTTACGATTATTAATAAATTAGCTCATTATAAATTATATGTAAAATAAAACATAATTTCAATAATACTGGTTTCATTTTTAACTTTTCCTTAACTTTTCTTAAATAATGCATTCTGGATCTGACTCAATATCCCAAAATTAAAAAAACGGTAATATCTGCATTTAAGTCCCTCTGTGGAGAACACTTTTAAAGAGACGAGCCCCTATGAAGAAAATAACACGTTTTATAAAAAATAGAAACAGATTAAAATATTTTCAAGAACTACCTGAAAAAAAAGCATACCCCTGTCGTTTCACCCATACAGAATAGACTACAAAAGACATTGTTTGTTAAAATATTTTAAGATAAAAATAACTTAATATACCTATCTGTACTTAGAGCTGTTTTTTGTATTTTCTTATATAGAAAAGGTAAAAGTTATCTGAGCACTGAGTTTTTTTTTATAATAGGTGAGTAAATAGTGAATTAAATAAAAAACCACACCCTTTACTGTACAGATAATAATTATTTTTGCAAAAACTTAAAGGTATTCCCGAAATTTACATACTTCTAATATGTGTGTGTGTGTGTGAAATTAGATATTAGAAAGGCCAGCCTGTATGATTAACAATGGAATCCGCCTCTGCTGTCAACACAGGCACGGTCGCTGGAATGCGACTAGAGTCGACTAGCGATTATCCTTTTGTTAAAATCCTCTGCTTTTAAATAAAAAATAACTTGTTTTGAAATATGTTAAAGGTGTAGGTCCAGCCTCTTTTATATTCTCACAGAGAGAAAAGGGACAAAGTCTCTAACGCAATAGCAGGTATCTTTTTTCTATGAGAAAATATCACACAGGTGCCCTAACTTGAGGTTTGATTCACGTCTTTTCGCTTTGATATTTAATTTTTGTAACGTGTAGCGTATCGGTTTTTCCTGATTTTATGAAACCATGAGCTATAATAAAAAGTGCATTTTATTATTATTATATTAAAAGAATATCTGATAATGCATTAGGGGATTGTTGTTAAGGCATGTTTACCGTAGTAAATGATTTCAAAGGCTCATCCTATTAATTCATTTGTTGAATACACAACCCTCCTTTCTATAAAAAAGACAGTGTAAATAGGTAAAATTAATATAAATATACTTTTTAGCATGTAGTATATGTTTTTTCTGCCACTATACAGTTGCGTACACGTTACGTTTCATTCGCGATATAGTAACGTTCATATGTTTAGCTTTTCAGCGTGTAATATTAACAGAATTTACCCCCGTAAGTCTTTATTAGCATACTAGACGTCGACGTGACAAGATGGTTGATCGTCGAATTAAGTTTAATTTTCTAGAAATGTCGAACGAAAAAGTTTATGGAATTAGAAATTCAAGGAGTGGTGTTTGGTTTATTGGAAATATGCAAGTTGAATTTACTGAAAATATATTACTAATAGACAATGAACAATATGTGTTATCAGACGGCCTAATTGATTTACTGACACAATCTCGGCCTAAGAAGTATGCCAGTCATGACCGAGACCAGTACAAGCAAATTCTTTTATTGTCGAATTGCCATAGATGGAGATTTGACCGAAATAACCGCATATGCTCCAGTAAAGGATGGAAATACGTAAATATTATACGTAAACTGTTTCCACCGAAACGAAAGAATTTAGAGGACAACAAACCCGCTAAAAAGAACAATACCTTCAGCAAGTCAAATTATATGGGCAATCCACGTATAAAATGGTTATCAGCTCGGTGAATAAGGTGATCCTAGGAAGAGGAGACGAATCGTTCATACTCATGAAATAGCGTACTAAGAAAATTTAAATTTACAGTTGTTTCTTCTATTTATGTATACCAATATACTGTTTATAACTATAACATTTTTCGTATCATTATATATTATTAAAATGAGATAATAAGTATTTGAAATAACAAATTCCATAATATTGAACTTTACCATTTTGTGAAATATTGTTTTAAGTTAAATATTCATTTAAATAAAATACGCATATTTTTATGTTGCTTTCGTTTAAATCTATGGTTCGTAGTGCACAAACATTTTATTTTTAAGGTTTTTCCCCTCCTTTTTTACTATATATTAATAGAATTTTGCTTTCTTCAATTAAAATGCTATAACAAAACTCACAAAAGGCTAGAGTATAGAAATTATTTTCGTATGTCCAATTCAATATTTAGGTCAAAATGTAGGTTTTTATTGTTTAATCTAAAATTAAAAATTGCTCTTATTTATATTCCTAGTATCAAACAGACACTATTTTACCACCAGACATATGTGAAAATCGCATAATTTTATAGAATACCCTGCATAGGTGGTACCAATTATCTAAATTGAAAAGGGCGATTAGAGTCGGGTCGCTTTTTACGAGTTCCTGATAGAAACCGACTTTTGGGAGGGTTTCTGAGAATATTTAAGTTTTACAAATCCCACGCTAAAATTGGGGGACGGTTACAATATAAAATAATATTATGTGAAAGCATAAATTACTATTAGAAAGAGCAGAAAAGAATAACGCTTGGATAATAGACATACCATTTAAGACATAGTAAAATATTATAACTTCTATGATAGTATCTTCCTGACGGCAATTAATATAATAATAATAAAATAAAAGATTGACTTTTGTTGACGTGAAATAAAAACACCTATTTTTCATAATATGCTCCTTTATTATTATTATTTACATACAATTCATTTATTCCTTTATTTAAAATAGCAACTACACTACCCAACTAACAGTTTTGGTAGCCGTTATACGTAATGGGTGGATCGTCGAGTTGCAGAAAGTAGATTTCGGTTTTGCTGTTCGACGACCGACTCGTTTGTTACGTGAAATCCATCAATTTTTCTGCCTTTAGTAAAAGTTTAAACTTTATAGTAAGTTATTTGGTATCAATTACCAATATTTTTACCCAAAGATAGTAGCAGTAACAATTACGGACAGTTTCTGTAACTTTAATGCTGGTGGGGTGTAATAAGAGGCAAAATAGCAAAGAAATCCAAAAAATTAAATAACACAAGAGCAAAATCTTCATTACAGACGAAAATTTGACACTACTGCTAGTGTGTTTTTAAACTTAATTAATGACCCTTAGAGCTAATAATCTCTAATTTACGAATTACCTAAGTACAAACTAGGGGCTAACGGCATAGCAGCCATAGGTATAGTTCGGTATAGGTAATTTGAGAAAAATTTGCAAGAATAAAAAATGTAAGTAGATGACTGTAATTGCATATTAGAACATAGTTTTTCATACCGAACAACTTTTCATAATTACAGTTTTTGATATTGTCAAAAATAAAAGGTACTTTTACTCTTTAGCAAAATTCATATTATTGACAAACCTCATATACACCTAAAAAAATTTAATATCTGATAGTTGCATTTTAGGTTTTAGACCATGCAGAACTTTTTATAAGGAATAACTTTTTTTCGTAAAATTAATAATAAAAAAGTTTCGCCTTATGTTGTCAACTTAAGTAGACATAGGTACTGTATAGTTGCTTTTTAAAAACAATAATGGCCTAGATCTGATACTCGGTGGTAAATAATTATAAAAGCTTAAGCCGCTACACAATAACATATTGTTTATAAAAAATTACATTTAAATACTACTAGACAAAAAAATAATGTTTGTACATATCAGCGCTAAGTAACGAACATGTCGTACATGTCGTACTGAAATTTACCCTCCTTATAATATAAGACAAATAGCAGGATATATTATATTACACAAAATAATAGGTATAACTTAAAATAACAAAAAAAAAGTTATATTTCGTAAAAATAAATCAGTATCCTAATTTTTCGTTTGAGGAGAAACAAAAGGCCCCATATCAGCTATAATCATCGCCTTTTTGTTTGTGTACACCAGCCAATTTTTTATTGTGTACTCCAGCTCTGGCATTTAGGCAAAACAACCCCCATTTGATATATATTCAAATGAGCATGGTTTACATAAACACTGCAAGCTCTCCCCCGTATGCTTGACCTATTTGTAATAAAAATTACCAACTATTACAAGTAGGACAAACCCCTAGCATATTCTCTTTTTTTTATTTTCACATACAATAATTGCCTCATGTAAAAATGAATAACACTATACACAGCTTATGCCTTTATATACAAATCTATTATTTTTACATAGGTACAGTACAGTAATTAGCTCATGTAAAAAAATGAATACCACTATACAACTTATTATTATGCAATTATATACAGATTTATTATTTAATATACAATAATTAGCGTATGTAAAAAATTAATACTATTACTACACAACTTACACCTTTTATATACAAATAAGATATTTGGGGCACGCATCCTTGAAGTCTTCGCAGGACGAATAGTCATAGGATTCCTGTGAAGACTGACCGTATTTATTCCTACCATTCCTAATAATCTGCTTGTCTGGAATCTGATGGGCTAAGGGTCTTTTGGACTTTCTTCCTTTTTTATTTTTTCGGTTGTCGTTGTTAACATGGCTATTTGAGGCCTCCGGCCGCTGACTTAGGACAGACCTACGAATTTCGGGCATGTCATACTCACTGATGCGCTGGTCTAAAGAAGTTACGCTGCTGGATGGATAATCTTGGAGTATCTCTGAAACCAGCCTCGAATTATTAGGGAGGTCATTGCCACCTGGACTTACTTTCTCATAATTTGGCGTGATAGGGGTGTTGACAAGACTAGTTGGTGCTGTCATACCTACTGTTGCACATAGCTATGCAGGCTACGTTGGTATTCGAGTAATTATCTGCTCTAGATGACGCTTCCTCCTGGTTATTGAAATTTTCTCCTACAGCGACGGGTATAGGTTCTGTTATTTTATTGTTTTATTCTCCGACCGATGTTTCCGCTGGATTGTTTTCGTAGACGACGACGACGTCCGGTGTTAGTCTTTCCATCTCATGGACCTGCACTACTATCACATACAATATTTTTTCTATTGTAGTATTAGAGACAACAGATGTTTGTAAAATGTATGTTTTTGCATTTTAGGTGATAATAATAGTAAAAATAATAATAATAATAATTCTAATATAATAATAATACTAATACTAATACTAATAATAATACTAATACTAATACTAATAATAATAATAATAATACTAATGCTAATTACTAATTACTAATACTAATACTAATAGTAATACTAATACTAATACTAATACTAATACTAATACATATAGTGATAGTAATAATAATAGTAATAGTAATACTAATACTAACTAATAAGGGGGGTATCAATATTTATTGACGGGGTTGTACTACAGTACCGGTTAATATTGATCATAAAGTAGGAAAAAAAATGGTCATATTATAATGCAGTGGTAGGCACGTCCTACTCCGGTAAATGTTTACATTTTAAGAAGGATACTCAATACAGGGTGGCCGACTCTCAACGCAGGCTTCCATAGCATCCAAAATACTCAACTTTTTAATATTTTTTATTAACAGAGTCATAGGAAAGCATTAGGCCTACAATTTAAAATGATTTTAAATTATTCAGGGTCTCCCAAATAGTCAGGACATATCAAACCTACTTTTTTTTAAACGGAACACCCTATATCTTACATTACTTTTAAATTCTACATAAAATTACAATTATTTTTTAGTAAGTCTAAACTTAATAGTTTCTGAGATATCGAGTTTTGAAAAATTACATTTTTGAACTTTAACAGCGTCTAGCTATCTAACGATACGCCATATAGCAAAACAGCTTACATGTCCCCATCTTACTTTTTTATTATCTTCCCAAATGCCAGTTAAACCGTATGTACTCTATTTCCGGCTTTTGAGCTATATCAACACCTCCTAAATAACAAGGCCTTAGTGCTCTGCCGTGACGTCACCACTAGTAGGCTGGATATTTAATAGAGTATAATAGAATAATTATGGGTAAGGTTATACTATTACTTAGTAAAAGGCTTAAAAAATATTTTTCTTTAAGTTTATATATACAGGGAGTTTAAAAATAAGTAATCTAATCTATATTTGCTATCAGTGGCAGTTCGTAGATTAACAGCTAGGGTTGGGAAGTATTCTTGTCTCCTCAGATAACATACTTAGTAACTTATAAATAAAAATATATATTTATATAAGTAGCTATATGCAATTCATCACAGGAGGTTTTTGTCTTTATGAGCTCCTTTGAGCATTGTGTGATGCATGTGTTAGGTACATAGAAGAACTAGACATGACATACTGTCAAAGTCAGCGTAAAGTTCAAAATAAAACTTGTCATTAGATATACCTAAGTATGACACTGTAATTTGTTGTTTAAATAAAGGTCACTATATCGGAATATTATGTCACTTTATGGGTAGTTATTTAGTAAGAGTGTTTAGTTTTCTTTTCTTATTTTTACCCATAGGATCATTTTTTTTAGCACAGTAGTTTCTTATTAATGTGTTTGAAATACTACTAAGTATAATTTTTGCAATAGTTACTTCTGAATGTTCATTACATCCCGCAAGAGGAGCTAGAAATTTTTTGTCCGTAAGATGTTTAATAAGTAAATTAGACAGAAAGGCTTTTTTATTAAAATTATCCAAAAAAATATCTTCAAAATCTTAAATCAATTTCTTAAAAATAATATATGCAGTTGAAACTATATCTACTACTGATTCACGAGGATACAATAACCCTCCACGATTTAGATTATTAATGAGATTGTAATTGTCTTCAACTATACATGGTTCATCATAGGCTAGTGTTTTTTTACAAATTTCACACTTTAATTTTTTCAAAGCAATGTAACAGCAGTATCCGCCTAAATAGGTTATTATGACCATTTCATTCTTTACTGCTTCAATATCACAACTTTCTATAGTAATTTTAGGAAATAAGGTTTCAGCCGGGTTAAGGTCTTCTTCAGGTTTATTCTCGGGAGGTTCATAGAATTTGTCTATACTGAACTCTCCGAAATTCCGAGATTTAAGTGTCAAGATAGACTGAATTCTCAGTCTTTTTTCTGATTCATATAGTTGTCTGATTAATATATGGTAATGGCCACCAGCTAATTGCCTATATTTACCAAATCGTCCTTCCAGTGGGTCTGTCTGAAATTTTCCCGACAGGACATAGTTCATATCCAGTTCTGTCAAACAATACTTGGTGATTTCCAGTAGTCCATAGATAGTATGACTAAGTGCAGTATGTGTTTGTCGAGTAAATTTATTTGAAAAATTACTTTCCTTCCAAGTGTCTAACCAATTTAGCATTTTATGCAAATATTCTAGCTTAGGATCGAGCACAGAGTCGGCTATTTTGTCCTTGACTATTGGTTCTTGGTATATGTCTTGTAGATGTTTACCTTTAAGAGGTGTTTTTACATTTACAATTTTCCACCATGTCCAAATAATATCAATAAAACTTGCAGTGTCCTGTGAATGGGGTAGGTGACTTCCAAAACCTCTTAGCGCTTCTATTACAAAAGGGTTGAAAATCTTTAGAGCCAATTTAACATTTTGCCTCTCCAAAGATGAAGGAAACAAAGCTTTTAAGTTTAATGAATAACCATGTTTTAAAAATTTGTCCTGTTCAAGTTCATACATTTTTTTAATAACTGAAAACCAAGCAAGTTTTGGTTCACCCTCGGATTCACCAGTCTCAAAATCAGGATAACAAAATGTCCGATTCGGTTTAGAATTAAGCCAATTGGCAAAAATACATTTTAATAAATGTACTGGATCAAAAATGTAAAATAGTGGCCTTACTGGGTCAATAGGGTGTGGATAAACAATACTAAGTTCTCCAGTAGGTGAAAAATGGGACATTGCTTTACCGTTAATTGCATTATTATCACTAATTAAGCAAAAAACTATATATCCTATTTCTTCTAAATTTTCTATTAGGGTCTTAAGAAAATTGTACAACATTTCCGAGTTAATTTTTGATACAGGGGATATATGAATTACTTCTTTAAGGTTCGAGCATACACCAGTTATCATAAACGCGTATGCAGACGAAGCTAAAGTGTTCTCATTTACGGCTGTTCCTACAGTATTGCCTGCCTTATAGTCCAAATAGGGTTCGATATGTATCTCATCAAAAAGTAGAATTACATATTTGTCTTTATCGGTTAAGAATTGCAAAAAAAAATACTACGAGCTTAGGTAAGAAAAATTTTTCTTTCATCAATATGAGGATCTGTGAGATATTGATTACAGACCCCCTTTATTGTTTCGGGGTGAGGCAAAATAAGTGGTCCATGGTCTCGTAAATATTTATAGGCATGGGGGCTTATGGTGAATAAAATTGAACATAAAATCATAGTGTTGGGTGAATATCTATATCTTTCTTTTGCGGTGTTAAGCAAAGTAATTTGTTCAGAAATAAAATTTAAGTTTTGTATAAATTGTTCATCACCCGAATTTTTTAAATTTTCCAAAATTTGTAACAAAAGTTGAAATGTATTTTTTGATATGTTTGAATGATTGTTCTCGGAATTACTCGAGTTCAGGGTTGAAACATTGTTACTCGTAGTACCCTCGTTACATTGCGTAAGGTTATTATCAGTATTATTTAAAGGCAATGTCATAATTGTATCATCAATAATATCAAACAAGGCTTTTACTTCATCTAGACTGCTACAGGTAAATGGTGTTTTTAATTTTGATCCAGAAATACTAAGAGATTGACCATATAAAAAAGGTTCCTATTTTTAAGTTATTATAGATGATTATTGCCCAAGTTATACAAGGTCCAGGATTATATTCAAGCCTAAATAAAGTTATTTTATCTTCATTTTTTACAGAGAACCAGCCGTCCTTTAGAGTAAAATTTTGAAACACATTTAAGAACTGTTCAAAGTTTTCAAAACTTGTGTTGTTTTTATGGCTTTCGTACCTTACTCGGCTTTCTTCAATTGCTTGTGAAAAATGTAACTCCTCAAGTTCATTTAATTTTTGGTCTTTACTTTTACGAGTATGAACAGCTTTCGATAAATATTGAGGACAATTTGGAAAAATTGTTGGGATGCAGTTTTCTGTTAGACGAGGTCTTTTTAGATCAATTGAAACAATCTTACCTGTTTTTGGGTCTTGTTCCGAATTATTCCAAAGTATACTTCCTTTATCAAAATGTAGTTCACAAACTTTCATGTTTTTGTTTGGGACTAAATCTTTTCGCGGAATGGCCCTCAACCATTGTTGCTGCAAGAGACTGTCGTTTAGAAATCCGAAAACGCGAACTTTTGGTCCATTATCGTAGTTTCCGCGACACCCGGGAACACAGCACTTATACGGCATTTTATATGTTTAAATTCACCAACACTTCACCAAAAAATCTCACAAAAAGTACAAAACTTACCACTTAAAGCAAAAAACTAACCTGTAATACGATTCTAAAAGAAAATATAAACCGTTTTTAGCAACTTTCTGCCTGTCCACTGTCGAAAGTTACGGCAAATTTGAAGTTTAAGCTACTTGGAATTGACCCATGATTGTCCATCCTTAATACGCTTGCCGTAAGTAAGAAAGAGACAGAACAAATACTAATAAGGACAGATAGATAATAATGTACCTGCACGAGCAGCTTCTTTTCAGCACTTAAGGGAGGGCAACGGTGTTGTCAGGTTTAATAGAAAATAGTCAATTGATTGCAACAAAACTTAACACAATGATTTGATTCATGACCATAATGTAATGATATTTCTCATTTGTTTTTAAAATTTTAATTTCTTTTTACTATAAAGGTTTTCTTTTTTTTTGTTTGACAATTTTCAGACATTATTTTAAAATTTCACCCTATTGCTAAAAGTTGTTTTTTTTTTCAAATGGTAATCTGGCAACCTGACATCTCAAGGCGAATAAACCAAGGCGACCAAATAAATATAATTATTAAAACAAGACTGACAGCCGATTCATAAATTGACTGGCGATCTTTTCCATACATTTCTTATGAAGGACTACTTAAGCCTAGTATGTGTGACGTCACGTTAAATTTTCTGCGAGCGCTGAGGCCTTGTTTTTGAGGAGGTGTTGGCTGAGCCCCTGGGCACGGCATCAGTAGGAGCCCAGTTCGGCGTCCTGGGGTCGAGGTGGGTTTCTGGGGGAACCGGTTGGAGGGCGCTGGCAGGCGGCGCACTGGCACCCGATTCTGCGGCCTTGGGCAGACCAGTACTCCTCTAGCCTGAAATGATTTACTGCTGGTGGCCTGCAGCGGGGGCAGTTTTTCATGACGAATTCCGTGTGGTAAACCTGGTACTCCTCATGGAGGAGGGCCAGCCACAAGGCCACCTGTGTCCGGTAGGGGATTAATTCGGCCGGACCCTAGGCATTTTCTCCGAAATTGTAATACAAATCCCGGAGATGTAAAAGTCCCTGCAACATCAGGGACCGGACCGTGGGAAAGTCCTTGACCATCTGGACGCAAGTTACAAAAAGCACGAACCAATCCATTTCAGTTTCTTTTTAATTTTTTTTTTATTTTCCGGTCACGCACAACTTTTGGCTTTACTTTTTTAGTTTTCGGTTACACTTAAAATTAAATTTTCTTTACTTAGTATTAATTAAAAATTTTTTTTTTTTAGCTTATTTAAATATTGTCTTTAGGTTTCATTAAAGTTTTTAGGGGTAACGCGGTAAACGGGTTTTAGGGGTTTTTAAAGCACTCAAACCCGAATTGCTACAAATAGTAAAACAATACAAAGCAAAATTAGGATATGCCGTGGATGAATTAATTTGTACTTTGGGTCATCAAGTTCTGAGATTGCCGCTCTACCACTGCATTTTCAACGCTATTGAATTAATTTGGGCCCAAAGCAAAACATTTTTTAATAAACATATTATTGGAAAAGATAAAAATGCCGTTTTGGATGTTTGGAAAGAGGCATTACAAACCATTACCCCCGAAAATTGGTCTGATTGTGTTTGCCATACAAATAATATTATAAGGGATTATTGGCAAAAAGAACACATTCTGGATGTTCAGGTTAAGCCACTGATAATTCATGTGTCAGATTCTGGTTCAGATTCTGAAAGTGATATTTCTTTATCTTCATATTCAGATTAACTTTATCGTATGTAGTGGTATGTTTATTTCTTTATTTTTTTATAAAAAGGTTATAAATATAAACATGAAATATATTTTTTTATTGTTCATTTTTTTCTTTTTATTATATTTATATTTAAGAAGTATTAAAAGCCGCCACTGAACATAAAAACTATAAAAAACAAAAATATTATTATTACGATTATTAATAAATTAGCTCATTATAAATTATATGTAAAATAAAACATAATTTCAATAATAATGGTTTCATTTTTAACTTTTCCTTAACTTTTCTTAAATAATACATTCTGGATCTGACCCAATATGCCACCAGCATTCACCACAGATATCAATCAGTTTATAAAAAGATACAAAATACACCCTCATCGTGGTGGGAATATTCCCACCACGACCTTCATATTACATTATGTCTCTCTTCGGCAGGTACACGCTTGGGTACCTGGTAAAAGATAGAACACTGACTTATGTGATTCATTATTTTACTCTCTTTGAAGGGCGTCAACTGGATATTCCCTTTAATTTATTCTTTCTTTTGATTTGTATGAAAACAAAGGATATCCTGTAGCGTTCCTTGTTCCACGTTTTATTAGGGTTTCGGTCTTTTCAAATAATCTCTACTATATAAATTATTTTTATTTTTTCTTCTTCCCACAGTTCAACTTTGGACAGGGTGCAGAAAATTCCTCGCAGCTCGAATAGTCGCTTTGCGTATTGGGCCTTTTAATAGTCGCCATGCACAAATTATTTCAGATATACGCTTGGGTAGTTTTTTTACGTGTGCATATGTCCTCTTTACTCGGTAAAGCTCCAATAGAAGGTGGTAAATGCTGCGGTCGCGATTCTATATTATTTATCTCGTACGCACTAAATCAATTATCCGAACAAGACTGTGTAGTACTTGCGCTACCCCACGGATCTGCGTCACAGATTTTAGGTTAATCTGTGTCTGCGTACACTATTACATACAATATTTTTTCTATTGTAGTATTAGAGACAACAGATGTTTGTAAACTGTATGTTTTTGCATTTTAAGTGATAATAATAGTAAAAATAATAATAATAATAATTCTAATATAATAGTAATACTAATACTAATACTAATAATAATACTAATACTAATAATAATAATACTAATACTAATACTAATTACTAATTACTAATACTAATGCTAATACTAATACTTATAGTGATAGTAATAATAATAGTTATAGTAATAGTAATACTAATACTAATATTAATACTTATACTAATACTAACTCTAATACTAATACTAATACTAATACTTATACTTAACAAGGCTTCTTGCACAATTTGCAATGTGGCTCGGGTGGAGCGTTTAGATTACCGGGCCACTCATCTCTTAACCACAATTCGTAATATACAACTTTGTCTGGTACCAGATCTCTAAACGGCTGCCACGAATACCAGCACTTTACACAAGTTGTGCTATTAGGTGACGACGCTCCGTGATAGTACGAGTACACCCAGCAGCGACCATCTAAAACCAAATCCGCTTCAATTCCGTCGTCTGACATGGTGATAGCTAAACGGCTGAATCAGGAATAAGGTGGCAAGGAATTTGTCGCAGAGTCCGACTTTCCGACCTGTTACCGGAGTCCACTTCCTCTCGGATCTTCCGGAGTATCGTCACCAGGTTGTCGGTCATCGCTATCTCGTACCGTGGATAGCGCTGGCTGGGGACCTCTGGTTGGTAGCCGGAGGGCCCTGCCACAGCATCTTGGGGTTGGGACGCTGGTGGCGCCTGGGCCGGGCCCCTGGGCACGGCATCAGTAGGGGCCCAGTTCGACGTCCTGGGGTCGAGGTGGGTTCCTGGGGGGAACCGGTTGGAGGGCGCTGGCAGGCGGCGCACTGGCACCCGGGGATTCTGCGGCCTTGGGCAGACCAGTACTCCTCTAGCCTGAAATGATTTACTGCTGGTGGCCTGCAGCAGGGGCAGTCACAACGCCGAGGGTCGTACTGCAGCCCATTTTTCATGGCGAATTCCGTGTGGTAAACCTGGTACTCCTCATGGAGGGGGGCCAGCCACAAGGCCACCTGTGCCCGGTAGGGGATTAATTCGGCCGGACCCTAGGCATTTTCTCCGAAATTGTAATACAAATCCCGGAGATGTAAAAGTCCCTGCAACATCAGGGACCGGACCGTGGGAAAGTCCTTGACCATCCGGACGCAAGTTACAAAAAGCACGAACCAATCCATTTCAGTTTCTTTTTAATTTTTTTTTTATTTTCCGGTCACGCACAACTTTTGGCTTTACTTTTTTAGTTTTCGGTTACACTTAAAATTAAATTGTCTTTACTTAGTATTAATTAAAAATATTTTTTTTTAGCTTATTTAAATATTGTCTTTAGGTTTTATTAAAGTTTTTAGGGGTAACGCGGTAAACGGGTTTTAGGGGTTTTTAAAGCACTCAAACCCGAATTGCTACAAATAGTAAAACAATACAAAGCAAAATTAGGATATGCCGTGGATAAATTAATTTGTACTTTGGGTCATCAAGTTCTAAAATTGCCGCCCTACCACTGCATTTTCAACGCTATTGAATTAATTTGGGCCCAAAGCAAAACATTTTTTAATAAACATATTATTGGAAAAGATAGAAAAGATAAAAATGCCGTTTTGGATGTTTGGAAAGAGGCATTACAAATCATTACCCCCGAAAATTGGTCTGATTGTGTTTGCCATACAAATAATATTATAAGGGATTATTGGCAAAAAGAACACATTCTGGATGTTCAGGTTAAGCCACTGATAATTCATGTGTCAGATTCTGGTTCAGATTCTGAAAGTGATATTTCTTTATCTTCATATTCAGATTAACTTTATCGTATGTAGTGGTATGTTTATTTCTTTATTTTTTTATAAAAAGGTTATAAATATAAACATGAAATATATTTTTTTATTGTTCATTTTTTTTCTTTTTATTATATTTATATTTAAAAAGTATTAAAAGCCGCCACTGAACATAAAAACTATAAAAAACAAAAATATTGAATTTTACGATTATTAATAAATTAGCTCATTATAAATTATATGTAAAATAAAACATAATTTCAATAATACTGGTTTCATTTTTAACTTTTCCTTAACTTTTCTTAAATAATGCATTCTGGATCTGATCCAATATGCCAAAATTAAAAAAACGGTAATATCTGCATTTAAGTCCCTCTGTGGAGAACACTTTTAAAGAGACGAGCCCCTATGAAGAAAATAACACGTTTTATAAAAAATAGAAACAGATTAAAATATTTTCAAGAACTACCTAAAAAAAACGCATACCCCTGTCGTTTCACCCATACAGAATAGACTACAAAAGACATTGTTTGTTAAAATATTTTAAGATAAAAATAACTTAATATACCTATCTGTACTTAGAGCTGTTTTTTGTATTTTCTTATATAGAAAAGGTAAAAGTTATCTGAGCACTGAGTTTTTTTTTATAATAGGTGAGTAAATAGTGAATTAAATAAAAAACCACACCCTTTACTGTATAGATAATAATTATTTTTGCAAAAACTTAAAGGTCTTCCCGAAATTTACATACTTCTAATATGTGTGTGTGTGTGAAATTAGATATTAGAAAGGCCAGCCTGTATGATTAACAATGGAATCCCCCTCTGCTGTCAACACAGGCACGGTCGCTGGAATGCGACTAGAGTCGACTAGCGATTATCCTTTTGTTAAAATCCTCTGCTTTTAAATAAAAAATAACTTGTTTTGAAATATGTTAAAGGTGTAGGTCCAGCCTCTTTTATATTCTCACAGAGAGAAAAGGGACAAAGTTTCTAACGCAATAGCAGGTATCTTTTTTCTATGAGAAAATATCACACAGGTGCCCTAACTTGAGGTTTGATTCACGTCTTTTCGCTTTGATATTTAATTTTTGTAACGTGTAGCGTATCGGTTTTTCCTGATTTTATGAAACCATGAGCTATAATAAAAAGTGCATTTTATTATTATTATATTAAAAGAATATCTGATAATGCATTAGGGGATTGTTGTTAAGGCATGTTTACCGTAGTAAATGATTTCAAAGGCTCATCCTATTAATTCATTTGTTGAATACACAACCCTCCTTTCTATAAAAAAGACAGTGTAAATAGGTAAAATTAATATAAATATACTTTTTAGCATGTAGTATATGTTTTTTTCTGCCACTATACAGTTGCGTACACGTTACGTTTCATTCGCGATATAGTAACGTTCATATGTTTAGCTTTTCAGCGTGTAATATTAACAGAATTTACCCCCGTAAGTCTTTATTAGCATACTAGACGTCGACGTGACAAGATGGTTTATCGTCGAATTAAGTTTAATTTTCTAGAAATGTCGAACGAAAAAGTTTATGGAATTAGAAATTCAGCGAGTGGTGGTTGGTTTATTGGAAATATGCAAGTTGAATTTACTGAAAATATATTACTAATAGACAATGAACAATATGTGTTATCAGACGGCCTAATTGATTTACTGACACAATCTCGACCTAAGAAGTATGCCAGTCATGACCTAGACCAGTACAAGCAAATTCTTTTATTGTCGAATTGCCATAGATGGAGATTTGACCGAAATAACCGCATATGCTCCAGTAAAGGATGGAAATACGTAAATATTATACGTAAACTGTTTCCACCGAAACGAAAGAATTTAGAGGACAACAAACCCGCTAAAAAGAACAATACCTTCAGCAAGTCAAATTATATGGGCAATCCACGTATAAAATGGTTATCAGCTCGGTGAATAAGGTGATCCTAGGAAGAGGAGACGAATCGTTCATACTCATGAAATAGCGTACTAAGAAAATTTAAATTTACAGTTGTTACTTCTATTTATGTATACCAATATACTGTTTATAACTATAACATTTTTCGTATCATTATATATTATTAAAATGAGATAATAAGTATTTGAAATAACAAATTCCCTAATATTGAACTTTACCATTTTGTGAAATATTGTTTTAAGTTAAATATTCATTTAAATAAAATACGCATATTTTTATGTTGCTTTCGTTTAAATCTATGGTTCGTAGTGCACAAACATTTTATTTTTAAGGTTTTGCCCCTCCTTTTTTACTATATATTAATAGAATTTTGCTTTCTTCAATTAAAATGCTATAACAAAACTCACAAAAGGCTAGAGTATAGAAATTATTTTCGTATGTCCAATTCAATATTTAGGTCAAAATGTAGGTTTTTATTGTTTAATCTAAAATTAAAAATTGCTCTTATTTATATTCCTAGTATCAAACAGACACTATTTTACCACCAGACATATGTGAAAATCGCATAATTTTATAGAATACCCTGCATAGGTGGTACCAATTATCTAAATTGAAAAGGGCGATTAGAGTCGGGTCGCTTTTTACGAGTTCCTGATAGAAACCGACTTTTGGGAGGGTTTCTGAGAATATTTAAGTTTTACAAATCCCACGCTAAAATTGGGGGACGGTTACAATATAAAATAATATTATGTGAAAGCATAAATTACTATTAGAAAGAGCAGAAAAGAATAAGGCTTGGATAATAGACATACCATTTAAGACATAGTAAAATATTATAACTTCTATGATAGTATCTTCCTGACGGCAATTAATATAATAATAATAAAATAAAAGATTGACTTTTGTTGACGTGAAATAAAAACACCTATTTTTCATAATATGCTCCTTTATTATTATTATTTACATACAATTCATTTATTCCTTTATTTAAAATAGCAACTACACTACCCAACTAACAGTTTTGGTAGCCGTTATACGTAATGGGTGGATCGTAGAGTTGCAGAAAGTAGATTTCGGTTCTGCTGTTCGACGACCGACTCGTTTGTTACGTGAAATCCATCAATTTTTCTGCCTTTAGTAAAAGTTTAAACTTTATAGTAAGTTATTTGGTATCAATTACCAATATTTTTACCCAAAGATAGTAGCAGTAACAATTACGGACAGTTTCTGTAACTTTAATGCTGGTGGGGTGTAATAAGAGGCAAAATAGCAAAGAAATCCAAAAAATTAAATAACATAAGAGCAAAATCTTCATTACAGACGAAAATTTGACACTACTGCTAGTGTGTTTTTAAACTTAATTAATGACCCTTAGAGCTAATAATCTCTAATTTACGAATTACCTAAGTACAAACTAGGGGCTAACGGCATAGCAGCCATAGGTATAGTTCGGTATAGGTAATTTGAGAAAAATTTGCAAGAATAAAAAATGTAAGTAGATGACTGTAATTGCATATTAGAACATAGTTTTTCATACCGAACAACTTTTCATAATTACAGTTTTTGATATTGTCAAAAATAAAAGGTACTTTTACTCTTTAGCAAAATTCATATTATTGACAAACCTCATATACACCTAAAAAAATTTAATATCTGATAGTTGCATTTTAGGTTTTAGACCATGCAGAACTTTTTATAAGGAATAACTTTTTTTCGTAAAATTAATAATAAAAAAGTTTCCCCTTATGTTGTCAACTTAAGTAGACATAGGTACTGTATAGTTGCTTTTTAAAAACAATAATGGCCTAGATCTGATACTCGGTGGTAAATAATTATAAAAGCTTAAGCCGCTACACAATAACATATTGTTTATAAAAAATTACATTTAAATACTACTAGACAAAAAATAATGTTTGTACATATCAGCGCTAAGTAACGAACATGTCGTACTGAAATTTACCCTCCTTATAATATAAGACAAATAGCAGGATATATTATATTACACAAAATAATAGGTATAACTTAAAATAACAAAAAAAAAGTTATATTTCGTAAAAATAAATCAGTATCCTAATTTTTCGTTTGAGGAGAAACAAAAGGCCCCATATCAGCTATAATCATCGCCTTTTTGTTTGTGTACACCAGCCAATTTTTTATTGTGCACTCCAGCTCTGGCATTTAGGCAAAACAACCCCCATTTGATATATATTCAAATGAGCATGGTTTACATAAACACTGCAAGCTCTCCCCCGTATGCTTGACCTATTTGTAATAAAAATTACCAACTATTACAAGTAGGACAAACCCCTAGCATATTCTCTTTTTTTTATTTTCACATACAATAATTGCCTCATGTAAAAATGAATAACACTATACACAACTTATGCCTTTATATACAAATCTATTATTTTTACATAGGTACAGTACAGTAATTAGCTCATGTAAAAAAATGAATACCACTATACAACTTATTATTATGCAATTATATACAGATTTATTATTTGATATACAATAATTAGCGTATGTAAAAAATTAATACTATTACTAGACAACTTACACCTTTTATATACAAATAAGATATTTGGGGCACGCATCCTTGAAGTCTTCGCAGGACGAATAGTCATAGGATTCCTGTGAAGACTGACCGTATTTATTCCTACCATTCCTAATAATCTGCTTGTCTGGAATCTGATGGGCTAAGGGTCTTTTGGACTTTCTTCCTTTTTTATTTTTTCGGTTGTCGTTGTTAACATGGCTATTTGAGGCCTCCGGCCGCTGACTTAGGACAGACCTACGAATTTCGGGCATGTCATACTCACTGATGCGCTGATCTAGAGAAGTTACGCTGCTGGATGGATAATCTTGGAGTATCTCTGAAACCAGCCTCGAATTATTAGGGAGGTCATTGCCACCTGGACTTACTTTCTCATAATTTGGCGTGATAGGGGTGTTGACAAGACTAGTTGGTGCTTTCTTCCGGAGGCTTAGATTTCGGCCACATCTGCGAAATTTGGTGCTGTCATACCTACTGTTGCACATAGCTATGCAGGCTACGTTGGTATTCGAGTAATTATCTGCTCTAGATGACGCTTCCTCCTGGTTATTGAAATTTTCTCCTACAGCGACGGGTATAGGTTCTGTTATTTTATTGTTTTATTCTCCGACCGATGTTTCCGCTGGATTGTTTTCGTAGACGACGACGACGTCCGGTGTTAGTCTTTCCATCTCATGGACCTGCACTACTATCACATACAATATTTTTTCTATTGTAGTATTAGAGACAACAGATGTTTAAAAATGTATGTTTTTGCATTTTAGGTGATAATAAAAGTAAAAATAATAATAATAATAATTCTAATATAATAATAATACTAATACTAATACTAATAATAATAATAATACTAATGCTAATTACTAATTACTAATACTAATACTAATAGTAATACTAATACTAATACTAATAGTAATACTAATACTAATACTAATACTAATACTAATACTTATAGTGATAGTAATAATAATAGTAATAGTAATACTAATACTAATACTAACTAATAAGGGGGGTATCAATATTTATTGATGGAGTTGTACTACAGTACCGGTTAATATTGATCATAAAGTAGGAAAAAAAATATTATAATGCAGTGGTAGGCACGTCCTACTCCGGTAAATGTTTACATTTTAAGAATGATACTCAATACAGGGTGGCCGACTCTCAACGCAGGCTTCCATAGCATCCAAAATACTCAACTTTTTAATATTTTTTATTAACAGAGTCATAGGAAAGCATTAGGCCTACAATTTAAAATGATTTTAAATTATTCAGGGTCTCCCAAATAGTCAGGACATATCAAACCTACTTTTTTTTAAACGGAACACCCTATATCTTACATTACTTTTAAATTCTACATAAAATTACAATTATTTTTTAGTAAGTCTAAACTTAATAGTTTCTGAGATATCGAGTTTTGAAAAATTACATTTTTGAACTTTAACAGCGTCTAGCTATCTAACGATACGCCATATAGCAAAACAGCTTACATGTCCCCATCTTACTTTTTTATTATCTTCCCAAATGCCAGTTAAACCGTAAGTACTCTATTTCCGGCTTTTGAGCTATATCAACACCTCCTAAATAACAAGGCCTCAGTGCTCTGCCGTGACGTCACCACCAGTAGGCTGGATATTTAATAGAGTATAATAGAATAATTATGGGTAAGGTTATACTATTATTTAGTAAAAGGCTTAAAAAATATTTTTCTTTAAGTTTATATATACAGGGAGTTTAAAAATAAGTAATCTAATCTATATTTGCTATCAGTGGCAGTTCGTAGATTAACAGCTAGGGTTGGGAAGTATTCTTGTCTCCTCAGATAACATACTTAGTAACTTATAAATAAAAATATATATTTATATAAGTAGCTATATGCAATTCATCACAGGAGGTTTTTGTCTTTATGAGCTCCTTTGAGCATTGTGTGATGCATGTGTTAGGTACATAGAAGAACTAGACATGACATACTGTCAAAGTCAGCGTAAAGTTCAAAATAAAACTTGTCATTAGATATACCTAAGTATGACACTGTAATTTGTTGTTTAAATAAAGGTCACTATATCGGAATATTATGTCACTTTATGGGTAGTTATTTAGTAAGAGTGTTTAGTTTTCTTTTCTTATTTTTACCCATACGATCATTTTTTTTAGCACAGTAGTTTCTTATTAATGTGTTTGAAATACTACTTAGTATAATTTTTGCAATAGTTACTTCTGAATGTTCATTACATCCCGCAAGAGGAGCTAGAAATTTTTTGTCCGTAAGATGTTTAATAAGTAAATTAGACAGAAAGGCTTTTTTATTAAAATTATCCAAAAAAATATCTTCAAAATCTTGAATCAATTTCTTAAAAATAATATATGCAGTTGAAACTATATCTACTACTGATTCACGAGGATACAATAACCCCCCACGATTTAGATTATTAATGAGATTGTAATTGTCTTCAACTATACATGGTTCATCATAGGCTAGTGTTTTTTTACAAATTTCACACTTTAATTTTTTCAAAGCAATGTAACAGCAGTATCCGCCTAAATAGGTTATTATGACCATTTCGTTCTTTACTGCTTCAATATCACAACTTTCTATAGTAATTTTAGGAAATAAGGTTTCAGCCGGGTTAAGGTCTTCTTCAGGTTCATTCTCGGGAGGTTTATAGAATTTGTCTATACTGAACTCTCCGAAATTCCGAGATTTAAGTGTCAAGATAGACTGAATTCTCAGTCTTTTTTCTGATTCATATAGTTGTCTGATTAATATATGGTAATGGCCACCAGCTAATTGCCTATATTTACCAAATCGTCCTTCCAGTGGGTCTGTCTGAAATTTTCCCGACAGGACATAGTTCATATCCAGTTCTGTCAAACAATACTTGGTGATTTCCAGTAGTCCATAGATAGTATGACTAAGTGCAGTATGTGTAAATTTATTTGAAAAATTACTTTCCTTCCAAGTGTCTAACCCGAGTTCTAACCAATTTAGCATTTTATGCAAATATTCTAGCTTAGGATCGAGCACAGAGTCGGCTATTTTGTCCTTGACTATTGGTTCTTGGTATATGTCTTGTAGATGTTTACCTTTAAGAGGTGTTTTTACATTTACAATTTTCCACCATGTCCAAATAATATCAATAAAACTTGCAGTGTCCTGTGAATGGGGTAGGTGACTTCCAAAACCTCTTAGCGCTTCTATTACAAAAGGGTTGAAAATCTTTAGAGCCAATTTAACATTTTGCCTCTCCAAAGATGAAGGAAACAAAGCTTTTAAGTTTAATGAATAACCATGTTTTAAAAATTTGTCCTGTTCAAGTTCATACATTTTTTTAATAACTGAAAACCAAGCAAGTTTTGGTTCACCCTCGGATTCACCAGTCTCAAAATCAGGATAACAAAATGTCCGATTCGGTTTAGAATTAAGCCAATTGGCAAAAATACATTTTAATAAATGTACTGGATCAAAAATGTAAAATAGTGGCCTTACTGGGTCAATAGGGTGTGGATAAACAATACTAAGTTCTCCAGTAGGTGAAAAATGGGACATTGCTTTACCGTTAATTGCATTATTAGCACTAATTAAGCAAAAAACTATATATCCTATTTCTTCTAAATTTTCTATTAGGGTCTTAAGAAAATTGTACAACATTTCCGAGTTAATTTTTGATACAGGGGATATATGAATTATGTGTGACGTCACGTTAAATTTTCTGCGAGCGCTGAGGCCTTGTTTTTGAGGAGGTGTTGGCTATATCCGGTTTAACCGGAAGTTGACACTTTTATAAAGATAGTAGAAAGTAAGATAGGACCATGCAAGCCGTTTTAATCTAAGACGTAGGTACCGTTAGAAAGCTAGAAGCTGTCAAAGTTCAAAAATGTCATTTTTCAAAACTCGATATCTCAGCGAAACTATTAAGTTTAGACTTATAATGCACTTGCCAAAAAATAATTTATATTTTATGTAGAATCCAAAAATATTGTAAGACATAGGGTGTTAAAAAAATATAAATTTGCTATGCATCTTTTTTTTTGGGACATCCGGAATATTTCAAAATAATTTTATACTGTAGGCCTAATGTCTCCCTATGACCCTGTTTTTGAAAAATATTAATAAGTTGAGTAGTTTAGATGCTATGAAATCCTGCGTTGAGAGTGGGCCACCCAGTATATGTATGTTTTCTTTACTTTACGTATTGTCAGCCCTATGGTATATATCGCCGCACTTGAGTGTCAAGCAACAAGCTTACAAAACGGTTGTTTTTTCTAGAAGGATTAATTTTATTATATCTTATACTCCTAAATTTCTCTCGGCAATGTAAAATGGTACTTCTTTATTTCCCAAGTAAATACTAAATAAAATACTAGTTTCTTAATAATTTAAGGGTATTTCTCCAAAATTTTGATATCATCAAGGATCTCGTAAACCATCGGGCATACGGAGATGATTAAATTAGAGAAAAGTTGCGCATTACTGAACTCTGAAACGTTTAGTTTTCAAATTTCAAAAATTCCTAATATTTTCGAAGACATTTTGGAAACCCCGAATTTTTGCGATTTCTTCTGATTGTTTTCTGATTCTATTTAAAGAGATATGTCAAAATAAATTTTATATTTTTATTACCATTTTTTACCACCTACAACAAAGTTTAATTAAAATTTCCATGCGACGTTTCGTTCTTTCGCAACCATCATCAACTTGTTTGTTTAAACAGTACAATATTTCTATTTTAGGCTTTGCAAACTCTACTTTTTACTCCGAGTCCAACGACATACCACACTTATTAAAGAGGAAAGATAAATCCAAACTTCTTCACAAATATTTAGTACCTTGCTCTACGCGTTTCAGTTTCTTAAACCATTTTCAAGAGCTGTCTAAAAAGTTCATTTATATAATAATCTTAATTGAAAATCAAAATTATTAGGTATTACTTACATAATATAATCACAAACTTTACATTAAGGGCACAACCAAGTTCACAATGGCGAACACAGGTTAACTAACTATAAAATTGATCAAAGGGATAAACCCAAAAAACATTAAAAAAAGAAAAATAAAACTAAATATACCGAACCAGAGCGACATCTAAGTGGCACAATAGGAGGTGCGATTATTTAAACAAACATTCACTACTTAAACTCATTCACAATTCTCGCTGCTTCTCTGTAGTGGGCGTTGACAGGATCGTTCAAACACTTAATTTCTTTATTAACCTCTAATTTGGCTATTCCCATATTTTCTAAAAAATTTAGAAGCTTATGGCCTTTATTCGCATTATGTAGCTTTTTAAAGTTGTCTTTAGTATTAAAATTATGTAAATTCTCTCTTAAATGTAGGCCAAAAGCTGATCTCTTGTCATTAGGCGATTTCTGAGAGTTTAAATGTTCTTTTATTCTAATATTAAAACTACGTCCTGTCTGACCAGCATACTTAGCTGTGCATGAGTTACAGGACAACAAATATACCCCACTTTTGCAAAGCACGTTTATTGAATCCTTTACTCTCGAGAATAAGCTACGTAAATTGTTTACTGATTTGTAAGCTATTTTAAAATTGTTGTTTAAGGACTTCAATACAGTACCCACCCTCAGAGAAACAGCGCCTAAAAAGTTAATCTTATATACTTAGGAGCAACCTCAAAGATGTTATGGTCGGGCATATGCCACTTGCGCGCCGTGGTCAGAATTTTTGAAGGGTACGATAATCCTATGGGAGAGTAGCGCGCAGGTTGTACACCGGCCTATAGGTCACTTGCGCGCCTTGTTAATGGCAGTGAAAATATTTATATGAGAATGGCCTAAGGGGAGGAAGGGAAAATTCTTATAGTATTACAAGGGGAGAAAGGGAAAATTCTTATAGTATTACCTATCTAAAGTGAAATTTCCAAAACCTTTAAATTAAGGCAATTAAAATGCAGAGGGGTCTAAGAGGTACTTAACATAATCCTTTAATGCTTTAATTACATTTTGTGCGCAAGTGACCTGTGAAATATTCCATCCTTTAGACTAGGGCCAGGTAAAAACTGACCACGGCGCGCAAGTGACCAACACCCGTTATGGTCTTATCCAAGGGGTCCTTGGATCCTTCCTAAGTATGCCATTAAATTTTTTTCTTATTAAATTATTAATTAATGATATCTTGTATCCGTTGTTCTAAGCAATTTGAAAGGTGGTGTTCTTTTCCCTCTCAAATTCCAAAGGTAAGAGTGGAATGGTGAACAAACGATGGATCAAAGAGTTAAACGCTGCCATTTTATGAGCTAAACAATGGGCGCATTCGAGAGACGAAACTACTCCGGAGTGGTTACCGATTATGATCCAACCGCTACCAATTCGTCGGCTTCCATGGATATCGACCAAGAGATCATCACGTTTGGTTCAAATGTCAAATCCATATCAGCTGTGCCGCTGTGCCTAACAAACATTAACCTTCCTTGTTTTGTGAAGCTTACCAACACTCATCCCTTGGTGAAACTCTTTGGTAGCAGTTAAAAAGTACGTTTTCCCGTTTAATGTATATGTTTTATTCCTAACTACGTTCTTCGTAACCAAACTTTTGTTGCCATACGTCATTTCTCCATTGACACAACGAACCGCTCTCTCTAAGCCAGTGGCGGCTCGTGGCCATTTGAAGTAGGTCATTAAAAAAAAAAATAGCGCCGCAGGCGAAAATTTTTGGGTGCCACGCCCTTTTTTCAATAATGTTAATTTACCTGTTTTTCAATTAGGAAAAGTAAAAAACACAACACCAATCCTCAAGAAATTAACAAAAACAATCAGGTTCATTATATTATAGGTTAGGTTTTTGTCAGACCGACAGAGAGACAGGATATATATATAGGGATGTATCGTAATATCAATAATATCAAATGAATGATATTTTTCTTTGGACATGTTTTTAAATTTTTTAATTTTTATTCCGATATATCAGAGTATCAATAAAAAAAAGTAACTATACAGGTTAGAGGGGTACAACTGGCAACGCCGCATTTTTAAAACTATTTTTAAAGGCTAGCATTTTATGTCTTATAATTAATTTCAAAAATATATTTCTATTAGTTCTCAAAATATTTCTAATATGCCATCGAGTTTGGGAGACCCTGTATATAGCGATATATTTTTAACGATAAATGTATACATACAACCACAGTATAACGGAATACAACTAACCCGAACATATTATGTTCGTCAACGGCACCGCTCGCGCAGTGGTAGCGCAGTGACGCATGACGAAAAATCTGTAACGATATAATATTTTTTCGATATCAGAATCAACATCCCTATAAAGAACTACAGACTGCCCACGATACACATAAGTTATGTATCGTGAGACTGCCGACTGCAGAAATCAACGGTCTTCTGTCTTCTTCCCATTTTCCCATTCATTCTAAAAATTGCAACGTGCGTCTAAGCTCAATCGAAAAAAAAAACGGCTGACAGCCGACAAAACTTCTTTTTCTTCAAATTTAATACAAGTGCGAGAGTGATAACATGCTATTTATTCCTCTCTTTACCCCCACAGGCTTTGTTGGGTGACGCTATTTTTCGTGGGCAAGCTCGATTTTGACCTGAAATTTTTGCGGAGACGCATAACAAGTAGCGTTACGTCTAGTTTGTTTTGCTGCGTGTGCATTGCATTAATAAATACGAGGGATATTTTAGAGGTAATAGTATCCGAGCAGTAAAGTTTGGTTGATTGAATCAATTTTAATTTTAAAGTTAAATATTAATATGTTAGGTGGTTGGTGACTTGGCGTGGGAGGTCATTGCCCAAATGACCTTATGGTAGAGCCGCCACTGCTCTAAGCAGCGGAAGTGAAAGATGCTACCCAAAATGGCGACCGTTCCGTAACATGTTGGAAATTGTGGTAAAAGTAGCGGTCGACACAACAAGACGATTTAGGAACTGCTCCGGAGCAGGAATTTGAGAGGGAAAAGAACATCATCTTTCAAATTGCTTATAACAACGGATACAACATATCATTAATTATTAATTAAATAGGAAAAAAAAATTAATGGTATGCTTAGGAAGGTGTTGACTGACCCCTTAAATAAGACTATAACATATTTTCAACCTCCTAGGTATATAGGACTAACTTTTTTAGGCGTTGTTTCTCTGAGGGTGGATAATGTATTGAAGTCCTTAAACAACAATTTTAAAATAGCTTACAAATCAGTAAACAATTTACGTAGCTTATTCTTGAGAGTAAAGGATTCAATTAACGTGCTTGACAAAAGTGGGGTATATTTGTTGTCCTGTAACTCATGCACAGCTAAGTATGCTGGTCAGATAAGACGTAGTTCTAATATTAGAATAAAAGAACATTTAAACTCTCAGAAATCGCCTAATGAGAAGAGATCAGCTTTCGGCCTACATTTAAGAGAGAATTTACATAACTTTAATACTAAAGACAACTTTAAAATGCTAGATAATGCGAATAAAGGCCATAAGCTGAATTTTTTAGAAAATATAGAAATAGCCAAATTAGAGATTAATAATCAAATTGAGAGTTTGAACGATCCTGTCAACGCCCACTATAGAGAAGCAGCGAGAATTGTGAATGAGTTTAAGAAGTGAATGTTTGTTTAAATAATCGTACCTCCTTTTGTGCAACTTTAGATGTCGCTCTGGTTCGGTATATTTTGTCTTATTCTGTTTTAAATGTTTTTTGGGTTTCTCCCGTTGATCAATTTTATAGTTACTTAACCTGTGTTCGCCATTGTAAACTTGTTTGTATCCTTATTGTAACGTTTGTGATTATATTATGTAAGTAATACCTTATAATTTTGATTTTAAATTGAGATTATTATAATGTCTCCGTAAGTTCGCACCATATGGAAAACTTTTTTATTATTAATTTTACGAAAAAAAGTTATTCCTTATAAAAAGCTCTGCATGGTCTAGAACCTAAAATGCCACTATCAGATATTAAATTTTCCCAGGCATATACGGGGTTTGTCAAAAAATATGAATTCTGCCCAAGAGTAAACTACCTTTATTTTTGACAATATCGAAAATTGTTATTAAAAAAAGTTGATCAGAACTAAAAACCACGTTTAAATATGCAATTACACCCATTTACGATAAAAAATATAGGTTTTGTTATTTTTTTATAATTTTTATATTGCAAATAAAAAAACTAATCATCCTTGCAAATGAGCACATTATTTAATTTTTTTTGTTTATATTATCCTCTAGAAATGATCAAACATTGTAAAATATTGGTAATAATGCATATAAATATTAGCTTAGTTATATTCAATTAAAAAATTCAGACAATTCACTTACCCTTGTCATACCTCACGGCCATTTTTATTTTTTGTAAAAGCCCTAACTTACTTGGTATCCTTCCTTTTTTTCTTCCTACAATTTGGTTTCGGACAATCCGATGTAAATTCCTCGCAGCTTGAATAGGGCGAATCGGGTCTTCTACTATTGCAGGACTGCCGAACTCTTTTCTTCCAAAATGTTTTCGGGTTTTTATTCGTCGACATCCATTATTTCTTGATTGTTTCACTACTCGTGCCCTGGTACCATTATTAATTATTATAGGTAGTGATCCCGTCGACTCTGGTAATATAGTAGATTCTAAAGGTGTCGGGGTTTCAATATTTTCCATATTTGGATTTGAGTATATTAGAGAAGAGATAAAAGATCGTTGTAGAGGCGTGTTATAAGGTAGTGTTAGGTTTCCTGCGTCATGTGTGGTATCTTCCTCATCCATCTCCGATACAAAATTACTGAAAAACGAAGCTAACTCGCTGTGTACATTTGTTTCAATAATGATCTCATTTACACTTTGCATTGATGTGGTCGCGTCAGTGAGCGATAATACCTCTTCTTCGTGATCCTTCACTTGGGAAACCGGTAATGGTGAAACCATAGTCGGCAAAGCAGCGGTTTCGCGGGGGGGATGTACCTTAAATCTTCAACGTCATTTTCCGAACCCTGTACTACAGCGGTATTTTCTCACGTAGTAATAATCTCTTCCTGCGTAGATGGTAGAGGAGAAATCATCCTGGGTAAACCAGCGGATTCACGGAAAATATCCGATAATTCTATGTCATCCTCAGTACCCTATGCTACATTACTGCTCTCTTGTGTAACAGTGCTGGTTGATGTACTAATTATCTATGATAGACGAGTAGGCTTGGTTTTTTTACGCTGGCATACGTCTTCTTCAGTGGGTAGGTCTTCATTGGAAAGTTGTACATGTTGCGCTAGCGTTATCGCGCTATCCAATTCGTATCCCCCACGCCAATTTACACTCACTTCTGTGGTGGGCACGTTTTCCCTAGGATCCGTGTACACTACCGTATACAAACCTTTTTCTGACGTGGTAGAAACACGAGTTTTTTGTAAAAAAAATGTTTTTGACATTTTTTTTTTGTACCAGTTAATAAGCGAAAGTTATCTGAACGAATACAAGACGGACGCAAAATAAAATTTTAAAAATTCTATAAAATCCAAGTGTAAAATCACTTAAGTTTTAAAAGACGATACGTCTGCGACAAATTTCAAAAGAGAGACTAATCTCGACTTCTTTGCAGCATACTAGCGAAAACAAAGATAAAACAAAATCAGTTATTAAGTATACATTTTTTCCTGGTATTTTTTTTTTACCCAGATCGACCGATTAGAATTATTTGAAACCTTTATTTTTAGGAAATTTTACAGATATTTATTTATTTGTGTTCTTAGAATCTATGCAACACTTAATAGTTTATTCCATGTCAAAATCACGAGAAAACTACACAGAAATAATGTTATAAACAGGTATTAACTATTAAGCATTAGAGACAAAGATTTACCCTAAAAGAGTTGGATACCTCTTATTTCACGATAATAAATATTACTGCAACAAGCACGCATCCTTATTCTATTAGTTATATTAGATTACATATTTACTCTATTACTTTTTTCAGAAAATAATACAAATTACGATATTTATTATCGAAATCAGTTACAATGTGTACACAATATTATTTATGTTTAATTAGAATTTATATACAAGTTAATTTATTATTTCACTATCACACAATTCAGCTTTATCGGAGGAGGAAATTTACATTAAGAACTAAATACAGGGTCGTTGGTATGTATGGAAACGGTCGATTATTTCTTAAAGTAAAACAGCTAGGAAAAAATATTTAAGGCAAAAGTTTTAGGGTTCTTTAAAGTCTATTAGAATTAAAAAATAATAAGTATACAGGATGAGCCAAAAGGCCGTAGAGAAACAAAGTTACTTTTTTTTTAATAGAACACCCTATATCTTAGAATATTTTTGGATTCTACATAAAATTACAATTACTTTTTAATAAATATATTATAAGTCTAAACCTAATAGTTTCCGAGATATCGACTTTTGAAAAATTACATTTTTGAACTTTTGACAGCTTCTACCTTTCTAATGGTATACAATAGAGCAAAATGGCTTCCATGCCCCTATCTTACTTTTCTATTATCTTCCCAAAAATACCAACTTCCGGTTAAACCGGAAGTACTATATTTCCGGGTTTTAAGTTACATCCGGTTTAACCGGAAGTTGAGACCAATAGGAAGACAATAAAAAACTAAGATAGGGATATGTAAGCCGTTTTACTCTAAGACGTATCGTTAGAAAGCTAGAAGCTGTCAAAGTTTAAAAATGTAATTTTTCAAAAGTCGATATCTCGGAAACTATTAGGTTCAGACTTATAATGCATTCATTAAAAAATAATTGTAAATTTATGTTAAATCGAAAAATATTCTAACACAAAAGGTGTTTTATTACAAAAAAGGTAACTTTGTTTTTCTACGGCTTTCTGACTCATCCTGTATACTTGTTTTTTCAAAATTCTAATAGATTTTAAAAAACCCTAAAACTTTTGTCTTGAATATTTTTTGCTAGCTGTTTTACTTTAAGAAATAATCGACCGTTTCCATATATACCAACGACCCTGTTTATTTATATCGAGTCACTTCTTGTTTATTCAAATAGAGGTTTTAGTAAAATTATTATTTGCGACGCCAAAAAATAAAATCACGATTGTATTGTGATATTAATTCTAAATCTGAAATAGTTATTATTTTCTTCTTTTGTAGATCGCCGAAACAATTTATATACTATTAACGAAAAACTAGGTTTAATATACGCATACAGGAATTTTAGTATTTTGTAAAGTATATGGAATAACTTCTTGACAACGTGATTTTTGATTTAAGGAAATTATTTAGTTTTCAAACCCAATAGTTAATATAATTACTTAGAAATAATGATTTACCTTTAAAAAAGTTAGATACCGCTTATTTCACTATAATAAACTTTACTGTAAGAGTAAGCCATTATGCGGTATATTTATAGTTTTAAATTTTTGGTAATTTATATGTTTTTATTTTACCACGCGAAATATAAAGCATATTTTTCTCATAATATAATATGTTCAAAAATACAATTCGTTTTCAATAGTTTATTATATACCTAGGTTGGGAAGTGATAGACAGGAATTCGATTTGAAATGTCAGTTTTTAGAAAATAGATGGAACATAATATTTAAAAGTCTTTAAATAATTTAAAAAAATGCCTGAAAGTATTAAGCCTAGAGAGGCGGTAAACAGTGCAAGTTGCGATCTGTTAGGCTGAGGGGTTGATAGCACGAATAAGACATGTTGTTGTTGAATTGATTTTTAAGTTAAAAGATTTTTTAAAATTTTCAAATAAAAGCTGATGTTTGTTTAATTATCTTGGAAACGACAAACAATAAAAAATTTAAATTTAGGAGTTAGATGTTTTTCATTATTTACCTAGGTGTTTTTAATTATTTATTATGAATTAGGTTTTAGAAATTTTACTTCTCGATAGGGTAATCGAGTAAATAATAGGCTGTTTTCTGAAGTTAGTAGTAGAAAAAAAAACCATATTATTCAACCTTCTCCGTCATTGTCAGATGTTATCAGTTGTTTGTCCTGTCGCGGTATTCGCGTAAACGTATACCGCGTATATAAGTTAAAGTAGCGGCAAAATGCTGAAAATACAGCCAGAATACTGCAGTCTGCCACACTTACCGCCTAATTGTGTAGCGTTACGCCCATAAAATGTAAATACCGCCAAATAAATATTAATGTATATAATAATATTATGTACCTACCTGAAAACGTTAAAATCGTAACTTTCAGTAAAAATATGCAGTTACTACCCTTAGTCCTAGCAGGACAGTATAATACGTGTCATCCAAACCTTTTTATTTTCTATGACACAAAAATGCAGGTCAAATAAGCTAGCGACTTTTTTCTGTTTCTTCATTTCATACAGGCTATAAAAAATATGAAAAACTAATGATATCTTTTGCATATGAAACTAAGGCAGAGGTTTCTTTATTTAGCTGAAAGAATTTAGGAACTCCCTTTTCTTTATTTTGCTATAGCGGGTACGTCTTACTCAAAATTTTTAGTTGAAGTTCTATTAACTACCGCTAATTTAAAAACATTTTTTGGAAATCGCTCTCGGGCAAGCCCTCGAGCGATTTCCACGGCAAAAAATCTTCGGAATGATTTTCGATAATTTCCCTATCCCTTAATATATTACTACAGATAATGCTCGTCGTTGTCGCACATATATTGCTTAAAAACGTAATGAAATCAAATGGGTTATTAAACGCTATAATTGAGAATACAAAAAGGACCAAAACAAAATTATAACCTATAACTGCAGCGTCAAATGTATGTCTATTGACAAAATTCGGAACAACAGAAACGGAGCCATGAAAATTGGCAAGAATTTCGGACGAAATTAAACGTCATTTCGGATATCGGACCGTCGTGTTTCGTATGCATGAAAATCCACCTTAAATTGTATTTCTGTCAAAAATGTGGATTTCGAACAAAAATAATAAGAGAGGATGTAATCAAAACATTTACCGAACACCTGCTTCAACTAAGAATGAAATTTAAAAAGATTGTGGTAATTGCACACAACGGACAAGCTTTTTTTTTTCTCGTATTGGCATGGGCTGATCAGTCATTCAGCCAGTCACTTAAAGATTAAGTTAATAGTTGTGTAAATATGTAAATATTATATAAGAACGCTTATTTAAAAGGCACACATAAATGAACAGGGACACACACTTCACGCCCAGGGGTCTATCAGGGCGACTTTAAAAGTTCACAAGGACAGGTGGACCCTTTTGACAGGAAACACAATAAAACACAATAAAGGATTTTTAGATATTCGGAAATTATAAGATTCTATAGTTTTAGGTTATTATCATGTAGGAAGAATACGACCATGATGATGCTGCTACAGTCTTAGTTCTTCAATCTGTTGAAGAAAATCCTATGACGTCTCTTAGAAATCGTGTTACCTACTCAGTTAGAAGTTGTGAAAAAAAGTCAAATTCAGAATATCCTTAAAGCAAATAAATTGTATCCGTATAAACCGCACTTTAATCAAAGATTGGAAGAGGGAGATGACGCGAAACGACTTGATTTTTGCTTGTGGATAGGAGACGAAATTTTAAGTGGAAATGTTGATTTTTATAAATGTATCCTGTTTTCTGATGAAAGTACATTTTCTACCAATGGAACCGTTGCAACCCAGCACGTTAGGTACTGGTCTTTAGAAAATCCCGAATTTAGAATTATGACGAGAAGACAATATTTCACAAAAGTGAACGTGTGGTGCGCGATATCCATCCATGGCATCATAGGGCCATATTTTTTTGATAACACATGCAATAGATTATCATATTTAGAATTGCTGGATACATTTTTCAATGATGAACTCGAAAATCTACCATTAAATTTTCGACAAAATATGTATTTTCAGCAAGGTGGTTGTCCAGCCCATTTCGCTCGTGAGGTTAGAGAATGGCTTGACCGCAGATTTGGTCCAAGGTGGATTGGCAGGAATGGCCCAGTTTTGTGGCCCCCAAGAAGCCCCGACTTAACCTTGGCGGATATGTTTTTATGAGGCCGTTTAAAACAAATTGTTTTTGCTACCGCAGTACCGAATGATATTGAAGTGCTGAAGGGCAGAATTATCCAGGCTGTCCAATCGATATCTCAGGAAGAAATCAGAAATTCTTTCACTTATTTGAGAAAGCAATTAGAAAAATGTGTCGAGTATGGGGGTGGAGCTTTTGAATTATGAAATCGTTATCGTATTCTTTTCATGTTAATAAAAATGTTCGTGTTATTATTATTATTATAATTACTTCATTAAATAAAGACATTAACAACAAGTATCACCTATTTATAATTCAAGTAAAAACGTTTATTAAGAGTGACTTTTTTTCATATCTTTCAAAATAAAGTATGTTTACTCTTAAGCAAAATAACATTTTTGCAGGTTTTACCCACCCTGTATAAAAAAATTGAAGTTTCTTATGATGAGTCGTATTTTCTAGACAAGCAAAAACGTTTATTAAGAGTGACTTTTTTTCGTATCTGAATTTTTAGTCCATTTGTCCTCTTGTAAACCCCATCCGTGGACATACTGTATATAGCCAAAACCTAAATCATAATATACTAAAGAGAATCGAAAAAAGGGGCGAAATGAACGTTAGGGCTCTTGTAGAGGCAATATAAGTTCGTGCAAAGTCGTAGAAAGGGATCTCGGAGTAATAAAATCTTGTCTAAAACATTATTAAATAAATATCATTTGAAACCCTATGAAGTAAAGATTGTGCAGTGTGCACCCTTTACGTACTATGAATGCTGTGCGACGACTTATTTTTAGCAGTAAAGACATATTCTATTGTTTGTTTCAATGCTTTCAGAGCTTACTACCCTAATTTTTAAAAAATCTCAATTTGTGCGTTTATTGTTAATAATAACTATCAGCAACTATGCATTTTTGAAAAGTTTTAAGATAACCAAATTAAATAAGAGAAAAATCTCGAAAAGTAACACTTCCGGAAAAGAAGCACGCCACTAAATTCTACTTAAAAAAACTCTCTTAGAAACAACTTTCAATTTTTTGATAAGTTAAAGGATAACCGAAATACGGGGGGTGCGCAGAAAGTCAACATTATAGAAAACACCCTGTATTTTAAAAACTAAGAAACCTATGACAATTCTGTTTGCGACATCTTGTGTTTTACACTGGTTACCGAGATACTCTGCAATTACATCGATAAATCGACACCCTGTACAAACTGTACATATACGTGCGAGGATAAAATATAAAATGATCTTGATTATTTTTTCTTAGCTTTTAGTGTTTATTTATTTTAGGTCTAGTGTGATGTCCATGATTAATTGTTTGTAGCTGGTTATTTTTGTTTATGTTGTAAAGTGAGGATTATAAAAACAGAAACCTTGATTTATATTCAATAATTGACTCTCCTGATGCCGCAAATTGCAGGGATAATCATCGGAAATATTCGGAATTTTTGAAATTTGAAAACATGGCGTTTCAGAGTTCAGTAATGTGCAACTCTTTTCCAAATTTAATCATCTCTGTACGTCCGATGGTTAGCTTTTAGTGTTTTACCGAAGTTAACCTCTCATGACTCTGGCACACCACAATTTCGAATAAGACTGTTATTGTTATTAATTTATAAATAATAGCATAATAATATTATATACATATAACTGTATGTCCACTATCACTGTGTTTACACTTTTGTCAAATAGTATTTATTTTACTGGTTTGATGTCTTCAAATTATTTTATTTTTTCTTCTTTCTACAGTTCAGTTTTGGACAAGGTGTAGAAAATTAATCACAGCTTTTTTAAATTATTTTCTAATGGTCTTTGCTTCTACTCGTATCCTGATCTTCCCCTTGGTTTCGTTAGTCTTTTGTTGCTGGTACCTGCCAATATTGATGAATCTATAATGGGAATAGTATCAACTTGACATTCTCTATGATTGTCGAAAGGGAGTGATTCCTTGCTTTTTATATCGCACTCATGAGGTACAAAGGAGCTTAAATAATATCTAAGCCCCCCTGACCATCTGACTGCGATATCCCCCGTTTCAATGACTACTCTCGGTACAGTTGCAGAGGGTACAGCCCTCTTGGGTAGTGAATTCCAAGAAGGTATGACCTTAGATAGTGAAGTCGGTTTGGTTGGTGTTTATGCAAACATTGATCAGCAGCTATATTCGTTTTGTCTATAATGGATAGTAGTACATCCTCGTTATGGACACTCGAGACTTCATACGCTCTATTCCATGTTGAGTTTTCTCCATTATCAGTTGAACCATGCGTACCGCCGCACTAAACGTATATGAACTTACCCGTGTACAATTTGTATTATTTACTCCGCTTGCTTTCTCCTGGAAAAAAGACGTAAGACAGTGTTAACTCTATGGCGAGGAAACATGTAAAGTTTTTTTCACGAATAATGGTTTGGATTTAATGAGTGCAATAAAAGTAGAGGGTCGATCCCAATCCTCCTGTAATAGAGAAGCAAACTGTAAAGATGCAGTATAGGGTCGGACCAAAGAATACAAGTAATGATACTCGTATACTCGGTACTTTATAATAATATATTAATTTAATCAAATAAGAAAAATTCAAATAATATAAATTTTTAATTATTACCAACTTATATTTAATTATATGTATAATAATGTTATTCTACGTCTAGTTCTGTTTGGCTGTCGCAATCCTCATTTAAATTAACTATTATCAGAAGAAAGCACTATAATCCGGCTTCGACAAGAAATACTGTAAATTTATGGTGTTTACGATCACACTTTTATTGCAGTGATGAAATCAAAACCATTTTTCGTGAAAAGAACATTACCAAAAATTTCAAACTTATTTTTAAGTACAGAAGTCTTTGTGTTTAATGATGTTCTATGTTGAAAGGATAGATTATAGTTGGAACAGAACAATAAAAGAGGGCTAACAAATGCTTGCCAAAGTTTGGCTTTTTTCCGGGCTAAAATAGTGACATCTAAAATCACACAGCATTTTTTAAAAATCTGCGAAACCTAAAAGAGAAACATAACTTACAAGCTAACGATATACAGGGTGACTCGGATCTAAATGTACATACATCACCAGGAGATAGTGGACATCTTGGGGGTTCTAAATAATCTATCTTTAGTGGGTCCATCTTTCCTCGTTACTTAGATAGAGTGTTTTATAAGGTTTGGCTCATTTTTGTTTTTGCCATAATTCTTTTAGCACCCGGTATAAAATATTCATATTCGGTGGAAATATTTTGAGTAGCTATCGCTTCAAAATGCCGTATGAAAATTTTTTGAAATTCAGGTCCGGACTTTAAAAACAAGACTAATTTCATTTTTTTAAATTCAACACTCTGTATATCATATTTTTGTAAATTTTATTTTTTATTTGAAAAACACATAAAAAACTAATTCTAATGACATACTTATCAAAATCCCTGCACTCGCCGCTCAGCCATAATAAATTGCTCTTCTTTAGATGTTGAAACACATACAAAATAATAACTGTTTTTATAACGACAATAATACCAATAATAAGAAATAAACCAAAGTAATAAAATAGCGGCGTGTTAAAATTTGAAAATTTTCAATTCAATTTGACTCCATGGCTCGGCACCTCAGAACAACGAAATATTGGGGGCAACAAAACATAATAAGTCATTGTTAGTTGTAACCTGTCAGATTTTTGGGCATTACGAGGATATTTTTGTTAAACATTTACTTCTCGTTTAAAATGCCCCATCAATTTTCAAACCAAGAATACGCTGATATAATATTTGTATATTATGGATTTTGCGATGGTAACGGGCGAGCCGCTTCTTGAGAGTATGAATTAAGGCTTCCTGGAAGAAGATGTCCAAACCATCAAACATTTTCAAATGTATTTTCTTTTGTTCGTGAACAAGAACATTTTCCGACACAAAATAATATTGATCAGCCTGTAAGACACCCAGTTCAACAGGAAGAAGACATTTTAAATTTGATTGAAGAAAATCCAAAAACATCCACAAGGAAAATTGCTAGACGTCTGCATATAATGCAAAAATTAACCCATTCAACAATAAAAAATGAAGGCTTATATCCTTATCATATCCAAGAGGTACAAAGGTTGGAACCAGGTGATTATGCTAACCGTTTGGTTTTTTGTCAGTGGATTAGGAGGCACCAAAGAGATATTCACCGGACTTTGTAGACCGATGAAGCTCAGTTTACCAGAGATGGAGTCAACAATTCCAGAAATTGTCATCTATGGTCTCTAGAAAATCCAAATGCTATTAGGCAGTCGCACTCGCAACATAGATTTTCCATAAATGTTTGGGCAGGTATAATCAATGGTAAATTGATTGGCCCACACATCTTTGAAGAAAGATTAGATGGAAACCAATATTTATACTTCTTGGAAAACATTTTGCCAAATCTTCTCCAAAATGAAAATGTTGATTTAAGAGGAATGTATTTCCAACACGATGGAGCCCCTCCACATTATGCAAGAATTGTTTCCGAACCTTTAAACAATAGATATCCCAACAGATGGATAGGTCGTGGGGGGCCCCATTCTTGGCCAGCAAGATCTCCCGACTTTAACCCGCTAGACTTCTTTTTTTGGGGGTATATGAAAAATTTAGTTTACGAGGAAGAAATTAATACACTGGTCCCGCATTATCACTTCATTTCAGGAAATAAAAAATAGACCAGGTGTAATGAGTCAGAAGTGCAGTTTCAAATTTAAATATCAGAGGAAGAAAATGTGAAGAAGTTAATAATGGGCATTTTGAAAATATTCTCAAATAATTACGTTTTTGTTATTTTTGTTATTATTGGTATTATTGTCGTTATAAAAACAGTTATTATTTTGTATGTGTTTCAACATCTAAAGAAGAGCAATTTATTATGGCTGAGCGGCGAGTGCCGGGATTTTGATAAGTATGTCATTCGAATTAGTCTTATATGTGTTTTTCAAATAAAAAATAAAATTGACAAAAATATGATATACAGAGTGTTGAATTTAAAAAAATGAAATCAGTCGTGTTTTTAAAGTCCGGACCTGAATTTCAAAAAATTTTCATACGGCATTTTGAAGCGATAGCTACTCAAAATATTTCCACCGAATATGAACATTTTATACCAGGTGCTAAAAGAATTATGGCAAAAACAAAAATGAGCCAAACCTTATAAAACACTCTATATCTAAGTAACGAGGAAAGATGGACCAACTAAAGATAGATTATTTAGAACCCCCAAGATGTCCACTATCTCCTGGTGATGTATGTCCATTTAGATCCGAGTCACCCTGTATACAGTGTCACCATTAAACTCCACACCATATTTAACTTTTTATTATTAATAATGTTAGTTAAAATTAAATAAGGGCAATCGTTATTGCTTTAAATGAGACTAAAAATTATATATTCAATTGTCACCAAAGAAAAAGTTGTTTCTAGTATTAATAATTTTAGGCCTATGTACAGGGTTTCAGATGTCTAGCGCAAAGTTGAATTTTTTGCCATTTTTTCGAATTAACATGTTTTTTTTATAATGTAAGTTGACTTAATGGATATTAAACTATTTGCTTATACCATACACAATATTTTATTTAGTTTGTATGCTTATTTTTTTTACTGGAATGCCATTCTTTTTGAAATATAAAATTAGAGGCAAAAAAATCTGACACGGGTGGTGTAAAGTTATCATAATTTAACAATTTTAACAGATAGACGTCAGATGTTTCATTTTTCAAATGACAAATACATCTAAATATTTAAATCAAAAAAAGTGTCCATATTTCTCTAAGAGACCTGAATATAATATTGAAGCAAAAGAAAAAAAGCCAAATTCTTTTGATTGACAACATTGATGTTTTTGATGCCGGTACTTTGGTACGCTCGTACTTTGTGTCGATGGCTGTTACATTTTGGGCTGAGTTTGCTCTCTAGGTGACTGCATCTTCCCCCAGTTCAATATACCTTGGACTTGTTTGACGAACCTTATAATTTTAGTTTTTTGTTATACCGTTTTTGTTTATATACAATTCTTAGTTTAAGTTCTGACTGTCATGTAGTGATGTAATTGTAACGTTTATCTATTTTTTTGTTTTGTTTTATATTTTGACATTTTTATTCTTTTTGAAAAATTTTTTAAATGTTTTTTTTGTGTATCAGGTGGGTTTACTAGTAGATTTGTTTACTTTAATGCGTGATTATTGACTTCTTTTTAGGTCTGATGATGCCTTATAGGCGAAACATGTAACCAATTAGTTGTTTTAAATATTAAATTTATTGAGACCGGGACTTTGTGTTGGTTCTTTTGCTTCAATATCTAAATATTTGATAAATATTTTATTTTATACTAAATATAATTTAATATAACTAATAATATTACTATTCAAAGAAACAAAAAATTTCACATTTCAGTGTGACGTCCTTCTCGTTCTATACAAACAGTCGTCCGTCTATAAACATCTTTGACAACATTTTGTAAAAAACTTGGTTTTATATCGGCACAACACTGTCTGATCGTTTGTTGTAAATGTTCGATATTTCTGAACGGTCTATTCTTATAAACTTTCTGTGTAAGATAACCCCACAGTAAAAAGTCTAGTGGTGTTATGTCAGGAGATCTGGGTGGCCAGTAACATTCTCTATCACGCCATATAACTCTGTTTTGAAATAATTGGTTTATGCGTTCTTTCACTGCTGCAGTTTGATGTATGGGTGCACCATCAAGCTGATACCATAAGTTATGTCTATTGTGTAAGGGCATGTTATCCAAAACTTCGGCAATCTCATTATCAAGGAAAGTCAGGTACCTTACACCAGTTAAGTCTACTCTAAAGAAGTATAGTCCAATACGCTGATCTTTTAGAATCCCACACCATACATTGGTTTTAAAGTGATGCTGGTCGCGACATTCAATAATTGTGAAGTTGGGATTTTCTTGAAACCACCATCGGCAATTTTGTGAGTTCACGGTACCATTCGTAGAGAAAGTGGCTTCATCTGTCCAGCAGATCTTCTATGGAAAAAGAATATTCTCCTCGTATTGACCCTGATACCAAAACGAAAAAATCTAGACGGATATCAAAATCGCGTTCTTTCAATGTGTTTATAAACTTGGGTTTATATGGCCGAAATCGATTTTTCTGAACACTTTGCCTCTTCTACCCTGTTGAATCACTTATCTTGGTTATACTAGTTTTACCGTGGTCAATAACACTTAAACAAACATCAAATTGTGCTTCTTCATCATTATTTACTTGCTGCGTGAGGTTTTTTAAAATTATTTTGGACAGATCCAGTTTCTCTAAACTTTGACATTATTCTCGAAACGGTGCTATGCTGCAAATTTCTTTCTGGGTGCCTCTCATTAAAAATGTCAGATACTTGCCGATGAGGCATATTTTTTTCCACAAATTAGGACAATTTCTAGTTTTTCTTGAACGGCCAACATTGGTGATAACAGTGAAAACTCTAACTTGCGAAAATATTCCAAGTTATAATATTTCTTTTATTTATTCGGCACTCTAATTCCTTTGTTTTCCATAGCCTACTTATAAAATTCGAAATTGCCTTGATATTTTATTGTGGATGACAAGAAAATGCGTTTAAATTGTGAACTAATCTGATATCTGCGAATTTTATTATTAGTTTTTTTAACTTTGCAGGTGTATTTACTATCAGAAAAAATAAAACATCTGACGTCTATCTGTTAAAATTATTAAATTTGCACCACCCGTGTCAAATTCTTTTGCCTTTAATTTTATATTTCGAAAAAAAACGGCATTCTGTAAAAAAATTAACATACAAACTAAATAAAATATTGAGTATGGTATAAGCAAATAGTTTAATATCCATTAAGTCAACTTACATTATAAAAAAAACATGTTAATTCGAAAAAATGGCAAAAAATTCAACTTTGCGCTAGACATCTGAAACTTTGTACATATTATAGGACTAGAATTATACTAGAAACAACTGTTTCCAATAACATTGTTTGAAATTCGATTAAATAATGCCATTTTTCAGCATTTTTTGACAAAAATGTCATTTTTGACAGATACCGAATGACAGATGGTGACAATTGAATATATAATTTTTAGTCTAGTTTGAAGCAAAAACGATTGCCGTTATTTAATTTGAACTAACCTCATTAATAATAAAAAGTTCCATATGGTGCGGAGTTTAATGGTGTCACTGTATAATCTAGATGAATTCGGAGTAAACATGGTTCATAAGCCCCCCAAAGTCCTAGCAACAACGGGAAAAATAAATGTAGGCCAAATGACCTCTGGTGAAAGAGAATTACGATAAACGGAACTCCTCTTGATACTAAAGGTGCTGCCACGCCTTCGGGGTGGATGAATTCCGAGTTGTTTCTATATGTTCTGCAACATTTTGCACAACATGAGATACCATCAAAAGAACAGCCTAAACTAATTATAGTTGACAAACACGAGAGTGATATAAGCATTGCTGTGCTGAATTTCGCAAAAGAAAATGTAATAATCCTATTGACCTTACGACCTCATTGCAGTCACAAGTTGCAACCCTTACACGTGGCAGTCTTTAGCCCTTAAAAAAATTTTTATGGTGCAGCGTATGACAGATGGATGGTAAATTATCCAGGAAAAGCAATTACCATTTACGACGTAGGTGCTCTGACTGGAGACGCTTTTCTTTAAGCATTTACTCCAAAAATATATGTAGTGGGTTTAGAGCAACAGGAATAGAGCTATTCAATAATGAAAAATTTCCTGATGGCGTTTTCTTGTTATCATATGTTACTGACAGGCCAAATCCAGAGGATGAGTAACAACCTGGAACCTCATCGATAGAAAATCAAATCTCTACTGTGGTATCAGCATTGAAACCTGTCGATTAAGTTGGTCAAATTGGAGTGTCACATATTATAACACCCAAGCAGATTCGCCCTTACCCGAAAGCACAGCCGCAAAAATCACGCAAAAAGGGAAACTCAGTGATATTAACCGACACTCCTGATAAAGAAAATTTAGAAGAAAAGGCCATAATTCGGGAAGAGAAGGCCAGAAAGAAATCTAAAGCAAGTGAAACTAAGAAACGTGCCGTTACTATTTAGTGGCGACAATATTACTTATAATGAAAGTGCTTTATCTTCCAAGGATTTTGACGATCTTGAAAATAATGCTATGGAGGTATCTTAAGGAGATTATGTTGTCGTAAAAGTGTATGGCAAGACTGCCTCAAATTTTAGACATTACGTGGTTAAAATCGAAGATATTCTACTTAGTGGCTATTACGTTACTTTCTGGAACGTAACAATCTAACAAATCAAAGAATGAAGGCGGTTTTGTTTCAAAAGAGGACATTATTTATAAGTTACCCATGCCAATAAAAAGTTGTAGCGCCAGGTTTGCAAATATGTTTAGGCGAGAAGTGGTATGAAGGAGCCAGGTTTTGAAAGAGCCACTTACATTATTTTGGTAGTATAGGAACAGATTTGGTTGGTAATTTTATTTTTAAGTGGTAACACTGATTTCCCGTCACCCACAAACATTTGACAGTTCGCCGAAACCAACGGACGCCTGCACATAAAGTCAAAGTTTTTGTCACTAAAAAGTAAGTATTTTGCTTAATTTAACTTGTTTTTTGGTATTTTATTGTAAACAAATATAGGTAAATTTACCTCAGCTGAACGAGGAACATTAGTGACAACTCTGTTCTTTAATAATGCTGCTGGTGGTTTTTTACAGCCTATTTTTGTGTTTCCTAGAGTAAACTACAAAAATATTATGTTAAATAATGGCCCGGCTGGACCTCTAGGGTTGGCTCAAGCTTCTGGATGGATGACTGAGGACTATTTTGTTAAAGCGCATGAACACCGTGTGATGCATATTAGGCCATCAAAGGAGAATCCAGCATTGATATTAATGGATAATCAAAGCTCTCATGTGAATCTCAGAGTGGTTGAATTTGCCATATAAAACTCAATCATTATAGTTACATTTTCACCGCACTGCAGTCATAAACTGCAACCACTAGATATCACAGTATATGGGCCTTTCAAAACTAGATACCGCATTGCCATGAATAAATGGATGTCATCAAACCCTGGTAAAACGGTGACTATTTATCAAGTTGGGCAATTTGTAAAAAAAGCATATCTGTAGTAGTAGTAGTAGTAGTAGTAGTAACAAGATTTATTTTAGCAATACTGCTACAATATTATAAATTCTAGTTTTTTTAACAATAATAAAACATTTAAAATTACAATCAATATTATGCACCAAAAATATTTTTAAATAAATTTTATCAGATATTTTGTTTTCTAAGTAATGATATTTTTAAGGATTTTTTAAATTTACTTAAGGAATTTTGTTTCTTAACTAAAGAATCTAAATTGTTATATTCATGAAGTCCTTTAAAAAAGATTGATTTATATGTCAAATTTTTTGTCACTTTCCCTAAACAAAAATTTTGATTGTTTCTGGTTTGATAGTTATGATTTTCAAAGTTTTGCGTTATAAAGTCTTTTAAATGAGATGGTAATAAATTATTTTGAATTTTATAAATAAAAATACAAACTAGGAAAAATATTAAATTTCTTATATTCAACCATTTAAGTTTATTTAACATATAATTTATCTTTGTGTATTTATCAACATTTAATATTATTCTCATCGCCTTATTTTGTAAAATTTGAAGTCTACTAAAAATTCCTTCATTTGCAGTATATAAAATTGTAGAGCAATACAAATAATGAGGTAAGATTATTGTGTTATATATTGTTTTTCTTGAAAATAAACTTAAATTTTTACTGACTCTTTTGAAATAATTAATTTTTTTTCCAATTCTAGATATAGTGTTTTCAAAATGAGCATCAAATTTTAATTTAGAATCCATTATTATCCCTAAATATTTAAAAGACTGAACTATTTCTAATTTTTGGTCATCTATAAAAATATTTATATTTTCATAATTTATATTATTTCCTATTGCCATAAATTTCGTTTTAGAAATATTTAATTTTAATTTATTTACTTTTAGCCAGTTTAATACCAATTTTAATTCAGAATTTAGACTATCTATGCAACTTAAAATATTTTTACCTTTTACGTATATTAAAGTATCATCAGCAAACATTTGAATATTAGTATTTGACAAAATATTTGGCATATCATTTATATATAAAATAAATAATAAAGGACCTAAAATACTTCCTTGTGGTACACCGATATTATTAAATTCCCTTTTTGAAAATGTTTCATTTATTTTAGTTATTTGTTGTCGAAAATTTAAATAATTTTCAAACCATTTATATACAGTACCCCTTAAACCATACTGATATACTTTATTTAATAATTTGTTTCTGTCAATAGTCTCAAAAGCACGTTTAAAATCCAAAAATACTGCCAGAATGATTTCATTTTTGTCAACACTTCTCTTCCAATTTTCAATAATATATTGTGCTGCTGTTTCTGTTGAATATATTTTTCTAAAACCTGCTTGAATATTTACTAAAATGTTGTTTTCTTCTATAAAATTTAATATTTGTTCATAAACTGTCTTCTCTAAAAGTTTTTCAAGCTTTCAGTCCTCAGAATTTAACACAAAGATTTTTGAAAACTGGAATTTACTCCTTAAATTCCAATATATTTAATGAGGAAGAATTTGTATCTTCATATGTCACTGGTAGACCTGATCCATCACAGTCAAACGATGTTAATGAGTTGAACTTGGACAAGTAAAATATTGAAACTAACTTAAGATTAACACCTTCGCCTTCTACAAACCCACTTGAAGCTCGCGAAGAAAATGAGGTTGTAACAGATCAAATTATCAGACCATCTCCCCATTTAACCTCTACCCCTACGATTCTAGGCAACAAATTATATTACCGGAAAAATGTTGGCAGCCATCGTAACTGACACTCCCGAAAAGAAAAAATTAGAAGAGAAAGAGGGTTATGAAAAGAAACCAAAAATTATTATTAAGAAAATGACCACAAAACAGTCTATAAAAACCCTTAGTAAAATCAAGAAAAATCAAGAAAATTTCGTACTGCAAGATGGCTCTGATTCGTCTGACTCTATCATATTGGCTGAAGTAAAAAAAAAGTTGTTCGAAGCAAAACAAACTCCTAAACAAATAAAAATAGCGATGATTGCGTAGTTTGCAGCAAATCATATGAAAACAGTGATCAAGATTGGTTTCAGTGCAAAATTTGTTCTGATTGGGCTCATGAATCCTGTGGCATTAAGGGGAGATTTAGTTTATTTTGCAAGACATGTTTCTAATTTTAAGAAAATTACATTATATAGTCTAAAGTTCCTTAAAGTCTAAATCTTAAACTTAAGCAAATAGATAGTTAAGACTTTGGAGCTCAAAGTGAGCAATATTTTTTTTGACGTTCTTAAAGATTTAACGATGTTGTTTTTGATAAAAGATATTATTTGTTACTTTGTTTAATTCTCGAGATTGTTATTAATAAAAAATAATTCGCCTCTAATATGTTAAGATTATATATAATCTGAATACTGAATACTGAAACTGAATAATATATTTAGATTAAAGCATTTGTTAGAATTACTTAAAATGACTGATAGAATTAAAAATTTCTTAAAAAAGTCATTAGTTTTTAAATTTTTAAAAAGGATTTGTTAGCATTGTCTTTTTGTTTTTTTTTTTAATAGTAGGTACATTAATTATTATTTTGCATAATTTCCACAATTACACTTTATAATACAGACTGGCTCTTTCATAACTTTTAGTAGGTAGCTCTTTCAATACCGAAATGTTATGAAAGAGCCAAAATACGCATTTTTTAAAAATTAATATTTCGTTGATTTTTTTAGTGTTTAAGGTTTTTTCGTATAAAATTACCTACTTTAATAAATAAATAATAATTGAAGAAGAAAAAATCATCATTTCTTTCATTAAAAGTATTTTTTTTTTCTCCGTTTAGTAAACTGGCTCTTTTATGCCAGAAACTGAGAGGGCTATTGAAATTTCGTTTGCGGCAATGGAAGTTTCGTAAAATAATAGAACAATAAGCCGCAAACACCATATTTCTATCTTTTATAATAAGGGAGCAAGTATCTGAAAATAGTAGAGAAAATCAATGTGATTGTTACAATTTTTTTAACCGTTCTGCCGCTTAAAGTAGTTTGTGATTTAAGATGCCATTATTTTAGCTAACCTGAAGAAGCCTTAAACCATTAAAGCAAAACGTTGGCAAGCATTTAGCCCTCTTTTATTCTCCTCTTTCGACTATCTACCCTTTAAGCTTGATTTATAAACTCGAAAAGTTGGTGAGGTTGAAGTTATGATCAAGTTATTTTGTGAGGTTAGATATTCCGAACTCCGAGCATAAAAATTGGTTATCTCGAACTACCCGGGAAGTTTTCGAACCTTACATGAGCTTTACATGAACAACATGAACGGAGTGTATAAATGGAATTGAGTGTTCCCTTTAGTTTAAATTGAACTCCTATTTCCAACACCAACTGAACTTCAACCTCGCCAACTTTTTGAGTTTATAAATCCAGCTTTAAACAAAGAACATCATTGCACGCTGTATAGACATTTTTGGGTTTATCCCGTTGATCAATTTTATAGTTAGTTAACCTGTGTTCGCCATTGTGAACTTGTTTGTGCCCTTAATGTAAAGTTTGTGATTATATTATGTAAGTAATGCCTAAAAATTTCGATTTTGAATTGAGATTATTATATAAATGAACTTTTCAGACAGCTCTTGAAAATGGTTTAAGAAACCAAAACGCGTAGAGCAGGATATTAAATATTTGTGAAGAATTTTGGATTTCTCTTTCCTCTTCAATATGAATAATCTTCACCCCGGAGATACCTTTCTATGATTCAATTAAAACTGCTAGTCCAAGCAACCTACTCTGGTTATACACAAATATTTCATTTAAGAGATGCAAAATTGAAGGTCACATATGGTTTAACTTAAAATGCACTAAGAAGCAACTTATTCCGAATTACATATCTACAACATAGACATTAATACAATTTATTGTTAAATTACCCCCTTCATTCTCCGCACGTGTTTAGAATAGCAAGAAAAACAAAACAACGCACATAATATCAACCATAAAGTATTAAAACTCTTACCTTGCATTTAAAAAAGGGGATGACATAAACAAAAATAAAAATCACATTTTTCACGATGGAAAAAAACATTAAGGTGAGTGTGATTTTCCAAAAAAATTAATAATTTTAAAAAACTCTGAAAACAACCATAAAGCACTCAATGCCTATCAGGAACTGTTGAAATGATTGTGATATTATTATTAAAAATCCTAAAAAATATGCTTGTTTTATCTCTGATTTTCTGTTATTTTAATTATTTTTTAAATTTCGATTGGTGATAGCCATCTTTGGTCAACTAAGGAAACACAATTTCTTGTAAGTACACCTTAATTCAGTAGAAATTTTATGACGGTTTGAGAACAGTACCTGTGAAGTACACTAGAGGGCAGAGCTATAAGTTGTATCAATTAATTAACATATCAGGGTCGAAAATCAACTCTTTACAATAATCACAATCGGTCAAGAGATTAGAGCAAACCATAATTTGTGGTTTTGAAAAAAGCACACAAACTAGATGGGCCTCACGTTCTAAAACTATTCATGTTTTAGAATCCGAATGGGAAGGTCCAAAAATTGTTTTCAAAAAATTATTGACGACCAATCTTCGGCTTCTGAATCCATAAATGAGGCCATTTCTTTTCCTTATGTTGTAATTTGTAAATATTTATTTTTTGCATTTTTTATGTTATGTATTTAATTGTATTTAAAATTATTGCGCTCCTGTGCTTTGTAAACAAATAGCAGCACACGGTGCAGCCTTCAGGTAACTTGATGCGTCACCTGGGATTAGTATGTGTGTAAGAGACAGGTATGTTAGGATTGGACTAGTAACTATAGGAATTTTTGAATGTTAGAGTTATGACAATAAAAAAGTCAGAATTTTTGATTAATAATTTGTATAAAAAAGTAGGTACATTATGTTGAATTAAAGGAAGTTACAAAAAGTTTGAGTATAGTTTCTAACAACCAATGACCTATGGAAACAGTAAGAATAGTAAAAGGGTCCTTCGAAGAAATAAAAGTTTATACACCAGTAAACATTGGTCAATTACGAACCGGATGGTTTTGCCAGTAGTTGTCGGCACTTCGGTATTTTACAAGAATTGAGCTGGTAGTTATCAGAAGTTTTACGCAGAAAATTGGGTCTGACAACCTGTCAGACATTTTACTCTGCAGTTGGGTCTGGTAATCTGCCAAGAAGAAAATTGAACACAGAAAATTGGGTCTGGTACTTTGAATTACAAAGGTAGGACTGTCAGGAGTTTTACTTACAAATAGGAGCCGACAATTGTCAGGGAGCTTTACCTTAACTTGGGATTAATTCAGCAGTGTGCTTCAGTCTTTAGTACAGTGTAACAATAACAGAGGAAAGAAGTAACATCGAATGTTACAGAACTTATAGAACAGGAGCTATAAAGGTCAGAGATTTAGTATTTGTTTACTTAACTTTCATTGATATAAGTTTGCACAAATGCAAAGGGTTGTAAAATTAACAATAAATAAAAAGGTTTATAGGTTTGAAAATTTGTAAGAATTTGCACCTTTTAAGGTAATAGTTACCTTGGTATATACTAACTTAGGTATTGACTGCGTTTTAATTACTAAAAAATAGCGTCAATAAAATTGTAATCAGGAAAGATTGTAGCGATTGTAATTTTGAATTATAAAACTTAATTTATAGGTAAATATTTTCATACAATTAAAGTTAGGTTATAAATTTAACTGTGAATATTCATTGTCGCAATGGAGGATATTCAAAATCTTAAAATGCAAAGGGCAAAGGCCAAACGTAGTATCACTAGGGTTGCTACATTTATAAATCAAAATAAGGATGAGTTGACTGTTGATGTCAATGAATTTGTCACACGAGAAATTTATTTAAAACAAGCCATTGAGACTTATAATAAGATTCAGGACCAGATAGAGGATATTGATGAGGAGGAAGAGAATGATCGCGTGGACATGGAAAATAAGTATTTGTCAATTTTGGCAAATTTTAAAACAGTAATTCAAGTGCGTACTATGCCGCCGATAAATTCACAACCATCTCCACTGCATAATCCTGTTCCCCACAAAAATAGTTCTCTTAAGGTTAAGTTGCCCAATCTGAATGCACCTTCCTTTTCGGGAAAATATGAAGATTGGCAACCTTTTCTAGATTTGTTTCAAGCACTCATAGATGATAATGATCAGCTGACTGAGATACAAAAATTCTTATATTTAAAAGGGGGCTTATCAAATGAGGCATTAAATCTTATTAACGATTTACCATTAACTAATGCAAATTATGCAGTAGCGTTCGATTTACTAAAAAAACGGTATGACAATAAATTGGTCATAATAAATTCTAATATAAGAGGCATGTTAGATATACTTGATATCAGGGGAAGTGGGGCTCAGTTAAGAGAATTTTTAACTCACATTAGGCAACATTTAAATTCTTTAAGGGCGCTTAAATTACCAGTAAATGAATGGGATGTGTTATTAGTGTATTTGTTTTCGCAAAAATTGGATTTTCAGACTCGAAAGTCATATGAGCTAGAAAAAAGTACTGCAGGGTTGCCAAATTTGTCAGAATTTCTAGGATTTTTGGAAAAGCGTTGCTCTGCGCTAGAAAGCATTTCGCTCGCTGATAACACAAATAGATTCAATAAATTTAAGAAATCACAAAATTCTTTATTGGTTAATGAACGTGATAATGATAATCTAAACGCTAAATGTATTTTTTGCAATCAGGCAGGACATGCTGTAAGCAAATGCTTTAAATTTAAAGGAATATCGTTAAACAAAAAAAGGCAGTTTGTTCAAACAAAACGCATGTGTTATAATTGTCTAGGATTTAAGCACACAGTTTCTCAGTGTAAATCATCTGGGTGTAGGGTTTGTCAAAGGCGGCATCATACTTTTCTGCATCCAGAAGAGTTCAATAATAATAAACAGAATATATCGGGTAATATTACAGAAAATATTGTTAATAAAGGACCTAGGCAAACTAATTCTGTTCAGCAACAAAGTCAATCTTCGGAAAATGTAGCAATACAAACAAGTCCTGTTACAGAGACACTAGTCAATTCGACTGCTTTATATTCTCAGGAAAGCTCTCAAATATTATTAGCAACCGCAAAGGTAAATTTAATTACGAGGGATGGTAAAAAGGTAGAAGCACGGGCTATTTTGGATTCAGGCTCACAAACTTCATTTATTACATCGGAATTATTGAATCGGCTTAATTTAAGCACTTATAAATCAACATTACAAATTGGTGGAATTGGTAATAATATCACGCAGGTTAATAAAATGGTTTTCAACAATAAAAAATCTACATGAGAATATGATTGTTCTAGTTAAAGAGGATAATACTCCGCCACTTAAGTGGCATTTAGGACGAATCCTTGAGGTTATACCTGGCTCGGATGGAAAGGTTCGTGTTGTAAAATTACGAACAAAGGAAGGTGTATTCATTAGGACAATAAATAAATTGTGTCCCTTGCCCCATGAATTAAATTGAAGCCAACACTTCAATGGGGGGGAGTATGTTGTAATTTGTAAATATTTATTTTTTGCATTTTTTATGTTATGTATTTAATTGTATTTAAAATTATTGCGCTCCTGTGCTTTGTAAACAAATAGCAGCACACGGTGCAGCCTTCAGGTAACTTGATGCGTCACCTGGGATTAGTATGTGTGTAAGAGACAGGTATGTTAGGATTGGACTAGTAACTATAGGAATTTTTGAATGTTAGAGTTATGACAATATAAAAAGTCAGAATTTTTGATTAATAATTTGTATAAAAAAGTACATTATGTTGAATTAAAGAAAGTTACAAAAAGTTTGAGTATAGTTTCTAACAACCAATGACCTATGGAAACAGTAAGAATAGTAAAAGGGTCCTTCGAAGAAACAAAAGTTTATACACCAGTAAACACCTTATGAATGATTTGGAGTTCGGATTTTTGACCTCGGTATACAGGATGTCCCAGAATATGTGGAAATCTCGAAGATTTAAATAGAACACAAAAAATAATTTGACAAGTTACAATACATGTTTTTTCCTACGACCCCTCTACGCACGGCCAGTATCTGCGTAGGGGGGTCGTCCTTTATGGGCCCATAAAGGACGCCCCTGGAAATCGTTTGTTGTTAAATAACTTTTGAAGTACTAGGTGTAATCAGGAACGCGCCGTCCATATGGGCAAGGTCGTGCAGCGCACGACGGCGCCAGGCCTTCAACACAAATTAACATAAAACTAAAAAAATTATCTATGAATACCGGTGGTAAAAATGCATTATCCATCAACATCGACCGCCGGTCGGCGACCAGTACAAGTGGTGAAATTTTACTACTCCTCTTCCTGTGGGGGCGCGAAAATCCGCGTGCGTTCGGCGCGCTGGTTTAAACTTGCAAAATTTAGCGTGTTCGTAATCGATGTAGCAGGTTGATTTATCATTATTGCCTTGATAAGCGCATAAGACGTATAGAGTGCCTTATTTGCTATTACGTATCTAACGCAATTGTGAAAAATAATTACAGATAAGGTAAGTAAGTGATTAAGTAAATTAATTAACAGGGATGCAAATAATTGTTTTTCTTTTTAATACCTTTCGTTTATGAAACAAATAAGGCATAATCTTTAATACTTTTTATTTATTTTATTTAGATGGCCAGAGAAGGAAAAAATAAATCGTCTGGTTATTAAAACTTGCTTAACAAGCGAAAACGGGAGGAAGACTTGGAGAAAACCAATTTCAAAATTAGTAACTTTTTTCGAAAGACCACACAAGACGCTACTTCTGATAACAGTGATTTTCTACATTTAACAAAATCAAACTTGCCATAGGAATTAGAAAAGCAAGCTAATATGGATGAAGATCCAAAAGAATTAGATCCTGATACGTTCCAGTTGTCTAACGATTTAGGTCTTTGACCGAGTGTATTGCCTCCAATCTAGGTGCAAGAACTTGTCGAAAAAGGTCCAATGCATTATCAAAATAAATATATGTATCCTAAAGATAAAATTGGACGTAAGTTTTCCAATATATATTTTACTCGAGTTTTGTTAAATGGTGAAAAGGTTCAGCGTCATTGGTTGCTATATTCCATTGAAAACACTGCAGTTTTCTGCTTCTGCTATAAAATATTCAATGACCCCAACCCCAACAATCCATTGACTTTTAAAAATACTAAATTAAGTAACCAAGACGGTTTCAATGATTGGCATCATTTAAGCGAACATTTGAAAATTCACGAAAAATGTAAAGCTCATTTTTAAAATTTACGTGTCTGATCAGATTTACTAGAAAGATTAAAAACTAATTGAACCGTTGATTCGGAAATGCAAAATTTATTAAAAAATGAAACTAAACATTGGCGTAGTGTCAGTGAAAGAATAATTTATACTATTCAATTCTTGGCTGAACAAAACTTGGCTTTTCGTGGTCCTAGTAAAAAATGATTTGAAAGAAATATAATAAAATTTTTTAAAATGTATAGAAATGATAGCAAAATTTGGTCCAGTCATGTCTGCACATATTAATAGATCTCGAAAAAATATTCCACTTTACCTTTGAGATAAAATTCAAAACGAAGCCATTAAATTAATAGGTGACAATATAAGAAATAATATTTTAAACGAAGTTAAAGAAGCAAAGTATTTTTGTATATTACTTGATTGTACTCCTGATGTCAGCCGCCAGAAACAGATTTCTGTTTGCTGATACGTTAATTTAAAAAACAATAAATTTAGTGTATTGTATTACACTACATTGACTCCACTGTAAGTATGGACTACTTTTTGAACAATAAATTTAGTGTCGAAGAACGTTTTTTAATATTTCGTCCTATTTAGTGATACAACAGGTGAAGGTTTTACCAACTTTTTACTGAAAACTTTGGAGAATTATGGTTTAGACATTTATAATATGCGCGGCCAAAGTTATGATAATGGTTTAAATATGAAGGATGAACATCAAGATGTATAAAAAAGAATTTTGGACATTAATCCACGAGCAATAATTGTACCTTGTTGTAACCACAGTTTGAATCTTGTCATAAACGATGCGGTGAAATCCAATATTTGTAGTATAAATTTTTTTTCAACTGTTCAAGAATTATATAATTTTTTTTATGCCTCAACCAATCGGTGGTCTGTTTTGAGAAGTAGCATTTCAAGTCTGACATTAAAGCCTTTGTCAGATACTAGATGGTCTAGCAGAATTGATGCAATAACCCCTCTAAGATTTCAGTTGGGCGAAATTTACGATGCTCTTTATGAAATTTTATCCGGCAATAGTTTTAACAATACTACAAAACATCTAGACCTCCCTAGGTAAAAAAATTGAAAATTATGAGTTTTTGTGTATGGTAGTCTTGTTGTTGTAGTATTGATATTGTTACTAAGATTCTGCAATCAAAAACTCTTAATATTTCTCAGGCTTGCGAAAGTTTAAATAACCTCAATGAATTTGTAAAACAATATCGACCTGACAAAGGCTTCAGTGACTTATTAATAGATGCCAAAGAACTAGCTTCTTGCTTAGAAGTTGATGCAAAATTTATATCCTCAGAAACTTTAAGGCCACGAAAGATTAAAGAACAATTTTCTTACGAAGGTGACGACCAGTCGATTAAAAAGCAAGAAATTAAATTTGAATTAAACTGCTTTTTCGGAATGCTAGACATTACTCTTTCATCCGTACATGAAAGATTTAAACTATTATCGTGTCATTCTGATGTTTTTAATTTTTTGTGGAATATTGAGGATTTCGGCAAATATTCTGACCAAGATCAATTTAAGTTTTGTAAAAAACTGGAAGAAACCTTAACTGACAAAGATCGAAACGAGAAAGATATAGACGGAACAGAACCTTCACACAAATTACAATTTTTGCAAAATGGCGACAAAAACGCGACGTCTGTAGTAGAAACACTTAATTACATTGCAATAAATAACCAAACCCATTCATTTCGAAACATTATGATTGTATTGCGCATATTATTATCCATTCCAGTTTCTGTAGCTACAGCCGAGAGGTTATTCTCTAAATTATAGTTGATTAAAAATTATTTACGATCTAGAATGGGCCAAGAGCGGTTAGAAAATCTTGCTATCATTTCTATAAAGTCTGACTTTTTAAAGCAACTTAAAATGGAAAATCTTGTTAATAAATTTGCAAAAAGTAAAGCTAGAAAAGTACAATTTTTGTAAGCCCTCTCCATCATGTATTATTTGTTTCAAAACAATCGCTATTTTATTTCTTTATTTTTTTTAAATATTTTAAATTAATGTCTTGTAACTTTGATACTGTTTTTATTTTGTTACTGTTGTTTCGTATTGTATTAATATTTTTTGTGTACTTTTTGTTTGTCACAAATAAATATAGACATTAGTACTAAAAGTATAGTTTTCTTCAAAAATTTCAACCATCAACTATGAGAGAAGGGTGATAGTTTTAGCTCAATAGTATAATATTGGTTAAAGGCACCTATCATTATTTCGCACGACGGAGCCGAAAATACTTGGCGCGTCCCTGCCTATATGCCGTAGAAGCAGATTTTTCTACCAGTGTAAAAATTGGCTGTCGAGTTAGATTGTCCCCAATCGACGGTCTCTAGAATACCTAGAGAGCAGCAGTTGCATCCGTACAATCTTCAAAAAGTTCATGCGTTTTTTCCTGAAGGCATTCCGCGGATGATGGAGTTTTCTAACTGGGTTTTATATCGGCACAGACACGATGCAAATTTAATTGGTTCACTTCTCTTTACGGACGAAACTAAATTATCTAAAAATGGCATCATAAACTCCCATAATTTGCATTTATATGCAGAGAAAAATCCCCATGCTTATTGTAACTCATTATCAGCGTCAATTTGAACCCATGAACGTGTGAGCCGGAATCATCGGGCAACATTTAATTATACTATTTGCATTGAAAAGAAGGAGAACTTTATTTGGAATTTTTTCAAAACAATTTGCCAGAACTTTTAGAAGATCTACCTCTGCCAATATGACGTGATATGTGGTTCATGCATGATGGGGCCCCGCCACATTTTTGTCTAGTAGTTTGAGAACACCTAAACAGGAACTTTAAAAATCGATGGATAGGAAGAGGAGAAGGGGCTTGGCTTCCTCGATCACCTGACCTAAATCCATTAGATTTTTTTGTGGGGCTATTTAAAAACTTTAGTCTATGCCAATCCAATAGATAACCGAGAAAACTTATTGGACATGATTTAAGGCATTGTGAAGTATCCAACAATCTTCAATTCTTTAAACTATAGAACGCATAAGAGTAGAAGGAGCTCCTGTTGAATCAATAACGACAAAGCAATTATTGTCATTGTGTTGAACCGACATATAAAATTATTCAATAAAAACCATGTTGAACAAATGTATTTTTTTTTCGTAAAGTTTTTGTCGATGTCAATCAAAAGTACCTTTTTCTACTCTAAGGTTTAAGCTGTCCAAAAACACTAATGTTGTACCTTTATCGTACAGGGTGTTAAAAAAAAATAGCATTACTGTGTTAGAGCTAGTCCGTCCCTGGCAAACTAAATATGTGATTAAAAAGGCCCATTTTAAGGAGAGTTACCTAGTAACCAATAAACATCATATTAAAAAACTATTAAATTACATCTAGTAGGTACTTCAAAAGTTATTTAAAAACAAACGATTTCCAGGGACGTCCTTTATGGACCCGCATTTTCGTAGAGGGTTCGTAGGAAAAAAAATATAATGGAACTTGTGCAATTATTTTATTTGTTCTATCTGAATCCTGGAGATTGCCACATATTCTGGGACACCCTGTATAAACATATATTTTACATAACTTACTTATTGTTTGATATACTTCAAAAAAAGACACAATATATAGGGCTGCCCAGAAGTCCGGAATAAAATTAATATAGCCTTAACCTGTAACTTTTGGAAAAAATGCTCGGACACGTCAATTTAGTTTTATATATGGTCACATTTTGACGTTATTCGTTTGTTTTTTTATAGACATTTGTCAAGGATATGACGACATCGATCTTTTTTTTAAATGGAAACATACAGCTTGTGATACATCATTTGAAAGCTAATATCTCGAACATTGTGCTCATAAACTTTGACGCGATTCTGTCAAGCTATTTCAAAATGGCGACTGTTAAAAGTTTTAAAATAAAATTCCTATTTAAATAAGCGGAAATGGTAAATCATTGATGTTTTTTTTACCTTTTAAGGTAAGAGATCTTCATTGTTTCACGTTCTGACATTTTGTGACATTGTGAACTTGTAATAGATATTTACGATATAAGTGTTGTAAAGATTCATATTACAACACGAGATGTTAAAGTTGTTAAACGAGGCGTCAGCCGAGTTTAATCAAACATCGAGTGTAGTTATATGAATTTACAACAAGAATATTGTACAAAATTTTATCTACTTTCATCTATGAATAAAAATATTTGGCAAAAGGCATTTTTAAAAATAAAAATGCACCTGCTATTAAAAATCGTTTTGTAAGGGCATCTATTACAGCACTTGTGCTGTAATGGCATCTATTACAGCACTAGTGCTGTAATAGATGCCATTACAAAACGATTTACAGAACTGTAAAATTCATATTACTAAATGAAAGTAGATAAAATTAATTTAGGTATTTCCGAAGTATTATTTTACAATTGTCGGAAAGGCAGCGTATCGAAGTCTTGATATTGTTAGGATGTGGAGATAAACTAAGAAGTCAAAGTGAAGTGTGTACTTTATTTAATGCTAAATATCAAATTTCACAGGACACTGTTAGTAAAATATTCCACAAATTTGATGAACTTGGCACGGTAAAGGACTTGCCTATGCCTAGGAATGGACGGCCACGTGTTTTAGGCGACGATGAAAAATTGGATATTGCATTATCTCTGCAGGATAATCCGCATGTTTCAACAGTCTCATTGTATTGGAAGGTTTTTGAAAGCAGAAAAATATGACTCTTATAAAGTATGTCTTGTTCAAGAGCTTTTAGAAGATGACTATGATAGGCGTTTGCAATTTTGCGAAGAAATGATGAGAATAATAGGTTTCCACACAACATATTATTTTCGGATGAAGCTACTTTCTATTTAAACGGGGTGGTTAACAGAATTATAGTTTCTGGAGTCAAGAAAATCCACGATGGATATTTGAAACGCATACTCAGCGGCCTCAGAAAGTAAATGTATGGGCAGGTATCATTAAAAACCGAATTTTAGGGCCATTCTTTTCGGAAGAAAACCTCATAGGTAAACCGTACCTGGATTTCTTAACCTTCGAGTTGAGGCCTGCTCTAGCTGTAATTTGTCCCAACGAAGTAGATCCAGATATACCTAATAAAACAATTTGGTTTCAGCAAGATGGGGCTCCCCCGCATTTTGGTGTCAATGTGAGAAGATATTTAGATCAGATATTTCCAGGTCGCTGGATTGGACGACGAGGTACAATTGAATGGCCACCGAGGTCCCAAGACTTAACGCCTCTAGACTATTTTTTTTGAAGATATTTAAAAGAAAAAGTTTACCAAAATAGGCCAAATAATATTGAAGATTTAAAAAACAAAATTAGATTGGAGACACATAACATACCGGCTGAAGCCATTTGAAATTCCGTCAACAAGTAGAGGGCGGAGGACATTTTCAGCATTTGCCACGTTAAACCACCTTTTTGTTGAGTTTTGTTTTGCTTCGTTACATTTTTATTTCTATTTTTTGACAAAATAAATAACAAATAAATCATATCTATTGTTAAGTCACAATGTAACAAAATGTCAGAACGTGGAACAATGAAGATTTCTTACTTTGAATGGTAAAAAAAACATCAATGATTTACTATTTCCGCTTATTTAAATAGAGATTTTTTTAAAACTTTTAACAGTCGCCATTTTGAAATAGCTTGACAGAATCGCGTCAAAATTTATGAGCATACTGTTCGAGATATTAGCTTTCAAATGATGTATCACAAGCTGTATGTTTCTATTTAAAAAAAAAGATCGATGTCGTCATATCTTTGACAAATGTCTATAAAAAAACAAACGGATAACGTCAAACTGTGAGCATATATAAAACTAAATTGACGTGTCCGAGCACTTTCCCCAAAAGTTACAGGTTAAGGCTATATTAATTTTATTCCGGACTTCTGGCCAGCCCTGTATAAGTTATTCCAAGAATCAAGTATTCTTGGCAAGAGGTCCCATAAAATCCTTATGAAATTGAAAAACTTTTGATAAATTATTTGATATATGCAAAAGCGAAAATTTTCTCTAATCTTCATTCAAATATTGAACCACTGCTATCTAAAAGAATTAAATTCTATGACACGATTAAAAGTGAGGAAAAGGCATCCTTAAGAATCTTATTTTACGAAATACTAAATAATATCGTAACACAAATAGAAGTTAGATTCGCAGATGACACAACTATTATAGCTTTCTTTAACAGATCCTTCAAAATTTAAAGAATGCCGTAAAGGAATTCCAGTTAATTTAATAAATACCTTAACTAGCTTTTACAAAAACTGTTTTAATAAACAAAAATTAATTAATGAGTTAGTGGTTATTTGTCAAGACCAACAATTTGACTAACCTGAAGTAAATATTGAATATGTGTTAAAGATTTTTGTTTATAATGAGTATTGTCAAATTTTTCCAGAGGTCTACAAACTTTTTGTTTTATTATCTACAATTCCAACAATAAGTAAAGCCTGTCCAGAGATATAGGAAAGTTACACTTTGCATTTGAATGGGATTATCCAAGGGTGGCCATAAACAAACAATGAATGAATGAATAAATGCAGGTAAATTATGGTCCGTACTTAAAAATGTCTTAAAGTAAACTGCAAATCCGAAAGACGTAATTTCATTTCGGCAAGTGTAAAACAAGCGCGCCATCAAAAAGAGGGAAACGAATTACAATTTTGCATGCTGGTGCTAAAGATGGACGGATTCCAAATGGACTTTCTCTGTCTGCAAAAAACATTAAAGATTCTTTTCTGGATTATCCACTGCTCATTTATTTGAAGATGGTTTAAAAACAAGCTAATTCCCAATATACCTCCGAATAGCGCAATTGTAATGGACAATGCAAGCTACCATAGTAGGCAGTTGACCAAGACTCCCTCCTCAAATGACACAAAAGCAACAATCCGAAACTACATGTATGATAATGACATTTATTTTCAAGAAGATTACACCAAAAGGCAATTAATTAAGGTTTTACAAAGTTCAAAACTAGAAAAGGAAAACTTCTGTGATAATTATGCAAAAAATCTAGGGCATACAGTTTAAAGGCTTCCACCATACCATTGTATATTTAATCCCATCGACCATGTTTGCACCAACTGAAATCTGCCATTCGTCGTAACAATATTTGCCCTACTATTAACTCCAGTGTACTTGAGCTTATAGAAACTAAAGTTTTTAACATCCCTTCACAAAGTTGGGCCAATTCTGTTACACATGTTGAAAAAGTGTCCATATAACAATATAGCACAAATAATAATTAGAACAGATGATGATAGCGATAGTGATATTGATATATCAAGTGAATAATTATTATAAGTACCTACCGAATAATTTGTATATTTTTGTATTCATTAATATAATTTTTAATAATAAAATAACTTGAATTTCACATTTAAACAAAAATGAAATATTATTTAATGTCTTACTTATTTTTATTACAAACCATGATTAAATTCTAAGCAAAATACGGACCTGTTCGGCCATATTTCAATTTTAGAGCTGGCCCGGGTCTTTCCTAATAGGGTTCAGTTAGTCACTTCCTTATATCTCTGAACAGACTTTACCCCAGTTTAGAGACGCTTTTCGTGTTTAAAACGCATTAAAGCATATTGCAACAATTCAATGAAAAATGGCTGTCTATCATCTATTGCGCTTTTCAGAAATCAGAAGATTTTACGAAAATTTTAATAAAAACATTTTCGTTGTTATTAAAAAAAGATCAGCAACACTGACAAATACTTCCAGCCTAATAAAAAAGGAAAGTATTTGCTAATATTTGCAACAGAGAACAAAGCATACACTTACTTAGTCATTCCTTACTACTGCACTATGGTCTTCGATTTTCCAACTCTTGGGTAACCTGGATTCACGTTTCCGGGTCCGGAATCTGCAGATGGATGATAACTAAGGGTCGACTTCCTAGTGTGATCCTCTTTTGAATCTTTCCGCTCCTTCAAACCAATGACATTTGTTTTCCGCTTCCTTGGGACCGTTGCTGCGTGGGCTTGGTGCATCTTCAAATTGCCTTTGGGCTCTTCTATTTGCGCCATTTTCAAACTTTGTGGATACCTGTCGCGCAAAGCCAGATGATTGACACAAGTTGCAATCTCAGCCACGAGCGTTGTGACTAAAGTCGCGAGAACTAAACTTAGGGATAAAACTAAAACTTTTAAAAGAAAAAGATATTTTCGTATTCGTTAAATGAAGTTAAAAATATTTAAAGAGTGTGGGCTTTACGAGGTTCAGAGTAAACGGCCCGAGACTTCTGCCAAAACTATCTTTACACTTCTGTCCCTAGTTTAGAATTCCTATTTCTATACCTGACTTTCGAAATGGGCGGTCTTAAAACACATTTAAGTTTATAATCCCAAATACACAACTAATTATAGGCTATACCAATATCAACTAATAAAGGTAATAATAAAAATTATTATAGGGTTCGGTTACAATAAAATAAAAAGGTTTTCAAATAGATCGACAATAAAGTTTTATTAATAAAGGTCGGATAATATGCAAATTGCTTTTCAATGCCAGTTCTGCATTATTTGGTAAATTCGGAAAAATTTGAATATATTTGATACCTGGTGCTTCTATTAGCATATTTTGTTGTTGTTATTTGTTCCTTTATCTAGAATAATATTATTCTTAGAAATATTACAAATTAACTAATAGGTCATTAAAGAAGGTATCCCATTTTGGTATCTAATTACCTATTTTCATACCAAAATTATAATAGTTTTCTTCAAACGTCAATAAACTTGACATTTTTCTACTAATTTTTTGACGTTAAAGTTTTCTTTTTTTTACAGTAGACGGTTGCTATAGACAACGGAAGTAAAAGTACTTTTTCTTCCGCTCTAAAGTGTGTGTGTCATAAATAAATAATGTTGAAATATAAAAGAAATATTGGATATTTGTATACTTCCTTTATTTTTAAAAAATACAACAATGAACTATCTATTAAACATCAGATTAAAAGTACAGTTATTTATTGTGGCCCCAGAAAAATTAACACAAGGTGTTGCGATGTTGCGATCCGGACTTGTTTTTGTATTTTCTAGCGTTAAACCTTCCGTGGAACCACTTGCTGTTGAATTTATCTCAAAGTTAATAGGGATTGGTTCAGTAAAATGAGGTTCTAACATTTTTTTGCAATATCTTTCTTGTTAGTCATCGATTCCTCAATGTACCCTTCAGCTACACTGCTGAATTTCCATCTCCCGTGTCGTTTTAAACACGTAATGTCTGCACCTGCATCTACAAGCAGTGTAGCTGAAGTTCTCCTTAAACAGTGACCGGTATATTCTGTGGCATCAGGTAACTTTAAGAAAACTGCAGCTTCATTAGGAACAGTACTTATCTTATGAATTCCTATTATAGTACAATCAATCTGTTATGGAAAAGCGGGTTTACGGGAAAAAATACCATAAGCGATTTTATTTCATAAATGGTTAGGGGGGCATGTGATTAGCTTAAAATCAAATTGTCGCCCCCCCCCCCCTTGAGCGCTTGTGAGAATCTCAAAAAGAATTTTGACTTTTGACTTGATTTTACGCAAAAACGGTACGTCGCAGAGAAATATTTTGTAAACAAATATTGTAGAAAACAATATTCTCCACAATGTATCTCATGGAGTCACTGCACTACGACTAAAAGTGCAGAAAGCAGAGGGCGCCAAAGTCGCCATAAATCACTTTTTCCTTATTTTAGACGCGAGAAATATTTTTTTGCTCAATCGCATAAATACAAAAGTTATAGAGCCCAAAAACTCCTATAAATTGAGTCCGCGCTTTTTTTTACAATGCACGGTTACGGAGATATAGCGTCTGGAAGTATCAACCGAATGCAGCATCATTTGTTTTATGTCCTGTGATCGTAGCATTCTATTGTTACAGATCCTCACGTCTAATATGACCACTACGCCACAACTAAAAATGCTTTATAGGGGAAAGGAAAGTCGAAGTTTTTCTCCACAAGTTTATTATAGTTATAGAATAGAATAATCCATATACCTACCTACATTAAGGCGAATTGACAAAACGGTTCCACCCTGTGAATCATCGACTATGGGCGATTTATTTACTTAGCTTCAAATCAACCTCAACATTGAACAGAAATTATTGATAAGAAATTGATAGGAAAGTGTAAATTTAAAAAAAATGTTAAATGCCCTTGTTATTTTAAAACAATTAGGGGATATATCTTGATATGGGGTAATAAGACCTCGTAGAATGGAGTAATATTTTCAAATCGACGTTAGAATACCAGTATAATGGCCTTATACAAGTATTGTTCATAACTAATTCTAATTGTGTTACGAGATTACAATAAAATTACCATTAACATTTTGATTGTGGGTCAAAACGCCTGCCTTTCTGTGACGTCAATAATCTGTAGTTACCGATGTTATCAAATATGCTGTTTTTGCAATTTTATTACTCTAGTACAATAGTATATTTGTACAGTTAAATGTACTAAATTGATTTCATGACCATACATTATCAGTTATATTTTGATTAAAATATGTTGATATTTTTAAAGCGATTTGGTAAAACAATACAATAATCAGTAAGAAATCAAACAATAAATGACAGCCGGATAATTATTGATATTCGTATCGTATGTTCATTCATGGCAACTGTGATTTGATATAACAGTGGTATACTTAATCAGCATTTTTAAATTGAAATATTTCGAAAACGGCTGGAGCAAATATCATTCCGTTGGAACTTCCAGGCGCTATATCTCCGTAACCGTGCATTGTAAAAAAAAAGCGCGGACTCAATTTATAGGATTTTTTGGGCTCTACAACTTTTGTATTTATGCGATTGAGCAAAAAAATATTTTTCGCGTCGAAAATAAGGAAAAATTGATTTTTGGCGACTTTGGCGCCCTCTGCTTTCTGCACTTTTAGTCGTAGCGCAGTGACTATAAGATAAATTGTGGAGAATATTGTTTTCTACAATATTTGTTTACAAAATATTTCTCTGCGACTTACCGTTTTTGCGGAAAATCAAGTCAAAATTCTTTTTGAGTTTTCCACAAGCGCCCAAGGGGGGAGGGGCGGCAATTTGGTTTTAAGCTAATCACATTCCCCCCTAACCATTTATGAAATAAAATCGCTTATGGTATTTTTTTCTCGCAAATTTTACAGATTGGCTGTACTATTACCATGCGACAACAGCGACCATTTACAAATTTTAAAAAGAATCTTTTTTCATTCATGCCTTATGGGCGTAATGATGCATATTTTTTATATATGCTTAAATATTGTTCCCAGCAATAGTAAACGATTGCAGTTTTCTAGTTTTACTATCAGGAATTCTTATATGAATGGCAGATCCTAAGTCTTATATGTCATCAACGGTCATTTTTATAATTTCTTCACATCGGCATGCACCAGAAGTACCAATAACAAGTACAATCTAAAAATACCATAATATATTTCATAAAAAAACTTGTATTCTTTGACGTAATATCTAAATTTACCTTAATTCCCAAATACTTCTGATTAGAAGCTTCAGATAGAAAATTTTCAAATTGTTCCCTGGTAAATGCTTTAGCTTTTTTGGGAGTGTAGCCTTCATTTTGCTTCTTTAAATAAGCACGTAGCTTCAAAAACTTGCTTATGTCTATCCCTTGCCTGATATTTAGCATTGACCTTATCATAGAATAATGTGACCACATTGTTGAACTTTTCATGTTTTGTTTGTTCGCCAGATTTCGCTCATGAAATTGCCTAGCAACAAACTTTCATGTCAATCGAAAATTTTGCCGACAAAATTTTTTCTCTTCTGGTATTATATATGAAAATGGAATCTGGAATCTTTTAAACGCAGCTTCGTAAATACTACTGGATTTGGTTGGCAACAAATTGCCCACAACAACTGCTGCAATTTTGGCAACCTCCGGGGTAAATTCTGATATTTTTATTTATAGTAAAGTATTCGATTAAAAAAAATGGTATTTTTAAAACAGTAAAGCTGGATTTATAAACTCGAAAAGTTGGTGAGGTTGAAGTTATGATCAAGTTTGTGAGGTTAGATATTCCGAACTCCGAGCATAAAAATTGGTTATCTCGAACTACCCGAGAAGTTTTCGAACCTTACGTGAGCTTTACATGAACAACATGAACGAGTGTATAATTGGAACTGAGTGTTCCCTTTAGTTTCAATTGAACTCCTATTTCCAACACCAACTGAACCTCAACCTCGCCAACTTTTCGAGTTTATAAATCCAGCTTTAAGCTTGGGTGCTTTTTGACATCTGTCGGATTTGACTATAGCGTAAATCGCTTGCTCACGCGAAATTATGCCACTGTGAAAAAAATTAAGGTGTTCAGCTTAGAAGGTCTATTTATTAAAGGGATGAGACACTTAAAAGACAAAATCGATGGAGGCAAATTGGGAGCGCCCGTATTTCCGAAACGGCTGAAAATAAGTGTCAACAACTATATAGTTTTAGAATCGGATCGCCAAATGCAATCCAATCGTGTGGTTATTTATGGGGGTTGCCATTTAAGAAAATTCAAAATGGCGTCTCATCTGTCAAATTTGTAAATCTATGTATTTTTTGACATTAAATTCGGCTTCCTTATCGAAAATTATTCAGAAATATGTAATTTGTTTTTTATGATAGTCAGTAGGAAAATCGCCGCGGGTGAGACACTTAATAAAATGTCCCTGTACCTAAAATGTATGTGTTAGTATGCACGTACAGTATATACATATTGGTAAATCGGCTTGATCTCAGTTAATTTTAGTTCTGATAAATTTAAACAAAAATATTTAAAATTATTTAGATATACAGGACAAAAGTAGAGCAACACTTTCGAAAAATGAAGGAAATCTTAATTTTATAATATTAAATGAATGATATCGTATTTAAATACATCGTGTCTTAAATATCAAAGTAGGCTGCTGTTATCGGCGGCAACAGCTTTTACCAACAATCAAAACAAATGAACTGATATTGACGTAAACTTTCAAATACAACATTTTAATAGACCATTTAAGGATGACGTCGCTGGGGGGCAGACCATGAAATTACCATTACATATTTGACAACGGCTATATTTGCTGGGGGGCAAAGTCACAAGTTTAGGTTATACTTCTTGTCAAAATCATATGTTCTTAAATGGTCTATATTTTTCTAAAAAAGAAAGGTTTTAGTGAAAGTAAAGGTTAAAATATTTTTGCAGAGTTAATTTTATGTTTAATTACCTAATATTTCTGTGCTGGGTTAATCATGCCAAGAGGTATTCCAATTTCGAAAGAATTAAAGCAGAGAGTAGTGAATGCACACTTGGAAAGAACAGTACAAGCCACAATTTCAAGACGGTTTGATTCACCAAAATACAGCGTATCCAAAATAATTTCAAGTTACATTCAAAGGGGACATTTAGAGAATCTACCGAAATCGGGAAGGCCGAGAAAAACAACAATTTGGACAGACAGGCGCATTAAAAGAATTTCTCAAAACGGTCCTTGGATGCCTGCACCTAGAATTATTGCTGAAATTTCCGAAATTATGGTTAGTCTACAGACAGTTCAAAGAAGGTTGGTGGACGCAAAGTTATTTAGTAGACGCCCGGCTAAAAGACCGTTATTTTGGCAAGAAATAGAGTGGCTAGGCTTGAATTTGCACGACATTTAAATTGGACAGTAGACCAGTGGAAAAAAGTTTTATTGAGCGATGAAACGCGTTATAAAATTTTCAATTCTGATGGAATAAAGCGTGTAAAACGGCCAATCAACACAAGGTTTAATCCCAAATACGTTACACCACAGTTAAACATGACAAAGGCAGTATTATTCTATGGGGTTGTTGCTCATGGAATGAGGTAGGTCCTTTAAACTTCATTATTGACACCGTGGATCGATTTGTCTATAGAGATATAATGCAAAATGTAATGTTGCCTTATGCAGAGTGGGACATACCGTTGCGTTTTATTTTCCAACAGGATAACGATCCGAAACACTCTTCACGAATTGTTCAAGAGTGGTTTCAGGAAAATAACGTTGGTGTTTTGCAGTGGCCGGCACAATCCCCAGACCTTAACCCCATTGAAAATCTACCGGAAGAAGTTGAACGTGGAATTCGTACACAATTATTTCCAAATAAACAATCATTGGTAAATAAAATCAATGAACTTTGGACAAACCTTCCCGAAAATACTGTTCGAAAATTGATTGCCTCAATGCCGCGACGTTGTCGGCAAGTAATAAAAATTAATGGATATTCTATTAACAGAACTATTAACATAATACTTCTAGCTATTGTAATTATTAAATGTGTTTAATGTTTTTTTTTATCGCAATATGTAAAATAAAATACTGTTGACACAATTTGTTGCTTTACTTTTATCGCACTTCATTTCGCCGATTTTTATAATTATAAATATTTCTCTACCTTCATTTTGTTTAAAGTGTACCAAAATATTGTGAAATATTACTAATATTGTGGGGATAATATTTCATTAAAATTAGCTGGGGATCACAATCATATAATTAATTTTTTAAATTCAAAGAAATAAAAGCACTTTGTTGCTCTACTTTTGTCCAATAGTGTATGTAGATACTTACTAATAAACAAGCACTATAAAATGCAGACCAGTTGTTTCAATTTTTCTCTGTTGACCGACCACCACTGTTAACCGACCAACATTTTATTCCCCGAGGGTGGTCGCTATGGAGAGATTTTACTGTATCAAAAAAGAAACACTGTTCAATCCAACTTTTTATTGAAAATAAGCCAGGAATACAAAGTCACCATTCAGTATTCTGATATAACAAAAGAACAAGATGTTCAAAATTCAATTTCTCTCGTTATTCTTTCTCATGCTAGTTTTAGGACATTGTAAAACGTCCCTGCTGTAAAACCTAATATTATCATAACATTTTACTTGAACTATAATAAAAGGAAATCCTAGTGATAAACAATTTTATAACTTAAAATAATTTTAACTTAATAGCCTTTGTCATGGAGTATTTATTTTTATGGTACGTAGGTCCTTATTATGACCAGAGGGTCAAACTTTCAAAGGAGTTCTAATATAGAGATCCACCGGGACATTCAGGAAAAACAGTTCAACTGGAACATTCGCCAACTACGACATAGCTTTCAACAGTTTTTTTTTATTTTACTTTTTCACCCTGTATTACGGGATACAAATACTTAACAGTTTCTTACGTTGTACTCACTGTACAATCTACACTACTATTTATAGTGTTTCCTTTTTCTTTTTATAACTACAACTCAATTTTTTATAAAGAACTACAATTTGTTACAACAGTTAGTGTCGCGACCGAGGTAACCTTTCGGCAGGTACTCTGTAACAAAGTAATTAAGCTACCTTTATTGTTTTTTAACATTAACCCTTATACCATCGGGGGCAGTGAAGATGTTATAAATAAATAATTTATTTACTGTTACTAAACTAAAAGTATTTTCACTAATATTCCAAACTCCCCTAAACCTATGGAGATACAATTATTTGCAACCAATTAAAAAGTTGCTGGTCCTTCGAAATTGAAGATTGCTGCTGGGCATTTCCCATCACAAGATCTAAACCAACGCATTATAAAAGTTTTTTTTTAATGGAACATACATTTTTCAGAAAAATTTTTACAGAGGATTTACCAATGTACGATTCGATGAGACCAGGAAGAGTAGTTGGGGATCCCACTGTAGTAGTGGACTTGAAAGCAATCAAATAATTGCAACCAGTTGTGATAGCGCAGGCACAACTTGTTTTAAAGCATTACGGTTTTAAAACTGAAAGTTTTATTTTTTTCTCGTTTAAAACAAATATAAAACCAGCACAGTAAACGGAATTTAAAATGTTATTTAGGTTATGCTCTGTTACTAAACATACAGCTAGATTTTACGCAAAGAAAAACCATTTGCGCTTGATCTGCGACCATAAACTGATAAACAACCTTGGCAGCTTAGAACATAAAATTAAGGTAGCCTCAGCCTCTATTATAACGGGTGTTGCATCGTCGAGCGGGACATAGGAAATCCCATGTAATTTTAAATGGGGTCAATTATTGGCTTCCCTAATTATTTTAGAGAAAAATTCTATTTAGGTTTATTAAAGAGCACTAAAACCCACATTCAAAAGAATAACTTTAGACATTTTTGATGAGCCCGTTTACGGGTTATCGCCGATTTCTTTTTAACTATTTCTCCTTTTTATGGCCCCGTATTTGCGGGCACCAGTCAAGGTAAAAGATGACTGTCAAATAAAGTTGTCATTTCGAAATGTGTGCCTGTGATGTGTGCTTTATTGTTATAAAAACTCGTACATCGAAAATATTACAGGTGTATTTATGAGTACAAATTAATCTGAATAAAACTAATATATATTTATTTATTATTATATTTATATATTTCAATATTTTACTAATTAATAGAAAGGTACTATTAAATTGTTAGAACTTTAGGATTTAAGAAGATGTTCAAATATTCCTCAAAATGACAACTTTATTTGACAGTCATCTTTTACCTTGACTGGTGCCCGCAAATACGGTGCCATAAAAAGGAGAAATGGTTAAAAAGAAATCGGCGATAACCCGTAAACGGGCTCATCAAAAATATCTAAAGTTATTCTTTTGAATGTGGGTTTTAGTGCTCTTTAATAAACCTAAATAGAATTTTTCTCTAAAATAATTAGGGAAGCCAATAATTGACCCCATTTAAAATTACATGGGATTTCCTATGTCCCGCTCGACGATACAACACCCGGTATACAGGTTAGCGCATCAAAAACGGAACAGAGTCATTTACTGGCAGCTCAGTTCTTTTTTGGAAAAACGCCCAGACCCGTCGATTTTGTTTTCGAGGGAGACACAAAAATGGCAAAAAATCACGTTAAGACGTGCAGCCCCCTGGGCGGGGATGGCACCACCCCTAAAATCTTAAATATAAAGGGGGGTCGAGTGATACCTTAATTTCAAGGTCCTGCAATTCCCTTTATAATGATGTAAAATTCATGTACTTCAATTCAGTAGTTTTGGAGATTTATTGATTTAAAGCTTAAATAAAACTCTAATACATCATCATTAGTGGAGATCAATACATTTGGCAGCAAAGTAGTGTAAAAATGAAAAATGAACTGACCCGTCAGCCAAGTAAATGTTGGAAATGACCAGCATGACTCTCCATGCAGTAATAAAGATTTTGCTTAAAACGTTGCCGCACATTTTGCAATATTTGAGGAGTAATTTGAAGGCACTCATTCACAATTCCTTGTCGCAAATCTTCTAACGATGTTGGCTGAATAGCATAGATTTTGCTTTTTAAGTGACCCCACAGAAAGAAAGCCAAAGGTGATAAATCTGGCGATCTTGGGGGCCATTCAATGGCACCTCTTCTACCAATCCATCGACCTGGAAACGTCTGATCTAAATATTGTCGAACACGTAATGCGTAATGCGGTGGGGTACCATCCTGTTGGAACATCAACCTATTCGCAATGTACCGCCGATCATTCTGATTTTCAATTATGGCTGTTAATGCAGGATCTATGGCGTCTTGCAGTAATTCCAAATACATTTCACCGGTCAAATTTCCAGGTAAGAAAAAAGAACCAACTAAATGATCGCCAAAAATACCAGCCCAAACATTTAATTTTTGTGGCTGCTGTGTGTGAACCTCACGATAAATTCTGGGATTAGAATCGGACCAATATCGGCAGTTATGACCATTTACTACGCCATTTAAGAAAAAGGAACATTCGTCGAAAAAGCAAGTGTTGAATAGAAAATGTTCATCGTTTATAATTCGTTCACTCATATCTTCACAAAATTGTAATCGCCGATCAAAATCGTCTTCATTAAGTTCTTGTACAAGGTGAATTATATACGGATGAAAACAATGGGCCTTTAGAATCCGTTGGATACTACGTCGACTAACACCACACACAGTATCCAATTTGCGGGTAGTTAACGTAGGATCTACAAAACCCCCACTTCCATTGCTTCGTTCCTTATGGAATTTTCAATGTTGCGTTTTTTTTTGGCGACTGATCCAGTTTCCCGAAATTTATGTATAAAGCGTTAAAAGGTATTTTAACAACAAAGTTTGGTCAAATCAATCGCAAACTATGTACTAAATTCCTATTTAAAATAAGTACGAGACATTCCCTTCTTATCTTTCTTCAAGAAACAACTTTTCTTGCCACAAAAAAAACGCTCCAATCGCTATTTTCAACTCCAAAATGATAAACAAACCATGGGCGTAGTGAAGAAAAGCATTTACTTATTAAGTAAATGGTTTTACTTAAATTTCTTCTGAAAGTAGTGCAAACTAATCTGATGTACCTATTAAAGTCTACTTTAAGCTTTAAATCAATAAATCTCCAAAACTACTGAACTGAATGTGGTCCATGCGGTGGCAAATACATCACAAAAGGGAGCTGACTCAGCTCGAAAGAGTTTACATAATATATTTTTATAGATGAAAAGGAAAGTAGTCTGTTTTGGTAATTCGAACAGAACGTGTATTGTATTATTATTGTTTGGGAAATATATAAGTTTCGCGATTAATAAGTGGTTTCTATGCATTTCGGCCTAATAGACTACATCAGAAGTGGTTGAACTGTGTGTGCGGTGACGGTGATTTAAAATACCTATGCAAAATGCCAAAAAGAAAAAGTAGATCCAAAAATAAGCGTTCCTATACGCCTCCGATTCGAAGAAGGGATACCTCTTCGACATCCAGTGATAGCAGCAGCAGTGGTAGCGATAGCGACAGTAGTAGCGACAATGGGAAACTACACAAATGTAAGAAAGCAAAAAAAAGGCACACAAGGAAATCTGTAAGTAAAAATGATTTTCTTAATGGGTCGAGTAATTTGCAGCCAACGGCAACAAATATTACAACGCTTATCCCAGAATTCGATCCGAGGAGTATGGAAATTACGGAATGGATTAATATTATTGAATATAACGCTCAGAGTTATAAGTGGTCAGAAAATTTTATTATATATCAGGCATTAAATAAACTTAAAGGTACAGCTAAAACATGGTATGATAGTTATATACAATGCGAGTTAGGGTGGTCAAAGTTTACTTGGGAGGAGTGGATGCAAATTCTAAAGAGTACTTTTCGTAGTTCACGTAACGCGTATGAATTATTAATGGATCTAGCGAATCATAGACCTACGGAAGGTTGCGCATTATATGAATTTTGTTTTAGGCACGTGGCTAAAATAAATAAATTAAAAGTAAATTTTTCAGACTCTGATAAGGTATCTTTAATCATTGGGGCAATAAATGATACAAATATTACTTCCGCGGTAGATCAAAGATCCGAATAAATTAGCAGCTTATCTGAAAAACAAAATATATTCGGCGGAACCTAAGATTAAGTTACCAGATAACTCCCAGCCGAGTACTAGTTTTTGTAAAACCTATACAGGGGCCTCAAGAATTAGAATGCCTTTATTATGTATGGCTTGTGGTAAAAACGGCCACGATAGAAATGAGTGTAGGCATAAAAATAAAATATGCAATTTTTGTAAAAAAAAGGGTCATATTGAATATAACTGTTTAAACAAAAAAAACTCCGATAAACATAAGTTAGAACCGGCAGGGTCTGAACAATTTAACAGATCTGTTAAGACAAAGGGATACAAAAGTGAAAATGTTAAGTTAATAGACAATAAAAATAATTCTTCAAAATTTACTAAGACAGTTTACATTAATGGTAATAAAATTCAAGCGTTTATAGACTTTGGGAGTGCCTGTTCCTTGATAAAATTGGAAATAGTAAAAAAGTTTAGATTAGAAATAAAATCACTCGAGGAGGACATTACGTTATCGGGGTTCTTAGGATTTGGAACTATTGTATCTCAGTATGTTGAAGCTCAAGTCAAAGTTGATCTAGTTGAACTAAATATTACATTTTATATTATCAATGATACGAACTTAGATGACGATGTCCTCATCGGGAGTAATTTTACTGAAAATAGGAGCATTATGTATTATCGCATCGATGATAATCTTAGTTTTAAAAGTAAAGAAGGTAAACCAGAATGGATAAAAGATGTAAAAAAAGGTGAGCTCTCTGAACAACAAGAAAATACTTTATGTAGCATGTTGTTAGAATATGAAGATTGTATGTTTTCCGACCTTAATAATCTTGGTAAAGCGCACTCGATCTCATTAACAATTGAATTAACTACCGATAAGCCGGTAACTCATCGGGCATATCGTTTTAACGAAAAGGATAAACAAATATTAAGAAATATGATAAACCAGTTATTAGAAGCTAAAATTATCCGTAAAAGCAACTCATCTTATGCTAGCCCAGCACTTCTAGTTAATAAAGCAGATGGTACCAGGAGGTTAGTAGTTGACTTCCGTTCCCTCAATAAAATTACGGTAAAGAGAAATAACTATCCGATGCCAATAATAGAAGAAATTGTTGACAATTTATGCGATTATAAATATTTTACAAGTCTTGACTTGGCATTAGGGTATCATCAAATACCAATGGACCCTAGATCTGTTCCTTATACTGCTTTTATTACACCCGAAGGGCAGTACGAATATCTTCGTGTTCCTTTCGGGTTATGTAATGCCCCAACAGTATTTCAAAAGTTTATGAATGAAGTTTTTGCACCTGTTAGAAAATTTAACGTAATCCCCTATTTAGATGATATCCTTATACCATCAAAGACTGTAGAAGATGGGTTGGAAATATTAAATAACGTACTGAAAATAGTTCGAGAATATGGTCTTACGCTAAAAATAAATAAGTCATCTTTCCTAAATGAAGAGATAACTTATTTAGGTTACAATATTTCATTAAATGAAGTGACCCCGTCAGAAAATAAGACTGTATCGGTACGGAATTTCCCGTTTCCCAAGAATCAGCATCAGCTTCGGCAATTTTTAGGTTTGGTTGGGTATTTTAGGAAATTTATAGAAAATTTTGCTCGAATAACTGCTCCGTTAACAAAACTATTAAAAAAACAGTCGCGTTGGCAATGGAAGGAAAGTCACAATCAAATTGTAGACGAACTAAAAGCAAAAATTTGTACAAAACCAGTTTTATCTATATTCAATTCAAAATTAGATACGGTAGTATACACGGATGCCAGTCGCGACGGATTTGCAGGAATTTTGGTTCAGAAAGTGGAAAATAAAGAGAAACCTATAGCATTTTTCAGTAAGCAAACAACGGAAGCGGAAAAAAACTACCACTCGTTTGAACTAGAACTGCTCGCAATTGTTAAAACACTAGAACGTTTTAGATATTATTTAATAGGTTATAAATTTACAATTATTACAGATTGTAACGCTGTCAAAAATGCGCTAAATAAACAAACTATTATCCCACGAATAGCCCGATGGGTTCTATCTTTACAAGATTTTTTTTTTGAAATACAACACAAAAGTGGAACTCAAATGCAGCATGTAGATGCATTGAGTCGTAATTTTGAAAATCAATCTTGTAAGGAGCAAATCTTAGTAATTGACGAAAATGACTATTTAAGAGAGGCGCAAAACCAAGATGAGGATATTGTTAAAATAAGGAATATCTTGTTAAGTGGTGATCCTGAAAATAATAACAGAGATATATTTAAAAATTATGACTTAAGAGGTAATAAGGTGTACAAACTTACGTCATTCGGTCGTAGATTGGTAGTACCAAAGAACTATAAATGGCAGATAGTCAAGGGCAATCACGACGATATAGGTCACTTCGCAGTGGACAAAACAACAGAACGCATAAAACAAAAATTTTGGTTTCCAAAAATGAAACGATTTGTGACAAAATATATCAACTCGTGCTTGCCTTGCCTATACCATAAGGAACGCGGAGGGAAAAAAGCAGGTTACCTACACTCTATACCCAAGTATGCTAGACCACACCACACGCTCCATTTAGATCATTTAGGGCCGTTTGTAATATCTGAAAGTGGTAATAAGTATCTATTAGTGATAGTGGATGGATTTTCAAAATTTGTTCATATAAGGGCAGTACCTGACACTTCAGCAAAATATGTAATTGAAAAATTAAGTGAGTTAATTACAACCTTCGGAAATCCACGGAGGCTAATTGCAGATGCAGGGGCAGCTTTCACCTCAAAGAGTTTTAAAGAGTTTCTCGAAACAAAAGGCATTAAGTTATTCACTACGGCTGTTGGCTTGCCTAGAGGAAACGGACAATGTGAAAGAACAAATAAGACGATCTTAGATGCGTTGGCAACGTCCGGAGCAAATGTAAGCAAGAACAAATGGGATACTACAATAGCAAGTGTTCAGCAGGGCATCAACAGTACTAAACACCGCATTACTCAAAACACGCCCGCAGAACTCTTATTGGGTATACAGCTACATACAGACATTGACAGGCATGAATCCAGTAACGATGAAACTACAGTTAATGTGACAAAAATTAGAGCAGATACAGCTAAAAGATTAGAAGAAAATCGTATGAAACAGAATACTAAATTTAATGAGAGCAGAAGACCACCACAAATATTTCAAGTAGGGGACCTAGTTTTAACAAAAGTAACGTCTTTCCCCGCCAACGATGAAAGTAAAAAGCTGTTACCAAAGTTTCGTGGTCCATTTAAAGTAGTGGAAGTCTTACCTAATGACAGGTATAGAGTTCGAGAAGACAGATTTACAAAGATATCCAGTCGACCATATGAAGGAGTGGTTGGTGTGGAGCATATAAAACCATTCGAGTTCCAACATCGATAAGGTAGGCAATAGTTGCTCTCAAAGGCAATAGGCCGCCCTCAATGGCATTAGTTTGCTCTCAAAGGCAATAGTTCGCCCTCACAGGCAAAAGTTAGCCCTCAATGGCAATAGTTCGCCCTCATAGGCAAAAGTTCGCCCTCAATGGCTTAGGTACTTCATGCGTCCAAAATAAATAAAAATGTTATGCTTATTTTAGGTTTACAATGGAAGGGACGCTCGGGACGAGCGTCAATCCAGGATGGCCGTGTGGTCCATGCGGTGGCAAATACATCACAAAAGGGAGCTGACTCAGCTCGAAAGAGTTTACATAATATATTTTTATAGATGAAAAGGAAAGTAGTCTGTTTTGGTAATTCGAACAGAACGTGTATTGTATTATTATTGTTTGGGAAATATATAAGTTTCGCGATTAATAAGTGGTTTCTATGCATTTCGGCCTAATAGACTACATGAAGTACATGAATTTTACATCATTATAAAGGGAATTGAAAGACCTTTAAAATAAGGTATCACTCGACCCCCATTTCCATTTAAGATTTTAGGGGTGGTGCCACCCCCGCCCACGTAATCTTCTGCCAATTTTGTGTCCCCCTCGAAAACAAAATCGACGGGTCTGAGCGTTTTTCCAAAAATGAACTGAGCTGCCAGTAAATGTCTCTGTTTTGTTTTTGATGCGCCACCCTGTATAATTATTTTGATGGCAAATGTCCAACTGTGTTATGTTGCTAATTTTATAAATTCTTTAATCATGTTTTTACCAAGAGAAATATTTATCAATTTTACAAGAATATCGGGAAAACGAAAAATTCATTTTACTCCAGGGCAAGTCACTTTGTTGCACCATTTGGGATTATTTAGTTCTGTCGTTAAAACATAAAGTTACATTGATATTACGTTAATTTATGTGGATTTTTGAATTTGTTTATGTATGTTCGCTCCGTAATATCTTACATATTACGTATGTATATTCAATATCTTGGTTAATCAAATTATATAAGGAGAGGATAAACTGGATTTTAAAAGAGAAATTTCACTATTGTATACTTGCTACTCAGATAAGAGTCATTATTGTTTTTATTCGATTTTCTAATATCTGAAAACTCGTGTTTAGAAAAAGAGTTTAATTTAGAGAAGGATAATTTTTTTATGATTCTATAGAATAATAAAACTGATACCATGTGCTAATCCAAATATATGAACCGTTAAGTAATATATTGGCTGATACATGAAGTGAAGACTGTGCTATTTATTTAATAAATTGCCAGAATACGTTCAATTATTATGATTACTTTAAAGGTAAGTTACGGACAGTTATCGTTTTACTATTTTAATGATTTATTTTATTAATAGTATAATTTGTACAAATTCTATACTCTGTTCGAGATTGGGAGAGAGTAACAAACCCTAATTAATATGAAAACGCTCACAAGGTCGCAAAAATAATTTTAATAGGTTCTATAACGATTTACACTGCATATCACACCCTTTATTTCTTATTTGCCTACCTCATCCCCCGTAAACGGCCCAAATATATTTTGCATTTTAACAAACTGGTACCAGAATATTTTGCATTAAAACTGTAAAAAAACATAAAAATTGTACTAAATGTACCCACGCAAGTTTTGTCAAAAATTTTATAACAATTAAATTAAATACAAGCAGTAAAATTAATATTAAATTTACAAGAACAAAAATAAATTTAAGTAAGTCGTTATTTAATTAAATGTTTAAAATGTCCCCTTTTCACAAATTGGCAATGGGCTAGGTTAAAATAAAATTTGTCGATGACGTTTTGTAACATTTCTTGGTTAATAGATTCACATTTTTCAATAATTCTTCCTGTCAATTCGTTCAGATCTGCAGGTTTTGTCACATACACTTTATTTTTTAGTTGTCCCCGAGAAAATAATCAAAGGGCGTTAAGTCTGGCGACCTAGCGGGCCATTCTATGGGGCTCCCTCGCTCTATCCAGCGGTTAGGAACAGTATTATTTAAGTGAACTCTTACAGCTCGCCCAAAATGAGGTGGAGCTCCGTTCTGCTGAAACCACGTATGTCGTAATAGTGGTCCTGTATTTGGTTATTGCTGGCACAATTTCATTTTGCAGCATGTGGAGATAATATTCTGCATTCAAATTCCCCTCTATAAAGAAAGGTCCCACTAATCTATGGCCAATAATACCATCCCACACATTTACTTTCTGGGGGTGTTGAGTGTTTGTTTCTCTCATCCAATGTGGGTTCTGATCAGCCCAGTAACGACAATTATGTCGATTGACATTCCCGTTTAACATAAATGTTGCCTCATCCGAAAAAACTATTTGATTAAAAAAATTGTTATTTTCTTCCTGTTTTTGCATCATTACTTCGCAAACCCCCATTCTACGTTCGAAATCGTCTTCTGATAATTCCGGGACTAAAGTTATTTTATAGGGGTAAAAATTACTATTTTTAAATTAATTTTAACTGATTTAAAACATACATCAACTTGGGTAGCACCTTTTTTCAAAGACAAATGTGGATCCTGAACAAAATGAAGTAATGTCTCTAATTTCTTTTCATTACGTTGCCGATTTTGGTCTTCCGGAACGAACTTTATCTCTGCAACCCACTTAGCAAGAAAACGTGAATTTCATGTATAATTTTACGTCAGACTGAAAAACGTTAGAATACGAATAAACGTCTTTTCAATGTGTAAAACACGCTTAATGTTACGGTGTTCTGACGTTGGTTAAAATAACGTTACTAATTTTAACGTTTTTATAACGTATTATATTATGGTACAATTCTGCGTTTTTGTAACATATTTTTAACTTATGAAACTAAATTTTTCCTCAGGAAAGTAGCGTATTATTTCATACATTATAATTTGGGTACTTATAAATAAACAACAAAACATTCAAGTTATGAACTTTTATTTTTTTAAGTTGCCTTAGTTTACCGTATACAATTTACGAGTTTTAACTTATTTTAATTTAAAATCTAGTAGCTATATAGTATAAATATTCAATGGATGTAGCCGTTACTTGATGAAGATCCATTATAGAAACTTGATAGGAAAAATACAAAATGTATAAATCTTCACTTATATTATTTATTCCACACTATAACAATTGTTTCGACACACAGTGTCTTCGTCAGATAAACTGATTCAGTTTCTATTATCTGACGAAGACACTGTGTGTCGAAACAATTGTTATAGTGTGGAATAAATAATATAAGTGAAGATTTATACATTTTGTATTTTTCCTATCAAGTTTCTATATAGTATAAGTTTTCATTTTTTTGTTTCTTCAACGGTTTGCGGCATACCTGAAGTGGTCCATTATTATTTTTTCCATCGAGTACTCAGTAGTTCCTCCAAACTGAACTTGCGCTATTTCTAAATTAAAAACGCAACATTTTTTTAAATATTTTTCCAACAACCTAATTACACGAGATATTACATTACATAGGAAACATTTTCAAGGGTCCTCAATAGTAATAAAGAACTACAATAATCATTTTTTTAGAGGTTAAAATGTAGAATCTAGAGAACTATTCAATTAAAGGAAAAAATAGAGTGGCGTATCTCGTTTTATATTTGAAATTAACTTCAAAAGGCTGGTATTTTTGTTACATTAAAGGGATCCTTTTGGCATTTTTTTTGTCGTAACGTAAAGTAAAACACACAATCTGCTCCACTAGTTTAATGTAAAATTTAAGCCATACATGTTTCGGAGGCATAAACCTCCATCATCAGTGGGATAAAATTATGTTAGTAGAAGAGAAAGAGACATTGTGAGAACTTGTGTCGCAGAAAAAACTTCAACATTTTTTATTAAGCATAGAATAAAATAGAAAATTGAAAAAGTTGTTATTATTTAAAGAAAATTTTTTTATTTTGTTAAATTTATTATTTAGTTGTTAAATAGTAATTAAATTTACCAAAATAAAAAATTTTTCTTTAAATAATAACAACTTTTTCAATTTTCTATTTTATTCTACAACTATGCTTAATAAAAAATGTTGAAGTTTTTTCTGCGACACAAGTTCTCACAATGTCTCTTTCTCTTTTACTAACATAATTTTATCCCACTGATGATGGAGGTTTATGCCTCCGAAACATGTATGGCTTAAATTTTACATTAAACTAGTGGAGCAGATTGTGTGTTTTACTTTACGTTAAAATATCACTTCACTGAGAGATGGACTTCTTCCATAAAATTTTTTTTGTAATGAAAATAAAATTCACGAGACGCCATTTTGCCCTTCAAGCGTTTGTGGTAAAGAACAAAAGAACTCGTGAAATATATAAAGAATAGACAAACAGTTATTTCATAAAGACTAAATCATAAAATTAAGAACAACTTACGCTTACAATAAACGAAAACTCACAAAACTTAAAAGAGATTCGGTGCTATCCAAAATTTTCACCAAAAACTGCTCCTTCCACTATACACTCACAACACAACGACACAACGTCAAACGTCTATGACAGACGTGACAATCGCCGATCGCTGGGTTTTAGGCGCGAAATTTAAAAATGTTAAGATAAAGTGAAAAATAGGTTACTTATTTCGACGTTATAAAACATAACGCAAATTAAATGTTTTATAAGTAACGTTACTTTTATTTACATAAAATTAATGTAAAAATGTAACACAAATTACAACGTGAACAAAAATTACATTAAAATAACAGTATTAAGAAAAGATCAGGTTTTTAAAACGAAGTTTTTGGTAAAGGGAAATAACATTACCCTTTTCACGTAAAAATAACGTTTTTTCTCAAAATATGTCTAGTGGGAACACCCGGTTTCCTCGAATCTTTGAACTGTTCTCACAACTGTAGATTTGATATAGGCTGTCGGTTTGGAAAAGTTATATTGAAAAATTGCTTTGTTTCGGTAAATGATCTTTGTCGGTCTCCAAAACCTCTGATCATTAGTAAAGTTATACGTTCCCTTTCGTTGAGAGGCATTTCCAGAAATTAATATGACAGTGATGCAAAACATTCTGGTACCAGCTTGTGAAAATTCAAAATGTAGGTAATATCTTACCTGTTATATTTATGTCCTTTAACTTAAAATATTTCCTAAACTAGTGGGTTTAGTCATATGACATGTTTCATAATTGTTGTTTAGAATGTTTAGAGGAATCAGAAAACGTGATTAAAAAGAAATCAGTCTATTTAAATAAATCAAAGTTTTGTTTACCCTGACTGTTTGAGGCACCCTGTATAATTAGAAGTATTCTAGTTTTATAGTTTCTTTTTAAGGCCTACAACTTTTATACCGTAAGTTTCTTTATATTATGCGCCATTTTCCAAATAATTGACCGGTCCGGGACTTTTTACACACTGTGTATAATATAATTATTAATTTGTATATTTTTTATGTCTACCTATATTTATAAGGTAAATTCAATTGATTAATTATAAATTTGATCAATATTACATAAAATATTACAAATCATAAAACATTCATATTCAGACTTTTCAGATACGAAACAAAAAACCAGTTTCAATAACTAAACATTTTGATCATAAATAAAAAAAACTGATAAACTGTCGCCTGCCCCTAAGTTAATAACCACTCGCTGGTACTTCAATTAAACCGTATAATTCCCACATTTTCTGCTCTTCCTTAATTACGTGTTCTATACATTTCTGTCAGTTCTTTGCATTCCTTAAGTGCTTCCTCCAAATGCGTCCTAACATTTATTTTTTATGTGGTATTTTTTCTAGCTTAAAGTTTTTATTCCTGTGAATAGACCATCTAAAACGCTTGACGATAATAGGTTTCATTCTTATTCTGTCGCATTTTGCCAACTGTACAACCTTCGTTTAACAACGTTTGGTCCAAATAGTACAATTTTCTATTTTGGTTTGCGGAAATCTCGTATCTTCGTAAATAATCTCGCCTTTAACCATACAATTTCATCTTTTTCGATTAATTGCCACTTTTAATTCGGTTTTTCCCATTTAAGATTCAACCCGTAGTATTTTTCAAAGCTTATTATTATTTCAAAAATATCTTCTTTTATTGGAAGTAAAATTGAATCTAAAGTGGGAATTTCGTTTTAAAAATAGAATGAATGTACTTTCCTTTTCATAATATTTTTTTCGTCTTCGCCTAAAGGCTTCTTATGCCTTGCTAATGACGATTCTAATTGATTAATGGTTCCACTCTTTACCTTACATATGAGCCGATCGACTTTGCAATTCCGGTCAACTTGAACACACCTACATTGTACAATCGACACTTTCTGCAATACTTTGGTGTTTAGAGTGCATTAAATACGTTAGATTCAATTAATTTTTGGTTGATAGAAAATGCACATTTAGTAGCACGTTTAACTGAAATGAATCCCATTTTTAATAATGCTATGTCGCAAGCACTGATGCTCAAAAAGGTTCTTACTTTGCTTAAGGTACCAGGTAAAGTCTGTTCAGAGATATAAGAAAGTGACTAAAGACATTAAATACTATTTTATTTATGTTTAAATGTGAAATTACAAGTTATTTTATTATTAAAATTTATATTTATGATTACAAAAATATACAAATTATATGGTACTTATAATAACTATTCACTTAATATATCAATATCACTATCGCTATCATCATCTGTTACTAGTGTCAAGGGTAACAATAGGCCATTGTTGTTAAGTGCTTCCTGAAAAATTGCTTCTTGCTATTAGCACTTTGCACTGACTATATAAATGCTTCGGCATTTTTCACAAATAGTAAACAACGTTATCGACAGAGATATGTATGTGCACTTTTGTTTCTTTTAATAGAACTGCTTTTTAATGCTTTTTATAAAAAGACCTGGAGTTTTTGTTAAAAAAATAGACGCACAGCAACACGGAACCACGAACAATTAAGGTTAGTTTTGCATGAAACGTCAAACCAAACCAATGAACGAGCTGGCGCCACCGCACCGTTTACAGTTGTGTTGCCAACTATCGGCCAATAAAATTCAAATTATCTTAATTTTTACAAGCCTAAATAAACAAAATATTTGCTATAAGTGGGTTCGTATCAAAGAAGAATACTTTAACTTTGTAGTAAATTCAATATCGCATAAAGTTTTAATATTTTTTGCCCAAACTTAATTTCCTCGTGTTTTCTTACGGATCTCGGATTTTGTTTTGCATCAACTGTATGTATCTGCGACTTGCGATTGTCGATGGTGTTTCAATTTTAGTTGCAATTTGACAAGATCAACACCTCTTGGGTAGAAATATAATTTTAAAGCAATGTACCCAGGGCTGTTCCTGGCGAGCGTGCAGCACGTGCATGCACGCAGGCGCAAAATTTTAGGGGCGCAAAATTGACGGTCATTCAGTATTCTTTATTACAAATTAAAAAAAAAAATAAAAAAAATTCTCTTATTTTAACATTTCAATATGTCTAAAAATTTTACCAAGCGTTTGCCTTAACAATAGCACAAATAATGTGTTCTCTCCATAGTTTCCTTGTTGGACACTAGATGCCCCGACTTTTAAATTTATTTGTTCGATTTTAATCTGGCATGATATTTTAGGAAAAATTAATATAGTAAGTAAAATACTACAAGATCCGAATAGAAACTTAAATGACTGCCATAAAGAAATTGAAAATCTAAATCTTTATTTTAACGAAAAACGGTCAGAAAAAAATTTTGATTTGCTCATCAATAAAGCTAAAGAAGAAGCAGAAAAAAACGATGTAGAGCAGATATTCCCAATAGTACGGCAACGAAAAATTAAGCAACAATTTTCATATGAAAGTAAGGATGAATCTGTAGCAGATCCAAAGCAAAAATTTAAAATCGATTTTTATTTTCTAATTTTAGATACAACCATTTAGTCTTCACAAAAGCGGTTTGAGGGTATAAACAAATTTCAAAATTTATTTGGTTTCTTATGTAATTTTGAAAATTTAGAATCTGACTTAATTAAAGAATCATGTGTAAATTTAGATACCGCATTGCAAGTTGAGATTAATGGAGTAATATCTAAAGACATTGACGGCTTAGATTTACATAATGAAATTTCAACATATAAAATTCTTAATCCTAAAAATACTACTGATTCATCCTTTCCCATAGACATTTTAAATTATATAACTAAAAAAAATCTACAGTCTCTTTTTCCAAATTTATTTATAGTCTTAAGGATATGCCTTACATTACCCATTTCAGTAGCTTCAGATGAAAGAAGTTTTTCTAAGTTAAAACTAATAAAGAATTATTTAAGGACATCCATGAGTCAAGAACGCCTATCAGATTTGGCCATTAATTCGATTGAAAATAATATTTCTGAGGCTCTTGATCATAATCAGATGATCAACGAGCTTGCATCCGTGAAAGCCAGACGTGTTTTGTTTTAGGTATATCATTCCTCTTTTGTTTTGTTCATTACAAAAATAGTATGTTTTCATTTTTGAAACGTTTATTTTTTATCATTAAAATATTTCTGTAACCTACCATATAAGTACTAGGTATAATATTGTTTTGTGTTTTTGATATTGTTTATTTTATTTAGATTAATTTTATTCTCCTTTAATTTTCTTGTGAATGTACTGCTTTTAGTTCCCACTATTTATTATATTTCATAAACAATCGAGTAAATAATCTTAGTGATATATTGATTATAAGTACTGTTTATACCGTTTTTTTTTGTTTCTTTAGGGTATACATATTTTTCTTTTGATATACTTACCAAATATTTTTTGTGATTTTGTTTGTTTTGGTAATTTAATAAATATTTTTTCTAATTACATTTCAAATCATTGCCAGTTTTTCGCGAAATATAAAAAAAAAATAGGACCATTTTTTTTAACTAGAGGCGCACCAAAGAAACCTGCACGTAGGCGCCAGACACCCCAGAAACGGGCCTGAATGTACCCCTTTTTATATTGATGTATGCCCTTTATATTAATCGAGTAAAAAGTCTTATATTATCTAATCTTATCATGGAGTGGCCACTTAATCGTCATATATTACTTTCCCCCAATTTCAAACAGAGTATAGACTATGGAGCCATATTATCCTCTTCGTAGTGATAGTTCGGTTCTCGCAGAACTAGAATATTTCCATCAGAACTTAAGCTGGTTAAAATATCACTTGTATCACCAAATTAAACCAAAAAAAAACTTGTTACTAAGAGAATAAAATCATTATAGTAGTAGAGTAGGTATTAAAAGTATCCTTTTTTCTCACCCTGAATAAAATCTTTATGAAACACAAGAAAGCCAACAAGCATTTGGAACTAAAGTATACCCCGAAAACTGTTTTTTACAATTTTGTTGAACCAGTGATTCTTTTAAAACCGAAAAATAAAGAAAAACTATATTTGGAAAGAAATGGCGTCCCCGTGAAAGCTTGTTAAACTTGCACTGTTTAATTAAAATTCATACAAACCAAAACTAATTAATCTACCCCAAGACCAAACAATTAGCCCAAATGTCTCCCCAGATATTTAATTTTAAATATACAGTGATTGGCTAAAATATGGACCAAATTCATTTAAAAATCAGGTATTAATTTTTTGAAAAAACGCTCGGACACGTCGATTATAATTTTTTCTTCCGAATTTTTTGCCTCAAAAAGAAGTTATACAGGGTGTGTAAAAAAGTAGATGTAGCAAAAGTTTTTTGTAATTTAAATAGAGTTCTATTGTTTTCAGTCGAATTTTGAATTCTACGTCAAATTCTGCGCATAATTCATGTAGCATACCCTATCCTTATCTCTAACGGTTTTAGAGAAAAATTACATCGTAAAACGAAATTTTTCCTTAAAAAAAGTTACATGTACCTACTTAAAGGTAAACAGGTAAATTTAAATGTCACTACGATAACAAGTCATGTGTCACTCAAAAATAATTTTAGGTATAATTTTGAAAAACAGTGATCATGGTGCATTTAAATGAAACTCAAAGAATCGAAATTTTAATTTTAAATGGATGTGGAGACAAAACAAAAATCAAGAAGAAGTTTGTAACTTGTTTAGCGCTAAGTATCCAGAACGACCGATTACAAGATCTACAGTGAGTAAAATTGAGAAGAAATTCAGGGAAACAGGGAATGTAAAGGATCGTCTACGGCCAGGTCGTCCAAAAATTAGTGAAAACACAAAATTGAACATTTTGTTAAAAGTTGAAGATAATCCACATAGTGCATCCACTGAAGTAGCCCTTAATAATGATGTGAGCCGACGATCTGTTTTACGGGTATTGAAACAAGAAGAGTACCATCCGTACAAAATTAGATTGCTGCACGAGCTAAACGAAGATGATCCCGACCGCCGACTACAGTTTTGTGAAACTATGATGAAAATTTGCAACTTAAATCTATTTTTCCATCGCAACATACTTTTTAGCGATGAAGCCACGTTTTGTTTAAATGGTTCGGTAAACAGACAAAATTTTCGGTATTGGAGTACAAATAATCCCCGTTGGATGAGAGAACAGCACACGCAAAACCCACAAAAAGTAAATGTTTGTGCAGGAATATTAAATGATAGAATTATTGGACCTTTTTTCTTCGATGGAAATCTTACAGGAGACTTCAAAATGAATTAATTCCCACACTAGCAGCGGATTTTCCAAATCCGAATTAGCCTAATCTACCAGAAGCGTCTATTTGGTTTCAGCAGGATGGTGCTCCGCCTCATTTTGCTTGACAAGTACGAGAGTATTTGAATACTATGAATACTGTATTTCCCGAACGATGGATAGGTAGAAGAGGACCCATACGATGGCCTGCAAGATCTTCCGATCTTACATCAATGGATTTCTTTCTTTGGAGTTATTTGAAATCAAAAGTGTATAAGGATAAACCACAAAATTTGGAAGACTTAAAATTTAAAATTAGATATGAAATTAGGCCAATTAATGAAAATACTGTAAATAATGTTTTAGAAGGGTTTTTAAGTAGATTGGCATATGGTCAAGAAGTTAATGGTTGGCATTTTCAACACTTAATAAAATAATTTTCGTTTTATGATGTAATTTTCCTCTAAAAACCGTTAGATATAAGGATAGGGTATGCTACATGAATTATGCACGAATTTGACGTAGAATTCAAAATTCGACTGAAAAAAATAGAGTTCTATTTAAAATACCAAAAATTCGGAAGAAAAAATTATAATCAACGTGTCCGAGCGTTTTTTCAAAAAATTAATACCTGATTTTTAAATGAATTTGTCCCATATTTTAGCCCATCACTGTATAGGGACCTGTGCTGCCTCATTGTGGGGGCCCTGGGGAAGACGGTGGCCGGAGGGCGTAGGGAAATCTGTTTTTTTAAGGTCTCTCGAAGGTTCATTGAGTGTTGGGTGTTGCATTGAAATTTATTTATTTGTTTTCTCCATTTTTGAATTAATGTATGTATACTTAACGCAAAATAAAAACCGATGCACGTCATACCCTTCGAGTAACATCAGTTATCGATAGTGTTGCCAGCTTGTAACCAAAATATCCGAGTGAGGGAATTACACAGTTTTTTTTTCATAAAAACAAAATAAATATACAAAAAATTCCCATAGTTTAGGTATATATTTGTTTACTGCATAATACCTGTTACCATCAACTTTAGTAGATCCAACACTTCTTGTATTTTCATCTTACCAAGATCGACCATTGGCACCATTCTGAAAAATTTATGTGTCATCCAAGAAAACGAATTGGTTCAAGAATGCTTCTTTCTCTTTAATATATTCTTTCAAATATACCAGTCGTTTGAAAGCTACATGGGAAAGTTTCATAAGCCCTCGCCTCAGTTCATCTTTTTACCATACGAAACCTATTTTCTTGAAGAGGCTTCTTAAAGAGTTAAGACAACCATCAAACAGTTCTCTGTCTTTTAATTTCTAATTTAAAGTTGTCAAAGTTACATGATGTTCTAAAAAAAAGTTACAGCTTATGGATAACCGACTTGCTTCGTACATTCCATAAATAGTGTCACGGTTAGAACTTATATCCAATCTTCACACATTTACAACTCTCTTTGAACTAGAACGTTTGTTTTAAGGTGATTATAATAATTTATTTGCCTTAACTGTTGTTGAAATTGCGCTTACAGTGGAGATATTCACATTTAGGGCAGCTGCTACACGCTAAAAATTAGTAAAGTAGAAACAAAATATCTAGAACTTAACATGCTCTTTAAATTTACTTGTCTGTACTACTGTCAAGGGTAACAATAGGCCATTGTTGTTAAGTTCTTCCTAAAAAATTGCTTCTTGCTATTAGCTCTTTGCACTGACTATTTGAATGCTTCGGCATTTTTCGCAAATAGTAAACAACGTAATCGACAGAGATATGTATGTGCACTTTTGATTCTCTTAATAGAACAGTTTTTTAATGCTATTTATGAAAAGACCTGGAGTTTTTTTTGTTAAAAAAATAGACGCACAGCAACACGGAACCACGAACAATTAAGGTTAGTTTTGCATGAAACGTCAAACCAAACCAATGAACGAGCTGGCGCCACCGCACCGTTTACAGTTGTGTTGCCAACTATTGGCCAATAAAATTCAAATCATCTTAATTTTTACAAGCTTAAATAAACAAAATATTTGCTATAAGTGGGTTAGTATCAAAGAAGAATACTTTAATTCTGTAGTAAATTCAATATCGCATAAAGTTTTAATATTTTTTGCCTAAATTTAATTTCCTCGTGTTTTCTTACGGATCTCGGTTTTTGTTTTGCATCAATTTTATTTTATGTATCTGCGACTTGCGATTGCCGATGGTGTTTCAATTTTAGCTGCAATTTGACAGGATCAACACCTCTTGGGTAGAAATATAATTTTAAAGCAATGTACCTCTTTTTATATTGATGTATGTCTTTTATATTAATCGAGTAAAAAGTCTTATATTATCTAATCTTATCATGAAGTGGCCACTTAATCGTCATAATATATTACTTTCTCCCAATTTCAAACAGAGCATAGACTATGGAGCCATATTATCCTCTTCGTAGTGATATTTCGGTTCTCGCAGAACTAGAATATTTCCATCAGAATTTCAGCTGGTTAAAATATCACTTGTATCACCAAATTAAACCAAAAGAAAACTTGTTACTAAGAGAATAAAATCATTATAGTAGTAGAGTAGGTACCTATTAAAAGTATACTTTTTTCTCACCCTGAATAAAATCTTTATGAAACACAAGAAAGCCAACAAGCATTTGGAACTAAAGTATACCCCGAAAACTGTTTTTTACAATTTTGTTGAACCAGTGATTCTTTTAAAACCGAAAAATAAAGAAAAACTATATTTGGAAAGAAATGGCATCCCCGTGAAAGTTTGTTAAACTTGCACTGTTTAATTAAAATTCATACAAACCAAAACTAATCAATCTACCCCAAGACCAAACAATTAGCTCAAATGTCTCACAAGATTTTTAATTTTAAATATATAGACTGAAAATGTATCTTTTGCGTTTCATAGCTCCGGGAGTTTATTTGCCAGAATTCTTTATTTTGATCGATTCCTGGCTAACCTCGGTTTTTCAGGAAAGCTTTTGGTAAAGAAATGCTAACGCGTGGGAAAAAAACTCCTGGGTAAATTAAATACAGAATGAAACCGGTAATTTTTTCTGACATAAATGTGTAAAAATATCTTCTTTTAGATAATTGCCATCATTTTTGTGATAAGTCAACTTAGTATCGATCCTTCACAACCGTTGCCTATTCCAGTTGCCAAGAGAAACGACGCAACGGCTTTTGGTTGGTAAGTAATTTTTACTGATTGAAATATCATATAGTGCGTTTCCCTCCTCCCTTCTTGTTTATCTTTGATTGACACATCTGAGGATAGTTCTTTTCACGTGAAATGGTTCTGATTTAATGACTGCAATAAAATGGGTGCTAAGTGCAGTCGTAAATACCCGTAAATGCCCAATATTCATTTTCGGGGCTGAATTATAATCGTTTCTGCGTAAGGTTAAATTAAAAAATTAAATTGAAAACCCATCCGCCGACCCAGAGAGAGATGAAAGGGTCTCCAGGACGGTACAGTTATATCATAGTATGAATCATCCTGCTCAAAGCGTTTCAGATGTTACGACAGATGAGGTAAAAGGTAATATTGCAAACTTAAATGTCAAGAAGGCCCCGGGTTTCGATGGTATTAAAAATGCTGCATTGCGCAATCTGCAAAACAACATCATCAGGGATATAGTAAACCTTTCACAGGTAATAATCGAAGAAGGCTACTATCCGTGTGTGTGGAAAAAAGCAAAAGTTATATTGATCCTAAAGCAAGACGAAGACCCGACACAGGTGGTAAGTTAGAGGCCAATAAGTCTGTTGTCAAGTCTAGCGAAAATTATTGAAAAAATAATACTCAGTCGGCTGGTTGACTCTGTCATCGAGCGTAATGTTCTTCCGGTCGTTATTAAACTCACCTATAGATAAGAAAGGTGCTTTGAAAATAAATTACCCATTGAAAGGTCAACTATTAAAGTCGCCTCCAACCCTTCGTCCCTAATAAAATCCCACAATTAAACCCGCCGCTAGATTTTATTGATCATATTACCTGATTTTATGGATTACTTTATTTAAGAAGACTCTTTTTTTAAATTGGAACTATTTTTAGAGAAATAAAAAAAACACATTGGTCACTTTAAAAAAATCAAACAGGCTTTATTATCCACAACATTACATTACATGTACATAGATACATACCGGGTGTTGCATCGTCGAGCGGGACATAGGAAATCCCATGTAATTTTAAATGGGGTCAATTATTGGCTTCCCTAATTATTTTAGAGAAAAATTCTATTTAGGTTTATTAAAGAGCACTAAAACCCACATTCAAAAGAATAACTTTAGATATTTTTGATGAGCCCGTTTACGGGTTATCGCCGATTTCTTTTTAACTATTTCTCCTTTTTATGGGGGCCATAAAAAGGAGAAATAGTTAAAAAGAAATCGGCGATAACCCGTAAACGGGCTCATCAAAAATATCTAAAGTTATTCTTTTGAATGTGGGTTTTAGTGCTCTTTAATAAACCTAAATAGAATTTTTCTCTAAAATAATTAGGGAAGCCAATAATTGACCCCCATTTAAAATTACATGGGATTTCCTATGTCCCGCTCGACGATGCAACACCCGGTATACATTTAGTCATAACTAAAAAAACTTAACTTAAATATAAACAACGTTTGCAATGTCAACACAATACTGGACTTTTAATTAATTTTTTTAATTTAAATTTTGGCGAAAATGTCAAAATAAAAGATATAATGGAACTGTCCTAATGAGCACTATTCAAAAAAGACAAACATTTTGATAAAAGTTAATCTAGATAAGAGACCATTTTGATATTCTGCTATTTTACTTGCAATCAGTGTTTGCCTTTTTCTTATAGACTGATCCCGTATTCGAACGGGCTCATTTAGACTTTGAAGTTTAATATGGGTATCAGTCTGGAATGTTAGCAGTACATCAGTAAAAGTACATATTGAGGGGTGGGTATTATTAAAACTACTGTTAAATTTAGAATGAAATGCTTCACAAGCATTGGTGCTTCTCTCGATACTTTCAGATAACTGGGCCCATAATTCAGGAGGAAACCTGGCATCCTCAGAAATGAAATAGTCAACTAAATAGTCTGAAAACCTTTAAACTCTTTTGTCTTGTGGCTAAATCGAATTTAAATCAAAACAATAACAATCTCCAACTTCATTCTGATTTAAAAAGCATAAACCAAAAATGTAATGTAACCAATGACCAATTTCGCTATCTTAGTCTTTATATTCACCTACCAGTCCGCACTTTTGAATATTCCTATACCATGCCTGAGTTAAGTGAAATTTACAGCCTATTATTTTTGTTTCACTCCAAGTCGAACGACAGGCATTATGTATAACTAGTTCAAAGTCTATTACAATAATTTTAGGCCTTAATATTAGTTGAAGCGATTGACATTTATGACATAAAATTTGAAATAAACATTTATATGTCTCTTGCCGTTTGTCAGGCAGTAAACAAAAAACTAAAGGTATAAAAAGACCATTCATTAGTAGTATGTGTAATGTAAATAATTGATAAAAATATTTTGCGCAGTGAGAAAATGTTCCATCTGCATAGATTTTTTCACTTGACATAATGTTCTAATGTTACTCTAGCAAGAAAAAACAATAATTTTATTAGACCTATTACTATTAAATAAAAAATCCTCTTCTTTAATTGTCTTAATGGAAAGATTTTCAACAGCGTCGAAGATTTCTTCCATGTTTTTGGGAAGAGGTGGTAAAATTTTTTCTCTTTGATTTTATAAATTAGTCCGAACGCAGGTTTGGTCTTTAACGGAAAAAGTCTGCAGACAGCTCTTGTTTTCATTTAATTGGAGGTGAATAATTTTTGAAGGCTTCCCGTGAATATCATCTGTAGCTTTTCTCTTGACACCTGCTGTGATCAGTTGTGGGTGTGTTTTTTTTTTAACATCGACCTCGTGCGAATGGTCTAACACTTTGCGAGTAATCACGTAGTCTCTTCCCACTGTATATACTTTGGCCTTGCAGGTTCGATGTGCACATCGCCAAGAAGTTTCTCCACTTTTTAACTCACGATTTATAACAAAATTAGCAGACTCCACAACTAAAAGAGGTTGTCCACGCTGACTGTATGAAATGACTGGTTGCACCTTGTAAACCCCGGATTTTGAGGAGAGGTGTTTCGGCAATTTGAAAATAACCGTTCTGTAAATACCCGAGCAGTCGCAGATGCCATGCATGTAAATCATGTCAGTGTATTGGAGGTTGTTCATGAAAAGCTTCTTCGCTCCTACCATCTTCAAAAGTGCAAGCATTGGAAACAAATGATTTCATGCCCCGCGTAGAATTTTGCCAGTGGTTTCTTGACCGGTGTACACAAGACCCTCAATTTCCAAAATATGTACTTTTTACTGATGAGGCTGTGTTTACAAAACAAGGAATTTTTAGTTCTCGAGATAGTCATGTGTAGACTGAGGAAAGCCCTCATGATGTTCACATAAGGGGGTATCAAGATAGGTTTCCGGTCAACATGTGGCCGGCATTGTTGGAGAACGATTAATTGGACCGATCATGTTGCCTCCTCGTTTAACCGATACTATTTATCTGAATTTTTTAAAAAATGTGTTACCAGAATTGTTACATGATCTGGCCTAAATATACGACAGAACTTATGGTTCCAACATGATGAAGCGCCAGCTCATTTTTCACTTCTTGCCCGCAAGAACCTAAATGAAAGTTTTAGAAGACATTGGAATTGCCGTGGAGGCCCTGATACCTGGCCAGGGCGCTCCCCAGATCTAACACCTTTAGATTTTTTTCTTTGAAGGTATATAAAAAGTCTCGTTAACGAAACTCCAGTCGGGTCAAAAGAAGATTTGATGGCTAAAATTTTCGCTGTGCCAGAAACGTTCAACAGTTTTTTAAAGTAAAACTTTATTGCAAGATTACTATTATGGATATCTATATTTCAACGGGAAAAACCATGTCCGCCACGTTTAATAATCTTTGGTTTTAGACGAAAAGCTACTTGGGAGATATTTATTTCTGAACCACCTGGACTTTCTGCAGTGTTTCGAAACTCCTATCGTAGCGACCCTGACGCGCATTAAATAAAATATTTGAAATGTGATGTTGAACAACGTTGCACGTTGAACGGGTGTAGTTTTCCAACTTATTGCTGACAAATGAACCAAAACTTTCACATTCTTTAACGGCTGGCCGCAATCTAGTATCGAAATTTTGAGAAGTTTTTTTCTCAAATGGTGATTACTGTTGTCATAATTTCGTCAGTTGACGTTTCTGGAACACGACGGACGGGATTCGTCATCATTGAGCGCGTTTGCATTCCTCGCCGTTTCACTAATTTCATCTGTTTTGTTTGTAGTCACTCACACCTCCCCTACGAGATTATCTCCATTTCGTTGTAATTCTCAATCTAAAAAAAAATACAGTACATCCGTTTAATTGCTATTCCATATTGAAATCTAAAACCGTAACTGTATTTCGATTGGTCTATCGGCAATAAAATTCGAAGGCCCGACAAGTTGCCCTAATATAGGGTTGAATTCAGTTTGACAAATATTCTCGCACAGTGTTTCGTTTGCTGTTATTCTTTGTTATCAATATTTTGATATAAATATTGGTATTTTTTTATTCGTTTTACTTGTTATATTATCGCAATACTGGCGACAATCAATTATGGTTATTAATACTTTATATTTAGTTCGGCCCTGTAAAATGTTTTGAAGCTTTGATATAAATTTGACATTGATTGTTTACTACATGCAGCCACAAATCACCGAAATTTATTTCGGTGATTTGTGCATGCAGCTTAGATTTGAATATGAAAAGCTGGATTTATAAACTCGGAAAGTTGGCGAGGTTGAGGTTCAGTTGGCGCTGGAAATAAGAGTTCAATTTAAACTAAAGGGAACACTCAGTTCAATTTATATAAACTCACTAAACTCAGTTTGTGCAAAGTTCGTAAGTTTCAAAAAGTTCCCGTGTAGTTCGAGATAACCAAATTTTATGTTCGGAGTCCGAGAGGTTCGTTTCGACCAATGAAGATGATATTTTAAAGTCACGTGGTTACAGCGAAATGTCAAATGTATTTTCGTTGTTTACGTCACCCTTCCGTCATTTGTATTTGGATTTTGTGTTTGTTGTAAGCTTAGTATTGTGTTTTGTGCCAGAAATTGGAAAACTAGAAATGAATAGTATAGAGAATGATGACACTAATTTATTGTTACTAGAGTTAATCCAAATTTATGAATTTATCTACAACACTATCACTCTATTGGACAAAAATTTCAACCAATCAAAAAACAACTTTCCGAACTTCGCTACTGACTTCATAAATGCCATATTCTGAACTGTAGAATATCGAACCTCAACAACTTGAACATAACTTCAACCTCGTCAACTTTTCGGGTTTATAAATCCAGCTTATAGTCACTCTCCGCCTTTATAGGTTACTATTTAGGGGTTTTAAGTTGTTGACTGAGTTATGTCAATGAAGTAAGTTAAATCCCTAAAATAGTGCTTTAATATTCTTATATACTTGTTTAACCTTTTTGCTTCACATCATTTATAATCAGTTTCTTTTATTTATTGACAAATAATTGCTCTTTTTTATCTTAAAGGTGGAATAGCGGTCCCAGCTTTGGCGGATCCAGTCACAATCGTCATCATGGTTGGGGAAGACCAAGGCCCATACAAACCCTAATATTCGGCTATGTCGCTCAACAGGCTTTGCAATATTACTTTGGAGGGGGAAATGGGGGAGGGGGAGGATGTAGCGGTAAAAAATGTTAGAATATTACAGATAGGGGAAGTTAAAGCCTAACGACATACAGTTTGTTAATTCATTAATTAATAGCTGTTAAAAAGTAATCCTATGTCATCATTCTTTTGTTTTTTACAAAGATTAATTATTATAGTCAAATCTGGTCTTATCTGGCGGGTCCAAAGGTCACCGATTATATGAATCAATTCGAAAATTCCAAAACTCATCAAAATGTTGTAAATAAAAACCAATATGGCCGTATATGGGCAGCTGATTTTCCATAAAATTGAATGTTAATAGGTTAACCGTTAACTTGAAACTATCAGTCATAATAAAAATGACGGGTCTCGTTCCAAAATTAATTTCTCAGGGGTGCGTTCGTATTATTGCAGACGGTTAACACAATAGTTTTACATTTAACAAATTTAATAACCAAAATGATGGTGGAAAACTAGATAAACAATATACAGTAAAACCCCTGACTAGCGACCACCAAAAATGTCGATGAAATGTTAAATAAATTAAACAAATTTTAGTTTATTTCAGCAGATAATAATAAATTAAATATAAAAAAAATCAAATTACACATTGGCTAAATTTTTGTTGTGTAATATCAGGCTAAAAAAATATTTCCAATTTAATAGGTTACCTACTTCAAAAGTCAACGAGAAAAAGCTACTAGAGCCGGTGAGGTATCAAATCCCAAATTTATTTTACACGTATTTTGCCCCTGTTAAGCCAATAAGCGCACCGCTAAAAATAAGTGGGAGAAAGAAACTTATAAAGTCTAAACCGGTCTCAAAATGCGGGTCCAAAGCTCACGGATCATATAAGTCAATTCGAAAATTCCACAGCTTATATCAAAATGCTGTGAGACTATGTAGGTATCAATATACCCGGAGAAAAGATACATAGTTTTATTATTTTAACTGTCGTGAAGTCGTGAAGATAGCCAGATAAAATATTATTATTTTTGCAAAAATTATGTACATAATAGTACAGGGGTGGCGAATCTTTATGTATTAACGTGCATTTTTTCTAAAGAAATGTTTGATGAGGCCATAGACGTGCCGTCGCAATTCGTAATATAATAATTCATAGTAAACTTTGTGATCGGTGGCGAGCCAAAATTTTATGTCGCGTGCCATTGGTTCGCCATCCCTGTAAATAGTATACCTTAAATGTATTTATTAAAAACGACAATAATAACCAATGTAATTTATTTTAACAATTTTACCACTAAAACCTAAAAATTTAATGGCATTTAGTCTGATAAACTATTTCGAAAATGAAAGAAAAAGTGGAAATTGGCCAACCAACATGCAGGAAACCGTAGCGAAAGCACTGGGAATTAGTTTAAGGACTGTGAAGAATAATGTGCATGAAAGAAAGCATAATATAATACCGAAGAATACTAAAAAATGTAAACAAAGAAAACCGTTAATAAATTAATTATAGACTAAAAACTGTCACTTATAAAATCTGAAAAGTCCTAGTTGTCTGAGTAGTCTTCGAATGGAGCATTTATCATTGGCGCTACTTCGACATCTAGTACCTACTTGTTCTCGATCCCACCAATCCCTTATTAATATTTCTGTATGTTCCACTGATTTCTTCCAGTACTCTTGTGTAATATGATCCAAAGAAACTTGCCAACCTATTTGTACTTGGTCGGATTTAAGACCATCTTCACCATCACCTACATGTTTTTCATAATAAGACTTTGCCCCGGCCCATATTAATTCTATTGCGTTAAACTGGCAATGATATGGCGGCAGTCGTAGAACCTCATGGCCATATTCACGCAATATTTCATCTACCGCGTATATTCTTGGTTTTTTAAGAGACTTTGCCATTGATAGGAGTTCCGATTTAAGCATATTTGGTGAAGGATTTTGGTTGTGTTTTTCAAGCCACTCATAAATATCATTTTTCCTCCAAGATGAAGTAGGCTGTTTATTTAAAATTCGTGAATGATATGATGCATTATCTAATACAATTAAAGACGGAGAATCCAAATTTGGTATCAATTGAACTTTTAACCATTTTTCAAACATTTCGCAATTCGTTACAGAACCAGCATGTAAAATAATGAACCGCTTTCCCGTGCCACATCCCTTTTTCCTTTTCACGCTTTTCACAGAATCATCTTGCCAAGATTTTGAACCACTTTCATTTGAAAATATCCACGTTTCGTCTAAAAATACCACTTTTCTAAATTTCGATTTGTAATTCTCCGTATAATTTTAACATTGAAAATGTTAACATTGAAAATGTTTATATTATCGCACGGGCACGTTAGTAGGGGTACGGAATTCGAAATTCTTGTGTTGCATTTGTCCCTGACGTCACACGTCACGTTCGCGATCGAGCGACGAGCGTAGCAATCGGCCATCGGCCGTCGCCATAGAGTGGTTTGGCTGGCGTGGCTGGAGCGCGCTTCAGATCATATTCGTATTTCGTAGTGGAAGCGCTAATTCCTCTTTGGCGGTTATGTATGATTTATAATGAACGCCGATAACATTAGTTGCATGCTGTTGTTGGAGGAAGAAGACGAAGAGGAGATGTTAGACCAAATTCCTCCATTTAGACAAACGTCATATTAACACTTGAATTTATACTATAGGTACCATATTTAAATCAAAGCTGCAGCATACCAAGTAAACAAATCAATTTGATTAAGACGTCAAAGTATCAAAACATTTTAAAATTGTATTATTAGTTGGTATATCCGAAAAACATATCAAAATTAGAAAAAAGTCAGTGGCGTGTATTTTTTTGTCAATAATATCCGTTAAGTGTTTCCCGGGACGCCACTGGACTTAATAAATTTAATCTAGTTAGAGCAAATTAAGCCTCTTATCATTATGAATGACGGTACCAAACTGCAATCAAATCGGGAAAAGGATATTTACAAAAATAATAAAAAAAACGATTTTTTTAAAAAGCTTAACACCCTGTACATGAAAAACAGGGCAACTCCGGACACATGTTCAGGTTAGTTCAGGTTAGTACTCCTGAAACACCCTGTATACATACAAATACAACGGTCAAAAACACAAATATTTATATCAAAATATTGATAACAAACAATAACACCAAACAATGCAATAATGCGAAAATCACCGGTAAACTAAATTCAACCCTGTCGCCCAGGGCCTTTTAGTTTTATTGCCGCTTGACCAATCGAAATAGAGTTACGGTTGTCATTAAGTACTGGTCAACGTTTCCTTCGTATGCATAATCTTGGATTTGAATATGGTATAGGGTAGACTGGGGCAAGTGTAAAAATGGGGTAAGTAAATCAGAGCGCCAATCAGGCAATATTGAAAGTTTACTTGTCTGTGTGGTTCGAGGTAACTAACTATACATTAGCGCTGTTAAATTATCTACTACCGGCGAGTTACCAGGTGTTTTTTTCTTTCTGAGTAGTCATTTGTAACATAACCTCCGAATCGGTCCGTTGAATAGTGTGTGATATCTACATAAAAAATTGGTCAAAGGTAAAAACTTATAATATACTTTTAGTTTTATTGCATTTTCTTGTGTTTAGTCAATTGTTGTAGCTTTAAAATACTATATACCGATCAAATCTGAAAGCGGTTTTTACTCACGAACAGGTTTGCACTTCCCCCATAAAAAACATAATGTGGGGTATGTGTGAAAATTGTAATGGGAAAGTGTAAAGGTTAGTTTACACTTGCCCCATTTCGTCCGGGACTTTGTAAATTTAAATAATGTTCCCAATCCTTTTAAGAGCAATATGCCAGGCATAGATTGGCTAATATTGAAGTTTAAACAACGTCACACTTTGAGTATGAAAAACTCACAAAGCTTAGAGTACTGCAGGAACAAATCTACGGACCGATTCATAATAGACCAATATTCTGTTTTATTGGAGAAGGCTATATTGGAGTTGTGTCTTCAGGATCGTCCTAAATGTATTTACAATTTAGATGAAACTTCACTGTGTACAGACCCTTCTCGTCTTAAAATTGTTGGCGCGAAAGGCAAACCCTCTTCAAGACTGATTGCTGGATCGGGCAGAGAAAATATAACCGTCCTGGCAGGAGCAAGTGCTAGTGGTAGAAAATTGCCACCATTGATAATATTTAAAGACAATTGGATTTCAGAAAGAAATGAAGACCTCTTCAAAGACACCGTATATGCAGCCAGCGCCAATGGATGGATGACCTCCGAAATATTTAGAAATTACTATCTAAAGACTTTTATTCCTTTGGTTCGTGATCAGGCACCAATTATTGTTATGTATGATGGGCATGTCTCGCATGTGGATTGCTTATTAATTCAAGCCGCAAGAGAAGAAAATATTCATATACTTAAACTGCCAGCCCATACAAGTCATTTACTTCAACCTCTCGATTTGAGTGTGTTTAAATCCTTTAAGGCAATATGGGAGAGGGAAGTAATAACATAGCAAAGACGTTATCAGGGACAATGACTACCAAAAAGGGAATTCGCCACATTGCCAGTGAAAACCTGGACGGAAGTAGATTCCGGAATCATAAAAACAGGATTCAGAAAGGGTGGTATAGGGCCTGCCTATGGGGAGGAGCAATTAAATGCTGCAGTAAATGCCGTCAATCAAGGTCAATTAACCATGTCGATGGCTAGTACCGAATTCAGAATCTCATACATTACAATCTACTGTAGAATAACCGGACGCCGTGGCGAAAAAAGCAAGACACAGGGCCGACCTCTAATACTTTCTTGACAAGATGAGTGTCAACTGGCCGAAAATATAAAAACAATGGAGAAGTGGGGATATGGATTAAATTCGAGAGCTTCAAGAAAAAGTCCGGGACTTTGTAACTTTAAATAATATTCCCAATCCTTTTAAGAACAATATGCCAGGCACAGACTGGCTAATAAAGTTTAAACAACGTCACTCTTTGAGTATGAAAATACCACAAAGCTTAGAGTACTGCAGAAAGAAATCTACGGACCCATTCATAATGGACCAATATTTTGTTTTATAGGAAAAAGCTATATTGGAGTTGGGTCTTCAGGATCGTCCTGAATGTATTTACAATTTAGATGATACTTCACTGTGTACAGATCCTTCTCGTCTTAAAATTGTTGGCGCGAAAGGCAAACCCTCTTCAAGAATAATTGCTGGATCGGGCAGAGAAAATATAAAATTGCCACCATTGATAATATTTAAAGACAATAATGTAGAGTTCCTGGATTTCAGAAAGAAATGAAGACCTCTTCAAAGACACCGTATATGCAGCCAGCGCCAATGGATGGATGACCTCCGAAATATTTAGAAATTACTTTCTAAAGACTTTTATTCCTTTGGTTCGTGATCAGTCACCAATTATTGTTATATATGATGGGCATGTCTCGCATGTGGATTGCTTATTAATTCAATCCGCAAGAGAAGAAAATATTCATATACTTAAACTGCCAGCCCATTCAAGTCATTTACTTCAACCTCTCGATTTCAGTGTGTTTAGATCCTTTAAGGCAATATGGGAGAGGGAAGTAATAACATGGCGAAGACATCATCAGGGACAATGACTACCAAAAAGGGAATTCGCCACATTGCTAGTGGAAACCTGGGCTGAAGTAGATTCCGGAATCGTAAAAACAGGATTTAGAAAGGGTGGTATTGTTCCATTTAATAGACATGTTATTCCTAAAGAAAAATGACATCGATGCCCTAAAAAGATAGGAGGAACACTTGAAAAATCAAAGATCTGTAACAGATTTACAACCGAGGCCAGAACGCATTGATAATAAAAGGAATGAACATGATGCTGTAGCACCGAATGTAACAGAAAAAACCGCTACTTTCGAACAGTCAATGTTAAAAACAGTAAAGCCTTCTACATCTGGCGCTTCATTTAAAAGGAAACTAGCATCTAATGCAGAATTACTTAAAGCTCCTTCATCAGCATCTAGTGCCACCAATCTCAAAGCAATTGTCAGCTCTGATCAAAATGAAGAAAATATAATAAATAATCATCAGGATCCTCTAACTGAAGCTGTAGTACCAGCTACAACCGAAAATCGGCAAGAAAAGAAGGCAAGTTTTGATGAACTACTACTTGATTCGTTCCGACAGAGTCCTTCTTCTAATCCAAGGAAACGAAAGCGCTTAATTCAAGGTGGCCAAACCATGGCAGGTACTATCGCAAGTAGTCAGTCAAAACTCTCAACAAGTTCATCTACTATATCTAAACCAGCTATGAAAATTGACCGAAAGAGTAAACAAAGTCGGCCAAGTCCGTATCAATTTGAATCCAGCTCCAGTGAATCAGATAATGAAAGTGTACCTTTTATGGAATCGGATCAAAGTTTCACTGTAGAATCGGATTGCGAAGATCAGATTCCTGAAATAAACAAAGACAATATTTCCATTGGAGACTGGGTACTGTTTAAATACACATTACCAAAAGCAAACAAACATTTTATTGGCCAGGTAAACACTGTTGACAACGGCTTTGAAATCAAGTTTACTAGAAAATTAAAAGACAAACCTCAACCGGCAGTAACACGCCGAGGAGGTTTTCATTTTAATGTGAAATTTGCGGGATAAAATATTTAACAAAGTTCCATAAAATTATTCGAATTTTTAAACTTTAGGTTTCTTTTCTGTTTTAGTTTCTTTCTCCTTGGAAATAATTCCTACTGTTTTAGAGATTAAAGCCAAACATTGGGTTTTGAACGGATAAATACGTTTATAAAAATATTATTCTTGTTATTAGGAGTTTTTTGAGGGTTATTTTGGATTACTTATTATTTTTCAGAGGTACCTTTTAATTTTTCGTTTTTATGATTTGTTTGGCTAACTATTTTCCAACAATAAAAGTCATAACTTCCCAGATTTTTATTTTTTTTAAGCATGTAAAAAGAAAAATTAGCATGGGAGATATAAACTTCATTTGCACTTTTCCATTACCACTTCTGCGAACATGCATGGAAATTGTATTTCGATTTTACACTTTCCCTTTTTGAGGTAAGTGTAAAATTTCGGTACAAAAAAAATAATCATTCAAATCTCAAGATCTCAAAAATAATTCATGAGTGCCCTATGCAGTATGAAAAGTAACATATTAAACTACTACTTTCTTACAAAGACACTTTTATAAATACTGTATATTTAAAGTAGGAAGGAAATAAACTTGAACTATTAAAAAGGGCTTCGCACTTGCTCCAGTCTACCCTAATTATAAGCTTTGTAATGTAATGCTGAAAAATAAACAGAATGGTTTTGTACACTTTACCGTTCTTCCCTACACTTGCTGCCACTTTTTTTCATGCATTTTCTTTCATTACAACATTTTTGTAATTTTCGTTCTCATAGTTGTATAAAGGGGGGTACTTTTGCACCTCCTCTATCAAACACTTGTCAGAAATTGCCGAAAACGGTGGCATTCTGCTGAGCGATCGCGGCTGGAGTGGTCTCTCTAGCAGTCCGAACGCAGCCGCTGCAATTGACGGCGAACGCTGTGTCGCTGAGCTGCGGCAGTGAAACCGTGTACATACAAATCGCATTAAACCAGTACCGAGCTACTAATCGCGAGCGCCAGCCGCGGCAGCTGACTGCTCCAGAGAAACCATACCTTAGAGGCGCGTTAGAGTTTATAACCTTTATTTTACTATTTTTTATATTATGAATCAATTAAACTTATATCAGCTACCTAAATATTACATTCAAATCTATGAGTTTTCGCAGATCTCAAATCTCACAATAGTCACAAGCGTTGCACTCTGCTTCGGCATTTTCAATGTCATCCCCGGTTGCATCTTTGTAAAGGACTGTAAATTTTTTAAAAACTGAACACGCTGACTCACTATCTGTGGCTGCTCACATAAAAATCTTCGGTTACAGTCTTTTTTATAGCGAAAACCTAACTTTTTTATTAATTTTGATAGCGCTTCAAGTCCAATTTCCAAAACACCCCAAATTTTTAAAGTTTCTGGTAAAACTGGAAGAGTTACATTGGCTTTGATCTGTATAAATCGTAAATCACATTTCGAACCCCCATTTTAATATTTTCGCTTAAATCCTCAGTCTTTGGCTTTCTTCGTTTACATTTTTTAGTATTCTTGGGTATTATGTTATGTTTTTTTTCATGCGCAATTCTCTGCACAGCCCTTAAACTAATTCCCAGTGCTTTGGCTGCTGTTTCCTGAATATTGGTTTGCGAATTTCCACTTTTTCTTGCATTTTCGAAATAGCTTATCAGATTAAGTACCATTTTTTTTGCTTGAGGATGCAAAAACCCAGAAAATTTTTTCATTTTGTCACAAACTGTCAAAGTCACAAAACTGACATCTTTAAATCAAGACGAAGGTGGCAGATACTTGGGCAGGTACAAACTTTTGTGAATCGCTGAAAATTAATTACCTATCCTTTTCTTTCATGCCAAAATTGCATAAGTCTGTCACATTTGTCTGACGGATTTTATTTGGTTGGTATGATTAAACGCAATAAAAGAAAAGAAAAATTGAAAGTATGTCTTTGTTAAATCGAAAACCCGCCAGATAAGACCAGATTTGACTATATCAACTTATTTATGTCAAAGTCATTTAAGCCCTATAATTATTCTAAATACATCTTAGCGATAAAGTACTTTGTAACAAAAGATTACAGAAGATCTTTTGCCTTGCCGGTGTTAGACTAAACGACATTGGGTCTTACTATTGGGTGTAAACGAAGTTATTGTACAGAGTACCACACCATTATGTTTAAGAATATTTTAGTCAAATTTAGATTACTGCTTATGTTTCAGCGGAGTTGCAACAATTCAATTTTGTCACTATTAAGTCTTTTATCGTATTATTGAAGATTAAGTCATTTTTATATGATATCTTTATTAATAATTATTAACATCATAAACGTACTAAAACCTACATAAAACCTTAGTTACTCATAATACAATAGTTACCATAATTTAATACGTTAGTTACGAAAGCATAATACGTTAGATACCAAATAATATTAGAACTATTTTTCATGAACATGTAAAACAATATTTTGACAGTTTTCAAATTTGATGGATACACCTTTGTCTTTAACGTCCACGATCTTAGGTATGCCCTCTGAAGACTGATTAATGACCGGGAAAGCACTCCTTTCGATTTCGTGCGGTTCCCCAGTGCCTAATCCACTGCCGGAAACATCGCCGATTTGAATTTTGCGAGCAATGGAAACTTTCTTGGTCACACTTTCTTCTAAATACCCTCTAGCAACCTTCGCCGATTCCCATCCACCAATTTCTTGTAGGTCTAATATATCTCCTCCAGCATTAACAAGAAAATTTGCCGAAGATCTTCTAACGCAGTGACCAGTATACAAATTAGGATTTTCAAGTGAGAGATACTCAGCTATTTTTTGAGGTATTTTAGAGAAGAAATGAATGCCGCAGGGCTGTACCGTACATTTCCCTCTTCTATATGATACAAACAATTTTTGGTGAGTGACATGGTCTGGCCTTAACATTGCGTACTTTTTAAATAAAAGCACAGGATTGACTTCGCCGTCAAATATCACAGCGAAAATACGTTTCTTGTGGGATTTTAAGTCGGGAATAGTAACAATCAGCTTGTCCTCTAAAACGTCAACATCTTCCGTGGTCATCTTCGCTAATTCATTAGTTCGACAGGCTCCTCCAATTCCAATTAAAAAAGCCACTTTCATCATTAAAAACTTCTCGTCTGAGGCAGAACACACAAATTCGTTGACTTGTTCTCTTGTAAATACTTTTGATTTTTTTGCTCTATATCCAACATTTTTCTTCTTGGCGCCGTATTTGTCGATTTCCACTCTTTCCTTCAGTTCTAAAGTCGCTCGTAACATGGAATATTTCGGCCATAAGGATGAAGCAGAGTATTCCTCAGAGAGTTTTGCGAAATACGCCAGCAATACCGTTTCTTCTGCACCTTGAACATGTACTTTGTTTCGCCACTCACAAAACTGCCGATATTCTTTTTCATAATGGATTTTAGATTTGTGCGGAAGCAAGTTCAACCTTATAATGTTGGCTGCAGCTAATATATCGTCAGGAATATCAAAATCTTGCGTGATTTTAATGATGACTTTTTGAAATGCCAAAATGAAATGACAAAACACCTTGTTTTTATTTTCGCATACAAGAGCTTGGAGCTCGACCGGCTACAAAATTTTTAACCTGCCGCGTTGCCAGTTTTAATGTTCGAAGTGAGGTTTTAAAGATTTGTAAGTAAGTCTCTTTATAGACTTTATTGGTTAAACAGGCGCTAACACGGCATCTAATCCACCTGTTTGGTTCCAATTCGCCTTTTTCAAGTCTCTTTATAGAGTTTATTGGTTAAACAAGCGCTAACACGGCATCTAATCCACCTTTGATTGTTTTTGACACAAACAAAACAACAAATTAATCTAACCTCACAATCACAAAAGTGTTTAAAATTTACCGCCGCTTAAAATGGCAACACTGGTAAGGTAAGAATAAACGCCAATGCGCAAGCGTCTGATTTTGTAGCCGGTCGAGCTCCAAGCGCTTTATTTAATTATTTTCGCATCGCCGTTGTCAATGATACGATAAAGCTTTGAATATAACTCGATTATTAGCGATTTAACACCGTCTCGGACATTGCGGGTGACTCGGCTGTTGCCTCGTCACCTAGCAATGTCCTCGACTATTATAAATCGCATAATAATCTCGTTATATTAATAGCTATAAAACTGGGGAAAAGTAAGATATTTTAGTTACGATATATCACCTACCTTACCTTGGTTAATGACCTTCCGTTCGGTGTATTTGCCTAAACTTGGGATTATATTTTGCCCTACTTTCCTTGTATATATCAACTACCTTATCGTTTGATCCCTATAACAGTGTTTTTCGTGGTAATTCCCGATACATTTTCTTCGTTTTCATTTTAATAACTGTCAGTTTTAGTTCAAAACTTTAGAGGTTAGCTCTCTTCTTTCTTTCAAGAATATTAGTGGCAGGTATATCGAGCTGTGTCATAGCCCCCTACATTTGGAAGATGTGGGTGTGTGCGTCGAATGTCGAGGTTATGGGGATATTCGAAAAAAAAATATAGCGAGGCTAGATTATCACTAGGATAATTAAACAATGACTAAAGTAAGGTACCTCTGCTTTATTTTACTTACTTTAAATACCTGCAATCGATTAGTCATGGCCCATTCGATTTATTTTAATATCAAGGAAACGGTATCACTAGTATGTGAACCAGTCCATCTATTTCGGTTCATGCAGTATCTCTGTCCAAGTACCCATGGTAATGGTTGGGCGCTACAGATGGCTTAATCTTCTTTTTGACGTTGCATTAGTTCCCGCCTTTTTTTGACATTGTTAACGAGTGACACGTTCTTGAAACTCACCAGTCTTACCACTTGATTTCCAGTAGCGGAGTAAGCAAGGGGGCTTTTTAGAAGTCATCTTTACCGGATTTAGGATTTAAATGCCTTATTTTTGTGTTGCTGTTCGCTGGGCGGCAGAAAAACCACCTAGGTGGGATTTTGTATCGCATCTATTCGCTTGTGAAGGTAAGTTTGGCATACCATGTTGTTTTTCTGTGTTATCTCGTCAACTTTGTTCTAAAAAGCTTTATGGGGCTTTTAGTCAAGTCAACCCGAATGTTAGTGATGATCCCCAAATTAACCTTAAGGCCCTACAAGCTTCTGCTAGGGTCTTCTCTTTCTGCTGTTTCCCCTTACGTCTTTTGTACGACGTCTGTCTTTCTTTGTCTACATCTTTATTTTCCTTTTGGAGAAGTCTTTACAGTCGTGCATTTGAAATTTTTTTGAACTGCCCCTCTGAGCTATGTATTTTTAGCCACCTTTAAAAACCATCAATCATCACAGCTAAGTTTAGGTTTAAGTAACTAATAACCCATTATACTTTTTTAAATAAAGCCATCAACATATTTTTAACTGCTGCGTTTTATTTATACAGCTTCCCCTTTGCTTTTTTTTCGACTTTTATTTTTGTTGTTTACGTGATGTCAGGTCGCCCGGATAGAGCTAGCTCCACGACCATTTTGGAGGTTTCCAGCTTTTCCTGTGGCAAAGCTGGTGGCGCTTGTCTACGCGACCTAGGCCAATTTGCGCGCATGCATACCTGGTTCTGCTTATGTTCTCTTACATTTTTATTAATTAACTCATTCAAGTACCATTTCCTCTTCTTATAATCAATTTTCTTGAGCCAGACATCAGTATTTTGCTCTTGTTTTTTGTTGTAGATATCTGGTCGATAACAATCTTAAAAGGTTTTGATTTTGAATTTTGTATTTTATTGTTTTCTCATCTTCTTCTGTTTTGGTCTTACGTGCTTTTCTTATTCTCTTTAATACATATCTGTATTATTTATCAGGGGGAGCCAATCTTTAGGGAATTTGTGTTTCGAGTTTGGTAATGAGTGTATGTGTGTGTCTAAAATAAGCCGATTCGTGGATGTGCTTGCTCGTGTATGGTATTCTCTAATAATTTTATCATAAAAAGTATTTAATTTGGCCATTCGTACGTCCCTGTGCAGTACGTCTGTCGGTACATGTCTTTGAGCGTCCCTTATTATGCGTAAAACTCTATTTTTTAATATTTGTAATTTCTTCAGTCTCGTCTTGTTTACGGTGCACCACGTAGGTACACCGTATGTAAGTATAGGTCTTTTTATTGTCTTGTAGATCAACGTTTTCGCCTTAATGCTTATTTTGCTTCTTTTGTTTAATAATGAGTAGACTGCACTAAATTGGCCTTGTCTTGTGCCTTTGCAAGTCTCTCTGTCACGTTGTCGTTCCACAATAATTTTGTGTCAAACGTGAGTCCAAGATATTTAATCTTGTTTCTCCAAATAATTTGTGCATTGCCCACTCTTACTCTTGTTTGGGGTAGTTTTGTAATAGCTTTTGAAAAGTAAGTGGCTTGGGTCTTACCATCATTTAGTCAAAGTTTCCAAGAGTCCAACCATCTCTGTCCAGACAAAGAACTACAACCCAGGGCAACTTCGAGCTTGCAGTAATCGCAGTATCATCAGCGAACAAATACAATTGGGTTCGCGGATCTCACGGAATATTACTAGTATAAATATTGTATAGTAAAGAAGCCAGTGGCGACCCCTGTGGCACTCCCTCCTTAATGTTTCTGACGCTTGAAATTGTATTTTCTGATGATACCGCGAATGTCCTGTCCTCGAGGTATGAAATCAAAACTTTTACCAAATAATTGGGCATACCCAACCTTATCAACTTTAATATGAGACCATTATGCCAAACTTTATCGAATGCTTTAGAAACGTCAAAGAAAACAAAAGTAAAAAATTAATAAAAGCAAAAAGAAGCAACACTGTTCGCGTCGTTGCAGGGTCCCAAACTAAAATCAAACAAACGTCACTCCCGGTTTCACTGGGAAATGCGCCAATTTTGTTTCTTTAAACGACAACCTGTATTTTTATTGCTCCATTGAATACTCCCCAAAATTGCCTTTTTACCGGATTACAAAAAATGCCAAAGTTAACACTTACTTTCGAAATGGCGGCGTCACACTGTTAAAAATAGGGTGAAAATGACATTAAACATGCCTAAAAAAATTATTATTTTTAAAGAATTTTTACACAATAAAATAACATACTACGTTGTATTAAACGATATTTTACTAAAACAGTGTATTTTCACTCAATAGTGTCGTAAATATCGTACCGTGTACTGTATTAATACGGTAAAATATGTAAAATCACTACCTTATTAGTGAAATTTACTTAGTTTTGGAATAATACCCGTAATTTACCGTAATTTTTCGGCAAATCTCCTAATTTTACCACACGACACTGTAAATCTTGTGGCTTCACGCATCTACATGTTCGCTGTTGTTTTGTTTGCCATAGTGTTTGCAGTCTTCGATCTTTACTGCTAGTTTAGTCGTTTTGTAGTATCGTGTGATACATTTTTAAGTACCTATTTTTAATGTTTAAAGGGTATTAAAATTACTTTTATTCATTAATAAGCAGAATTTTGGATTGTTAACTGAGTGAAATACCATTGTGTGTAAAGTGTAAACTGTTAATCGACCAGACACGGCGATCAATGTTTGATAAATATTGCATCTACAAAATTCAAGGTAAGTAATTTTGTAATGATTTGTTCTTATTGTAAAATTGTATACCTATGTATTTTTTTTCAAAAATATTACAGTCATCAATATTTGCATCGAAATGTGCGTCGAATGGTATCTATTTGTGCTCGATCAAAATGCAAATATCAGGTTCAGGTCTTCAAAATTCACCTTGATTCAGGGTCGAAAATTGCCAAATTAAAAAGTTTTAAACAATGTTCTAAATTAAGGGTATTCACTTTAATGAGAAAATTAAGAGATTTGTAATAATTTTCTTAAAAATTCGTTTTTTTAGAGTAGTAGACCGATGTCAGGCATTCTATATTTATTTTTGTAATAACTGTCAGTTCATCACCAAACTGTAATATATTATGTAATAGGGTTCTTATTTATTTTTTGACAGCCACCTAGAATGAAGAGGCTTAAATTACGGTTTCAAAACAAAGATATTTGGCATTTGGTTTTGAAGGCAATCTTAAACTAAATTATTCTTTAATATACATAAAATATAATATACATAAAAAACCAGTTATATATTTTATTTTTAGCTTTGCAAAGCCATTTTTTTAATATAACTTCACATGAAAAAATGGTGGTTTCCAAAATATAAATGAAAACCTTGTACAAGGGGGTCTCCTCTATAGGAAACCCAGTATAGGTATGGCATTAAATACACCAAAGGTGTAAAAAAAAATATTTCTGTTTGTTTGAAATATGTTTTTTTAATATAAGTACCCTAGTTAGAAATAAGTGTTCTGTTTGTAGGTACTTTACCTATAACTCGAATTTTAAGTAAAGTAGGTACCTATATACGTAAGAAAAACTGTTTGTATTTTATAGGTTTTACGACTCTTACCCCCTTAGTGTTTGAAGCCCAGTTTATCAAAAATCAATATATTTATCATGGCTGTGCTATGAACGTCAGGAATGATGTGAAAGTGTCAGTCTATCAATTTTAGATAAGCTTGGCTTAAAGCACTACGATGAATACCGAGGTTGGGATACTTAGTATACCTATATAAGTACCTAAAAAAGAAAAAAATGTTTTGTTTGTATTCTGTTAACTAGATTTATGGTAACAGTTCTACCTGAATAAAATACGGTTTTTGTTTTATATTTTTAATAAAGTTTTTAATAAAAAAAATATTTAAATGGTTTTTTATTTCATTCATAAATAATACAATAAATAACAAAAGAAAAATTACAGAAAATTTCTTGGAAAATTCACTGAAAATTTACTAAAAAATACATATAATATTCTGTAATTTTACATTATAAACAGAAAAACGTATTAATAATACAATAAAAAAGTAGTAAAAATACATAAATTTTTCGTTATTTAGCTGAAATATTTTGTAAATTTACTCTAACGATATAGTAAAAATACATATTGTTAAACCTACTTTTCCGAATTTTAGTCGTCATTTTACGTAAAGGCTCAATTACCTTTACATATAAACTTACGTCATATTCCTGTTTATTTTCCGTCAAAATACTTGAATTTTAATGTAATTTTCATGTGTAATTTTACGACTATGTATGTAATTTTTCGGCAAGTTTATGTAGAAATACAATCGATGTAGTAAAATTACGTGAAATTACGGTTGTAACATAATTAAACCGTAATTTAACGTAAAATTACTAATTACTTTTAACAGTGCAGAGCCATTTTGCAAAAAAGACATAACGACGTTTATAAAGGCCGATCCGCACCTATGCATGTTTACTCTGTATTTGTAACCCTGCGTTAAAGTTGCATGCAACTTGGGATTGACATTTTTGCATGTTAGCATCCTTCACAATTGCAGCGCTTTTCATCCTTGAAATCCTTGAAAAGTTTGCACACCGCCTTTCAATTTTGTGAGAATTCCTTAGTGGTGGAATTGATTTATAAAATATAGCCTCTTATTTGACAAAAAAATAAACAAGAAATCCATCAGCTTTTAATTTTAACCGCGTTAACCATAAACCAATTAAGGGCTGGTTTGTAAGCGTTTTTAAGTAACAGGGAGGAATTTTTATTTTAATTTTGATAATGTACGTATTTAAGGTATAATTTATTTTACCTGTCGACACATTAGAAATTGTCGAATTATTATTAAATCATTTGAACTGTGTCTTCCAACGGTGTTCAGTGGTGTTATTAATATTAGCAATTTTTAAAATGTTCAGACCGTGGGTTGAAAACTGTGAATCCGACGACGGAATTGAAGACAAAAACGAGCAAAAAACAAATTGCCATTTAGAGATGTGCTGCAAGAGGATTGTTTTGTGAGTATATCAAGGTAAAATTTATATTTTTTTTAGTTTTGATATGAAAGAACATATTAAACTTCTTATGGATTCCGGACAGATTTTTTTAAAATTTTACTATGTTATTTTGGATGTCGAAACCAGCATTTTCTTTCATTGGACCGACCTTATAGCCACACAGAGTGATACAAAAATATCAGGTCAAAATCTTACGGAAAATATTTGTCTGCAGGTATTCTAAAAACGTCAGAGGGCATAGAAGCTGCCATTAAGACGATAGTGGAGTTAACCGGCATTCCAAGGTCTACCTTGCGTCGGTTCCTCGACCAAGACAATTCACTGGAGAGGAAGGACAGATCTGACAAAGGCACATTGAAAGTGTTTGAAAATGGCGATGCATAGTTGATTCGCAGGGAAGTGTATGCGATGTATGAGCTTAAGCAGATTCCATCACTTGATTCTTTGCGAGAAAAGTTATTAAATGCAAATGGTCGATTTGCTACTAGTCGCGAAACGTTACGCCGATTCTTGCACAAAATTGGATTTCGATTTAAAAAAGTTGACAAACGCATTTGCATTAAAGAGACCCAACGGTTAGTGGAATGGAGACAAAAATTTTTAACACAAATTGAAAAAATGAGGAACTAAAAACAAAATCGTATGATAAAATATATTGCGTAGATGAGGCTATAAAAGAATCCGGTAACATACCACTTAGATTTGTCCGCTATTATAAATAAAGTAGTTAAAACTCAGTGTGAATTAATACCAGAGCATGCGTTAATCATGTACTTGAAGTCGAAAATAATTATAAAAAATTTTGGGAAAACATAAAACCTCTAATTATTTGAGTGGATGATAGTGATAGTACAGATTCAAACTATTGAGATGATTCATTTTATTCATACGGTTTTATACAGGGTGTTCCACGTAGAAGTTCCGCATTTTCAACCCGGTAATTACACAGATGTCAAAAAAGCCTTTGCCATTCGTTTTCAAACAAGAAAAAATTTATTTTGATATCTCAAAAACTAAAGAAAATGAAGGGGGCTGGAACTTTTACGTATGACACCCTGTATAATAAAAATTATATATTACGGCTTACTACTTTTTCGCATATTAATAATTTACGTCAAAGTCAGCAATACACAATAAATTTTTGTACATACCTATACAAGCATTGTTTCAATCTTCCTACTACCACCCTGGACCGGAATGATTTATTTGTCAAGATAGAAGGACAAGTAGGTATAAAGTATAAAGGGATTAGTTAGTCATGACCATTAACCGTGTGTCGGAGTATACCATAGGATATTCGGACAGCGAGGTATCACATTGATGCCACGTTGAATGATTGCATTTAGGACCGGGTGTTTCTAACTGTAACCCACGCTATAATGTAAACGTTATGGGTGTTAAAAACCTCGGTCTGAGGAATATTTTTCTGTTTGCGGTTTTGGTGTACTTAGCGCTATACATCTGAGATATAACGTTTCTTGCGTATGGGGAAATAGTTCTTACAAAATTATAAATATAGTAGTTATTTGTCAATGAAAACTACAATAAACATAATAAAGTAAAAACAATATTATTTCTATAACACTTTTTCTGCCCTGTGATGTTGAAAAAGGCACGATAATTTTTTTCACAAACATTACACTGATACTGGGAGCGTGTAGATTTATTTTGGGCTTCTTTTCTTCCGCGTTCCAAGGTTATTTGTACATAGCATACAACACATCTATTCTTTTTTGCTTTTACAAGTTTGTGATTATCTTCATCGGGGTTTTCGGAATTTGTTATGGAAGCGTCGCCTATACGAAGTAACTTTAGGGCAGTCTTTTTTTTGAACTCGGTAATAGAAATTTTATTTTGGGTAACAACTTCCTTCTAAATAACAAAATCATTTACCAGTGCAGAACCAAACAAAAGTTTCATTGCTAATTTTCTATTCCACTTGGTACCTCGTCGTAAGCAGTGTGAATAAGCTTTCATCTGATCTGACAGGTCGATGTAAGCTTTGACACGTTTATAATCTGTGATTGCTAAAGGTTTTTTAATTTCTGCAACTCTTTGGCGCACCGTTTTTTGCTCGTCGGTATGTTTAGTACTAAGCATTAAAACATCCCTAGTATCAGCCCACTTCAGCATTACGATTCCAGTAATACTCTTCCTGGCAAATACTTCATGCCTTTTAATTTTCTTTTTGACACACTTCGCGACAATTCATTTTTCGATTTGTTCAAACTGTACCAACAAGATATGTCTTTCGCTTTTGAAGTCCATGCGCCAACGTCACACTTGTGTAATAGTTATCAGGATACAAGGTTCTACCTGTATCCAATAAAGCGTCCATTAGAGACATGACAATATTATAAGATATATTTCCCTGTTGCTGAGTACTATCCTTTCCGGCATAAACTTTCGAGTTCTGCATGTATCCATTTTCCACGCATAGCTTATAAAGCTTTATTCCGAGCTTATTACGCTTGTTTTTTATATATTGCTTAAATTTCAACTTACCACGAAATAGGACCATAGTCTCGTCAATACAGATATTTTTACCTGATGTCAGCACGTATTGGAATCGTTCAGGAAGCTTTTCTACTAAAAGCGTTATTTTACACAACCTGTTAATTCCTTCCTGCCGCTCGTTAGCTTCATTGTCATGAAATGAAGCATAGCAAGTAATTGTTCAAAACGATTTCTGGGCATAATTTTTTTAACATTTGTTTAAAATAAAAAATGTTGGCTCCAATAATCTCGCAGCTGCGGCGCCTTCAATAATCCCATCCATATAATTAGTCCAAAAAACTGTTAAATTTACTCACTGTTTGTCGGTGTCCAAGGTTTTGATTTAGATTTTCTAGAGGGCGTCTTCTTTTCTAGTTTTTGATTAGCATAAATGTTTGTTTGCTGAACTATATCAGAAAGTATTTCGTCGGTTTGTAAAAACTGTATGGATTTTGATTGTACAAGTCATATGTTTCTGCTAATATGCTAATATCCTTTGCGTCAAAAATAAATTTCTTTCATTTTGAACCATCCACGGGATTCCATTCTAAATCTGTTTGGTTCTCGTGTTCCTCTAGTTTCGAATCGTCGGAATCTAATGCTAAGTTTGATATAACGGATTCGATTGACCCTCTAACTCGAGCTTTCTATATAAAAAAATCAAATGAAATAACAAAATCCTAAAGAAAATTAAACCCAACCTACCTGGTTTTTTCTAGATCATTTATAGCTATTTTTGGATCATATGTACAGGGTAGCCAACTAAGAATGCGAGGTACTGTATCTGGGAAACTATCCATCGTGGAGGATTGCGGCAAAAAAAACTATTACTAAAACGACCAAGAGAAAAACCTGGAAAATATTTTCAAGTTTCTAAAATGGCCGCTAGGGGGCGTAACTGCAATCTTGAATCTGAAAAAGTAATGTTTCTGTAAATTCCGCTATATTAACCTAATAAAAAAATCCTGATCTTTAAAGTCGAGGATAATCTGTATCTTCGAAACGGCTAAGCCGATTTGAACAAACTTGAGCTCGTTAAAAGGAGCTATTCTTGTGCTACAAACATCATTATATTTGAAGTTTTGCAAGTTTTACATAAACGCCCTTAGAGGGCTTTTCTCGACATTCCAACAGAAATGGTTAATTTTCTCAACAAAATAAAATGCATTGGTATGATTTTTTTTTTCACAAAAAGTAGCTAAGTGATGCCTAAACTAGCTCGCGAAAACCGCATCTCGATATCTTATTCCTAACCCAAAATATCGGCAATAGAAAATTTTATACGGAAATCCCCTTAATTAATTTTATTGTAACTATATTTTTCTGGAATTCTTTCGATTATGTAAGTTGTGGCCCTAATAAGGACCGATTTATAAAAGGAAGATTTTTAATGCCCCCGCAAATGCTCGAAATGCTGACCATCACATTCTATGCATTGCTGAAGATTCTCATGGGTAGACAAAACTGCACTTTCAATTTCGGCTCTCTGTATGTTACGTATTGCATTACGAATCCGGTGTTTCAAATCTTCTCTGGTCGTAGGTTAAGTCTGAAACACGATGTCCTTTAACCGCCCCCATAAATAAAAATCCAGGCAAGTTAGGTCTGGTGATCGCGGAGGCCATGGAAACAGACTTCCTCTTCCAATCCACCGCTGTTGAAATACTGCATTAATATGCTCTCGCACATTAACGGCAAAATGTGCTGGGCAACCATCCAACTGCAAAAACAAGTTTTGCCTTGTTTCCAAAGGCACATCTTCCAACAACAACGGTAATTGATTGGCCTAAAAGTTAAGAAAGACATTGCCATTTAGGGATTGCTCAAAAAAATATGGCCCAATAATTCTGCCTTCCATTATGCCACCCCACACATTTAAACTCCAACGTCCTTGGTGCTGAACTTTACGCAACCAATGCGGATTTTTTGCAGACCAATAGTGCATATTATGTAGATTGACTCTCCCGTCACTACTAAAGGTGGCTTCATCGGTCCAAAGAATTTGAAATAAAAATTCTCTATTTTGGCGTATCATACCTAACATCCAATGGCAATAGTCCAAGCTCCGATCAAAATCTTCCCCTTTCAAGGCCTGATGGAAAACGACATGATATGGGTGCATTCTAAAAGTAATTAAAAAAAAGTTTAAACGAATACCTAACTTTGATGGCCATTAGAACTTACCTATGGTCCTTCAAAATATTTTGTACCGTTGTTCGTGATATGTCCAACTCAAGGGATAATGCTCTTGTGCCAACATGAGGATTTTCTTCAATATACCCCAGTACGTAGTTAATATTTTCTTGTGTTCTTCCAATTCTTTGCCGTTGAAACTTAGGCCGAAAACAACCATTGGCTCGTAAACTCGCCACTAATCGGGGAAAAACTCTTACATCGCAAGGATGCCGATTTGGATATCGAGCGGCGTAAACTCTTTTAGCTACTGCGGCATTCTGAAGACATTCAAAATAAACCGCAAGCATATCAACAGCTTCATCACTTGTAAAATGCATTTTGTAAACACAAAAATTACTCAAAGTAACGCGAAACTTTGACAACTATTGACAATTTGGATTATTTATGTTTTGATTAGGTATTTGTTTTGTTTCCATGGCCTGCTTCTATTAATTGTCTTTTTTGTGCATAGAACGTGATGGTCAGCATTTCGAGAATTTGCGGGGGCATTAAAAATCTTCCTTTTATAAATCGGTCCTTATTAGGGCCACAACTTACATAATCGAAAGAATTCCAGAAAAATATAGTTACAATAAAGTGAAAATTTAAGGGGTTTTCGTAAAAAATAAGCGGCGATATGTGAAACTTACAAAACTTCAAATATAATGATGCTTGTAGCCCAAGAATAGCTCCTGTTAACGAGCCCAAGTTTGTTCAAATTGGCTTAGCCGTTTCGAAGATACAGGATGTTATTTACGGAAACGTTTAAATACCCCCACTACTTTATTTTTAGAGATACTGCAAAAAGTGTCAAACAAGAAAGGTTCAGATTATCCTCGACTTTGAAGATCAGGATTTTTTTTATTAGGTTAATACAGCGAAATTTACAGAAACATCACTTTTTTAGATTCAAGATTGTAGTTCCGCCCCCTAGCGGCCATTTCAGAAACTTGAGAATATTTTCCAGGTTTTTCTCTTGGCCGTTTTAGTAATAATTTTTTTTGCCACAAGCCTCTACGATGGATAGTTTCCCAGATACAGTACCTCGCATTCTTAGTTGGCCACCCTGTACTGCTCCTTGGTCCAGCATAAGTAGCTTTTCCCATAATGGAGGAACCACCACTTTGCAACAATCCACTGGCACTGAGTTCAGCATTCTTATTAGTGTCTTTTATTTTTCAACTTTCCTGTACCTTCTTACTCTTCTTTGACCTCTTTGCTGGGATTCGCTCTAAAGAGGAATGAGATTCTCCACTATTACTTGGCTGGGATTAATCCGATGAACCACAATCAGCGTAGGAGTCATCTTCATCTCCTTCATCTGACATAATCTCTTCCCTAAATTTTTAAAGTTTGTCTTGCTCCTTTTCGTAAGAACCCATCATAAATATTCAAGGACGCGACTGCACGGAATGCTTACTTTACACTGACAAAATGACCAATATGTGTAATGTATTATAGCGGCATATTGATGGGATATTAACACGCTTTCTTGCCTATCCCACGCGGTCCAACTGAAGACTTTTGTTTCTGAGACCGCGAGGTATCAACGCGATGTCTCACTTTTTTTTCCAAAAATAGGACAAAAACTGCCACCCACGTACTTAAAAAAAAATAATATACATTTGTTTAACAAACATATTATAACTGGTTTTAGAGTAAATAAATTTCCGGTCCCATTGACACCAAAAAATTTCTCATGCCGGGGCTTAACGTGTTACTACCACAATTTCAGTTGTTATTAGTTTAGTTATTTTAATTAAAATAAATTTAATAGCTTAAGCACAGAAACAACTCTTTATTTTAACACATTATTATACACAATACACATAATGATATCAGATAAATTAGCACCGAAGTTCATCTTCGCTCCCCCACATGATTTAGGCCAAATTATTCTGCCAGTTGGTTCCTATTTTTACTATAATAAATCCAGTATTATAGACAAACTAGAAATTTTACTAAACATCCTATTACTAAGGAAAAAATATCATATTTTAATTTATTATCTAAAAAAAAATGAAAAACTTTTGGACTCATGCTAATAGATTAAATTAATCTCGCGACAAAAATTTTAGCTTCCCCGAAGGGTTTTCTGATGCAACAATTCTCAATACCTATTTTGCAAGTTGTAACGCTATACAGGGTGGTACAACGGAAACTTAACACCTCGATTTTCCTGCTTTAAAATGAAAATGTGGAAAATCGCTCGGACCCGTCGATTTTTGATTCAAGGGGGAATAACTTCTCCGCTTTTTTCGTCTCCGTAACTTCAACCCCCTAACGGGGTGAGCACAACCCCCTGATTTTGAATGGGGATGAAGGGTGTTGCGATACCTCATTTTGAAGATCTTATCGAGTACTATCTGACCCTAAAATTTCGCTTTAAAATATTCATCTTTAACGAAATGACAGCTAAAATAGTGGAAGACTACTTACTTTTGTGATTAGTTTATTAAATGCTGAAAATGGCCACCATTCACTTGCATGCAGTAAAGACCGCTGGTGTATGAGTAGAGAATGTGGAATTTACCTCGAGGATATTACTCTTATCAGACGCATTTAAATTATTTATTTATTTGTTAATTTTTTTGTCCAAAAAAGTAGACGGGCCATGTTTTTGATTTTTAAGAACGTTAAAACTGTGTCAAAGCGATTGTAACTTTGTAGTAGAATTAAAATGGTGTATTCCGTAGAAGAAAGGGTGGAAATGATAAAATTATTTTTTAGAAATAACGACTCTGCGCGAGAAACAGCCGCTTTATTTAATGAATGACATCCTGAAAAAAATGTATCCGCTGCTTACGTTGTGCAACTGGTCGCCAAATTTGACGCTACTGGTTCAGTCGGAAACAAAAAGAGGGTGTATGAAAGAGACGAAGCGAGGGAAGTGGCTGTCTTAGGTCAAGTAGCAATGGATCCGACCCTTAGTACTAGGAAATTTTGCCCGATGTATTTGGTGTTTCACGCACAACAATCATGAGAATCCTTAAACAACATAAGTTCCATCCTTTTAAGATACGACTGGTTCAGGAACTGAATGAGGATGATTTCGATCGCCGACTCCAGTTCTGTGAAGTGGTCAGTGGAATTATTAACAATAATCCTAACTACATGTTCAATATCTGTTTCTCGGATGAGTGTTCATTTTACCTTAATGGCATTGTAAACAGGCATAACTGTCGGTACTGGTCAGATGAAAATCCAAAATTATTTCGTGAAGTGCATACTCAGCATCAAAAAAAAAAAATGTTTGGGCGGGTATTTATGGAAATCACATAATCGGCCCTTTTTTATACCCGGTAATCTCACTGGCCAAATTTATTTAGAACTATTAGAGACGCTATTTATCCAGCCCTCGTTCACGTATTGGAGAATGAAGAAGACCATGTAACATTTTTCAACAAGATGGCGCACCACCTTGCCTGGATTGGAAGAAGGGACATATTGAATGGCCACCCAGATCACCTGATCTGGCTCCACTGGACTTTCTATGGGGTCACCTGAAATCTAAGATTTACGCTACCCAGCCTGAGTCACTGGATGATTTGCGAATTCGGATAATTAATGAATGCCGTCAAATTACACCAGAAATGTTGAGTAATGTACGTGAACGTTTTGAGCAAAATTTATTTTACTGCATGCAAGTGAATGGTG